>OX454421.1:69699227-70941681 GCA_949715475.1 Microchrysa polita | reverse complement strand
ACTTATAGAAGCAACAGGTCTGCGGAAGTCCACGATCGTTCAGCTTTTTAAGTTATAACATATCAGGTTCGAAAAGCAAACTATTTTATCAATTTTATCCTGATTTTTTCCAATTTTTAAAACGAATATGAACTTTTTATTTTAATTGAGACGTTTATTATGGAATCCCAGTCTTCGAGTTATGAAAAGTATTTCCCGAATCATTCCCTTTCCTGGATCCCTGCGCTTCGAGTAAATAATCGCGGTAGAGCTTCTGGTGGCATTCTCCTAGCTCCTAGGAATAAAAAAAGGCAGTGATCATATCGATTGCCTAGAGGTAAAAGTGACTAAGTGCATTTTTCGCAAAAATCGTTTTATTACGCCAATTGCATTACTTTTATGTCCCGCATCTGTCATTAAAATATTGAGGCGGTAAAATAAGTAAATCAGAAGTTATAGAAAATGAAAATTGATTAAGTGCAAAATTTTAAGAAAATGTGCGAGGTAAAAATAACCAAGTGCAGCACTTGGTGATTTTTACCTCAAAAGTTATTGTTTTCCTTAAATGACTCCCTAGATCTCAATATAGTTAAAGCCTAATAATAGCACAAGATATTTTCAAGATATTAATTTAAAAAAAAGCACCTTTCACGATTGTGAAGTTAAAATTAATAGACATTATGCAAATTGTGTCGAAGCTTATAACCAACTCGTATTCGTATTGAAAAACTTCGTTACGAAAATACTTAATTCTTGATATTTTAGGTTTTATATATCTCTCAAAACTTTTGTTATCAATTACACATATGGACAAAAAAATAAGTACACCTTCTTGCACCATTTTATTCCTGATTTTTATTGCATTTATTATATATTATATTATATAATAATCGAAATAGATAGTCACTATAAAAACTAGGATACAACAATGGCAAGGAACCCGAAAAAGATGATGGCTCCCCCTATGTTCTCTGTCCGGACCGGTATAAACTTTGATAGTAAGTTTGGTCAAAATAATAAGTACGACATCGTTTTTTAACTTTTTTTCACGACTTTTTATCGGGATTTGTGTCTTCTTTCCTTTTTAGTGTGCTAACTAACGTCAAATTAAAAGCAAAAAAAAATACTTAAATGGCGAAAAGCGCTCATTAGGCCCACAGAAAGGAAGTACCATATAGTAGAAGAAGTACAGTAGAAGTACCATAAAGTGAATGGAAGACTACAATGTAATTTTGGTGAATAGATTCGAAGTTTCCTTTGTAAAAAATATGGACGGTGCGATCAGTTATTGAAAGAGATACTCCTCCTTGGTCGAGACCAAACACAGAAAAATCCACAATATTTTGTTTTAGTGATGATATGATAAAGGACCCCTTTCGTAATATTCTTTGTCTCACAAAAAAATAAATTTGATCAACGCTATATTAAAGCACTTTTTTCAGCGGGTCCAAATATCATGGTCAATGTTTTTTTTCATTGTTTGCTGTCATTCAAATGCATCTAGTAACCGTTACGGTGAGACATATCCAGTATAAGCAATGTTTGGTTCGCATTATGCTACAGAATCTATATCAGGTAGGTGGTAATTTCAGCAGGATAATATCACACCTCATCAGATGGTGAAGCATTAGCTGCATGAAAATGAAGTATAATTTTTTCTTGATGAAGTCGTTTACCAAACTTGAATTCACTCGAAATTTTGTTGAGAATTAAGTCAAAGAATTGGAAAAAGGTAGGCCACAATACGGACACAATCATTGGGTTTTCTTAAAGTAACTTGGTATACGGTACCATTCCGCCAGTAACTCAACAAGAACGAATTTTTTCTGGAGAATAATGGACAATATGTCGAGAAATAGTAAAAGAAACGCAATTCTCGACGAATTGGAGCAAGAAGATTGATTTAAAACTAGTTTGAATTGAATTAGTTAAAATGTACTTATTATTTTGTCCAGCCTTTTTTTAGTTTTATTTTAAATGGTTAGTGTATATATTATTTAATTCCTCTCCAATTAGGGAACAAAATATCATCAAACGATTTTTATTGACTTTAATAACCGTTGTAGTGTGAAGAAAACATTATTTGGCTGTACTTATTTTTTTGTCCATATGTGTACTTGTTGCATTCAACAAAAAAATATTAATAGTGTTTTACTTCTTCAATAGATCATAACTACAATTCTTGTAAGATTATGTTTTTTATTTATTTTTTTTTAGTAAACAACACTGCTGAACGTGCTGTTGATCTCAACACCCAAAAAAAGAGTTAAGATCTTGAAAATGGGATGTCACTAACACATCTGCGGCCTTAGTCCAATGTCACGCCTGTTATTTTAATTTTTGTTGCTCTCTATTGTTGAATTTAAGACTTTATCAGTTAACTATTTCCCCTTCTTCGTCTGCATTCCGCTTTTTCATTATGGAAGCACGTAATGTTTCAAATCATCGAAATTGCCAAACATAATTTCACTTGTTTCGTAAGGCTTCTTTGTGCTTGCCTCTTCGAAAATTCTTTTCAAATCATTCATATTAAAAAATATTTGGGCGCTTCATTTCATCATTTCATCAAATCACAATCCATGTACAAATGTCCTGACACCAAAAATTTTAGCTCGATTAATTCTAAATTTGCAAAATCTAAATAGTATACAGTGTTGATCGGTCCATTTGAAATTCACAATGTTCTTTTTAAAGAAGGTTTTACAAACTCTAATTTGATTAAAAAAAATATTGTGTACAGTATTTCAAATGCATCGATCAACACTGCAATAACCAAATACTAACCATCCTTTGGGACATTTAATGGCGAAGATAAGAGAGGTAAGAAAGACTTCTTCGGAGGATGTCGCTAGGGTGAAGCGTCAAATAGAGAGAGTGTCCAATTAATAGAGCATTATATTAGCAAAACGTCCAATAAGAAGTAATTATCGGGAAATTTAAACATCATGCATTTAATGCACCGTCTGTATGAAGAGGAATGTCAAAAAGACAACGTTTCTGCCAGTATAGACACATTTTCTGCACAGAATATAATTTATCCTTCTTCGTTCCTAAAAAGAAGCAGTGCCTAAAATGTCAAAACTCCCTGTAATGAAATTGTGCCTGCTTACAACTCCCATGAAGGTATAAGTGCTGCAAAAAAGAGGGATTTACTGGACCTCTGCAACAAAGGGGTTGTTCTGGAAGAAGTGGTGCAATGGTACAGCAGTATACCGGTTGCAAACGAGAATAGTGAAAGCGAAGGGGAAGATGAAGATTTTCTTTTTTTTCTATTAATTTTTAATTAAAAATGTTTGTTTACTACTACTGTGTATTGAAAATCTTACAATAAATCATAATCTATTAAAAAATAAAACCCTTTTAGTTGAATACAACATAAATTCGATAATAAAAGTTTTGGGAAGTAAAAATGATAAAATCTGAAATGTTAAGAAAATTTTCGTGTACCTAAATTTCTAATGCAACATATTCGAAACACAAAAGTTGTCTTCGTGAGAACGAATAGCAAAAAATGCCACGTTTGTAAACTTACAAACATTTTTTCTAACACATTCCTCCAATATTTACCGATTTTCCCATTTAACTCTTCTGTCGGCACAAAGGTCTGGCCAGACCTTTGGCACTATAATTCGGTCAAAAAAGTATAGAAGATGAAATTGTAGCGACTTCAAACTTCATGATATCCTAAAATAATATGTTTAAAAGCATTTAGCAAAAAATTGAAAAAAATCGTTTGAAGTTTTGAGCACGTTTTTGACGAATTTAAATTTATAGTGTTTTCTGATACCTGGCTAGACCTATGATTTTCCACCCCATTTTTCTCTCCAGTTTAAAAGTGAAAATATGAAATTCTATTAAATTTCACCTATCTGTGATGTAATAACGTTATTAAAATTCGATTTGTACTTTAAATAGTAAAAAATTCTGGAGTTTTCCTTAAGAAGCCGCGATATTCGGAAAATGGCAATGCCCAAATTTATCAGATTTTATAACATCACCTAATGAACTGAAATTTGTTTCTAGGAAATTCAAAACATTTTATCTCCTTTGTAATGGTAAGGACTAAGCATGTGTGACTTGCTAGCGTCATTCAAAATATGTAGACTTGATCGAGAAATTTACGAAAAATTTAGAATGAAATGATTTTCGCGCTTGAATATTCCCTATTTCTTTCTATCTATTTCCCTAAATCTGCAGACTAATATCGGGGTAAAATCTACTAACGAAGCCCTAAATATTTCCCCAAAGATAATGGAATTTGAAAATACGATAAAACTTTCTATTAGAAATACGCCATGAAAATAAACAGGCAAAAACGAAGAAAATGAGGAGAAAACATGTTTGTACTAATACCACCTCGAAATATGCCTACTTAAAAACGTTCCCAGAATATCTACAAAAATGATTTAAATGCTTATTGTTTAAAAATGCTTGTTTAGAATTAGCAGAATGACTCTACGGATAAAAACTTCACTTTTTCTGAAAAATAAAAAAATAAATCTCAACAGGTCCAGTCAGACCTATTGGGTATAGAATATGCATATTGAAGTAGGTGCCGACAGAAGGGTTAAATTTGACCTCACTTACATTCCGAAAGTACAGTACAAATGTCATTTCTGGATGATTTCATACATAGACTAAATCACTAAATACTTCCAAACAAAAAGTCTTGCGAGGTAAAAATGACTAAGTGCAAAAATTGAAAATTTACCCATCTGTAGAAAGTTTAAAATTCCAATAAAAGTATGGATGTAGTGGTCTTCAGTTCTAAATGGAAATTCAATAGTCTTTTATTTTGAATTTGCTAACCTCGATTTTTAAGACACGAAAATTTGGTTTTTTTGTTCTCCTGAACAATTTGAAAAATGTTAGTTGGTCACTTTTACCTCTAAGCCGACGATATATCATTTACTAATGTAAATTCGAATATCGTTGTAAAATTTCAACCTGAGCAGGGTGAGCATTTATATTTTACCAGTCCATCTTAACTGCAATCACTGGCAAAGGGATTACGATGAATTGACTAATTTGCTTGAAACGATTTTCGAGAAAGATGAAAATATTTTATTAATGGGCGATTTTAATGCTCGAATTGCGTTAAGGCAACCAGGAGACGAGCACTTGTGTAATGATTATTTCTCCGTTAATCGCCTGTCAAAGGATAACAAACTCAATGTGCAAGGAAAGAAGCTGATTGAAATGTGCTTAGAAAATGGATTGTTTATTTTGAATGGATGCTCTCAAGCAGACGCTCTTGGGGAGTTTACGTATGTCGGACAGCAAGGCTCCTCTGTTATTGACTTTGCTGCAGCAGCTGGTGCATGGATGAAATATTTGTCTAATTATAGCGTTATATCAAAACAATACTCGGAGCATCTTCCGTTGAAAGTTGATATACAATGTAAGCGCACAAGCGAATCACAATTATCTAGGCTCTTGCCAAAGCTACGCTGGTCTAATAATGGGATTGCTCTATACGCTGAAAAAGTAGACGTTTTATTAGACACATGGGAAACAGAAGATGGAGTAACAAGATCTATAACTGCTAATGTCAACGACGCATATGAAAAATTATCAGAAATTGCAAAAGGCGCTGGCGCATTTATGCAAAACTCGGAAACCATCACACGGAAACAACCATGGTTCGACCAAGAATGCTCACGAGCGAGGCTTAAATCAATGGCATGCTTAATACTCCAATCAACGGGGAGATATGCTAAAAATTCCAAAAATCATTACTAACAAATTTCAAAACATACTTCGAGAACTCTATACTAAAATGCAGAGGCTATGAGTTATTGGTATACAATGCGTTTTTGTGAATTTGAAATTGGCATGATTTTTAATATTTTCTCCATTTTCTTGGCGCTATACTTAACTCTGTTAATTTTGATTGTAGAGTACAACATCTTAGATTAAATTTGTAGGAAATTTTGTCCTCTACAAAATAGTCTCGGCAGATTTTGTGCTCAAATGGACTGTGAAGAAGTTACAGGCCAAAAACTGATGAAAGGGCCGATTTTAGATGGTTTTTTGAAGATAGCGGCGGGAGCACAGGGGGGAAAGTGACGCAAACTTGTATTTTAACTTACCCCACCTGTCTTTATAACATATCAAAAATTTTAGAAGTCCCCAATTTTTGCACGCTAACCCCTATTATTTCGTCTCTATTGATTGGAGTATAAATAATTTTAGAAAATTCAATTTACCGTTTTTTAAAGATTCGTATGTGCAATCAAACCGAAAATATAAGCAACTGTGTAACATCAAATCTAGGACATACTGGCAGCAGAAGGCGCTTTCACTTGGTCATGTTTCTGATAGTAAGGAGTTTTGGAGACGTGCCAAAGAGATAAATAGTCGACGAACAGAAGTCACCTGTAAGGCAGATATGAACGATTTGTATGCACATTTCTTTAGATACCTTGTCTCGCCTGATGTTGCTTTGACCTATAGCTACGCTTTGAATAATGTTACCGTGGACATTTTAGATATGCCAATATCGACAGATGACATCATTACAGTTTTGGCCAAAGCCAAAAATAATAAAGCGCCTGGAGTGGACAGAATCCCTAACGAATTTTGGAAATACGGAACCGACAAATTAACGAATATTTTAGCGGAGTTTTTCAACACAATTTTGAATGATGGAAATATTCCAAGTGCTTTTAAGAAAGCCATATTATTCCCATTGTTGAAAAAGGGAGATGCTCGAGTGGCGGAGAATTACAGAGGTATAAGTTTTGTCAACACAATAGCGAAACTCCTGACTGGGGTCTTGTTGCAGCGTCTCGAACTGTTTTGCAAGGAAAAGGCGATTTTATCTGAATGTCAAGCTGGTTTTCGTCTAGGATTTTCTACGGTACATCACATCTTCAGCCTTTTTAACATAGTAAAGTATTTCCGTAAAAGAAATATGAACGTATACACTGCATTTATTGACTTTCGATCCGCTTTTGATCAAATTAATCGACAGGCACTCATATATAAACTCAGCTGTTACGGTCTTTCAACGAAGTTCCTGAACTTTATGTCGAAATTCTATTCGGAGACTCAAGTTTCTATTTGGGATGGTACATCACGGTCAGCATGGTTTACTTCAAACACGGTTGTCCCACAGGGTGAAGTGCTTAGTCCGCTGCTCTTTGCCCTCTTCATAAATGACATTGTTGAATATTTACCCAATGGATTCATGTTCGGTGGAATCGAAGTAAAAATTTTCATGTATGCTGCTGACATCATCCTACTTAGTGATTCGCCCGACGGACTACAGTCTATGCTCACCAAATTAGAGGAATATTGTGAACAATGGTCTAGCGGTTAGTGCGCGCACCTTCGGTGCATAGGGTCATGAGTTCGAATCTCACCGTGATCCATGGTGGTGTATTTCGAACTCACGAGCTTGTGACGGACTATGATCTCAGATAGTAAACGAGTACCCATTTATGAAGATAAAAAACACTGCTGAGCGTGATGCTGATCTCATTACCTCAACAAAAAGCAGATAAGATCTTGGAAATGGGATGTCACTAACACATCCTGCGGCCTTAGTCCAATGTTGGATTGTCGCGCCTGTTATTTTTTTTTATGGAAGAAGCAAGGATTAGCCCGGATCAAGAAAGAGCTTTTTACCAGTATTTACCGTGTTGGGTGACCTGACCTGACTTATATAGAAGACAAGGTGATATGGCAAAGCGAAAGTCAAATATGCGGGGATGAAAAGTCATCTTACTCACAGATTAGTTATTAAACTTCTCTGTGTAATGATCTTTTCAATGTTTATCGCATCCGTACATGCCACCCTAGAAAAAATCAAACAAGCGTCTTATTTTTTGGCGGTACATCAAAGCCTCCTCACAACTCAATGAGGGTTAAATTTTAAAGAAAAAATTCCATTCCATTCAATTTGAACATGTTTTTATTTAATTTAATTTATTATTTTGCATAATATCATTTGCAATGACGTCAAAGCAACAAGGATACACACACATACCGTGTATTACCCGTAAACAAAAAGCTCTGACCTTTATCAAAAATTTCGTGTGGACTTTAATCGTCGTCGATACGTATACGTAAATCTTAAGTTAAGCTCACAAAAGATAAAAACATCTTTAGCCGAAAATCAAGCGCATCGAATTATCTATTGCGCGCGCGGATATCAGAGATATTGTATGTGTTACGTACGTACGTTGGACGTACGTATAGTGGCCTGACCACTCTACTCGTATAGAGTGCTTCCGCATTTTTTCCCCATTCGCCCATATCTCTGAGACACCACATATTAATCTTTATTGAGACCAACCAAGAGCCAACTGAACACCTCGTCCATGGTCAGCTTCAGTGCTCTAGTCTAGTCTGTATATGGGCAAAGCCATATCTATACGAATTATGCGTGTGCGAATCCACCCGCTGTTTCTGGTATGCTGTTATCACGAGCTTAGAACTCAGATCGTGCGTAGTACGTAGCTTGATTACGCTAATCCGGCGTGTTTCGCACCAACCACCCACCCCCAGCTCGATTACGTTGGACCGGGATCCATTTTATTATTATATGTGGATCAATGACCACTTTTCCTTATTGAGCGCTAAACTAGGCGGCTTGGATATTCTACCTAGAGATAGAACTCGAAGAGAACGGGAGGGGTGTGTGCGAGTGCCTCCCATCCGCCACTAACGTGCGTAATACTTGAGAATCAGCCGCGTTATAGAAGAGGCTTATTAAATATGCAACAATGTTTATCTTTTTCCTATACATCGTGCGCTTTTTAACAAAAGATGGATAGCCAATAACAACAGCAACGCCAGCAGTAGTGAGAGCAACTATAGCGAACCGCACTTGGTCTATTCGTGGGACTTGATAAAAGAAGACCATACAGCGTCTCGAAAATTAATTATGCATACTATCTATGACGTAGACAAACTTTACTTTTTCACTTTTTTTCTCCAAAGTTGACCTTCAATAAAATTTAATGCTACTGCTGCCTGGCTTTGGGTTGTCCGAGTTCTGAGTTTATATCCATTTTTCTCTGTTTAAGTTCTTTTTTGTTCGCGATTGTTGAGCCGAATGTGTTTGGTTGTAGTTGTTGGTGTGTACGCTTCTTATATATAAAATATAC
Source organism: Microchrysa polita (assembly GCA_949715475.1). Lineage (NCBI taxonomy): Eukaryota > Metazoa > Arthropoda > Insecta > Diptera > Stratiomyidae > Microchrysa > Microchrysa polita. Next base: position 70,932,586 of record OX454421.1, on the reverse strand, counting down.
AGCCGAGGCTGCGATACATGCAGATAGAGTATACATATAGTATGTACGCGCAAATAGAATACACTTTGTATCTACGTCAACCATCTGAGAAATTAATTGAAATTTATACAGGCAATCAAGCATTCTCCGTGGATACATAGAACAACACACGCAGCAACAATAATAGCAAAAGTAAAGCAACAAAACAATTTCATTTGGACTTGGATTAAATTTTCGGCAATTTGAACGTTGTCGTCGCATACACAGGGAGAGAGACAAACAGAAAAACTGCTTGACCTGATTTTGTTAGATTGTGTGTGGATGACCTCCAAGTCCCCATAATAGAAAATGGAAAAGGAAACCAAACCATCCGAAGAGTGTACACACCATAGACACACGCAACAATGCTCCACACATTTCGGTTGACATGACACGCACTAAAATTTCCTTCTTCTGCCTGTATGTGACCAGTCCAGCATCAAGTGTGGCGAACGTGATATATGGACAGGTTGGTCTTGGGAGGACAAATTGTGGGTAACTTGGTGGAAGGAAAGTTAACGGTGCGGTCAGTTGGCATAATACAAGGAACTACATATTGAAAATTTAATCAAAAGGTCAGTATGGGAGTGTTTAGGGAATCTCTTGCAATTCATTATTGTTGAATACTTCTACACCTTTAAAAGAACGACACTCAGGGAACGCAATCAAACGAAAGAATTACAGTGAAAGCTCCGTTCGCGGACAGCTCCCGTAAGCGGACACCTCCCGTAGCCGGACAAATTTCTCGGTCCCAAGCTTTTTAATACAATTTTCGAACAAAATACGTTCCCGTAGCCGGACGCTCCCCTGGCCGGACGCGGACACTAATATCTAGTACATTTTTTAGGTCGACTCTCCCGTAAACGGGCAAAAAGTAAATTCTAGGACTACTCATCAACGACATTTTGAGAGATTTAATGGTAGAAATGACTACAAAACAACTTGCTGAAGTACTTTTCTGATTTTTGTAGACAAACAAAGGGTTTTAAGTTTGAAGTTTTAGTCTCTTCTGATATCCGTCCGCTTGTGCAGAGGAAATTTTGAGAATAATTGTAGAAAATCTTGAAAAATATCAATAATTTCCGACACCGATATTCAATTTTTAATTATGTTGAATTTGAAGGGGTCTGAAAGGTAAATAAATTTAAATAATTTTGGTGTTCGCTATACTCAGCCTCTCCCGCAAGCGGACATCTCCCGTAGCCGGACAAAATTAATGGAACCGTCAGTGTCCGCCTACGGGAGCTTTCACTGTAATTGTAAAAATTCAGAAGACAAGCAAGTGTCAGGCTGGCTTTTCATATTTCAAGCAATTTTTATCAAATGGTTTGACAATAAAAAAAATAATAAAAGTTCCTTTGTTCACTGGTATGTTCGTTACAATAATGACACGGTTGTTTTTCACTTTTCCAGCTTCTTATTTTATTATTGCACGACGTTTCGCTCTACAATATGAGCATCTTCAGGTTGAAAGATAGATAATAGTTAGTATTTCGTCCTATTTCTTCTACGATACTCCATGTTACTTACTATTTGGATTCCAAATATGTAGTAAGTAACATGGAGTAACGTAGAAGAAATAGGACGAAATACTAACTATTATCTATCTTTCAACCTGAAGATGCTCATAATGTAGAGCGAAACGTCGTGCAATAATAAAATAAGAAGCTGGAAAAGTGAAAAACAACCGTGTCATTATTAATAAAAAAAAATAGGCTACCCGTCAAAAGCGATGATTATCTAGTCTAGAGCCACATCAAACACAACGACATCGGTTAAACGAAATTCGGGCCACCGCAGTATTTTTTCTCACTTCCCATTTCTACTTTCACCAAAAACACATCTTCTTGATTTGTTCTAACTCCCATGGTGTCTTGACGACTACCGTGTGTAGTCCTCAACGGTTGTAACGACCTACAGGTGCAGAATCTCTTCGGTGCACCTAACGAGAATCAACCCTGTCAAAATCTTCGAGGTTGACAATTTGATCGATGATGCCACGGCGGCGGCTACTTATACTACCGCACTCGAGGAAAAACTGTCGCTCATGCTTAATAACATCAGCAATTTAGACAATCGTGAGTTATGGGAGGAGCTCAAAGACAGCATCAAAGGAGTTGCAGATGAGGTCGTGGGGTATAAAGCCCGGCGTAGACGAACAGACCGGTTCGACGACGAATGCAGGGCTTCGATTGAGGCGAAAAATGTAGCCTACCGCCAATATACACAACGCGCATTCCGAGCCAAGAAAGAAAGATACAACGAACTTCGGCGAGTATCTGATGAGTAGCCTAATTAAAAAAATATGCAAATAGACCTCAGAATTTGGGCTAAGAAAAAAACATTGGATTTGGGTCTTCACTATCCGCCATCTTAAACTTTTTGTAAAATCTCTCTCTAGTTCCTGTTAACCCCTTGTGGGGCATAGGGCATTAACCACGCCTACTCTCCACCTCGTTCTGTTTTGCGCCAACGGCGCTAGCTGCGACCATGTAAGATTTAGCGTTTTCGCTTCGCTAGTTACCGATCTTCTCCATGTGTTCCTTGGCCGCCCAACACGGCGTCTTGCTCCGGAGTCCTGTGGATTCCAGTTTAGAGCCTTTTTTGCGACGTTTTTGGGCCCTCTTCGGAAGGTGTGACCTATCCATTGCCACTTAACACTAGAAGGGTCAGAGCCGTCAATTTGACGGTTTTGCGATTTGAATCATCTATATCTTCTAAACTACCATGCTTTCAGCTTTCATATTTATTGACTTTTCCTAAAATATGTATTTGATCATATATTTGAATAGAAATGAAAATAAAAAATTTTAGTTTGTGAGATATTTCTTGTTATACCTATTAGGGTCAGAACCGTCAAATTGACGGTTAAGGGTTATCAGCGAAAAAAATCCATAAATCCGTCGTTAAAAATGTTTGATTGTAGTTAGAGCGCTCGTAAAAGAAAATAATCGTTAATATAGGTTTCCCACTTGAACTTTTTGTAATATTGTGCGCTTTTCCATCGCTTGAGTTCATTAACCCGTTCATTTTCACGGTCCTTGGCGTGCTTGTTTGCCCAGTTATGATATGTTGTAATGCAATAAAGAGTACGTTGCGTCAGTACTGATACATTTCCCAAAATTAATGCACGCCAGGGATAAAGAGTAATGTCGAGATAGAACAGGATTTCTTGAGGCGTTCAAGATAACGATCTAACGGGCACCAGAAAAATTGATGGCACTTATGCTGAAATAACTGGTAGCCAGTGAGTAACTAAAGTAAAGTAAAATAATAAGATACTATAAAATACATTGAAAACTCCATGTCCAGAAATCCACTGCAAAGGTATAAGACTACCTCAAATGAAAGTAGCGCCACAATCAGCCCTGCTATATGTATAATCCACTTAGTTCTGAATTTTTGCAGGACATCGTAGTCGCTTTTGGAAAGTAGCACATCCTTCCGTGGCATGTGTAGAGTTTCAATACCAAATCCATGACGCTTGCAATCTCTTTTTGTGATGAGACAGCTATATGACCATTGACCACAAATTGAACATTTGTCAGTCCTACCGAACGAGTGGAATTCATATATTTAGTGGACATCCTTCCGAGCAACCCTTGCGAGGTTTGCAAAGCGATCCTAATTTAGCTGTCAGAAGTTGTCTCCCTCTTCATGATCGAATCACAGTTCCGTACAATAAAAACGGTTCGAACTTGAGTTGTTGACTGCGATTACTTTACAATCATCGGGTATGTCGCTAGGAGTAACACTGACTCTTTCACCTTTCATACTCCAACCTACACAGTGGTCTGAAAAGTAGATGTCACAAATTCAAATATAAATAGTTTTACCAAATACAGAATAGGTTTCGGTCTGAGAAGCACTCGGGATAAACGCTACTGGCTACTGGGCGGTTTGTTTTTATTACTAAAGGCCTACACCCTGTATAACTGGCCAGAGCTAAAGCAACAAGCGAAAAGGATCACCGTAGGATATCAGTGTAAATATGCATTTCAGGAAGACTGGAAACGAATTGAACTATTACTTTTTTACCATCTGTAAAAGGCTGTTTGAGAAGAATCCATATCCTTTCCTGGCCAGTTATAGTAAGGAGATCCTCGTTCGAAATTATCTCCGGCTAACGAATATTTAGGATGCGCCGTAGACACTGATTAACAAAAGTTTGCGACTTATCAGTGATCTCTTTAGTCACCTTCCAGATTGAACAGCCATATAGCAGAATGGATTTCACATTAGAATTGAAGACACGTATTTTGGTGCGTCTGGAAATATTGTTGTTTAGCCAGAAAGGAGTCAAATTGAAGAAAGCCGCCCTAGCCTTGTTTACCCGTGATTTTACATCAGCATCCACTCCACCATCTGCTGTATCTACACTTCCGAGATAGCAAAATTCATCAACTTTTTCGATTGCCTGTCCTTAAATGCTGAAATACAAATTTCGCTTTGCCCACCTGGATATGTGCTCAAGAACTTAGTCTTGGCAGCATTGATTTTCAGCCCCGCATTACGACTCGCGCAATTTAGAGCTTCTGTCATTTGAGCGACATCATCCGTGTTTGTTGATAGAAGGCAAATGTCGTCAGCGTAGTCAAGATGTTGAAGGTGATCGAACAATTTCCATCTGATACCTTTGTTACGATGTAATTGGAGTGCGGAGCCGAGTACATCACTAATGGCAACAAGAAAGAGAATAGGTGACAAAATGCAGCCTTGCCTCACTCCACTGTGCACCTCAAAAGGATCTGAAAGCTTGCCCTTATGCAGGACGTGACATTGGGCTCCATTGTAGGATTCCTTGATGATGGAGATTATCTTATCTGGAATATTTCGTCTCCGTAAGGCATTCCAGATGTAGAGACGATCAACGCTATCGAAGGCTTTCTCAAAATCGATGAACATGAGATGTAATGGGGATCTCCATTCCGCGGATTGCTCGATGATAATACGGAGGGTGTTAATGTGGTCGCTACAGGAAAACCCTTCGCGAAAGCCAGCTTGTTAATCATTCAATGTGTCATTGATTTTGTCCTTGATTCGTCCTAAAACAATCTTAGCCATCAGCTTGGAAACAGCAGGAAGTAGGCAGATCCCACGCCGATTATTGCAATTCTTCAGGTCACCTTTCTTCGGAATCTTAATAATAAATTACGCCCTTTTTCCACTCACTGGGAAGAGTTTCGGTTTCCCAACACTCTTGGATTAAGGGAAGGAGAATATCCGCTGAAGCGACAATATCCGCTTTCAAGAATTCAGACGGAATTCCATCAATCCCAGGGGCTTTACCGGCGTCCATTGATTTAATAGCGTCTATTAGTTCCTTTTTGGATGGTGGACCAGAACTAATGCCGTCTAGTCGAGGGACGTCTTCTGTTGGCAATGAAGATGCACTTGCAGGCCCGAAGGTGTTATTAAGGACCTCTAAAAAGTGTTCTCTCCATCTTTGCAGTTATTGTTCTTCGGTAACGAGCAGAACACCTTCCTTATCTTTCACAGGATGTTCCGTTAGTAAAGATCTGCCAGTTAATGGCTTGATAAGTTTAAAGAGTGTTCCACTGTCACCGCGGATAGCCGCATCCTCTGCCTCCTTCGCAAGCGCGTTGATATTATTGCGCTTATCACGCCTAACACTCCTTTGAACGCCTTTTTGGAGCGAACGGTATTCAGCTCTGTATCGTTCTTTAGCTGAATCGTCAACAGCTGAGTTAATCTGCTCTTTAACTCTCTTGCGTGCTGAGATAAGAGACCAAGTGGAGTCGCTAATAAATGGTCTCCTACCGCGATCCAATCGTCCTAAAATTTCTTCGCCACACGAAATAAATGAGTCCTTAGCGACTTTCCATCTATCGTCAATTGTCGGATTCTCATTTAGTGGTGGTGCAATAGCTTTTTCGCGAAAAGCGGTGGAGAACGCACGCTTGGTTGATGGAAGTTTGAGCTTCTGCACATTATATCTAGGGCAAATATTTGCACGGTTAGGACGCTGGATTTCTGCCGTTCGTAAGCGCATTTTTGCGATGACAAGATGGTGGTCACTGCCAATATCAGCACCACGTTTCGCCCTAGCGTCTAAGACACAGTTTTTCCACGTTTTGGAAACAGCAATGTGGTCAATCTGGTTCTCAGTTCTGCCATTCGGAGAGGTCCAGGTTGATAAGTGGCAATCTTTGTGTTTAAACAGAGTTCCACCAATGACGAGCTGACGAGAGTTACAAAACTCTATAAACATCTCGCCATTCTGGTTTCTGTCGCCTAACCCATGATTTCCCATAAGGTGTTCGAATCCTTGGTTATTTGTCCCGACTTTAGCATTGAGATCCCCCATTATGATTTTAGGCCTATCAAAGGTGTCGCCAAGCCTTTGGTAGAAAACGTCTTTGTCAGGTTGATCAGCTGGTTCGGTCGGTGCGTAACACTGAATTATTGTGATATTTCGTACTCTGGATTTGGATTCCGACTCCTGCCTACCGAGGAGCGTTTTGGTCATCATTTCCAGAGTACAATAAAACAGTATTAGAGCTTGGTGATAGAGTCGCTCCTGATCCGAGCCATCTTGTTTCGCTCAGTCCTAATATATCGATGTTATACGCGGTCATTTCCCGTTCGACTTCAGTGAGCCTCATGTTGTTGCACTCGCCCCACATCGTTCGAACGTTCCAAAACCCAATCGTGGTCCGTTGTTTATAGCCGAAAGTCGTTGCCGGTGAGTCAGTCCGAGGTATCCGAGGCTCGATTAATGTTTCGAGTGTAAAGAAAGTTTCATGTACGCAGGTTACAAGCCTACGTACCCTATCCCTCAAGTCGCCTTTTACGACAAGCCGGGAACGCTGTGGCATAATTCTTACCCCAAAATCCACAGGGGTCATTTTTTTAAGTTTCGTACATATCTGAACCCTTGAGCGCACACAACAGAGTCGCTGCGCGCACAATTGTAGAGATATCTTCGAAACTCAGGAGAGTTTTATTCTCTCCTGTCCCTTTAGTCGCCTCTTACGACACGTCGGGAAAGACGGAGGCACTATTCTTGACCCGCGCCACAGGGCTATTAAACTTTTTGTAAAATACACCAAAGAAAAACAAAACATCAGAGCAAAGCAACAGACTCAATCAAATCACTGAAAATTGACGAAAATGCTTTCCACGTCAATGAACTTTGACGTCAGACACAAAATTCACCTGGAGATATGGAACTTTAATCTTCGTTACATGAACAATTTCGCATGTGAATTTAATGCTCTTCTATTATTTTGCAGATTCCCATGCTAATACTTTATTTTTTCGCGTGTTTTTTGCTGTTTGCTTTCAGCAGCATGTCAGTTAGCCTGCTATACTATACTTGTCAGGGCAATGTGTTGTTCTTTCTGTGACGGCTCTGTAAACAGACCTCAGAGAAAAAAAAGTATAGAAAAAACATCACCGCCCCATCAAAATCTCGGCCGAAGGCAACAAAAAAGGGGGTGAACATTGTGTACTGTACTCGCGCGCATATCATACGAGTAAAATGTAAAAATTTTAAGACACATGATACTTGACGCAATGAAGGAAATAAAAAACATCGTGTGTCTATCTAATAAACAATAAACATCATTCGCCCGGCATTCAAGAGAGTGATCCGTCTTATCTAATTTGCGCGCCATTAAATTCTAATTTCAACACGGCAGTACCAGTAGCATCTGTATGATGAAAAATATGCTGGGCAAATGTGGCTGGAATATAGCAGGGGGAGGGGATAAAGAGAGTATTGTTGTCGTAGGGGTTCGGACAAACTCGCTGTGGAGAAATTATGCGTATATGATCCCAGTACGATCCAGCCTCATAAATATTTCACGTCGCACATACGCTCTTGAAGCGCAAAACGAACGCGAGGGCATAAATCATATTTGGCCTTATTTGGATGGTTATATTTCTTGAAAGGTCTTTTGGCAGCTGACTGTCACTAGAAATCTTATCGCTTCGAGAGAGAGAGAGAGAGAGAGAGAGAGAGATGTTTTGCGTTAATGCGTACGACGCGCTCGAACCAACTGATAATGACGCTGGTTTCAATGCAGGTGAAACTAAAACCTTGGTTGCATTAACAACAAAACGCAATTCTCTTTGGAATCTATGCAGATAAGCAAACCAAAATCTCGTCCTTCGGCTACCGGCCAAATCCGATAAGTCCGCATATATTCTTCTCTTCAGCACCATTACCCAATACAACGACTCGGTCCAATCGATAAACAAATTCCACCGGCATGGCATTATAAAAATTAATTTTCGCCCCGAGTATGCAAACAACGTGCTGTTTTATGATGGCCTATACCTGAGTGGTGGCGATGAATGGATAAGACATAAGACACGACAACTATCGTCTCGGTGGAATGTTATTGCATGCATTATCGCACCGCACTCTCAGTTGCATCTTATGCCATTATGGTTTGTTGAACGAGTCTAGTGCGGTGTTTTAGATACGACATTCTGATAATGATAATAATTTTTTAAAATAAAGATAAGGGACGTACGTCGCCAACAGCAGATAAAGTTTAGATGGGCTAGGTACAATGTAAAATGTGAATGGAAAGCAAACACTTAAAATGCAGTTTGTTGGAGTATCATTCATAAAATCGGATTATGATTTTCGTTCATCAAAATGTACGCCAAATCGGTGAAATAACTTTATGAAAATTTCCGTCATTTAGGGTTTCTACGTGATTAAACAGGAACACCTCGCGTTTTAATTTTTCATCATCATCCTCAATGTGGCACGATAGCCCGACGTCGGGCCTTTGCCGCCTGAATCGTTGACCTCCAATTGTCGCGGTTACGTAACATTGTCCTCCAGTTTCGGAAGCCGGTGGGCGTTTTCAACAAAGGAGTTCTCCCAGCGAGCTCTCGGTCGTCCACGCAACCTCGCTCCGTCAATTCGTTGTGCGTTCATCACTTTCTTTGGCATGCGATTATCGTCCATCCGTTGTACATGCCCCGCCAATTGCAAATGTTGAAGCTTCACGATTTTCGTTACTTCCAGCTCATCGTACAATTGATACAACTCATGGTTGTATCGGATACGCCATTGATTTCGCTCGAGAACGACCCCGAAAATTCGCCGAAGGACCTTTCGTTCGAATCGGTCTAGCAAAATTTCGGAGGCTTGGGTGATGGTCCATGTTTCGCAGCCATAACATATCACGGGTCGGATGATCGTTTTGTACACGCGGAGCTTCGTGTTCCTCTGCGCAAGTTTCGCATTAATTATAGGGAGGACCGAGAAATATGTCTTATTGGCTAGTTGTATCCGTCGCTTAATTTCGTCGGTTTCGTTGGCGTCCTTTGATAAGTTACAACCCAGATAGTTGAAGTTGTCTACATACTCGATATTGAGGTCCCCCACTGTGATGCTTGAATTTGCTGGCGTCCTTGTTTTCGATTGCATCATGGCCTTTGTTTTGCTTTCAATGATATGTAGTCAAACTTCCTTTGCGACCTTATTGAGGTTATGCAGGAGGCTTTCTGCATCACCCAACCTTCGAGACATGATGTTAATATCGTCGGCGTACGCTACTAATTGAGTTGACTTGATGAGTAGCGTTCCGCTGCTGTCCGTATTCATGGCTCGAATTACATACTCCAAAGCAAGGTTGAAGAGCGTCGGCGCCAGCCCGTCGCCCTGCTTGAGTCCAGTACGAGTTTCAAATAGGTCAGTGAGTCGGTTCTGCACTCTGGCCTGCGAGACGGTATTAGTCATCGTCATCCTTGTGAGTCGCACTAACTTTGACGGTGTACCAAAATTCAGCATAATGTTGTACAGTACACTTCGATCGATACTGTCGTATGCCTGCTTGAAGTCGACAAAGATTTGGTATACGTCGATGTTATATTCCCAGCACTTTTGGAGTAGTAGCTTCACTGTGAAAAGCTGATCGGTCGTTGAACGACCAGGTCTGAAGCCGCCTTGATACTCGCCAATGATTCGTTCTGCGCACGGATTGATTCTTTTTGATAAAATCTTATAGGCCGTACAAACTAATGATATGCCTCTGTAATTCTCACACTTCAGCTTGTCACCCTTTTTGTTGATTGGGCAAATAATGCTTTTGCGCCAATCTTCGGGGATTACCTCGTCGTTCCATATTTTCAGCAGTAGCACATATGTACAGCGTTGGTCAGGCACGTTCCACCATGCTTCAGCAGTTCTGCTGGGATCTCGTCAGCGCCGGGCGTTTTATTATTTTGAAGCGACTGTATGGCAAGACTCACCTCCTCTACTATTGGGGGTAGAACGGGAGGGCCTGGTTCGGCTAACTGCTCAAGAGCTGGCTCCACGGGGGATGTTGATGGTGCATTGAGCAGCTCTTCAAAATGCGAGGCCCATTGTTTGTTGACGCTTTCGATGTCGCTGATGATGTTACCATCCTTGTGTTTACATAGGCTTGTCCTGGGTTGATATCCGTTCTTGACATTATTTATAAGTTTGTACGCCTGTCTAATATTCTTACTGGCTAATTTATTTGCTGCAACTGCTCGTCAAAATGTTTGCGTTTCTAACGTCTAATTAACCTATTAGATACTCGCCGAAGTTCGTTGTATCTATCTTTTTTGGCTCGGGATGCGCGTTGTGTGTATTGGCGATAGGCTTCATTTTTCGCCTCAATCGAGGCCCTACATTCGTCGTCGAACCAGTCTGCTCGTCTGCGCCGGCCTTTATAGCCCACGACCTCTTCTGCGACCCCCTTGATGCTGTCTTTGAGCTCCTCCCAGAACTCATGGATGCCTAGATTATTGATGTTATCAAGCATGGGCGACAGTTTTTCCTCAAGTGCTGTAGTATACGCAGCCGCCGTGGCATCATCAATCAAATTGTCAACCTCGAAGATCTTGGCAGGGTTGATTCTCGTTTGGTGCACCGAAGAGATTCTGCGCACCTGTAGGTCGTCTTCACCAAATAGTGATCGGTGTCACAGTTGGCTCCTCGATAGGATCGAACATCTAGGACATTAGAAGCCCGTCTCTTGCTGATCAGTATGTGGTCGATATTCATCTAGAGACTTCCAGGTCTGCTTATGGATTCGTCGATGAGAAAAGCATGTAGAGCATATGACCAAGTTTCTGCCGCTAGCGAAGTCGATAAGTCGCTGACAGTTGTTGTTGTTTTCGTCGTGGAGGCTATGACCTCCAGTAGTTCCAGCTTTCATTTCCGACTTTGGCGTTAAAGTCTCCTAGCAGCAGCTTGACGTCGTTTGATAGAAGTGAGTCGAAGAGTGTTTCTAGGTCGTTGTAGAACTACTTAGTCCTTAATCGCGTCTTCTTTTACTTCTGTAGCGTCATGCGCATTAATGACCCAGAGATTAGCGAAACGGGTCTTAATGCGGATCGCACATAGGTTTGAAGCCGATAACGTGGTCTTACTCACGATGAAAGCTACTCCAAACTCCTTGTTGCCCTCCTCTTTACCATTCGTGAAAATAGTGTGCGAATTAAGGTCGTTAATCTCGCTTTTGAGCCATTTAGTTTCCTGGATTGCAACTATGCTCAGCTTGTATTGTTGTACCTGATCCAGGAGGCCCTTAAGGCCCCCGGTCTATTCAGGGAGCGTACATTCCAGAATCCGAAAGAGATCCTGGATGTCAAGAACGCATTCAATTCCGCAAACTGGGCTAGCATTCACGCCTCCTTGCAAAGAGCAGATGTACCAGACTATCTCGCAGTTATAATCAGGTGTTACCTATCAAACCGAGTCCTCCAATACGATACGGACGACGGGCCCAAGGAGTATAGGGTTACAGCAGGAGTTCCTCAGGGGTCAGTCCTCGGTCCGCTGCTGTGGCTCATTATGTACAATGGTATCCTGGAATTGCCAATGCCTAGAGGAGTGACTGTAGTGGGGTTTGCAGACGACATCGCAGTAGTGGTTGTTGCAAAAAAAACAGAATGCATCGAGGTCTACGCCAGCGAGGCGATTACGTCCATAAAGCTCTGGTTACTAGCAGTTGGCCTGGAGCTTGCTGAACAAAAAACGGAAGCTGTTTTTATCAGCAAGCGAAGAAGAAGGTACTCTCTGAATATTAGAGTAGGAAACGAAACCATAACTCCAAAAATGGCTATTAGGTATTTGGGAGCTATGATCGATTCTAAACTAAGATTCGGAGAGCATCTGAAATTTGTAACCGAAAAAGCGGCGATAGCTACTGTAGCTTTGTCAAGGATTATGCCCAACATAGGCGGTCCAAGATCTAGCAGGAGATGGCTGTTGGCTGGGGTTGTTTCATCAATACTATCGCCTCTCCGGTCTGAACTAACTCCCTAGACTCCTCTGGGAATGCCCGGAAATTAAACTCAGTGTACCGTAGGTGCACATTGAGAGTATGCTCGGCATACAGAACCACTTCGCATGAAGCAGTTTACGTCGTTGCTGGCATGATTCCAATGGAAATTCTGGTCGAGGAGACAAGCAGACTTTACTCTGGTCGTCGTCATGAAAGCCCTGTGGAGTTAAAACTTCGTAAAAGCTTGGAAAGGCAGGAAAGCATGAGGAAGTGGCAAATGCGATGGGACGCGGCTGCAACCGGCAGGTGGACACACTGTCTCATCTCTAACATCGCAAATTGGGTTGACCCAAACAAATGCGATGGGACGCGGCTGCAACCGGCAGGTGGACACACTGTCTCATCTCTAACATCGCAAATTGGGTTGAAGCAAACATGGAGAAGTGAACTACTTTTTAACTCAATTCCTCACGGGTCACGGGGGATACCGACAGTACTTGTATCGATTCAGACTGGACAACTCTCCTGATTGCCCCAGGTGCAAGGGAGTTTTAGAAGACGAAAGACATGTGTTCTTTGAATGTCCTAGGTTTGAAACAGGACGCAGGCACCTGAATGAAATAGTGGGAGAAATACTAACCCCAGAAAATGTGGTCGACAATATGTTAAAGTGCCAATCCAATTGGGATGCAGTGAGTGAGTTTGTTTGTAACACCCACAAAGACCTTCAGAGAGAAGAAGCTAGACGAAAGTCTGCCAATCGGTAATAAGGCTTATTAGCCGTTCCTAACCTCTGCGAAATAATACTAAAAGGTGGTCCCGCAGAGGTCGTGGCGAGAAAGGTGGTCTGGTTTCAGCTGGTATGAAGGAGTCCAGCATAACTGCAATGGCAGTATCTATAAAAGATTTCCCCACCTCAAAAAAAAAGGATCCGAAAGAGTAATCAGTTGTTCTTCTTCTTTTAGCGGTGCAGAAAGGTGTGAAACCTCTGTGCATCTATGTGGGTACGATTTATGGTTCGTCAATGTTTGTGTCCGTAAGGTCTAAGGACAAAAACATAGCTGCTGCGATAGGGTTTTCTCACAGCGATATAGGGGTAAGATCAGTGGGCGCAGCGGGGCATTGAAACAAGTGGCCCACATCATGAGGAGTACCATTGCAGTTTGGACAGATGTTTTGGATGTCCGGGTTTATGCGAGAAAGGTACGAATTAAGGCGTGAACAAAAGCCCGACCGAAGTTGAGCTAGTGTTACTCTAGTGGCTCTCGGGAGCCTAATCTCCTCAGGCGAAATTGGTGGTGGGCGCTCTGAGAGGACTCTATTCGCATGGTATGGTGTCAACATTCCGGCTGCGAATCCGTCTTCTAATTTTGCGCTTGAGGCCGTCAGACTTGGGATGTTCAATAAATTGTTTATTGAACAGGCTAGCACACTGAACAGGATCGCAGGTTTTTGTGTTGCCAAATTCAATGGCGTTATTGCCCTTTTCTTTCCGAGGATTGGAAAGGGCGCGGACGGTAGACCATAATTTGCTGACACCTTCATTGATTCCATTTCGCCCTCCTATAGTCTTTAACTTGTCGGTCAATTTCGGAGTTAAGCTCCTGAATTCTGGGATCATCAGGGTGAGCGCTTCTGATCTGATCACGTTCATCGGCTAATCTGGCGGCACTAGTGGGGAAGTTAGGCCGAACTTTCGGGATACGTCGGAATAAAACGTGCCGCGGCTGTGGTAATGACGTTCCTAATATTTTTCTCGGCCTTATGAATGTTGGTAGGTGATGTTAGCTCGATGAACTTCGCCGACGAGTAAGCTTTGAAACCATCCCAATCGGCTTTCTTGTGATTGACAAACGTTCGCTTCTCAGACTTAGTCATGTTCGCTGGTTTGTCAATTTTTATAATGATTGGGAGGTGATCTGATCTAAGGGTGGTACGTACTTCCCATCGGGAAGCAGCAATTAGGCTGGCACTGACAATAGTTATGTCAGGAGAACTACTGCAAGTGCCCACGACTCTAGTCGGCGAGTCTTCATTGAGTGAACAGAATTCTGAGGCGTTGTTGTTGTTGTAGCGATTCAAGAGATTTTTTTTCTCTTGAATCGAAGGGGGTCTTGGCAGCTCTTGGCCGTTTTAACAACGGGTAGCTCCGGGACGATTTACGCGAGTTACTCTCTAGAAGGATGAGTACATTATCGGCATAAGCGCAGCCGGTCGAGACACTTAAGCACCACGTCATACGCCCCGAAGACAAAGGACTCTCTGTCGGAGAAGTAGCTCCTCCAAAGAGACAACTCCGGACAGCTTGCGCAGGATAGCATCCGACGGCATAAATTTTATCAAACCGTCGCGGCATTATGTGCTGAGGACATCATGGAATGCCGAGAATTTTCGAGAATATTGTTTCTCCGCCAGTATACAGCCCTGTGGAAAACCTATTTTTCTCTTGTTAAGTTTTAAATGATTGCCTGGAAACCCGGTGAAAGACTGCCAACCAACTAGGTGTTTAGCAATCCAATGTTACCCTTATTCGTAAAAATATGCAAATATGCCCTAATCTAGCACCCTGTTCCTTACGTCGGAAGGCAAGATTGCATCTCCTGTTTTGCTGTAGCATCGTCTAGGTTCGAGGAACTGCAAACTTTTTCCATGATCCCAAGAGCCCATCAAACTGTTTACTGGCTTGATAGACTTAATAGGGTAAAGTTAAAATTTTATCTGTCTACAGAGGGTTTCGAAACCACGACCCTCTGCTTCAAACGGACCATCTAGCGGGCATTGCGAGCCATACAAAATAGAAAATGATGAATTCTTGGAAATAACATTTAATCAAGATTTTCTAAGATTAATGCGTGATTTTCTGCCCACAACATAAATCACTCAACCCCAATTATATCCAAAATATTTGTCCTTTCGACGACACTGAACAAATGCACACATCAATGCTGTTTGTTGCCGAAGCAACAGATTTCATCAATAGGCTCGTGCCGACTAACAAAGGACATCTCTTCGGTGACCATCCCAACCATAATCGTCATCGACCTTTCGTGGTGGTGATTTATGCTAATTGGAAGGTCTTACTCATCTTATTAGACCCACTCACTCAAATCCTCCTCATCGGATTCGATACAAATTTTCCTATTCACACCACACACATCATCCCTGGCGTCCTTGCATGCAGCCAATTAAGATGAAATCCCAGGAGAGCGCCCGCAGTCAAGTCCTTGTCCATTGAAACTGAATCCACTCATCCAAATTGATTCCGTAGCCATGACACTGCATCATCATCATCATCGCATCGCTCTCCCCAAAGAATTGTTGAGTGTGGCCGGGTTGCATCCTTATCGCGACACCTGCCTGACACCGCCCTAAAATGTAACAGAGTTTCACATTGGGATTGCAGGTGTGTGTACATAGTAACTCAACGCGACAAGAAAATCAATCGCAGCCTCCTTCGTTCCGAGGGAGAGGGAGCTTCCGCCCCACATCTCCTCCACGTACTTTTTGCAAACATCAAACGATAAAAACCGCGTCTTGCCAGGATTTTTGGAGGAATCGTAAATTGTTCGCCCCCGTGCTGTGAAGAGCAGTCCAGGAATTTTCGTTTTATTTCAACTTTTACATCGTTTGAAGGACTCTCGGGCCGAAATGCGGCGCCGCGGCTTCAAGTGCAATATCATTGAACGGTATGCTTGCTGCTCCCTATCGGGAAACAAAAAACGCGCTGCAAAAGGAGCCGACACAGACATATACAGGGGGAGGAGGATATGCAGGGACGAGGCAGATGGAGGTGTACTCTTCACTTACCTTCTCGAGCCTTCAGGTAGACCGTGTTGGCCACGATATTCTCTAATTCCATGAGTTCCAGGTTGGCGGCCTTTTCTTGATCCCGTTAAGCTGTCGAAAATTGGCGAAGGCTATGCCGCGGCGAGTACACTCTGATACGAAGGATGCGGGTGGATGCTGTCGTTCTGTTTCGGGTTTGGCTTTCAATCACGGAACTACGACTCCGACTCCTGCTCCGCTACACCGCTCTTGGACTCGTGCCGAAACGCCACTATGGATGGACGGGCCGAGTCGATGGGGACGGGAGAAGGCGGGAGCACTTTTGGGGGATGAGAGAGCGCTCTGGCAAAGTCCTTTGATGTAACGCACGCGTCTTCCGCCTGTTGTCGCTCCTGTGTCTCGCTGTGTACGTATGAAGAGCTTCTGCGTCTGACACGCCCTCCCTCCGGAATGGCGATGAATTCTCGTCTTCGTCCTTTCACTGCACACAATAATTTGCCAATTTGCACGAATTTCAGCACACTAGACACAATTTACCGAAGGATCGACCGGGATAATCTCACGGGACGTCACGAAACAGATTGCACCGGTTGCACTGACTATGGGGACACAGGGACAATCGCGAGACAAGTGCGCCAAACTTGTAGACACGTTCATACGAGCCCGAAGGATGCAGGAAACTGTTCACGGGATCAGTGTCCTCGACGAAGTCGAATTCGATTCTCACAGGCCGACGAAGGATGCACTCTGGTCGCGGCGCAGACAGACTTGCTCATGGCTGACATGTAGCGAGTCGGGTGTGGGTCGTAGTGACAAGGACGTTCCTCGGAGACATGATAAACAACCGATGGGGCTACTGCGGGAACGCGGGGGGCGAATGGATTGATTTTGGCACGGGCTCGCACACCGGGAGACAGGTGGGCGCTAGATTTGCACACGGTGGCCAACTCGGCGACTGACCCACATTGACCTTTCCGGGCCACGGACTGACACAAAGGTCGTTGAGCGATGCGATTCCTCCTGTGCAGAGACTCTTCGGTGGCGAACTGTGTGCGCACAAGCGAAACGAAGGAACCCGCCTGACCGTGTACTGTTGGCTCCACTAAGACTCCGGAGCCGCGACACGGGGCTCATTGACTGCGGGTCTCAATTTGGGCCAATTGAAACAAAACCCCTCGCGACGAGATTTCTCGGGTCGGAACTACAAATTGCAGCGCAGGGCGAATGTCAACACACGCACTGGCCACGAACCGGGGGAATGTCGGGGGACGTACGTTTTCTCGTCTTCTTTCTCACGGGCACGCACAACACAATCACTTTCTCCGCACACGCACGAAATTGGTTCATTCACGGCCGTCCCGAACAATTCACACAGACTCCTCCGTGATCCGTTCAAAACATTTGCACAAAAGCAGCAGCGGACCGGACACCAGGACGAATCACTGAAATGGCACAGCGTTAGGGTGGACCGTCACTAGAACTGGAGGATGCCAAAATGTTCCGTTGGATCGCGCGACAACTTCTTTTTGTGGTGTCCAAGAAGCCGAGAGCTGAGGATGCGAAACTGCTTTGCAATGGGCCGCTGCTGGTGAAAGACTCGACGACGACGAGACGAAGACGATTCGATTGCAGTTGCTTGAGAGTGTGTATTCACAATCGTTATGGCAAAATGACAGTAGAGGCAGCTGATTTTATGAATAGGGGTGGGTGTCTACTATGTCGTTATGTGAACGACTACGTTCACAGGCAACGAAGGTTAACCGATTAGCATTTGAAATAAAAATATTAATAAAATTATTATTTTAAGAAAAATAACATCTAAGCACTTTCATGGGTCGCATGAAAAAAAAAACCTTAAAAAATCGATTTGTACCCGTCCGTCTGTCCGTCCGTCCGTTTGTTCACTAAATAACTAGCGAATACTGTTCAACCGATCGACATCAAACTTGGTGGGAATGTGAAACATGGCTATAGTATTTTGGTACGAATAGCTAAGCACTTGGTATGACCAAGATAACCGGGTGTTCCGAAGAGCTGAAAAAACTTTTTGACTTTTTTATTTCTTATCAGAGATTGGCGTGTGGGTACACAAATTAAAGGGCACGATGACAACTACTTATATGAAAAGTTACCTTTTTCCGGTTCCGAGTAACGTTAAAGGAGTTATGGGTTGTACAAGTCAAGTTTACGCGGCACCCCCTCCGCTTTTTTAATCCAGATATGAAACATTGCGGCGAAACTGGTTGTTAAATACTAGGCATCTTGATTTTTAAGCCTAGTACTGACATCGAGAGTGAAATTTTATTTCATCGTGAAATGTCAAATGACCGGAAAATAATACATAAAATGACCGAGGAGAATTATGGAACCGGTCTCAGATTGTAGCTTATGGAATTCCCCACCGTTTGTGACATATTCCACAACAGTAAGTATGTATTTTTATTGATAAAGCCCCGGATAGAGTTCGAGCGGAATGAAAATGAAACGGTAATGAACCGGCATAAAAACCGTGGTGACGGTAATGAACCGGCATAAAAACGTGGTGAATTTAAAATTTTAGCTTCGAAAATTGATACAAAGGCGTTTTACGTCCTACATAATCTTAAAAATAACTAAAAAAAATAATTTCCCCATTGTCCGAATGCATTTTCAACGTGAAAATGAGTCGACTCTGTAGCATATTCTCCGTCGGGCGTGGTGAGTTTTGCAAACGTCAAACCGATTCACTGTCCACGACGAGTTCATCGCGGAAATTATCTAATGACCGGGGAATCGAAAAATAACACATAAAATGGCAGAGACAAATTGTGAAACCATTCTCGGATTTTAGTTTATGGAATACCCCATCATTTACCACATATTCCACGACAGTAAGTATGCATTTTCATTGAGAAAATCGCCGCGGACAAAAATTTCATTTTCATTACGCCCGATCTCTATTCAGGCCTTAAAATCGCAGCGCGAACAATTTCACTCTCGATCTTAACTCAGCACTTTAGTAAGAAGAACTATAACAGTTAATTCGTGAAATTTCAGTTTGTGCGTGTGTAGCCCCTTTCACCCATAGGTTTCCAATTATGAAAATTTTGATGACGATTCTTTGGAAATTGTATAATGCTTGAAATAGATTAGACGCGTCAGCAGAATCATCGGCATCGCGAAACTTCAAGCCCAATGCATTTTACATTGCTGACAAAAATGTTGAGCAGAAAACTTGGAATTCAGCATATTTGTCAGCTATGAAATTCTGCCGATGCTGCTGCTGACGCGTGTAATCTATTTCAACTATAAGGATAATATGTCTGCAAATTTTCATTTGAATAGCTTACACACATGCACAGGAAATATAAGGAATCTTAACATTGGTTTGCCATTCTGATCCCCTAACTGCCATTTTGCGGATCAGAAATCATCTCCAGTTGTTTTCGTTAACATTATTTCAAAAAGGCAGACAAAGGAAAATAACCGAAGAATATTCCTGATCCGCAAAATGGCAGTTAGGGCTTCAGACTGGCAAACATGTTCGCGGAACATATACGCAACTGTTCCGTTTTAGAACCCCATCCAATGTCAAGCTAGCGTAATCTATTTACTGAATCTCTCGTGATCGACTCAATCGATCTACCTATATATGCAATTTGATAGAAATAACTAAAATGGCTTTATGAATTTCCGGACGCCTGTAGACTCTGCACACATTCTCGACTCGTCAGTGATCAATACTGAGCTCCATTCCGTAACGCTCCAATTCAGATGATCTCGAGCAAATAAGAGGCGCGTTTGTCGGTGTTGTGCAGTCAATTTGGGGCCCGTGGCAGGCCGTCTTGGAGTGATATTCGCTTCCCTTGATCGTCTCCTCACTGTCCGGGCACTGACGCCTACTCCGCGAACGCCTCAGGTTCAGCTGCGCAGCAACACTTGTGAGGAACCGATTTCGTAACGTACTTGTACTGAAGTGGATCGAAAGTGGACCGTTCTTGGTCTTGAATTAAAGCTACCAATCTCTCGAAATCACTTGCTAACTCTCGAGATAGCACACTGACTCATTCCAAGACGGCGAGCGACGGTTTACTGACTAAGAACTTCAGACAATAGAGCTACAACTTGAGCCGCTCGATCAGGCGCCGCCGCGCCGTATCCATTATGTATGACAAAACAGTAATTGAAATTACCTTAGATGTAAGGCAGCTATTACACAGTCATATATTGGTAATATATATTCTAATAGATATTATCATATCCCTAAGCCTACTTGATTTCGCTTCCTGCACGTCTAAAAATTTATACTGAATGAATCGAGTAGGCTTAGGGATATGACATACATATTATAATATAAATATGGGTTGGATACGATATCCCCAGTCACAAAATCCCCAAACCAAAATCCCCAAATCAAAATCCCCGTAATCAAAATCCCCGAAATTAAAATCCCCGAAATCAAAATCCCCGAAACCAAAATCCCCGAAATCAAAATACCCAAAACCAAAATCCCCAAACGAAATTAACCATTCCCCATTTGAGGTGTGATCTAAGAACGCGCGCGCGTTCTAAGATCACACCTCAAATGGGGAATGGGGAATTTCTTCAGGCTATTGTAGATGGTAAATGATAGATGTTAAATGGCAGATGATAAATGGTAGATGGAAGGTGGTTAATGGTAGACGGATGGTAGCTTGTAAATGGTTGATGGCAGATGGTAAATGGTAGATTGTAAATTGCAAATGGTGGATGGTAAATAGCAAATAGTAAATGGTAGGTGATTTAGACTATTGTAATTGTAATAGTCCTACTATGCAATAAAAAAATCACCGTCGTGGACTGATATACATATATGCTTATCAACGGCAAACTCTTTGAAGTGACACACAGTGGCGGATTTACCCTTTTGTCGCCAGTAGGCTAGTCACATATTGCCGCCCCTATTTTTTCCTCCAATCATTTTCAATTTACACTTTGTACTTTAATATGTGTGATCTTCGAGCTTTCCGCTTCTTAGGTCCTGAGCATTCTTTAATATTTATCACAGAGTGTAAGGCTAATGCAACAATTTTCTGCTTGGAGAATCGGTTTAAAGCGGCGAATTCCAAACTGTGGCAGGCTCAAATATTGATGCCACCATTTTGAATCGAAATTTTTTCGAGGACTCAGAAGTACTCCATTGTTGAAATACATCGGCCAAGTATTTTATTTTCTTTGATAAAAAAAAGCACCTATGGAAGCGCGATGTGGCCAAATCTGTTTGTTGAACACCACTAAGACACAAATTCAAAAATCACTTGATATGGCTGATTGAAAGTGATGCCGTAAGCCCGCGCTTCTTATGTCAACCGCACCTGGCTGGATACATTTTTTAATACAATGATTCTAGATAAAACACTTGGGGATTGTGGTTGGTCCATTGCAATTATGTTTCTCGAGGTATCACTAAAGCTATGGTGATGGCGGAACTCACGATGAAAATATTTTGGGTTTTTGGCCAACATTTTCTCTTCGGGCGCCAGCCTCAGAAAACTTCACAGGGGAGTATGAACTAAAACAAGTTTTGAGCGACTGGTTTAAATTAATATATTTTATATATAGGGTGTCCGGAAACTGCCGCATAAACGCACCGGATTATAATTCCTCAGTTGATTTCCAGCAAAAAAGTTATACGGAACATACCCCCTCAGATTAACCCCTTAGCTGCCACAGGCATTTAAAATTTTTTGAAAAAATCATTTTCTAGCACGACTCCGGTGCGTTTATGCGGCAGTTTCCGGACACCCTGTATAAAAAAAATTGAAAACAAGTTGATTTCTCTCGTATTTTGTGGCGAATGTGTGTCCCGTATTGATTGGGGAAAATTAGCAGGGTCGATAGTAAAATTTGTTTGTGCAAAACCACCATCAATGGGAATGGCATAACTTCAAAATTTTAACTCAGTTTTCCGGTTTTAAATATGAAAGTCACAACCAAGAAACAGATTTCTAAATTAAGGAGATATTTAATAAATGTATTCTCCTTCCCTAAAGGTCGACTAAGGGTCGGCATACATTATCCAATCGATTAAACAATCTAAGCTGATTTCTGTGAAGAAAGCTCATTTTTTAGGTTCCACTACCGAACTCGCTAATTACAAGAAATGGAGATGTGAAAATTAATCAATGAATATCAAATTAGCTTTGTTTTGTGTTTTCCATTTCGGGATTTCTAACATCAATTTTTGCAATTTATGATATGAACTGACAAAAAGCCGAAGCAGCAAATGTTTTTTTTTAAGGTTGGGCATATAGCAAGGCATGAAATAAAAGCTGGAAGGATCTTGGTTTCGAAATTAAGCTGAAATGGACTTAGTGTTTGACGGTATTAGACAATAGCGACAAATGCCTTTTCATGTTTATATCTCACTGAGGGTAAAAAATACGCTTCGCCTGTTCCTAAAGCGTATAATGATGATAAGGGCTACATCCTACAGTCTTCTACGGAAGTGTGAACAAACTAAAAAATATTATCCCGAAATTTGCCGCCCCCTGAAATCTGCCGCCCTAGGCTGAAGCCTACTCAGCCTACTGGTAAATCCGCCACTGGTGACACAGAACAAAATCAGATAATGTGCAGGCGAATCGGTTCCAACAATAAGCCAACCAAGTTTTCCGCGAATATTCGTTCGGATGAGGACATGTCTCGACGATGTTAAAGAAAACCTAATATGTTTAGAACGATATATGCAAACGTTTATTCAATATAATGTACTCGAACATTTTGTTTGTGCTAATCAAAAAAAAGTTAGTATCGATTTACGACCCTCCTAGTGCCATTTACCATCTACCATTTAACACCTTCCATCTACCATCAACCATCAACAATTTACAGTCTTTTTCTACGTTTGGGGATTTTGTGATTGGGGATTTCGTATGGTTCCCACTCGAACATTTTGTTTGTGCTAATCAAAAAAAAAGTTAGTATCGATTTACGACCCTCCTAGTGCCATTTACCATCCATTTACCATTTAACACCTTCCATCTACCATCAACCATCAACAATTTACAGTCTTTCATCAACCATTTACCATCTACCAGCCATCTACCATTTTTTACTACCATTCAACTACCATTTACCAGCATATTTCGGGTGCTTGGGGATTTTATGATTGGGGATTTTGTATATGGGTATTATGATTATGGGGATTTTGTAAATGGGTATTATGATTATGGGGATTTTGTAAATGGGTATTATTATTATGGGGATTTTGAATATTGGGATTTTGATTTTGGGGATTTTTCTACGTTTGGGGATTTTGTGATTGGGGATTTCGTATGGTTCCCTATAAATATGACTGTGTAATGGAGCCCTAAGTAAGCTAACTTTCCAGATGCAACTGATAATGAGAACCGATTACGGGCGCTTTTATATAGGCGTAATTTAACTGACCGTTAGCCACCATAAATTTCAATTTTTATCAGTTTTTCTTTACAAGTGACATTAATTTAAAAAGTGCACAGCAAATATTGCTAAAAAGGGAACCAACAGGTAGCTAAGCTTTCGAACTTATCACATACGACTTTTATGGATAACTATCGTACTTTTCAACGAGACCGAGGCTAATTTCGGGTACGGCCGAAATTTGGATACCCTTCGCTTCCCTCGGGCTAAAAGTTTTTTTCGGGCGTACCTACGACTTGCATTTCATCCCCCACTCCCCATTCTTTTCCTTCTGTCTTCACAAAAGTTCCGATGCGTCGGCAAAACAATATTTTTGTGGGGTTTAAAGTGGGCAAATAAAAATATTTACTACTACTTGTTGGGGGATGCGGGAGCATGTCCCCATAGTACGATTCCATTTGTTTTGGCATTTTTAGTTACTTTGATAAAGACATTAATTCAAGGTTTTGTGAAATTTTTTTGTGAAATTAATTCAAGGTTTTGTGTAAAAAATGTTTCTTAGAAGAACCAAAATGGGGGGTTTGGTTTGTATGGCTGCCCCATGACCCCATGGACCGACATGATTCATTCTTACATATGTTTTGTGTCATCAATAGAAATACATTTGTGTGAAATTTGGTTGAAATTGGTGGACAAATAAAAAAGTTTTTCTTATAAGAACCTAATTTGGGGGGATAGGTTCGTATGGCAACCCCATGACCCCATTGTCCGATTTAACCGACACAAACTACAAACTGCCTGCAGCAAAAAGAAGCATTTGTGCAAAATTTGAGCTTCATAGCTTTTAAATTGGCCGAGTAAAACGCGTCGCAACAGATGGACATCGCCCAATCGACTCCCCAAGTCATTTTGGTTTTTACACCATGCTCCCGCATCCCCCAATAAAATATTCTGAGTAAATATTTTTATTTGCCCACTTATTCAAACCAAACCCCACACAAATATATTGTTTTGTCGACGCAACCGAACTTTTGTGAAGAGAGAAGGAAAAGAATAGGGTGATTAAATACAAGTCCTAGGTACGCCCGCAAAAAACTTTTAGCCCGAGGTGAGCGAAGGGTATCCAAATTTCGTCCGCGCCCGAAATTAGCCTCGGTCTCGTTTTATTCTAACTTCGGTATTTCCAACAGTTTTAATGCCTTAAGTGCAGAAAACTAGGGCTAATTTTGGATCGATTTTAATATAATGTGAATAAATTTTACCAAATTGCAGATCTTTAGGGGCAGTTTGAATTTAATTGAATTGAAATCGAGCTAAAATTAACCCTAGTACTCTGCACTTAAGGCACTAACTGTTACAAATAACGCAGCTAGTATAAAATGATATAAGAAAGGAATGATTGTTAGATTATGCGCCTATTTTTAAAAGAATCGTTCAAGCACTACACCTTGCCGAAGTTCGAGAAAATTTAGATTGAAAAATATAATTTGTTTTTGGGTAAAATCTAAAAAAATTTACTTTGAAGCTCTCTAAAAATCAAACCTCTTATGCGATGTTAGTGTGGTTAGTTTTATTTTTTAAGTAGGTTAGATTATTTTAGCTAGTCTAGCTTTATAGATATTGAGGTTTAAGTCGTACAAGAAAATGCCTGTGGCAGTTAAATAGTTGTATAGTATAGTGAAATTAAGCAGAAAAACGGCCAAACCCAAACATAAAAAAAAGAGGAAAGCTTTGATGCCAAATTATTGCATACGCTTCCCTCTATACGCACTAAATTGACATTTTGACGTTCAAATTAGTGTTACTTTTTAGTACGTATAGAGGGAAGGATGTTCAACAATTCGGCAGCAAAACTATTCTCTTTTTTGGATGTTTGGGTCTAGCGCTAATTTCACTATACAGGCATACCTCGACTTAGGACGCTAATTGGTTCCACGAAAATGCGTCCTAAGTCGAAAACGTTGTAAGTCGAATAACCATATTGCACGTAGGCAAGAACACGGTCACAACTTAAAACTCGGCACTTTTTAGTTAATGATAGAGTTTTATAAGAAAAAGGAGCATTCAAAATAAATAAGAATGTACACATCAATATTAACCAATTTGCGTAATATTTTTCATATCCCTTCTGGGCTCTCTTATTCTGAACTAGCGAAGACGTCGGGCCAATTTTTGTTGTGCCACAAGTATTTAGACAGAATTCTCTTTTTATATCTAACTATATAATTTAGAAAACACTGATATAGAAAACTTCTTATTATTTGTTGAGGTGATCGTTTTATATTTGAAGAAAAAATTCTCAACCATGGCTTAAAATATGGATGCAAAATTGTGCAATTAGCAGTTTAGTTCGAGCTCAAGGTCAAAGTCAACACCATTGTAAAAGATTAAGCCCCAGCTAGTGAAAAAATCAGCAGCTTACAGTCACTTATCAATCTCGAAAATATAAAACGAGTTCAAAATAAATTACAGTATGGCAAATGCAGGTCCAAAGTGACGACTATTACATAAGGTCACTACAAAAGTTCTGTTAAATCTGAAGGTGATACGGATGAGCAAAACTTCATGCTATTCGAGATGAAAAATGATTCAAATTTCTATAAACATTGTAGAACATTTGCAGAGGGTAGGTATTGGTTTTCTTACATTTAAAGAAACTGTTCCTCATACTTTCCATAAGTTGGAAAATTCTGTGTACAAATTATTTTTTTTTATAAATATAATTCAAGGGAGTCTAATAAGTAAAAAAAGGTTTTTTTCGGAGTTACATCTAGACTTTCAGGCCCATATTTAGGAACATTCCTTAACTCAAGGAGACCTTGAGTCAAGGATGCCAAAATTGAATAAATTAAATGTCATTTTCCATACTTTCTCATAGAAATCACTTGCATCCTTGATTTAAGGAGAAACTCAAGGGGACCTTGAAATTTTCTATAATCAACCTCACTTGAAGTCAAGGTAGCTACCCACCTTCCTTGAAATTTAATATTTCAAGTCTATTGAAAACTTAAGGTCTCCTTTAGTTTCACCTTAAATCAAGGATGCATTGACTCCTGAATATAAATGATTTACATGAAAAGTATGGGAAATGACATCTATTTTATTGATTTTCGGAATCAAGGTCTCCTTGAGTTAAGGAATGTCCATAAATACGGGCCTTAGCAAGTCGTGCAAACGCTAAAAAGGATAATAAAAATTGAAATATTTGTTTGCTGTCGTCTATATTCGGCTTAATTTAAGGCAGAAAAATTAAATTCAATAACAATTCATAATTTTATCGCTACCAATTTAAGAACGTACACTGCCAAGTCGTACCACCGCGGTTTTTACGACTTGCTAAAACTCGCTATTTCGTGCGTGTTCTTTGGTACTAATAAAGGATTTTGCTGATTTCTTCTACTTTTGGTATCAATTAAGTTTTAGGTCAAATTCAAAGGGCTCAGGCACCTTATACATGCTTACGAAGTTATATGTATTTTGCAGCTAATATCTTTTGGTGGTTATTTAGGATATTGTTTACTTTAGACTGCAACCACACTGTCCGGGGTTTGCCAAACCGCGCGGTACAAAAGATCAACGTTGTACACAACATATGCCTAGCAGTGACAGAGACGATGGGGGAATTTAACAAACAATAACGTTGTAACTCTTCCAAGCATGTGTTGTCCACAACTTTGATCTTTTGGACCGTTTGGCAAACCCTGGACAGTGTGGGGCCGGCATTAAATGTATGCTCCATTTTCTGGCATACGGTTTTCTGCGTTTCAAAAATGTTTAATTCCTAAGTTTAAATATAGCGTTGAAATTTACTTGTTTAGAAGGTCCTTGACGAATCAGCTAATTGCCTTTACCAAAACAAAAATTCCTTTTTCTAATATCAGCTCAACAAATAAATAAAACTAAAAGCTTTCTGCACAAGGAAAGACTAACTAAAAACAGAAAAGAAAATTCTGTATTAATACTTTTACGTGTGTTTTTCTACGAATCTTTTTTTTTCAAATCGCGTTGTAAGTCGAAGCAAAAACTGTTGTAACTCGAGTCGTGGTCTAAATTGTTCACGCGTTGTAAGTCGAAATGTCCTAAGTCGAAGCGTCCTAAGTCGAGGGATACCTGTACTAATGGAATTCACGTCGCGTTTTCAATTCATATTTTTTTTTTCACATTTTTGAAAATGCGCGACCACTCATGATGAAAACTTTTTTCTAGGTTGCACACACACGGAGAATGCATTTTTACTTATTTAATTTTCACCAAATTTGAAATAATGAAAAGAATAAAACAGCATGATTCAGGAAAGCTCAACAAAAGATTCAATGTATTTTTCCTTTTCTAAAACAGCAATTAAGTTTTTGTTTGTTATAGTCTTAGCCATTAGAATTTAATGTCACAATACTTCAATACAGCTTCTTTATACAGCAAAGCGCATTTATGTATCTCTAGTGCAAAGTCAATTTAATTCTTAACATTACATTACATATACATAGATAATTAACAATTTACATACAGCCATATAATAATTAATTTTTTTATACATTACGAAGACATGTAGCATCTATAAAGTTTCCTGTACGTTTTTTTATACATTTTTTATTATACAGTCAGGATACAATTTTATGTTTAAATAAGTTTTAAATTAGTATAAAAAATGTAAACCAAATTTTACTGTGCCAATATATAATATAATATTTTGTTAATTTGTTCAGACAATTGGCAAAAAAAATCGTCTGTAAATTATTATTGTCAAAATGTCTTATTGCATACTTAATATTAAGCCAGCAAATGTTCACACACACAGTGCATGTACAATCAGAACTTTTGATTTCACTACCATAGATAATAGAGAGTTTTACACTGACGTAAAAACCACCGTATACGTAATTCAAAATTTCCAAGCAAAAACTCCCGCGCGAATAGCACGTAAAACTTTTACGAGAGTTTTTAACTAATTTTATGACAACTAAAAATCGCGACCCGACAATTTCGACTGTTTAGAGAACATCTACTATACGGAAATATACCCATGCCTACTTGGGACATGCAAAATTATGATATCTGTTACGTATACGGTACGCAAGCGAATTTTTATATGGAATGTCAAATTATGTCGTACTAATTTTATAATTTTGTATTGCCGGGTTGTAAGAGATGATGCAACTTTTTGTGTTGCCTCCTTTTTGAAACCCGCTTAAAGAAAAACCCTCAAATTTTTTACTTAATCAAATATATTTCGGGCATTTATTGGCCCATCTTCAGGATTCTAGGTTTGTTTAAAATGTTTCCTATTCCTTTGTTTATAATTTGACAAATTATGGCGATCCTACGTGCGGGTTTGGGGGTTCAAACCCCCTCGGAAATTTTGTAATGTATAGTTATTTCTCACCAACTGCATTATCAACAGAAAAGTAATGTATAAGAATGCCCACATCATGGAAGGAATCTCTGAATCATATCAACTGACAGGAGACAGCGATTCAGCATCATAAGAAATGTAGTGTCAAGATGTTTTCCTTTAGTATCAATTTGTTTATACTCTTCGCTTATTAAGCGAAAAGGGTGTATTAACTTTGTCATAAAATTTGTAACGCATTGAAGGAAGCATCTCCGACCATATAAAATATGTATTTTGCACGCATGCTTATTTTTGTTGCAGGCAGTTTATATGTTTGAATTGCTAAAATCAGACAAGTCATGGGTCTGCCATACAAACCTGCCCCCCCCCCCAAATTAGGTTCTTCTAAGAAAATCTTTTTTATTTGGGCAGAAATTCCAACTAAACTTCACAGAAATGTGTTTCTATTGATGATGCAAAACATGTATGTATAGATGGAGTTGGACCATGGGATCATGGGGCTGCCATACAAATCTAGCCCCCTAAATAAAGTTCTTCAATGAAAAACTTTTTTCATTTGGGCACCAATTTTCACCAAACCTCATGAAATGTATTCCTATTGATGTCACAAGTCATATGCAAAAATGAATGAAATCGGATCATGGGGTCATGGGGCTGCCATACAAACAGAACCCCCAAAATTAGGTTCTCCGAAGACAAACTTTTTTATTTGTCCACTAATTTCAACCAAACCTCATACAAATATTTCAATTGATGCCGCAAAATATACGTAAAACTTAATGGGAAGGTGCCATGCAATCATGGGGCTGCCGTACAACCAACCCCCTTCCTCCATTTTTCTTCTAAAAATTTTTTTTTTTCTACGCCAATTTCACCAAACCTTTTACGTATTAATTTGTATATCGAAGCAAAGCAACGAAAAATGTAAAAACTAGTGGAATTTGTATTATGGGACCATGTCCCCGCTTCCCCAAAATAAAGTTTCCTAATGTAGTTTTGTTTATTTGCCCAATAATTCGAAAGAAACCTAACTAAAAGATTGTTTAATCGGCGTTTAAAACTGTAAGTCATAGGAACGCCGGAAAAAACTTTTAGCCAAAGGAAAGCGAAGGTAACCAAATTTCGGCCATGCTCGAAATTAGCCTCGATCTCGTTTTCATTTATAATATTACCCATCTGATCAGCAGTGAAAGATAGAGAGCATATAATATCTCTCGGAACAAGGACTTACTGAAGCTGGTATGGTTCAAAGTTCTATTTTTTTCACAATTTTTCCAATTTCCAATTTATATGTTTAAACGTCCCTTAAAACTTTTCTTAACTTAAAGTCTCCTCATCCAATTTTGTACCACACTTAAGCACAGATTTATAAATGTTCCTGGACGGTCTTATTAACTCTCCCATTGATTTAAGTCGAAAAGCGGTTTATAAACCCGAATTTTTAAGTAAAAAATTATTTTAAAGTTTGCCTTAACTTAGGGACTACTTAAGGTACGTTTATAAATATGAACCTAAGTCCTTAAGTCAATTCAGTTTTTCGGACCTTTAACAAGTTAAAGGAGATATGTAGCCTAACTGTGACTTTTAGTTGAATAGATTCACAAATCACTTTTAAGCTCATTACTAAAAAGTTGTGAAATTTACTAGCGAAAACTCGAGTCTGCAAATACTAAGAGCACTACTGTAATTTCGAAGAAATCGGAACACGGATTTAATTTTTCTCTGCCTTCTATTAGTGGCGAATTTGCAAATTGGGTTGATCACAAATGATTTGGTTGCGCTTATCAGTTCTAGGATATCCACTCGCGCTGGACTTTCTGATCCTTTCCTAAAAGCCCTCTCGAAATATTTTTCTGTGTACGCCCCTGGTTGGCCGTATACGGTACGAACACAATGTATGTACAACGTACACAACAATATAGAACAGCTTTTTGAACAACAGTTGTGTGCTCTTTTCGGCCTGCGTTCTAGGCGGCCCCTGCGGCGAGTGTCATTTTCGTCCGTCACCCCTCCCTCGCACGGTTCTGGATAGCCTAGGGCAAAAATTAAGAGCTGTATACCGTTCACGTTCGCTTCCAAAAAACGTACAAATGAGACAAGCGTAACGACATCAACACATTTACGAAGGAGACAGAGATGTCCATGGTAACACTCGAACCCTTTATAAACTTTTGAAACTGCATTAACTGCACAAATCCATCCCAAGATAAGGAAGGATCTCGGCTTGTTACTGCAGAACAACAGCTGCGGAGACGGATAGAGAACACTTTTTAGGGGTCCGGAACAGCAAAACACAGTTCCTAAAATAACGAGTATTAACGTCAATCTACTATCCAAGAGTGCATCAATATCAATACGTGCTATTAATTCAATGAACGCCGGTTAAGTTCCGGATATTGATGGAAACTCCCCAATGAATGCAAAAAGGGTGTAATCATTGGGATCCCGAAAATCTGAGTATCTGAGTTGCATCATCACTTACAACCCCGGCAATACAAAATTATAAAATTCAATTCTGAGTATCTACCTTCTTCCGGCTATTTCCAACTGTTGGAGTGGAGTGAATAAAAGATGTAATTAAATGAAGAAAAAGCTGGCTTTCGTGAAGGTTTTTCTTCTAGCGACGACATTTATGTATTTTTACATGTGGTACTGTCGAGCCTAGACAGTTTTGCTCAGTTTGCTGAGTCGTTCAAACTGAACGACTCATTCATGTGCTACACATCACTACTAGACACTGATTTTATTTAACTAGAGCGAAGAACGGTAAATTTCTTCTAAGGAAATCAAAGTACCTACATATCAACAGCAACAAATATGCTCAATATTTTTCTGGTCCGTTTTCGTACTCTCGTACTCTCTATAAAGAAGAGAACAGATAGGTGCGTAATTCTGATAAGTATTTTGACAATATTTTAATCTTTGATTGTACACCAATTTCTCTAGAAAGAAATTGACAAAACATAATTTTATTAATGTGTTGTTTCCATATTTCAATATTTTCAAAATAATTATGCCGCTCCTGAATTACGCCCCCATCTTTTCTCTTTTCCATAGCATGAGACTCAGAAAGAAGACAGAAAAAATATTGAGCATATTTATTGCTGTCGATATGTACTTTAATTTCGTTAAAAGAAATTTAATACATATGCCGACTAGTGTATGTATATGGAATGCTTTACGTAGGAGAGGTACTCCTGATAAAATATTCTCCACCATCAGGGGTGTTACCAGGGAGACCAATGTTACGTCTTATACAAGGGCATTTTATCACATTATTTTCAGGTGTACAGCAGAGTGAGACAAGGGTGCATTTTGTCACCCCCTCTCATCACGGAAACAAAATTTCATGCTGTTGTACTAGACCTACTCCACTAAAAAATGGCTGCACTATATAATGGTAGAAGCCTTACTGACATTACACAAAATCTGGTTCTGAGACAGTCGTCTGGAAGAAAATATTCGTAGTATCCCCCAATTTTCTGTGTTTCATCATTTCATGATTTAAAGTAGGTACTAACATCGTCAGTTCACGTGAAATCCATGCAAATACTGTCAAAATTTTGATGATCGTGAAATCGAATTCGGTTCGTAGTACTAACTTCACATGAAAGTCTCCACACCGGTTTTTGACATTTCGCCAGCGAATATAATGCAGTTGCACTTTATTTCACAATGCAAAGATGTCATCGACAATCAATCAGAACGCGAGTGAACATTTATCTTACATTGAGTGAATAAAAAACAAGTCTCCACGGCACCGTTTTCACGGGAGACATATATGCAAGTTTTTCGCTCAGTGAACTCAGTACATACCTTAAGATTATAACATTTTCGCTGAACGTGTTGTTTAACCGTTAAAATAAAGAATGTCTCACATGAAGGTCTCTCTATTCATTTCATGGAATTTGATATAATTGAAAGGGACAAATTTGGTGATAATTTGTTTAATGATAGCCCAAACCGTGACCCTCTCTAGTACCATGCCATGAGTATAGAAGAGCTACGACATAAAAAGCGCAATTATTCGTACTCGTGTTGGATGTAATTTGTAATCATAGAGGAGTAAAAGTCAAAACACGTGAAGGTGCCCTTTGCGTTTAACATGGCGAATGAGGTCATTCTCAATGGTATTTTCTTACAATTTGGATTTTGCTAAAGAAATGTTTTTGGACCGACAATTTAAACAATCTTA
Organism: Microchrysa polita; assembly: GCA_949715475.1. Lineage (NCBI taxonomy): Eukaryota > Metazoa > Arthropoda > Insecta > Diptera > Stratiomyidae > Microchrysa > Microchrysa polita. Next base: position 70,899,630 of record OX454421.1, on the reverse strand, counting down.
ATTGTTGTTGTAATTTTTTAAATCTTGCTCCCTTCCTAAGAAAATCATGAGGTTGAGGAAATTTTCGGAATGCCCACTTGACTACGCCTAAGAGATAAAAGACTTTTTCCAATGCTGAATTGGTTTTAGCATAATCCTTCATCGATTAGACTAAGATTAGAAAAAAAAAATATATTTTTTATCCATCTACAATAAATTTGAGTCCTTCGATTTGAAAACACATTTTTTCTGTTTTGTATAAGACACAACGTGGAATTGAAGTCTTTCCAAAATTGTTAGTTTTGTTTGTATATTTTCCGAAATTGTAAAATCATCCATTTTATAAATTTTTGTAGATTCTACTTTTTTTATTACCCATATATTTTTTATGCATTTTTTTTTACTATACAAAATGTGGACCATGGATTTGTATGCTAAATCTTGATTCAAGTTATATAAGATATAAGAATTTCTATAAAATAATAAAATAAAAAAAAAACACTATTACATCTTTACATAATACATCTTACATCTTTATTTAATAAAATATAAACAAAATGTATAAAAAATTAGAAACTAGATATGGAAATCTGATTGTTTTTTACTTTTTCGAGACAACCTTGTAATTTTGGAACGAATCAACACAACTTTTGGGCTTTCTCGGACTTTTAACGATTTCCTTAAGCCGCACAAACACGCGAAACCGAATCCATTTTTTGGATTTTTCGTTCTGTCGAAGTCCATATGAAATAATGACAACTTGACCAGCTGTATTTTTCATATATATGTATGGTGTTTAACAGAACGAAGAATCCAAAAAATGGATTCGGATGCTTCGTGTGATCGGGTGTGGGCGGCCTTAGAATGTGTGTAGTAAGATTGGTAAAATTTTCAGAACAAATAATTTAAAAAGAAATTTACCAGATGTTAACAAATTTTAAAGAATTTAACTATCTAAAAATGCGCGAAATAATTTAATGCTTTAAGCAGAAGAATGATCTGAATGATCCGTTGATTTTTTTTTCTTAAATAAATGATAGGATCCGCTTGGCTATGATTTGCGTCTATGTGACCCATCAAGTTGAAAGCGAAAAGTTTTCTTTACTAATTTTTTGTGTGGCGTATCTATCATTATATAAACATACATGAAGGGTATACATTACATTATATAATTTACATATGTATAGTATGTGTGTGTTGTAAATGCACAATTACACTCGATATAACTTACACAATTAATAGAATTAGAAATTCATCATACACTTTTAATATAATTATGTATAATATATGTATAGTATTTTTAATAATTAGTTTTATACTTAAAAACATTCGTTTCCTGTTAATTTTAATGATCATTGGAATAATATATTTATATAGATTATTATCATAGTCAACAGCCTTGCGTTGCTTATAATTCTTGATTTTTTTTTTGTGTTTTTATTTTTGATCAAGTGGTTTTTATGCTTTTTGAGATGTTCAATTTTTTTTTATTGGTTATAGCCTTTTTTATCTATTCAGTTTTTGGAGCCACAATTGCCATTTTCAGTTTTAATGTATTTATTAAGATTTTAGTATTTTCCTTGTTAATTGTTGTTCCTCTATATCAGAGAGCGTCCGGTCCGGATACTTTAAGCGCGATCCACACTTTTCAGTCATCATCAGTAACCGTTACAGTAATTTTCCATACAAGTTGACAGATTGTCAGTTAATTGATTGACTGACAATCTGTCAACTTGTATGGAAAATGACTGTTGTGACGGTGACTGATGAAGTGTGGATCGACCTTTAATCGCGTTCGTGCTCGAAATGATTTTCATGATTGAATTCACTTTTATGTCGATTTAAAATGATAAAAGATGACATTGGTCCGAGATTGAGTATTTCTGCGTGTATTTTTACAATTACATTTTCGAGAGTATTTGATTCAGTTGAAAACAACAACAACAAAATTGGGAATGACGAAGAGTAAATTTTAAACTTATAATAATGTTCACAGTGGCCGAAAACAAATAATTCGCGGATATTTTCATGTTTTCGTATGAAAACAGCTCCAAAACATTCCAATTTCCATACAAATTGACACATTGAAAATACCCTATTTTGCGTGTTTAATCGAGAGGCCTTTCATAAAATGTTGTTTCACTGCCAGAACTAGAACGCGATAAAATTTTCGGACGAACTATATCTTTTTGCTTTATTTTAACTTTTCATTCGTAATTTAATTATGTCGTCTGCTTATGCATTGTCCTTGTGAGTTTATTCCTTTTCTATGATCATTTCCGTTGTTGTTTTTGCTGGTTTTCGATGGCTCCAAATTCGTTATCCATTTCATGCTTACGGCAAGTGTGTTGTATTTAAATATTTTTATACCTGAGCTGTTTTGGGTTTACCGACAACCACAAGAATTTTCTGAAGAAATATCGTCATGCTCACTGAAAATGCAAAAGAAAAACGTGAAAGATTAGTGGTCATCTATTCTAAAAAAATTATTATGTAAATTATTTTCAAATCTATACAGGGTGTCCCGCATTGGGTGGTCAATACTGTAAGGGTTGATAGCGCAACTTGTTTCAGCAAGAAAATTACCAATACAATCGGAATTTTTTTTACCGTTACCTTGTTATCGCTCTGTTTGTGAAAGTCATCAAAAATCGTGACTTGTCACACAAAATCGCAATTTGCAGCACTCCTGATGACTTAATCCAAGATTTGATTTCAGTTTCAAAAACTACATAAAATTTCAGAAAAACTGATGTTTTTCCTGTTGCCAACATTATCGGCACTTTCAAGATACAGTTACTCAAACTTAATAGAAATTTTAAAATAGATTTTTCATCGAAAATTCATTCAGTAATTTCATAACGGTGCTTTATACGTACAACTCTGCAAAGTTGATAAAAGTTGCTTCAACATGTTGGCTTTCTAACGGTATATCACTTTCATATTTACATTGCGGGATTTTAGAATTACACATATTGGATATAAAAAAAAACAAGGTAATTATTTTCTTATCGGATTATTTAAACTGAAATTTTATTCATTTATTTTTTATATTTTACTATCACAATTTTAAAAATTTGTTAAATAAAAATTAAAATAAAGTTTTGAATATGGGAAAGAACCAATAAACTAGAAGTATTAACTAATGATTAAATGGGTCTGTTTGATGAATTGGAATAATGCTGCTGGAATTGGCCTCCTCCATTTTGTATGCAGACTCGACACCTTCGCCGCATGGAAGAAAAGTCCCGAAGGATTTCAGGAGGGGTTTCCTTGATGTTGTCACAAGCATCATTAATTCGCTGCAGCAGCTGTTCCCGGGAGGTAATCGGCTCGGAATAGACATTGCTTTTTAAGTTACCCCATAAAATCTAGGGGAGTAAGGTCGGGACTTCTCGCAGGCCAGGCAACTGTCCCAAATCTGCCAATCCACTTTCCGGGAAATTTGTTTTCCAAATATTCTTTGATAGGTCTCGCATTATGAGCGGGCACCCGTCTATCTGCCATAAATCATCATCAATGTGGCACGATAGCCCGACGTCGGGCCTTGGCCGCCTGAATCGTTGACCTCCAATTGTCGCGGTTACGTGACCTCGTCCTCCAGTTTCGGAAGCCCAGCAGCTGGTGGGCGTCTTCACCTAAGGAGTTCTCCCAGCGAGCTCTCGGTCGTCCACGCAACCTCGCTCCGTCAATTCGTTGTGCGTTCATCACTTTCTTTGGCATGCGATTATCGTCCATCCGTTGTACATGCCCCGCCCATTGCAAACGTTGAAGCTTCACGATTTTCGATACTTCCAGCTCATCGTACAATTGATACAACTCATGGTTGTACCGGATACGCCATTAGTCTCGCTCGCGAACGGCCCCGAAAATTCGCCGAAGGACCTTTCGTTCGAATCGGTCTAGCAAAATTTCGGAGGCTTGGGTGAGGGTCCATGTTTCGCAGCCATAACATAGCACGGGTCGGATGATCGTTTTGTACACGCGGAGCTTCGTGTTCCTGTGCGCAAGTTTCGAATTAATTATAGGGAGGACCGAGAAATATGTCTTATTGGCTAGTTGTATCCGTCGCTTAATATCGTCGGTTTCGTTGGCGTCCTTTGATAAGTTACAACCCAGATAGTTGAAGTTGTCTACATACTCGATATTAAGGTCCCCCACTGTGATGCTTGAATTTGCTGGCGTCCTTGTTTTCGATTGCATCATGGCCTTTGTTTTGCTTTCGTTGATATGTAGTCCAATTTTCTTTGCGGCGTTATTGAGGTTATGCAGAAGGCTTTCTGCATCACCCAACCTTCGAGACATGATGTTGATATCGTCGGCGTACGCTACTAATTGAGTCGACTTGATGAGTAGCGTTCCGCTGCTGTCCATATTCATTGCTCGAATTACATAATTACAAGGTTGAAGAGCGTCGGCGCCAGCCCGTCGCCCTGCTTGAGTCCAGTACGAGTTTCAAATAGGTCAGTGAGTCGATTCTGCACTCTGACCTGCGAGACGGTATTAGTCATCGTCATCCTTGTGAGTCGCACTAACTTTGCCGGTATACCAAAATTCAGCATAATGTTGTACAGTACACTTCGATCGATACTGTCGTATGCCTGCTTGAAGTCGACAAAGATTTGGTATACGTCGATGTTGTATTCCCAGCACTTTTGGAGTAGTAGCTTCACTGTGAAAAGCTGATCGGTCGTTGATCGACCAGGTCTGAAGCCGCCTTGATACTCGCCAATGATTTGTTCTGCGTACGGATTAATTCTCTTTTCAAGAATTTTCGATAATATCTTATAGGCCGTACAAACTAATGATATGCCCCTGTAATTCTCACACTTCAGCTTGTCACCCTTTTTGTGGATTGGGCAGATTATGCTTTTGCGCCAATCTTCGGGGATTTCCTCGTCGTTCCATATTTTCAGCAGTAGCACATGTATAGCGTTGGTCAGGCACGTTCCACCATGCTTCAGCAGTTCTGCTGGGATTTCGTCAGCGCCGGGCGCTTTATTATTTTGAAGCGACTGTATGGCAAGACTCACCTCCTCTACTGTTGGGGGTAGAACGGGAGGGCCTGGTTCAGCTAACTGCTCAAGAGCTGGCTCCGCGGGGGATGTTGATGGTGCATTGAGGAGCTCTTCAAAATGCGAGGCCCATCGTTTGTTGACGCTTTCGATGTCGCTGATGATGTTACCATCCTTGTCCTTACATAGGCTTGTCCTGGGTTGATATCCGTTCTTAACATTATTTATAAGTTTGTACGCCTGTCTAATGTTCTTACTGGCTAATCTTTGGTTTATTTGCTGTAACTGCTCGTCAAAATGTTTGCGTTTCTTACGTCTAATTAACTTATTAAATACTCGCCGAATGGCGATAGGCTTCATTTTTCGCCTCAATCGAGGCCCTGCATTCGTCGTCGAACCAGTCTGCTCGTCTGCGCCGGCCTTTATAGCCCACAACCTCTTCTGCGACCCCCTTGATGCTGTCTTTGAGCTCCTCCCAGAACTCATGGATGCCTAAATTGTTGATGTCATCAAGCATGGGCGACAGTTTTTCCTCTAGTGCTGTTGTATACGCAGCCGCCGTGGCATCATCAATCAAATTGTCAACCTCGAAGATCTTGGCAGGGTTGATTCTCGTTAGGTGCACCGAAGAGATTCTGCACCTGTAGGTCGTCTTCACCAAATAGTGATCGGTGTCGCAGTTGGCTCCTCGATAGGATCGAACATCTAGGACATTAGAAGCCCATCTCTTGCTGATCAGTACGTGGTCGATTTGGTTCACGGTGTATTCATCTGGAGACTTCCAGGTCTGCTTGTGGATTCGTCGATGAGGGAAGCATGTAGAGCTTATTACCAGGTTTCTGCCGCTCGCGAAGTCGATAAGTCGCTGACCGTTGTTGTTGTTTTCGTCGTGGAGGCTATGACCTCCAGTAGTTCCCCTATGCCAGCTTTCATTTCCGACTTTGGCGTTAAAGTCTCCTAGCAGCAGCTTGACGTCGTTTGATGGAAGTGAGTCGAAGAGTGTTTCTAGGTCGTTGTAGAACTCGTCCTTAATCGCGTCTTCTTTTACTTCTGTAGGGGCATGCGCATTAATGAGCCAGAGATTAGCGAAACGGGTCTTAATGCGGATCGCACATAGCCGCTCGTTGATGGGTTTGAAGCCGATAACGTGGTCCTTGAGCTGCTTATTCACGATGAAAGCTACTCCAAACTCCTTGTTGCCCTCCTCTTTACCACTCGTAAAAATAATGTGCGAATTGAGGTCGTTAATCTCGCTTTTGAGCCATTTAGTTTCCTGGATTGCAACTATGTACAGCTTGTATTGTTCTACCTGATCCAGGAGGACCCTTTAGGCCCCCGGTCTATTCAGGGAGCGTACATTCCAGGATCCGAAAGAGTAATCAGTTGTTCGTTTGCGGGATCGTCGTTGTTTTGTATCCGTCCAATCCGAGGCTTTTGTTTCAGGTTTCTTGACTTTAAGTTTTTCTTAGGATGAGTTGTCCGCACATCGCTAAACCATGATAGGGTTTAATCTTTGAGTAAAGGCCATCATGGGCATGCCTCGAAGATGCTGCTTTAGTGGTTGACTTAAATGTTTTCTGTCACCTATCACGTTAAGTAACCTGAGACGCTGCAGATGTTAATGCAGCACTCAGGCGCAGCGGTTACTCGGATAATGCGGGAAAGTAACGCCCCGTAGAGAGACATAGGAATTGGCCGAAGTCCTTTTCCTATGAAACTCCTCCTGCATAGCTAAGGGTCCGCAGTTATGCCACAACTGAAGAAGATATAGGAATTAACCGAAGTCTTTCAACCTTTATCTTCCCCAAATAGCAATAGTAAATATTAAATTTTAACCGTTATAAGTACCGTTGCATTTGCCAAACAATGTACCAAATTTCAAATATCTTACAGTTCTGGTCAAAATAATGTACCGAGATTCTATCCCGAATTATAATTGCCTTTTTTCGAGTCAAGGAAAAATTGTTAACGACACTGAAGCCATGATTTTTACCATTCAATGCGTGTTTACCTAAAATTCTGCAACGTAAATAAGAAAAGTGATATACCGTTGGAAAGCCAACATGTTAAAGCAACTTTTATCAACTTTGCAGAGTTGTACATATAAAGCACCGTTATGCAATTACTGTTTGAATTTTCGATGAAAAATCTATTTTAAAATTTCTGTTAAGTTTGAGTAACTGTATCTTGAAAGTGCCGATAATGTTGGCAACAGGAAAAACTTCAGTTTTTGTGAAATTTTATGTAGTTTCTGAAACTGAAATCAAATCTTGGATTAAGTCATCAGGAGGGCTGCAAAATACGATTTTGCGTGGCAAGTCACGATTTTCGATGACTTTCAAAAAAAAAGAGCGATAACAAGGTAACGGTAAAAAAATTCCGATTGTATTGGGAATTTTCTTGCTGAAACAAGTTGCGCTATCAACCCTTACAGTATTGACCACCCAATGCGGGACACCCTGTATAATAAATAATGTGTACTTCATTAGTTAGTTTTCAGCTAGAGTGTGCAGAGATTCAAATACATTTTTTTTTTGTTGAGTGCGTTGAATATTGTGCAATATTAGTTGCAATTTTGTGGGTGCAGTTGTTAGTTTTATTGTTGCAAAAACGATGAACAAAATAAATTATTTAATCGTTTTTAATCATATTAATATAATTAATTAAGTTAATTAAAGGTAAAATGCATTAGAAAACCCTAATTTAAAAAAAAATTTAAAAATAAAATATCTAACTAGTCACCTCTAGACTGAAACATGCCTCACAATTTTGGATATAAAAAAAATCACTCAAAATTACTAGATTGACACACGAATTTTTAAAAAAAAAAAAAAAAAAACAAAAACATGAGCTTCATTTCTTTGGCTTTCGATCAGGATAGAGTACAGTAATTTTCCATGCATATTTGACAGAATTTGGCCCATATAGAACGACTCTCGTCAAATTCGTATGGAAGTTAGGCGCTACCCGGTCCAGTTCTCAAGTTAAAGATACGGGAAAATACATTTTATGCAAGGTATCATCCAGATAATAAATTAATAGTGTTAATAAATCATAATATCGTTACATGCAACAGAAAAATTACCATAGAAATCAAACAATCATTTCGGAGATATTTTTATAAGTGTAGATCGAAAATGTGGTTGTTCAATGTTTAATGGATTTGACGGGTCTGGTACCAAATTCACCCTGTTCAAAAATATATGATGATCAAAATCACTAATCCGTCAAAATTTTCACTTCAGCTTGAAAGAGTTTAAATGAAGGTTTTCACTCGTTAGGGTTTATGATGGGTGAATTTTACACGGGGAGATTTTTATCAGATTAAATTTGAACAGTCGATTTTTTTCTTTGGATAGATTTCAAATGCTTTTGTATATCGTCTTGGGTGGATTTCGTATCAGACTGACGTCATAAAAAGAATAGATTCTTCTTAAAATGAGTAGGTACTTTATGCATTGTCTGATCTACATATATAGAAATATTTCATTTTATTATAATTACAAAATCATATAAATTAGAGTATATGAAATAATGGTGAGAAAAAAAAAATAAACCTTTGCTGCTGTTTTGGGTCGTACAACTACCATCATTTTTTGAAGATTTTGCGTGAGATTACCTAAAAAAAATAAGGTGATAAAATTAAAATGTTTTTTTTTATATAAATTTTAAATAAATTAAAAATAGAAATAAGTGTTAAAACGGTGTAAAAAGTCAATGAAAATCGTATAGTTCATCACTATATTTAATGGTTCGGGTTGTGCATCGTCTTTGTAGAAAAGGCTGAAAACTTTGCGTTCGTATAATATTTTAGCAATAAGTCCATTCAGAATACTTAATTCAAGTGAAAATCAGACGGATAATAGTAGGAGTGGCGTAGATAGCTTTTCGGAGAGGGAGGGGATCATTTTACAAGATTACATATATTTTTACGGTTATCAAATTTTGAATATCGAAATAATTTCTGCATTTCTTCAAATCAGTAGTGATTTTGTGCAATTCTTTTTTTTAATAGAGAGCCATTTTTGCATACGAAAAACACTGCGCCCTGAAAATATTGAAATCTCCGCAAAAATTGTGAGACTACTGGATAATTTGGCTTTTTACTGCGGTGATGAATCCACAGAATTCCAATTTTCGTAAAAAATTTTAATTTTGATTGTGATTGCGTTAGATCTGTGGTTCTCAAACTTTTTGGAGTCACGGAACGCCTAGCATCGCTGGTCGCTGCTTTTCTTCACGGAACACCCCAAAACAGGAATTAAAATAAATTAATAGTTATATGTCCACAAAAGGAATTTTTAAGGACGGGAGCTGGTTGGGGCCAGTATATGTGGATAAAGTACAGCTTCTGTGTTTTTAAATCGAAATTTTCCGATAACTATCGGAACTTCGTGAGTAGATATTTCTAAAATTTGCAAACTTGTAGGGCACTGCATAGGTATTTGTTAAAAATTTCGAGGCCCTAGCTATCAGCCAATTGTTTGCAAAATAATTGTTTGCAAAATATACGAAAAATGTCAATAGAACTAAACATTTAGACTGTTGAACATTCATTAAGAAAAAATCGTAGAAAAGTTTTGATTTTCTAAAGTGGTTTTTAACACAAATGTAATCCTTTCATTTATTTGCGCCATAATTTACATCTCAGACACCTCGTCTCAAGTACTGTAGACATTCTTTATTATCTGGTACACTCAACTTTTTTCCAATTTATATAGTAGAAAGTTGTAAAAGAAAATCAGTCAAGTCACTGATGCTGTTCAAATTTATTGTTGATTTTCGAAACAGTGTAGCAGATCAAGCCTCGGAATTTTAAAACTTAAAAACATTTTTTTCGTGTGGATTGTATACTTTTTGTACTTTCTACATTATTTTCTATTTTGGATATTTTCGCGGAACCCCTGAGAAATCTTCATGGAGCCCTAGTGTACCGCAGAACTCAGTTTGTTTGTTTGTTAATTTGTCTTCGAATTACTACCTGCATAAGACTATATTTGAGAATTATTTGTATTAAATTGAATAAAATTGCGAACAACTAGAGAAGGTAAAAACTTGCTTTGCCCTGCCATATACGTTAAAATTTTTCGTCAAATGTTAACTTAAAACGAGACCGAGGCTAATTTCGGGCGCGGCCGAAATTTGGATACCCTTCGCTCCCTCCGAGCTAAATGTTTTTTCGGGCGTTCCTATGACTTGTGTTCAATTCTCCCCGCATCCATGCTTTTCGTTGAATTTTCACATAAGTGCGGTGGCGAAGATTTATTGGGGGAAGCGGGGTTTCTTAGAAGAACCAAAACCGGGGTGGGGGTTGTACGGCACTCCTAATAACGCATGGCCTTTCCATAAATTTTTACGTATGTTTGTGGCATCAATTAAAACACATTTCTATGAGATTTGGTTAAAATTGGTGGGCAAATAAAAGTTTTTCTTCAAAGAACCAAAATGGGGGGTAGGCTTTGTGTGGCAGCCCCATGACCCCATGGTCCGATTTGATCCATTCTTACATATGTTTTGTGCAATCAATAGAAATACATTTGTGTGAAGTTTGGTTGAAATTGGTGTATAAATAAAAAAAAAATTCTTAGATGAACTTAATTTGGGGAGCTAGGCTTGTATGATATGACAGACTATATGGTCCGATTTGGTCCATTTTTACATATGTTTTGTGATATCCCTAGAAACACATTTGCACGAAATTCATTGCAATCGATGAGAAAATAAAAAAGTTTTTCTTAGAAAAACCTAATTTGGGGGACTAAGTTTGTATGGCAGCCCCACGACCCCATTCTCCGATTTGGACGATTTTTACATATGTTATGTGTCAGCAATGAAAACACATTTGTGTGAAATTTTATTGAAATTGGTTCGTAAATAAAAAAGTTTTTCTAAGAAGAGCCAAATTTTGGGGGGTAGGTTTGTATGGCAGCCCCACGACCCCCTTGTCGGATTTTACCGATTCAAACATACAAACTGCCTGCAACGAAAGGAAGCATGTGTGCAAAATTCCAGCTCCATAGCTTTTAAACTGGTCGAGCAAAACACGTCGCAACAGACAGACAGACGGACAGACGGACAGACGGACATCGTCCAATCGACTCAGCTCGTCACGCTGATCATATATAAAGGGTGTCCCGCATTGGGTGGTCAATACTGTAAGGGTTGATAGCGCAACTTGTTTCAGCAAGAAAATTACCAATACAATCGGATTTTTTTACCGTTATCTGTTATCGCTCTTTTTGTGAAAGTCATCGAAAATCGTGACTTGTCACGCAAAATCGTAATTTGCAGCACTCCTGATGACTTAATCCAAGATTTGATTTCAGTTTCAGAGACTACATAAAATTTCACAAAACCTGAAGTTTTTCCTGTTGCCAACATTATCGGCACTTTCAAGATACAGTTACTCAAACTTAATAGAAATTTTTAAATAGATTTTTCATCGAAAATTCAAACAGTAGTTTCATAACGGTGCTTTATACGTAAAATTCTGCAAAGATGATAAAAGTTGCTTCAACATGTTGGCTTTCCAACGGTATATCACTTTTCTTATTTACGTTGCAGAATTCTAGGTAAACACGCATTGAATGGCAACGAATTTTTAATCAGTGCTTATATTTAAATTTTCTAGAAGCGAATCTAGATTACTTCAGTATAGCCCGATAAATCTAGGAATTGTAACGGAAAAAAATGGAAGAAGAAATTTTTTGACGTAGATAGGTTCCGAATATGTACTAGAATATAGAATCACGTGTTTATACCAAAATTTAATATGGCGTCATTCCCAAAATTTGGAATCTTTAAAAAATGTGAAAAAATTGGACATTGAACCAGTTTTTTCAATTTTTCGACCATTTATACATACATATACATTTATATGGCAAAGTTGTAGAGAAGAAAATTCCGTACAAATTTCGTATAAAACATTTTTTTGTACGACAAACGTATCACGAACAGGAAGACGCTGAACACAAAATTTTTTATTTTACTTTAATTTCATAGGGTCACTGTAATTTCTGCATTTTTGTCGCACATTCCCATATGGTATCATCCGTTCCTAAGAGGTCTTCTATCACGTTTTCTTCGGCATGGATGTTATTTGATTCGGAAGACAAGTGCAAATCATCGTCTTCGTCGTCGTCGAGCTCATTAGGAGCATTCGTGCATGACTTGTCACGAACCACGGCTTTAAGTTGTAGCTCAGTTATATGCACATACTTAGCATCATTGCATTTCTGAACTGACCTACGACAATTTATATCATTTATCGTCAACATTACCCAGGTAATGTACAAATTGCAACAACAATAGCATATCATTGTAGATATATGGACCGGTCATCCAAAAATTTCATGTACATATATGCTCTCGTTGGTGTGATTTGTAATATCACGGTGACGATGACCGTAGATGATAAGTGCATTCATGCTGCTATCGTAGACGATCGTGGGGCGATGCACTCATGCACATGGATCGCAGATTGATCTGCTGGCTATGTACTTTTTTTTTTGTGCAATGCAACCGCTATTCCTTGCTGTTTTCGGGGGGAATGGACTATGTTGCTGCATTGCATAGGAAAAAATGATTTTTTTTTTTGGAGAAGCAGTCATCAAATGACGGTCGAATAGGGACGTTGTCCCGAAAACGCCGCGCGGCGGCCGGCGGTTTTGAATTCTTGGTGGTTCCTTCCTATGTTGGATTGTTCGACTAGTGACAGTTTTTTTTTGTGCTATCGAAAGATATAAATTGTACTTTTGGTTGTTGTGATTGGTGCCTAATTTTCAATATTCGAGGCTGGACAAAAATACAAAATACAACATCTAAATTACCAGTGATAATTGTGGCAAGCAGACAGTTAATTCGTATGCTGAAGTGTAGCTTTTATAAAAACCGTTGTACCATACTATCAAATATGTATGCAATTTGGAAACTATCCCGTTTATGCTTAATTTGCATGGAAGACAACAAAATTAAAAAAAAAAAAACAACCAAATATCAGGTTGAGTGAATGTTCTTTTTTGTCATCACCGTAGAGGGCTATGAACAACTCTATCCCGGAGTTCATAATTGTTTGCTGGTTGCACCGCTTGTCTTTGAAATTGGTAGCGCAGGCCTGCAAATCTTTCCGATCTTTCAAAATCTTGATAAGCTTTCCTTTTCCAATGCCGAAAAGGGAGGATGTACTGTCGCAACCAGTAAAGGCATGTAATAATAGAATATGATCTGCAACTTGAGGTCCGAGCAGCTAAAATCAGTTTTTCTTTTGTATAATTACGCCAGCAAGCTGAATGAATAGTCACGGAATTTAATTCTTTCAGTCTCTGTTCGTGCTGTTTTTCACCTCTTTCAACACTCGCTATCAACAACGTTTTCTTGCCCTTTTCCTTCACAGTTGAAATTTCACCATTATCACATGATTTTCCACATATAAAACAATCCGCCATGGTCGACATTTTGTTCTTAAGCTACTGCGATGAATGCTAGATATGGACTGGATTTGGAACAAATCCGTTAATGTACGCAGCTGTTTTCAAGGCTGATCGACAAAGTAAAATAAAAAATGTTGTGTTCAGCGTCTTCTTGTTCGTGATACGTTTGTCGTACAAAAAAAAATTTTTATACGAAACTTGTACGGAATTTTGTCCTCTACAACTTTGCCATGTAAATGTATAACTTATTTTTAATAAAAATGGTCGAAAAATTGAAAAAACTAGTTCAATGTCCAAATTTTTTACTTTCTTTGCTTATTATTAGTACTAAATAATTATTTTACACAAAAGTTGATTAGACAAAAAAGATAGAGAATTTAAATCTGCATCAACTTTTTTCTTACCATTTTAGCGAGAAATGAAAAATACAGCTGCAAATCGAGAAAATGTGAAAAATGAAAGATTCCAAATTTTGGGAATGACGCCATATTAAATTTTGGTCTAAAAACGTGATTCTATATTCTAGTACATATTTGGAACCTATCTACCTAAAAAAATTTCTTCTTCCATTTTTTTTTCCATTATATGCTTAAATTTTGTCTCTGCTTATCGGGCTAAGTAGGGCTTGCCTGGGCAAAACTCCAGATCCAATGTGAAAAAAGTAGATGAAAGTAAAATCCTGTGCTGTAGTGTTTCTATTCTATCGGCACGCTTTTATATACAATATAAATTTAAGGAAGTGCTAAATTTTCTATTGCAGTTCTGAAAATGGATTCATGAATTTTTATGATACACTATACACGTTGAATACTCGTAATTTCAGCGAAAAGTTTACTTTTGTTTTGTTTTATATACTTTAAGTAATAATGAAAAATGTGTGACCGAAAGGGGGGGGGATTGATCCCCTTGATCGCCCCCTTATCTAGGCTACTGGGAATGTGTAAAGGATTTAATGCAACAATCTTGGAATTTATGCAATATATAGTTCTCGCGATTTCAATGATATTGATAGCAATGATAGCAATTTGACGATGAAAATCATCTGTACCAGTACACGCCAAAAACGAGACAATAGTCTTTTTAGGATAAATGGGGAAACAATAGCCATATATGTAGTTATGTCCTATGAGCTGTACGGTTTCCTAGCAAAATTTGCACTATTTTAGGCTTGCGTTCAGGATTTCGTCACGCAATGGACCTACTCGTCAGGAGCTACCATACTCCATTGGGGAGGTAGCTCGATCTTTTGTGTCTGTTCTAGTTGGTTTGGCTGTATATAACAATAACTCAGAAAAGAGAGTATAAAAGGAAACGAAAAACTACGTGAGAGACGAACGAATTCGGTTGCGAACTCAGACGTGAAGTGAACGGTAGGGATAAGGTTGCTAAACTGGATTTTCTATGGAAGTTTGCATGTGTGTAGCCAGGATTTCGGTCAGGGGGGGGGGGGGGGGCAAGCCCGACATTTTTTCAATATCAAGATTTTCTTAGGAGTTGAAATCGTTGGTCGCGAAAATATTGTTACGGAAAATTTAGAGTATGTTGGCTGGTGTAATGGTTAGTGCGCGCACCTTCTTTGCACAGGGTCATGGGATTGAGACTCACCGTGAACGAATTCAGTTTATGGTGTTTTTGAACTCACGTCCCTTGTGACGAACTATGATCTCAATCAGATGTTAAACGAGTACCCATTTATGGGGATAAATAACATTGCTGAGCGTGCTGTTAATCCCAACACCTTAACAGCAGTTAAGATCTTGGGATTTGGATGCCACTAACACATCTGCGGCCTAAGTCCAATGTTGGACTGTCGCGCCTGTTTTTTTTTTTTAATTTTAGAGCTAAATTTTAGGAAAGGACAGTCGAGAATGATTTTCGACACCATTTATACGTGTTTAGACTTTTATCTATGATAAATCATCATTATCGATGACACATTGAATAATGAACAAGCTGGCTTTCGCGAAGGGTTTTCCTGTAGCGACCACATTAACACCCTCCGTATTATCATTGAGCAATGCGCGGAATGGAGATCCCCATTACATCTCATGTTAATCGATTTTGAGAAAGCCTTCGCTAGCGTTGATCGTCTCTACATCTGGAATGCCTTACGGAGACGAAATATCCCAGATAAGATAATCTCCATCATCAAGGAATCCTACAATGGAGCCCAATGTCACGTCCTGCATAAGGGCAAGCTTTCAGATCCTTTTGAGGTGCACAGTGGAGTGAGTCAAGGCTGCATTTTGTCACCTATTCTCTTCCTTGTTGCCATTAGTGATGTACTCGGCTCCGCACTCCAATTACATCGTAACAAAGGTATCAGATGGAAATTGTTCGATCACCTTCAACATCTTGACTACGCTGACGACATTTGCCTTCTATCAACAAACACGGATGATGTCGCTCAAATGACAGAAGCTCTAAATTGCGCGAGTCGTAATGCGGGGCTGTAAATCAATGCTGCCAAGACTAAGTTCTTGAGCACATATCCAGGTGGGCAAAGCGAAATTTGTATTTCAGGACAGAAAGTCGAAAAAGTTGATGAATTTTGCTATATGGGAAGTGCAGTTACAGCAGATGGTGGAGCGGATGCTGATGTAAAATCACGGGTAAACAAAGCTAGGGCGGCTTTCTTCAATTTGACTCCTTTCTGGCTAAACAACAATATTTCCAGACACACCAAAATACGTGTCTTTAATTCTAATGTGAAATCCATTCTGCTATATGGCTGTTCAACCTGGAAGGTGACTAAAGAGATCACTGATAAGTTGCAAACTTTTGTTAATCAGTGTCTACGGCGCATCCTAAATATTCGTTGGCCGGAGATAATTTCGAACGAGGATCTCCTTACTATAACTGGCCAGGAAAGGATAGGCACTTCGATCAAAAGACTTAAGTGCCAATGGATAGGTCACACCTTCCGAAGAGGGCCCAAAAACGTCGCAAAAAAGGCTCTAAACTAGAATCCACAGGACTCCGGAG
Source organism: Microchrysa polita (assembly GCA_949715475.1). NCBI lineage: Eukaryota > Metazoa > Arthropoda > Insecta > Diptera > Stratiomyidae > Microchrysa > Microchrysa polita. The sequence continues at coordinate 70,883,222 of OX454421.1, read as the reverse complement.
CAAGACGCCGTGTTGGGCGGCCAAGGAACACATGGAGAAGATCGGTAACTAGCGAAGCGAAAACGCTAAATCTTACATGGTCGCAGCTAGCGCCGTTGACGCAAAACAGAACGAGGTGGAGAGTAGGCGTGGTTAATGCCCTATGCCCCACAAGGGGTTGACAGGAACTAGAGAGAGAGACTTTTACTGGTGATTATGATTACATTCAACTGGCCTCCGTTTCTGCTTTTTAGACCGTAGCTCATTTACATTCAGTGCTATTTTTGGCTTTTGGACTGCACATTCCACTTGCGAGATCAATGTCCGTTTTAAATTCTGGCTTTGTTTGGTTCTACAGGATCGCACCTCCTGCTGGAACATACCGAGAAGCCTCTTATCTCACATCCACAGCATCCATTTAGAAGGAAACATTATCCGATAGTCGGGTGGAGACATTTAGGGATACATGCTTTCCCTCTTCCTTAAAATAGGAGCCCAAGCTATTACGCTGTTTTTCCTCTTCCAAATAGGAACCCAAGCGCCTCAGATGCTCCTCTATCTTCTTTATTCAACTGTGAGTCCGATCTCTTCAGCTGCTGAACCCAGCTGCTCCTCTACACTTCTACAATAACATCGGGAGTCCTAGCTAACCATCCTCAGAACGAAATCCCACATTAAAGTTTAAACCGAAGTTAGGCAGAGGATTGCATCCTATTTCCGATGGTAGTTTTTTGCTCATTCGACTTAAGTTGCCGGGACGCCGTGTCACTTGTATGATGAAGTTTTGTTATTTGACCCTCCGTCTGGCGCACCTCAAATCAAAACAAGATAGGGTGCACTCGGCCTGAGAGGCCACCCATCTATTTGGGTCCTTTTTTATTATTATGTTACTATAAATTTCAGATACTTTTTGGAAATTAATTTATTAGTATCTAAGGGATGCAATTAAACTAAATATAGTACCAAGAAACATGTTTACTAAACAGTATTATAATACAGGAATAAAATTATCGATTTACCAGAAAAAACCTAGAGACAAAATTTTTGTGAAAAATACTTCATCTATTGTTCGTTAGAAAAATTGAAATTAATAAAAAGCAGGCAGTCTAATGATAATCGGTATTTGAAAAGGATCTTAATGATCCAAATTAAATGTATAAAAGCATATTTGATGCAGCGCTTTCGCATAGCTTAGGCACATTCTAAAATATGACGCGATCAGGCGCACCCGGCCTATGAAGCCAGAGTCCTTAACACACAACTGTCTAAAGGACCATGAAAAACTATAGGTATGGACCACGCCGAGATTCCATCTCCGGATGAACATTCTCGTTTTCAATAATTTGAAGAAAAATGTCTTAAATAATTTAAGTGGACTATAGGGGACTTCGCCCCCTGCTCGCTAGGCATCGTGTGAGATTCTTAAAGTTAGCCGAGTGAACAGAGCTAAAAAGTTGTGGGTCCCTCTACTAGCGTGAAGCAGAGCAGAAATTATTTTGCTGTACTGTTTTGATTAAGTACTCTCGCACAAAAGCAACGATCTGAGCGTTATAGCTATGGATCTCGAGAAGGAGTCAAATGATGCAGTCAAGATAAATAAAAAATTAACCAAGACCAAAGTTCTTAGTCTGAGTGGAAATTCAACTCCCCCCATAAACATAAATTTATCTATGTATTGATTAGACAGTATTGTTGCCCTTGACGTTATGGCTTTGCCTAATTGTTGTTGAAGGTCGATCTACAGTCGATGCGATTCAATGCATTCGTGTTGCGATGGAAAAGTATAGAGCAGCACGAAAGGACTTTTACTTTGTGTTCATCGATTTGGAGAAGGCATTCGATAGAGTACCTCGTGATCTGATATGGTTGGCCTTGAGAGCACTTAATGTCCCCGAGGCATACGTCAGGATGATACGAGACATGTATGATGGAGCTACGACTAAGGTTAGATGCACAGCCGGTGAATCAGAAGAATTTCCGGTGAATGTCGGAGTACACCAGGGCAGTGTATTGAGTCCGTTGCTCTTCAACATCATAAGCTACTTATTAACACGTGTCTCCGACGGCCTAGAAATATCTCTTCTTTTTGCTGATGATATAGTCCTCAGTAGCCCAAACATCGTTGCCTTGCAAGCTGCGCTTACAAAATGGTGTGACATTCTGGAGGAGCATGGACTGAGGGTAAGTATAACAAAGACTGAGTTCTTATGCTGCCAATTCTCAGACCCAAATGCACCGATACCAGAAATGTACGTCAAAGGAGAGCAGCTTAAGTCTTGTACCAAGTTCAAGTACCTTGGCTCGATGGTAAACAGCGGAGCTACATGCGATGATGATATCAAACATCGCACAAAGGTTGGGTGGATGAGGTGGCGAGAAAACTCTGGAGTTTTCTGCGATAAGAAAATGCCACTGAAGCTAAAGGGCAAGTTGTACAAAACGGTTGTACGTCCCGCACTCATGTATGGATCAGAATGCTGGACCATGTATGAAGGTTATGCGAAAGAAATGACAGCGACTGAAATGAAAATGTAACGCATGTCAGTTGGTGTAACCAAAAGGGACCACATCAAGAGTAGCTACATCCGAGGCAGCTTGTCCATAGACCAACCAATCACCGAAAAGCTCGAAGACCGACGAATGGATTGGTATTGCCTGAGAACCCCGCAAAGAGAGCGATATCAATGGAAGTTCCACTTGATGGACCCAAGGCCAGAGGCATACCGAAGAACACCTGGATGTGTCAAATGAAAAAGCAACAACAACGCATTGGTCTCGGCGATGACACGATCCACGATAGAGCTGCCTGTAGAAATATGCTGAGAAATTATCGCCAAAACGGGCGATGTGCCTACACCGCAGGTCGAGCAACGCGGAACCATGGAGCGGTATAAAGAACGAGGCAAGGAAGAAGATTGTTGCCGTTGACGGCGGTATCAAGAGAATTCCACAGCCAAGTTGTTGTCCAAAATTTTGCAAACCAGATTGTAAAAACCAAAGCTGTTGAAAGGGAGCAGTACCTGGAAAGCTGTAACTACAGAAAAGCAGCAAACAATCGCCAAGACTTATGATCTTAGCGAAGCTAGCGAATTGAATCGCAATCGAAAGTGACAGTGGATCATTTATTGCGTACCTACATTATTGGTCGAAGCAAACAGGCCGAAAAAAATCATGCTAGTTCTCTGAATGAATAGTGTTTGACTGAGAAACTATGGTCAAATTAGGAGACATTGCGAGAAACCGTATATGTTATGGGACGTAAGTGCAGTCCATAATCTAGTTTCCACAAGTGGTTAAGGCACCCTATAGTAGTATAATGAACATTTTTTCCGAATTTGCATTGCAACTTATTTTAAATAGCAACAAATAAGTATTTTTCCAGACATTGAGAGCAAAATTCATAGTCCTTACTTATACTTAAAGAATCCCTTAATTTTATTTGTCAGTTACTTTAATTAGGCTTCTGAATTAAATCATTTTATTGAATGAGGTAATGCATTTATAAGTGACGTTTTGTCCCAATAAGCATTCCTTTATACTTATTCCTTAAGTGAGGACTATGAATTCCGCCCTTAATGTTCATGTTTTACGGCTTTTAAGACTTGATCACGTTTCAGAGTAGTCTGCGCTCACATAAAATTGTTCACCTTTACGTTTGGCGCAGTTTAACTTTACGCGAGTCTAGTATTAGTATAGTGACTTTAGCTCTAGACCCAAACATCCAAAAAAAGAGCTGACTTTTGATGCCAAATTGTTCTATGGCCTGACCGCATTACGCAGTAAAAAGTTAGACTTTTTTGCGCGTCACATTTCGGGGGGGGGGGGGGGAAGGAGGTGGCAAAGGGGTGAAATTATGATTTTTCGCCAATATTTTTTTAACTATAATATTTACAGCAAAATGTTCTGAGTACGATTTAAACTACACCAAATTTCCTTTCTAATGGTATATTATTTCATATACCTTCTCTTGGCAGATTATATACTAGACCTTAAAACATTTAGTGTAATTTAGATTTTTTGATAGTTACATTTGGCGGTCTAGCTCCTGAAGTATGTAATTAAATTGGAGCCATGGTAATTGGGATAAATATTCCTAACAATATATAGCTGTCACACACGGGGACTCAGGCTCCCCCGACAAAGCATTCCCCTATACTCCCTATTAACATTTAAAATAATGACATGCCTGTAACTTTTCGCCGAATCACAGCAGGCGGGAAAAATTTTGGTAAACGTTAAGGCTAAGTCCCATTAGACCCTCCACCAAATATTACTTCGATCGGATTAAAACAAAGGGTACCTCCCATACAAATTATTCAAATTCAATGCCACTAGTTTATTAAGAAATAAGGGAACAAGTCAACCAAAATTAAAGTTTTGCTCGTAGGCAATTTTCCGGTCATTTTGTATGGAAGGTACCCTTTGTTTTAATCAGATCGAAGTAATATCTGGTGGAGGGTCTAATGGGACTTAGCCTTAACGTTTACCAAAATTTTTCCCGCCTGCTGTGACTCGGCGAAAAGTTACAGGCATGTCTTTTTTTAAATGTTAATAGGGAGTATAGGGGAATGCTTTGCCGGGGCAGCCTGAGTCTCCGTGTGGGACAGCTATATATTGTTAGGAATAGTTATCCCAATTACCATGGCTCCAATTTAATTACTTCAGGAGCTAGACCGCCAAATGTAACTATCAAAAAATCTAAATTACACTATATGTTTTAAGGTCTAGTATATAATCTGCCAAGAGAAGGTATATGATATAATATACCAGGGATTTGGAGCGGAGCGGAGCGACCTTAAATTTCGGAGCGAAAGAGCTGAGCGTGGAGCGATTTTTTGCAGGCTGGGCGGAGCGAATTTTGCTTTGAAGATCGCTCCGCTCCGCTCCGATATAAAAAATCAAAAAATTCCGAGAAAAGAAAAGGATTTTTTTCGACGAAATTTTTCATTTTATGGAACGAATTGATGATTTTGGGCTATTTCAAGGCGAAGAATTCGCTGAGAGACTTGCAAAATTTCGTATTATTGTGAAATTCATTGTGATAAAAGAGGTTTTGCGTTAAGTCATAATCATCACTCTTCATTATTAAGAAATTCAAGATCATCCAGGACAGAAAAGCCCTGTCCTGTACTCGATAAATGAAACGCCCTTTTTAATTTAAATTAGTTATTAGGTGCGTTTTATTGGATGGAGTACAGGACAGCGCAGCTTCCATAACCATTTGAGAGATCTCGTTCTATCCGGGATATCAGGAAACTATCGCATAAAAACACCCAAATATGATTCCTCGTGATATTTCCAGCAAAAAGGAGTATAAAAAAAGTATTAACTCTTCAGCTTCCACAGACATTTAAAGATTTTTCAAAAATTTAACATTTTACATACACAGTAGAACCTCGAAAATTAGAAAACAAAAGCTTCTGCCAATTCAAATTTTCAAGGATTTCCAATTTCCAGGTACATAATTTTTTATTCCAAAATAAGTTAGTCACGCACTTTTTCGCACACAATATAATATGTGTTATGTACATAAGCAAAACTTTTTGTTCCAACAACTGTACGGTAAAGGAAAATTTTACAAATGTTTCTGAGAAGCTATTCTTCCTTTCTCTTTTTTCAGTAGAAAATAGAAATAACAATTCCAATTTCAGAGGTACCTAGTGAATTAAAAATACGAATTCCAATTTCGGAGTTACCTCTTAAATTAGAAATAGAAATTCCTATTTCGGAGGTACCTCGTAAATTAGAAATATGAATTCCAATTTTAGAGTCACCTCGTAAATTAGAAATTTCCAATTCTAATTCCAGAGTTATGCTAATAGAAAAAAACGTGTACTAATTTCCAAGCAATTCTAATTTTAGCGGATTCTAATTTTCGAGTTTCGGCTGCACATATTTTCTTTCGCTTGAGCCCAACAATTTTTCCTAAGAATAAACCCCATAAAAATTGGATAAGCAGTTTAGTTTTTACACAGCTTCAAAGACAAAATTTTGTGATCTTACTGCATATACATTTTTTTCCCACGGAGGTGTTAGTGGTAGCATTTTTGGAAAACCTTTAAATGCTAAGGAGTTAAGAATTCAGCACCTATTTTGCTGGAAATGACATTAATAATCAGTCTTGACTCGGTAATCCGGATCTCCTTTAATCCGGATATCACGCTAATCCGGACGACTAAATATTTCCACTATGTCTTCTATAGTCCGGATTTCGGCAGCAATGTTGACTCTAAAATCCGGATATTTGAGATTTTCAGTGTGAAATGGTAGATTTGGTCTCGTACTTTTTTACGGGACTGTTTAGCAATTGACATGATGCTGGCTAATTTCTAACAAATAAAACATTTATCGACTTTTGTTCCGCCTTTTTATTTGTTTGGATTGTTTTTCCTAGAAAAAAGTGATTGCGCTAATCCGGATGTTCCAATTATCCGGATTACCCCTTGCAATAATTTATCCGGATTACGAAATTGGTGCTATACTGTTCTGTACTTGATCGAATAAAACGCACCTGTTAAGTCATATTCTATAATACGTGAGTAGATATACGTTAAATTGAGTAATTCGCGGAAAATAATAAATATTTACTAAGAACAATGAAGTTTTGTTGTATTTTTGTAATGGAGTGGAGCGGAGCGAAAAAAATTTAGTCGGAGCGAAGCGGTTTCAAATTGGTCGGAGCGGGAGCGGAGCGGAGCGAAAAAATGTGTCGCTCCAAATCCCTGTAATATACCATTAGAAAGGAAATTTGGTGTAGTTTAAATCGTCCTCAAAACATTTTGCTGTAAATATTACAGTTAACAAAATATTGGCGAAAAATCATAATTTCACCCCTTTGCCACCCCCTCCCCCCCAAATGTGACGCGCAAAAAAGTCTAACTTTTTACTGCGTAATGCGGTCAGGCCATAGAACAATTTGTCATCAAAAGTCAGCTCTTTTTTTGGATGTTTGGGTTTCATCATTTTTTCAGCTAAAATCACTATACTATATATAGACATTAAAAAGGGCCATCCATAGCCCTCAGGATTGCTGTAAATCTGGATGAAATAGAATTGAATTAGGTTTGTCCATATGTATCTATGTAGATTACTATGCAAGGTAGAATAAAGGCTTGTGATAAATTGATATGGAAATGTTACTGTTTGGTTTTTAGAACATGTAAACTGCAAACAAAAATGCGAAAAAGTGAATCGGAAAAAAATTATCTATGATAGAAATTTTTTTCTTTCAGTATTCTTAATATTCAATTCAATAAAAAAAGTTTCACCGGCTAAGGGGGGGGGGGGCGATCGTCCCTCCCTGCCCCGCCCTAGCTACGCCCATGGAAGTTTGACATATTGTTTTCTAAAATGTAAACATGCTTATTTAGGATTGTTGATCGTGCGGGTGTTGCGACGAAGTGTGCCTCAAACATGTTGGTTTCAATTTCGAGTATAAAATGTTATTTCATATACGGTGAGCTCGAGATAGCGACCCTGTTCTTCGGAGACGAACGGTTTCGTTCTAGTCATTCAAAGACCAATGAATTAACATTCGGCTTTCCTTATTTGTCAAATTTGTATGAAAGATACGCAATCGTGTCCTATTCCCTAGCAAGCTTAGCTCAACATTGGTCAACTACTACGAGCATAGCTTCAAATTATTTATTTGTACGAATTTCTGCCCAATTTTTAAACTATTGCTTAGTCAGATAAAAAAAAAAACAACCGAAAAAAAAGCAACCAACACTCTGATCTAATTGAACTGCCTGGGAAGATTATGTTGACTGGATGCATTTCTTATATTGTTCGTGTGACCGACCGGATCGGGCTGTAATTTTGCCGAGTCTCTATCTAAAAGAATATTCTTCAATTACTTACCCATACTTCGGCTAAACCACAGTGGCTTCTTTTTCCATGCAATAAACAACAAATACACGGGAACACTGGACAGAATCATCAATACGCCGTATCCTGTTTCCACAGGACTAGCGTACATTGGAACAACCGTCACGAACACAGTCGCCAGCAAGTATACAATGGGGAAGATGAGATTCACTTTAATCGGTCGCTCCAAATTAGGCTGCTTCCATCGAAGCACAGGAAGACATAAAACCGAGACGCCGATACTAAGCTGCAAAAAATAGGCGAAACGAAAATTATTTTTTATTAAAATTGTCAAATAATTTATTACAATTCATATAAAACTAAAATTTCTCCAAAATACTCCATTCTAATAAGAAATTCCATTAAACTCACCCATGTCGCGAATCCTACATAATTGATCAGCGCAAAAATATTTGAAGCCGTCAGGTACATGAGTGACAATAGAGCAATAGCCAAAACGGCAGGCGTTGGTGTGAATCGTTGAATTTGGATCATTGTTAAGATTTCCGGCATTTGTCCTTCAATCGCACCGGCATAAAACAATCGTGACGATGTCAGCAAAATTCCATTGACCGCTCCAAAGGTTGACAGGGCAACAAACACTGAAAAAAATGTGAAAATTATTACGTTAATAAATTTTGTTAATAGATATCCAATACGTTATCCTTACCAGGAATAGTCCATGCAAAAATGCCAAAAACTTTTTGTGCATATGTCACAGCAACCGCCTCCGATCCCAGCACTTCGTCCACCGACAGGTTCGTGTAGAAAGAAACGTTGGCAAGCACATACACGACTGTGACCAGAACTAATGAAATTGCAATGGCACGGGGTAAATTCTTTACCGGATCCTTCAGCTCTTCGATAATGAAGTTCAAGTAATTCCTGGAATGACATAGAGAAAGTGGGTGGGGTACAGAATACATACGAACAAGAGAAGAAAAAAAAACTTCAAGACAAAAATAGAAAGGAATAACGGAAGGCAAATATTTAATACTAGTGTTTAGCAGACGGTTGGGTGTACGACGTATAAACGGATTTGTGTCGGCTTATTATTATGCGAATAGTTGCGGGGGATGTGAAAGGATAAAATTGTGGGGGGTCGTGTTGTATGGCGTCTTGTCGACAATCAGATGTCGTGGAAGAGACAGGCTGTATTAAATATAGAGGATTCTGCTTCGTATAGCTGTTTAGGAGCTGGATAGGAAGTAAATAGGATTTGTATGTATGTACACTAAATTTACTCACCATCCGTTATAGGCAAATAATCCGGAATAGAAGGACAATGCTATCGATGTCACTTCGGTTTTGGAATTCTCGAATGTGAAATACTCAACTTTTCCTGTAATTGAATGAAATGAGAAATTAAATAATGAAAAAAAGAGCTTTGTAAAAATATGTGTAAAAATGACGGGAAATGGCCCAAGAAAATATTTTTGAATAATTTGATAATACCTACATATTAAGTTATTTGTGCAGATTATGTAATGTGGTTGTAAGTGTGAAAACCTCCTTACATAAGCTGACCAGACGTACAGCATTTTGACCTGTCGTACAGCATTGGGAAATGTACAGCAAAACGTACAGCATTCCCCATATCACACAATGAAACCTAATTCACTACATAAGCGCCTCGATGAGCCATGTGATCAGTGATCAGTCATATCTGCTTTTAAGGTGTAGTGTTTAATCGCACTTTGACGTATGGCAATCGTCCATTTTGGATAACTCGGGAACTCTTCACGATCTCACTGCAATTTGGACACTTGTAGAACTACTTGGCGTTTATATTTTCTCCAAAGTTCACGGTCCACCTATCAGCATTCGGAAGATTTAGCTGCCCCAATCGCACTTCTGTGTTTCCTAAACAAAAGTTGTCCATAACTTGCAAATTGGGCGAAATTTTGAAATTTGGCAAACTTGTAGGGCACCGCACTGCCCATATTTGGTGAATATTTCAATGCTCTAGCTGCCAAGAGTCAGAGGTTACAGCCGTCAAGAGATGAGATTTTAAAGGTACGTTGTGCTCGACACGACTGCATCGGCTCTAGCGACAGCGACTCGCTCATTTCATATAAAAACTCGTTTTTAGAATGAGAGAAAAATGAGTTTTTATATGAAATGAGCGAGTCGCTGTCGCTAGAGCCGATGCAGTCGTGTCGAGCACGTTCTAAGATAACGTTTTTTCTCAAATTTCCTTAGAATCCATTTAAAACGGCGTTAAAAGCCCTGGGAAACGGCATGTCATCACTAACGTAACCATGGAGAAATGCATAGGTATTCTCCTCGAGAAATATTGCAGATAGGTTTAGATAAGATTTAGATCTCTGGCTCGTCCTTTGGTTTGCTTTAATTCGGTGGCTCACCCGTCGCTCTGCATAGATCTCGTACTGTCAGTCGCGCATTAGAGAATTCGCTAACATTTTTGCGACTCAGTGCTGTTGCGAAATAGGATAAGACGAAGTGCAAGCGCAGCGAGCGGTGAGCTAATGGATTTAGATCTCAGTCTCGTCCATACATTTACAGTAAAACCTCCATAGGTTGACCACCCAAGGGCGGACAATTTTTGGTCAAGATAGAGAGTGTGGTCAACTTACAGAGACTAATTTAATATTATGTTGAAGGTAAAAGGGCGGAAAAAACATGGTCAATTTAAAGAGGTGGTCACGTTATAGAGTGGTCAACTTAGGGAGGTTCTACTGTACTCAGATCCTGGGGGTCGCCCTTGGCTTCGCTCAGAACTCCCTCTATCTGTCACGGTTTCCATAATTCGCCAACATCCTTGCGACCAGCGCTGGTAGGAAATGGAAGGCGAGGTGCAATCGCAACGTGTGGGGAGCCAATAAAAGGCAATTATAAGTAAATATATAAAATAAAGTAAAATATAAACTTCTGGCTTGTCCTTAGGATTACTCAGATCCTATACCTCGCCCTTCGCTCCGCTCAGATCTCGCTGTCTGTCGCCCTTTTCACAATTCGCAAAAAGTTGAGCGCTGCTGCGAAATAGGGTGAGGCGAGCGCAGCGAGCGGTGAGTTAAAGTAAGACAATTCGTAGGATTTAGATCTCGGACTCGTCCATACGTATACTCAGACCCTGTACCTCGGGCTTCACTCCGCTCATACCTCGCTCTGTCTGTCGCGCTATTCAGTATTCGCCAACAGGTTTGCGAGGTAGTGCTGTTGCGGAACAGGATAAGGCGAGGTGAGAGTCCAGCGAGCGGGGAGCCAATGGATGGCAATTCGTGCATCTTAGGCTCGTCCTTAAGTTTACTTAAATCCTGTGCCTTGCCCTTCGCTTCCTCCAGAACTCGCCATGTCTGTTGCGCTTTTCAGAATTCGCCTACGCAGTGCTGGTGCTAAGAATGATAAGGCGAGGTGCGAGCGAAACGATCGGTAAGCCAATGGATGCCATTATGTGAAATTTAATCCTATGACTCGTCCGTATGATAGATCCTGTAGCTCGCAATTCTCTGCGCTCAGACCTCCCTCTGTATGTCGTGCATTAGATAATAAACAGCCAAAATGTTTGCGTGCGTGTCGTGCTCTGTGGCCGTAATCGTTCGGTCGCCACTCTGTGAAATAGACACTCATAGAGAAACGAGTTTCCAAACTCGGCACGACTCGTCGCAAGTTTTATTATTCAGAAAAAGATGATAAGAAATATTCTTATCGTAGAATAATAAACTAAAACAATGCGACTAGGAAGTGGTATGGCTGACAACCGTATCACACTCCGAATTCGTTCTCTTTGTAACGTTGATGTATCTACACACGGTAGTCATCAACGCACCATGCTCCACTAGAAGTTACGGTAATCAAGAGAGAAAATGTTTGCGACATAGACCTCGGACCTAGATTCTGGACGTATGGCTCTGGATTTGCTTGAGAAACGAATTCCGCAAGTATGTGTACAGCATTGGGCGTTTGGGAGTTTGGTCACCTTATCCTTACATAATGATGATTGTTATGGAAATAACCCTTTACCAAAATAGTTCAAAGCGCTTGAAAGCTTCAAAAAATTCGGAAACGGAGCTTCTCATGTGAATCCCATTCCAACGCATGTGACTACGATCATTGCAAATGTGCATCTCGATCAGATTGGTCGTGTTTCTGTTTCAACTTCTTCACTCTTCACCATCGAAAACAAACCGTTACTCTTCTTATATTTTTTTCATCATGGAGAATAATACAAACACAAATACTGAACCAATCCCCAATGAACAACAGACTAGTGATGTGACTCACGATCTTTTTAACGCAACTACAGATATTCATGCAAAATCAACGGACCTAATGGGATCGTATTTGGAGTTGGAATGTAAGTTAACGGAATCTTGTGAAAAATTAGCATAACCTTCAAATATGTGTTTTAACTTTTTTTTTTCAGCTAAAATTACCATCCTGACGAAAAACAGTGATGTTTTGTCATCTCAAATTGATGCAATTATGTCGGGTCTAATGGAAATTTCAAGGGAACATTCAGATGATCACGCAAACGTCGATGAGGAAGATGAGGGCGAAAGTGATGAAATGTAAATCATGTTATTCATAATTTATTATAAGTTGAAGTAAATTTTAAAAATATTAAATAGATATTTTTGATACAATAAAAAAATATATGAAAAGTAATAAACTGGTCATAAATAAAGAGAGGTCGATATCCGTTAGCTGAGCTATACTATAGTTTTTAGGGTTTCTTAGATTTAAAAAAAATAACCTTATGAAATCGTCTGTCCGTCTATCCGTCCGTCTGTTTACTAAATAACTCGCGAACGGCTCAACCGATCGTCATGAAATTTGGTAGGAATGTGTAGAATGGTAACATTATTTGGAACGAAGTACTTAGAAGATGGTAAGGCAAAGATAGCAGGGTGTCCCGAACATTTGAAAATTTGTTCACGGAATAACTCGCGAACGGCTTAACCGATCATCATGTATTTTGGTAGGAATGTGTAGAATGGTAACAGTCTTTGGTACGAAATACTTAAAAGCTGGTAGGGTAAAGATAACAGGGTGTCCCGAACATTTGAAAATTTGTTCACTAAATAACTCGCGAACGGCTTAACCGATCGTAATGAAATTTGGTAGGAATGTGTTGAATCGTAACAGTCTTTAGCACGAAATACTTAGAAGTTGGTAGGGAAATGTTAACTGGGTGTCCTGGAGATTTGAAAAAGTCGACTTTTTTAGTTTTTATCGAACATGAACGTATGACTACTCAAATCAAACAACTCGATGGGTACATTTCATATCAATTGCTTTTTTCCAGTTCGGAGTAATGGTAACGGAGTTATGGGCGTTTCAAGCTAAGCTTTCTTTTTCACCTCCGCTTTTCTAAACCGCTATAAGTACCGATATGGAACTTTGCACAAATATTGGTTAGCATAATATACGTTAAATACTAAGACTGCTGACTTTTGCTAGGAAAAAGAAAATAACAGTAAATTTGCAAAATTTATATTACTGCGTGTGTAGCCCCTGTTAAGTATGCAAATTTGAAAATTATAATGACGGAAAATTACATAAAGAATATGCCTGAACATTTTGATTCGAATATGTTTATACTAACCTAAGCTGACCAGACGTACAGCATTTTGCTGTACAGTACAGCATTTTGACCTGTCGTACAGCACTGAGAAATGTAGAGCAAAATGTACAGCATTCCGAATGCCACACAATGGCACAATTCAAATTGTAAGACGAAACCGGACGGGTAAACTTGCAAGACAAGAACCATTGTTCTTACAATCTGAAATGCACAATGCTTGTCTGTTGGCCACTATAAAAGCTCTCGCCGTCCGTTTATTAGCACGTCCGTTTATGTGCTAATAAACGGACGGCGAGAGCTTTTATAGTGGCCAACAGACAAGCATTGTGCATTTCAGATTGTAAGAACAATGGTTCTTGTCTTGCAAGTTTACCCGTCCGGTTTCGTCTTACAATTTGAATTCACCCAATGAAACCTAATTCACTACAGAATAAGCTACTTGGCGAGGCTTATGATCAGTCTTGTATGCTTTTAACGTGTAAAGTTTGACCGCTTACGCTCGATTTTTAGAGCGATAATCGCAATTTTATGTTTGACAACCTTTCATTTCCGATATCTCGGGAACCCTTCCCGATCTCTCTGAAATTGTGCACACAATTGTAGAGCTACTTGGCGCTCATATACTCTCCAAATTCTACGGTCCGTTTCAGAATTTTATTTCGGAAATCGGAAGTTACAGCTACTCAAACCGCACTTGTGTGTTTTCTAATCTTAAAATTGTCCGTAATTTGGCAATTCTTGAGCGGAGTTTTAGGCATCGTACTGTCCATATTTGGTGGACATTTCAAGGCTCTAGCTGGGAAGGTTCGGAAGTTACAGCCGTCGAAAGATGCGATTTTAATTAATTTTCCCTGTCACAAAACGATGAAAAATCAGGCACTGTACTGTACTCCATCCGATTCCTTTATCAACCTATATAGGAAAATTCATACTAAAGAATAACTCGGGCTGAATTTTAGATAAAGTTTTTTTCCACAACATTGCCTTAGAATCCATTTAAAAAGGACGTTAAGAGCCCAAGAGACCGCCATGGCATCATCAATGTAACGACAGAGAAATGCATACTCTTCTCCAGGAATAATGTAACTTAGCACTGCTGGGAAATAGGATAAGACGAGCTCAGCGAGCGGTGAGCCGATGGAAGGCGATTCGTAAGATTTAACACGGCACGGCTGCGGCACATGCCCCCGGGGGCATGTGTTAAACTTCTGGTTCGTCCATACGTTTACTCAGATCCCTTGGCTCGCTCCTCGCTTCGTTCAGACCTTGCCCTTTCGGTCGAGCTTTTTAAAATTCGCCAACATTTTTACGATGCAGTGCTGCTGCCAGGAGTAGTAAGGCAAGGTGCGAGGGAAGCGGACCGGGAAGGAAAAAAGGAAAATTTGTCCATAAAGGCTTTTCTGCTAGTGGCGTGGCAGAAAAATATTTCGGGAGGAGTTTTGCCCTAGGGATATACCCGGCGCGGCGGGTATAACTGCGATGAACAATTTATCGGTATAATGGAGTATCTTTATACCCTATAGCCATAAGATGCAGGGTATATTGTTTTTGTTACGCCAATATTATGTAACAACTCAAAGGAGCTTCCGGAGGTCTGACAAAGTATATATATAAATGTCTGTTCGTGTGTCTGTCTGTTAGCATGATAACTCCCGAAATTATGAACCTAGCGGTTTTAAATTTTGGTCAGATGTTTGTTTTGATAAAATCTTGGACGGTATTGAAAATGGGTGAAAGCGGACCAAGGGTTCCCCTACCACCCATACCCCTCCCCTCCTTGATAGGTTAATTCGGCCGTAACTTTCGATATAATATCGCTATCAACTTGAAATTTTGATCAATGCCTAATTCGGACATATACTTTAAGTTGATGGAAAGAGGAGTAGGTCCGGCGACCTCTACCCCTACCTCCCCTACAAAGTTATATTCAGCCATATCTTTCGAAAGACTTTCGCGAAGAACTTCAAATTAGTATCAAATGGTAGCTGATGGATGCCCTGATAAGATGTTTAAGATGTACCAGCTCCGACCCATCTCCACCCTCCTTCCCCTACAAAAAACATGAACATGCAAATGTTAGCTTTTGCATGTTTTCTAGGTCTGTACATGGGTATAGGGTATACACTCATCGTGCTACATATTCGCACGAGTAGAACTCGGTCTCGTTTTAGGTTCACGTTTAGAGAAAGTGTTATGGAAGCCTTACAGCACCATCTTTAAATTCATACTGATCTAAGCTTATTATAGAGCCAATATTCATATTTTTGATCCTATAAGGACTTCAGAAGTTTTTCAGAAAATTCAGGATTATTTATCGGATCAAAACACTCCTTTAAACGATGTCAGGAGTTAAACAGAGTATTACTATTAGTCCAGTACAATTGGTTCAAAATAGCCCCAAACCTAAACATCCAAAAAGAAAAGAAATTTTTGATGCCAAATTGTTGAATACACTGCCTAATATACGCAGTAAAAAGTTACACTAATTTGCGCCATGGGTTAAGGGGGGAGGGGGTGGCAAAGGGGTGAAAATTCAGTTTCTTGCAAATATCTGGAAAACTATGAGTCTGACCTTAAAATGAGCTGAGGACAAAACAAACAACATAAAATTACCTTTGTAATGGTATGTAACACTCTAGACACTTTCTCAGAAAATTAAACCCTAGACCCAAAAATATTATAGTGAATTTGGATTTTTCGAGTTTTACATTTCGCACTGTAACTCTTGATAGAATAGACCTACTGTCATAAGATCTTGTCCATATATTGATAACAAAATTTGTTTGATTCGTACCAAAAATTGGAGTGCTCCGACCATTGACGCCCCCCTCACTCCTCCTAACATTTTTCAAAAAGGCATGCCTGTAGCTTCTTTTTAAACTGAGCCAGGCAGATCAAATTTGGTGGGGTGCCTAGTCTAAGCTCCATTATGCTCCCCACCAAAAATTATTACCATCCGATCAAAACTAAGGGTACCCCCCATACAAAGTGAACGAAAGTTCTAACAAATTTCACATTTTTTCATTTCTAAATTCTATCGAAAACGGAAAAATAAAATTTATCTCTTAGAACGTCATTATAACAGTTAATTGTAGTCCTCTGAATGTATGTTCAAAATTTTGCATCAAAGCGTACACTACAAGTATCAACAAATTGTGTTTGAAAGTCATTGGTACTAGTTCAAAGGCTAGTTCCGAATAAATCGAGTAACGTGTACTAGCAACCTTCAAACCACATTTTTCGTACTTGTAAGGTACGCTCTGGTACAAACTTTTGAATATACATTTACAAGACTACAATTAACTGTTATAATGACGTTCTAAGAAATAAATTTTATTTTTTCATTTTAGATAGAATTTAGAAGTGAAAAAATGAGATTTTTTTAGAATTTTGGTTTACTTTGTATGGGGAGTACCCTTAGTTTTGATCGGATGGTAACAATTTTTGGTGAGGAGCATAATGGGGCTTAGACTAGGCACCTCACCAAATTTTATCTGCCTGGCTCAATTTGAAAAGAAGCTACAGGCATGCCTTTTTGAAAAATGGTAGGAGGAGTGAGGGAGGCGTCAATGGTCGGAGCACCTCAATTTTTGGTACAAACCAAATAAATTTTGTTTTGTAATAGAATGAACAAGATTTCGTCACCCTAGGTTCTTTCTATCATGAGTTACAGTCCGAAATGTAAAACTCAAAAAATGTAAATTCTCTATAATACTTTTGGGTCTAGGGTATAATTTTCCGAAAAAACGTCTAGAGTGTTATATATCATTACAAAGGCAATTTTGTGTAGTTTGTTTCGTCCTCAGAAGATTTTAAGGTCAGATTCATAGTTTTCCAGTTATTTGTAAAAAAGTAAATTTTCACCCCTTTGGGACCCCCTCCCCCCTTAACCCATGGCGCAAATTGGTGTAACTTTTTATTGCGTATATTGGGCAGTGTATTCAACAATTTGGCATCAAAAATTTCTTTTTCTTTTGGATGTTTGGGTTTTGAGCTATCTGTACTAGACTATATACGATTGCTACAGTATGAAGTGTTTCTTTAAAGCATACGCAGTTTCAGTTGAGATGCTGTTCTATATAGAAAAACTCGTGTAAAGTTTGTATGGAAGTTGTTCTGTTCTATCCTAAACGAACCTATTATGTAACTAGACCGAGGCTAATTTCGGGCGCGGCCGAAATTTGGATACACATCGCTCTCCTCCAGGCTACTTGTATTTAACCCCCCCCCCCCCCCGTTTCTTTTCCTTCCGTCTTCACAAAAGTTCCGGTGCGTCGACAAACAATATTCGTGTGAGGTTGGTTGGAATAAGCGGGCAAATAAAAATATTTCCTCAGAAAATGTTATTGGGGGATGCGGGAGCTGGTCCCATAGAACGATCCCATTTGTGTTTACCTTTTTTGTTGCTTTCATTAAGACACATTAATTCAAGGTTTTGTGAAATTGGTGTAAAAAATGTTTCTTAGAAGAACCAAAATGGGGGTTGGGTTTGTATGGCAGCCCCATGACCCCATTGTCCGATTTCACCGATTCAAACATACAAACTGCCTGCAGTAAAAAGAAGCATTTGTGCAAAATTTCAGCTTCATAGCTGCCAGTTAACTGCTAGCCCGAAAGAAAGAGAAGGCTATCCCAATTTGAGCTGAGCCCGAAATTAGCATTTTTCTCTTGTTTAACTTTCTCAATTAGTACGAATCGGGAAAAGAAAAGAAAAGGGCGACTGTAAACACACGCGTGGGAACCTAGGACCAGCGCTGACGAAATGCAACTGCATTAAACGGCATCTTACGCAGTATCTACACTAGCTGCCATTTGGCAGCTCGCGATGCCTAATAACAGCTAATGATATTTAAACTAGGATTGACTTTTCCCCTAAATAGTTATTGTTAGATTGCAATCACCAATACATAGTTGTACATAGTATTAGTATGTAAGTTATAGTTAGTCTAGAATAAACGCTTGAAGTACACAGACCTGGTCTTTCTAATACCTAAATCGTCCCGATATTTCGCCCAATAGGCCATCCATATCCCAACAGTTATAATTGAAAAGTGTTTCAACACAAATTGTTCAGAAGTTGAAACTAATTCTAAATTTTAAATTTGTTTGCAACGATGAATATGCTCGTCCTCCTTTTATTAAAATCCATCTCACACAGGCAATTTGATAAAATGACAATCAAAAAACTGAAGCGGGTAACTTCTTTTGTGTATCGCAAAAAGTGAGAAAAATTTAGTTTAAATTAACTTCCAATATTGCAATTGCAGATTTAATTCTTTATAAATACCAAGAAGTTACATAGTTTTCATTTATGATAAATCAATAGAGTATCTATTATATAGGAATTACGGTAATTTTCAATTTGCAAAAGATTCATAAATTTATAATGATAATGACTAAATTCCAACATGTGTCGACTCTAATTACTAAATCTAAAACACCATAACTCAACTCCACTTATACGTATAGTCTAGTAGATTCGTATTAGATTGATTGATTTCTCTATATCAAGCATGTATAGTGTTATGCCATGAACCGTGAATGGCGCTGTTGTGGCATGTGGTAATTTTCATTGAACTACATTCGCCATACAAAGGGAACATAGATATTTCGACAAATCAATAGAAAACTTAGATTTTCAACAGTTTTTTTTTTCTGTATGAATTTTGCTTGTTTGCAATCTGTCATTACATCGATATGCCTTCATATTTCATGATTTTCCGATTCACCGGACAAACCGCAAATACGAGAACGTACTACAATAATAAATTATTGGCACTCGCATAATGTGAAGATTTAGATGTACGACTGTACGAGAATTATTATTTATTATTGTAGTCACTGATACGAGTACTTGTACTTAAGACTTATATACTATAGCATTCGTCATCATAATGTATGAAAAAGTGCTAGAGTGTAAACAACAAGTCCAATAATCGTCAAATTCCAAGTAAACATTTTATTCATAACTATTTTTCATTTATTACATATTTGTGATCAAGTCAGATAGCAAATATAAAAACTATTTCTGATTAGCGTATAAATGACGTACATACTTATTTCCAGCAGATAGATTCTAAGTTTTTATTTTAGGTGGTCTTCACACTGCATGCAATGAAGAGATGCTATATACGATGGACAAGGACGTGGTATGGGTATGGCTGACAGCCGTATCACACTCCGAATAGTTGTCGTTGAAACGTTGACATTACAGAATGCGCAAGAAGAGTTGATCCCATTCCTAGCCAATAGAAGTAGTTACGCGATGGGATATACCCCAACAGCTTGGAGATCAGTGAGGGTGGTCTTCATTCCCAAAGTGGGAAAAAGGTCGACAGACGATCCGAAATCGTATCGACCAATCAGTCTAACCTCGTTCCTCATGAAAGCAATGGAGAAGATATTGGACGCACACATAAGGAGTACGCTTCTTAAGACGAGTCCGCTGCACCCCAGACAATTCGCCTAACAACCAGGTAGATCGACTGAATCTGCACTTCATACCCTAGTGGACGAAATCGAAGTGGCCATATCAAAAAAGGAGATGGCACTTTGTGCATTCCTGGATATAGAAGGGGCCTTTGACAATACGTCCTTCGAGTCCATCGGTAGGGCGCTAAGAACAAAAGGGGCAGATGTGGCAATGATTACCTGGGTGCAACGCATGCTTTCATCGAGGAACATTTATACCAGCATCGGAGGGTCCACCCTTTCCGCCTTAGCCACTCGTGGAGGGGTACTGTCCCCCCTTCTGTGGTGTTTAGTTGTAGATGGTCTGTTGTGGAAACTAACCTCAGAGAGGTTCTCCACCCAAGGGTACGCAGACGATCTGGTTATCATGGTTAAGTTCAAATTTGAGGAAGTCCTACCCCATGTGCTCGACACCGCTCTGCGAATAGTTCAAGATTGGTGCACGAAGAGTGGTCTACGGGTCAACCCGTCCAAGACCACGGTGGTTCCTTTTAGTAGGAGCAGGACAACAAGAACCCTGAGTTGTCCTACTATGTACAACTCCCAAACTAAAATGGCTATCCAAGTCAAATATTTGGGAGTCACTCTTGATAGCAAATTACTCTGGGATGACCACCTGAAATCGTTCACGGAGAAGGCGATCAAGGCACTATGAACCTGCAGAGGTTATGTAGGTAAGACCTGGGGAATTAAACCAAATTCAATTCTGCGGATTTACAAGACAGTTGTTAGACCTATAGTGGAGTACGGGGCGGTGGTGTGGTGGAAAAGGGCTTCAACAAGCACCGGTAAGTCAGATCTAGGTAATGTCCAAAGGCTTGCCTGTCTAATTATCACTGGAGCGATTGTTTCATGCCCCACCGCTGCCCTGGAGGTTCTTCTTGACCTCACTCCACTACACATTCACATTGAAGCGTCGGCGAGGCTGGCTGTTGGTAGGCTCAGGGCCTCCAGCACGACAGTCACTTTTAGCCATGATCAACTAGGATGGTTACAAGGTAGCAATACCCTCTCTGCCTACCTTCGGACTAGCTAGTTAAGACATTACGCTTCAAGGCGTCCTTTAAATCAGCAATCTGGGCGAGGGAGAGTTGGACGGATATGTTCAGGTCCCTTCACCCCTACACTATCAGCTTTTACACGGATGGATCCAAAACTGACACAGGCTCTGGAGCGGGCATCATGAAATTAGCGTCTGTGTTCCAGGCGGAAGTACATGCAATAGAACTTTGCGCTAGAGAATGTCAGAGCAAAGGATATGTCAACAGAAAGATAGCGATCTTTACCGATAGTCAGGCAGCTATCAAAGCTCTTACAAAACATACCTTTACTTCCAAACTAGTGTGGCTATGTCAGGAAATACTTCAGTCTGTAGGATCTCGCAATGATCTTACACTCCTATGGGTTCCCGGACACTCTGGAATTGAAGGGAATGAGCTCGCGGACGAACTCGCTAGGGTAGCCTCTGCTAGCCCCTTCTGCGGCCCGGAACCCTTCTGCGGTATACCACTGTGTCCATGCAGAAACGAAATCACTGATTGGGAAAAGACGACAGCCACCGTATGCTGGAAGGCCCTTCCAGGACTAAGGCAGTCGAAGCTTTTTGTAGAAACCTACTCTAAGAAACGCACTCTGGAGTGAGTTAAACTAGACTACACACGGTAGCCATCAACGCACCATGCTCCACTAGGAGTTACGGTAATCGATAGAGAGCGTGGGCAAAGGCACAATAGACCACCGGTCGCAGTGCTTATGGCAAATCTGCCGATGCCCTCATTTCATCTAATCTAATCTAATCTAACGTTGACGACTACATACGCTAGTCGTCAGCGGGCCATGTTCCTCAAGGAGTTAGCGCAAAACAAGAGCTATAGGATCACCATTGCAAAACTAAGAAAACCCAATATAGGGATTTAATTGACTAGAAGGTACATCAATAACTAGGTTATGAATGTTTTAATTGTTTGAAAATTTTTGTTGCCTTATTATCACAGGCAATGTGAATGCCATATTACTTTCAAAACGTGTATAGCATTCTGCTAACTATAGATCCAGAACGCTTCGGAGAATTCGCTTTTATTCAGCGAAACCAACTATAACTCGTCGTACGTCCATATACACAAAACCAAGTCAAGCAAAGAAACGCTACAAACCACAGCATCTACTAGAGTTTCTTACTAAATTACATACTCCGAGTAAAACCATAGTAGCTCTTATGATCCAATCTGTAATACTCGTATAGCCTGAAGCAAAAAAAAAAGCCAGTAGTAAATGCATTAACTGTTTGTTTTAGTCAATTATCAGTTGCACAAATGACTATAATTACAAGGGTATAGAACGAGGTGCAAACGAGCTTTCTATACTTATATAGCTTGATCGGAACATCTAGATATTGATGGTGAAGGCTGAGCCGTTGCAAACATTCAAAAAATTTACATAATTGCAGAACTAATTATGCGCATGAGAATGCTTCAGGTTGGATGGAGAAAGGAAGTCAGTCAGTCAGTCGAAGCTTCGACCGAGGCATTAATTAGATTTTTTTTAACCGAAACGATATTCATGATGAAAAGATACCGAGAGTTCTTGATGTGGTCAGTATTTGTGACATACATTTGCGTGCTTGTACTTACCCAGACATAATTGCCAGACGCCAGTTGCAATGATAATGAACAGAGCCAAGAGTTTGGCATACGTGAAGACATCTTGTACTCGTGTGGCCCACTTGACATCCCAACAATTGACAAATGTTAGCACCACTGCATAAAAGAAAAAAAAAAGCGGCATTAGTTGGTAGCAAAATTAAATTTAATATTAAAGAAACAATTAGCTTCAAATAAACTTAATGCAACTTAATGTTAAATTAGACAACTACTTTCCTATTTTTAAGGGATTTTTGCATTTAACAAAATGTTAACTTCACTTCTCTCATTAGAAATACACTGCCTGTTGTTGATGTTGTTGTTGTAGCGATTCAAGAGATTTTATTTCTCTTGAATCGAAGGGGTCTTGGCAGCTCTTGGCCGTTTTAACAACGTTTTGTCCTGGAGGGGGCTAAGAACATCTTTATTACTGGACATTAGGATATGCAATAATGACGCTATACGGTGGTGTTGCTTTCGCGCTTATTTTCGGTGTAAAGCCTTTTGTGGCTTACGAGTCGTGAAAACTCGGGTGTATTAAATAACATATACTCGTAACTAGAACGTTCTTTTGCATGTTTTCGTGAAAACATAATTTTGAATCACTCATTTCAGCACTACAATTGGTACATTTCCGATTCTGTAATGGCTGCTCCTTCGAATACCGTTATGTACCTATAGTTGCGACTTGAAATTTCATTGATTTTTTTTTTTATTTTATTCCGTTGGTGGATGAAAAGTGACAACCCCGTGGGTCGATGTATATGGAGATTTCTCTAAGGATTCTCGTGTTAAATAGTCGAAATACAGGGAAGGTTATCTCACAACGTTTTAAGAATAAAGTCAAGATTATTGCGGGGTATGGAAACAAATGGCCCACCACATTCAGATTTGAGAATGTTTGATTTTACACGAGAGAAAAATAAGAATATAGGCACAAATAAACACTTGGCCGAAGTTGGTCTAATATGCTTCTAATGGTTCTAGGGTATCTTATCTAATCAGGTGAAATACACAGTAAGAACATTGAAGGGCTCTATCTTACAAATTACCAATTGATATCTTGGATGTGAATTGCTGCGATGACGGCTCGTTATGTTACGGTATAACATTGAAAAATTCAATGTCGATACAACATTGTTAGGTTCTCTTTAAAAGGAAAAAGTTAGCTTAACATATTTTTACGAAATGTAGTCTGTTTTATTGGGATCTCTTCATTTTTATATATTGTAAAAGGCAAACTAATTCCCTATTTTCCAAGCTTCCAAGCGTTCTTCAAAAAGAAGACGGCTCTTGGACGTCGCCAAGCATTGAAACCATCGAATGTCTGTTTGACACTCATTTCCCTAGTAGTTCAACGGCTGCTTTACCTGATCTACAGACAGTTCACATAGAGCCATGCGACACGGAATCCGATTTGTACCCTTGTTAATAGACTACTCACTTCTAGGCGTATTCATAGTAGGTTGGGTTCGTCTCCTGCTAGTAGATATGTTTGCAGGGGCACTCCACAGGGAGGTATTCTGTCTCTTCTACTTTGGAACGTAGCGATTAATCAATTGCTCTTAAATTTGGAAAGAATCGGATGTAAAGTCATCGCTTATGCTGTTGATATTCCTATCGTCGTTAGAGGCAAGTTTCCTGACACACTTAGCGTACTCTTGGAGAACGCCCTGGCTATCCTAACAGACTGGGCAAGTCTCAGCGGGGTTGGGATTAATCCAGCAAAAACGGAGTTAGTCCTGTTCACAAGAAGGCGTGTGATCCCCACTTTTAACCTCCCTAAGCTAGGAGGCATTCAACTTGGTTTCTCTGACAAGGCCAAATTTCTTGGCCTTATCTTGGACAAGGAATTAAGATGGAAACGTAACATCGAGGAAAGAGTGAACAAAGCTACGGTGGCACTGTATTCGTGCCGGAAAGCCATCGGGAAAACCTGGGGCCTTCAACCAAAAGTTGTATATTGGATGTTTACAGTTATTGTGCGGCATATTCTGCTTTATGGCGTTAGTGTGTGGTGGACCGCACTACTTGGCTTCTCGTCTGATTACAGGAGCTCTTCGTACAACACCTTCATTCGGACTAGACATGGTTTTGGGACTGCTGCCATTGGACATATACGCCCAACGGTCAGCAGCTTACACGGCCTTACGCCTTCGTGAAACTGGCCCGTGGCGAGCGCTGGATTATGGTCACTCAACGATACTTCGTAATTTCAGCCTGCCACTGGCTACTGATTACAATGTTACCAAATACTTTTTTGGTAGGAACTATTCAACCTTAATCCCGCCTAGGGAAAGCTGGAGCAACGAAACGACCCAGTCCATCAGGTCCTTTTCCATCTACTCTGATGGTTCCAAGACATGATGTGATGTGATGATGAAGAGGAGGAAGAGAGTGTGCATCACTTTCTTTGTGAATGTCCGGCCTTATCCGAGAGAAGGAGGCGTGCACTGGGTTCGAGGTATTTTTACGATCTTCGACATGTGAGCCCTATTTTGCTTAACAAATACATTGTTAGCACTGACTGGTTTTAAACGGAACGTAGGAACTACGGTGGTATCACAATGGACCAATTTTTTGTCTAAGTGCACATGGTGCTAGTCAGGCGGCCCCTTTACCTAACCTAACCTAACCTAATTCCCTATTTTCTAGAAGTAAAATCTTATAAAATCTTCAATAGCAGTGAAAAAAAATTAGTCCATATGCTGTAAAAAGCCTTTTTTTGCTAAAATCACACCAAACTTACGCTCGAATATGAAAAGAAATGCTCTGGGGCTTCCTCGAACTTCAAAATTTTCAAAATTCTGTCCACTGAACTGCTTCCCAAGACGCGCAATTGCTAATGAGAAGACGGGCTCCAAACCTGCTATAGTAGTATTTTGAAGTAGAAAACATGCCTGCAACCGACACTCTGTTTGCTTGCCAGTGGCAAAACGAGGGAGAAATTTGGCTGCAAGCTCCACGATTCACGAACGAAATAGATCATCAATGGTTCAGCTATGCTCTTCACGAACGCCAGCATTGATTTTGTTGGCAAATCACTTCTTGGCATTCATTAGCGTCCTGAACAAGATTGGTGTTTTTTTTTAAATTTTTCCACCACTAAAACCTGAATACCACTCACAGACTCTGGTTTTACTTAAGGCAATTGCTTCCCCAGCCAATTTTCCTAACAGAAAAAAAATTTTCACAGTCGAGCGTTGCTTTCAAAAATCAACCACCACCGGAGAAGCGATGCAGTTACAGCGATTCAACTTCGCACACTAACTCAGGAAACGTGTCCCTAAAGGATACGTTGCTCACCAGCACATCAAGGAATGTAACTCGGTGACAGAAAATGATGAAAAGTTACAAGCACATGGTGAATATCAGTTGAGGCGTTAGAAAGAGCAGTTTGCGGTTGTGTTACACTGTATGAAACCAGGACAGTTAATATGTAATGGTATCCAATAAAAAACATATATACGATCAACTACCCCAATTCAAGTCTTGTGGGATAGATGGAATGTCCGTTGTAAGGTCAGGTGCTGCTTGATATGGTTCGATGGTATCGCGTCTCCTAGCGAAACACACCAAGCAGCAGCATATCTTATAGACTGCATCCACTCATAAAATGACAAAGAGGTTTGATTTCGAAAAGGTTTTCGACAATGTGAACCAAGATAGTATCAGAGAGTCCTTGCGCAAGAGGGGTTCCCATCAAGAATACCGCTCGTCGCATCAAGCAAGCCAATTGTGCTTTCGGTTTCTTGTCCAAAATCTAGCAAAGCACGAAACTTTCGTCAACTCATGTCTTTATCAAATTTTAAGCCGATACCATTTTAAATGAAGATCTCAAATGCCAATTGGCAAATTGAATGGCAAGCGAAAGTAGTAGTCAATTGATCATACCTTACGACAAAACTCCTTTTTCCAAAGAGACCGAAAAACGAGTAACCGTAAAATCATGTACAAGTCTCTGGGTAAATAGTATTCGACCATAAGAAAAAAACTGTGGTCAATGTCCCCTAGAAATTGCAAGAAACCGTACTTTATAACGCGTAAGTGCAACAGACAACAAAGGGTTAAGGCCTATAGTAGTATTGAAAGACTTTTCACACTTTAAATTACAATGTACATTAAATAGCTAATATGTAAATAGGATATTTTTCTAGATATTTAAGTTTACATGTTTCAGGGCTTTCAGGACTTCTTCAGGTCTTAGAGTAGTTTGGGTGAACATAAAATTGTTCAAATAATCTGGTGTTCAATTTTGACGCAATTTACGTTTACGCGAGTCTACTGTAACTAAAATAAATGTTAATTAGAATTAAGCTCGTGTAGTTTGTATACTACATGATCTCAGGCCATAAAATGATCCTAAATTCAACGCATAAAACGAAATGAGTGGTACACTGAAAATATCTACTTACATATACAAACGGCTGCCAATAGCCGTGAAGCATCCTCGGGTGGTGTACATTCCGGAAAGAATGGTTTCAGCACATAAACACTAAACGTAAGTGCAACAATTGCTTGTGAACAAGGACGTACAATCATACATTCGATCCATAAACGAATGAATGCCATAAATGGTCCAAACGTGTCCATGATGTAGGCATAATCGGCACCCGATTTCTTTATCATTGTACCCAGTTCGGCATAGCAATAGGCACCAAGCTAGAGGGAGGAGAATAAAGAAAAAAAGAAAAAAGAAAAAGGATAATACGTATAATCATCAAAAAACAACTTTCATACTTTTCATAAAAGTACTTGTGTAGATATTACATCCGAATAGATTTGAAAGAGCTTTCAGCAAACTTAAGCCAAAGGATATTCTCTTCTTCTTTATTCAAGTTTTAATAAAGTTTTTAATCTCTTTTCGAGAGGTTGTGTTAAGAGAAAAAATTAATCTACTCGTAACTTAGACGAAAGTCTCATGAATATTGAAAATTCAAATATAAAGAAATAAGAGAAGCACTTACCATCGAAAACAATCCCGATACGACCCAAACAATTAACGCCAAATTAACGCTTCCTGTGTGTAGGATGACACCGGTTGGTGATACAAAAATGCCCGAACCAATAATGGAACCAACAATTACTGTAATTCCATTGACAAGGGTCATTTTCGCTTTGAGTCCAACCTCTTCATTGACCACGGATCCTTTCCGTGATGGGGACTTTTTGTTCAGGCTTTCTTCCTCCATTGTGTGTGTGTGGGTGTTTGTGTGCTCTTTTGTTAGTGAAGCTTTAGCGGTATTTGGGCAGTAGATGTTAGGTTTATTATTTCTGAAAAGAAGAAGAGGAAAGAGAAACTATAGAAAAAATGGTTCTGAAAGCTTTGACTAAAATTTTAGAAAATTATATATAAATCATAAAGAAGGTAGTAAATGCTAATCCAATCTAAATATGAAATGGAGTGGAATGATTTTTCTCATAAAGAAAAAAAACAGACCTTGTTTTTTCCGTAAAGAACGATTCTCAAATTTTGAAACTGATATTTACGAATCTGAAACAAAAAATTTCTAAAACCTTGTAAAAAACGCGAAATTCCTTTCAAATAATACTGATTCATGTTCAAGCAAAGTGGTCGGCAGTCATTTGCGAGTTGGGAACCGCTGGTCTAAACGAAGAAACAGCGTAATCATAGCTGCAATCTTGCCTCCAGACGTTACCAACACGATGGTTCATTTGAACAGTATCACTACTTGGGGGAAACCCTATCGTAGCTGCAGCGTTCGTTTATCTAGATATTTCGGGCAAGGATCACGGCCCACAATAAAACAGACCCAAAAATATTCATCATCAGAACAGATACGACCATACATGGGCGTAGCCAGGATTTCGGTCAGGGGGGGGCAAGCCCAAAATTTTTTCATCATGATTTTCTTAGGAGTTGAAATTTCCGGTCGCAGAAATATTGTTAGCAAATTTGAGCGTATAGCCTGGCTTGTGGTTGGATTTGTGCAGAGGGTCATGGATTCCAGACTCACCGTGAACGAATTCATTTTATGGTGTTTTTCGAACTCACGACCTACGTGACGGACTATGATGTAGCTCATATTGTAAACAAGTATCCATTTATGGGGATAGATAACATTGCTGGGCGTGCTGTTGATCTTGGAAATTGGATGTCACTCACACATCTGCGGCCCTAGTTTATTGATGGACTGCCACGCATGTTATTTCTTTTTTTTTCTAATTTTAGGGTCAAATTTTTAAAATGGAGATGACAATGATTTTCTTCTGCATTCTGATTACATTCAACTGGCCTCCAATATCTGCCTTTTAGAGCGTAGTTTGTCTATTTTCAGTGTATTTTTTGTATCTCGGACTGCATGTTCCACTTTCGAAACCAGTTTGTTTCGTCTGTCACTTTCATCTTAGCAAAGTAGCATCGTAAGAATATTTATAAATCCTTTATTGATTGAAATATGATTACCGGTTTTAATAAGATTTCTTCTAAATTTATCAAAGTATCAATGGCTCGAAAGACCCGCTCTGTGGCTCACTTGGTTGAGTCGCACTCTACGATGCTAGTAATCTAGAGGTCCGGAGATCGAATCTCGGCGTGGTCCAAAATTTCCGTACATGTGAATGAAAATATATAGTGCTTATAACATTATATTTATACACTCCGAAATGATATGCAACGTAACGTTGACTCGAAATTGCCTATAAACGGTTGAGTTAACGCACCCCACAATGGTACTGAGAAGAAAAAGAAGAACTTGAAAGACACTGAAATATGAGACCCGTTCTTTACAAGGTCCTTAACCCTGGAAGGTCATGCTTATTTTTAGTACGGAAAGGTTCTTCGTCGATTCGACGACGCTCTACTTTGACGTCTCAAACAAATCACCCTTTCTCAAAATATTTATAAAATTTGACAGATTTTCAATCGTTAGTTTATTTAGAATGGAAAAACATCGATTTTGAGTAATTTTGTAAGGGAATTGATTTACAAATCAATTTTTCTTAATTCAATGTTATTTGGCCTGAAATATAAAACACTAAATTTAAAACTGAGATAAATAAAAACTTAACATTGATATAATTAAAAAAATGTGCTCGAATCATAAAACACATATTCTAAACGTACTAGGAAATTGGCTTGAATGAGAAGCTCACGTATATACAACAGGCACAGCGATCCATTTTGGGGTCCCAGCACGTGTTTTTTTCACTTCACCTATTGCGGATTTTACAGTGGATTGTAAAATTATTTACAGTAAATTTGGAATATCTTCTCTCTGAGTTCCCTTGATTAATTCTAATTCTATACGATGTCTAATTTTGACATTGAGTACTTACCTTGGAGCCGATTTTTATGAGTTCGACGCAATTTTCCTAAAATGAGAATTTTGAGCTATTTTCCTGATTTGTCCTAGTTTTGTCCTAGTAAATATTTGTCCCATAATTTTTTAAAAAAAGGTCCCACATTTAAAAAAAAAACATATTTGTTACGAGCTAGTTGTATGGACACAGTCTTATCGTCGAATCGACAACCAGCCAAAAGAAATACTGGAGTTACACAAAATTCATCCTCCGTCGTTTCGACGACGCCAAATTCCAAAAATTCAACTTACCCTGCTTACTTCGTCTAGCCGCAATGTACCTGGCAAGTACATAAGCACGGTAAGTGCTGTCCGAAAACTCCGCTCCAAATAATGAGAATTGTCACGAAATATGGGATAAATTTGATGATGCGTTCGAGAAAAGCATGACCTTCTAGGGCTGTATACCATTTGTCACCCTTTCAGAGGAAAATAAGTTGAATTCCGCTAACTTCCCGAAGGGACCTAATGGTTGAAACTGTGTACTCCAGCTCAGAAGCCATGAAATAAAACAGGAAATATGGAGTCCACGCAGTCACAGTAGCACACTCAAAAGTGAAATGTGTGTGCTGGTACGCAGCCTCCGTCAGTTACGAGAGGCCACTCGCTGTCATCTATTTGCATGCGCCTCATGACTGCAAACTGTCCCGATCATGGCTTCTCTGGCAGCACTTGGAGTTGTAGAAAAAGCAACTGCTGCGCCAGCAGCAGAAAATTTTTGAAAATGTTGTATAGCGCAGCGATTTTTTTACTACTTCGATAAGGATTTTTTTTACCAACTTCATCGACCAGGGGGGGGCGACCGCCCCTCCCTGCCCCCCCCTGGCTACGCCCATGCGACCATATGACCAATGGATAATAATGCACGCTGTTTCTTCATTTTACATATTCAATTATTATTTGGTCCTCAACATAATAATTCTAATACGTCCATGCATTGTTCTACCTATGGCTCCATTTGATCCATCCGATATTAATGGATGTTCCACTTGATGGACTCAAGGTAGACTGAAGAATACGCAGGTGTGTCAAATTAAAAAGCAACACGAACCAGTATTGGGCTGCCTCTGTAGAAATGGGATGAGACATTACCGTCAGAATAGCCAAAGTGCCTACACCGTAGGCCGAGCAACGCGAAGCCTTAGTAAGGCGAGGAAGAAGACAGGCGGACTAAACGTCCGTATCAAAATCATTATTGATTCAGTTAAATTACTCGCATTAGGATTATTATTATTACCCTGTCTGGCTAACTATCTTCTTGAATTGTTGTTGCAACAACCCCCATTTTCGTTTGTTTTGTCTGCCAGTGGACCACCCATTTTGACATGTCTTTGGGGAGGATATCTGAGAAATAACGGCCCCCAGGCTGTTCCGTGAAAAAATGTGACATTGTAACGTTACGAAAACGTAACAAAGCTTAAAATCCATCTACCCGTGGTTAATTCTCCTGGCTCTCCCGGTTGACGGATGTCGATGAAACTTGGATGGTAGTTAAGTGGTGCGGTCCTTAATATGTTGATATCTTATGTGAAAGATGTCCTCGGGCAAAAAAAAACGTATTTTTTCTGTGGGAGTGCACTATGGACGATATGAATATCAAAATACAGGATTCGTTGAGACGAGTTCTTCCAAATGTCAACAAGTTGATTTCAAGTTTTCGGAAAAGAATATAACCATTGAGAGGCATTAAACATCATAATTGATGTAATCTACCAAGCGATTGTGTGGAAGCGAGGCTTTTGTAAGCACTTAGTATCATTCGACTCTCACCCGAATAATCGTTGAGATTGGATTATACATAAATAAGGCTCCCTTTGGAAACCTTTGGTAAATTCAACGAATCTTGTTTAAACCTGAGAACCTATGAAATAAAATCGCTTTATTTACGGTGAAGTGTCTTTTGAGATTGTCAATTCAGAGCTTGTTGGGGTTGCTGAAATTAATAGGGCTTATTGCACAGATCTCCCCTCCCGCCATCTCCTCCTGAGCGGTTGATGTTGTTGTTTGTAGTAGTGATTCTTGAGTTTTTTTGTTTTTGCATCAATAGGGGCTCCATAGGCTCCGGCAACTCAAACATAGCCCGTTGCGAAAATTTCCCAAAATAATCGAGCCTTAGAAATGGTTATTGGTACAGATCGGGTTCTTAACGTCCAGTTGCTAACGAGTGGTATGTTGTCGTGCTCTGTGGCCGTGATCGGTCGCCACTCTGTGAAATAGACACTAATAGAGAAACGAGTTTCCTAAACTCGGCACGACTCGTCGCAAGTTTATTATTCAGAAGAAGATGATAAGAAATATTCTTATCGTAGAATAATAAACTAACAATGCGACTTGGAAGTGGTATGGCTGACAACCGTATCACACTCCGAATTCAGTGTTGTCTTTGTAACACGGTAGTCATCAACGCACCATGCTCTAGGTGTTACGGTAATCGAGAGAGAGATGTTACGGGAAAAATATTTAAAAAAAACTTAGCCGCGTTTTTTTCTTATAGTTTTCTGTAATTAAAGAAAAATCAAAAACACTAAACGTTTTAACTGTAGATCTTAATATTCCTCAAACTTACTTTTGGCACAGCAGGAAAATGCTCTACTACCTGTACCCCAATAGTACAGTAATCGGGTATATTTTACTTAAAAAAATACGTAATGGCTGAAATTTGGTGGAAATGTTAAGCAACGTGTCCTAAGTCTAAATCTGAGTTTTCGTATTTGTGGGAGTGGGGGAAGTTATTGTAATTTGCCTACTTATAGGGGAATTTTGCGTTTTTCCTTAATATCATTCTTACTGTTGTTCCTACAGTAAAGTGATGTGGAGAAGTTTTGTTTCTAATCAAATTGTCTATTCAACGGTACCTAAATCAATATCGTAGGCCAAATAGTTCCGTTATAGTGACCGGTTAAAGGGCAAACTGGCACTAATAATGGGAATATTTTGCTTAAGTGAAACGCGTAATGGCTGAAATTTTTTGGAGATGTTAGCAACGTGCTCTTAGTCTAAATCTGAGTTTTTGTATTTTTTGCAGTGGGGGAAGTTATAGTAATTTG
This sequence comes from Microchrysa polita, assembly GCA_949715475.1. Classification (NCBI taxonomy): domain Eukaryota; kingdom Metazoa; phylum Arthropoda; class Insecta; order Diptera; family Stratiomyidae; genus Microchrysa; species Microchrysa polita. The sequence goes on along the minus strand of OX454421.1, from coordinate 70,850,350 downwards.
CCTACTTATGGGCGAATTATGCGTTTTTCCTTAATAGCATTCTTACTGGTATTCCTACAGTAATGTGATGTATGGAAGTTTTGTTTCTAATCGAATTGTCTAGTTAACGGTACCTAAGTCAATATCGTAGGCCAAATAGTTCCGTTATAATGACCGGTTAAAGGGCAAAATAACACTAATAATGAGAATATTTTGCTTAAGTGAAACATATAACGACTGAAATTTGGTGGAGATGTTAAGGGATACGTCCTAAAGCTATATCTGGTTTTTCGTATTTATGGGAGCGATTGTTGTAGTAAATTGCCTACTTATAGGTTAAATTTGCGTTTTTGCTTAATATCATCCTTATTGTTGACCCTTAAGTGAAATTGTAGAGGTTTTCTTTCTAATCAAATAATCTATTCACCGGTACCTTAATCAATATCATAGGTCAAGTAAACCCGTTGTAGTTACCAGTCAAGGATCAAAACAGTACAATAAATGGATATTTTCTTTAAAAAAACCTGATGGCTCAAATTTGATGTATGTTAAGAGGCGAATCTGTTGTCTAAAACTGAGTTTTCGTATTAGTGGGGATGGAGAAAGTTGGGGTAAATTGCCTATTTAAATGCGTATTTAGTGATTGCTAAAAACTTCGCTATATCAAGTTGTATAAATGTGTGTTCTTGCTGATTGAATTATTATCTCTTAAACGAGACCAAAATCAAGCTAGGCCGATTAGCGCAGTCCCAGGGATCGTTCCAAAAAAAAATTAATTTCTTCACATAGTCACTGGAGTTTTATTGATGCAACAACAGAAATATATGACTTGACTACCTCAATTTTGGTTTCTTAGATTGATTTTCTTCCTCTCTTCCGGATTCATTATTGCTTGCGCTACAATTGTGACCAGCTTCGTATCCTTCTGGGTTCGATGAAAAAAGCCCATCGTTATGGAGGAAGTCGTCGTTTTCCGTAAGAGTAGAAAAGTCAGTTATATTACTACACGCGTATCCACAACAAACCATTCAAATTGGAGAGCACTTTAATCCTGCTTTCCGACACCCCCATGCTTTTCCACAACTAGTTTTACAGGCACACGAAATAACTCTTCTCAAGCAAAAAAATTTAGCCTATAAGTAGGCAATTTACTATAACTACCCCCTGATATATACGTAACTTCAGATATAAATTTATAACGCATCCCTTAACGACTCCACCGAATTTCAGCCATTACATGTTTTATTTATGCAAAATATTCCCATTATTGGTACTATTTTGACCTTTAACTGGTCACTATAACGGAACTATTTGACCGATGAAATTAATGTAGGTACCGTAGGATAGATAATTTGATTAGAAACAAAACTCCTATGCATCACTTTACTGTAGGGTCAACGGTAAGAATGATATGAACGAAAAATGCAAAATTCGCCTATAAGTAGGCAATATACTCCAACTTCCCCCACCTCCACGAATACGAAAACTCAGTTTTAGATAAAAGACATGTCCCCTAACATCTCCAGCAAATTTCAGCCATTACGTATTTTTTTTAAGTAAACGGCTGTTTTGTGTCCTCAAATACTGTACTACAACCCGAAAGATAATTGTTGTTTTGTGAGAAATTTGACCTTCTTTGTAGTACCGACTAAGTTTAAATAACTGCTGTTCCTAATCAAATTGAGCCGGGACTTTGCGGCAAGTAATTTTAAAGTTTGCGCATGTTGTCTAGATTAACGGTTCTTGACCGCGGTCCCTGATTTTTCGTGCAAAAACCAAGCAGCATTTTAAGTAGCGAATAGCAATGCTTTTGATTCCGCCACTTTATTAAGTTTCGGTTACGTTTTTGACACCAAAATTTTAACTTCATTGTAACATACACTGCCTGTCACAACAATAGCCGCACTACAAGACAGTCTGATCCTTAGAAATTTAAAGAGAGCACAGTTATTCCATATACTATAAACAAAAGGGATATTTAAAAGACAAATAATTTCACAAAAAGTTTATTTTTATTCCAAACCGTTATTTCACTATAAAGGAAAAACTAAACTTTCGGTCCGTCATAACTATAGCCGCACTTGGAATTATTATGGCAAAAACTGATTCAAAAGCGGAAAATGAGGAAATTAATAACGGGATAGATCCTTTTCGAATAAAATAGACTCTGAGGGATTGTTTTGTTTATTTTTCGCGAAATCATTTTAAAAGTTTTTTCGAGTTTTTTTGCTTATTAATTTCTTAGCATCGATAATCGCTGCTTTTACATAAAAAAACTCTCTGAAATCGTGTTTTCTTTTTAATTTTACGTATTAATGTTTCTTCAAGGTTCCCTGTCTAATTTCGATCAATTGGAGGCCCCCTTCCTAACAGTTGTAACATTGGAACCAACTTTAACTACTACGACTGGTGAGGGATGATGCAATCTCTTACCTCAAAATCCGTTATGTGTCCAATCTTCTGTATAAAATTGAAGCAGTTTATTATCAGGACAATCCTACAAAATATTTCCTATGCTGAAAGTAACGAAATCAAGTGTTCTATTGGTAGACTATCCTGGCCAATAATTTTAATGAGCACTTGCTGGATTCTCATAGATCTCAATACAAATTTTAGACAGAGTTCCTTAATAGTGTTAAGCTGTTTTGTTTATGTATTTAAAAGTTGATGTAACCACTTCTAATAGAGTAAAAACTTCTCTGGATATCCTGATCATAAACTGTTTATGTTTTAATACAGAAGACGTTGCACATAACGGATGTTGTAGCAAGAGGTTACATCATCTCCCACCAATCATTACACTTCAAGGAGCTTCAAATGTAAGAAATGTTACGAAGGTGGCCTAACATCCTTTATCTAAAGTAGACAGAAAACAGAAAATCTTTGAGAAACATTATTACGTAAAATTCATAAACAAAAACACAATTTGGAAGAGTTTTCTATGTAAAAGAAACGGATATCGTTACTGAGAGGTCAATAAGCAAAAAAACACGAAAAACCGTTATAATTATTTATTGAAAAATAAATAATATAATCTCGAAGAGTCAATTTTAATTAAAAAAGATTTTTTCGGTTATTTACTTCTTAAATTTCCCCTTTATAATCAGTTTTTGCCATACTAATTCCAAGTGCGGCTATAGTTATGAAAGACTGGAATTTCAGATTTTCCTTTATAGAAGAATAACGGTTTGAAATAAAAGGAAAATTCTTGTGATATTATTTTTCTTTTCAATATCCCTTTAGTTTATAGTATGTGGAATTACTGTATTGTCTTTCAACTTCCAAGGATTATTTTGTTTAATGGTGCGGCTATAGTCATGACAGGCAGTGTATATTGCAAAATAGTTTTGGGACGTTCCAGGATGGTGGTATTTGGAACTTTGTAGTGAACGAAATGTGTCTACTACCTATTCGACAAGTGCGGCAAAATGGTACAACTTCAATACCCCACTTTGCTACTACATACTGAGCAACTCTAAAGTAATATTTTTAAGTGGCAAAACCGTAGCCGTGTATTTTCTTGTAACTTTGAAGGATTTGCTACTTTATAGTAAAATGTATAACTACATACATATATATTTAGTTGCTTCCGTTACTACGAAGTCCTATTGGGAACTTTAAAGTACCATTTGAAACTGTCAAATGCTTACCGCCATATTTTCCAAGGTTTTACAAAATAATTTTTTATACCTATATATTTCGAAAAAGGGAGCTATTTTTTATGAAACAATTTAGAACTTCTTTGTTTTAAGTAACTATTTGGTTTGCTGAATATTTAGAGTGGCAGAATTAGAAAGTGAAAGAGAAAACTGACTTTAGTTAGGTAATGTTTTGACAATTTATTTAAGAAATCATTAGAAAAATTAGAAGCCTTCACGTCCTCTATATTCAGTGCTATTTTTGTCTTTCGGACTGCATATTCCACTTGTAATTTAAATGAAATGGAACAAGAGATTCAGTTTGTGTCGTCTGTCACAGTTTTTCTTCTGAGCAAAATTTATAAATCTTTTTTTGATAGAAATACGGTTTACGGTTTTGATGAGATTTCCTCCAAATTTAACAAAATACTAACAGTGGCTAAATTTCATTGCTGGTATGATTCAGCTACAAAATGAATCTTGATAAAATAACTTGAAAGACACGGAGATATGAGACTCGTTCTTTACAAGGTCCCTAACTAGGCAAAGCTGTATACCATTTGCCACTAAAATCCCTTTCAAATGGAATGAACTTAAATTCCACTACCTTCCCGGAGAGACCTTCATGTGACGGTTAAAATTGTATTCTGCAGCCCCCTGACTACATTGTCCGATTTGATCCATTCATAGATATGTTTTGTGTTATCAATAGAAACACATTTGAGTGAAATTTAGTTGAATTTGGTATATAAACAAAAAAGTTTTTCTTAGAAGAACTTAAATTGGGGGCTAGGTTTGTATGGCAGCCCCATGATCCTGTGATTCAATTTCGCTGATTCAAACAAACAAACAGCTTGCAACAATAAGAAGCTCGTGTGCAAAATTTCAGCTTGGTAGCTTCACTACCCGCCGAGTAAAACGCGTCGCAACAGACAGACAGACAGACGGACATCGCCCAATCGACTCCCCAAGTCATGCTGATCATATATGTATACTTTTTATATGGTCGGAGATAATTTACCCTTTCACTCTATGAGCGAAGGGTATAAAAAAGTAAGAGGGCGCCTAACGCTGTGAAATATACACTTTATTTCTAGTAAATATTTTGACTGTTAAATAAAAAAAATATTGTTGACGATGTGCCTGGAGTTATAGTTGCTCATCAGGCGAACTTCGTATCGCTCTACCTTTTAGATATGATATGATCGTTTGCGGATGGGGCAAAACTGCTGAAATCCGCAAATTTGTTCAGGAGGTATAACCAAAAGCTGGATTTTATCTCATTGTAAATTTTTGCATGTTTCAATAGTTATTATGCTATTCTGGCCAGAGCGTAATCCAACAAACCCAAAATCATGAAAATCTGTCCAGCCGTTCTCGAGTTATAAATGGTGTAACTAACAAGACTTTATTTTATATAGGCCGGGTTTCTGATAGCTCTTATTCAGTACCTGTCGGCTGGTTAGTCTTATCGCATAGAAAAGACACGAACAATATTCAGAAAGCTTTTCCATTGTATTGAATGGAATTTTTGTTTATTTTGCATAGTTGTGCAATATTTTGCTTGGTTACTCTATCATCGTAGATTGAAAAAATCATTGCGCACTTTCATCTAACAGATATACAAAATTCAATTCAATATATTGGAAAAGCTTTCTGAAAATTGTGTGTCTCTTCTCTATGCGGAAAGACTAACCATTCAATAAGAGTGTTGAGAGAATGGCCCATAGATTTTAGCCGTTCAGCTTTCGATTAAATAAATTTGACACCTTAGCGCCAAAAAGTCTCGAAAATTCAACCGATTTGGACAGCAAGACGCTCAAATTCTTTTTTACCATCAACCGGACTATCGATTAAGAGTATCGCTAACTATTTAGTTTTTCAAATAAAAGTGTTAATGATCTCCTAGACTAAGGTCACCAGACTCCCAAAGGCCCAATGCTGTACACATACTTGCGGAATTCGGCTTTCTGACAAATCCTCAGCCATACTACTATGGTACGGTAATTTCATGATTTACGCTTGAAATAAATTACGCGCATCAGCATCGGCATCGCCAAACGTCAAGCGCAATGCATTTTACATTGCTGACAAAAATGTTGAGCAGAAGACTTGGCATTCAGCATATTTGTCAGCTATGAAATTCTGCTGATGCTGCTGCTGACGCGTGTAATCTATTTCAAGCATTACACTTGATACTGGCAATTAGGGTTCCATATACGATCTACTCAGATATGACTTTGTGGGCAGTATTTTTACTGAACGTGTAATACAACCCAGAAATCTCTCTCTGGTTGCTGTTTACTCATTGTGCCAAACGGCAATATTGCCGTTTGAAACCTTTTCCTTATCAATTTTCCAGCAATATTTTGGATTGCGAAGTTGTTTTCTTTCCGATTTTTTTTTACTTATTACGGAAAAACATGCCAGTTAAATCAATTAAATCATTGGTAATGGTGAGGACCAAGAAAATTTCGATGAACCTCTGCACTAATTGAACGTTAATCAAAGTTCAGAGGCATCTAAGCTGTAAGGTATAATACTAAAAATATAGCTCTTGACAGCTACCTTTACTATGGCAAAATGAAAAAATAGAACGGCGCCTTTTTTCACAAGATAGACTTAATCAAAGCATACATCAAAAGATTATTTTCAACAGTCTTAATATTTTTGGGGCCCAATTGATATTATTTGACCCGAGCTTCCAAGAACCTAAAACCCACCCTGCTTAAGCTGGTGGTAGCTTTTTGGGCACGGTTTCAATGTAGCTATGGAGTGGAGTTCGAGGTGAACCTCCAGAGCGGATGAAGGCTGGCTTATCAAGGTTTCAATATTTCTGGAGGAGAGTATCCATTCCTCCATGGTTACATTAGTGATGTCATGCCGGTCCCCTGAGCTTTTAACCCAATTTTAATGGATTTGAACTTTGAAAAGCCTTGCAGAGCAAATCAGATGATTTTCCATCGTTTTGTGATAGGAAAAATAAATAAAAATCGCATCTTTCGACGGCTCTCACTTTAGAACCCTGGTAGCTAGAGCCTGGAAATATGGACGGTGGAATACTCTACAAGTCTGCCAAATTTCAAAATTTCGCTCAAGAATTTCCAAGTGAACAATTTTTGATTAAAAAACAGAGAAGTGCGTTTTGGGCAGCTGTATCTTCCGAACGCGGACAGGTAGGACTTTCAAACTTGGAGAAAATGTGCGCCACGGTGATACCTACAAGTATGCCGAATTTCAGAAATTTGGGTGGGTTTCCGAGTTATCGAAAATGAACGATTGGCAAACATAAAAGTGTTATTACATATCTTTCTGAATAATATCGATCATCCATGGGTCAAACTTTGCACTACAAATCGCTACTTCTGAACCTTGCGATAGCTAGAGCCTTGAAATTTTCACCAAATGTGGCCAGTACAAGGCTCTACAAGTTTTCTAAACTTCAAAATTTTTCCGAATTTCCGAGTTATGGACAATTATTTCAATTAGAAAACTCAAAATTGCAATTTTGGTAGCCGTAACTTCCGGACGTAGATAGACTAGGACCATGTAATTTGGAGCTAATGTGAGCGCCAAGTAGTTCTGCCATTGTGCCAAATTTCAGAAAGATCGGGAAGGGTTCTCGAGCAATCGAAATAAACTTATTATGTAGTGAATTGGCTTTCATTGTGTTGCGTGGGGAATGCTGTACATTTTGCTGTACATTTCCCAATGCTGTACGACAGGTCGAAATGCTGTACTGTACAGCAAAATGCTGTACGTCTGGTCAGCTTATCCTAGACTATTAATTTTAATTAATTTAAATTACGCTGTAATCATGGCATAGCCAAGGGGATAGGGAGGTCGCAATGCAAAGTGCGAAAAAATGTTCATTAATTCTATGTGTAAGGTGCCTTAACCACTTGTGGAAAATATAGTATCAACTGCTCTTACTTCCTATAACGTATGGTTTCTGGCAATATCTTCTAATTTGACCACAGTTTTTCAGTCGAACACTATTCATTCAGAGATCTAGCGTGAATTTTGTCGGCCTGTTTGCATCGACCAGTAATGTAGGTACGTAATGAATGATACTTTTGATTGCGATTTAATTCGTAGTTTAGCTAAGATCTTGACGATTGTTTGATGCTTTTCTGTCCAGGTATTGTATTCAAAAGCTCACGCTCCCATCACAAATTGCCCTTATTATTTTTTGTTTGTCATTTCCTATACTTAAAAATAAAGTGGAAAACCACTGATCATGTAAAAATCCTTCGCATAACACATACATACGTTATCTTGGTGCTTTAGTCTGAGGAAGATGATTTTTTCAAAAACTTGGTTCCACTGCCATCTCTTCGATTGCAACCGATTGTCATTGGGCTCGAATTTTCATACTAACACCATCTTGTAGGAAGCATGATTTAATATTTACATGTTTGCCAGGGGAGAAAAACTGTTCTGTTATCGCCAACACTTGCCTCACCAGCTGAAGTTTTTCTCGCACAGGAATAGGTGTCTTCTGGTCTGGAAGAGCTAACTTCGATTAAAAATTGTTCAGTAATCGGTTTAGCTCGTTCTTTAGACTCGGATTGGTGACAATGTTTAGCGCGAAAACCTTTTGAATTTTTGCAATCGAATTCGAATTTTGATAATTAGTTTAAATAATTTCGGAATTTAGCACCTTCCCACAGACCTAGCAGCATAGAATTTACTGAATAATCTGTTACATGGTAATGAGAGCGCCTTTTTGGCATGTCAATTTATTTAGTCACAATAAAATATAATTTTTTATAAGAAGTATCTCCCCGCGGACCACCTACGGGTCTCTCACGGACCACCTCCGGTCCGCCGACCACCTGTTGGGAAACAGTGGTTTAAAGGTACGTGTTCGTAGAGACAATTCATGTGATGATCGTAGTTCTGCATCCAATTTCGAGCTACATTTGTATATTTTTGGAATGGTGCTACTTTCCTAATATCGGCTATGACCTAAGGAACATGTCTGTATAGAAAAAGTCTAAACACGTTCAGGAGCCATTTTTCTTTAAATGGTGCAGAAAATCATTCTCGACTGTCCTTTCCTAAAATTTAGCTCTAAAATTAAAAAAAAACGCGCGACAGTTCAACATTGCATAAAGGCCGCAGATGTGTCCAAAGATCCTAAACAACTTTTCTGTTGAGGTGTTGAGTGAGATCAACAGCACGCTCAGCAATGTTATTTATCCCCATAAATGGGTGAGATCATAGTTCGTCACAAGGGGCGTGAGTTCGAAAAACACCATAAACTGAATTCGTTCACGGTGAGTATCGAACACATGACCCTGTGCACCGAAGGTGCGCGCACTAACCATTACACCAGCCAGACTACTCTAAATTGTGCCTAACAATATGTTTGCGAGCAACGATTTCAACTCATAAGAAAATCTTGATGTTGAAAAATGTTCGGGCTTGCCCCTCCCCCCAGACCGAAATCCTGGCTACGCCCATGGCTGTATTGTGACAGTAAAGCAGGGGTGTCAAACTCAAAACCTGGCGCGGGCCAAATAAGACTTTCCTTAGGTTTAAGTGGGCCGCAGGAGGAAAATATCAAAAACTTTTATGTAATCGTTTTACAAAAGCTGATTACTGAATATTACTTTTAAAATATAGCAGAGAGTCTGGATCACTATAGAGGCTTCGGGATTATCCGTGAGAACTTCCTCCTTTCGAAAATGTACTTCAAGAACATTAAAAAATTAAGACAAGAACGGAAACGTGAAAATATGATTGATCTTCAAGTAACCACAATTACATGATTTGCGCCAAAATTTTGGACAGACAGGTGATAAAAAATGTTTAGCACCAGTCATCTGAGGTCATCCAAAATAACATTGGCAGGCAAAATAGTCAGAATAAATTAATTTCAGCAGAAAGGTGGCTAAAAGAGACAAAAAGTTACTTATGTGAAGTTAGCCCTCCCACATTCTCAAATTACGCTTGTAACCGTTTGTTCGGCGGCGGCTACGTTTGTTCGTCAATTAAAATCGTTTGTTCGTGTCCAATTATTTAATAATAGCAACTTTAAAATTCTGAGTATTAAGATTAACTACGCCCACCATCGTGAAATTTGGTCGAAATAAATATAAATTTGGTATAAATCGAAAGCCAGGCGTTTGTTCGTTGTTTTCTGTGTTTGTTCGTCCTGGAAACGCAAGGATTCAGGAGTAATTAAGGAAAACAGAAGACGAGATACAAACCATTCCATGTTTTTTAAATTCAAAGCAGTTGAATTGGAATATAAAAAACACGCAATGGTTTCCGTTTTTTCCTCCTGAATCCTTGCGATTCCAGGACGAACAGACGCCCAAAACAACGAACAAACGCCTGGCTTTCGATTGATACCAAATTTACATTTATCCGACCATATTTAACGATGGCGGGCTAAGTTCACACTCCTTATTTTAAAGTTGCTATTATTAAATAATGAGAGACGAATAAACGAAAATAATTGACGAATAATCACGAACAAACAGTTACAAGTGTAATTTGAGAATGTGGGAGGGCTATCTTCACATAAGCCCAAAAGTTTGTGATATGGTTTTAAACAAACTCATGTACCAATACAGCTTGATAAGTATAGGTCTAAAAATCAGGCACTTGGGCTTTAATTATTATGTTGGAATTTCACATCCAGGTGATTTAGTCACCAATTCCAATATTTCCGTAGTTTTTAAAGCTTTGCCATTTTTCCAAAAAAAAATCTCAATTCATGTTCGGTAAAGCCAACCAATTTTTTATTAACTGCATTTCGGGACAGAACAGTTTCATGAAGAGACTTAGTATTGTCCTGTGCAAAAAAGATGAGCTGTCGTATAAAATCAAATAACCAGCCTTAAATTGTTGGCAGTATTTGGAGAAAAAATCCTAAAATAATATTGCATAAGCCACTGACGAGTTTTAGTAACTTTGTAGACTTGAGTTTAACTTTTGAATTTGTCCACCTTATTAATTTCACAATTTTTATGTTGATACAGATTGTGCTGCTTCGACATGGCCGCGGGCCGCACAGAACTGCGAGGAGGGCCGCATGCGGCCCGCGGGCCGCGAGTTTGACACGTCTGCAGTAAAGCAACAGCATCCCTTGGAATCTTGGGCCATTCATTTCAATTTGACTTTTTTATCGATTAGAAACTAAGGCCGTGTTTTTTTTTACATCGGGGGCAGGTTTGCTAACCCAGACGCGCAAAAAAAACTATCGAGGGTAGCATCCAGGTTAAATTTCAAATTGTCACGTGGGCATTGCCAATAATTTCAAAACATTGCTCAAAAATATTAAAGCCCCGTTTTCACTTTCCAAACGCAAAAGTTAACATGTAATTTTTTTTTTAATGAAAACATATTTTTATGTAGGAATCATAATTTTGTTAGAATAAGAATTCGACGAACAACATTTTTAACATGAATTTACAAACAAAAACTATATTTTTTGCACACACTTGTGTGTTGCATGTAAACTATACCTTAGAGCTTTTCATTTCAAAATTTAATTTTTGCTAGTCATTGGAAAACGTACTAGAAAATAATTGGGATTGCATACATTTAGGCGAGTTTTGGAAAGCTCATTAAATCTGGATAGCAATATAATTTCTAACCTGAATAAAGTCACAGGTTAGCGTTTGTATGAAAATTACCCCGGATAGTGTAGGTTAGCTAATTAAAAAACACGGCCATTTTAATGGTCTTATTGCGTATCGATATCGAGTAAGATTTAATGATGACTAAGTGAAGAGCCCTTTTGTAAACAATTGACCAAAATCAACTAGGCATGGGTGATTTAAAAAATCAAAAAGGCAGACTAGACTTGGTCGGACAATGGGCGCGTCACCAAGTTGACGCTCTTAGCGTAGTATCGAGATTGTGATCCTAATACTTCTTCAATAAACTACTTTTATTGCTCTATTCTTTTACTTTTAAATCAACATAGATCTGTAATACATATACCAATAAAAGATTTGTACATGTAACAAAAATCCTTTAATTGTTTTTTTTACGAATAAAAATAAGTTTCTAAAAATATACCCATCCAACTATGTATAAACAAAAAATCGAATTCACTATGTAATCGACCCCAAACGCCATCGCCTCATCTCGTTTCCATATGCTTCCAAATATTTCTTCTATTGCCGGTGGCAGCCTTCTTGATTAGATTAGAATAGAATCGGAGCCATAAAACTAATCCAAAGCACTCAATTTTGTATTTACCTATATTAATCATTTCATCCACTGAATCTTATTGTATCGTTTATCCGCTTAGTTGTGATTTCACGCATGGATTTAGAAAGGCGCAGCGTGGCCGGCCTAATCGTACGAAACAACTTAACTCAGACTATACAATAAATTATAATCAGTGCAGCACTATGCTGACTTGACTTCTTCACCCATGGCCGCGGTTCACTTTTCAAAAAGGAGGCCTCATCAAACAGAACACCCCCAAAAAAATGCCGGCACACGTGTGTGTAGTCGTGCATTTGGTGTATATGGTATGGGCACAATAACGTAATATGTACCTAAACAAAAAAGATTTATTTTGAATGTCAATACACTTTCCATGGAGCTCAAAAGATACCATTGTCCATGTCCGGGGTGCAATGGTGGAATGATAACAAAAAAAAACATAATGGTCCCATAAACAGACAAAAATTACATTCAATACAAAATACATTGAGCTCAGAGATTATCTAGCTTATTTTTCGATTTAGGCGACAATAAATTTTCTTCTTTTTTTCGGCAGTCATGTCGTGTCGTCTACTACTCGAATAATGGAACGCAACAATTACTTAAGTACCCTCTGAATTTGGACCATAAATTAGACATTTCCGGTTAGCAAATATTCGCCAGTAGTAATCGTTGGTAATTGAAGAAAATATCTTTATAATGATGCCGAGTAATATCTTACCTCAATGATAGAAAGATTGTTTCTTGTACGTGGTTTACGTTTGAGTGGCAAGTGAGTGACACGCGACTGCGAAAATTTAATTACGAGTAGTCCTATGATGTTGGGCGGTTTGGACACGTTTCATATCACACAATCACAATCGATCGGTTGCGATTTATTATAGAACTTTCACAATTTCACTATTTTTTTCTTCATGGAATGATTGACAATGCACTGGACTGAATAATCTGAAAAATCACCACAATCACAGAAGTCACAACAAATGCGAACTATCTTTGATGGACAACGGACGCTCTGTGCTTTGGTTAGTAAGTCCGCAGATAAGGACGTGTCGCTCGCTCGCTATCTCGTTAGCTCAGCACCGTGCTGGAGTCCATTAAATAATGACCGACGACACCGGCCGCGTATCTAGCACAAACTGAAACAGAAATTGAAAAAAGCATGTGGTAGAGTCGATGTGAATGGTTAGTTAGAACGAAATCTCTTGATTCCAATATCACTCAAGCATGCCCGCGAGCAATATGTTTTATACAAGACCAAACCAATATCTTTGAATCGCTACAAGACTAGTGCTGGGTTGCACTAACAACGTGAGGATGAGGATTGTTCTTCAGAACAACCATCCAAAACGTAGTATTATCATCGCCCGATGTTGTTGAACGGTTGAACTATTTGAGATTCTTGGCCCGAAAAAGGGAGAGCCCGAAAATTTTGGAGGCTCGACCGCGGATATAAGCCACAACCACCCGTTGATTACATGCTGGGAATTGATAAGATATAACGAAAAAGAACATACAAGAGACAATTTTGCCAACAGGTATTGGGTATATGGGACATAAGAGATTTTGCCTTCAACGGAAAAAGAACTTGCTGAAGATAAAGCACTCTTCGTTGACGTTGACCATTGATATACATACCCTGAGTAACACAGTCCCATCTGAAGAATTTCCCTTTTTTTCGTTGTCTCTGACTTTGACGTACTATTTAGCAATTCAAATGACCCATTCCATTCCCATATTGTATGTACTGAAGTGGAAGTAGTATTTAGTCTCGTCATCTACTGCGGGATTGGCGGAAGCAGCAGTGGATAAGCCATAAGCAAAAAGACTAGACCAGACTAGGTTATCCAGACACAGACTCACTAAAGTCTCTTATGAGGGTATTTTGCATTCATTCGCGCATTTCATTTCATTCTTTTGTGCCAAATATGTTAATTGAAAAAGAAGCCAGTTTGATACGTGGAGGAAATTTGTAGTTTTGTGGTTTTTCTATAGTTAATGGTTTCAATGGAAAGCAAACGAGTAATGAGTGATAAGATAGTTGTAGTCAGATTTCGGATATTTTGAATTCCTTGAGTTTTACTAAAATATGGACACATCTTTGCTTTTTTTTCAATATTTCTTAGGCAATCTTTTGATTGTCCATCGACAATTAAGACACAGACCTATATTTCCACGTCTGTAGGGCAAAAACTGGGTAAATAAATCAGCAAAAAAAAAATAGATGAAAAAAATGCGCCCTCAAATCAGACGAGTGTTATATAGTTGATCTACTGATCTAATGGACAATAATCATTTTGTATAAATCTGTGTATTTCAGAGCCAAATATTAAGATGCTAATGTCACATTAAAATCAATTTTATTTCAACTTTGTCGTTATATGTGTAGTAATTTTTTTTACATAAATTCATGCATAAATAGATCGAGAGTCATCTCATCACTAGATTTGCTATGCATGAGGCGCTATAGGCGGCTCCCCAGTATAATATGGGGAATATGTTAATTTAGTCAATTTAAATGCAATTTTCAAATAATAATTATCGCACTGTCGTTAACAAATCACAGCACTGATGCTGACAAGATTATTATCACTCGCCGTGGGCCAGAAGGTGATAATTAGTGCACGCGGTGTGATATGAATTAAGGTGCCGAATAGATAGTTTACCATGATTAATAGCAGTGGCGTATTTACAGGAGAGCCTTAAGTGGGGCCCATTCAAGCTCTTGATTTGTTATATATTTTACACAGATGAAATTGCATATGCATACAACGATAAATATAAATAAATAAATTTATTGGTACATATATGGAGTTTTTTTTACATTTTCTTCAATTTATCGAGAATTCTCGATGAGAACTTCAAATTATCGAGCAATTCAATTTATCGAATTTGTAATTATCGTAATTTGTTTTAGGTGTAAATGCTGGAGAAGTTTAAATGTACAGGACTGCTTCCTAAAGTAATTTGGTGGGAGCCGTCAAAGTGTCACTGAATAAAATGCTAAAGCTCCCACCAAATTACTTGAAGTAGTCCTGTACATTTGAACTTCTCCAGCAATTACACCTAAAACAAAATTACATATGAGCGGCGGATTGGAGTGATATATATTCTTTGGCGGGGTAACTCTTACAACTTTGTTGTTTTCGGTCAGATATCATATATTTTCGCATACTTAAATAGCCAACTAATATTTTTGTTTTGGGATCCTGATGTCCCAGTGTCCCAATTTTCTAATGTCCTTATGTGCCAATGTGCAAATACGACAGTGTCCCAATGTCCTAATGTCAGAATGTCCCACTACCCTAGTGTCCCAATATCCCAGTACCGCAATATTCCAATGTCCCAGTCTCCCTGTGGACCAGTCTCCCACCTAATGTCCTTATATCCCAATGTCCAATTGTCCTTATGTCCCAAGGTCCTAATGTCCCAATTTCCTAATATCCCAGTTCCCCAATGTCCCAGTATCCTAATGTGATAATATCCCAATGGCCCAATGTCCTAATGTACCAATGTCCCAATGTGCAAATGTCCCAATATCCTAACATCCCAATGTCCCAATATCCCGATGTCCCAATATCGCAATGTCCCAGTGGCCAGTGTCCCAATGTCGCAGTATACCAGGTGTCCCAAGGTCCCAATAGCCTAATATCCGAACGTACCACTGTCCCAATGTCCCCATGTCCCAATTTCCCCAATGTCCCAGTATCCAAATGTCCCAGCGTCACAATGTCCTAATGCCCCAATGTCCTAATATCCCAGTGCCTCAATGTCCCAATATCATGATGTCCCAATGTCACAATATCCCGATGTCTCAGTGGCCCAATGTTCCTATGTACCAGTTTCCCAATGTCCCAATGTCCGATTGTCCTGTTGTCCCAAGATCATAATAATGTCCCAATATCCTAATATCCCAGTGCCCCAATGTCCTAATGTCTCAATATCCCAATGTCCCATTGTCCCAATATCCCGATGTCCCCACGCCCCAGTTTCCCCAGTGTGCCTAATGCCCCAATGTCTTAATGTCCTAATGTCCCAAGACCCTAATGTCCCAATTTCCTAATATCCCACTGTCCCAGGATCCTAGTCTCCCAGTGTCCCAACATCCTACTGTCCCAATGTCGCAGTGTGTTTAAAAAAATTGTCAATGCGATGAGCCGAAAGACGCAATTGTTGGAAATCTTTTGTTAACTTTGCCTATTATTTTATCGTTATTCCATCCACTTATCTAAATGGAAGACATTGATTCTTTAGAAGGACCACTAGAGGATCATTCATTCCAAATTTCATAAGAATCCCATCACGGAGAGAGACAGTAGAAGCAAGTCTTTCTGCAACTGTAGACCCAAGTCTGAAAATGGGTTACTTGCTTAAGTGTGTGAGGGTGAAATTTCACCGTTTATTGCAAATATCTTACCCGTTATTGTGGCGATCGAAGATTTTTTTTTGGAAATGGACTAGAAGAGGATATGTGGAATATTTTGGTAAACTGGTTTTTTTTTGGGTTGTTGCATGGAAGGCTGGAGCCCTGTCAATGAAAAAAGCAAGTTGTCTCCGGTAATCATAGACTTGTTCGCTTTCGTTTTTTTCCTTTGGCGGGCGATACGCTCTCGCGTCTCTTGATATAAAGCTCTCCTCAAAAAGTTTGTTTGCAAACTCCCCCGAAACGGCTGGACCGATTTTTATGATTTTTTGTGTATTCTTGCTACTTAAAGGGAATCGGTCGTAAATTCTATTTCATGTCCCTAAGTGCTCCCCTTCCCCTTTTAATCGAAATTCCATTTTGTATAATAGTCACCTGTTGCAATCAAGTTTTCAACATTTGAATTTAATGGAAATACTTAGTTGTCACTGAAGCAAATACAGCGGAACTCCGATAAATTGTTTTCAAGGTGACTTCATTTTTGCGTACATACACATATGGCCAAAAAAATAAGTACACCCCTCATGTACTTTTTTATGCCAAATTTTCATATCCTTTTTAAAATTGAATTACTCCAAATAGATAGCCATTACAACAATTAGGATACAACAATGCCAACGGAACCGAGAAAATAAATGACATCCCCGTATTATCTTAGTCCCTCCCGATATTAGCTTTGAAGTGGGTTTTCAGCTTGGTCAAAATAATAAGTACACCATCGGTTTTTTAAATTTTTGACAACAACTTGCTATTTTCCGTAAGGATTTGTTTGTTTATTCATTGGTGTATGCAACAAGCGTTAAATTAAAAACAAACAAAAATACTTAAGGGGCGAAAAATGCATGGTAGGTACGAAAAAAGACGTTTAGATTCCGAAAATTTGAAATAGTGGAAAAATTATTCTCTCATTAACGAAATAAACCAGCCAAACGTTGTATTTACTGTGTAATTCATTAAAAACTAAATAAAAGTAGTCTCAAATGCGGTTAGGTCCATGTAAGGGCCTTAAGGATAACTGTCGATCTCATTACCACTATGGCGAAAAAAGTTCCCTTGGCTTGACTGATGATTTTCGCGGTAAATATTGAAAATAGAGAATCCCTTTGAAAAGTTAATCGGAGAATACAAGAAGTAAAGCAGTTTTGGTAAAAAGTTTAGAACTTTCCATGGCGATGTCAAAAAGTGTTGACAGTACAAGAAAATTGTGTGGGGATATTTCTTTTTGTTCCAGACCGAACAATGAAAACTCACAGAATATTTTGTTTTATTTATGAGATCGTAATGAATTTGATTGGAAACTACTCTTATCGTAATATTCTTCATCCAGGAAAAAAATAATATGATATACGGTACATCAACTGGCTATTTCCCAGGGAGGCGGAAAAAACCTAGTCTATCGCTTAATTTTCATAGTTTGGTTTTGTTCAAATGTACCTAATAACCATTACTATGAAGCAATTTCCATATAAGAAATGTTAGTTGAGAGTCGCAGAATATTTTACTGATGAGGCCATACACTTTAAATGGCGATTTCAGCAGGATATTAACCCTAACCATACCTCACAAACTGGTCAAGGATCCGCTTCAACCATATCGAGTGGCTTTTCACGTTGTTACTAGAGTCAAATTGAATCCAGAATGTTTAGGGAGAGTTGAATTAATGAACTAGTAACAAAGTTTTCACAAAAAGGACCAAATACGGAATTTCCTGAGTAACTGGATATATGGGTGTAAAGGAACATGCCATATGAATTATCTCCAGAGTGCCAACAAAAACCTTTTTTCTTTTTGCAAAATAATGGACCATTTACTTTTAAATAATGAAATAAATCAAATTCTTGTCGAATCAGAACATAATATTTTAATTAAAACCACTTTTAATCAAATTAACTGACATGTACTTATTATTTTGTCCAGCCTATTTTAGTCAGTTCGTACTTTTTCAAGGTATATGAAAGCTGTTATTTATTATAATATGCTAGTTTACATATTATTTGATTCCTCACCAATTAAGTATTTAAATCTTTCCATATGATTTTCTTTACTCAAATAACTACTTGGCTACAGGGTGGTAAGAAAAATTCGTATGGGTGTACTTATTTTTTTGGCCATATGTGTACATTGTATTGTAATACTCATTTATAGGGATTTTGATATTATTTGCACGAATTATGTGAAGTATAGAATGTTATGTAGTAATAGTGTAGTTACTAGGTGATTTCAGATTGAAAAGTGTGGTGGACAAAATTGTTTTTTTTTTGGTTTCTTATGTTTTTTGGGGTACTGAGCTCGAATCCCACTAAAATTTCGTTGCGGAACATACACAAATTTGACTTTGAAGCTCTGTAAAAACCCAGCCTCTTATCGGATTTTAGTGTGGTTATTTTAGAGGTAAATTTGTTGGCTATAATAATCGTTTTGCTTTACTATTCTAGCTGGTCTAGCTTCAGAGATATTGACCTTTAAGTCGTGCAAGAAAATGATTTCTTCAAAAATCTTCAAATGCCTGTGGCAGCTAAAGGGTTAAGCTAAGCGGGTATGTTCCGTACTGGAAATCTTATGAGGAATCACAATCTGGTGCGTTTATGCGGCAGTTTCTGGACACCCTGTATACATAACCCATGTAGGAATAAGAGAAATGTAGTCTTGTAATAAACAATTAATTATGGCTGATTTGTTAAATGTTGTAGAAAGTTCTTTTTTCGAATGTAATTTCCATTAATCACAAGAAAATAAAGCTTTTTTATAAGTAGTCTCCACGTGCCACTTACAGGCCTCTCACGAACCACATTCAGCCCGCGGACAACCTGTTGGGAAACAGTGATATAGAGCGTGCTACGGAGCATATTTTGCTTAAATTCCTAGCTGTGGACATTTAGAAGTTACAGCCGTTCAAAGATGCGACCCGAAAAAAATCAAAAAGGGAAACAATGGGTAAAGGAGATTAATTTTTCGAAGAAAGACATATTTTCAAGGGATCAATGGACCGAGTTCAGAACAAGTGTAGCGGTGGACATTTTGCTGAAATTTTCAGAGTCCTATAGTTGCCTGCGTTCACATAAGCTACATGCTAATTTTTAATGGCACACAAGAACAAAAAAGGCACAAACGGATACCAAGCTCAAATGGCGCCGAATTTTCATAGTATCCAAGCAGTGGCGTAGATAGCTTTCCGGACAGGGGGAGGATCAATTTGTAAGATTACTTATACTCTTACGGTTATTAAATGTTGAGTTTCAGAATAACAATTTCTGTATTTTATTTGGAGCAAATTATGGTATAGCAATTTTGCCATACGATAAAAACAGAGTCCTGAAAATATCGCATCGATAATAATAAAAATAAATAATAAAGCTTCTTATTACTTATTGAGCCGTTGTTTCAAGAATTTTCTTTTGACAATGGCAATAAGCCTAGTTTGGCTGAAGACCTCCAAGTAGAGTTCAGCGATTGTGCAAATGATTGGGCCTTTTATTTAAAAAACAATCTGGCGGCAAACAGTTTCTGCTAAATTACGAAAACTTACAAAATGAAGCAAATTGAAAATATAAATGACTTAAAAAAGCAAATTTTAAGCATATTCAAGTACATTGTAACCGAATAAAATAAAGTCAGACCTGGTTAAGTCAGGGGAAAGATTGGATCTTGATATGAACCTCCCTGTTGAAACCACGTTGCTCTAATTTAGTATGGTGTTACGCGAAGGAAGAAATTCATTCCAATGAATATTGAAAGGACGTCGAAGCTTTCACTGTACGTACAAATGCTATACAATGTTCAATTATCCTCTGCTTGCCAATTAAAATGCATTCAAAAAGACAACTGTCGCTACCAGAATCCATAGAGCTTACTATGGCTATGGATTTGAATCACGTTTTCCATTCATCGGTTAGTACGAGGTTGTATTTTACCTATCCGTAACTCCTTTGATTTTACCTGAACGTTTGTTCTAAACTTCTGCAAAAGAGTTCAGTCGTCAATTTAGAATCGACCTTTATTTTCCGCCATTCGGTGGAATTGATAAGGGAATGTATGCTTCGAAAAATTGTGTTTGCCAGTTGGGCCTAATCTCTCACAGGAGCGTGGTAAAAACCTTGAGTAGAGATTCGAGCTGAATTGCTCAATTTTGTGTTCATGTTCCGAACCACCGATGAGAATTTCATTCTGAAATATAAAACGATGAGCTCAACAAATAATATGCAGATAAGTTTCCATCACCAGTGCTTAAATAAGTTTAAGAATAAAAATAAAAAAGGCCACCAAAAATCAGCTCATTCGGATAAAAACTAAGGGTATCTCCCATACAAAGTGACCCATCAGGAGTTTGTTCTACGTACTACTCATTTTATAAACTGTAAAACAAAGTTGTCATGGGTCACTTTGTATGGGAGGTACCCTTAGTTTTTATCCGAACGAGCTGATTTTTGGTAGGTGGGGTGACTATGACCTCCAATCCCAACCAACCAAAATGTTTGGCGTACGATAGGCAAGCTAATTTTTCATAGAAAATGTCAAAGCCTATTCGTCCTATCGTAATATTTTGAACGGTATGCTAAAACTCTCTAATATCTAATGTGAAAATTTAAAAATAAAAACGATGAAAACAGTTTTAGAAATGTTGACAATCTATATATGTATGTATCTTAGAAAAAGCATAGTAACCCATGCCATGCGTTAGTCCAGAATGGCTATGTGATCACACAACCCATACGTGTTTGACTCCAAATTCATTACACTACACTCCACGAAATAATTCAAACGTCAGAATATTGTCGATGCAATTATTAACCCTTCTGTCGTCGCCTACAAGCTATTATATGCCTAAGGTGTAGCTGAAGTTTCTGTGAAATCAATCTTAATTTTTGTAGAGGTTTAATTTTGGATCTTGAAATAGTTTGTCTATGTATAGTATGTCTATGTCTTACGATGATGCGCCGTTTTTTCGTTTCTTTAGACATAGTTTACATTTCGCCGAACGTTTGATCGCATTTGTGGCCGTCGGTTCCTTTGAAATATATTTGGAAAGGGTGGAAAATATTGTTGAACGATATTTTTCATCAAGATATAGTACCAATGGTCTGTCTGGTTCTATATGCCAACAGAAGGGTTAAATATCACGATGGCATTTTAAGAGAGTTATAAATATCACGCGGATTTTATATTCTCAATTGTAAACAAAAAATTGACGTTTGAATAAAATTTTCACGCATTTTCACGGTGCTATTTTTATTTTCTGATGGCCCATCTGGACTAACGCATGGCATGGGTTACTATGCTTTTTCTAAGATATGTATATAAAAAAAAGTCGTGTTAGTTACACAATTTATGACTCGAGAACGGCTGAACCGATTTTCACGATTTTTGGTTCGTTGGATTTGGCTCGGGCCGGAATGACATAATAACTATTGAAACATTAAAAGAATTCACAATGAGCCAACATTCACAATAGGTTTCTTTTTTGGCTTTTTCTGCCTATATTTGTTGATTGTATCAGCGGATTTCAGAAAATTTTCTCCACAGAATTGGTGTTTAGCCCAATTGAAGGAACAACTGTCGATGCATATGAGAAATTCACAATGAGCGGAAATATAAAGACAAACAAACCATTTCCTGTATTTCTTGGGCGAATTACTGATTGTTAGTAAGTGTACCCCAAAGGTTGGTCTATACAAGCAGTACATGAAATTCACAATAGGGAGCAATTCACAATTATTTTTTTCATAATTTTGTCTTTATTTTTTATCGTTTAGCGAACAGAATTGCAGCCGGTTACATCTCCTCCACGAATAGCAGAGTAATTTTTGAAATTTGCAAAATATGTATTCACAATGACCAAATTATAAGAACAGTTCCTTTTCGTACAGTTCATAAATGAATTGCTGGATTTCAGTAAATTCATTGCACTGGATTTGGCCTACCCATTGAGATGAGCTGAACATTCACAATCAGCAACATTTTTTTTTTTCTTGAATGTCCTGATGTAATTTTGGAATATTGCCCTGCTGATTTAATCCTCACCCTGAATATCTGAATGAAACACAAACAAATTCACAATGAGAAAGAAAGAAAGAAGACTGTTTTCACAAAACTTGCATTTATCTCCTGAAAGGATAAGATAAGCCAATGCAGATAAATTGTTTGTTCTCTTCTAAAAAAATAATATTAAAATTTTCTATAAGAAAGTTTAAAAAGCATTGCTTTTCACAAACAAATTTGATGACCTTAGTGATTTTGCACCACCCTGGCGTGTAGTTACATCTGAAAGTAGGGCGAAACGACACCCTAAATAGCGAAACAAGCATTCAAGCATGTGAAAAGTTCACAATAAGTAGGTACAGTTTAGGAAATTTGCCCCACCAGATTGATCTCCAACATCAACTGACCGAATTATCGGATTTCAACATGTAGAAAATTTACAGTGAGCAAGATTATGATGAAAACTCTTTCTTACATTCTTCTGCCTATTTCTATTCAATTTCGGTAGACTCCACCCTACACGGCTTCCATCAAATTGATGACCAGAATTTCTAACGAAAAATTTACAAAATTTGCCAATACAAAATTACTTGATGTACAACTTTTGCCTATATACGAGTACGTATCTCTTGAATGAATGTTAACATTTCTGTGATTCCTTTTCCCGAATTTATAACTAACCCAAATAGCTATGCTGCTATTGCTAACGAAACATGTGGAAAGTTATGAAGGCAGTAATTTGTCCATACGTTTGCCTATATTTCTTGATCGGATTACCGTGTTTCAGAAAATAGGACTAATTCCATGATCCATCGCCAATATTCCTCAAACCCCTCTCAATGGCTTACACCCCCAATAACCCAATAGCATTTGATATCTGGGACATTGTTTCTCTGCACGAATTGGCGGATCTCAGTAATTCGGTCCCCTTCAGCACAAGAACCCATATTCCTACTGAAATATCTGCAAAAAATCTCGTCGATGCCAAAATGATTTTCCACCTCCTTTTCGCAGATTAGCGGATTTTTGTGTATTTTCCAAATAAACATCTGACTAAGTGCTATCCTCAGTAGGAGACACATCTGGAAAATCGACCGAGAAAAATCAACAAGGCAGCTCATTTTCTGATGCTTTTGTTAGTCTAAGAAAGTTAGGATATTTGGTCGGCAAAAATCCTACATTGGAATCTTTTTTGCAGGATGGTTGGTAATGGCACCCGGATTATGGGAAAAAAAGTCCCAAGCGAATTGGGGTGCGGACCCGGAACCTTATAAAAAGGGGGAAAGGGGGGTAATTTTTCGTTTTTTTGGGATTATTTAAAAAATGGCAAAAGATACAGAAAAATGATATGAGGACAAAAAGACCATAAAATTTCCATTGCAATGATATACATAACACATTAGAATTTGATTGGGAAATTCGGTTCTAGACTAAAAAATAAATTAGACTATTTTCTATTTTAGGCCTTTTTTAAAAGCTCTATAACTCTCGAAAAGTAGCTAATTTAGTCGTGAGATTTTGTGTAAGTATTAACAATATGTTCAAGATCATGCCGTTCAATGGCCATATTTTGGCTCAATTTTCTTAGACTATGCCTGTATCTCCTCAGCACATTCGTGGAGTTCAGGACTTTTGCCGCACTCACACATTGGTAACATTTAAAAGTTGAGGCGATACGAAGTTCGCCGTGCCAGCTTGTTAAACATAAAGGAGCAAAAACTAAAGTCTTATGAAATGCTTTGACAAAATTACATCTTGTTAAATTATAAACAGAACACTGTCGCAATGCATATTACTTTATATTTTCTTTCTGATAGTATCAATTGCAATTTACATTGACCTAATCGGTCGACGAGATACGCTTTACCCATGAGATACAATTTTTTGTCGATGCCACTTTTCGCAATTATGAATACAAACTCGTATTCTGTTTGTTCAACAATACACGTTCTCGTATTATCTCTCGGTGCCGATTTCCCCATTTGTATATTGAATTTGATATTGAATTATAATTTCCATGAGTAAATACAATAAAATATGCGCAATGTGTACCTATTGTGGTACCAAACTGTACGATCTTATTCTAATAAATTGCAGCACGGCCAATAGAAACGACCTAAAATGTGTACGAGTACTGCGTGTCGCCACATAGCACATTTGCCGGCGATGTTTATCAGCTATATCAGACCATAACAAAAACATTTTCCCCATAATTACTTTTTGTTGTTAATATGTTTTCGTATACACCGGCAAAGGAAGAAAAACAAAAATTCAAATCGATATCATGAGAACGAAACGATAAGGCGTGGGAAACATGATGAGATACATCGAAGAAATAAGTGTAATCAGAGACGCGTATACTACCACTGAATTTTATTGGGAAGACTAAACACAGAGAAGAGGAAAAAAATGTTCCTCTTACCACCTACAACTTGTGTACACACTACACATAGTACGTTTTGACAAGGGATGACTCTATCGACGGGCCTTCTTATATGTATAGTTCTTGGAGATCGATATAATGTCAATATTTTACTATGATTTATGTTAACACTCACAGGTACAGCACTATAGACAGTATGTCTCGCAGCCAACACACAATTCACCACCAATCACCACTTTTCTGACGTAACAAAATGTTTTGTCCCCGTAAAGGTCATTCAAGGTTTATGAATCGAAGTGAAGCACTAACCACGCGGTCTTCCTGCAACGAGAGGAAGTTGAATCAAACTGGCCCGCGGGTCTGAGCTCTGAGTACGCGCCTCCTTTCCAGAAACGAACGATTTTTTTTCAAATCTCAAGACGAACGTTAAGACATGCCATTGTGAATATCTTCCTCTTTTCATAATAATTTAGGGTCAGCAATGAACCTTTACGTACACTGTACAGTGTACAGCACACGGTCGGTGGTGTGACCGTGTGCTGTACACTGTACAGTGTACGTAAAGGTTCATTGCACGAAACTCGTTTCTTTCTTCATCCAGAAAGAGATGAATTGAATCAGGCCATGCATGGAGATGAAGACCAGGTGCAAAAAAAAGGTTTACCTCGAACCTCGTGCTCGGCAGGAGAGATTCGACAATCAGTGCCGCGTATTATGATGCCATTTCAACGTGACCACGAAACGAGGAGGATGAGGTTCAGCCAAATAGGAAAGGATAGGCCTTGTGAAGTGAGGTATAGGTACCTAGCGCCGGGTACCTATGCATATAGAACCATTTTTTGACCATAGTCCATATAAGCTACAGAGAGTACCTGCGATGAGCTTTAAATTGAATTGACCAGGTCGATGCGGTCGGAGTGAGCTCTGCGAAACAATCTGACTAAATCCATTAGATCGAAAAAAACATTTATTTGTTACCGCGCTGGATGATGAAAGAGTCTTCCCTCGCAAAATGGAAATGAACAAGAAAGAAATTCAGAGCATTGAACTTGCTAAAACTCTGCTCACCCAAAAATGAAGAAGGAACAAAAAGATTCTTCTTGTGTTATTCCATCAAGCTCGTCAGTATGTTCGCAGCCCACGGGCAATAGGTCGCAATGAAAAAATACCAGCCAGATCCATTTCACAAGTACTGTCTGTCTGAAAAAAATTTAAAATTGTAATCTTGATCTAAAGATGATTTTTTACTGCTTGAGGAAGATTCTTGCTGCCTTTGCTTGGCCACTTTTTCAATAGATTAATAGACAACTGCGATCTACTACATGAGGGAGGATGAGCTCCATTAGACATAATTCCTACGGCTCGAAAGTCTTTTGGCGCGTGTCGCGGGTGGGTGTCGGAAAAAGAAAAAAAAAGTGGATTTAACCATAGGCCCCCTAAAGAAACAGCTCCATACACATACGATCGTCTTCAACCAATTTATGAAAAGTGGGTGTTCTTATCAACTATATGCTGCACTTGGCACTCCGTTGAAGAAACATCATAAAAAAATCTTGGTCTTGCACAGATAGACACCGAAAAAGTCAATAACACTGGCACTGGCACATGTTTCGCTCGTTAAAAGCCAAAAACGAGAAAAAAAAATCGGATATGGTGCTGCGCATCATAAAATTTCACTTCCGATTCACTTTCTTCGCAACATTCACGACACACTCATGCACTTGACTTGTTCTTCTTGTCGCACAAATCAAATCGAACAATAATATCAAAAAGATAGTTGTATCTCGTACCGTGTGTAAAGTATCGCTGATAAGAAGAAATCTAACGATTTCAAACTATCCGTACGTGGTGGTGAAGAATTTAATGATTAGAAACCAGAGACACACGACCACGCCGCGCTACACGAACTCTGAAGCTGAAGAAGCTATTCTGACGGAATGCGAGAATACTAGTGTAGAATGTGGTGGTGGCGGCGATGAAACCGACTTGTAGTGATAACAGACAGAAGCTCGCTCTCCTACAGCCAGAGCCACCCTCTTAGACTATGGGGAAGATGAATGAATACGAAGGAGGGTCGGTGTCATATTTATGCTCCCTTTTCGTCACACTGTATAGTGTTGAGGCGTAAAAGAAAATGTCAATTGTAAGGGTAGGCTACCCCCGTGGTGAAGCGAAGGCTGACAATGTGAATTTTATAGGCGGGGGTGGTTATAGAGTATAGGGCGCATGACTGAGATTTTGTTAAGGGATTCTGTAAAGCGAAATTTCAATAGATGGATTCATGACGATGGATCTTGAGTACACAGAGAAAAAAAATTAGAATGGTTATCTAAAGAAATAGTCGAATTCATCTAAAGTTCGCGTTGATTTTCAGCTTATGATTCTATGTAGTTGAAACAGTTACGAAGATATGGATAATTCTTCTATTCGTCATTAGTTGAAACATCTACTATATTTGCAAATTCAATTAATTCATTTGTAAAGTCAGCTATTCATTATCTATAAATTGTTAAATGTTGGATAGCTAAATTGTGTTGAAGAAAAAAGAACGATTGTTTGTAGTTAAATTTTATATTTGAATAGTACAATCAACAACTTTTGTGGAAGAATTGACTAATCTTTTTCTTCTAATCTTGCGTGGTTAAATGAACGAATTTAATAGTATTTTCAGCTACGAAGATTAGAGAAATCAGCTATTTCTTTGGTAAAACTATCTAAATTTAAGTCAACTACTTCACTTTAGATAAAAAGTCTAAACCATTTTTTTCAGTGTATGGTTTTGCATAAAGGGTTGGTTTGGTATTTGATGATTTCAGTTGAATTGAGCAAATGTTTACCCATATATGCCCAAAACCCCATTTTTGAAACGGTGCACTTTTAAATTTTTAAATTAAACTGGTAACACTTTTTGAATGGGTTTTTATTTATATCCTTAAAAAAGATGTTGGCAAAGCTGCAACTAAAACGTGGTAACTGTATCTTGGCTAACTTTGTTCCATTTACGGTTTGAAGCAGAGGGTTTTTGACAGATGCAAACTATTCAAAATAATTCAATTTATTTTTATAAAATTAATCTAGTATTAGTAATTTTATTGTCAAAAGAGATGTAAGAAACGAAATTTACCCATAAACATGAAATCTTTTACCAACCGACGAAAATATGGATCGGTTTTGTTGATGCCCCAAAAATGGGGCGTTGAACGTCTATGGCTACATTAACATTCTAAAGGAAATACTAATGGTAAATAGGTTTACCGTTATTTATTCTACCCAAGAATTAAATTAATTAATATCTGTTATAATTTTTTATTGAAATCTAACAGAAAATCGATTTTTATCGGAATAATTATAAAGTACGCCGCAAAAATACAAAATAAACACTTATATTTTGAGTCCATTAGTACACTAGTTAACGGTAAAAATAGTTTCTCGAAAAATGTAATCCAGAAAAAATGTTGGGTTATAATTTGGTTTTATCGCTGAAGAGCTAGTATTCACTACTGAAATTATATTGCTTTCGTATCAGAAATCTCATCCGACAGATTATGCGAAAAATCCCTTATGGATATAAGGCTACTCAAATAAATACTACTTTTAGTTTTTCTTTTTTCTCTCAAAACGTTCGTGGCCTAAGAACTAAGTTGCAAGACATAAATCTTTCTGCTCTTTCTTCCGAGCACGATATAATTTGTTTGACTGAAACCTGGCTAAACTCCTCATTCAGCAATGGTGAACTTTTCGAATGCTTTGATATTTTTCGCTGTGATCGCAACGACCAAATTTCTGGAATGTCTTTAGGAGGCGGTGTTCTCATAGCAGTGCAGCGCACTCTTAATTTCAAACGCGCTCTTATTTCCACCTCTTCTAATGACGTCTTTGACTGTGTAACTATAGAACTGCCGTCTTCGGGTAATACTCCTCTCCTCATTTCATGCGTCTACGTTCCCTGCAACTC
The DNA here is from genome assembly GCA_949715475.1 of Microchrysa polita. Taxonomy (NCBI): domain Eukaryota; kingdom Metazoa; phylum Arthropoda; class Insecta; order Diptera; family Stratiomyidae; genus Microchrysa; species Microchrysa polita. Next base: position 70,821,800 of record OX454421.1, on the reverse strand, counting down.
CTCTTTGGCGGTCCTTGAAACCCTTTTTACCTACTATTCAGATCTTATAAACATACATCATCCTAACTCACATATAATAATCTGCGGTGATTTCAATCTTCCCAGTGTCAATTGGCCAGATGAAATGGGTTTTCCACCATCGTCTTTTTCTACTCCTTCCTTGTTTCTATCGCTTACGTCTTTCATGGAGTTCTGCGGTCTTTTACAATTTAATACCATTCGAAATTTCATGCACCGAACTCTTGATCTTGTCCTAAGCAACGTTCCTATTGACTGTATGCTATCTTGCCTTCTTGCTCCTGGATACGTTTCCTGCGATCCTTATCATCCTTCTTTCGAATTTGATGCTACCCTATCTCTCCATCAATCTCAGGGACATGTAAAGAATACACATTTTAACTTTCGCAAAGCCAACTACAGGGCTATCATTCATGCGATTAGTAATACTGATACTCTTCCGTCAATTACGAACCGAATCAAAGCGCCTCATCCGAACTGCTAGAGCTGCGTACTTAGCATCTATTGAAGATAGCATTCGAAACAACGAGAGCCAATTATTCTGGTCATATATAAAAAATATGCGTTCCACTCGCTCTGACTCCTGTACTATTTCCTACGGTAACGTAACGGCCAGTTCTCCAGATGAAATAGCTAAACTATTTGTGTCGTTTTTTTTAGTACGTTCCGCCAATCTAGCGCCTCAAGGCTTGTCACTTCCGCGTCACCGGACTACATTTCTAGACTTTCGCCGATCGATCCTTCCTATGTCAAGTCTCCCATATCGTCTCTTAAACTAAGCTCATCCTCGGGTCCTGACGGACTTTCCAACGACTTTCTTAAAAAGACTAGTGAGGCTATCTCCGTCCCCCTTGCAATAATTTTCAATAGAGGCTTGCGAGAAGGGATTTTTCCGAATGAATGGAAACAGTCATTTATTGTCCCTTTACCTAAAAAAGGCGAGAGTAAGGACGCTTCTAATTATAGGCCCATTTCATTACTATCAAGCTGCTCCAAGCTCCTCGAACGCGTCATATACGAATACATTTACGAATGTTTCGGACAATTTTCGGAATGTTGTTCCAATCAACATGGTTTCTGCAAGCAGAAGTCCACAGTCACCATAGCCTGGCAGAAATTACTGACTTCATCGCAAGATCGTTTGACAAGCATCTAGATGTTCATGTAATTTATACTGACTTTTCCAAAGCCTTCGACTCTGTTGATCATGGCATATTGCTTGATAAACTGTTATTACTGAATTTCCCAGATAATCTTGTGTCGTGGCTCTCTTCCTATCTCCTTGGCCGTTCTTCCCGTGTAGTATTCAACGACACACTCTCTTTGCAATTCAGCCCAACGTCTGGCGTTCCGCAAGGTTCAATTATGGGACCCCTTCTGTTCAGCTTTTTTATAAATGACCCACCGTATCTTTTTAGCAATCACTGAGACTGAGACTGAGAGATTCAAGATGATTACAACAATTGAGGCAAAAATATATACCCATAATGTAATGTAGTATCTAAGCACATGCTCCTATAAAACCTCTTTAAAATGCCTCTTGATTCGACCCCACCCGGCTTACCTAAGGGCTCTCGTCTACTGCAAGCGTAAACTTGAGCGGCGCGGCGCTCCAGCGGTAAAGCTTTCACAAAATGCGCGAGAAAAAGCTTTTACTAGTAAAAGGTATAAGCACACACAATATTCAGAAAGCTTTTCCATTGTATTGAATGGAATTTTTGTTTATTTTGCATAGTTACGCCATATCTTGCTTGGTTACGCCATTAAAATTCGGAAAAGCTTTAAACGCGGGAGCGCCGCGCCGCTCGAAGCATGTAATGGACGGCAGGCGTAAGGATCTCAGTTAAAAATAATAAGGGCTCTCGTCCACTGCAAGCGTAAACTTGAGCGGCGCGGCGCTCCAGCGGCAAAGCTTTCACAAGGTATAAGCACACATAATATTCAGAAAGCTTTTCTATTGTATTGAATGGAATTTTTGTTTATTTTGCATAGTTACGCCATATTTTGCTTGGTTACGCCATTAAAATTCGGAAAAGCTTTAAACGCGGGAGCGCCGCGCCGCTCGAAGTAGGTAATGGACGGCAGGCGTCAATTTTTACTAAAGCCTAGTACTGACATCGAGAGTTAAATTTTTGTCCGCTGCGATTTTTTCAATGAAAATGTATTCTTACTGTCGTGGAATATGTCACAAACGGTAGGGAATTCCATAAGCTAAAATCTGAGACCGGTTCCATAATTCTCCTCGGCCATTTTATGTATAACTTTTCGATTCCCCGGTCATTAGAGGGCTCCCATATTTGGGCACATTTGGCGTCTTACTAATAGCCACAGAAGCTACAAATTTCCCCTAGAAGACCATAAAGCACACTCCCCCGTCTTAGCGCCATTCATGAAAAAACCAAAAAAAAAACACCTTTTTTAAGGTTTGAACCCCCATAGCGCCCTTAAGGCTGCCCGTATTGATATGAAATTGGCCGTATTCTTCAAAACTCCATAGGCTAGAAATTTTCCAAAGAAAAGTTTTTAGTACGAGTTACCGATATAGAGATTTTCGTGAAACATAGTTAAAAATATCGTTAGACCCCTGGCACCGTTAGGAGTGTCCGAACGGATTCGGTATTTCCATCGTTTATTGAAAAAGCACAAGAGCTTTAAATAATAAACTTTTTTGTATATGCTACCGTTATCGAGATATTCAGAAAAACCTGTTTTCGAGGGTCTTTGACCCTCTGTAGCACCGCTAGCGGCACTCGTAGAGACGGGGACTTTTAGGGTCTTGTTTAGGACCTCGAAAGGAAGGCTCATGCAAAAATCCAGCTTCTCCCTAATTTTTCCGAAGTTTGGTCAAATTTTTGTTCAAATTTCCTAGCGTATTATCTATTTGGAGTTTTACAATTTCTATAAGGCTAGGAAAATTGGGCATAAAAAGGTACATGAGAGGTGTACTTATTTTTTCGTCAATATGTGTATGTATTTAGTAAAAGAGGTGGGAAGACGCTAGCGTGACAATGTAAAGCGCCCTTACCAAATATAAGATTTCCATTTATTTCCGGTTTAGATAAAGATATTGGATAGAAAATTTGCGCATAAATATTCCTTATATTATTAATAAACGAGACCGAGGCTAATTTCGGGCGCGGCCGAAATTTGAATACCCGTCACATTTGAATGAAACTTAAGCTCATTTTGTGCTAACAATTTCTATCGCAGCCCTATGACGTATTTCGATTCCATCTGTTCCTTGATGCTAGTCCAGGAAGACACTTGAAGGGGCTGGTTTGTATTATAGCCCTATGACGTAATGTTCCGATTCCATCCGTTCCGAGATATGTTTTAAGAATTTACTAGGATAAGGTGACCAGACTCCCGAAGGCCCAATGCTGTACACATTATGTTCTTGCAGAATTAGGTTTTCAGGAAAATACTCAGCCATATTCTCGCCACCCTATTCGCGCCTATTTGGAGAAATAATAACATCTCACGAGGTCATGATGCATGCCTAAGGCTCGAAAATTTTTTTCGATAAAATCAGGACAAGCGCAGCAAAAGTCCTCGTTTGGCAGGACAACCAGAAACACAAATGCGTCTGTAATATTTGCGTAACTTTCGAATTTTTCAGCATTAAGTGTAGATTTTTTGGAAACTGAAAGGCTTGTTTGTTGTAGTTTGATTAGAGGAGAATTCTATTTAATACTCATGCATGTTTGGGCAGTGGATAGCTCCGCGACGATTTACATCACACAACCGACTGTCGTAAAAGCCAATTTTTTTATTTGTGAATTTCTTTTACATTTAAATGTAGTCTTCATTAAACTAAGTCATATTCGTCATTTGGTGAGATGCCATTTCGACGTCCAAAAACAGGACAAAACCGGACAAAATCAGGACTTTTAGCAGGACGACAGGTTAAAGTTGAAAAGGCAGGACTGTCCTGCCAAAAATATGACGGATACGACAAGTATGCGTGCCATATAATAACCTCATATTCTTCTTCCCTTCATGAGTGATATCTTCTTCTTGGGAAGGCAAAGTTCTGTTAATACTAAACAGAGAGCCCTATAATTCTCAAAATCATCAACATATGAAGAACAAACGTATGTTTTAACACGAAAAACACAAAAAAGAGTACTTCAAATAAGATTATACTTACACACATATAAAATAGAAGAAGAAGAAGGTTTCAAAAATAACTGTAAGGACTGTCGTATGATGTGGCACCTGGCTTTTCATATGATGGCCGCAAAGTTCCTACTTATTTAAAAACTTCGTTCCGTTTATTGCAATAGATAAACGAAACCCAATGAGATGGACCGAGACCCGAGAATTCTTAAGCTGGTAGTCGCTTTCCAGGCAACGTTTCAATGTAGCTATGGAGTCCGAGGAGGAGAACCTTCAAAGCGGTGAAGAGGTGGCTAACCCTTGTTGCGATATTTCTGGAGGAGAGTATGCATTCTGTACTCATGTATGGTTATATAGGCTGGTGCCCTGGTGTAAAAAATTTTAACGGATTCGAAGGACATGTTGAGGGAAAAACCCTGATCTAAAACTCATACAGACTCCCTTCTTTAGTGTGAATTTTCCAATAGGGGAATAGGGGATAAGGGAATCCCATGCAGTACAGCGGCGGATCTTCCATCGTTTTGTGATAGGAAAAATAAATTCAAATCGCATCTTTTGACGGCTGTGACTTCAGAGTCTTGGTATCAAGCCGCGAAATGTTCACCAAATATGGATAGTGCGATGCTCTACCGGTCTGCGAAATTTCAAAATTCCACTCAAGTTATGGATAAAATTTCAATTAAAACCACAAAAGTGCAATTTGGGCAGCTGTAACTTCCGAACTCATATAGGTAGGACCTTGAAACTTATGGCGGAAATGTGCGCCAAGTAGCTCTACAAATGTGCCAATTTCAGAAATTTCAAAATTTTCCAAATTTTCGAGTTATGGACAGTTTTCAAATAGAAAACTCAAAACGCTGATTTAGGCAGCCATAACATTCGATTGCGGATAGGTTGAACCGTGTAATTCGGTGAGTGAGCCAAATTTCAAAAAGATCGGGAACGGTTTCCGAGCTGTCGAAAATGAGCGATTGCCAAACATTAAAATGCGATTATCTCGCTAAATATCGATCATAAAGGGGCCCAATTTTGCATCGTAAAAGCAGGCAAGACTGATCACAGGCGTCACCGAGGAGTGATGTAGGTTTCATATTGTGGCATGGAAAATGCTGTACGTTTTGCTGTACATTTCCCAATGCTGTACGACTGGTCAAAATGCTGTACGTCTGGCCAGTTTATACTAGGAACCCATGTTCATTAAAAAGGAAAAAGTTTTTCTTCAGGGGTTGGTTTGTATGACGTATCCGTTCCTAGATATGTTAGGAGGCTTTACTAGAAACACATTTGGATGAAGTTTGCTTATTGGTTCATAAAGAAAAAAGTTTTTCTTAAAAGAACCTAATTTCTATTGGTCGGTCTGTATGACAGCCCTATGTCGTAGTGTTCCGAATTCATCCTTTCCTATATATGTTTTAAGGATTTACTAGGAACCTATATGGGTGAAGCTTGGTTAAGGTCGGATTAAAAAGGAAAAAGTTTTTCTTAGAAGAACTTAGTTTTCAGGGGTTGGTTTGTATGACATCCCTAAAACGTAGTGTTCCGATTTCATCCGTTCCTATATATGTTTTGAAGCTTCACTAGGAACACATTTGGGTGAAGTTTAGTTAAGATTGGTTCATAAAGAAAAAAGTTGTTCTTAGAAGAACCTAATTTTCAGAGGTTGATTTCTATGGCAGCCCCATGACCCCATGGTCCGATTCCATTCGGTCCGACATATATACAGCGTACACTAAAAAGAGACTTGTATACAAAATTTCAGCCCGATAGCTTCAAAACTGAGGGACTAGTTTGTATTGAAACAGACGGAGAGACAGACAGACAGACGGACATCGCTCAATCGATTTCTCTCGTCACACTGATCAATAATATATATATGTACTTTATATAGTCGGAAGTGCTTCCTTCTGTGCGTTACAAACTTCATGACAAAGTTAATATACCCTTTCACATAGTGACGGGTATAAAAACACTGGAAATGCTACAAGAATTACCCGCCACCGACCTCTTTCCCCGCTAAAAAGCCATCATGCGAAATCGAGAATCTAATTGGAAAAGGGCTTTCCTGCTACATTTTCCGTTCGGCGAATGCAGCCAATGCTTCACTCTAATTGTGGATTTCAACGTGCCTTTCGTGTAAATTGTGGAAGTTAATGTAACCATCCTTCGAAAATGTGGATTCATCGGTCCATACAATTTTGTCAAAGAATATGGGATCTTCTCTGTAGGTACTTAACGCAACATCGTCTGACAAAATTGTACTCTCTCCGGATAATCTCGAGATAGCAGACTTTGGACTAGTTGAACATGGTACGGGTGCATCTTGTTTCACTGTAGAATTCGTTGTACTGAATTTTTAGATACTCCTGTGCTACGTTCAATTGCACGTACTGAGTCACTGGGGTCTTGTTCGACTGCTTGAAAGTCTTCCTCCTCGTAGGGCATAATGGAATTTTGCTCACCTGTTATGTGTTCTGGAATTCGATTCTTTGAGAATGACTGGTTCAGCATTTGGATATCTCTCACGATAAAGTCTGGCTACAGCACTAGCATTGTATTTGCATTCCCCATAAATAAGATGCATGATAGCATATTCGAGCGCATTGTATCGGTATGGCATAATCGCAGTTAGATGCGTCCAATAATTAAATTGTTACTAAATCACTAAATCAGTCATAAGGTTACATGTGCTTTAAAACAAAATTTGCAAAGGATCAAACGGTACATAAATAGGTACACTTTTTCTGACGAATTCATGCCAAAGACTGTTACCATTCTACATATGTATTCCTACCATATTTCATGTCGATTGGTTGAGCCGTTCGCGAGTTATTTAGTGAACTGACGGACAGACAGACGGACACAAATCGATTTTTAAGGGGTTTGAGAAAAGTTGTCTAAAAAACCCTAAAAATGTGAATTGTACGATTGGGTGCAAATGGAGGAGGACAGATAAGGGCGGTAATTCACCACTGCGCGCCGGGTCATGTTACAAAATGAGGCAAGCCTTGGTGAAGTTAACAAACCTTCACCCAAGTGCGTTCCTAGTAAAGCCTCATCAGTCATAACATATCCAGGAACAGATGGAATCGTAACACGTCATAGGGCTGCGGCAGAAATTATTAACACAAAAGAAGCTTAAGTTTCATTCAAATGTGCCAGGTACTCAAATTTCGGCCGCGCCCGAAATTAGGCTCAGTCTCTCGTTTTTTTTTTTTTTTGTGCATTAATCCCGAGATAGAAAGTCAACATTTTCAGGGCAACACATAATTAATATTTTTTATGTTTAAATGCTTTAATTGCTATTTTAGTCGAATTCTATTTTTTGTAATAATTTACAAAATATAAATTATGAGTTATTAAAGACATAAATTATGCATTAATTGACAAGTTTCGATTTTCATTTTGTTTATCAAACGAAAACAAAGTTGCTGGTTCTAGAAGGTGTGTCTTGCTTCTGCTAAAACTCAACTATAGGAGAACTTTAATACACATACATACTACTATAAAATACATACCCGTAAATGTTCATTCTTACAAATGTGTGTATGTACATTGCTTTCATTCATAGCCAGTCTAGAAAAATTAAAATCTTGTCGATAAATTCTAAATGAATAAAGTAATTATTGTGTAAAAGACGTGATAATTTTAAATTTTCAGGTTAACTTTATTTTCTCGATGTGGTCGCTTCGACAGTCGTAACAAGAGAGAGCTCAATCCAACGTGACATTTATATTCAACAGTTGTCAGCAGTGCTACCAACTACTAAATTCGACTACATAATGACGGTTATCAATTTCAAATTCAAATAACTTAACGACTAGTTTAAATTCGATCTACAACTCGTCCAACCTGACCAGCAGGTCGACCTCGATCTGGCGAGATTTTCCATTCCTCTCCAAGGTCAGTGTCCGTATTCTCATCGAATGCTTTGGTCCACTCGCGTAGCCTCGAGGCTTCTAAAACCCGATCATAAGGTAACTGAGTTATCTGACAGTAGTCGATATCACGAATGACATATCGATCATTGGGTAAGACCTTATGAACGACGTAAGGCCCGCGATATTTAGGGATTAATTTCTTATTGGTACCAGCGGTAGTATCAACATTTCGGAGGACAACGAATTGTCCCTCTTTAAAGATGGGCGGCGGTCGGCTTCGGTTCAAGTATTGAATTTCGTTGCGGGTCTGGGACTCCTTAATAGCTATACTAGCGCGCTCGCGTGTTTTTGACAGATTTCGTTCGCCATGATCTGAAAACTTATCATCTAGGTATTCGGTGAGGTCATCTACCTCCGGTCCACGGAGAGTAACGCCAAAAAGCAGTTCCGACGGAGAAACACGGGTAGTACTATGTACTGAATTGTTTAGAGCGTACTCAACACGAGTCAACATAGAGGTCCAATCGGAATGATTTACTGGCTCGGTCAATTTGCCCAACATAGCCGTGAGTACTCGGTTTACACGTTCTACCTGGCCATTTGCCTGGGGAGAAGCACTAGCATTCTTGATGTGCTGAACGTTTCGGTCTAACAGAAATCTATCGAATTCTAGAGAAGTAAAACATGTACCCTGGTCAGAAATTATACGGGTGGGTCGACTATAGTAGTCAAAGTACTTCTGTAGGGAAGCACAAACCTCTTTGGTACTCGTGGTATTAACAGCATACAGCTTGACAAATTTCGTGAATGCATCAACTACTACCAATATATACTTCCTTTTAGATTTGAGGCAAGGGAGGGGACCATAGTGATCTATATGGAGAGTGTCAAATGGAATGGGCTTCTTCGGAATGCTATGAAGTATACGTTCATTTATTCGTTTTGGAGCGGTATGCATAATACAGCGAATGCAATTTTGAATATAGTCGGTGATTTTTTGCCTCATAAGTGGGAACCAATAATTCCGAACGAGTTGGTTGTAACATTTCTCTATGCCTAAATGACCTAATTTTTCATGGATAAGTCGAATAATATTAGTCTGCATCTCCTTAGGGACATAAAAAGCTCGGTGATCTTCTGATAATAATCGGTAAACAGAACCATCCTCCAAGCAGAAATTCGCTACCGGCCCTTTTTCCAATTTTTTGCGTAGGTCAACAATAGTAGGGTCACGCCTTTGTGATATTTGCAAATGTAGATCAGTTTCTTCGGCTGTGATAACACATACAGGGAAATTACGGCTTAATGCATCAACGTGAGTCATTTTAATACCGGGACGATGACATATCGAGTAATTATATTGCTCCAATTCCAGGGCCCAACGACCAATACGAGGATTGAGTACCCGTTTTGATAATGTCAACGTCAACGCGTTACAGTCGGTAATGATTTTAAATGGGATGCCCTCAAGATACGTACGGAAACGGCGTAGAGCGTAAACAACGGCTAGAGCTTCCAGCTCAAAACTATGATAACGTGATTCTGGGGGCGAAGTACGACGTGAGTAATAAGAAACGGGGTGTAGTTTGCCACCAGGTGGTCTTTGCAACAGTACTGCACCAAAACCTTGCGAACTTGCGTCCGTATGCAATTCGGTTTCATAGGACGGGTTATAAATAGCCAGTACAGGAGCAGTTACAAGACAGTCTCTTAATTTATGGAAAGCATCTACACATTCCTGGTCAAACGAGAACGTTTTGTCTTTTTTGGCCTGGTCCAGTAACGGGGCAGCAATACGGGAAAAATTTGGGACGAATCTACGGAAATAGGAGAATAGTCCAAGACAAGATTGTGTTTCTCGAAGAGTAGTGGGCATTGGATATTTTCTAATGGCTTCAATATGGGTATCGTTCGGTCGGATTCCATTTTGGGTCGCGGTGTAACCTAAATAATCGATGTCTAACTGTAAAAAACGGCATTTAAACAATTTCAACTCTAATCCATACAAGATTAGCAAATCAAGCACACGTGTTAAAATTTCGAGGTGTTCTTCGGGGGTGACAGTTGCAATAAGAATATCATCAATGTAGATAATTAATTTCCCAGCCCGGATTAAGTCATTAAAAATAAACGAGATGAATCTCTGAAACACGGCGGGTCCATTCTTCAATCCAAATGGCATCTTAGTATATTCATATTGCCCAGAGGGAGTTACAAATGACGTGTACTGCACGGATTCTGGATCCATTTCGACTTGATGAAACCCATTTCTCAAATCGAGTAGTGAAAAACATTTCTTTCCTTCGAGATATTCGAGGCAGTCTTCTATGAGTGGCAAGGGGTAATTGTCGCGGGCTGTCAACTTATTGATTCCACGGTAATCAATACACATTCGTTTTTCACCGGATTTCTTACGAACCATCACAATAGGGGATGCATAAGGGGAGTTACTGGGCTGTATTATTTTTCTCGTTAGCAGTTCGTCAACTTTTCTAGCAACTTCTTCACGTTCAGCATACGACAAACGCCGAGGAGGGCAAGAGAACGGTGTATCAGACATAAGTTTCAATTTCATGCGAAGTTTAGGCAAATCGCTGTCAGGGCGGGTCGCATTAATGTAATTAGTATCAATCAATGTACGGCAACGATTTGCGTATTCTACACCGAAACCAAAACCGACTTCCGCATCTTCAATATTTTCGCGATCAAGAGTCTTTCCTATGGCCAGTACGTTACTCTCATAGGTCTCAACCAACTCGGATATATCAAATTTATTTGCTAAACAGAAATCGGACCCACATTCGGTTACTCGCTTACGAACACTTACATTTTTGAGTGGAGAGGGGTTAGTGTAAACAGACAGTGTTTGTATGATAGAATGATATTTGAAATTTATTAGGTCTGATTCAATAACATTAATTCGGTGCGGTAATTCAGTTTTCTTAGGTGCAATATTAATTTTGACGTAGAGCCCAATACCAAAAATATGGAGAAAATCGCGCCCCAAAAGTAATGGGGTTGGAGTGACATCATCTGGAATAATAAGGACAGTTAGATCGTGTTCTACATTTCGAAATTTCAAAGTCAAAACAACCGTACCGTAGGTATATATTTGTTTACCGCCTACTCCCGAAAATCCAGATGGTTTGAGGTCGGTTACAAAACACGCGTCGGGCAACGTCGATCGATGAACAAAGCTAGTTGGGCTACCGGTGTCAAAAAGCGCGAGAACATTAGTTTTTACTAGTCTGTTTACACCAACACTAATAGAAAAACTCACCATCTGTATGGCAGCTAGATCATCGGCTAATGCTGAAGCTCCTCCCTCGCCCAATTCGGGTACTTCACGGCTCGATTCCATCGGCAGGTTGAGAGAAGTGATAGCTCCCACTCGACGTCTCCTGGGGCAATTCTGATGAAAGTGACCCATTTCATGGCAGGTAAAACAAGACCCGTCCGGTCTAATGGGTTTGCTACATTGCGATGCATGATGTCCGTGGGCGCGGCAGTTAAAGCACCGAGGTGGCGGGGCTCCGGTCATGACGGTCGGGGATGCTTTTTGGGGAACGGTTGACGGAGTCGTAAGTGAGCGGTTGACGGGTTGCATCGGGGGGCGTGCAGGAGCTAACGTGGGGATCTGACGGTTTCGACGGCGTTCGTAGAGACGTAACAATTCTTTAAGCTGGGGTAGAGTTCGAGCACCATATAGCATCTGCACGTGGCTAGACCGGTCATCAAGTCCATCGATAATAGCTTGGACGACGTCCAATTCGTCAATATCGGCTTGGCAGCTAATTTCCTGCATAGTTAACACATAACGGTGGATGGTTTCGTCGCGTTGCAACCGACGACGGCTCAGTTGCTCGTAAACCTCTCGGCATGAGATTTTCTGTCCAAATTCACAAAGTAAGTGGGCACACAGTTCGTCCCACGTGCGTACAGTAATGCTCCTCAGTAATACTTTTGCTGAACCTTCCAGTAATCTACGGGCACATGATAATTTGCTAGTCTCGTCCAACTTCATCAAATTCACAGCATCATTGAAATCGTTCATCCATTTCTTTATTCCGTACGCATTATCTCCCGAAAATCTCGGAATTCCATCCAACTCATACAAATCAACACGTCGGGTTTGCGTGGTTGTTGGCAAATTAAGATTTTGCTCAAGAGCTTGGACTTCAGCACGCAACGCTAATAACTCGCGTTTTTTTCGAAGTAATTCGAGTTCCCGATCAAGGGCATCACGGGTCTCATCGGTTTCCTTACCATGCTTATCGGTTTCCACATGGGCCTTGTCGGTTTCCACACGGGCGTTGTCGGTTTCCACACGGACGTTTTCGGTTTCCACACGGACGTTGTCGGCTTCCTCACGGGTATTACGGTCGTTGTTGCGGTTATCATTGCGGATTGCACGTGGTTCGTCATCATGGTTTTGAACAAGTTCCTCCTCAACTCGCTCCTCGGCAGGGTGCTGCGCACTTTCCTCACCTTCGTCTGAGCTGGCTTCCTCGGATAACTGCCCAACCACCTCTCGCTCATACAATGCTCGAAGATTGGTGACGGTCGCATTTGGTGGAAAATTGATGTTCGCCTCCTCCAGCGCTACCACAAGTTCGGCTCGGTTTAATCGTGGCATTTCAAAATTTTCGACAACTAATCGAATCAAATTGAACTGTAGAGGGTTTTATGAGTTAACCCCACACCTGAGATGTAAAAGACGTGATAATTTTAAATTTTCAGGTTAACTTTATTTTCTCGATGTGGTCGCTTCGACAGTCGTAACAAGAGAGAGCTCAATCCAACGTGACATTTATATTCAACAGTTGTCAGCAGTGCTACCAACTACTAAATTCGACTACATAATGACGGTTATCAATTTCAAATTCAAATAACTTAACGACTAGTTTAAATTCGATCTACAATTGCAAATTAATTCAAAAGTGCAGATAAACATTTCATGCAAAAGTGCCAGCAAATTAGCATAGCGCATAAAAATATATTTTTAGATTATGTAAATCCATATTCCGTCGCGGAGTTTTTAATTAAGCTATGGTCTACTGGGGTATCTTTTAGGTAAATAAGTTGGTGCATGTGTACTGAATTTATTATAGATAAAAGATAGTTAGTTACTGGAATTAGGATTGATTCAGTTGCAACACTTTTAGGAGTCAAGGTGGACATATCTTATTTTCTAGTAAAAAAAAATATTTACAGCTGTGAAATGTTCTGAAACTCGAATCAACTAAAGTACAACAGTGAAATTGGATTTTATACTCATAATTTTAACTTTTTTTTTGTATAATATCGCGCAACACAGTACAACGAGAATCAATTTAAACAATGTCTACAGGATTCCCAAGTAACAATTCGTATGCTTTAAAGAAGCACATCATCCTGTAACAATCATATAGTAACACATAATCAGTTTATTGTGTGACATCGCTTATAGAAGTATTTTGATCCGGTAAAAATTCCTTAAAACACTTTCCGGAAAGCTTATAACGTTATTATATAATCAATGCACGACTACATTCAATAACACTTTGATAACACTTGCTCTAAACGTTAACCTAAAAAGATGCTCCATTAAATATTTCTTTGTAGTCTTTATTGATTGACATAAACACACATGCAATAGTCTGACTCTAAATCAACATTTTTCTATAGCACAGTCGGTTCCATTTTTATAGTATGACATTCGTGTGATCATCCAGTAAATTGTTCAGCGTAGTTTTATAGAAGAATGGACTTTGTGATTTTTTTAAAAATTGCCACTTATAAAGTGCTCTGGAATACCACGTTTCTTGAATTGAATTCATTGAAATATTGCATGAAACCAACATTTCCTCACTCCTTGTTAACTTTTGAATCAATTAAAATAATCTCAGCGCAGAAAATGTCTGTATTTTATTGATGAATGTGTGGATTTAATCAACTTCAACTGATTGACATACACTCTCAATCAATAGGATAGTGCCACATGAAAAATGGCTGTATCTCGGTAAGTGATAACGGTATTTTCTTTAAACTTGGTGACAATATTTTCAGTAGTCTGCTTGTTCTTTCAATAATAGAAGTTCTCAAATCCGAGGCCTCGTTGGGATTTTCTTACGAGAATTCTAAAAAACAGTACAAATGGTGAAGTCAATAGGATATTTCCAGTGGAAGTAAAAAATAAAATAACGGTACGATAGGATAGTTTTACTTTGAAAAATAATAATGATATTTAGATCTAGGAAGTATGAAGGTCTTTCCAAAACCTTGATTAGTTGGCCTTCAAATCAATCTTTCATTAATTAACTAGCCTTGTTTAATAATTGGAGTCATTATCTTGTTAAAATCTTATAGGAATGGCATGGAAAATGTCGGAAGTTTTTGGTAATACATTAGGAAGAATATCTTTAAAAGCCTGGGTACTCTGAACACCCCCAATTAAAAAAATCTCAATAGTTCTTAATACCAAGACATTCAACCCCAATGTAGAAACTGTATGGATTGGACAAACGTGTTATTTTTACTGACGGAAAATATTAAATCTCTTCGGTTCAGATGGATTTAGGTATTATTTCCACGATTTGAGCCAGAAGGAATTAACCCTTTACCGCCCAATGTTCCCAATTGGGAACATAATTTCATGTTTTTTTTAAACCCACTTGCAATTTTTTTTTGTTCTTTACCATTTTTTTTTAGTTTGTTAACAAGTTGGTAAAAAGGAAAAAAATAAATAAATGATTAAAAAATTGCCGTTATTTTTTGGTGATTTTTTAAAAATGAGGATTTTTTTTAGTTTTGGGGAAAAAATTTCAAATTTTTTTTAACCAACAAAACCTTGAAATTTTAATGTATTTTTATTTTTTACTATTAATAAATACATACGAAATAATAGTAGTGACCTTAATTTTACAAAAAAAATAATACCGTTATCAGCTGTACATGTTCAAATTGACGTGTTCCCAATTGGGAACATTGGCTCAATTCAGTGTCTTGTAAAAAAAAATATTTTGTTTCCAATTTTTCAATATGACTGGACTTACATTGCAATTGCATGTAATTTTCGCATGTTCTATGTCAGTCTCTATTCGGTGTTCATAAGTGAGAGTTCAAGTTCTTAAATTTGGTAGTGGAATATCTACAGAGCTTAGATGATTGCGACGTGGGTTCATTGAATAATATAGATATCTGCCTCCTGAGGAAAACGACAAAGTTACTGACGAGGAAGACATTGAGCAAGAAATCTTAGACCAAGTGATGTTTGCGGTGAAGTTTCCGTTATAATAAAAAGGTCGGAAGATAGTGAGGCATCGGGCAGTAAAAATAAACGTGTCCAGAAAAGAAAAGCTTCAAATGGTGACCATCAACGGTTGAACACAAGTGGATCATAGCCCAAACCGTGGCAAAAAAAAACGACATTTCACCTCTAAATTGGTTTCCCAGCATTAATTTTCAAACCCCAATAGAAAATGAGCCGATAAAAAACATAGAAACTAACTTCCCTTGAAAACTTTAATTCCGGTAGAAATATATTATTAATTTATGCCACAAAGCTGTCTGCAGAATTTAGCAGAAATAACAAAAATCTACGCCATTCAGCATGTTGATCAGATCGGCGTTGAATGGACGTCGTTTTGCCTTCTGAGAATCACTACTGTGGGAGACATTTACTCTCCAATCGCATCAACCGTAAAGTCCCTTGCAGGAACCGAAAGTCATGGCGAAATCAGCATGTAGATATTCTGTGAAGGAGAACAAAAAGATAGGCATAAAACAACCACATCTTATTCCCAAATATAACGACGGAATGGGTGGGGTCGATATTTTAGATGGACTTCTAATCTTCGTATCGCCCATGTCTAAAGCCCCGGATAGAGTTCGAGCGGAATGAAAATGAAACGGTAATGAACCGGCATAAAAACCGTGGTGACGGTAATGAACCGGCATAAAAACCGTGGTGATTTAAAATTTTAGCTTCGAAAATTGATACAAAGGCGTTTTACGTCCTACATAATCTTAAAAATAACTAAAAAAAATAATTTCCCCATTGTCCGAATGCATTTTCAACGTGAAAATGAGTCGACTCTGTAGCATATTCTCCGTCGGGCGTGGTGAGTTTTGCAAACGTCAAACCGATTCACTGTCCACGACGAGTTCATCGCGGAAATTATCTAATGACCGGGGAATCGAAAAATAACACATAAAATGGCAGAGACAAATTGTGAAACCATTCTCGGATTTTAGTTTATGGAATACCCCATCATTTACCACATATTCCACGACAGTAAGTATGCATTTTCATTGAGAAAATCGCCGCGGACAAAAATTTCATTTTCATTCCGCCCGATCTCTATTCAGGCCTTAAGATGGAAAAAGTAGTCGTGGAATCTATTCGCTAATGTTCTCAACATGGCAGTAGTAGCAGCCTGGTTTGTGCATAAGGAAATGCATGGGAAATCGGCAATGACTCACCTAGACTTCAGGCGGGAAGTAACAATGTTCCTGCAATGGGTTTCATAAAAAATAGGTCCACAGCCACGTCCTAAAGCACATGCTAGCCCAGCAAGATGCAAATTAGATGGCCTCTATTTGATAAATTCATCGCAAGGAAGATGTGCTCTTTGGAAGTCATATGCACGGTTGGAGTGTAAGGAGTGCAACAAACGTCTTCATCTTGAATGAATTTTGCCAAAATATGATTTATACTTTTCCATAAATCAAATTCCCAAATATGATTTATACTTTTCCATATAAATTACATTGAAAAACCAATAAAGTCCAACATATCTGGAATAAAATCGACCTTGTTTTGTTTATATCCCATTACTGGCCATTGTTCCCAATTGGGAACAGCATAGGAAGGGGGGAAGGGGGTGAGGTAAATTTTTTTTTGGTATATTCTTAACCCTCGGATGGTTCAGGTAAATTTTACATACGTAAATGGTTCAGTGGGGTCTGACAGACCCCAAGGCAAAAATCGCTCTAAAACTTAAATTTTTGCTTTTTTGGCACAGTGGTTTGAACTAGAAGTAACTGTGAAGCCTTTTGATTAAGTGGTATATAAAAAAAGTGGAATTCCGACAGTAGCTTTTAGTATGTGGAAGAAAAAATTAGGTGGTGGCAAATTTGAGGGTAATTTGAACTTATCACAAATAAATCAATATAAAAACTAAAATTTTAACAAAATTTAATTTTTATTAGTCAAAACGTATTTAATACTAATTAAAAAAGCTATGTACATCAACATTTTCTAGCTAAGGTTAATATTTTTTCTTAAATCGGGATCCAAAGTTAGTCAATATTTAGAGCATTTTTCTTCACAGCTTTTTCCTCGATGGTCTTCGCAGATCGGCTTTTGCACTCGTTGCAATTGTATTTTGTCTTCCGATCATTTGCTCGTGGGCATAGAAAACATTTTTGCCTCTTTGGGGGACCATCGAACCACATGGGGGACATGGGGCGTCAGCCCCCAAAGGGGGGGGGGCAAGCTGAACAATGCACAAAATGTCTTCAATATTTTGCACTATGCTTCGGAGAATATTGCCCGTTGATTTCCTCCTTCTTAGAAGAAGTTCGTCGAGTGAATAGCCAAGTTCGCTGAGGAAGCTTTATGTATTATGTGAAAAACCCAACTAATTATTACGCTCATAAAAGGCATTAATTTATGTCTTGACTTAAAAAACATAAGGTAATGACACAATAGTGAAAGGAGATCCTCATAAATGAAAACCAGGTAAAAAACGGCATAATTTTTAATGAATTGAGTAAAAAATTTAAAAACCCCTAATTCAAAACACCCTAAATTTTCCATTTCTTTCAAAATTAACATACATATCTAATTTCCCAAATGTACTCCCATTGCAAAGATTCAACCTTTCCCGACTGTTATTATTACATTTTACCGTTTTCCAAATAACATATTTTGAAAATTTCCCACAAAACGAAAAATTTACTTTTGTAAAAAAGACATACGTAAATGGTTCGTGGGGTCTGACAGACCCCAGAGCACTTTCAAAGTGCTATAACTTATTAACAAAATCACAAATTCCAACAAATTCATGCTTAAATGAACGTATGTGACACATACTTAAATTACATATGCATCAAAATACCATTCAACAAATTTTTCTATGAAAATTTTAAGATTTAAATTTCTCTGGGGTCTGTCAGACCCCACTGAACCATCCGAGGGTTAAAAGAATCATATTCCCAAGTAACAATTTCATCTATAATACTTCATAGAATATTTTCTTTTAACGATAATAGGGGCACTTTACAGGGTATAAACACTGAATAATAGTCCAATAATGGCATTTGGCGCCGTTTTTTGATGCAATTGCACCTTATTGTAGCACTGACATACATCATGTCTTTATGTCATCATTTTATGTCATTTTCTCGCGTTTGAAAAAAAAAAAAGAAAAAAAAATAATTCCCGCAGCCAGTGTCGAACCAGAGACTGTCGTATGCCAGTCCGACGCCCTAACCACTCGGCCAACCTCACATATAGGTTGACATTGCTCGTAAACACTACAAGTGGTCAACACTTCTTTATCGACCCTTCTCCTATGCACCTTCTTCTTTATATTATGTCAATCAATTGAAGTTGAATAAATCCACACATTCATTAATAAAATGCAGACATTTTCTGCGCTGAGATTATCTTAATTGATTCATAAGTTAACAAGGACTGAGGGAATGTTGGTTTCATGCAATATTTCAATGAATTCAATTCAAGAAACGTTGTATTCCAGAGCACTTCATAAGTGTCAATTCTTAAAAAATCACAAAGTCCATCCTTCTATAAAACTACGGTGAACAATTTATTGGATGACCATACGAATGTCACACTATAAAAATGACACCGACTGTGCTATAGAAGAATATGTGCATGTGTGTGAGTTAACTTAGAGAGACTATTGCATGTGTGTGCTGTATCATCCAATAAACACACAGAGTGGAGTATTTAAAGGAGTGTCTCTTTTAGGTTAACGTTTAGAGACAGTTTTATCGAAGGTTTATACCACCATCTTTAAATTTATTACATAATGATGATATAAGCTTTCCGGAAAATACTTTAAGGATGTTTTATCGGATCAAAATATTACTTTAAGCGACGTGACACGATAAATGAATTTCGTGGTACTATATGAATGCTACAGTGTGAAGTGCTTCTTTAAAGCAAACGAATTGTTGCTTGGGTTTAGAGTTAATATTCAGGAACAAAAAAAGGAAATTCAAGCGATTAAGAGTTCGGACTTTAAAGGGTTAATTTTGTAGACGCATCACTCAGAGTAAGAAATGTCGTGGCATATGGGGTTGAATATTTCGGTATGGAACTATTGAACTTGTGAAAACTGGGGGTATTCACAACGTCCAGGCTTACAGAGATAATCTGGGTAATGTAATTCTTAAAATTTCCGACATTTTCTATGCAACTTCTTTGAGACTAACAAGATAATACTTCCTAGATCTAAATACCATCAAAAATGTGTGGGGATGAATGACAAGGAAGATCTACTAAACCGTTAGACGATAGTTTAGGAACACTGAAGCTCTTCTGTGATTAAATAAAGCTCTACTTATTACCAGCATCCTTCTTCAAAGTAAAATTATCCTTTCGTACTGTTATTTGATGTTCTATTTCCACTAGAACTATCCAATTGACTTCACCATTTGTATACTGTTTTTAAGAATTATCGTAAGAAAATCCTTACGGGACTCTGGATTTGAGACCTTCTATTATTCAAAGAACAAGCAGGCTACTGAAAATATAGTCACCAAGTTTGACAAAAATACCGTTATCACTTACCGAGATACAGATATTTTTCAAGTGGAACTATCCTATTGATTGGGAGTGTATAAAGAAGAAGGTGCATTGCAGAAGGGTCGATAAAGAAGTATTGAGCATTTCGATGGAAGCAACTAACCACTTGTATTGTTTACGAGCAATGTTAACTACAGTCGAACCTCGATATCTCGAAGTGCCATGGGAGCAGAAAAATTGTTCGAGATATCGAAAATTCGAGTAATCGAAAACAATAAAACAAATTTTACATGTTTATGTTTGTCGTTTTTTTTGAGTCTTTTCTCGACTTATTCGGCTTATCGAAGTAACAAAATACATTCGGTCCAACAATTTTCGGAAAATTCGGCTGATCGAAGTCACAATTATTGTGAAATCAGCATGTTGTTAAGTTACTTGACAAAATTCGTGGTTGATGCGGCTTATCGAAGTCAGAACACGTTTTGGGACCGACAAATTGCTTCGAGACATCGAAAAATTCGGCTAAAAGAAATTCGAGTTAATGCAAAAATTTATATGGAAATTTCAAGGGACCGAAGAAATATTTCGACACATCGAGAATTCGCGAAAGCGAGGTTCGTGTTGTCGAGGTTTGACTGTATATATGTGAGGTTGGCCGAGTGGTTAGGGCGTCGGAATGACGTACGACAGTCGCTGGTTCGATGCTGGCTGTGGGAATTATTTTCTTTTTCTTTTTTTTTGCAAACGCGAGAAATTGACAGAAAATGATGACAACACATGATGTATGTCTTTTTAAAAGCGTAATTCAGTGTTATGTACAATAAGTTTCTATTGGATCAAAAAACGGCGCCAGATGCCATTATTGGACTATTATTCAGTGTTTATACCCTGTAAAGTGCCCCTATTGTCGTTAGAATAGAATATTTTACGAAGTATTATAGGGATGCAATTGTTACTTGGGTTACCAGGTCGTAAATGTATACACATCCGGGTAAGCGTATAAGCATCTGCTTGCTTCCTCTATTTTAAAATTTTATTCATCGTAATCAAATTTATGCGACGCAAAATCCATATTAAAGAATCCTTTAACTCCCCAAATAGCTTATGTTTCGCAGAAACGAAACGAAAGCCGTTTATTCTACTTTGTAAACAAATAAAAAGGGAATTAAGGCAGATAGGCAGATAGAAAGGACATGTCGTTACTGTTCCTTACATTGATATTGATTGAATTTGGTTTTATAGTGAAATATGTACTAAAGAGTTGATTTTCTTTTTGAAGCACTTTACGGCAGCACTCAACATTTATAGTAAAATCAAAATATACGCAAAATAAATTTAACATAAAAATTTGAATTTAAAAAACAAAACAGCAACTGAAACAACAAATTTAAAAGAATACATTGTTGCCTGTTTTCATTTATTTTTATTATGATAAATAAAAATGTTTGTACAAAATATATTATTAAATTATTTAAAAAAAAATATATTAAAATACTTTTTTCTCTTCTTATAAATAGATTTTGTTTGGGTCATCGTTCAAACGTACAGTTATGTCAGCACAACCGCTTTGAACACACACTTATTCTGTTGGAATAATGCTGGCCAAATAAATGATTTAATAACGTCCGAACGTCTGTCGGACAAGGGATGTCGTTCATGCTTCTCGGGACGAAGAAAACCTGGAAGATAAAAATGTTTATTCGAAAAAAAAACATGAAATAGTCCAAGGTATGTAATTCAATATTTTTTTTACAGTATCCGCTACAAAATAAGAGTAAAAAAACATCAAATACATGGCTAATAGCTTATAATAGCTTATAATAATTATTTTTAATTTACAAACGTTTCGGAGACATGGGCATAGCCAAGGGGAGGCAGGGAGAGGCGCTTGTCCCCCCCTCCCCCCCTAAACGATGACAACGGTAAGTTTTTTCAACTTGGTATTGTACAAAAAAGTATGTCGACTGCGATATTTTAGAGCGTAAAAATGCCGGTTTGCTCTGGAATGGCACGAAAACTGTCTTACTATAAATAAACAACTGCGCGTAGGAGGTGATCGGTTAGCGCCTTCAAATCGAAAAATTTCGGTCTTAGTGACTCGGATACTCCGATACAGGAAAACTAACAAACTGTCATTTGCAACCTGCACCGCAGTGCCAAGGGTCTTGTTGAGTTTTTAGCGATTACTTTAAAAACGGCAAGAGATACAGAACCCAACCCCCCAAATTAGGTTCTTCTGAGAAAAACTTTTTTGTTTGTGCACCGATTTCAACCAAATTCCACACAAATGTATTTCAATTGATGGCACAAAACATATGTACGAATGAATCAAAGCGGACCATGCAGACATGGGGCTGCCATACAAACCGAGCCCCCATTTTGGTGCTTCTAAGAAACATTATTTACACCAATTTCACAAAACCTTGAATTAATGTGTCTTTATCAAAGCAACTAAAAAGGTCAAAACAAATGAAATCGTACTATAGGGCCATGCTCCGGGTTCTATACAAAATCCACAGAGTCAAAATCCACAAAATCAAAATCCATGAAGACAAAATCCATAAATTTTTGTATGAAGAGAGCCATAATGCTGATTGCGTGGGCTCCGATTCGGTGATGTCAGTGCGGGGTTTTTTTACAAAAATAATCATGAAATGGTCCAAAACGTTAATTTCCAGTGGCGGAGCTTGAGAAAGTTCAGCGTTTTTTTTTTAAGTTAAAAACCAGAGGTGAGAGCTAGCGGTGATGGGCAGATTGGAATTTTCGTTTCCCGGAAGGTGATTAAGAGTCTTTCATTTGTAGCATTTGATCAATGATAGCAAAAAATCTGGTCCGGACACTTGGAATATTAGTTTTATACTTAAATACCACCAATTTAGCCAAACAAAAAACAAACGATTCAAAATATGTAGTCGTTCCATGCAGAACAGGGGGAACTAAATATTGAAATTTTTTAGCTATAAAAAACACAATTTTTCCAAGGAATATTTTAAGAAAAAACCTAAAGTTTTAGATGGATTTTCAGAAAATTCGCTTAACTAGACAATTGCCAACCCCCGGAGCATATGCGCTCTACCTGAAGACACGGAGAAGGATGCACCCCGAGCATATGCGCTTTAGCTGTCTTTACCTGAAGAGCTTATGGTCCGGGTGCATTCCTCTCCGTGTCATCGGCTAAATCGTCTTCAGGTAAAGCGCATATGATCCGGGATTTGGTAATTGTCTAGTTAACGTAATAATGTACATAAATATTCACAATAGTCAATTGTGATAAGCAAACTGATGTAAATTCTTGTTTCTACTGTGAATATGAATTTTATGTATTTTTATTGTGTTGATTTTGAATTTATAGATTTCGTCTTTTTGGATTTTGACTTTGTGAATTATGACTTTATGGATTTTGTCTTTGTGAATTTTGTCTTTGTGGATTTTGACTTTGTGGATTTTTCAATATTTTTGGATTTTGTCTTTTTGGATTTTGGATTTTGTATAGAACTCCATGCTCCCGCATCACCCAATAAAATTTTCTAAGTAAATATTTTTTGTTTGCCCACTTATTCCAACCAAATCCACCACAAATGTTGTTTTGTCGGCGCAACTGAACTTTTGTGAAGACAGAAGGAAAAGAATGGTGGGGGGATTAAATACAAGTCGTAGGTACGCCCGAAAAAAACTTTTAGCCCGAGGGGAGCGAAGAGTGTCCAAATTTCGGCCGCGCCCGAATTTAGCCTCGTTCTATTTAAAGCCTATTACTGACATCGAGAGTGCAATTTTTGTCCGCTGCGTTTTTTTTTTTCAATGAAAATGTATTCTTACTGTCGTGGAATATGTGGGGAATGCTGGGAAGTTCCATATGCTACAATCCGAGACCGGTTCCATAATTTTTCACGGCCATTTTATGTATTTTTTTCCGATTCCCCGGTTATTTCATCGTGAAATGTCAAATGACCGGGGAATCGAAAAATAACACATAAAATGGCCCAGAAAAATTATGGAACCGTAAGAATACATTCTCATTGAAAAAAATGCAACGAACAAAAATTGCACTCTCGATGTCAGTACTAGGCTTTAGATAGAATTTAAAAGTGAAAAAATGTCAATTTTTTTAGAATTTTGGTTCACTTTGTATGGGGGTACCCTTCGTTTTGATCGGATGATAATAATTGCTTCAAAGGAGCATAATAGGGCTTAAACTATGCACCCCACCAAATTTGATCTGCCTGGCTCAATTTGAAAAGAAGCTACAGGCATGCCCTTTGAAAAATCTTAGGAGAAGTGAGGGGGGCGTCAATGATCGGAACACTCAAATTTTTGGTACAAATCAAATAAATTTTGTTAGCAATAAATGGACAAGATCTTGTGACCCTAGGTCTATTCTATCAAGAGTTACAGTGAGAAATGTAAAACTCAAAAAATGTAAATTCTCTATGATACTTTTGGGTCTAGGGTATAATTTTCCAAAAAAATGACTAAAGTGTTATATATCATTACAAAGGTAATTTTGTGTAGTTTGTTTCGTCCTCAGGACATTTTAAGGTCAGATTCATAGTTTACCAGAAATTTGCAAAAAACTGAGTTTTCACCCCTTCGCCACCCCCTCACCCCTTAACCCATGGCGCAAATTAGTGTAACTTTTTTCTGCGTATATAGGGCAGTGTATTCAACAATTTGGCATTAAACATTTTTTTTTTATGTTTGGGGCTATCTGTACTGTACTGTGGTTGTATGAAAATTAGCCCGTATAGTGCAGGTTAGCTGTCGAAAAAAAACAAAGCCAAAACTGTTTCAATCGGCTTCATTTTGCATTTGGGGATGAAGTACCATCTCGTACGACAATTTATAACTATGGTTTAACGAGTTAAAACGTGGGCGCAATTCACTCAAGACCATCATGTGACATACCGTGAAATAGAGGCATCCTTGGGCAGGGCCGGATTTAACCTGTATGCCGCCCCTGGGCAGTAGGCAAATGGCCGCCCCAATGAAGAAGAAAAAGAAGGAAACGAAATATCTGAAAATAAAGGGGACAATTTGATTTTTTTTATAGCTAGCAGTGGCGTAGGAAATTTAGTGTTTGGGGCTGGTATGGTTTAATACTTTTTGGCTTTTTCATTGGTTGGAGTATTCAACCGCAATGCACTGGAATACACAGTATTTAAAATTTTGTATTTAAACGAATTTATACCACGCAACGCTTTGCGATCCCATTTAAATGTACTTTTTGTAATACTGTAAATTGTGATGCTGTTGGTATAAAGTTATGCAACAGGAACGTTGTTGATTAATTAAGTTCAAGCATCTATTAATTTTGAAATTTCGTACTCATTGCCCCTATTTTTCCAACGCCCCTACTACGAAGTTACAGCACTAAGCTGCGCATGTGCATGATTTTGTTTATTTATTAATTTTCCATATTCGTAAGAGAAATGTCATCTTGTAGCTTCGATCTAGTTACCATAGAAAATATTTTGGTCCCGAAAAAAAGTCGCATATCAAGTGTATTTTACGGTTATTTGCATTTCCTTTCTAGATTTTCTTATTCATTGGGCCGCCCTCAGCCAGTAGTTTAGCTTGAAACTAGTAGGAGTCGCATACACATACATGGTGTGGTAAAAAAGCATTCTCATTGTCACACCTCGTAGTATTTTTGAGATGTCCTTTGTCTAATGTAATTAACCTAAGCTCCGATTTGGAGTTTTTTTTGAATTTTTGGGAAAAAAAAATAAATTTAACGAAAATTTTTAAAATGCAAGCTCGGAATGTTATTCAGGAAAAGTCATTAGGTACCGCTTTTATACGCTTTGCTGATATTTTGTAATCTTAAACGATTTATTGTGAGTGGAAGTTTTAATTTTTCTACACTGAAAACGTGACAAATTAAAACTAAAATTTGTGAAAAAGTAACTTAAACCGAATCACACGATGGAAACATGATACGAAGAAAATATAGACAATGATAGTCAATGCCGAGAGATTTGGACCCTTCCCGAAACCAAATCGTGCACTCGTCACTGTTGATTCTCATCCAATTTAAAGTGAATGGACGTGTTGTAGGTTCAGAAGTTAATTGATTGTTACACTCGAAAACTGCTCGAGGTTTCCAATAAAATTGAATATAGAGAGTCATCTACGGAACCATACTGCCAGGGGAGTGCCTAAGCAATTACGCTCTTTCCACCCGTTCCATCGGACTGCTTTGACATACGGCATTTTATTGACGGAATCTAAGTGTTAAATTGGGATTTCCTCGTGTGATGCATACACTCACCTTCTGAAACCCAACCCCGGGTCGCAACTCCAGTTTGGGTAACAACCTCCAGTCATCTCGAGATAGTAAGGTACCATGGACCCTGGGCAAACCTATCGCCGAGGTACACTATTTGCTAAAGACTTCCCAATAGCAGGTGTGACCGATCTTCCTTCGGTCCCGTTAAAGGTTAACCCTCACGCTAAATTCAGACGTGAATACCCCAGGTTCGTTTAACCATCAGCTTAAAGCGATTTGTAGTGCTGCTTTTCACATCCGGATGAGGGTCCTTCAGCATACTAGTCAGTAACTAGAAAGCAATTAACATTTTTTCCTAATTATGTCAACTATGCTCCTTGAGTCAAAGTCCATCTTTCATAGAATTTAAAACCAAAAATTTGCCGCCCCTCAAAATCTGCCGCCCCGGACAGCTGCCCAGGTTGCCCATATGGGAAATCTGGCCCTGTCCTTGGGCGTTTTTCTCCCGGCCATACATTCAATGCTGCATCAACACTTGGCCGTAAGAAAAGGGTGTTCCCGTCGAATCTCGCATAATTTGACAATAGCTCAAAAAAAGGCTCGTGTCGATTGGTGCAGAAAAATTATAAAAAATACCATAACGGATAACGGTGCATCAAATGACGTGAAAAAAGTCGTCACAGACGACAAAACAAATCATGGATCTATGAGCTGGAAAGTAAACAGCAGTCGATCGATGTGTGTGTGTTCCAAGACCTCGTATTGTATTTTTCTTTGACTACTAGCTATCTCCGTTCAGAAGTTACAGCCGTTCGAAGATGTGACCCAGGACCACTTACATAAAGAGACAAAATTGATGCCAATACGCGACCACAATCTCCTCCTTTCCAAACAGTATCTTGTTGGTTGCTACCGTGAGGATCATCCCAACCATAGTCTCATGGACCGAATTCCTCCACCACGATATGTCAGGCGTGGTTTACGAGACCTAGAGAGAGAGGTCCAGGGACCCTTACGATGAAGATGCATACCGAGCTGACATCGCAGAGATTCACACTGCAGAAGTGAATCGGTCTATAGGTGACGATAGCTTAGGTGCGAATAGAGTCCTCTCAGAGCGCCCACAAGAGTAACACTAGCTCAATTTCAGTCGGGATTTTGTTCGCGCCCCAATTCGTACATTTCTCGCATAAACCCGGACATCCAAAACATTTGTCCAAACTGTGCTGGCGCTCCTCACGATGTGGGTCATTTGTTTCAATGCCCAGCTGCGCCCGCTGACTTAACCCCTATCTCACTGTGGGAAAACCCTATCGCAGCAGCCATGTTTTTGTCTCTTGATATCACGGACGAAAACATCGACGAACCATAACTCGAGTCCACATAGATGCACAGCGGTTACCACACCTTTCTGAACCGCTAAAAGAAGAAGAAGAAGACAAAATAAATACCATAGGGTCCCCCAATGGCAAACGGGATCATATTTTTATAAAAACTTAGCTAAAATGAACTAGGGGATGTAATTTATGTTGCTGATCACATTTTGCTGAAAATTTGAGAGTCTCAGCTGTCTCCGTTCAGAAGATACAGCCGTTAAAAGATCTGACCCAAGACAACAGCAAAAAACCATAGGGGAACTAAGGGCTAACGGGATCATATTAAAAAAAAAAAAAATTCTTCTGAGCTTCAATGAATTAAGGATGTAGAGCTGCAACGCACATTTTGTTGGAAATTTGAGAGTACCAGCTCTCTCCGTTTAGCCGTTCAGCGATGTCACCCAATATGAACAAAAATACCATAGAGGAGGGTAAGAGCAAACGGGATAATTTTTTTGGGGAATCTTGGATTGGGTTGAAATATTCTGTTTGATTGACCCAACAAGTGGTCCACGGACCGAAGGTGGTCCGTGAGTCAGTGGCTGGCGAGATACTATGGAGTCAACTTCTGAAAATGGAGTTTTAATCCTGATTAATGAAAATAAAAGGCATGTGCTTTGAATGAACTGAATACTATCGTTAGGTATGTGGTCGATATGAAAATGCGATGCGTGCAGACCTTAAGTTATGTTGCATAAAGCTGTACCTGTGATTTTCTTACATAATGTGACATGTTGTATGTACGTAATTGTTTTTATTTCTTAAGTGGATTGGCACAATGGCTGCAGAGTATTCAAATTTTACCACAGTACTAAACAAAGAAGCATTAGAATGAATCAATATCATTTAAAGACACAACTTTGCGCGGTGTTCGCCGTACCAGGGCCAGGGTAATTGAATTTAATCGTCATTTGCGTTGTTCATTGATTTCAATCCGCCGCCGACGGTTTCTTTGATATTTTGAGCGTATACTTCGACTGAGCTGTTCCGCGTGGTTCGGCGGAAATTTTTTGTGCGTGTTTCGACAAAGCCTAGAGAGAGTCTGCTTAAAATTGTTTCAATACGAGGCGGTCACAGAGGAGGTATGTGTTTTCTTCTGATGTTTCCAACCATTTTGGACATAAAAAAATAATGAAAAAATCTAAAACCTTGTAAAAAAAAAATCGCGAAATTCCCTTTAAAAAAAATATGGTGGTCCGTAATGACTATTGATTCATGTTTAAGCAAAGTCATTTGCGAGTTGGGAACCATTGGTGTTTACCCTAATAGACCTAGAGCCAGCGACACTTCAAATGTAACTATTTCCTGGCCATTCTGTTACACATTATCGCAAATTTCATGATTGGCGATGCCCCAAAACGGTAGTCAAATATTTGCAACTATTTCCTGGCCTTTGACTCATATGCCATTTCATAGAGGACGAGTCCCCGCATATATACTCCAAAAGCCAGACAAATATTGGTGGGCTAACATGGTGGCAGACACGCTCCAAAAATTGAAATTTGTATGAAAAATGGGAAGTGCTTCTACAAAAATAACACTAACTCCATGATGCTAAACCATGTAGGTACAGTAAGAGCCTAAATATTTTCCAGACACTTCCCTCAGCATTTAAGCCAAATTTCACTTCAAAATACCAATTACAACCCGGTGGATTTATCAATCGAAATTTGACTATTTTTCAAGTAAATTCACAGGCAATATAGTACAGCAAATAGTAGCACTTTCTCCTAATATCACACAGATGGCCAACAGCACCGATTCCTTCTGAATGGGATATCATTGAAAACACCGTGTTGAGCTTATATTTCCAAAGGCAGACAAAACCCTTTAAAAGGACGATCAGCAGACGAGCCCTTAAATGGGGCAAAAAGTGTAATTTAGCTTGAATCAACAATTATCTCTCGTGGCAGCATTTTCCCCTAATATCAGAGGAATGGACCCCAGCAGCGATTTTTTCAGGACGGCGTATCATTTAGAACACCATGCTAAGTAAATATTTCCAAAGGCAGACATAAAGCATTAAAAGGACGATCAGCAGACGAGCCCTTAAATGGGGCAAAAAGTGTAATTTTGCTTGAAACAACAATTATCTCTCGTGACAGCATTTCCCCCTAATATCACACGGATGCGCCCCAGCAGCGTTTCTTTTTGAACGGTATATCATTCAGGACACCATACTAAGTATATGTTTCGAAAGGCAAACATAAAGCATTAAAAGGACGATCAGCAGACCAGCCCTTAAATGGGGCAAAAAGTGTGATTTTGCTTGAAACAACAATTATCTCTCGTGACAGCATTTCCCCCTAATATCACATGGATGCGCCCCAGCAGCGTTTCGTTTTGAACGGTATATCATTAAGGACACCATGCTTAGCCTATATTTTTAAAGGCAGACATAAACCATTAAAATGACGATCAGCAGACGAGCCCTTAAATGAGACAAAAAGTGGAATTTTGCTTGAAACAACAATTATCTCTCGTGACAGCATTTTCCCCTAAAATCAGAGGAATGGCCCCCAGCAGCGATTCTTTCTGCACGGAATATCATTTGGGACACCATGCTAAGTAAATATTTCCAAAGGCAGACATAAAGCATTAAAAGGACAATCAGCAGACGAGCCCTTAAATGGGGCAAAACGTGGAATTTTGCGAGAAACAACGATTATCTCTCGTGACAGCATTTCCCTCTAATATCACACGGATGGCCCCCAGCAGCGATTCTTTCTGGACGTCATATCGCTTAGGACACCATGCTTAGTCTATATTTTTAAAGGCAGACATAAACCATTAAAAGGACAATCAGCAGACGAGCCCGTAAATGGGGCAAAACATGGAATTTTGCGAGAAATAACAATTATCACTCGCGGCAGCTTTTCCCCCTAATATCACACGGATGGCCTTCAGCAGCGTTTCTTTTTGAACGGTATATCATTCAGGACACCATGCTTAGTCTATATTTTTAAAGGCAGACATTAACCATTAAAAGGACAATCAGCAGACGAGCCCTTAAATGGGGCGAAAAGTCGAATTTTCCGAGAAACAACAATTATCTCTCGCGGCAGCTTTTCCCCCTAATATCACACGGATGGCCCTCAGCAGCGTTTCTTTTTGAACGGTATATTATTCAGAACACCATACTTAGTATATTTTTCCAAATGCAGACAAAAACTTAAAATAGGTCGATCAGTAGACGTGCCTAAAGTGGTGGCAAAAAAGTGATCATTGTTGTTTCCCGCAAAATACCACTTTTTGCACGACTTAAGGGCTCGTCTGGTTATCGTCCTTTTAATGGTTTATGTCTGCCTTTGGAAATATTTACTGAGCACGGTGTCCTTAGTGATATGCCGTTCAGAAAGAATCGCTGCTTGGGGCCATCCGTGTGATATTAGGTGGAAAAGCTGCCGCGAGAGATAATTGTTGTTTCTCGCAAAATTACACTTTTTGCCCCATTTAAGGGCTCGTCTGCTGATTGTCCTTTTAACGGTTTATGTCTGCCTTTTAAAATATAGACTAAGCATGGTGTCCTGAATGATATACCGTTCAAAAAGAAACGCTTCTGAGGGCCATCCGTGTGATATTAGGGGAAATGCTGTCACGAGAGATAATTGTTGTTTCAAGCAAAATTACACTTTTTGCCCCATTTAAGGGCTCGTCTGCTGATTGTCCTTTTAATGGTTTATGTCTGCCTTTTAAAATATAGACTAAGCATGGTGTCCTGAATGATATACCGTTAAAAAAGAAACGCTGCTGAGGGCCATCCGTGTGATATAAGGGGAAATGCTGTCACGAGAGATAATTGTTGTTTCAAGCAAAATTACACTTTTTGCCCCATTTAAGGGCTCGTCTGCTGATCGTCCTTTTAATGCTTTATGTCTATCTTTGGAAATATTTACTTAGCATGGTGTTCTAAATGATATGCCGTCCAGAAAGAATAGCTGCTGGGGACCATTCCTCTGATATCAGGGGAAAATGCTGTCACGAGAGATAATTGTTGTTTCAAGCAAAATTACACTTTTTGCCCCATTTTAGGGCTCGTCTGCTGATCGTCCTTTTAAAGGGTTTTGTCTGCCTTTGGAAATTTAAGCTCAGCACGGTGTTTTCAATGATATCCCATTCAGAAGGAATCGTTGCTGTTGGCCATCTGTGTGATATTAGGGGAAAGTGCTACTATTTACTGTACTATATTGCCTGAGAATTCACTTGAAAAATAGTCAAATTTCGATTGATAAATAAACCGGGTTGTAATTGGTATTTTGAAGTGAAATTTGGATTAAATGCCGAGGGAAGTGTCTGGAAAATATTTAGGGTCTTACTGTACCTACATGGTTTAGCATGATGGAGTTAGCGTTATTTTTGTAGAAGCACTTCCCATTTTTCATACAAATTTCAATTTTTGGAGCGTGTCTGCCACCATGTTAGCCCCCCAATATTTGTCTGCCTTTTGGAGTATATATGCGGGGACTCGTCCTCTGTGATATGGTATATGAATCAAAGCCCAGGAAATAGTTGCAAATATTTGCAACTATTAACGGCTTTGAAGTTGTCTGCCACCCCTTTAGCCCCACTGCCCAGGAGGGAGACTATCGTTTTAGGGCCTCGCCAATCATGAAATTTGCGAAAATGTATAACAGAATGGCCAGGAAATAGTTGTAAATAATTTCCACTTGGGCTCTTAGACTATAATAAGTCATTCGAAAAATTATAAAGAGCCAAATTTTTTCCTAAAACTTACCCAATGTAAAGTCATTGTCCAAATAGCAACATCGACTCTTGTTCACAATTTTCCACGAAACCCTGACACTGGCACTGATAAAATGCAATAAAGCCGTACATGTCTCCAGTTGAGGATATTCGTGGAGTGTGGAAAGCACCTAAAACAAGGAATTCATCATGATCATTCTTCGGCATCCTAAAATCCAACGAAATTACCTGATTCGCCACCTGTTTGTCAACATCAGCCAACGGAAATCCATCCGCCGTATTGTTCAAATATTGTCGTACAGCATGATCCAAACTCAGAGTGGAATCTCGTTGATTTTCCACAGAACAGCCCAACACTCGATGAACTTCGTGCAATTTACGTTCGCGTAAACACTGGCAGGCTCGAAATGAGAGCTAAAAAAAAACACACACAAATTACAGATTAAAATATATACCGAAACCCAATACATATCTACGGAAATGTGCAACAAAAAAAAGACGAGATAATCTACCGCGAATAATTACGCTTATCGAAACAGACTCGCGGACAATTTCACGAGGGCGGACCAGCTTCCAGAGGCGGCCTATTGCGACAATTTTGCCCGAAGCAGCAGTCGCATCCAGTACTTTTGTTATATGCAGAAAGAAAGTGGTTACCAGAAAAAAAAGTGAAAAGTCTGAGAGTAAATATCCGCCAAACCAGTTGCCTGCGCGACTCTTTGGTGGTGCGACATTTTGCAAGTTTGCACACACAAAGTAAAAGTAAAATTTTTAGTGAACTTGAAAATGAAAACAAATTCGACCTACATGTACGACACGTTGCGCGAATGTGCAACACCGAACTGGTTGTCGCGCAGAAACTGGATCGCGGAGGATTTATTTGCATAAACCACAAAAAGATGGCGTGGAAACTGGTTGCATTCTTCCTCATGAATTTCCAAACAGGATTATGATTGAAATCGAAACTCAAAATCAAAACCCAATCAAAAACAAACCGACAGCAATCGAACTTTTTTTTGTATGCCCTTCATCATCACGCAGACTTATTGATACTTACCACGATAATCGAAAATAAGATTTTCTCTTTCAAATTACGAACGTGCTTTAGTTGCGGCAAATCATTCAACGTCTCCAACGTATCGGATCTTTTGCGATTGTAAAGATCGCGATACAGATGAATAATTTCGCTGGTACTGCAAAGCAAAAAAAAAACAAGAATGAGCCAAAGAAAAGTATTCAATCGTTCATATAATAAGATTCAAAGATTACGCAAAAAATACAACCTTAATCCCATAAAAGATTTGTATGCATATACGCTGACCATAGCACATACTCGTACACACCGAACCAATTTATTGTTACGAAATACAATAGCATTAGGTTCGCGCAGTTCGGCTTCTTTGATCACCTCTCATGGTTCGTGAATGTATCGATATCGAACTTACCCAACATCTTCCACTGGTCCTTCCGAATCCGAATGATATCCGTCGCTAGAAAAGCTCTCACTGCTCGGACTGGACGGAGCAGTTGAGCCCATCAGTTTAACAACAGTGTCACATCCTCGCGAGAAATTCATCAAAAGTCCGGCAGCAGGACGTTTGTCCACATTGGAATTCGGATCCAATCTCTTTATCTGACCAACATTTTGCAGAACGGTCTTATCATTCTGCACACGTTCCGCAAGATTCTCAATTAGTATCTGAAGTTGCTTCAACGACGGTTTGTCGAGGATGGTCAGGAGCGATTTGTTGTCTATCAATCGCTGCTGTATATCGTTATAAGTGATGGCCAGCAATCGCTGATGGGATGATTGCGCCGGGTCCTGATTTACTGTAATATTGCTCAACTCATCCAGTTTATGAATTGCCGTTTTATATGTGTCAATGTGATTTTGAATTTCATTTCTAAGCGCCACGTGAAGAGATATAAGTGTGCCAGTATGATCGGCGGTAAGGCCATGCACACCCAATCCTTGAACGGCTTGATCCAGATTTTTTCGTCTTTCGTTGATGGTATTGCGCAGATCTGGCTGCCATTGTGCAATTGATTGGATCAACTTCATACATCGCTGTCGCAAGCCGCATTCATGCGGACTGCTAAACAGGCGTATCAGATGCCATATGATGAGGTCAGCAGAAATTGACGGACGTGGTGTTGGTTCGACGGTGTTAAGTCTGTAAATAGGTAAAACTTGATGATTTCAAATCTGTAGCATGGCTGTAGCTGGATTCAATCTTAATTGACATACCATGGGCATCATTACCTTGTATGAAAAGTCTTACCTAAGAAAAAGTGCTTCCAGTAAATAAGCACTGTGCGGCAAACCTTCTACCAATAGGTCAATCGGTAATTCGGCCACCACTGTTCGGAGAAGAGACGGGCCCAATCGAGCGACAATGACGGCAGCTTCGCGATATTGACGTCCCTCGCAGAGCAGCATCAAACGACGCAATACCTGACGCGGACTACTGAATCCTTCCCGACCATCGCGGGATGGTGCACGAATGCGCTCACGACTGTCACACATTGTAGTCGGCCATGACGTACCATGTGGGTTTTATACTAAAATAAAAAGAAGATGGTATAGGGTATATTGTTTTTGTTACGCCGATATTATGTAACCTCAGCCACCGGAGGTATGGCAAAGTATATATATAAACAGGGTCGGTCCCTGATTCTATTGAGCCATGTCTGTAAGTCGCACGATAACTCCCGGAATAATGAAGCTAGTGGTTTGAAATTTTGGTCTGATGTTTCTTTTCATAATATTTTAGACGGTATTTAAAATAGGCCAAAACGGACCAGGGGTTCCCCTTTTTTTCCTGGGTAGAGATGGGGAATCTTCTTAGATACTGCATGTCGTGTAGCAAAAAACCTCCGGCATGCAATTATGTCGGATTTCTACCGACTAAACCTACACCTCTTTTTCACCGCTTGACCCCGCGGGACAACCTTTCAGCATTACTTCACAGGGCCAATTCCGCCTAATCAGCCATCACCGGGTACCAGACTTCCGTCTGCGTTCCTCTCTCTGTAGCTCCATGTGAATGGCACTAACAGCCCTGCATACTGAGTCCCAGTTATCCGCCGATAGTAGCATTAGAGCCACTAGATTCTGGGGGCTTATGTTGTCTCCCAGTTCTGCTTCTAGTTGGCTGCGGATATGTCCAAATCTGGAGCAATCAAACACAACGTGTTTGGCATCTTCCGCAACTCCCTTGCAACTCGGGCATTCTGGCGAATCGTCCAGCTTAAACCGATGCAAATACTGTCGGTAGGTACCCTCCGTGACCTGTTAAAAATTGGGTCATGTAAAAATTCACATCTCCGTGTTTTCGATTAACCCATATGGCTATGTCCGGAATAAGGGTATGTGTCCATCGGCCAGTAGATGCCTCATCCCATCGAACCTGCCATCTTCTCATAGATTCCACCCTTTCATTGTTTCTTCGCCCTGGGTGCATCTCCAGTGATTCGCCTTGGCGATCGCTATACAGTCTGCTGATCTCGTCTACAAGGATCGGCAAAGGCATCATTCCAGCCACCACGTAGACCGCTTCATGCGATGTGGTACGGTACGCACAACACACTCTCAAAGCACACCTACGATATATCGCGTTTAGAGGTTTTGCATTGCATGCGAAACGTAATGCACTGGCCCAAACTGGTGAGGCATATATAATGATAGATGTTACCACTCTTGACAGTAGCAGCCTCCTACTTGTTCTCGGACCACCTATTTTTGGCATCATTCGTGCTAGTGCTGCGGTGGCAGTCGCCGCCTTGTCACCTACATACCTTATGTGCTCTCCAAAGCTTAGCCTCGAGTCAATCATGATTCCCAAATACCTAACGGCTTGCTTAGAGGCTATGTCATACTCTCCGACTCGGATCTTGAGGGAACACTTTTTTCTCCGCTTGCTAATTAGAACTGCTTCCGTTTTCTGATCAGCGAGCTCTAATCCAACGGTTTGAAGCCACAGCTTTATAGTTTTAATCGCCTCGCCCGTGTATATCTCGACCAACTCTGGGTCTTTTGCGACCGAAACGACAGCTATGTCGTCAGCAAAGCCTACCACTGTCACACCTTTTGGCATAGCAAGCTAAAAAATAGCATTATACATGATGTTCCACAGAAGTGGACCAAGAACGGATCCCCGTGGCACCCCTGCTGTGACCACGTATTCCTTGCGTCCCGCACTAGTGTCATAGGTTAAGACGCGTTGCGAGAGGTAGCTCCTAATTATAATAGCTAAATAGTCGGGAACAAACATTTTTTGTAGAGCTGCATGGATACAAACCCAGCTCGCAGAATTGAATGCATTTTTAATGTCTAAAGTTACAACAGCGCAACAAGTGCTGTTACGTAATGACTCCCTTGCAATAGCAGTTACCATGGTAATTGCGTCCACCGTAGATCGTGCTCGTCTGAAACCGTATTGGCGGTCCGATAAACGCCCCTGTGCTTCCACTACATCTGATAATCGGTTATATATGATTCGCTCGAGCACTTTTCCCGTTGTGTCTAGCAAACAAATAGGGCGGTAGGAGTTAGGCTCACCAGCAGGCTTAGGAATAAGCACCAATTTTTGTCTTTTCCATGGTTGTGGGAAAGTCCGTTCTTCTAGGCATTTTCCAAAGACGTCGATAAACTTTGCTGGAGTCGTCAGAATGTCCGCCTTCAACGCCCTATTAGGGACACCATCAGGACCTGGTTCTTTACCGTCCTCAAGCCTTGATGCTGCTTTCAAAAGTTCTAACTCTGTAATCGGTGGAATTATATTGATATTCGATGTAAGTCCTTGTGTTGCTGGTTCCAAATCATGTTGCGGAAACAAAGTGGAGACAATATCTTCGAGCAGAACCGGACATTTGAGTTGGGGAGCTCTCTGTCCAATCTTCTTCATGACCACTCTATACGCCGTTCCCCAAGGATTTGCGTCGGCGTCCTTACAAAGCTGTCTGAAGCAATTTTGTTTGCTAGTTTTAATAGCCTTTTTGAGTGATCTACGGACTGCTTTATAAGCCTCGAGTAGAACATTATACGTCGTTGATCTGATGGAGCGTTGACAAAGGCGTCGAGCTTTTAAGCATTCACGTCTCTTATTGGCAATCTCCTCGGTCCACCAGTAGTTCTCTCGGCGATTAGTGATCGAACTTTTTCTTGGCATGGAGGCATGGCATGCTGTTGATAGTTGGTCGATCAATTTCAATGTCTTCTCTTCGGCTGAGCCGTTAGTTATACCTAAACTGGATAGGGTTTCTATGAACGAATCTTCATCAAAGCGTCTGGTAGACCATCCCTCAGTTGGAGCTGTCGTTGTACTCATGTGTAATCTATCCGCTGTGCGTATAGTGCTCACTAACTTGCCACTCCGTGGTTGTGACTAAAGAACTGCTTACGAATGTAAGGTCGATAATGGACCCCGTATTTCCCCTCCTAAAGGTGTTAACGTTCCCCGAGTTCATTAGAACGATATCGAGCCGGGAGAAAGCGTCTAAAAGTGTCCGGCCCCACTTATTTGTTTCGTGGCTGCCCCATTCCCGAGCCCACGCGTTAAAGTCTCCCGCAATTATCACGGGTGTGTGAGTACTTGCGTCGTGCACAAGTGCGTCCAAAAAATACTCGAACTCTGTGTCACTCCACCGTGGCGGAGCATAGCAGCTATACACGTAAACGCCGTTGATCCTAGCTGTGATCACCCCATTTAACTCTCCCGATACACCCTGCTGGAACGCATAACGTCCACAAGTCCAAATTGCTACCTCGTTGTCCTTGTCTGCGATCCAGACCGAGCTACGTAGATTTTTATATTGGTCGCAGATAACTGCAACGTCTACCTCCTTTTCTTTTACCGTCTGTGACAACAGGTCTTGAGCTGCCTGGCAGTGATTCAAGTTAAGCTGCAAGAACCCCATTCAGGGATCATTTTGATGGCCTCCTGATATACTGGGCATTTGACGCATCCAGTTTGGTGCTTGTAGTTGGCCCTAGCTGCCTCTTTGCAGAAAATGCATTTGGGCTCCTTGTCACAAGATGCCGCTTTGTGGCCATCCTCACCACACTTGAAGCACATGTTCGACCGATCTTGCTGGCTATTACAGTCCCTCGCAACGTGGCCAAATGCCAGACACTTAAAGCATCTCTTCGGACAGATTTGCCATTTTACCCTACAGATCGTCCATCCCACCTTCAATTTGCCCACTTCTACAACTTTGTTGGCCACATCTGTAGGCAAGCTTATAGTTGCTTTTTGCGTGCCACAGTATGCCTTCCTCAACGACTTCACGGCGTCCAGAGGAATCTCCACTTCCAATTTCTCTACGAACGCCGCCCGTACGTCATCCCTTGTTGTGACCTCATCGAGATCAAGAACCTCTATCCTCGTCTCCTGCCGCAAGGCTCTGACGCTAGATGGATTCAATTCCAGCAGATCCGTTACAATTGCCTTGTATCCATCCACTGAATCACCGCCGCGGGTTTTCAGTTGGAACAAGAGTTCCTCGTTTCTTGTTCGACGGATTCGTGAAACGCTATCTCCCATTTCTTTCAGTCGTGGTTCCGACTTCACCCTCTTTAGGATATCGGCGTATGTCATTGCTTCCCACTGGGAAATGATCATCGCGTCAGGTCTTGTCCTTATCTTCTTGAATTTTGCTTTGTTTTTCTTTTCCCGTTTCGTTTCTACCCTGGTCCATGGTATCGGGTTTTCTTGAAGAGGGGGCTTTCCTGATTGAACCAACTCCTCCTGTTGTTCCACTATCTTCTTTTTTGAAGACTGCGCTTTCTTCCTTTTTGATGTTTGAAGAGATGCAGTCTCCTCCATGTCCCGCCCGCGCTTCAACCGTTCTGGAACTGGCATCTTAGGAGCTCGAGGTGAAGTCTGGACTTCTTTATCGGTTTGGAGCTTTTTGGCCTTTTTGCCATATATTTGGTCCTTGGCTCCTCTATACATGACGCGAAGGTTCCTGAGCTTCTCCTCCCCTACCCCCATACAAATTACCCCTCATTGAAATTATCATTCGGCCATGACCTTCGCCAAAATAACGCGACCTGAAATTTCGATCAATACTTAATTAATGACATATACTTTAAGTTTATGGAAAGTTCAGATGGTCTTACTACCCCTACTTCCCTACAAAGCTACATTTAGCAATATCTTTTCATAGAATGTTGCGAAAATGTGTGTCAAATGGTAGCTTTTGACATGGAATGTGTGCCATATCGGACCCATCCACCCCATCTTCCCCTCCAAAAAAAAAAGAAATTGTAAATTTCAGGTTTTGCGTGCCTTCTAGGGCCTAGACCTAGACCTAGAAGGAACGCCAAACCTGAAATTTACAAAAAAATTGCCATTACACGTTGCATCAATGAAACACCACGACATTTATGCAAAACGGTTATGCAAGTTTTCACGAAAAGAGCGCGTAAATGCCAGCAAAGCCGCGGTGGCCATTTACCCGATGTGTTCGATTGGGCGATGTCCGTCTGTCCGTCTGTTGCGACGCGTTTTACTCTGTCCTGACTATATCCAAAACTGTTGATAGTTGCCGCTCAGCTCTAGGAGTGATGGGTCAATTTTTCAACATCGTTCTCTGCTGGATACCCAGTCACAGTGGATTTGAAGGGAACTTTAATGCGGGCCGTCTCGCTCATAATGCGACTACTAGAACCTCAGACGCCGACCGAAACAAGCTGAAAGCCCCAATCGCTTTTTGTAAACTGGCAATACAAAAAACCGCGATGCGCAGAGCTAATGCAAGATTGTATAGCGGTACTACGTGTACTACAACAAGATTGATTTGGCCACGACTTGACGCAGCCAGGTCTATTATTCTTCTGTCAATAGACAGGAAACATATCGGCAAGGTTGTCGGGACCATAACAGGGAGCACGCCAGAAGGCTCAAAATTCCCCATAACGACTTCTGTCGCAGTTGCGATGACGAAGAAGAAGAAGAAAGTGTACATCATTTTCTCTGTCATTGCCCGGCCCTGGCCGAGAAACGTAGACTTTTTCTTGGCTCAATGTATTTTTATGATACAGATGATCTGCGTGTTGTGAGCCCACTATTGCTCAACAAATATATTGCCAGCACGGGCTGGTTCTCGGCTTAGGTGTCAACTGTTACGGTCGTTTCAATCGGTGGTATCACAATGGACCTATTTTTGGTCTAAGTGTGCTAAGTGTTTGATCACTTAGCGACCCCTTTACCTAACCTAACCAGGGATACATTTGTACCAAAAACG
The DNA here is from genome assembly GCA_949715475.1 of Microchrysa polita. NCBI lineage: Eukaryota > Metazoa > Arthropoda > Insecta > Diptera > Stratiomyidae > Microchrysa > Microchrysa polita. The sequence goes on along the minus strand of OX454421.1, from coordinate 70,781,471 downwards.
AGGCTTTTCGCGTAGTTAATGAGATGATTCATTTCATTTCTTCATTTTATTTTTTATCTTTTTCCTGGCTACATTTAGTTTTTGAAAAATGTTGACCTTAAGCGTGTCGAATCGAATAATTTATATGTAACTAACGAGCACTCTTTTGTCCGTTCTCTCAAGAAAATTGTACAAATCATATTCAGACGAAAGAAAAACAATGACTGGATTTCCAAAAGTGACTCTTTTCTTTAGGATCTACAGTTTAGACCCAAATAATTTATAGAAGCAGAAATGGAGTCTCTACAATTTTATCTTCAAACTGCCTTTACGTCTGCTGCATCGCCCCAACAAACGCTGTCCTGAGCAGCGCCCGCTCTAGCACTTACGCCGGCCGCCCCGGGCGAGAGGACAAATTGCCGCCCCTCAGGTAAAGTACCAGGCACATTGATAGTAGATTTCACTTGTTATTTCGTTGTTGTTGTAGAAGCGATTTAAGATAATTTTATTCTTGAATCCATTGATGACGGCAGCTCTTGGTCGTTGTAACTGATCGGTTCCACGATGGCTGCTGTAGGATCACATATCAACACAAAAATTCATAGTCACAGTGGGATTGGAATGGAACCAACGCTATAGTACCTAATTCATATAATAGAATCTCTACCTACTGAGGAAGCCCAGATAGTATGTAGGAGAAACCCGTTCATATTCTTAAGTGCAATTCACCTCAGTTCAGCAAAGCCTTCTAGAGTGGTTGTTGGAAATTCCAAAATCAAAGCTAAGTATTGAATTTTCCCAGCCACATATTATTCACCACCGGCAAAAAATATAGAGATGTCATTCGGAGACCCGGCGGAATTTAGAATGACGTATATATGTGATTTAGGGATTTACCAAAGCAGTCCACTTCTTTCTGGGTCCATTTTCGTCCCCTTACAATCCTCAGTGATTTCCAAAAGTCGACTAATAATAATTAATTATCGACTTCTCCTTTCATCACTGAATCCCTTGTGATGTGTAGCATGTATTTGAAGCTAAGTTCACTCATGACTTTCAAACATATTGAGTATTTGCCTAGAATCCTCAGCCTCCTACTACCTAGTGCTAGGCACTCACACACAATGTGTGCTGCCGTCTTAGTCAGAAATAGTCTGCATACATCATTTCCCACGATTTTTATCTTAGTTAGATGCACTTTAAAATTACCATTCCCTGTCACTAAGGCAGTTGTCCAACTTAGGCTACTCCGTGTATAACTGAGAACCTGTTTAGCTTTCCTCCCTAGTGGGCTTGTAATTGCATTTCGATTGAATGCGATGCGAACATTTGTTCGCTCAACTCAACACTCAACACATTTAAGAAAACTCCGCTCTCGAAAATGGTATGCCAAAAATGATGGAGCCGATAAACATAAATTAGCCGGGTCTCTTCGTGGACGAGTTACTTCAGTGGTTTAAATTTGTGTGGCTATCAAATGTGGATAGATGTTTTCTAAAATTCCTGAAAAAATGTTGTTGAAAATGGTGCATTTCGGAAAGAAATTTCTCATTGAAAATCTTTTTACCGCTTTGATGTGCTGAGTGTTTATGCACTACTTATTTATAATTTCTTATGGTTTCTCCGGAGATTCAAGATTTACTTAGTGGAAGTGATTTCCTAACTCAACAGACTGAATAAAAATATTAGGCCGCAATCGGGCAAAACCGCGCACAAAACATCGAAGTTGTGGACAACACATACTCCTTGGATGGACAGATACGATGGGGATTCCTATTTTGTCATTTCTTCGGTTTGGTCAACTGCTAGCAGTATGGTTGGAGGAGTTCATTCCGATCTTGGACCGATCTTTGGAACTAAATAAATAAATAAATAAATTACGCTATCAGCTCTCGAAAGACGAATTTTTCTTTCTTTTTATCGCCACTAGCGACACTTTCTGCACCATCCGTGTAACGAACATGTAGGCGAAATATTATAAACACAAAAGTTCTCCTTATGAGAATGGATAGCAGATCCAGTCATTTCAAAATCAGTTAGCTCTTATCTTTGACAAGAATTAGGGAAAATGTAAGCAACTCATTAATTCTGATGTAAAGAAGAGGAATTTTCAATTGGAGGACGAAATCAGCAGACCACTCTCTAATAAGTTTCTTTTTAAGGGAGAACTTAATTAGCACATATATTTGCAAGCATCACTTGCGTAAAATTTAGGCAAATCTCACTAAACATTTTAAGATTCTAAATGCAGTACTTCGTATCAATTGTGGGCCCTCCAAAGCCTAGAAAAGATTTTGAATCGTTAAAACAAAACTTTCAAAAGAGAACTAATCATGAAATAGATAATAAATATAAAAACTAACGCCTAAAGAAGCAATTGTTATGCTTCTTTGCTTAAACAAAACATTATTCCTTATTTTCTTTCGCCTCTTTTTAGGGGGGTGTAATAACGTCAAGCGAATTAATGTCAATTGACACTATTTCCCACCCAAATGCGAAATAATGTCAATTGACATTAATTCGTTTTTGAAAACGAAGTACTGTCAACTACTAAAGCGAAATAAAGTCAATTCTTGATATTGGCTTGTAAATCAGTTGGGTTTGAAAATACGGTTATATATTTTTGGATAACAGCTAATTCGGCACTTTATATCCAGTTTTTTTTGGGTTATTGGCATTGTTTCCATTAGATTTCCGCTTTACTTAATACGACCCGAAGAAGTCCAATACGGACAAGTACATACCTTGTTTTGTCTTTCTGGGCTCATTATCAAAGTAAAACAGAGATATTTAAGTGTTATTGCAAGAAAATGTCATTCAATGTTGTTGTTCTGTCGGAATCGATGCTTTTCTTCGAGCTTTCGAGGCGAAACAACACTCACATCGAAGTAAAACAGAGATCTTAGAGCCCCACAGACCTGACGATTTATCGGCCGATAAAAAAAAATTTCTGTGGAGAAAGCACATTTTTTAGGATCCACTACCGAATTCGCAAGGGAAAATGAGCTTTTTCACCAGAAAATGTGCTTTCTCCCCGGATTTTTTTTTATCGGCCGATAAATCGTGTAATTTATGTGGTTCTTAATAGATTTCCGCTGATTTAAAGCGGAAATCCATAGGAACCTAAGAAGTCCAATGAAGACAAGTACATTGTTTCGGTTCGGTTCCTTCAAGCAGATTTCCACTTTAGTTTACATGAACCCAGGAATCATATCAACTAAAGCGAAAATTTTAGTCGGAAATTTCAGAGCTTATAAAATAAAAGCTTCATTTCGTGATGTGCTAACAAAATATATTTAATATATCACCCTAGACAGACGACACTAGTTAAACATAATTAACTCTTGATTATGTTTAACTTATTCGTATGTCATGTGCTAATTGGCTTGATGATACTCGAAAAATTTAATTTAAACATCATTATCACAACGTCATTAAAATTTGATGATGTTTACTCGTCGAGTAATCCGGTCTCCACTACTTCATAAATATTGGAAAACTGGAAGTAACAGCTGATTTGTCCTGTCAGTTGTTGCTAAATTTAAAGCGAACGGTGGCAAATTTAACTTTGAAAAGGTAATAACATACAAACTATTTGATTTTAAGCATTCTGAAATAAACAAATTTTATTTTAGCTCAGTAAAAGGCAATCAGTTTGACCAGGCGATGACGCTTTTAAATGGCAACTTAAGGAACCGAATTTTCATGCAGTAGCAACTGTGAAGATTTTTTATCGGTGAAGTGAATAGTGGAAAATAAAAAGTTTTTACGTACCCTGGCTACGAGAACAGAACATGATAATATAAAGCTCAAAAAATTACAAACCCTGTCAAATTTATATGAAATTTTTATATCCTATTTTGGAGAAAAAAAACGCAGCGAACGAACTTCAACTTTTTATTTTCGTTTTAAATGACGTGTATTGTATATAAATTAATCAGTGCCTGTAATTTAGCAATGGGAATAAAGGTGTGTTTAAGACTTTTCTTGCAAATGCCTATCTGTATTTATTCGAACTGAGATTCTCGGATTACTTATTTTCTCGATATTAACATTTAAAAGCACATAAATATGTTATTTATTGTAAATTGTGTACTAACTGCATTCTATTAGGAATAAAAATTAATGAGATGCATAGAAATCCGGACTCTAGTTAGTAAATTATTTTATTTTGACAGTTCAAATGCAATTGCATTTTTTGCCCGTGTGTCACTAGATGAAGTTAAACATACTTGAATTCAAATATCATTAACTCAAGTATGTTTAACTACAATCGTCTGTCTAGGGTGTATGCCTATCTACTGGGAGGGAACATTGTTTTTTTTTTCAAAAGCGAATTAATATCAACTGATTTTATTTCCCTTTGGCAAAAGGAATTAATGTCAATTGCCATTATTTCCTTTTTCCGACGAAATAACGTCAATTGACATTAATTCGCTTGACGTTATTGTACCCCCCCCCCCTCTTTTTATTTAATCTGTAGTTTGCATGGTTTCCTTTATACACTAAATGGAAGTTGATATCGAATTTCTCCTTTTAGCTTTTCGATTTTTTATAGCAAAAAAGCCGCCCCTAAAATTTGGCGCCCCGGGCGACCGCCCGGCTTGCCTCCCCCCCCCCTTAGAGCGGGCGCTGGTCCTGAGATACAGAAAGCATATTTACGTTAGCATAAATTCACACTTAAAATTGATTTAAGATTGGATCCGAATCTTTTGGACCCATAAAAGTTTATCTGGGAGAATTTCTTCTTCTTTCTCTGCATTAACGATTAGAACGAAAACATCATCGAAGCTACGTTCATGCTTCAATATTGATGCCCAAACAAACTCGCACTGTTTTTATCCTGCAATGCAATGTAACTATGACAGGCAAAAGATGGAGGTTCTGTCTCACGTCTCAAAAACGGATTGGCGTCGAATTAACTAAAGAACTGTACTGACTATGAATTTCACATTACCTATTGAACAAAATCGGCATACTGGCAGATCCGCCACTGATCAGCATGAGGCAGTATTTCGGGCAGTCTTAACATTAAGGCAGAAGATGCAAAAATAATATTGCCTTTGCAATTATATTCCATTAATATGGCTTTAGTCCTTCATAGCGATTACCTATGGATGTAGGTTACTCGCTTAATACTTTTGTTTTATTGTCGCATAAATTTGAATATATGGACAAACATGAAGCGGTATATTTTTACAAATACTCCTAAACGATCATACAATACAATTGTTATTAAATGTACTTTTTTTCTATCAAAACCAATATACAGGGTGTTGGGAAGCCTCCGCATAAACGCTCATATTATGAATTGCAACTGCAAGTTATATTTAAGATTTTTTTACTTCCTCATTATTTTCAAAACTAAAGTATTTGTAGAACTAACGGGATCTTGTATCTTTTACATGCCTGTATTTCATAATTTAAATTTAAATAATAATAACTGGCACGGCGCAGTCCAACATTGGACATAGGCCGCAGATATGTTAGTGACATCCATTCCCCAAGACCATAATGTTTTTTTTTTGTTGTAGATTTATGATGATATTAACAGGATACCCGGACACCCTAAAGATTTATTTATTCTTAGAAATGAGTACTCCTTTAACATTTCAGTGAGATTATATTCCGTCACATGGATTCTAAATTCGAAAAGTACCAAAAACTGAATCAACATACAGTGGGATTCGAACGCATGACCCTTAATGATTTGACGGCGAGCGCACCAACTACTAATCAGATTAAACTTGCATGAAAAAGTTTTTTAATTCTATTTTTCTCTCACATCACATTCATCGCCATCATAAAGAACAAATGTTCGGTATATGCCATTCAGAAGAACCACAATCAAATTTTTATTACTTCCCGGTTGAAAATATATTAACGGTTCATCTTCATCCACATTAAAACCACAAAATATCCATAGATTCTTCTTTCCACCAAATTCTGTGAATTGTATCTTATCGAAAATTACGGTCCATATGACCTAATTATCTTCTTCATCTTCATAAAAATCATCGTGCCATAACTACCACAGAATCCATTCACAGCAGTATGATTTCTTATCATCCTGCGCTAATATGTATAAGCAGTTTCTGCATATATGTAACTGCACACAAAACCATCAATAATAATTTCCGCTGATATAATTCGCCGCACACGGCGTGTTCCGTCGCATATATGCGGTTCAAAAGAATAAATAATCGATTGTAATATGCTTCATTATAACATAATTTTCGCATCATTTCTTTGAATCGGTCGCATATTACGTGTATATAACGCAACCGAACAAAAACAGGGTCTCGGGATACGGTTAGGTTAATTACAATATTTTATTAAGTAACTTACAGTATCTTCACCTTCTTTTGACCGCCACACTAAGGTCCGGCCGCGACGGTAGCGTTCCAGATATTTGTTTTTTATTTTTTTTTTTTTTTCGCAGGTATTCCACAATCCACACGTCTGCAGTCCCGGGAATAATATAAATTTTTACCACACCTTTCTTATAGAACTTTCTGTGCGATGTCTTCACGAAGTACAACAACAACAACAGCACAACAAAAAAACTGGGTTGCTTAAACCATTAAAGCACATTAAACTTTACCGCAAGATTTATGAACGAATATCTATCTTTTCGAGTGTATGTTTCGACATGATATTAAAAAAACAAACAGTCAAAGCACTTTAACCTTTTTTTTTGTTTATTTATTTGTGTTCACTTGCCCGAAAAAATTCTTGTCACATCACAAAATACTACCAACGGCCGGACGGATAGACACAGTCATAAGTACCGTCCTCGACATCGAAATCGGAATCCAAGAAAGAACTACAATATGAAGCTAGCTGGTTCGCGGGCACAACGGACACGGTCGGACGCAACCAACCTTACAATCGAACCAACTTCGTTCAACTGTTAAAAGACAGATCAAGGTAAGTAACAAACACCTTGTTGCATGCACCTCTTTCTTTTCGGTAAAAGAAGAAATGAAGAAATATCTACAACAACATTTCTGCCTAAGAGTTTGGTTGGTATGGAATGACGGCCGGCGCGGCGAACTTACAAGCTAATCTCTTCCAAAGTCCCAAACATATTCGTATATGTACATTTGGCGACGTATATATGGACAGTAATGTATGTACAAAACATCTATGGTAGATCGTTCCAGTCAAACTCCATCATAGCGCCGGGATACCGTACCGTATCTTGTCTTCTACAAAGCTTAGCCAAGCCATCGTCCAAGATTTACCGGGAGAGTTATGTGTTAATGCATATTGTATCGATCATTGTTTCCCAACAAGTGGTTCGCGGACCGGAGGAGGTCCGTGAGACACTTGTAGGTGGTCCGTGGGGAGACTCTGGATAATTCTTACAAAATAGTTCCTTATAGCTCTATTCCGCAGTTATTCATATTCGAGCAATACCGTTTACTGAATAACTATGTTAATCTAAGCTAAGCTGACCAGACGCACAGCATTTTGACATGTCGTACAGCATTGGGAAATGTACAGCAAAATATACAGCATTCCCCATGGCACACAATGAACTCAATAAGAAGCTCCTCGTGAGGCTTTCTATTAGTCTTTTCTGCTTTTAATGTGCAAAGTTAGACTCCTGCACCCGGTACGATCGATCTGACCAAAAACAACAAAGTTGTAAAAGTTACCCCGCCAAAGAAAAATTCATGTGCCGCAAAAAGAATACATATCACTCCAATCCGCTGCTCATATCTAATTTTGTTTGCTGGATGTACTTTTGTTTTAGGTGTAAATGCTGGAGAAGCTTAAATGTACAGGACTACTTCTTAAAGTAATTTGGTGGGAGCTTTAACATTTTATTCAGTGCCACTTTGACGGCTCCCTCCAAATTACTTTAAGAAGTAGTCCTGTACATTTAAACTTCTCCAGCATTTACACCTAAAACAAAAGTACATCCAGCAAACAAAATTAGATATGTGCAGCGGATTGGAGTGATATGTATTCTTTTTGCGGCACATGAATTTTTCTTTGGCGGGGTAACTTTTACAACTTTGTTGTTTTTGGTCAGATATCATATATTTTTGCATACTTAAATAGCCAACTAATATTTTTTGTTTTGGGAAAAGTTTCAATAGGTTTTTGGTCAGCATATTCCATAAATTTAATATCATAAGTTATATTCACAGGGTCTTCTTTAAAATAAATAGATACTGCAAACGCAATTGCAAATACGCCACAAATGGCTGTTGCTGAGCTTTTTTAAAAATAATTTTTGGGATGAAATGGGTATAGTTTATTAATATGTATTTTGTGCAAAATAGATTTGTGTTATCTTTGTGTTATGGCTCTGCTAACATTCTGTTAGTAATCTGTTAATTTTTTGTTAACTCTGTTAATGCTCTATTAACGTTCTCTTAACACTCTATTATCTTTTCATTAATGCTCTGTTAACGTTCTGTTAATGTTCTCTTAATTCTCTTTAATCATTCGGCTAACGCTCTGTAAACGGTCTGTTACCTTTCTTTTATTACTCGATTTACGTTCTGTTATCGTTCTGTTAAGGCTCTGTTAATTTTCTGTTAACACTCTGTTAACGATCTGCTAACGCTCTGTTGTTGCCTTGCCAACGCTTTGTTAACGTTCTGTGACTGATCTGTCTTAATGCCCCCCTGACCCAGTGTCCCAATGTCACATTGTCCCAATGTCACAGTGTCCCAATGTTCCAATGTCCTAATGCCCTAAGGTCCATTGTCACAGTGTCCACATGTTCTAATATCCCAGTGTCCCAATGTCCTAATATCCTAATGTGCCAATGTCCCAATATCCTGATGTCCCAGTGTCCCAATTTAGGTCCTATTGTCCCAATGTGCAAATATCACAGTGCCCCAATGCACAGTGGGGCGACTAGAACAAAAATTCGGACATAGGCAATTATACGAAATCTTAATATTGCAGATTTGACTACTATGACTTTACACTATATAGTGTAAGCTATCTAAATCCATTTTTAATAATTTTTTACTTGTAACGGTATTGGTTGTATAGGCAGTTTTGTTCAATAAGAAATGAATTTTTGGCATATGACCCCAAAATTTCAAATACCCGTACCAACCACCTTACCTAATAAAATGGCAAATAAATATACTTTTCACGTTTGGCCTTTGGATAAGAGGACCTTGTTATGGTATTTACGTATCTAACACAGAACATAACGGTAAATTTTAACGATTCTAGCCAAAAACCTTGATTTTTTGTTGTTTCATCAAAAACAAAAAATGGCCGTAGTTGGCCGGGAAATGAATTAAGCCATAATTATTTGCAATTGATGGAGTCAATAAAAACACAAAGTTTGGCTGCGACCACCTGCGACCCCGCCCACAGTAGCCATTTTTATCGGCTAATCTCTGTTTTTCATGTTAACCTTTTCGCAAAATAACATTCATTCTGATGCAGCTTTGAACTTTAAATTGTTGTTACATGCTGGCAATGTTATAATCTCATATGATACTGAAAGTGAGGCAAATCGGAGCAACAGGTCCCGCACCTCCCCTACAAATTATAGGTAGAAAGTATATAAGATTAGTCATAACTCTTGGCTGAATTAAACTAATAGGCTAAGATTATACTACTAAGTTTTAATCGAATATCCTTCGACAGGACTAAGAACAGGGTCGATTAAATCAAAGATTCCACCAGATCCCCTATAAAAGATCTTACTCTGCCAAAAAATGGTCTTAGTTGCTCGTAATTCGCAAAGCGAAAAGTTGTTTGTTTCGGTGTTTGCATATTTCTGATAATTGGTTTCAAGCTCCCGAAAAGCTTACATAAAAGAGCAACTTTTGTTAATTTTTCAGATTTATCCGTTTAAGGAACTGTTATGATATTAGCGTTTGCATTTTCTATGTCAAATAAATTTTGTAAATTTTCAAAGTTTGAATTACTACGAAATAACAGTGAGTTTTGTAATGGGACAGCAGTCAAATTACATAAAATGTTGTATATTTTTAATACCTTAATCCAAATGCTAAATTGCGCAAAGCAAGACAGGTTAAATTTGGGATTTGTTTGGTTACTCTAGCTTTCCCAAAGATTTCATAAATAATGATGCAGTTTTGTAACGGTAAATGAGAGAGCATTATGGCCATATAATTTTTTTCTCTAAATGAGTCGTACTATCTATTAATATCATTTGTAACATCAGGAAGGAGAAACGGTAAATTGTGTATACTATGGGGTTGGTGAAAGCATCCTTAAAACCGCTATATCTTCTTTCTGACATTGCGTATTTTAAAATGGAGTCCACCATTCGATTCAGCAGAAACAAGTTCAACTTATAGTCATTTACGTGGTACATTTTACAACAGGATATCTTCACAAATATGCGATGTCCGAAAAATCATTGATTTCGCCCCACTGTGCAATGGTTTAATGTCCGAATGTCCCATTACCCTAGTGTCCCAATGTCCCAGTATCGGAATATCCCAATGTCCCAGTCTCCCACCTAATGTCCTAATATCCCAATGTCTAACTGTCCTAATGTCCCAAGGTCCTAATGCCCCAATTTCCTAATATCCCAGTACCCCAATGTCCCAAATGTCCCAGTATCCTAATGTGATAATATCCCAATGGTCCAATGTCCTAATGTACCAGTGGTCAGTGTCCCAATGTCGCAGTATACCAAGTGTCCCAAGGTCCCAATAGCCTAATGTTCTAATATCTCAGTGCCCCAATGTCCCTGTATCTCAGTGCCCTAATGTCCCAGTATCCCAATGTTCCAATATCCCAATGTGCCAATATCCCAATGTTACAATGTCCCAATGTTCTAATATCCCGATGGCCCAGTGCCCCAATGTTCCCACGTCCCAGTTTCCCCAGTGTACCTAATGTCCCAATGTCCTAATGTGTTGATGTCCTAATATCCCAATGTCCTAATGACCCAAGACCCTAATGTTCACATGTTCTTATAACCCAGTGCCCCTATGTGCGAATATCCCGATGTCCCAATGTCACAACATTCCGATGTCTCAGTGGTCCAATGCCCCTATGTACCAGTGTCCCAATGTTCCAATGTCCGATTGTCCCAAGGTCATAATGTCCCAATGTCCTAATATCCCATTGTCCTAATGTCCCAGTCTCCCAGTGTCCAAATGTCCCAATATCCCAATATCCCAATTTCCCAATGTCCCATTGTCCCAATATCCTGATGTCCCAATGCCCCAATATCCCGATGTCCCAATGCCCCAATATGCCGATGTCCCCACGTCCCTGTTTCCCCATTGTGCCTAATGCCCCAATGTCCTAATGTCCCAAGACCCTAATGTCCCAATTTCCTAATATCCCACTACCCCAAGATCCTAATCTCCCAGTCTCCCGGTGTCCCAATATCCAAATGTCCCAATGCCGCAGTAGTGTGTTTAAAAAAATGGTCAATGCGATGAGCCGATAGACGCAATTGTTGGAAATCTTTTGTTAACTTTACCTATTAATTTACCGTTATTCCATCCACTTATCTAAATGGAAGACATTGATTCTTTAGAAGGACCACCAGAGGATCATTCGTTCCAAATTTCATAAAAATCCCATCACGAAGAGAGACAGTAGAAGCAAGTCTTTCTGCAACTGTAGACTTCATTCTGAAATTGGGTTACTCGCTTAAGTCTGTGAGGGTGAAAATTTCACCGTTTATTGCATATATCTTACCCGTTATTTTGCCGATCGAAGATTTTATTTGGAAAGGCACTAGAACAGGATATGTGGAATATTTTGGTAAAAAAAATTTTTTGGGGGCTGTTGCCTGGAAGGCTGTAGCCTGGTCAAACAGAAAATCAAGTTGTCTCCGGTAATCATAGACTTGTTCGCTTTCGTTTTTCTTTTTCCTTTGGCGGGCGAGACGCTCTCGCGTCTCTTGATAATTAGCGAGATAATCGAACTTTTATGTTTGGCAATCGTTAATTTTCGATAACTCGGGACCCTTCTCGATCTTTCTGAAATTTGGCACACTTGTAGACCTCTTTGGCGCTTACATTTTCTCGGAAGTTACGGTTGCTCAAATTGCAATCTTGAGTTTCTAATTGAAAAATGTCCATAACTCGACAATTCGTAAGCAAAAAACTGAAAATGTAATTTAAATAACTTGTAGAGAACCGTACTGTCCCCATATTTGGTGAACACTTCAAGGCTCTAGCTGTCAAGGTTCAGAAGTTACAGCCGTCGAAAGATACGATTTAAGATGTTAAGTTTGACCCCTGTACGATCGATATTAAGCTAGATAGGCTGTTCTACAGCAACAGCGAAAAACATGTCAGCCATTTAAAATGCATTGTGCTGCTTTCTTCTATTTCAAGCAATAATCGCACTTGTATGTTTCCCAATCATTCATTTCCATAACTCGAGAACCTACCGAAATATCTGAAATTTGGCATACTTGTAGACCTGCTTGTCGCACACTACCTCCAAGTTTCAAGGTCCTACCTATCCGCGCTCGGAAGTTACAGCTACCCAAATCGCACTTTTCTGTCTTCTAATAGACAATATTGTCCATAACTTGAAAATTCTTGAGCGGAATTTTGAAAGACTTGTCGAGCATCGCACTCTCTGTCGAAAGATGCGATTTTAATTTATTGTTCCTATGACAAAACGATGGAAAATCAGTCACTCCATCCGGTTCCCTTATCAATCTCCATAGGAAAATGCATACTAAAGAAAGAACTCTGCAAGGGTTTTTAGATAAAGTTTGCATGCATATTCCCCTCCAAAAATATCGCAAATAGGATTAGGCACCATTTCACCGCTCTGGAGGTGCCTGGAAAGCCACCACCAGCTTAAGAATTCTCGACCCAATGAGGTATCAGTTTATCTTTTACAATAAACGAAACGAAGCTTTTGAATAAGTAGGTACTTTGTGGGCATCTTGAAAACCAAGATGCCAGATCATGCAGAAATCAATCTTTTGTTTTATGATATCGAGTACTGTTCTCTCTTAACAGGTTTTTGTGTTAAAACAGTCCTTCACATGATGATGATTTTTTGTCAAGGAGAACCAGTGGCGTAGAAAGCTTTTCGAAGGGGGAGGGGATCGGTGGTCAGGATTATTTTTTTCAGCATAGGAGAAATGCATTAAACTCAGGAGCTCTAAATAAGGAATTTAAGGAATAGTCAACACCATCTTGTTTCTATGCTTTTCTACCGAATAAAAATGTTCTTTAGTCGTTTAAGATCTGTCTGCTAACGAGATCGAAAAATGGGCTGGTTTTGAAATTATTCCAATTTCGCTTGTTTAGCTGAGATTGCGGAGGAGTTTGACACAACGAAGCAAATACTGTTGTGGGGTGAACATATAATTGAAGGTTCGTCTGCAATATCCAGCGCAAATGTTAAGAATCGTTCCTGCACTGGAGATGGATGCGGTAAACATAGGTCTCAATGAGTGGTTTGTCTGCAGAGCGAGGAAGCAGGACGTAAATACGTTGAGGCAGCCTCTGTGAAATAATACCGAACGATGATCCGGCGGATGAGGGAACGAGATGGTTGTGAGAAAAATCCTACTTATGTAACTGGGTAGCATTGTTCAAGTTCAAGCCTCTGATGTGCCGTTGTATCACAAAATTTTGTTAGTAAATCTGTAATCTGTTCATGTGACGCACTATCTAAAAAACAAAGCTTGAAATCCGAGTATGGCTGAGGATTTGCCCGAAAACTGAATTCCGCAAGCATGTGTACAGCATTGAGTCTTCGGGATTCTGGTCACCTTAATCTAAATTACCTCTTCCATATTTATTGAATGGTGGTCCGTCGGGATCTATTTTCAGGATAAGTGGTCCGCAGACGATTCTGAGTTGGGAACCGCTGGTATAGATGATTGGCGCTTCGGGCCATCTTATTGTTGGAAAGCACTTTCCATCGTGGTTGTTATTATCCAGAGAGTTTTATCAGAATCTTGTTTATCCGCAACGCAATCTTAAGCTACACACACGAAAAAAAAGAAGGTTTCCTAACTTCTCAAGTACGCACGATTATCTCCAGTTTTTTTTTAATTTTTGAAGATTCTTTGCCGACAATTCAGGTGAATTAGTTGCAACACGAATTGTTGTTATTCCATTGTCTTGTACGATATGATGCAACCAACAATATAATGACCACGCTACTGACCAACAACGACAATAGCGTGTGTTGACCAATTATGCTTTCATTCAAGAAATTAGTTTTTTTTTTTGAAGACATGATGCGGTTTTTTGGAGTGTTATGAGTGTGAATGTATTATGGTGAATGTTAAAGGTGACACCAGGGGAATTCGGTTGAATAACCTATTATACCTATAATGCAATGAAGAGATTAAAATAGAATAAAGTATCGCGTTAGCTTAAGCGAATTAGTTGTGGTACGATTAAGGTAATTTTGTAATTGAACCAATTTGTTTTTATAATTAAATCTTACACCGAAAAAAAAATGTTACCACCGTGACAAAGTTCTCAGACCAACATCGAACTTTACACCAAATTAACACACCGTGCCGTTGAAAATTCAATTCTTCCATCGAATGATTGTATTACTTGTGTAGTTTCAACTATGAAAAAATATAATAGCAGCACGCAGTTGGATCCCATAAAAGTAATTTAGGCTAATTAAACTTGGGCTCTATAGAGAAAAATTTTCTTATCTTCATTCGTTTTAGCAAATATCTTCTTTAAAAGCATTTTCATGTACATACTTTCGTACTCTAATACCAAACAATTATTTGGAAGTCGTATTTGGATCAGATTCTGTGCAACTGACGCGGTTTTTTTTCTATGGAAAGTTCTGCGCACATTCTAGGTTACATAAACATTATTTTTAAGTGAAAAATAAACAATAAACCAACAACGAAGTTCATAATATACATACACTAGACATTTGGTCTGATTTTTTTGACCTGGAAAATTTTATTGTTAATGCACTGCACCAACAGGAAAAATCTAAAAGAGAAATGAAGAGCAAATTTAATAGATCTATTAAATTTGATGAAGAACCTACTATTACTTGGTGCACAAAGTGACCATTTCTGATCGTGATATTATGGTGAAACTGTAGTGATTGTTTGCTCTGCAGTGGGTACTCTTCCCAGCCTCGAATTTAAGAGGAATGATGTCACCAAATATAACTCCACATTTAGCATTCTTTCCAATCAATAAATACAAATTAGCATGTTTTGTTTAAAACAAAGTCTTAAGCGGGTAAAATGTTTGTTAATTATTACAAGAGATTTTTCACCAAATTGAACAGAAAACAGTTAAGAGAAGTTGGTCGTAGGACAAGCACATTCAAGGAAATATTTTTCTGTTTGATTTCCATTAAGTGACAACTCTTTGGTAATAATGCAAAAAAAAAGGTCGAGGTAACTCGCTTAAGACTTTTGTTATATTTATCAACTGGCTTAACTTATAGTTTGTTTTCAATGGCTGCGTTCATGAGCTTCCAAAGAGCGCGATATTTGAGCGCACAATTGATGTTCAAAGGAATGTTTACCGCACACTGCCCAGCTTTTATGACATCTTAATGTCAATGTAAATCAGTCATTCACAAAAAAAGAGGTATACGATATATTTTTCTTGTGTCCCATAACCTAAAATGTAAATAATTTTTTGCGGACGTTTAGTTGATCTATTCTCGATTGTTTTTAACAAATTAACTTTTTTGCATTACCCCGACAAATGCAATTCAGTCAAAATAAAAATGTATGCTCGTCTAAAGGGCGATCCACACTTTTCAGTCATCATTCACCGTCATTTTCCACACAAGTTGACAGATTGTCAGTTAATTAATTTACTGTCACCTTCCATGGAAAATGACTGCGACTGATGACTGAAAACTGTGGATCGACCTTTTAATAAATAAAATAAATCGGCAAAACAATCCATGTTACTCGCTTAATACTTTTGTATTATCGTCTGTAAATAATGATCTGTTCGCTATAATTCTCGATTTAAAGTGATGCCCACACCAACTCGTCACGCATTTTCCGTCACGTATTCGCGCCGGAAAATTCGCGGCACATTTTTTAGTGCTCACACCGGCGTGGCGCGAATAATTAGCTGGGTAGCTCACTGCTGATATCATATTGTTGTCTTAGAAAAGGTATCAGATTTATGTAAGGAAAGGACTTAGACATGATCGAGAATAACGGCAACAACTGACCAAATACAATTATTTTGAAATTTATAATCTTGCTGCAATTTTCGTGCACCATATTAAAATGTCGCGGCATCTTAAGTTATTATGTAAAAGCATAAACGGAAGAATTCAACGTAAAATTACACATTTTCCCCACTCCATGTCCACGGTCGGAAATTTAGTTTATTTTTAAAACTTTTACAGTAAACCAAAAAAGTTTACTCCATATTTTAAGCAAATTTTGTTTCAAATCTAAACAATTCAATCGTTTTATTAATTTTAGTAAAATTCGGTTTATTTCTTAAGAAATCCAAAAGTTTTATAAATTTTTAAGGCTAAAAGTATTAGAAAGTAAACCAATTGGACCTTAATGATTAAAATTTTTCAATAAAACCAGACTTATATTAAAGTGTAAACTAAAAGTTTAAAATTGAGACTAAAAGTTTGAAAGTTGTAAACTCAGAGTTTAAAATCCAAACCATGAGTTTAAAATTTAATCTTTTGGACTAAAATTTTAACTTTAAACCAAAAACAGTTTTAAGTACTTGCCATATGGCCAATTGTTCATGGAATAATAAATAATCATGAGGTATAAGCCCTCTGTGGCGCACTCGCTTGAGTCGCACATGCTAGTAATCTAGGGGTCCGGAGATCGAATCTCGGCGTGATCCAAATTTCCATACATGTGCGGCCTGATCCAAGTGTCTGAACATTATATACTTCAAATAGCCCATAAACGGTTGAGTGAACGCACTCAAGCCCCACAAAAAAATGTAATAAGATAAAAATAAAACACATAAAAAAAAATTTAAACTAAATTCTTTTTTAAAGTAAACCTCTCCAGTTTTAATATTTCACCCGATTCTAGTTTTGAATTTAAATATTTTAGTTTTGGATTTAAACTTTTATTTTATTAAAACCTAAACGGAATGTATTACAATCAAATATAATGCAAAGTTTTGTATTTAAACTATTTAGTTTTATTTGGGTGTAAACAATCGAAAAGTTTAAAAATTAAACTTTTTTGTATTGGAACTATATACAATCAAAAAAGGTTTAATAAAGAAACTAAATTTCCGACCGTGTCTATACTTATTCTGGATTAAGGATAAAATCATTGACATGCCATGTATCCTCAAAAAGTTGCGGCAGTGTTCGATTTGATTGATTGAATTGATTATCGCGTACTCAAAAACTCTTACATCTTATCTTGTGCCCGTCGAATGGTTAGTATTATCGTATGGATGGATGGATGAATAAGGCGCTATGATGGGTTGGGCTGGTTACGCCCAATACTGCAGCCTATTGGCTTATTGTATTTCCCATCTATGCGAAAAATTTCAGGTTATTAGCTCTGTCCTTCATAAAAAGGCTTAGAAGAAAGTTAACCAGGTTAGTTTGGGTGCACCAATTCTGGTAACTTGAGCCCCAAAGAAATTTCGTCTGCAGCTCATGAGAGCGGGTATTCGAAAATAACGTGCGAGGCTGATTCCTCATCTTCGTTGCAGAGGCAGCATATTGGGTCTTGTGTGTAGATCCCTATTGTATGCAGATGTTTCCGTAGGTACAATGACCGGTTATAATGCCTGTCACTGCCCTGAGGTTCGTTTTGCTAAGACTGAGGACTTCGGTGCAGCTTGTATGCCAGTTAGATCCATCCATCGTGTGGCAACGGTTCTGGCAGTAGATTTGCTGATTCCGATTGCAGGTTCGGGACCGGTGAAGGGTAGTTCGGAACCCTTTCTTGCAAGGGCATCCGCTTTCTCATTTCCTTCGATCCCCTTATGTCCTTTCGCTCATTTCAAAGTTACTTTGTTTCGTGTAGCTAGGTTCTTGAGATTTTTGTTGGCATTCCCAAACCAATTTTGAGGTTGTTTAGGGACTTGCAATGGCTTTGATAGCAGCTTGACTGTATGAGAGAATATATATGGTCTTGTTGGTATATCCCTTTCGAGTAGATAGATAGATAGATAGATAAACGTTTTATTAAAATTCAATATTCCATACATACTATGTTGTACAGTGTATTCTGAAGTTTGCAAAGAAAACGGTTATTGCGTGGCTATAGTAAAGCCGTCTGCCAAAAAAATGTGGAACGCTTCACGATTTTGCGTGTCATCCTTGCGCAGGGGCCATGCTAATCTTCTCTGTATCGTTCCAATTTTAGTATATGTTCTGCCGAAGCAAGAACAACCTTTCGAGTACTCTCCCCTGCTGCAAGGTTTATGGCTATTAGTTCTACCTGGAAGACAGTTGTATATTACTAGGAGTTTGGAGATACTATAGTTGTTGGTTTTAGTATAAACTCCTGCCCTTGTTCCTTCGTCTATCTTCAGTTGGTTAACCTGAAGGCTAAGACCCATTTAACCTTCCACCAAATATTATTTGAATCGGATTAAAACTAAGTGTACCTCCCATACAAACTGAACCGGAAATCTTCCAAATTGCACATTTTCTTCTCCGCAGAAGCCATCTACAATAGACAAACGAGTTCGTGCGAATAGCACAATGAGTGTATACCCTATACCCATTTACATACCTAGAAGACAAGCAAAACCCAAAATTTTAATTTTTATGTTTTTTGTAGGAAGAGGGAGGGGGGGGGGGTATAAATGGGTTAGACCAGGGACATCTTTAACATCTTATCAAGGCATCCAACAGCTACTATTTGATACTAATTTGAAGTTCTTCGCGACATTCTATCAAAAGATATGGCTGAATATAGCTTTGTTGGGGAGGTAGCCGAACCTAATCCACTTTCCATCAACTTAAAGTATATGTCCGAATTAGGCATTGATCAAAATTTCAAGTCGATAGCGATATTGAATCGAAAGTTATTGCCGAATGAAAATATCAAGGAGGAGTCATTTGTATTGGGGGTAGGGGAACCCTTGGTCCGATTTGGCATATTTTCAATACCGTCCAAGTTTTGATCAAAAGAAACATCTGACTAAAATTTGAAACTGCTAGCTTCATTATTTCGGGAGTTATCGTGCTAACAGACGGACAGACAGACAGACATCGCTCAATCGAATCAGTGACCCACCCTGATCATTTATATATATACTTTGCCATACCTCCGGTGGCTCCTTAGAGGTCTTACATAATACGGCGTAACAAAAACAATATACCCTATACCATCTTATGGGTATAGGGTATAAAAATGTTTATCTGTTCGAACGTCACTATAACAATTAATTATAGTCTTCTAAATGTATGTTTCTTTTGATCCGATCAATGTAATTTTCGGTGAAAAGTATAAAGAGGCTCCCTCTAGGAATTTAGTCAAATTTTATTTGCCTGACGTAATTTAGAGAGAGGTTACAGCCATGCCTTTTTGAGAAATGTTAACTGGGGCGTGGGAGGTGTCCTTAGCCGGAGTAAGCTCATTTTTTGTAGAAGTTAAGTACATTTAATTGGCAACATCAGCATAAATTTTCATCACTCTACCTTTACTCTATTGAAAGTTACAGTGCGAGATGTAAATATCAAAAAATGTAAATTCCACATAATACTTTTGGGTCCAGGGTATAATTTTCCACGAAATGATCTACAGTATTAAATATCATTGCGAAGGAAGTTAAATGTAGTTTATTTCGTTCTTAGTAGAACTAATAGATAGAACTAACACTTTTTCTGATATTTTCTAAAAACTTAAATTTCCCCTCTTCGTTACCCGCTCCCCCTTAATATGACGCTCGAATTAGTGCAACTTTTTAGAACGTATAGAGGGGAGGGTGTGTAACAATTTGGGATCAATACTTTTCTCTTTTTTGGATGTTTGGGTCTAGAGCTAAAATCAGTATACATACTATAAATTAATCGAGTCGAAACCCGCCTATCCCTAATCGCCTTTTACGGATACCTAACCTAACGTGTGTCGCGTCGTGGTTTCGAATAGCCACAAGGCAGGACGAAATAACTGAAATGACTGATTCAATAGGACAGTCATATTAGCATTTCAAATAGAAAAAAAATAGAGTAAGGCTATTTTTGACATTTTTATGTCTTGACTCTGGCACATAAATCGAAAATCGTCACGAAAATTGCATCGAAAAAGCGTTACGTTTTTGGCATTACAGGTGAATTTTGGGTGCCATTCAAGGTTTCAACGGAAGTTGGGCTAGGTGCTACCCTGTGAGTGTTGGGTGCCATTCAAGGTTCAACAGAGGCTGGGCTTGGGTTCAATTTACGTTCAACTTGAGTTCAACGTGGGTTCAACTTGAATTCAACTCGAATTCAACTCGAATTCAACTCGAATTCAACTCAAATTCAACTTTCAACTTAGGTTCAACTCACGTTCAACTTTCGTTCAACTTTTGTTAAACGACCCAAAAAGTGTAACTTTTAACATAGGTTCAACTCACGTTCAACTTTCGTTCAACTTTTGTTGAACGACCCAAAAAGTGTAACTTTCAGCTTAGGTTCAACTCACGTTCAACTTTCGTTCAACTTTTGTTGAACGATTCAAAAAGTGTTACTTTCAGCTTAGGTTCAACTCACGTTCAACTTTCGTTCAACTTTTGTCGAACGACCCAAAAAGTGTAACTTTAAACTTAGGTTCAACCCACGTTCAACTTTCGTTCGACTTTTAATGAACGACCCAAAAAGTGTAACTTTCAACTTAGGTTAAAATCACGTTCAACTTCCGTTCAACTTTTGATGAACGACCCAAAAAGTGTTACTTTCAACTTAGGTTCAACTCACGTTCAACTTTCGTTCAACTTTTGTTGAACGACCCAAAAAGTGTAACTTTCAACTTAGGTTCAACTCACGTTCAACTTTCGTTCAACTTTCGTTCAACTTTTGTTGAACGACCCAAAAAGTGTAACTTTCAGCTTAGGTTCAACTCACGTTCAACTTTCGTTCAACTTTTGTTGAACGATTCCCAAAGTGTTACTTTCAACTTAGGTTCAACTCACGTTCAACTTTCGTTCATCTTTTGTCAAACGACCCAAAAAGTGTAACTTTCAACTTAGGTTCAACCCACGTTCAACTTTTAATGAACGACCCAAAAAGTGTAACTTTCAGCTTAGGTTCAACTCACGTTCAACTTTCGTTCAACTTTTGTTGAACGATTCAAAAAGTGTTACTTTCAACTTAGGTTCATCTCACGTTCAACTTTCGTTCAACTTTTGTCGAACGACCCAAAAAGTGTAACTTTCAACTTAGGTTCAACCCACGTTCAACTTTCGTTCAACTTTTAATAAACGACCCAAAAAGTGTAACTTTCAACTTAGGTTCAAATCACGTTCAACTTCCGTTCAACTTTTGATGAACGACCCAAAAAGTGTTACTTTTAACTTAGGTTCAACTCACGTTCAACTTTCGTTCAACTTTTGTTGAACGACCCAAAAAGTGTAACTTTCAACTTAGGTTCAACTCACGTTCAACTTTCGTTCAACTTTTGTTGAACGACCCAAAAAGTGTAACTTTCAGCTTAGGTTCAACTCACGTTCAACTTTCGTTCAACTTTTGTTGAACGATTCCAAAAGTGTTACTTTCAACTTAGGTTCAACTCACGTTCAACTTTCGTTCAACTTTTGTCGAACGACCCAAAAAGTGTAACTTTCAACTTAGGTTCAACCCACGTTCAACTTTCGTTCAACTTTTAATGAACGACCCAAAAAGTGTAACTTTCAACTTAGGTTCAAGTCACGTTCAACTTCCGTTCAACTTTTGATGAACGACCCAAAAAGTGTTACTTTTAACTTAGGTTCAACTCACGTTCAACTTTCGTTCAACTTTTGTTGAACGATTCCAAAAGTGTTACTTTCAACTTAGGTTCAACTCACGTTCAACTTTCGTTCAACTTTTGTCGAACGACCCAAAAAGTGTAACTTTCAACTTAGGTTCAACTCATTTTCAACTTTCGTTAAACTTTTGTTGAACGACCCAAAAAGAGTCAAATTCAAAAGCAAATCGTCACGACATAATGTATAAATGATTTCGCGGTTGCATCAGTACTGTACATTAGCATTTGTTGAAAACATGAAAATGTCCCACTGAGTTGCGGACTTGTACGCAAGCTGAACCGACATTCTGTAAGGCGATTTTTTGTTTGTTTTTGAATCAGTGGGCTCCCCGGAATATAGAACTCATTTTGCTAAAAAAAAAATTGATCGGAAAGGTCCCAAAAAGGACAAAAAAGGATACTCTTTAATCCTTGACCGAAGGTCGACACGCACGGGTATCATATGAAAGACGACACCGAGTACATTACATATCCGGTATTTATTTCCTATTTCAAGGACCCTCAACGGAATAAATCGAGCTTAAACGTAAAATTATCGTGTTTCCCGTGTATCTTTCCAAAACCGTAACTGCGAGAATAATTCAAGTTGTCACTAATTTTCTCACTTTTCAGAATCTATAATAGCTGAAGATTCTACGATTTAATTTGCTAAAAAAAAAGTTGATCGGAAAGCTCTTAAAAAGAACACAAAAGGACAATAATTACACGCCTTGATCGAATTTGGGCATGCGGGGTGTCATATTAAAGAGGACGTCGGTCGAGTAGATTCCATCCGGCGTTTGTTACTTGTTTCAACATCACTACCTATTGCTAAATATTTGAGGTCGCTATTCGAAAATTATGGCAAATTGAAGGTATTAAGGGAGGTGTCATTTCAACCGGAGGTACAAGATTCTTAAGTCTGATTTGGCCCATACGATGCCCACCAACATTTGGCTGACAACATAATTATTTCATGAAATAAAAGAAAGTTTATTAAATATACCTATAGATGATATAAATTCGCCTTAATGATCCCGTGTCTAAAATTGGTTCAATTAGTTCAAATCTATGGAGTCCATGAAAAAAAAATCCCTGCTTCCGAATATCAATCAATTTTAAATTATGACCCCATGATCCATGAAACCTATGTCTGTTGCTAAATCCAACACCCGACTCTAGTACAGACAAAAGAAAAAAGTGCTTACAGCTAGTCGCAAGTACATATAGACAAAAACCTAAATTGCAACCGGAAAAAGAAAATTACTTTGATGAAAATTTAATCACAAAACCCATCCCATTTTGATGTTGCGTGCAACATGAAGATCGCTACAACAGAAACACACAGGCATGTCATGTGATTGGGCGATTCCAGTGATGAAAAGAATAAAATGTTTTGACAAAAAGTTGTAAGATGAGATCAGATCAATTACGATGATTGTTGGAATTTTGAAGCTAGATATCTTGCAATTGTCATTATCGTTACATGTCTTGTCTTTGTCTTGTATATGTCACAACTTGGCGGATGAATTGATTTCAGCTCAAGTCTCAATTAAAATATAGAATGGCACACACCACAAATATTGCCAAAAAAAAGCAACAGTTTCAAAAATTTATTAATATTTAGTAATTTGTATAGCACAGCAAATAAATCTACTCAATATTCGCATAATTTTGTTTATGCATAGTTCTATGTCGATGTGGAAACATGGAAAACATTGTTACCAGTACGAGAGTACGACTATTGCGGCGTTCAAAAAAAAAAATACTTTAATTTTAAAACTGCATCATATTGCCATAACATTTTCTTCCGATTTTCACATGATATTATTCGCAACAAAAGCAAAGCTCTTGCATAATCGAAATAGTTTTAATGACACGCTCAAAATTTGCATAGATATAGATGCAACGACAACGTAACGCAAAAACAGGCTACGAGTATCATTTCCTGAACTTAAGTCTTAAAATTAAAACTGCCATCCATCTCAAATCTACTATGTGCATATAATTTCCGATTCGCGCGTCTCTATACAATCCGCAATAAAAGAAGGAAGAGTCATCTTACAATATATTCCATCCGCAATATTATTCCGAAATGAGAATCGTATAAAAAGAAATTGTTTTTCCCATTAAACAAGTACGTAACTACGAATGGATGTGTGGCTGTGTGGCATCTTCGGCCGTATTTGCATTAACACTGATAATAGCAATCAGGCTCATATCGTAATACGTGTAATACAAACTAACAACCGACTGAAGATGTGCAATTTTCTATAAACTGCTACTTTTGCCTTTGTTACTTTATAATTTGATAGATACTCAACTTAAGATGGGTATCTTCCTATCCTATCTTCGTGCGTATCTATACACTATGTGTAAAATCTAACTCGTATCATATCTATCCATCTAGTATGTAATTTAATGAACGTGTCGATGTCGATGCTTTGTACACTTAGGCTAGTGTACAAGTATCGAGTACTACTGAAGTATGTTCCGGACAATATAAAAGAGTGGAAAGTAGTAAACTAATTTTTCAGCGAATAAATTTTACCACACGCATTTTTCCATACTATCTACGAGTATTACTGGCTACAATGATGCAGGCCGGTAGATACCGCGAAAAGGCGAAAAATTGTGTATCGAAATGATACAGTCATGGGAAGAGTGCGCACACTGTGCATTCGCATTTGAATTATAAAATCATTGAATTATTATTATTGTTGAGCTAAATTAGATTTTTTTTTCTTTTCATAATGAAACTGATACGAACACCATCATATAGTAGAGTGTCCTAAATATTACAATTTTTTTTGTATACATATTCATTGAAATTTCATTTCATTTATGATTTAATTTGAAATTTTCAAAATTTAGTGTGAGAATTTCGGTTGATATTTAGGTTTCGGTGAAAAAATAATATTATCATCAGGTTGATCGTACTACGATTGTGGCTAGTCAGTCAATATCGTTCATTTGTAAGGCTCTCCTCACCAGGAGAAAAAATTATTGAGGTACCTTTAAGAAAATTATTAACATTCTGTACGTTGTGATTGACTGGTCCCTGACTCAATAGAGAGTTTTAGTATGTCGTTGAAAATGTAACAATAGTTCGAAGTAAGCTTTGACATTTTCTATGAAAAGCTCGCTTGCCTTTCGTTTTTCATGTCCCAAGTAGTCATAGGTGGATTTCCGTGAATTTGACTGACTAGAAACAGCTGGAATTGTGGGTTCATGATATTGACATGTATATGTCTTTGCGGAGGCTACCTGAGAAATACTGGGTGTCGTTCCGTGAAAAAGCGTGACGAAAAAGCGTTACAAAAACATTTAACGCTTAAAATCGACCTTCCCGTAGATCGATCTTCACCAAATTTGCTATACATTATTCTTTGATCGCTCTGACTCAGAATCGACAATCACGATTTCGATAATAAGTTGCGGGAATAGCGGTAAATTCGCAATTGAAGCGAACGAAAATTCATCCTTCAATTGATTCTCCTGGCTCTCCCCGTGGACCGATGTCGAACAAACTCGGATGGAAGTTAAGTGGTGCGATCCATAATATTTTGGTGCCAGCACTTTTTATGAGGAAGATGTCCTTGGACACACAATGTCCTTTTTTCTGTGGGAATGCATTATAGACGCTATGTATAAGGATATGGATATCGAAATACAGAATCCGTTGCGAAGAGTCTTGTAAAATCACGACAAGTTGATTTTGAGTTTTGTTAAAGGATATTACCACCAAAAAGGAAAGTTTTCTAGCATAGAAAACAGAGTATGGGCATTATGGGTGTCGTTCGAAAGGTGATATTTGAGGGATGTGATCGGTTTCAAAATATTGAAAAAAAAAAAGGTCTGATGTCCCAAGGGGGTTCGAACCATGGTCCAAACCGTCGTCAATACCTTCCAAAAAGTTAACAACGACCACCAAGCCGCCTTGACCACACTGCGCCTTATCAGTACGAATAACTTTAGTGATCATCATCATCTGGTCTGTAGTCATCACACAGTGCAGTATAGTTACATGGAGACGTTCAACGGATGGCTGATGTAATTGCTTGGTTCAATTGCAAATGGCGAGCGGTATAAATTGAATTTTTGATTGCATATGTGTGCACTTTCGAATTTGTCACATGTAAAACGCGCGCGTAAAAAAGAGGCATCCAAGGCAACCGATTTATCGCGTAAATTTACGAAGAGTAGAATATCAATAGTCGTTTTAGTATGATCACCAAAATCAAAAGAATGTTCAGGTAACTAAATAAAAAAGAAAAAAATCAACGCCACTGTAGCGACTCGAAAACGTAACCCCATGCACCAAACACCTATCATCTAACCTACTGGGCTATGCCGACTTCGATGATGGCAAGTAAATCTAGCGATCATCACAGATTATCTCGCACAGGTCGGTGCATGCAGCCAGAACATAATTGCCTTTGTCGTCGTCATCGTCATCGTTAGTTGAAGAGCTTCTGGGCAACGAAAGAATGATATTGGATGAGGTTATAAAACACACCGCAACGTTCCCTTTAATTTCAAATCAACCGGCCGTTACGGATCTGAAATTTTCTCTTTATCAACAGATCCCCTAAGCGCCACCTTGCGGAGTACCTTGATTCATTGAAAGAAATCTACAAATGTGCCGTTGAACCGTGCATTTTCGCCCTCATTTATTTATTAAACAATTTATACTCAAAATAAAATTTATCAGCATCTCATTTGAAACTGGAATTTTAATTTTCGAACCAAATGTATCAGCTGTGATGTGTCAATTGTCACATTTGTCACTTTCGGGAGATGGCGATGGGAACACCAAGTCTGATCCGGATCTATGCGTTTACAGAACAAAATAGGGAACGGTTCGGAAAACGCGGCACGGTATGGGAACGTTGTGTTTCAGAACCTTACCCATTGTGTGTTCGGAACATTGTGGGACGTTGGTTGACAGTGGCTGTACAGTGGTTGTACAGTACGTACGTACGTACGTTCGAACATGATCATGTGATGATTGCTAGATTTATCGGGTCAACCTGTAGTCGATGTAGCCTGGTTTGGTGTCCACCAAGCTTGGTGCGCAGGACAATGTGTTCGAATCCCTACAGCAGCATATATTTTTTTCCTTTTTTTAGTGTCCAAAGCATTTTTTTTAACTTGGTGATAATTATTATTTGGAACATAGTAAAATACGTGTGATTATTTTGAGGAAATTAGGATGTGTACAGCGTACGTTGTTCCGTGACAAAATGTGATATTGTAAAACATAGCAAAACCTAACGAAGCTTTAAGTCAACCTTTTAGTGGTTTGATCATTGCTAAATTCGGTATACATTTTCCTTTGATCACCCTTGCAAAGAAGCGACGGGAATAGCGCCGTTGAAGCGAATGAAAAGTTATCTTTCAATTGGTTCTCTTGGCTCCCCCTGTGGAGCGATTTGGATGGAAGTTAAGTGGTGCTCTTATTCTTCTTCTTCCTTGCCTCGTTCTTTATACCGCTCCATGGCTTCGCGGTGTAGGCACATCGCCCGTTTTGGCGATAATATCACAGTATATTTCTACAGGCAGCTCTATCTTGGATCGTGTCATCGCCGAGACCGATGCGTTGTTGTTGCTTTTTCATTTGACACATCCAGGTGTTCTTCGGTCTGCCTCTGGCCTTGGGTCCATCAAGGGGAACTTCCATTGATATCGCTTTCTTTCCGGGGTTCTCAGGCGGACGCCGTTGAACATGGCAATACCAATCCATTTGTCGGTCTTCGAGCTTTTCGGTGATTGGTTGGTCTATGGACAAGCTGCCTCGGATGTAGCTACTCTTGATGTGGTCCCTTTTCGTTACACCAACTGACATGAGCGGGAAATGACCGCATATAGAATTTCGATATTAGGACTGAGCGAAACAAGATGGACCGGATCGGGAACGACCTTATCACCTAGTTCCCAAACTGTGCTGCTTTACTCTGGTAGTGAACTTGAATCCTCACCCAGAATGGCTGGAGTCGGCATCCTTTTGAACAAGGAAGCTCGCCAATCTCTCATAGATTGGAGGCCTATTTCCGACCGAATAATAACTGCCAAATTCAAGTCCAGAGTAAGAAACATTACTATTATTCAGTGCTACGCCCCGACTGAGTCAGCCGACCAGCATGCTAACGACGCCTTTTACCACCTGCTTGGCGACACCTTTGACAAGGCTCCCAGAGGTGACATGAAAATTATTATGGGGGATCTCAATGCTAAAATTGGGTCTGACAATGTTGGATTGGAACATCTAATGGGCAATCACGGTCTGGGTGTCAGGAACGACAATGGTGAGTTGTTCGTAGAGTTCTGTAACTCTCGTCAGCTTGTCATTGGCGGCACCCTGTTCAAACACAAACCTTGCCATTTAGCAACATGGATATCTCCAGATGGCCGAACAGAGAACCAGATTGACCATATAGCCATCTCCAAGACATGGAGGAATTGTCTCATGGACGTCAGGGCTAAGCGTGGTGCTGATGTAGGCAGCGATCACCAACTTGTCATCGCAAAAATTCGCTTGCGAACCGCTGCTGTTTGTCGCACACAAAACGAGCGTGTATTGCCGCGATTCAATGTGCAAAAGCTTAAAGAACCATCAACAATACGCGCAGTTTCTAGCGCATTGCGCGAGGTAGCTAATGCACAAACGCCAGATGCTTCTTCTATTGATGATAGATGGAACATTGTGAAGGAAGCTTTTCTATCGTGTGGCGAAACATTTGTGGGCAGACTACAGCGAGGTAGGAGACTATTTATCAGTGATGATACATGGTCTCTGATAACTGCACGGAAGAGGATTAAAGAGCAAATAAACTCGGCTACTGACAATTCAGTCAAGCAACAACTGAGGACCAAGTACAGTTCTCTTCAAAAAGAGTGCAGAGCAGCGTTAGACGTGATAAACGCAACAACATCAACGCGTTAGCTTTGGAGGCAGAAGATGCGGCTTACCGTGGTGACAGTGGAACCCTTTACAAGCTGATAAAGCCACTGACTGGTAAATCTTTTACCCATGAGCATCCTGTGAAAGATAAAGACGGGTCTCTGCTAGTCACAGATGAACAACAACTGCGCCGATGGAGAGAGCATTTCATGGAGGTTCTTAACAACAACTTTAACCCTTCAAGCCCATCTCCAACGGAGGCAGTAAGTCTTCCGCAAATGGCCAGAATCAACACCGGCGTACCATCCAAGCTGGAAATAATTAAGGCCCTTCAATCATTGGAAGCAGGTAAGGCCCCGGGGGCAGACGGTATCCCGATGGAATTTTTTAAAACGGACATCAACGCTACAGCGGATATTCTTCTTCCCCTTATCCAAGAGTGTTGGACAACCGAGACTCTCCCTCAAGAATGGAAGAAGGGCGTCATTATTAAAATCCCCAAAAAAGGAAGTCTCAAGGATTGCAATAATTGGCGTGGAATCTGTCTCCTCCCTGCAGTCTCTAAACTGATGGCCAAAATAATCTTGGACCGGATCAAGAAAACGATCGACCGCACTTTGAACAATGAACAAGCTGGTTTTCGTGAGGATTTTTCATGTAGCGATCATATCAACACCCTCCGAATTATTATTGAACAATCCGCTGAATGGAGATCCCCGTTACATCTATTGTTCATTGACTTCGAGAAGGCGTTTGACAGCATCGACCGGGCTTATATCTGGACAGCCTTACGTAGGAGAGGCATACCAGAGAAACTGATTGCCATCATAAAGGAGTCCTATAACGGA
Organism: Microchrysa polita; assembly: GCA_949715475.1. Classification (NCBI taxonomy): domain Eukaryota; kingdom Metazoa; phylum Arthropoda; class Insecta; order Diptera; family Stratiomyidae; genus Microchrysa; species Microchrysa polita. The sequence continues at coordinate 70,751,884 of OX454421.1, read as the reverse complement.
GCCCAATGTCACGTCTTGCACAAGGGCGAATTGTCTAGTCCTTTTGAGGTGAACAATGGAGTTAGACAAGGTTGTATTTTATCACCAATACTGTTCCTTATTACCATCAACGACGTAATCTGCGACGCTCTAGGCGACCATAAAAGTAAGGGTATCAGGTGGAAATTATTTGATCACCTTCAGCACCTGGACTATGCCGACGACATTTGCCTTCTTTCAAACACCGCAGATAATAATCTGTCTCAAATGACAGATGCTTTGCATCGTGAAAGTCGAAGTGCTGCTTTAAAAATTAATGCCGCTAAGACGAAATACCTGAGCTTGACATCAGAAAGGCAAAGAAACATTTCTATCTCCGGACAGCAGATAGAAAAAGTCGTGAACTTTACTTACCTTGAGAGCGTAGTGACAGCGGATGGTGGGGCTGATGCCGATGTAGAGTCGCGCATAAATAAAGCCCGAGCAGTATTTTTCAGTTTGACTCCTCTCTGGCAAAACAAAAACATCTCCAGAAATACCAAACTCCGGATCTTCGAAAGCAATGTAAAATCCGTGCTTTTATATGGGTGTTCCACTTGGAAGGTGACCAGTGATATAACAACCAAACTACAAACTTTCGTGAATCAGTGCCTTCGACGCATCCTACAAATTCGCTGGCCTGAGGTAATCTCTAACGACGACCTCCTCCAAATTACTGGCCAAAATAGGATAGGCATCGACATCAAAAGGCGGAAGTGGCAGTGGATAGGTCACACACTTCGAAAAGAGCCAAAAAACATTGCAAGACAGGCTCTAGATTGGAATCCTCAGGGAACCGATGCAAGGCGTCGTGTGGGAAGACCCAAAAATACGTGGAGAAGATCTGTTGAGGCAGAGGGAAAATCTATAGGCAAATCGTGGGACCAGCTAAAGGCGATGGCTGCTAATAGACAGAGGTGGAAAAGAGGCGTAGTCAATGCCCTATGCCCCACTAGGGGTTAAAAGGAACCAGAGAGAGAGAGAACTGACATGCGTAACATTTGCATTTCAGTCGCTGTCATTTCTTTCGCGCAACCTTCATACATGGTGCAGCATTCTGATCCATACATGAGTGCGGGACGTACAACCGTTTTGTACAACTTGCCCTTTAGCTTCAGTGGCATTTTCTTATCGCAGAAAACTCTAGAGTTTTCTCGCCACGTCATCCACCCAAGCTTTGTGCGATGTTTGATGTCATCATCGCATGTAGCTCCGTTGTTCACCATCGAGCCAAGGTACTTGAATTTGGTACAAGACTTAAGGTGCTCTCCTTTGACGTACATTTCAGGTATCGGTGCATTTGGGTCTGAGAATTGGCAGCATAAGAGCTCAGTCTTTGTTATACTTACCCTCAGTCCATGCTCCTCTAGAATGTCACACCATTTTGTAAGTGCAGCTTGCAAGGTAACGATGTTTGGGTTACTGAGGACTATATCATCGGCAAAAAGAAGAAATATTTCTAGGCCGTCGGATATACGTGTTAATAAGTAGCACATGATGACGTTGAAGAGCAACGGACTCAATACACTGCCCTGGTGTAATCCGACATTCACCGGAAATTCTTCTGATTCACCGGCTGTGCATCTAACCTTAGTCGTAGCTCCATCATACATATCTCGTATCATCCTGACGTATGCCTCAGGGACATTAAGTGCTCTCAATGCCAACCATATCAGAAGTTAAGTGGTGCGATCCTTATTATTTTGGTGTCGGCACTTGTTATGAGAAAGATGTCCTTGGACAAAAAAGGCCCCTTTTTCCTTAGGAATGCATTATAGTCGATATGCATATCAAAAACTTATTTTGGGTTTTCAAAGGATATTATGTACGTATGTATGTACCACCAAAAAGGACACTTCTCTAAGGAAACTAAGAATGGGCATTATGGTTGTCGTTTGAAATTCGATATTTGGGGTGCTGTATGTAATCGGTTTGAAAGGACTTTTTATTTGTCGGCTATGCCTACTTGGAACATGCAAAATTGTGGTACAGTCGAGAACAGATAAGTGCAATCGTCTCCGGCAGCAAGAAAAATTGCACTTATCCGTTTTTTCACTTAACCGTTTTCGGATAGCTTCAGATAACAAAAACACATAATTTCAGATTGAAGGATATTAAACCTGCAAAAACTATGCGTTAGCCTGAGTAGTTCTTAATCGTTTAGTAAATTACTCTCTTCAAACATTTTCAATATCTAAATTGCTTCCAGCGCCTCAGTTTTACTTAATTACTCTAGTTTCACCTATACTCTGAGTGGTAAATTTATCGACACAAGAATATTCTTTTTTGTCGCCTTTTAATTTCAAAGTATAAATCCTGGATGCGTCACATAATTGGAAAAATGGCAACTGCAACAGGAAGAGAAGAAGAGAGAAGAAAAGATAAATAAAAGGTGGTTCCGTTGCACGAAGAACAATGCTAAATTTAGGCATCGAAGATATTGGTAGAGCTAAACAACAGAATTATTAAAAGATTCGGTATATTACGCTTTTAGGTTCCCAAGGGAAATTTTTCTTGTTCTTCTTATCGACACTAGCGACACCGTCCGCCATAAAGCTTTAAGCTTTAAAGCTTGTGTCCGCTTTATGGCGGAAAATATCGGAAACATCAAAAATTTCCCTTGGGGACCTGAAAGCGTAATGTACCAGAAATGCATTCTGCAAATTCCATTTTTTTTTCAGTGGTAGAAATAACGCGAAACATTTAACATTAAACTTTTCGATAGAAATATACCTCCCAGAGTCCTCAAATGTTGATCATGGCATTTATTCAATGGCAAATTTTGACTTTTCAACTAGGATGGTTCAGTAATTTGATTGGAAAAGAAAGACATTTTAGTTTTGGTGATTTAATAAAAAACTTAATGCAATACAATTCTGTTTTAATTTTAATTAGCCCCACGAGAACAGTAAATTTTACAAATTGTCCACTATGTTTGTATATGAAATGCCAAAATGTATTAACGGGCAAAAATAATTAAGGTTAATAGTCAAGCAAAGCTGAATAAATCATAACGTAACTATCATTAGAGTGCAATCGATTTAATGTCAGAATCGATGCGGCAAAGGCCCCAATTTCAAATTAGGTCAATGAATTGCAATCATCAATGATAATCAAAATTTGGCGCCGAATAATGAAATCTGAAGAATTGAAAACAAAAGTATAACTGCTTAAACTTTAACCATATTACTATTTTCAAATAGACATATGCAAATAATAATTAACGACGCTTTCTTCTATTCTTTTGTAATTCGTTCGAATTTCTTCATTATACCCTTCGCTCATAGAGTGAAAGGGTATATTGTTTTTGTTACGCCGATATTATGTAACACCTCAAAGGAGCCACCGGAGGTATGGCAAAGTATATATAAATGATCAGGGTCGGTCCCTGAATCGAATAAGCCATGTCTGTCTGTCTGTCTGTCTGTCTGTCTGTCTGTCCGTGTGTCTGTCTGTTAGCACGATAACTCCCGAAATAATGAAGCTAGCGGTTTGAAATTTTGGTCAAATGTTTGTTTTGCTAAAATCTTGGACGGTATTGAAAATGGGCCAAATCGGACCACGGGTTCCCCTACCTCCCATACAAACTACCCCTCCTTGATATTTTAATTCGGCCATAACTTTCGGTAGAATATCGCTATCGACTTGAAATTTTGATCAATGTCTCATTCTGACATATACTTTGAGTTGATGGAAAGTGGATTAGGTCCGACTACCCCTACCCCTACTTCCCCTACAAAGTTATATTCAGTCATATCTTTTGATAGAATGTCACGAAAAACTTCAAATGAATATCAAATGGTAGCCGTTGGATGTCTTGACAAGGTAATGAAGATGTGTCAGGTCCGACCCATCTACCCCTCCCTCCCCAACAAAAAATATGAAATTGAATATTTTGGGTTTTGCGTGCCTTCTAGGTCTGTACATGGGTATAAAGGGTATACACTCATCGTGCTATTCGCACGATTAGAACTCGGTCTCGTAACTTTGTCATTAAGTTTGTAACGCATTAAAGGAAGCATCTCCGACCATACAAAAAGTACAGCATGACTTGGGGAGTCGATTGGAGCATGTCCGTCTGTCTGTTGCGACGCGTTTTACTCGGCGGGTATTGAAGCTAGCAAGCTGAAATTTTGCACACGTGCTTCTTATTGTTGCAGGCTGTTTGTATGTTTGATTCACCCAAATTGGATCACTGGGTCATGGGGCTGCCATACAAACCTAGCTCCCCAATTTGAGTTCTTCTAACAAAAACTTTTTTATTTGTGTACCAATTTCAACCAAATTCCACAAAAAAGTGTTTCTATACATAACACATAATATATGCAAGAATTGATCAAATCGGACCATGGGGTCATGGGGCTGCCATACAAACTTAACCCCCCAAATTAGGTTCTTCTAAGAAAAACTTTTTTATTTGTGCACCAATTTCAACCAAATTTCACACAAATGTATTTCTATTGTTGACACAAAACATATGTAAGAACGGATGAAATCGGACCGTGGGGTCATGGGGCTATCATACAAATCCAACCCCCCAAATTAGGTTCTTCTAAGAAAAACATTTTTATTTGTGCACCAATTTCGAACAAATTTCACACAAATGTATTTCTATTGATGATACAAAACATATGTAAGATTGAATCAAATCGGACCATGGGGTCATGGGGCTGCCATACAAACCAAAACCCCCATATTGGTTCTTCTAAGAAACATTTTTTTTACTAATTTCACAAAACTTTGAATTAATGTGTCTTTATCAAAGCAACTAAAAAGTTCAAAACGAATGGAATCGTACTGTGGGGTCATGCTCCGGCCACCCCAATAAATATTTCCGAGTAAATATTTTTATTTGCCCACTTATTTCAACCAAGCCCAAAACTTTTGTCAAGACGGAAGAAAAAGAATGAGGAGGGGGATTAAATACAAGTCATAGGTACGCCCGAAAAAGCTTTTAGCCCAAGCGAAGGTTATCCAAATTTCGACCGCGCCCGAAATTAGCCTCGGCCCCGGGGGCTGGCGAGTGAAGCGAGCAGGGGGCGAAGCCCCCTAGTTTTTATATGAAGTTCTACCCAAACCCACACGGGATATACACAATAAAACGAACCTTAGGACAGAAGCATAATTGGATCCTATAAAATAAGTCAGTCAGAAAGATTTTTAATTTTTTCAAGGAATCAATGAACATATTAATACAGGTTGATGTTGGATGAATTTCTTTGATGGGCACGACTTACACTTAAAGACGGTAAAACAGAAGCTTCTGCTTCTAGCAGAATTTTGCGTCAATGATCTTTTGAAGGCGGAGTGACATTAAAATTCGACGTAAGCTCGCAATTGGGCGCCCTAAATTTATGTAAATATACCTAATTAGAATAAATTAAAAAGAGGAAATTAACATTTTTTCTTATTATGTCAACTGCTCCTTGATTTTACAAAATGCATCTTTACAGAATCAACAATCAATGGAAATTTTTGAAAATTTGACGCCCGGGCAGTTGCCCATATGATAAATCCGGCCCTGACTATAAGTGACCAGCTATTTTTCAGCGCGCCGAGGTAAAAAGGTAGGGCGATGCCCAGAAACAATTCCTCCGTGACTTCGTTGTCACATTCCACTTATGAAAAACCATTTTTGAAAATAAGGCTCAGCACACAATTTGTCTGGGTTCAGCAGGAGATTTGAATCAACAGACTATCTCGGGTGAATCTAACCTAGAAATTTCTGATAGGTGCCATATCTAATTTCAGTGCTTCAGTCACCTTGTACTCTATGATATTGGTACATAATGTCCTTTTTGATTTTTATAACAAGAAGAAACTGAAAAAAATCGTGCTTTGATAAACCACATTCCGAACTTTGCGTGTTGGTGCTTTGAGAGCCCTTTTATCTCACGTACACATTTATTGATCGCCTTGTTTCAGTTATGATGTAGCTAGAACTCTCCTGGAAGCTTATTTTTTTTAAAGCCAATGATCCAAAATTTTAAACAGATTCCTCTTCATTACCAGGAATATCTAGGGAAGTAAGTGTTGTCTGGATGGTGTAGTGCCCGCACCTTCGGTGCACAGGGTCATGGGTTCGAGAATCAACATGAACCAATTCAATTTATGGTGTTTTCCCAACTCACGACCCATGTGACGGAATATGATCTCACTCAGATGCTAAAGGAGTACCCATTTATAGGGATAAATAACAATGCTGAGCGTGTTAACTATGTTTCTTGCTGCACATTAGTGCAAAGGTTGCCCTATTCACATGGTTCGCCACTCACATGCGAATAAGCCAATGACCCACTTAAAAGTTTTGCAATCTTATAATTATGTTATTTAGCTGTTTTTTTTTTTGCATTTTAATATTCAACTCAGATATACAAAAAGGTGTTCAACATTCTTATAGCGCCGGGCATTATAAGAAAAAATAGACCATGCAAAACGTGAACTGATTTTTTAAATATGTTCATTTAATCCACAAGAACGCTTGATTGTCAGTCAAAAATACCATACCGGAGTTCGGATAAACAAAAAAGTTCGTGAATCGTGGTTAGAATTATTCTCTTATCAGGAATTCGCACTGCTCAGTATTGAATTGGCCGTTACATATTTACTCGTATATTTCACCAATGCAGATCAATACAGGCTGGGCCTTTAAATATAATTCTTAATGATTCCAAAAAATTTTCAAAATTCTGAATTTCTATTTAGTACCAACTTTCACTATAAATTTATACAAAAATACGCAAACTGAATTTGATTTTCTTGAAAAAGAACCTAACCAGCACGATTATGTTTTTCTTAGAATACTCGCGTCTATCATAATGTATTTCCATCTTGTAAACTAATTTGAATTAATTTGCATTTATCGATATTATACAAATCGAAATCGCGTGACGAACAAATATTTGTCTCTTTTAAATCATGTAAAATTAGGCCTAGATACTTGTTTATGGGTTTTTATGTTTTTTATCCATTTTCATTCAAATTTAGAAAAATTTAGAAACTGTGTAGAGTGTAGGAAGTGCAACTAAATGAGCTGATGATGACCTTATTTGGAGTGGCCAGAATTGATTTGAAAATGTTCTAATGAATCTAATTAGTATAGATATAATCATAGAACCAGATTCGCGTGATAGGGTCGTTGTAACTCGAAATTTGCATTCATCGTTAATGACACAAGGCGAAGAAGATTTTATGCAAATTATTAACGCATTGACGACTTTTGCCTTCATTTGAATTTGCGCACTCTCCAAACTATATAAAAAGACCACAAAAAGACGTTTCTACGATTTTCGCATAAATGTTTTGGAACTGGTTCAGGCTCAAAACTCTCGATGTTAACACATTCCTTGTGCCTTCTAGGCATTTTTAGAAATTTCCCTTGCACACTTGCACTTACCATATTTGACACCTATAAGCATAGTAACTCCTATAGAAAACCACAGAAATTTTCACCTTACTTCTTGGTAGCATATCATGTTATCACCGCGCATTGGTCTTGACCATACCGCGAACCAAGTTTATAACTTTGAACACGACGAATTTCAAGGCCGGTTTAAATTGGAAGTGCGCCTATCGCAAGATCATGCTGTTTGGTTTGATCGTGTCGCCTCTTTGGGTTAATGTCGAGTGCAAGTTTCCATTCTTGGCCTTGCCGTATGGTGTCTTCTTGTCTTATGGAATACTCGTGGTCGTGGATTCAATTCACAAACTGACGACAAACTCGTTTCAACTAAAGTGAAATACTTGCGTACTTCATACAGAAAATGAGGTGGATATTACAAGAATGGATAGCTGGACATATTTGTTGGTGAGGTATATCGTACAAGATGCTCAAGTCCATTGAGAAAACTCGCCTTGCCGGAGGAAAGCTGGACACGCGAACGGCTGTGCGTTTGCAGACGACAATTTCTTTAAATGTTTAATAGTCGCAGTTAAAAATATTTTTTACTCAAAGTGTAGTCAGACGATAGACTGGAAGTTGCCTAGTCAAACCATGCAGTTTTAGATAATATGTACTCCACAACTTAACGTCTTGGACAGCAACTTAGACACAACAGGCTGAGGCTTATTCGATTCCCTTTCGTTTTCACCTCACGTATACGTACCGGAGACGAATCATTCATTATAGGCTTGTGGATTTAGCGAGGATTGTTTTCCGTTCAAGTGGTGGCGTTGGTTATTCTTGTAATGGTAAATAATATGCTTTAATGCTTGGCAAATGGCTGTCGAACTGTCCGTCTTAAAATTATATGAGACGCAGTGGACACCACAACACTGCGCGCTGACCTACTAACCCTTATCGGGAGATTAATTCACAAAGGAAAGAGTTGTTTAGCGAGAAAGAATTTCACTTATCTCGGAATCAATAGTGATAGCAGCAGCAGTCACCAGTCCGTCAGTGGCAGATGTTTGGAATGCTTTTCAACTGCAATTGACACTCGACATGAATTTTAATGATATTGAGGAGACTACGACAATGATTAGGCTGTCAGTCTTCATAAGGATGTCCTTAATGGCTCTCTATTCAAGAATTTGTCTGTGTATTCATATATAGATATGTATTTTATTAAAAAGGGAAGTCTTTAAATGTCCTCATAGGACAATTGTGATCAATGTCCACATCTGGATGCAGATGTGTTACACAGTGTGCAATGGGGTGGATTTAGCTCTCTTAGATCTGGGACTGGGAGTGCGCGTCTATTAGATGATTTCGTGTGTTGATGAGACGTATCTAAGTCTGATTTATCGCTTGGCCATGTAAACTTGACAGTATCTATTCTGAAGAGAATAATCCGGGACAATGTTTGAATGGAAAGTTAAGGTTTTCTGTTCTATTGAGTCCACATTATGTCCTCCCTGCTTTTATTATTATGTGCCGTACCCATCTTAGGATTCTCGAGCTCTTCATTGTATCATATGGAAGTGGTGTTACTTAGTTTGTCGTATATGAAGCATAAAACTCCGATTGTTGATTGATTGTTTGATTAATAAATAGAAAAGCCACTAACCTAAGGTGACCAGACTCCCGAAGGCTCAATGCTGTACACATATGTACGGAATTCGGTTTCCATACAAATTATCAGCCATACTATGTTCCCCTCCCCTTCGCGCTGATTCTTCAGCTGGTGGTTTTCCAGGCAAAGTTTTAATGTAGCTTTGGAGTGGATTCCGAGAAGAACCTCCAGGGGATGAAAAGGTGGCATAAACTAGTTTCTGGAGGAGAGTATGCATTCCTCTATGGCTATATAAGTGATGCCATGCCGGTCGCGTATAGAGGAAACATAGTTCAGTTCGTCACCTGCTTGGGAACGAAATCGATTAGCTTTTCTAGTGCCTAATCCGCCAAAAACCCTCACCTTACTCGTCTCTTTTTCTGGGCACGAACTCGTCACTTTCAAGGAGACGAGCTGAACAAGGTTTTATTGCTGTTTTATACAAAAAATGTACTAGAAACCCTATGCGAGTTCTTTTCCAGAAAAAGAGACGAGTAAGAGGTGAAGGTTTTCGGCGGTTTAGCCACTAGAAAAGCTAATCGATCTCGTCCCATTGAGTGGGGACGAGTTATACAAGGGTTTTTGGTATTTCGACGCAAAATGTACTCGAAACCCTATGCTCGTCCACTTTCAGGGGATGAAATCGATGAGGGTTTTTTGGTACTTAGCCTCTAGAAAAGCTAATCGATTTCGTCACCTGCGTCGGGACGAACTGAACGAGGGTTCCTAAATACGCATCCCGGTCCCCTGAGCTTACAATTTTAACGAATTTAAATTCTTTGGTATGCATTTTCCTGTAGAGGTTGATAGGGGATTCGGATGAAATACAGTGGTATTATAGCCATCCATCGTTTTTTTTTTTTTTTGTAAAATAAATTAAAATCGCATATTTTGACGACTGTAACTTTAGATCATTGGTAGCTAGTAGATATGTAACGGATGTCCGCATCCGAATCCGACGATATTTGCGACTCACGTGCGCGTTACTTTGTAAGCATAAAGACATGTATTGAGAAAAATTATATTCCATTTATATTCTTTTTATAAAAAAAGAGATACTATTATTTCATGCGAATTGTGTGAACACATGTTATGAGGCAAATTGCATTCTGTGTCCAACTGAACTTCTGCTGGTCGGTCAGCACAGCAATTCCCAGTTTTCTGACTAGTATTTTTTACATTATGTATTCGATTTTATCCTCATCCGCACCCTCATCCGATCCGCATCCTCAAAAATTTCTCTAATAATATCCGCAACCGCAACCTAAGGATTATACTATTTTGCATCCTCATCCGCTAAACAAGATCCGTTACATCTCTAGTAGTTAGAGCCTTGAAATGTTAACCAAGGACAGTGCGATGCTCTATACAGGTTTGCCAAATTTCACAATGCCGCTCAAAAATTTGGTCAAGTTATGGGCAATTTTCCGTTAGAAAACATGAAAGTGCGATTTGAGCAGCTGTAACTTGATTAAACTTAGAGGTAATGTGCGCCAAGTAGCTCAACAAATGTGCCAAACTTCAGAAATTTCGGTCGGTTCCCGAGTTATCAAAAAAGAAGGATTGAAGTGTCATTATCTCGCTAAATATCGGGTCAAAATTAACACCTTGAAATGCATTTTTCGGCGGCTGTAACTTCTGAACGTTGACAGTTAGAGCCTTGAAATTTCCTCCAAATGTTATGAGTACGGTGCTCATAAATTCCAAAATTATTCACTCACGAATTTTTGTGTGATAGACAATTTTGAAAATAGATAGAAAACTCAAAATGCAATTTGGGCACCCGTAACTTCCGAACGCGGATCGGTAAGACCGTGTAATTTGAAGGAAATGTGAGCGCTAGGTAGCTTTACAAGTACATACACCAAATTTCCGAAATATCGGGAACGTGAAAACGCGATTATCTTGCTAAATTTTGATCGTGCAGGGGTCGAACTTTACGCATCATAAAAGTAGACATGACTGATCACAGGCCTTATCGAGGAACTCATTATGTAGTGAAGTAGATTTCATTGTGTGGCATGGAAAATGCTGTACATTTTGCTGTACATTTCCCCACGCTGTACGACAGGTCAAAATGCTGTACTGTACAGCGAAATGCTGTACGTCTGGTCAGCTTACACTAACCCAGTTTTAACTGACATGAAATTAAGAACATTTCACACTTGCCCTGCACGAAGTTTCTGAAGCATTCTAATTAATAAACGAGTACGATACATCACGGACATTGTGGAGGCATACGTTTCATCGTATTTTGAAGAACCTTCTAAATCCACAATTTGGTAATTTGGTGAGAAAGCATCAAGATGAAATAGGGCATCCGAGTGTTGAAAGGTGAAACCTACTAAGTCGTTGAGGTCTAAAGGTCCATCTAGATTAGTCGTCAAATGGCGTCACGTGCAGCCAAATGGCTTTTGTCATTCCATCCAAACTGATCGCCATTTGGTTGTGCATCCAGTTTTGATATGCAATATGGCAACACAACCAACCGCTTTGACAACCGCTTGTCAAATTCAAAGTGACAAATTTGCAACTTTTCTTCGTTCTTTTGTGTGAAATTGAATAATTCTTGAACGGCCTTGTAATAATTCAAACGCGCAGAGTCCGATTTTGATAATTAAATTTAAAAAAAAAGTCACCAAAATTTTCGTTTGCCCACCCCCTCAAAAAAAGTTATTACAAAAACAAAAAATTTTTTGTGAAGTTGGCGACGTCACTTTCGATTTTTTTTATTTTTTATTACACAGTTCGTTTGCCCATCGTTAGCCCACGTTTGCCCAGGAAAAATTTTCGTTTGCCCACCCACCCAAAAAAAGTTATGGACAAAATTCAAAAAAATTTCAATTTCACTCAATATTTGGAGTGCCTCATCTGGCCACCCTATGCACGCCTCCGAGGTCTGACTTGTACGATTCGATTGCCCATTGGGTGCTCTCAACAACCCACTAAAAATCGTCGTTTGCCCACCCCACTGCGAAAAGAGATATTCACTGAAAACCGTTACTAGTCAGGAATTTCACTCAACAAAAATATCTCAATTACTGTATTAATTTCTGGTTCCCAATTTCGTGGGTGCGAGTTTTAACTAATTGTGAAAATCTTGACTTATCGTTCCTTTCTATACACCAACTGCGGTGCATGTCTGTAGTATTTATGGCATGGCAACTTACCAGCTGTATGGGATTGAATAACTCGATATTTCTCCCGCTGGGGCTCTTCTCCTCCAAACAGACAAAGTTCCGCGTAGTTCCCATACAGCTGGTAAGTTGCCATGCCATAAATACTACAGACATGCACCGCAGTTGGTGTATAGAAAGGAACGATAAGTCAAGATTTTCGCAATTAGTTAAAACTCGCACCCACGAAATTGGGAACCAGAATTAATACAGTTATTGTAAATTCGAGAGGGAAAAAATATCTAACTACCATCACAGCTCCCAAAGCAATGTGAGCATTCAACACCGGTACAGACCTGCACGGTCGAGCGTCATGGTGGTAGCCTTCACGGCAATGATGATGAGTGTGTCTATCTGTACGAAACCACAAAACTTTGGGAAAAAATACCAAAAAATTGAGGAAAATGAGGGAAAAAGTTTCGTCCCAATCGGGATTCGAACCTCCGACCTTCAGTCACAAGGTCAGCAACTCTACCTACTGAGCTATAGACGCTTAGAGGTCCTGATGCAAAAATTCCAATGTGACATTTCCGAAAAAATTGAATAACTCGATATTTCTCCCGCTGGGGCTCTTCTCCTCCAAACAGACAAAGTTCCGCGTAGTTCCCATACAGCTGGTAAGTTGCCATGCCATAAATACTACAGACATGCACCGCAGTTGGTGTATAGAATGGAACGATAAGTCAAGATTTTCACAATTAGTTAAAAATATCTCATTTTGGTAAATTTGACTACTTCCCGTTCGAATTTTCAATATGTTTTTACACATTTAATTTGCCAGCTCTCATTTGCCCAGCAAAAATTTTCGTTTGCCCACCCCCCAAAAAAAAGTTATTGGCAAAAAACCCTCCTCATATAAACTTCACTCAATTATTTGAATGCCCGATCTGGCCACCCTAAATACGCTAGGGCAATGGGACTTAGCCACTTTGATTGCCCATGAAGGGCCCTCGTTTGCCCAGGAGAAATCGTCGAAAACTTTAGCCATGCTGAAGTTTCACTTGATGACAACTTTATTTTGGAGTTTTGGGCAAGGTCCCCCCCCCCCAAAAACAATTTTTTGAAGGAAACGTTATCCCATTAAAATTTGGTGTGCATAATCTGGCTACCTTATAATAATACTCTATACAGGGTGTCCAGAAACGTCGAAATGTGATTTCTTTCAAAAATGTTAATGAGAGTTTTGCTGAATGAAATGCCTCACTAGTAAGTCGTTTTAGTGAATATCTCCTCTTGCAGATGTGGGCAAACTCAGATTTTCCCGGTTTATTGAGGGCCCCCAATGGGAAATCAAAGTAGCCAAGTCAGACCGCGGAGGCATGCTTAGGCTGGCCAGATCAGACTCTCCAAATATTAAGTGAAATTGAAAATGTTTTTGTCCATAATTTTTTTGGGTGGGTGGGCAAACGAACATTTTTCCCGGGCAAACCTGGACGAACGATAAGCAAACGAATGACGTACGAAAAAATTTAAAAATCTTAACTTATATATATTGAGTGAAAGGTGTTTTACCAATAACTTTTTTTCAGGGGGTGGGCAAACAACGATTTTTCCTGGGCAAACGAGGGCCCATGAAGGGCTATTAAAGTGGCTAAGTCCGATTGCCCTGGCGTACTTAGGGTGGCCAGATCGGGCATTCAAATAATTGAGTGAAATTTATACGAGGAAGGTTTTTTGCCAATAACTTACGAGGGCCCCTCATGGGCAATCAAAGTGGCTAAGTCCGATTACCCTGGCGTGTTTAGGGTGGTCAGATAGGGCATTCAAATAGTTGAGTGGAATGTCTATGTAGAAGGATTTATGCCAATAACTTTTTTTCAGGGGGTGGGCAAACGATGATTTTTCCTGGGCAAAAGAGGGCCCTTCATGGGCAATCAAAGTGGCTAAGTCCGATTGCCCTGGCGTATTTAGGGTGGCCAGATCGGGCATTCAAAATAATTGAGTGAAATTTATATGAGGAAGGTTTTTTGCCAATAACTTTTTTTCAGGGGGTGGGCAAACGAAAATTTTTGCTAGGCAAATGAGCGCTGGCGAGGGGCAAATTAAATGTGTAAAAACATTTTAAAAATTCGAACGGGAAGTAGTCAAATTTACCAAAATGAGATATTTTTGTTGAGTGAAATTCCTGACTAGTAACGGTTTTCAGTGAATATCTCTTTTCGCAGGGGTGGGCAAACGACGATTTTTAGTGGGTTGTTGAGGGCACCCAATGGGCAATCGAAACGTACAAGTCAGACCTCGGAGGCGTGCATAGGGTGGCCAGATGTTTTTTGTCCATAACTTTTTTTGGGTGGGTGGGCAAACGAAACTTTTCCTGGGCAAACGTGGGCTAACGATGGGCAAACGAACTGTGTAATAAAAAATAAAAAAATCGAAAGTGACGTCGCCAACTTCACAAAAAATTTTTTGTTTTTGTAATAACTTTTTTTGAGGGGGTGGGCAAACGAAAATTTTGCCTGGGCAAACGTGGGCTAACGATGGGCAAACGAACTGAGCAAAAAAAAGTTAAAAAATCGAAAGTGACGTCGCCAACTTCACACACCTCGATTGCATTCGTTTTCAACTTTTTTCATGCTTTAGTAAAGACGCATTAATTCAAGCTTTTGTGAAATTGGTGCAAAAAATGTTTCTTAGAAGAACCAAAATGGGGGTTGGGTGATGACCCCATGGTCAGATTTGATCAATTCTTAGATATGTTTTGTGTCATCAAGAGAAACACATTTGTGTGAAATTTGGTTGAAATTGGTGCACAAATAAAAAAGTTTTTCTTAGAAGAACCTCATTTGGGGGGTTAGGCTTGTATGGCAGCCCCATGACCCCATTATCCGATTTGATCGATTCTTAGATGTGTTTTGTGTCATCAAAAAAAACACATTTGTGTGAAATTTGGTTGAAATTGGTGCACAAACAAAAAAGTTTTTCTTAGAAGAACCTAATTTGGGGAGTTAGGTTTGTATGGAAGCCCCATAACCCTATTATCCGATTTGATCTATTCTTAGATATGTTTTATTTCATCAAGAGAAACACATTTGTGTGAAATTTGGTTGAAATTAGTGCACAAATAAATAAGTTTTTCCTTGAACAACATAAATTGGGGGCTAGGTTTGTATGGCAGCCCCATGACCCAGTGATTCAATTTCGGTGATTCAAACATACAAACAGCCTGCAACAATAAGAAGCACGTGTGCAAAATTTCAGCTCCGTAGCTTTTATAGTGTTTTTCTTAGAAGAACCTAATTTGGGGAGTTAGGTTTGTATGGAAGCCCCATAACCCTATTACCCGATTTGATCTATTCTTAGATATGTTTTATTTCATCAAGAGAAACACATTTGTGTGAAATTTGGTTGAAATTAGTGCACAAATAAATAAGTTTTTCCTTCTTCTTCTTCTTTATGGCACGATAGCCCGACGTCGGGCCTTGGCCGCCTGGATTGAAAACCTCCAATTGTCGCGGTCACGCGACCTTGTCCTCCAATTCCGAAAGCCTAGCATCTGGTGGGCGTCCTCACATACAGAATGCTCCCATCGGGCTCTCGGTCGTCCACGCAATCTGGCTCCGTCCACTCGTTGCGCGTTCATCACCTTTTTGGGCATGCGATCGTCGTTCATCCTTTGTACATGTCCCGCCCATTGCAATCGCTGCAATTTCACGATCTTCGACACCTGTAGCTCATCATACAGCTGATACAACTCAAGGTTGTACCGGATGCGCCATTCACCTCGTTCACGAACGGCCCCGAAGATTCTTCGGAGAACCTTTCGCTCGAATGTGTCCAACAGGTGTTCAGAGTTTTGGGTTAGGGTCCATGCCTCGCAGCCATAGCATAGCACAGGTCGGATGATGGTTTTATACACGTGGAGCTTCGTGTTCCTATGCACCAGCTTCGAATTCATAATTTGGAGGACCGCAAAGTAACACTTATTAGCTAGTTGTATCCGTCGCTTTATCTCATCTGTTTCGTTGGCGTCCTTTGACAAATTGCAACCCAGGTAAGTGAAGTTGTCTACATATTCTATATTGAGGTCCCCCACTGTGATGCTTGAATTTACTGGCGTTCTAGTTTTTGATTGCATCATGACCTTGGTTTTAGATTCGTTGATATGTAGCCCAACTTCTTTGGCGGCGTTATTGAGATTATGCAGAAGGCTTTCTGCATCACCCAATCTTCGAGACATGATGTTTATGTCGTCGGCGTAGGCTACTAGTTGAGTCGATTTAATGAGTAGCGTTCCGCTGCTGTCCAAATTCATGGCTCGAATCACATACTCCAGAGCCAGGTTGAAGAGCGTCGGCGCCAGCCCGTCGCCTTGCTTGAGTCCAGTACGAGTTTCAAATAGGTCAGTGAGTCTGTTCTGAACTCTGACCTGCGAGACGGTATTAGTCATCGTCATCCTTATGAGTCGCACTAGCTTAGCCGGTACACCAAAATGCAGCAGAATGTTGTACAGTACGCTTCGATCGATACTGTCGTATGCCTGCTTGAAGTCGACAAATATTTGGTATACGTCGATGTTATATTCCCAGCACCTCTGGAGTAAAAGCTTCACTGTAAAAAGCTGATCTGTCGTCGAACGACCAGGTCTAAAGCCGCCTTGGTACTCGCCAATGATTTCTTCTGCGTACGGATTAATTCTATTTTCTAGAATCTTAGATAAAATCTTATAAGTCGTACAAACTAATGAGATGCCTCTGTAGTTCTCACATTTTAACTTATCCCCTTTTTTGTGGATTGGGCAAATTATACTTTTGCGCCAATCTTCTGGGATTACTTCGTCGTTCCATATTTTAACGATAAGTGTGTGTATAGCCTTAACAAGGCTCTCCCCACCATGCTTCAGCAGTTCAGCTGGAATCTCGTCAGCGCCCGGGGCTTTATTATGTTTTAGTGCTTGCATGGCGAGATCAACTTCTTCTACTGTTGGGGGTTGAACGGGAGGGCCTGTTTCAGCCATCAGCTCCGGAGCTTCTTGTGTGGGGTTGTTCGGTTGAACATTGAGGAGCTCTTCAAAATGTGAGGCCCAGCGTTTATCAACGCTATCGGTGTCGCTAATGATATTGCCATCCTTATCCTTACAGAGGCTGGTCCTGGGTTGGTATCCACTTTTAATTGAATTAATTAGCTTGTACGCTTGTCTACTGTTCCTACTAGCTAGTCTTTGGTTTATTTGCATCAACTGCTCGTCAAGATGCTTACGTTTCTTACGCCTAATTAACCTATTCGAAAATCGTCGAAGCTCGTCATATTTTGTTTTTTTGGCTCTAGTTGCGCGTTCAGTCCATTGGCGATATGCCTCGTTTTTTGCATCTACCGCATTTTGACATTCTTCATCAAACCAATCATTTCGGGCACGCCGGGCTTTGTATCCCACAACCTCCTCTGCGACCCCTTTGATGGTGTCTTTGAGTGTATCCCAGATCTCAAGGGCGCCTTTGTTGCTGATGTTATTTAGCAAGGGCGTCAGCTTCTCCTCAAGGGCAGTCGTATAAGTGACCACCGTGGCATCATCCAACAATTTGTCAACCGCAAAAATGTTTGCCGGGTTGAACCTCGAATGATGCACCGAAGAAATTCTGCACCTATAAGTCGCCTTCACCATATAGTGGTCAGAGTCAATATTTGCTCCACGATAGGACCGAACATCCATTATGCTCGATGCCCATCTCTTGCAGACAAGGACGTGGTCAATTTGGTTGACGGTATGTTGATCTGGAGATCTCCAGGTCTGCCTGTGAATGCGACGATGCGGAAAACAGGTAGAGCTAATGACCATATTTCTGCTGGTCGCGAAGTCTATTAGTCGTTGGCCATTGTCGTTACAGTCTTCATGGAGGCTGTACCCTCCAGTAATCCCCCTATGCCAACTTTCGTTTCCGACTTTGGAGTTAAAATCCCCCAGCAGCAATTTGACATCGTTTGATTGAAGTGAATCGAAGAGATTTTCTAGGCGGTGATAGAACTCGTCTTTAACCGCGTCTTCACTGACTTCGGTGGGGGCATGCGCGTTTATGAGCCAGAGATTGAAGAACCGGGTTTTAATGCGAATCGCACACAGCCGCTCGTTTATGGGTTTGAAGTCGATAACATGCGGCTTAAGTTGATTGTTTACAATGAACGCCACTCCAAACTCCTTGTGGCCCGAAGGTTTTCCACTTGTGAAAATTGTGTACGAATTTCGGTCATCAATCTCGCTACTAAGCCATTTAGTTTCCTGGAGTGCAACAATGCTCAGCTTATATTTTTCGACCTGATCCAAGAGGGCCCTTAAGGCCCCTGGCCTATTCAGGGAGCGTACATTCCAGGTTCCGAAAGAGTAATCAGTTGTTCGTTTGCGATGTCGTCGTTGGGTTGTATCCGTCCAATCCGAGGCTTTCATTCCAGGTTTCTTGACGTAGAATTTTTTTCCAAGGATGGGTTGTCGGCCCATCGCTTAACCATGATAGTATTCGTAGAACGAAAGAGGTCCATCATGGAGGCCTCGGAGGTGCTGCTTCGGTGATTGACTGTTCGGTTTTTGTCACCCTATTACGTTTAGTAACCTGAGACGCTGAAGTTGTTAATACAGCACTCAGGCGCAGCGGTTACTCGGATAATGCGGGAAAGTAACGCCCCGTAGAGAAACATAGGAATTGGCTGGAGCCGTTCACCCTATGAAGCTCCTCCTGCATAGCTAAGGGTCCGCAGTTATGCTACAACTGCTAGTTTTTCCTTGAACAACTTAAATTGGGGGCTAGGTTTGTATGGCAGCCCCATGACCCAGTGATTCAATTTCGGTGATTCAAACATACAAACAGCCTGCAACAATAAGAAGCACGTGTGCAAAATTTCAGCTCCGTAGCTTTTATAGTGGCCAAGAAAAACGCGCTGCAACAGACGGACAGACGGACAGACAGGCAGACGGACATCGCCCAATCGATTCATCTCGTCATGCTGATCATATATGTATACTTTTTATACGGTCGGAGATGCTTCCTTCAATGCGTTACAAACTTCATGACAAAGTTAATATACCCTTTCACTCTATGAGCGAAGGGTATAAAAATGTGCGACCGAAGGGGAGGGGATTGATCCCCTTGATCCCCCCTTATCTACGCCACTGTTTGAAGTACCTATATAATTGCGCAACGACGGGAAAATTGGTCGCAAAAAAATCCGCTGTGGGAGTCAGCAGTGAGGTAAGTCTGACTAATAAATTTATTCACTCTAAGCCCGACTCTAAACAAATCATCTGAAATTTAAGCCGATTTTTTTTTAATCGGTCAATTCTTTTTTCATGTCAACTAAGCGACCAACTAATTTTTTTAGTCGCTCAATACTTTCCGACTTTTTAAAAAATGTAAATACAAACCACTTACTTGTGTATTCCATCATAATGATTATATTTTTCGAACAATTTTATTTTTATTTTTTAACTTTCACACATTCAACTAAAATTAACACAATACATTTTGATAAGCTGGAAGTCGCGCACTGCCATCATTGTCTGCATCTATTATTCCTGAACTGTGAAAGTCAATTGCTTACTCCTACTACTTTCAAATCGATTGGGCGTCTTGATGTCCATTAACGCCATAATACCAATTGAGGTGCCGAAAAGCATTATAAAACTCACAAAAATCCCAGACCAAATGGGCACTGTGGTGAAACCGATGCAA
The DNA here is from genome assembly GCA_949715475.1 of Microchrysa polita. Classification (NCBI taxonomy): domain Eukaryota; kingdom Metazoa; phylum Arthropoda; class Insecta; order Diptera; family Stratiomyidae; genus Microchrysa; species Microchrysa polita. The sequence goes on along the minus strand of OX454421.1, from coordinate 70,732,042 downwards.
TCGTAGGCGTCGCTGAATTTTTTGGCTCCCGCCATTAGAGGTTGAACCTGTGAATGATAAGAAAAAAAGCCAAAAATCTTGAGATTAGCAGTTCTGAAATTGGAGTCCCGTAGAGTTCAGCAGAAGCTGCTCCACTCAATTCGCATACAATCACTTCAAAGTCGTATGTAAGTAGTCGATCATTAACACACTAGAATAACTGCCGAGCAATCTGCATGATTGCATAAGTTGCTTCATTTGTGGTCAATTTTCGCATAGAACGGTAAAAAAAGAAGAAAAATCTGTTGCCTCATTCTTTGGAAGCGGGCACATGAAAACAATAATAATTATTGGCACCTCTGTATGGGTCCTAAAAAAAAACGTTCTCTAATGGACCTCTATCTAGCAGGTTCGCGGAATAAAACAAACAAACAAATGTAATTGTTGCACCTCATCAGAACAACGCACTTACCTGTACATTGTCCATTGTTAAATTGGTGTTTCCATTGCGAAAGACCAGCTGTCGGGAGCATTTGTGTGAAAAGCCTATGGGTGCCTCGGGAGCATCATCCACTACGGTCAGATTGCCGTTGAAATCTTTGTCCACCACTTCCACTGAGGTTAATGACCAATAGCCCGCAACAATTGGAAATTTGAATCTTAACGTTGTCTGGAAATTGATGTGTTTATGTACATATTGTTATAATTATTATTCTTGAGGTTCTTTAGAGCTTACCTTGCCGCCACTACCGGCAAATGTAACGGACAAACGCCAGAATTGTTCACGTTCATCCACTGTAACGATTCCGTGAGCTCGAAGCTCCCGAACGATCAGCTTATCGTCAGTTGTGGTGTTCGAATCGATGTAAAGTACTGGAGCCGATGTGGTGTACAGAATTGCCTTGCCTATGGAAGAAAGATTTTGATGGGCACATCAGTAGGTACTAAAAGGTGTACTCCTTGCTTCTATTCTTCTTAAGATGCTAAGATGATGCATGACGCCGTCGTTGTGGAAAGTGATTTTGTTATGAGTTGTCTCTAAATGCTATCACGATTTAAGGTAATTTCTTCGGACAGTAGGTTTTAGATTGTGCAATTACATATTTGATTACTTTGCGGGAAGAACATTAGAGCGCGAGCTAGTTTGGTTCTTTCGGCTTCGGTTTGACTGTTGTGAGTGTTGTCAGGTAGCGTAAAAAAAGGGAAGAATTATGGCTTGTTGGCATGACATCATATTGAGAACATTATAGCGGTTCTTGTGAATGTGGCCAGCTATGGAGAAAGCATTGGGGTCATCGTGACAAGTTGCGAACACTCATCATTCACAAAAACGGAAAAACGCCCAGGTTTAATATTAAAAAATTTGTAAGCATAGAGTGACGATGAGTAATGCTCGTAAAATCCCTAATCAGCGGTTTGAAATAACCATAGTGTTACTACGCCGATTAAAAAGACCGGAATTGAACAGTTGCTCGAAAAACCTCAAAAATACCGGTATTAACCAGGTTCTAAAAAACCTGAAAAAAAAACGGTAATGAACTAGTGCTAAAAAACGGTACTGAACGGGTGCAAAAAAAACCTTAAAAAAACCCGGTGTTTTAAAAAAAAAAGTGGCTCATGGTTAAAAAAAACAGTAATGAAAAAAAACCGTGGGTGTTGGAATAAACCTGCGGGTGCCGGTGTATAGGGTGTGGTACCGCGTGGCATATTTAGGAAACCTAGTTCAGTTCGTCACCTGCTTGAGGACGAAGTCGATTAGCTTTTCTTGTGCCAAAACTGCCTTAAACCCTTATCGATTTCGTCCCCTGATAGTGGAAGAGCTCGCATAGGGTTTTGAGTGCAGCAAAAAATCCTTGTTAAACTCGTCCCCACGCAAGGGGACGAAATCGATTAGGTGTTCTAGTTCCTAAACCGGCCAAAACCTTCACCTTACTCCTCTCTTTTGCTCTGGACGAACTCGCATAGGGTTTCTAGTACATTTTTCGTATAAAACAGCAATAAAACCTTGTTCAGCTCGTCTCCTTGAAACTGACGAAATCGATAAGTTTTGCGAATACCTAAAAATCTCAAAATCCTTGTTTGTTTCGTCTCCTATATGTGAAGTGTTCCCAACGGTTTTGGAAAGGATTTCCGGCTGAAAATATTGTTATTCCGATTTGATTTTTTTATTCAGAGATGAGTCTGCTTGGGAAAGTTGCAAGTCTAACGCTGCTTTGTTAAAAAAAAATTGGAAATAATTTTTTTAGATTGTATTGACTCTTCTGTATCTTTTTTTATTCAATTTATATAGTAGGGATCTTTGCCGCTTATCTGACTGAGACTACAGAAAATGCATTTCCGCTTTTGAAACTGCAAATTTTAGTTGTAAGCTCAGAAAATTATGTGTTTTCGCAGTATCTCAGCAACGCTATAATGTGCTGAATTGCTTACTAATTGGCAGTTAGTAATATGTAAATAATAAAGACAAACTAGATCGAGGCTAATTTTGGGCGCGGCCGTAATTTGGATACCCTTCGCTCCCCTTGGGCTAAAAGTTTTTTTCGAGCGACTTGTATTTAACCCCCCCCCCCCCCCTCCATTCTTTTCCTTCTGTCTTCACAAAAGTTCCGTTGAGTCGACAAACCAATATTTTTGTGGGGTTTGTTTGGAATAAGTGGGCAAATAAAAATATTTCTTCTCAGTACCGTATAGCCCCATGTGGGGCCATGGTGCGCTAACTCGAATAACTCGAATTTCGAGTCAACGTTACATTGCATATCATTTTGGAGTGTATATAATGTTGCAAGCACTATATATAAAATAAAAATATTTGCTCAGAAGATTTTATTGGGGGATGCGGGAGCATGGCCCCATAGTACGATTCCACTTGTTTTGACCTTTTTAGTTGCTTTGATAAAGACAAATTAATTCAAGGTTTTGTGAAATTGGTGTGAAAAATGTTTCTTAGAAAAACCAAAATGGGGGTTGGGTTTGTATGGCAGTCCCATGACCCCATGGTCCGATTTGATCCATTCTTACATATGTTTTGTGCCATCAATAGAAATACATTTGTGGGAAATTTGGTTGAAATTGGTGCACAAATAAAAAAGTTGTTCCTAGAAGAACCTAATTTTGGGGGGTTGGGTTTGTATGGCAGCCGCATGACCCTATGGTCCGATTTAATCCATTCTTACATATCTTTTGTGTTATCAATAGAAACATATTTGTGTGAAATTTGGTTGAAATTGGTTCGCAAATAAAAAAGTTTTTCGTACAAGAATCTAAATTGGGGGTTAGGTTTGTATGGCAGCCCATGGTCCGATTTTACCAATTCAAACCTACAAACTGCCTGCAGTAAAAAGAAGCATTTGTGCAAAATTTCAGCTTCATAGCTTTTAAATTGGCCGAGTAAAACGCGTGGCAACAGACAGACAGACGGATGGATGGATGGATGGATGGATGGATATGGCGCTGAGATAGGTTGGGCTGGTTGCGCCCAATACTGCAGCCTGCTGGCTTATTGTATATCCCATCTAAGCGAGAACGTTTCAGGTTAAGAGCTCTGTCCTTCGTATGAGGCTTAGAAGAAAGCTAACCAGGTTTACTTTGGGTGCACCCATTGTGGTAGTTTAAGCCCCAAAGAAATTTTGTCTCCAGCTCATAAGAGCGGGGCATTCGAAGATAACGTGCGAGGCTGATTCCTCGTCTTCGTTGCAGAGGCGGCATAGTGGGTCTTGTGTGTAGATCCCAATTGTATGCAGATGTTTTCGTAGGGTACAATGACCGGTTATAAGGCCTGTCACTGCCCTGAGGTTCGTTTTACTTAGACTGAGGGCTTCGGTGCAGTTGGTTTGCCAGTTAAATTCCAGCATACGCTTGCTGTGCCTGAGCCCTTCAGCTAGTCTCCATCGATCTTGGAATTTATCCTCGGTCCATCGTCTAGCAACGGTTCTGGCAGTAGATTTACTGATTCCGATTGCAGGTTCAGGACCAGTTAAGGGTAGTTCGGAACCCTCTCTTGCAAGGGCGTCCGCTTTCTCATTTCCTTCGATCCCCTTATGTCCCTTCACCCATTTTAGAGTTACTTTGTTCCGGGTAGCTAGGTTTTTGAGATTTTGTTGACATTCCCAAACCAATTTAGAGGTTGTTTTGGGATTTGCAATGGCTTTTATAGCAGCTTGACTATCGGAGAGAATAAATATGGTCTTATTGGTATATCCCTTTCGAGTACTCTCCCCCGCTGCAAGGTTTATGGCTATAAGTTCTGCCTCGAACACACTTGTATATTGACCTAGGGGTTTGGAGATACAATAGTTGTTGGTTTTAGTATAAACTCCTGCCCCTGTTCCTTCGTCTGTCTTCGACCCATCCGTGTACCACACGATGTGATTTGACAGATGGTTGTCGTTCCATTTACTCCAGTCTTCCCTAACCGTTGAGGTTTGGATATTGGAGTCGAAGGTGTACATGGCCGGGGTATAGTCGCTGCCCATATCTAGGATTGGGTTTGCAATAGTTTCTGTAATCGTACAGTGTCCTGTCCTTTGTGGCGTCCACATGTTCGATGATTGGAGTCTGTACGCTGCAAGTCTTGCCTCTTCTGTGATTGTGAGGTCTAGTGGTGGCAGGTCTAGTAGTTTCTCTAGAGTTAAAGTTGGTGCACTGCGCATGGCGCCGGTTATGCTTGCGCAGGCCAGTCTCTGTACTGATCCCAACTTCGCTGCTGCTGTTTTTTGCTTGATTTTGGTCCACCAGACTATCGAGCCATAGGTCAGACGGGGTTTGACTACAGCTTCGTATATCCAGTGTATCATTCGTGGTTTTAACCCCCACGTTTTCCCTATTGCTCTTTTTGTCGCATATAGGGTCTGTTTGCCTTTGGCAATTGTGTTTTGCAGCTGCTTGTTCCACGTGAGTTTGTTATCCAGGGTGATTCCCAGATATTTTACCTCCGTGGTAAACTGCAGTTGTTGGTTGAATAATGTTGGAGCACTGAGCTCTTCCAAGTTGTGTTTGCGACTGAAGGCTATTAGTGTTGTTTTGGCGGGATTGACCGATAGGCCTACCCTCCTACACCAATCCTCCACTTGGGTCAGACAGACGGACAGACAGACATCGCCCAATCGACTCCCCAAGTCATGCTGATCATATATGTATACTTTTTATATGGTCGGAGATGCTTCCTTTAATGCGTTACAAACTTCATGACAAAGTTAATATACCCTTTCACTCTATGAGCGAAGGGTATAAAAATACAAATTGGAATATCAATATTTTGAGCAAGAAATTCATTCCTAAACCGTTGTGAGCCCTTCGCTATATAGGGTGTCCGGAAACTGCCGCATAAACGCACCGGATTGTGATTCCTCATGTGATTTCCAGCAAAAAAGTTGTACGGAACATACCCCTTTAGCTGCCACAGGCATTTGAAGATTTTTGAAAAAATAATTTTCTTGTACGGCTAAAACTTCAATGTCCCAAAAGCCAGATTAGCTAGAATAACAAAATAAGATGATTATTACAGCCAACAGATTTACCTAAAAAACCAACGGCACTAAAATCGGATAAGAGGTTTGGGTTTTCCAGAACTTCAAAGCCAAATTTTTGTGATTTGACCCAAAAACAATATGTTTGTCCATCTCAATTTTTTGCCAAGGTGAGGTACCCGTGCGCATAGTCTATTGGTCTAGCGATCATTTCTTTCTTACATCATTTTATTCTAGCTTCGTTATTTCTAACAGTTTTAATGCCCTAAGTGCAGAAAACTAGGGTTAATTTTAGCTCGATTTCAATTCAATTCAAACTGCCAGCTGCCACTAAAGATCTGCAATTTGGTAAAATTTATTCAAATTATATCAAAATCGATCCAAAACTAAGTTCTGTACAACTGTTTTGCTGGAAATCACGTGAGGAATCACAATCCAGTGCGTTTATGCGGCAGTTTCCGGACACCCTGTATAGGAGACGAAACAAAGAAGGATTTTAAGCTATTTAGATCCTCGCCAAGTTAATCGATCACGTCACTTTTAAGGTGACGAGCTAAATAAGGTTTTATTCATCTACGGACGACTATTCCACCAGGCCTATACTTTCCCTGTCACAACATGCATATTGGAAAGGGAGGTCGATTGACACAGCTCTACATTCGCTGGTTAATTATATTGAAGAATCTTTACACCATGGTGGTTTTTCTTAGATATAGAGGGGGCTTTTAACAATATTAAACCCAGAGCGATTACGGATGATCTTCTCAATCTACAGGTTGAAGATCCCATCTGCACCCTCCTGGATATACTTACCTCTAGACGCATTCAAAGCAATTTGGGTACTTCGTCTGCTTGTAGATATGTTTCCAGAGGTGCCCTACAGGGAGGAGTTCTATCCCCTCTACTTTGAAATTTAGCGATAAATAAATTACTTTTGAGCTTGGAAGGAATAAAATGCAAAGTCACTGCTTTGCCGTTAGAGGCAAGTTTCCTGATACTTTTAGCGGGCTATTAGAGAACGCCCTACCTATCCTAACGGATTGGGCAAATCTCAGCGGCGTCGGAATTGATCCATCTAAAACGGAATTAGTCCTCTTTACAAGAAAGCGTACGATCACTATCATTAACCTCCCCAGACTCGGAGGCTTTCAACTTGAGCTTTCTGAAACCGCTAAATATCTTGGTCTAATCTTTGATAAGAAACTAAAATGGAAGTCCAACATCGAATCGGTGAATAAAGCTACTGTAACGCTGTATTTGTGTAGGAAAGCTATCGGGAAGACATGGGACTCGCAGCCAAAAGTTGTGTGTTGGATGTATACCGCTATTGTGCGACCTGTTTTGCTGTATGGAGTTAGCGCCTGGTGGATGGCACTCAGCACAACCACCTATTATAAATTCCTCGCCAAAGTTCAAAGGTTGGCTTCTCTTCTCATAACAGGAGGTTTTCGAATTACACCTTCATTCGGATTAGATATCGTCCTGGGACTAATCCCATTGGGCATTTTGGGCCAACGAATGGCTGCATATACGGCCTTACGCCTACACGCTAAACTGGCCTGTGGCGAGCGCTGGACTATGGGCATTCAGCGATACTTCGTAACTTTAACCTGCCCCCAGCGACTGACTATACTGTTGCCAATTACTTCTTTGGTAGGAACCCAGCCAGCATCGGCCTCATGTACCGTGAACATAGCGACAAATAAGCTTTACTTCATGAATCACGAATCGGCATTATGTATCGATAGGACGCATTGAAAGTTGGATACATGATGGTCAGCTGAAGGAATGTCGACGGATCATGCGTATAGGAAATATAATGGTTTTCTACTCAAGTGTGATTTTTGTTGCTGGGGTGATTAGAATCACGAATAAATCATGATCATTCATATAGTCTGGCTGGAGCAGTGGTTAGGGCGCGCACCTTCGGTGCATAGGGTTATGAGTTCAAGACTCTCCGTCGCCCGTATTTTTTTTTTAATTATTCATTGATGCATTGAATATATATGATACTTAACTATTACATAATGTTTACGAATAACGATTTTCCCAGCCAGCATTTAACACATTTGTAATCATTATTTCATGCAACACGCGTGAGCACATATTGCTTATTCATTCATCACGTTTTCAAACAAGCAGTATATCACGATGTCCCCCTATTTCATGTATATACGCATTTGCGCTTTATTACGGATAATCATTATAAAATCGTTAGTGATATCACTGGTAGGGACGTCTTTCTATTCACTGATAGTCAGGCTGCAATTCGATCAACTGATTCAGTGCTGACTACGTCAAGAACTATTGAGAAGTGTCGCTCTGTACTTAGAGAGATGGGTCGCTTCTTCAACGTTACACTATTCTGGATACCGGGCCATAGTGGATTTGCAGGTAATCGCAATGCAGCTGACTCGGCCCGACATGCGTCAGAAGGTAACGTTGATGACGGTTACGCCAACTTGAAAACACCTATTGCGGCTTGCGCATTGATAAGAGACACCGCTACAGAACACAGGACCAACGCAAGATAGATCTATGGCTTGACTTGCGCAACGACGAGAATGATCTGGCCAAAACTAGTTAATGTTCTACCATGCTTCTTTCCCTAGACAGAAAGCATATTCGCAGTGTAGTGGGGGTAATAACAGGACACTGTCCTATTGGTGAGCACTCTAGAAGACTCCAAATTCCTCATAACGACTTTTGCAGAAGTTGTGATGACGAAGAAGAGGAAGAGAGTGTGTATCACTTACTTTGTCACTGTCCTGCCTTGGCGGAGAAACGAAGGCGTTTTCTGGGCAAGGTATTTTTACGATACTGATGGTTTTCCGGATATGAGCCCAATACTGCTCAATAAATATATTGTTAGCACGGGCTGGTTCCTAGCATAGTTAGTAGAGACATGATTCTCTCGGTGGTATCACAATGGACAAAATTCTGGCCTAAGTGCGCTGGGTGCAAATCTAGCGGCCCCTGTACCTAACCTAATGTTTTTTTCCTGTTTCATACGAAAAATGTACTAGGAACTTGTATGTCAAGCTGAAACACAGCGTGGTGTTGTTTTGGGGGAATCGTTGATGTTTATTTGGTGGTGTTGTAGTGCCTGCAGGATTCGCGAAAAATAAAATGCAACTTTTTACTGCAGTAACCTATATCCTAGAAACCCTATGCGAGCTCGTCCCCAGAAAATGAGACGAGAAAGGTGAGTGTTTTGGGCGGTTCAGGCACTAGAAAAGCTAATCGATTTCGTCCCCTTGCGTGGGGACGAGTTGAACAAGGGTTTTTGGCTGTTTTCGACGCAAAATGTACTCGAAACCCTTTGCAAGCTCGTCCACTTTCAAGGGACGAAATCGATAAGGGTTTTTAGTCACTAGAAAAGCTAATCGAGTTCGTCACCATGGGGACGAACTGGACTAGGGTTCCTAAATACGCCACCTACGTTGAAGAAAACCGGTATATGGTACTGAAATCTGACTACCACCAAACGATCAATTTCTTCTACTGACTCAGAACAGAACAGACAGATTCAAAATGATCCCTAAGCGTTGAAGGTTGCAATCTCTACTATATTCCTCAGAAGTTTGTCGAAGTCTTTGACACTTGTTTTGGCCGAAGCTTCCTTTCCAAAAACATGGAAACTGCAAAAGTTGGTTAATAAAAGTTTTGAATCCAGTTTAGGGGATCAGACTTTTTCAACATGGTGGAAAAAATATAAATTTGGTGCCATTCCAAAACCCCAAAGGCAAGCCACCGCGGTGGCGCAAGTCAATTTCGCATCGCCCAATTTATATGCATGAATCCACAGCAGCAATTGTGCCTGTCTAGACAGTTTCAATTTTCGTTCGTCTTCATCATTATGACAATTGAAACTTGAGATGTATGCGCTATTGAAGAAACGCATTCATTCTTGAACGCAATTGCCAATGTTAAATATTAACAACACATCATCTATTCATACAATTCATGAAAGAATTTATCATTTACCCGTCCTGACCAAAGCCGTAACACATATTTAACGATAAATAATGAACAGATCTGGATAGAATGAGACATTGGCTATGTCCACACATGTGCGCTTTCGTCTTCACTATCGTCTTCATGCTCCGTATCCACTTTCAATATTGAACGTGTCGTTGATTGCGTCAAGTGAACAGAAGAGATCAATGCCTCATTCTATCCACATCTGTTCATTATTTATCGGGAAATATGTGGCGCGGCTTTGGTCAGGACGGGTAAATGATAAATTCTTTCATGAATTGTATGAATAGATGATGTGTTGTTAATATTTAACATTGGCAATTGCGTTCAAGAATGAATGCGTTTCTTCAATAGCGCATACATCTCAAGTTTCAATTGTCAAAATGATGAAGACGAACGAAAATTGAAACTGTCTAGACAGGCACATTGATCTCTTCTGTTCACTTGACGCAATCAATTACATGTTCAATGTTGAAAGTGGATACGGAGCTTGAAGACGATAGGGAAGACGAAAGCGCACATGTGTGGACATAGCCATTCGACAGTACGTCTTTCAATATGCGCTTTCGATGTTCCTTGCGTTCAGAAATTTTGGAAGGTTACAAACATTTTAAAATGAGACTACAATTTAACGTTTCAACGCCTGCACGAATTGTTTTGAAACAAGTTTCGATTAAATTTTTCTGAGGAAATGAAACTGAAATAGTCCGAGTATAAATTTTGTAGTTTTGAGAATACTAAAATATTCGTACTTTTCAGGTCTTTGATTTAGTAGTCTGCGACTTATGTACATATACAGACTTCATCCTTTAACTGTTTTAATCATCCGCGATTCTGGCTTTTTTAGTGATGCGATATACATTTTTGTAAAAGCACCTGACGAGATGATTTCTGTCAGGATAGCATAACCACTTTAAAATTTCGATGAATATAATTGAGTGCATTAAATGTCGCAAATTTGCCGTGATTCAGTGGCAAAAGAAAAGAAATTTGTCGCGCTCCTCCTTCCCTTAAAAGCAACTCCCTAAATGAAGGGCGTTCGTGGCCTCATTAGCTTATGGCGTCAAAATTCAAGTTTCAAGAATCGCTATATATAGTGCAGTCATATTAGCATTTCAAATGGAAAAAAAATAGAGTAAGGTTAATTCTTGTGGTTTTTGAATCAGTGGGCTCCCAGGAATCTAAAATTCATTTTGCTAAAAAAAAATTTTATTGGAAAGGTCCCAAAAAGGACAAAAAAGGATACTCTTTAATCCTTGACCAGAGGTCGGCATGTGGGGTATCAAATCAAAGGGGACGTCAAGTACATTACATATCCGGTGGTTGTTCCATGTTTCAAGGACCCTCAACGGAATAAATCGAGATTAAATGGAGAATTATTGTGTTTCCCGTGTATCTTTCCGAAGCCATAACTACGAGAATAATCCAAGTTGTCACTACGTTTCTCACTTTTCCGAATCTATGATATGTTAAGATTCTACCATTAAATTTGCTAAGAAAAAAATTATCGGAAAGCTCTGAAAAAGGACATTAAAGGACACTAATTACAAACCTTGATTGAAAGTGAGCATGCGGGGTGTCATGTCAAAAAGGACGTCGAGTGCATTGCATATCCGGTGTTTGTTTCCTGTTTCAAGGACACTAAATGGAATAATTCGGGCTAAAACGAAAAATTACGGCTTTGGAAAGATACATATACGAGAAACATGAAAATTATCCATTGGATCCCAATTTTCTCCAGTGAGGGTCCTTGAAACAAGTAATAAACGCCAGATATGGAATGTACTCGACGTCCTATTTGATATGACACCCCGCATGCCCACGGTCGATCAAGGTTTGTAATTAGTGTCCTTTTTGAGAGCTTTCCGATCAGTTTTTTTCTTAGCAAATTTAATGGTAGAATCTTTAGCTATTATAGATTCGGAAAAGTGAGAAACGTAGTGACAATTTGATTTACTCTCGTAATTAGGGCTTCGGAAAGATACACGGGAAACACAATAATTCTCCATTTAATCTCGATTTATTCCGTTGAGGGTCCTTGAAACATGGAACAACCACCGGATATGTAATGTACTTGACGTCCCCTTTGATTTGATACCCCACATGCCGACCTCTGGTCAAGGATTAAAGAGTATCCTTTTTTGTCCTTTTTGGGACCTTTCCAATAAAATTTTTTTTTAGCAAAATGAATTTTAGATTCCTGGGAGCCCACTGATTCAAAAACCACAAGAATTAACCTTACTCTATTTTTTTTTCCATTTGAAATGCTAATATGACTGCACTATATATAGCGATTCTTGAAACTTGAATTTTGACGCCATAAGCTAATGAGGCCACGAACGCCCTTCATTTAGGGAGTTGCTTTTAAGGGAAGGAGGAGCGCGACAAATTTCTTTTCTTTTGCCACTGAATCACGGCAAATTTGCGACATTTAATGCACTCAATTATATTCATCGAAATTTTAAAGTGGTTATGCTATCCTGACAGAAATCATCTCGTCAGGTGCTTTTACAAAAATGTATATCGCATCACTAAAAAAGCCAGAATCGCGGATGATTAAAACAGTTAAAGGATGAAGTCTGTATATGTACATAAGTCGCAGACTACTAAATCAAAGACCTGAAAAGTACGAATATTTTAGTATTCTCAAAACTACAAAATTTATACTCGGACTATTTCAGTTTCATTTCCTCAGAAAAATTTAATCGAAACTTGTTTCAAAACAATTCGTGCAGGCGTTGAAACGTTAAATTGTAGTCTCATTTTAAAATGTTTGTAACCTTCCAAAATTTCTGAACGCAAGGAACATCGAAAGCGCATATTGAAAGACGTACTGTCGAATGGCTATGTCCACACATGTGCGCTTTCGTCTTCCCTATCGTCTTCAAGCTCCGTATCCACTTTCAACATTGAACATGTAATTGATTGCGTCAAGTGAACAGAAGAGATCAATGTGCCTGTCTAGACAGTTTCAATTTTCGTTCGTCTTCATCATTTTGACAATTGAAACTTGAGATGTATGCGCTATTGAAGAAACGCATTCATTCTTGAACGCAATTGCCAATGTTAAATATTAACAACACATCATCTATTCATACAATTCATGAAAGAATTTATCATTTACCCGTCCTGACCAAAGCCGCGCCACATATTTCCCGATAAATAATGAACAGATGTGGATAGAATGAGGCATTGATCTCTTCTGTTCACTTGACGCAATCAACGACACGTTCAATATTGAAAGTGGATACGGAGCATGAAGACGATAGTGAAGACGAAAGCGCACATGTGTGGACATAGCCAATGTCTCATTCTATCCAGATCTGTTCATTATTTATCGTTAAATATGTGTTACGGCTTTGGTCAGGACGGGTAAATGATAAATTCTTTCATGAATTGTATGAATAGATGATGTGTTGTTAATATTTAACATTGGCAATTGCGTTCAAGAATGAATGCGTTTCTTCAATAGCGCATACATCTCAAGTTTCAATTGTCATAATGATGAAGACGAACGAAAATTGAAACTGTCTAGACAGGCACAATTGCTGCTGTGGATTCATGCATATAAATTGGGCGATGCGAAATTGACTTGCGCCACCGCGGTGGCTTGCCTTTGGGGTTTTGGAATGGCACCAAATTTATATTTTTTCCACCATGTTGAAAAAGTCTGATCCCCTAAACTGGATTCAAAACTTTTATTAACCAACTTTTGCAGTTTCCATGTTTTTGGAAAGGAAGCTTCGGCCAAAACAAGTGTCAAAGACTTCGACAAACTTCTGAGGAATATAGTAGAGATTGCAACCTTCAACGCTTAGGGATCATTTTGAATCTGTCTGTTCTGTTCTGAGTCAGTAGAAGAAATTGATCGTTTGGTGGTAGTCAGATTTCAGTACCATATACCGGTTTTCTTCAACGTAGGTGGCGTATTTAGGAACCCTAGTCCAGTTCGTCCCCATGGTGACGAACTCGATTAGCTTTTCTAGTGACTAAAAACCCTTATCGATTTCGTCCCTTGAAAGTGGACGAGCTTGCAAAGGGTTTCGAGTACATTTTGCGTCGAAAACAGCCAAAAACCCTTGTTCAACTCGTCCCCACGCAAGGGGACGAAATCGATTAGCTTTTCTAGTGCCTGAACCGCCCAAAACACTCACCTTTCTCGTCTCATTTTCTGGGGACGAGCTCGCATAGGGTTTCTAGGATATAGGTTACTGCAGTAAAAAGTTGCATTTTATTTTTCGCGAATCCTGCAGGCACTACAACACCACCAAATAAACATCAACGATTCCCCCAAAACAACACCACGCTGTGTTTCAGCTTGACATACAAGTTCCTAGTACATTTTTCGTATGAAACAGGAAAAAAACATTAGGTTAGGTACAGGGGCCGCTAGATTTGCACCCAGCGCACTTAGGCCAGAATTTTGTCCATTGTGATACCACCGAGAGAATCATGTCTCTACTAACTATGCTAGGAACCAGCCCGTGCTAACAATATATTTATTGAGCAGTATTGGGCTCATATCCGGAAAACCATCAGTATCGTAAAAATACCTTGCCCAGAAAACGCCTTCGTTTCTCCGCCAAGGCAGGACAGTGACAAAGTAAGTGATACACACTCTCTTCCTCTTCTTCGTCATCACAACTTCTGCAAAAGTCGTTATGAGGAATTTGGAGTCTTCTAGAGTGCTCACCAATAGGACAGTGTCCTGTTATTACCCCCACTACACTGCGAATATGCTTTCTGTCTAGGGAAAGAAGCATGGTAGAACATTAACTAGTTTTGGCCAGATCATTCTCGTCGTTGCGCAAGTCAAGCCATAGATCTATCTTGCGTTGGTCCTGTGTTCTGTAGCGGTGTCTCTTATCAATGCGCAAGCCGCAATAGGTGTTTTCAAGTTGGCGTAACCGTCATCAACGTTACCTTCTGACGCATGTCCATTTAGTGTCCTTGAAACAGGAAACAAACACCGGATATGCAATGCACTCGACGTCCTTTTTGACATGACACCCCGCATGCTCACTTTCAATCAAGGTTTGTAATTAGTGTCCTTTAATGTCCTTTTTCAGAGCTTTCCGATAATTTTTTTCTTAGCAAATTTAATGGTAGAATCTTAACATATCATAGATTCGGAAAAGTGAGAAACGTAGTGACAACTTGGATTATTCTCGTAGTTATGGCTTTGGAAAGATACACGGAAAACACAATATTTTCGATTTATTCCGTTGAGGGTCCTTGAAACAGGAAACAAACACCGGATATGTAATGTACTCGACGTCCCCTTTGATTTGATACCCCACATGCTGACCTCCGGCCTAGGATTAAAGAGTATCCTTTTTTGTCCTTTTTGGGACCTTTCCGATCAAATTTTTTTTTAGCAAAATGAGTTTTAGATTCCTGGGAGCTCGCTGATTCAAAACACACAAAAAATAGCCTTACTCTATTTCATCCTCGACCGGAGGTCGGCATGCGGGGTATCATATCAAAGGGGACGTCGAGTACATTACATATCCGGTGTTTGTTTCCTGTTTCAAGGACGCTCATAGGAATAAATCGAGTTTAAATGGAAAATTTTCGAGTTTCCCGTGTATCTTCCCAATGCCATAACTACGAGAATAATTCAAGTTGTCCCTACTTTTATCACTTTTCAGAATCTATAACAGCTGGAGATTCTACCATTAAATTTGCTAAGAAAAAAGTTGATCGGAAAACTCTGAAAAAGGACATAAAAGGACACTAATTTCACACCTTGATCGAACGTGGACATGTGGGGTGTCATATCAAAGAGGACGTCGAGTGCATTGCATATCCGGTGCTTGTTTGCTGTTTCAAGGACACTAAATGGAATAAGTCGGGCTTAATTGGAAAATTATGGCTTTAGGAAGATACAGATACGGGAAACACACAAATTTTTAAGTTGAGCCCAATTTTCTCCTTTGAGAGTCCTTGAAACAAGTAACAAATGCCAGATATGGAATGTACTTGACATCCTCTTTGATATGACACCCCACATGCCCACGTTCGACTAAGGTGTGCAATTAGTGTCCTTTTATGTCCTTTTTCAGAGCTTTCCGATCAACTTTTTTCTTAGCAAATTTAATGGTAGAATCTTCAGCTATTATAGATTCTGGAAAGTTATAAAAGTAGTGACAACTTGAATTATTCTCGTAGTTATGGCTTTGGAAAGATACACGGGAAACGCGAAAATTTTCCATTTAAGCTCGATTTATTCCATTGAGGGTTCTTGAAACAGGAAACAAACACCGGATATGTAATGTACTCGACGTCCCCTTTGATATGATACCCCGCATGCCGACCTCCGGTCAAGGATTAAAGAGTATCCTTTTTTTGTCCTTTTTGGGACCTTTCCGATCAAATTTTTTTTTAGCAAAATCAGTTGTAGATTCCTGAGAACCCACTGATTCAAAAACAGCAAAAAATAGCCTTACTCTACTTTTTTCTATTTGAAATGCTAATATGACTGCACTAAGTGGTATCTGCACATTTGACAAAAGTTGTTCTACTGTTTAAACTTTTCAACATTTCTTTCAGTTCACCATTCCATGTTTTTGTATCACTTACCATCAGCCTTGTAAATAAAGTCCTCCTGCATAGGTTCTTCGGTGGTATTAGTTGTCGTCGTCGTTGGCTCTTCTGCTTCACGCTTTCTCCTCAAATCGAATTCAAAATCTTCATTTGCCAAAATTCCAAGGACGTGTCCTTTTCCATCACTCGTTTCGATTCGATCGAATGCCTCCTTGATTCGGCTATCCTGTGCTGCATTTGGTCCTGCTAAAGAAATGACTTCCACCTATAAAAATCCATAAATACACACATTTAAAAATCCTGTTTTCATATTTTAAAACGCCAAGACAAACCTTCACATTTTCACTTTCCGGATACGGAATCCGGTATTGTGGCAAATACACCAAAGTCTTACTATCCGTCAATTTCTTCAATTCCGGAAACGATTTACTATCAACACGATCTTCCGTGTTGGTCACAAAAATCACAACCGATTTCACTTTTTCGTACAGGCCAAGGAGTGTATCTTCGCTGACCACCCCTACGGCTGGCGAACGGATTTCTTCAATTTCGCTCGGTCCCCAAAGGAAGAACGGACCATGATATTTCACCTGATGACCGGAAGCAAAAGTGGCTAATGCCAGAAATATTAAAAATTTCGACATTTTCTTTTTATACCGGCGGATATTATAGTAGTAAAGTGTTCGCGAATTCTACGATGTGTGTGACTTCTTCTTACATTTGACTTGGTATGTGAATTGTGAGTGAATCGGATCGATACGAATTTTCATCCTTCTAGGGCATGCGCTTCATAAACGCCAGGCCAGATGCAGGCACTTGAATTTTTCACTATTCCATATGTTGTGTGATGGATGAGTGTTCCGGTGAGTAGCATTCACACGAGAGGGGTGCAAACACCCCGGTCACGTGTTTGTGTTTACAAACTCACCCTATGAAGGCAAAAGGCTGCGATGGTCGGTTATAAGCGTATTGGCGCGATTTTATAAATATTGTTACTTCGGATGCCGTAAGACGCGGAGACGACTATTTATAAATTCAGGCACTTGGGCAACTAAGAATAGATTCTCTCATCTTTTTTGATTATGGATGTAGGCCCGTCCCGTAGGCATTAGAGCAGATGTGGCTTATGTGCTTGGAATTTTTGTTTTGATTTTCTTGATCATTAGACTGATTTTTTGTGTTTTGAATAATTTTTCCGACAGAAAATATTAACTCAGCAGTGGATCAGGTGGAATTGTTATGCCGATAATAAATCCGCAAGTATGAGTAATAACTAATAAGTAATAAAACTGTATGAGGTCATTATATTTTACCTTTTCATTCTGTAAGAAGTTCCGTGAGCTAATCTGGCCGATGGAAGAGAAAATAATTGGGAGTCAAGACCTTTCGATTGACAGCAATTACACTAGGCGTTACGACGGAGACTTTTCGTTTGATCCCATCCAGTATTAAAAACGGTGGAGAACTCGCGTGACATCGGGAAAAATCTGTTCATTGGTGGGTAATAGTATCCGGTCCGTTTTGATTTTAATAACTTCATCGACCACGGAAATACTGAATCGCATTTCGCCCTGCGATGAAGGTTGAAGAACACTCAGGACTCACGAAGCGGAAAGAGCGAATTCAAAATTATTGTGGGTAAATAAAGGACGAATTTGTCCAGAGTATTAATTTCGACACAAGAGGTATTGTTTCTACACAACAATTTGAAGAAATAAGTTTCGTATAATATAATTTGTCGAGGTTGCAGGGGTGGCAAAACTTGAATAGTCTAGGGCCGGCAAATGTGTTAATCCTTGGATGCCATCCGAGAACAAAAAAAATAGCAAAGGTGAGAGCAACCCCAAACGGAGTGAATTTTCCGAAAAAAAAAACTATTTTGTAGACCTGGTAGGACCCTCCTGTAGCTTAGCTTAAGACTCGAATTCCATTTAAAAATCAGGCCCTTGGTAGCCCTCCAGTTTAGCTCACATAAAGGCTCAGGTTCGATGCTTTTTCGTTCCCCTCAGCACCCGAGTGACCAGGTACCCAATACATGGACACAGAGTAATGTAAGGAAATGTTCTGGAGGATGTCGAAGGACTCGCAGACCGATTTCGATGAGAACCTGAAGGCAGAAAGTGCCTTGATTACAACTTGGGTCTCAGTGAAAATTGCGATATTCACTACGGAGAATTGCAAATTTCCTGCCGAAGAGTAGATCCGTGGTCATGTGATCTGAAACCAAGCAGATCAATAGGCTAGGCATATGTTGCAGGATGCGATGCGCATATGTCCCCTATGGAACATACCGAGTATCATACGATATAGAGAATTTCAGGGCGCTATATAGGCTGCTGTTTTCCGTATGAAAATGTGCAGTGGCATGTTACCCCAGATGGCCTTAAGGTCTAGACTTAATGTAATGCCAAGGCATTTATCCTTTTACAAATAGGTGAGAGGAACCCAACTTACTGAACTGGCTCAAGTGCAGGGTTGAGTTTTCTTTTGAATGGCAGTTTCACAATAGTGATATCAGCGTAGCCAATTGAAATTGCGCGTGAAGCAACGAGAGTAGTTCGTCAACAACGAGGGACCGCATAGTAAAAGTGAGAACACGCAGCCTTTGATGTTAATAGTATGACCACCTAGAGAAAATTGAATCTCCCTGCCTTTCAGCATGGTGTCAATCCATCTGATTATTGATAAGGACATTTTGCGTTTGTCAATCGCTTTGCTTATGGCATCGTAGACTGTGTTATAAAATGCACTTTTGATGTCTAAAAAGATGTAGAAAGCAATCTCTTTGTCATCAAGGAATTCATCAATAGTACCGACGAGTCTGTGGAGCCCTGTCACAATCGACTTGCCCTTAACATAGCCGAATTGAGTGTGATATAAACCTACTAAATGTTCCTATCTGTCAATGTTCTGGTGTGTTAATTCACAAGGACATTAGGCTAGTGATGGGCCTGTACGATTTTGGTAAGTCTTCAGGTTTGTTGCCTTGCTTGGGGATAAAGGTTACTTTAGCCCTCCTCCAGACAAGAGGAATATAGCAGAAACTCACTCTGAAAAGAAAAATTAGATGAGTTAGGATGATCTCCAGTTAATTTTAATGGAGGGGAGGAAACACACCATCTACTTCCGCAGTTTTAAATTGATCAAAGGATGGAATTAACTATTTCCCTTTTTTTGTCGAAAATAACACCAAAGATGCTAACCGTCTAGCGGGTGCTCCGATGAAGCCTTAGTGTGCGAACCGGCCGGTTCTTGACTTGGAGAGAGCCTTTTGATGTCTCGCAGCTTCAGGTAGTGAGTGGATGGTATCATATTGCTTCGTCCAGTTCAGAAGTGAGTCGAAAAGAGTTAACCGCATTTTCTTTGACTTCAGTGGGGGCATGCGCATTGATGAACTACAGATTCGAGAAACCGGATTTAATGCTTATCGTACGCATCAGCCGCTCATTTATGGGTCGTCCACTGTTCACTGTTCACGATGAATGCTACTTCACACTCCTTGTGGCCCGTTGATTTTCCACTTGTCAAAATAGTGTACGATTTTCGGTTGTCTACCTCGTTATTAAGCCATTTTGTGGCGTGGAGTGCAACTATGCTCAGCTTGTAAGTCTCGACCTAATCCAAGGCCTTAAGGCCCCGGCCAATTAAGGGAGCGTACTAGGGTGACCACCTACCTACCTCCGTTTTACGGGTCACTAGCGATGTAGCTCAAATGGCCGATGCTCTGCATTGCGAAAGTCGTAATGCCGGGCTCAAGATAAACGCTGCCAAGACCAAGTACTTGAGCTCCCATCCTGGGGGACAAAGCGGAATTTGTGTTTCCGGCCAGGCAGTCGAAAAAGTTGACGAATTCTGCTACCTCGGAAGCATAGTCACAGCAGATGGCGGCGCGGATCCTGATGTACAATCGCGTATCAATAAGGCTAGGGCAGCCTTCTTCACTTTGACTCCTTTCTGGCAAAATAACAACATTTCCAGGCGCATCAAAATTCGAATCTTCAATTCCATTGTAATATCTGTGCTTCTTCATGGCTGTTCAACTTGGAAGGTGACCAACGAGATAACAACTAAGCTGCAAACTTTCGTAAACCAGTGCCTACGGCGCATCCTACAAATCCGCTGGCCGGAGATTATTTCCAATGATGATCTCCTGAGTATCACAGGCCTGGATTGGATAGGCACTTCTGTCAAAAGGCGAAAGTGGCAATGGATAGGTCATACTCTCCGAAGAGGGCCAACAAATATTGCAAAGCAGGCCCTAGATTGGAACCCTCAGGGAGCCAATGCTAGACGCCGTGTTGGACGACCAAAAAACACGTGGAGAAGATCGGTTAATAGCGAGGCTGCTTCATTAAACAAACAGTGGTCAGACCTAAAGACGATGGCACAGAACAGAACGAGGTGGAAAGTAGGCGTAGTTGATGCCCTATGCCCCACAAGGGGTTAACAGGAACCAGAGAGAGAGCGTATAAAATACAGGTTTTTAATTTTTTTAAGGGGCAAAAATTAAAAAAAAAAACTATTATTATGCCGATATGCCTTTTTTGTAAAAACATTTCTTATTTGATGGCATAATTTTGCAATAAAAAGTTATAGAAATCTTTCAATGTCATTTTATAATTGCATTTTATTTGAGGGTCAGCCTTTACAGTGTGAATACATATTTAGTCGGTTCCGGCGGCTGTGTGAAGTTAGCCAGTCATTTTTTTGAAATTAGGTCCTTTTGCTCGGTGAACCGTTTGTTCTACAGCGGCTACGTTTGTTCTTGATTGTTCGCCAATTAATATCGTTTGTTCTTCTCTAATTATTTAATTATAGCAACTTTAAAATTGTGAGTGTGAACTTAGCCAGTCATTTTTAAATATGGGTCGGAAAGGTATAGGTTTGGTATCAATCGAAAGCCAGACGTTTGTTCATTTTGTAGGGCGTTTGTTCATCCTGGAAACGGAAGGATACAGGAATTATTAAGGAAAAAGGAATTAGTTGTGACGTCATCTTCACTCAACCAACGCCATCTAATCAGCTCAGCTGTACGGGCAACCCGTGTCCCGCGAACAATTTATGCAAGATCCACACCATCATCGTACAGCTGAGCTGAGTAGATGGCGTTGGTTGAGTGAAGATGACGTCACAACTAATCTCTTTTTCCTTAATAATTCCTGTATCCTTCCGTTTCCAGGATGAACAAACGCCCTACAAAATGAACAAACGTCTGGCTTTCGATTGATACCAAACCTATACCTTTCCGACCCATATTTAAAAATGACTGGCTAAGTTCACACTCACAATTTTAAAGTTGCTATAATTAAATAATTAGAGAAGAACAAACGATATTAATTGGCGAACAATCAAGAACAAACGTAGCCGCTGTAGAACAAACGGTTCACCGAGAAAAAGGACCTAATTTCAAAAAAATGACTGGCTAACTTCACACAGCCGGTTCCGGCTATCTGTTCATGCGTTACCGCAAAGCGAGAATATTCTGCCGGGACGGAAAATTATTGACGGGACGCGTATTTATGAAACCTTTTTCAGTTCGTCACCTGCTTGGGGACGAAATCGATTAGCTTCTTATAGCCAAAGTTACCCAGAACCCTTATCGATTTCGTCCACTGATAGTGGACGAGCTCGCACAGCGTTTCAAGTATATTTTACGTGGAAAACAGCCAAAAACTCGTTCGTGCTGAACAAAGGTTTTGGCAGTTTTTGACGTAAAATGTACTGGAATCCTATGCGAGCTCGTCCACTTTCAGGGGACGAAATCGATAAGGTGGTTTGGTACTTAGCCACTAGAAAAGCTGATCGATTTCGTCACCTGCGTTGGGACGAACTGATCAAGAGTTCCTAAATACGCTGCCAGGATAGAAAAGACCAGTTTCAAAATTCGAATCATATTTTGCTATTATTGACAGCTGTAAATAATTTTGTCAGTGAGTCAGGGCTTATCACTTCATCGGCATCTCTTCATCTCCTGAACATATTTATTAATTATAGGGGCGAAATTACACAAAAACTCCTCATTAACTTCATCCAAGTTGACTGTAGTTATGTTTAGACATCCGACTATTCTCTCCAGTTGCTCAAATTTCAGTTCGTGCTGCAAATTTAAGGGTTGCAGACAGTACAGGTAAGTGTGTTCGGCAAAATCAAATCCTGATTCTAAATACTGCAACGCATTCATGTATGATGTACTATGTTAACAGTGTTAACTTGATTACGTCACTTCGCATCCCGGCAAATTTCGAAGTATTTGGTTGACTTTAATGCAATAAAAAGTTGCCTCTAACCCTTTGATGGAGTTTTTTCCTTGAATCATCCATTGTTTGCCCGTATTTTATTTTTTGGATTACGGGTTTTTCGACTTTCCGTGCCCGAAAAACGGGGTAACCCGTAAAATACGGGGCATGGACTTCGAGATTAGTCTGCTGGTAAGAGTGTTAGTGTTGTTAGACATCAAATAGTCACGAAGTTTCTTAACTCGTATGTTAATGTCCTCACTGCCCCACACCGCGGTACAACCTATTAAGAATTACTATCGAGCTCGAGACTCTTTACGGTGGAATGCAGTCTTCATCCGCTGCGGTAGTAAGTAGACTCGATAACAACTTCCTGACTACCATGTACAGTAAAGAAGTTGACCAGAGCGGCTGGTATACCCCTGGAAATGAAGTAGGTTAGTGGCAGAAAGTTGACATAACTGTCAACCAGAAGCGCCGATACACGTTTTGCTTGATGCAGATTCGCTTGAAGTATCTTATGGCGCCACTCATTGGTTCGAGAGAGAGAGAGAGAGGTTTACAAGGCTGCTGCGCTTGTCTTGCCGAGACAGTCTGCCTATCTCGTCCTTGTCGCGCTTACTGAGCGCCACGATGCTTGGAGGCGGTTTTGCAAATAGGAGGAGCTATGGTATATGGCTCACTTGGTTGAGTCGCACTCTACGATGCTAGTAATTTAGAGGTCCGCAGATCAAATCTGGTGTGGTCCAAAATGTCCATACATGTGCGGATAGGAAATACGTATAGTGCTTGCAACATTATATACACTCCGAAATTATATGCAATGTAGTGTTGACTAACGCACCACCCACAAGGGGTTACGGTACAGAGAAGAAGATGGTATGTGAGCTGCTTGCTCTTTCGAATGCCCTCTGGGGAGGAGGATGATTAAGCACTGTCGTCATTAAAGTGATGCGTCGACCGTGGGCCTGAGTCTCTCAAAGGTCTATATCAAAGGTCTGCGTGCTGAAGTGGAGAATCTTTTATCCTCTTATCCTTGTCTTTAAAGAGCAGCCTGACAAGGCTCTGAGATCCTGGCTAGTGGTTGCAGTGTCGACCAGGATGGTAGACAGAGTCTGAGTCGGACAACTGATAGGAGCAGAGTCGCGACTAGGTGATGGCTGTGGGCTGTGGTTGTGAGGATCTAGTTTGGCTTCGGCTCGTGGATGGATCATATTTGGCGGGCGCGGCATGGCCCGGCTGGTAGATGGAATGGGGCACCGCGCTGGCCTCTAGGGCTCGTCGCAAAACGTGGTACCGCTGCCGAACTCTTTAGGCGAGGTCGTGTTATACCCTTCTCCCCGACGAGACAATCGAGCATTACGGCCACCTGGGAGAACTTGTACCCAATAAACAAACGGAATCAATTATTCAAAAAAAAAATTTCAGGGGAACACGAGTCCTCGCTTGAAAGTAATTGAAAGGCCATTCAAAAATACGATCTGAGAACAAAACAACCATAAAAAAGGGCCAAGGGCAAATAAGGTAAATTTTCTGAAAAAAAAATAAATTCGGGCAATCAAGAGGCCGATGCAGAACATGTTTCGATGCACATTTTGCTGAAATTTTTAGAATCCTAGCTATCTATGTTCAAAAGTGTAGTACGACGATGCGACCCGAGAACAAAAATCTTAAGGGGTGGCACCTAGGGCAAATTCAATTCAATTCAATTTATTTCCAACTAATACATACATCAATAATACAATATAGTTTTCGATCGTTTGTCGTTATATAATAATAATTTCTTATCTACTTAATGTTGGTAGCCTCACGATGAGCTAAGCTCGTGTTGTGGGGCTAAGAATCTAGTTTAACAAAATATAAATAATAATTAATTCATGTCACTAAAGACAGATCAATATTCATGCTTACAGTTATTTGCTTACACTAAAAAAATAACTATATGATTCCCAAATAATGATAAGTTGTGCTATCAAATCAATTCTAAATTAATGCCAACAGAACAAAAAAGTGTTAATTCATTATTGGATCTCCAAAAGATAATTTCTTAATTCTTTTGAAAATCTTTTGAAATTTACAATATTTCTGGGGAGAATATTGTGCAATCTGAGCCCTGAATAAAAAATGTGATTAGCTGCCATACTCGTTGTGTATTTTGGCTCAGAAAGTATTCTCTTTGCTCGTCTACGCGTTTCAAAATGTATACTCCTTCTGGAGGAAATTCAAACGGCCGGGTGCGTATATATTTTAAGACTTTATATCTGTAACTTTGTTTTATATTTAATATACGAATTTCTTTATACAAAAGGATGGACGGATACCTGATTGGTTTTTTCCAAGCATATTTTAATTATTTTTTTTATGTTGAATTACAAGTGGTTTCAAAATGCTTGTAGCCACTCCCCCCAGCTGAGAATACCGTACTCTATTACCGCCTGGATTAATGCTAGAAAAACCATACGTATCCTATTTGGCGTTAGAATTCTTTTTAGCTCTACAAATTTATAAATGGTTTTCCTCAGACGAGAGCATAAAAAAGAAATGTGTTCGTCCCAACGCAAATGCCTATCTATAACTATACCCAGATATTTGGTGCTGTTTCTAATTGGAAGTGAAGGACAGTTACAGTTGGTTCCTATGCAACGGTGTTCATGCATTTTAATATCAATAGGATCCTTTGGAACCCCCGCTGAATTTATGGAGAATGGAACCACTATTGTTTTGCTGACATTCAGACTTAAAAGATTCAAACTTAACCAATCATGAATTTGTTTTATGCCTTCATTGGCGAATGATACTGCATTCATCCAATTTTCACCCCAAAACAGTGCAACCGTGTCGTCTGCAAAGGCATGAAGAGAACAATTTGTAATATTTAAATCAAGTAGGCCATTAATATATATAAGAAATAGGATTGGTCCTAGGACAGTGCCTTGAGGGACTCCAATGCCAATGTTTAATGCACTGCTTGTAGCATCATTTATACGTACTACTTGTGTTCTTCTTTCAAGATAGCAGCGAAAGAGCTTGTGTGGAATTCCTCTTATGCCAATATCGTACATTTTGTCTAGTAAAATATTGTGATCGACCGTATCAAATGCCTTTTGCAGATCGAGGAACACGCCTAGACACTTTAATCCCTTGTCTAGCTTGTTGACAATGTTTTTAGTAACAGAGTAGATGGCATTATCAGTACTTCGAGAACTTCTAAAACCATGTTGTGCTTCAGATAAAATATGTTTATCTTCTAAAAAATTTTACCAATCTAGCTTTGATGAGTTTTTCAAAAATTTTTGAGAGACTTGGGAGCAAAGAGATCGGTCGATAGTTGATTAGATCGGATTTGTCGCTGGCTTTGTGAATTGGTATCACCATAGCGTGTTTCAGCTGATGAGGAAAATATCCCTGAAAAACACATAAGTTAAAAACATGGTTTATCAAGAAGTTCCGCATTTTTTTGTAATATATCAGCTTGAATTCCGTCCGAGCCAGGAGCTACTGAGGATTTTAAGCTACTAAGAATTGTAAATATCTCTTCAAGAGCCGGAAAGAGAAAAAAAGACTCCCTTGCGTTATACGTTGGGCAGGCATTAGTTGTAACTTGTGTTGCAGTGGAATTGGTTTGAGATTCTATGGCCAATGTTGACAAAGTGCTTATTAAATTCTTCTGAGATTTCACGTGTGCTGCCACTTGAGATCTTTTGGTTATTTGTTGAAATAATATCACTGTTGAATTTGTTGTTTTTTACTTTGGAGTTCGTGGCATCATTAATGACATTCCAAATTTTTTTAGTATCATTACCACATTCAACAAGTAAAGCTTTATAATAATTATCTTTCGTGCAACGTATTAAAGTTGTTAAATAATTCCTATAATTTTTATATTTGTTCTCAAGATTTCTATTAAAAGGTTGTTTTTTCACCTTTGCTGCAAGTTTATCTCTATTTCTAGTTGCCAGGATTAGTCCCTTTGTCATCCATGGCTTTAATTTAGTTTGGTTTCTACTCGTTTTCTTCTTGCTTTGAAGGCAACTAAAAAATAAGTTTATAAGAATGCTGTAGAAGGTATCAAATGATTTTTCAGCATTTTCTTGCGCATAAACATCCAACCAGGTTTCCGTTTCTAATTTTCGTTTAAATTCTAAAAAGTGTAAAACTTTACAACTGTTCTTTGTATTTGCACATATATGTGATATTTTACTTTCTGTTTCAATAAGATTGCCTACTATTGGAAAATGTTCTGTTATGTACGTGTTAAAGATTGCCGAATTAAAAGAGAATTGATTTTGGCTTTTGACAAACAAGTGATCTACACAAGACTCCCTAGAAATTGATTTTCGAGTACAACCGTAAAGATATTTTATGAACCCATATTCTTGTAGAATGTTGAGATATTTGTGACCTGTTAGGTCTATGTTTCTTTCTATTATATCTATATTAGTATCACCAACAAGAATATGGTTTCCTTAGTATACAGCAAAAAATCTTCGAGATGTTCCGTAAATAAAATAGCATTTGTATCGTTTGGAGAACGGTATAATGCAGAAAGCAAATATTCATTTTCATTTATGGTAAATATAAGATTCATAGCATTTACTTCATTAATCTCGTCATTCATAATATTGAAACTTATACTTTCTTTGACATACACAACTAAACCATCACATTTGTTGTATTTAGTACCCTTTACTATTTTGCTGTAGCCAGAAATATTGTAACCCGAACAATCGTTAACAAGCCAAGTCTTCGATAGTACAATTATATCTAAGTTATTTTTCATACTTGACAGCCAAACACTAAGCTGATCAAAATTTTTGGAAATGCTACGGATATTTAAATGCATGATCTTTACACTATTTAATTCATTACTAAAAAATTGTTGAAAATTGCAACTAAATTTATCATGTTCATCAAAAACGATAATATTATCATCAATATCTAAAAAGTTGGTGATATTCATAATAAATATAAAGATATAAAATAATAACTATAAATAAAAATATAATGCCTTACAAAGATTTTAGAACATCTTCGTTCATTATTCGTATAACTTTCGACCTTG
The DNA here is from genome assembly GCA_949715475.1 of Microchrysa polita. Lineage (NCBI taxonomy): Eukaryota > Metazoa > Arthropoda > Insecta > Diptera > Stratiomyidae > Microchrysa > Microchrysa polita. The sequence continues at coordinate 70,704,773 of OX454421.1, read as the reverse complement.
TCTTCCTTTCGAACAAAGACTTGCCCGTCTCTTACCCAAGTGTACTTGTACTTTTTTTCTTTTGAAACCAGTTTTGCTTGCTTGAGTAAAGTTGCATTTTTTGGAGTCAGATGATCGTCGACAAAAATTCGACCATCGCCTAGATGACAGTTGATCGATTTTGCCGGTATGCCAGGGCCATCGATGCTGTCTTTGACTTTCTTTCGAAAAGCTTCGATGAAAGTTTTCTTTGTGGACCATCTCGAAAACTCGACAATAATAGGAGTCGCTACAGTGTTGGATTTAAAATTCCGGGATGTACAGTCGATATCGGTAACCGAAACATTTATTCCGAGACTTTGTGTGACAGTTTTGACTACTTCGTGAAGATTCTCGTTTGTAGTTGGTGTTGTGCCATTGATTTGAACGTTATTACGACGAAGCTTCGATAGAATTAGTTCATCTTGCGTTTTCAGTTCCTGGACCTCGCGTTTAAGTGTTGCGTTTTCCTGTCTCAACTCGTTAACTTCCCTCAGAAGTTCATCGTGTTTCAGAGTCATCTCATCAAACTTCGCAGACATGAAACTGATTGAACTTAGAACGTCGTCTATCTTCAGCTCGCATTTCAGTTCACATTTCAATTTGGTGCAGATTACTTCCACTAGCTTGGAATTTTCAGGTGAGAGCTCCGTGACAGTTGTTGATGAGTCGCACTTGGAGCATCTCCAGGATTCGCGCTTCGCGCCCAATTTTCGTAGCTCTCTGACACTTGTGATACTGCAACAGGCCGAGTGAAAATAATTTTTGCAAATTGTGCACATTATACAATCGATAGGGTCTTTAAAAATCGCGTTGCATGTAGCACAATTATTATTAACCATTTTCAATGACTTTGAATGGTGTTGAAAGTTAATTTGATATTTTAAAGTGGTTTAAACTTCGGAGCTTAGTGACACAATAGTAACTTGTCAGTCGTTTGACACAATAAAATGAATAAAAACAAAGCCGCAAAGTGGGCCCCAAGCACCAAGGGGGTGAATTTTTCGAATAAAAAACAATTTAGTGTTAACTTTATTTTTATTACATAAATGTATTCGTGTTGTTGTTGTTTTTTTTTTGCATAATTTTTGTTCATAAAAACATTTTTCTTTATATCATACTCTTTTTTTTGTATTATTTTATTTAAGCATTTATATTTGTTAAAAAAAACTATGTCCTACATGGCAGCAAGGCATATTCGTGTGTTATCGAAAAAACAAGTAAGAGTTTCGCACGTTTTCGATAAAAAAAAAAACAAAAAAATTGTATTTCTTACAAAAGTACATTTTAAAAATGTATGTGCGTGTTATTTCCTCTCTTTTTTTAATACTATTATTAAGTATATGTATGTAGAAGACAGTTCAGATTTGGCTTTTGTTTTTTTCTTTACTTCTTTTTCGATTGTTATGGAGCGAAACATGATCAAAAAAAGCTTTTTTTGTTTTTCTTATTTATGAAGTCCTACGAAAAAAGGCACATACATATTTTTAATTAATATTATTGCCTATTAAAGTCATTAAATTAAATTAACATCACTTAAATACTTAAAATTTAATAAAAAATAAAAATTATAAAGTCGTTACAATGTAGAGAAATAAATCCGAATAACCACCTGAATTCTCTCTTATTCTTATAGTGAATTCGATTAAAACGATTGTGCAATGTTGTTGATCGACCACGGATTTTGTGTCAATTTATTTATGAATGGATATTACGTAAATTTACATGTGGTCATATTTTGTAAACACAAAAACGAAATTTAGGCACTCCAATGTTTGTATAAAGCGCACTTGTGAGTTTGTAATTTTGTTAGAATTTTTTTTAATGTTGATTGACATGGTTTCATATTATGTTAGACGACAACTTTTTTTAAATTTTCTCGAAGATCGGAAAATTGTTATTTTATAGAAGTGGGAGTGTGCAGACGGATGTAGGGGTGCATGACTTGAAAGAGTGCTTCTATCTGCCCACATGTATAAAGCTTTAAAATTGTTTCAGTTTACACATCTTCCAAGCAAAACGAAACCATCTCGATCAACCCTCCAACAAAAATTGTTCTTATCAAAATACAGAAATTTTCTTGGCATATTTGCGCGCATAATATAGTTCTACACATACTCGTACATCAAGTTCTAGTTTTTTTCCTTGATAAATTCTATTTTATCAATTGCTACAAAATATATGAATATGGACGAATATTCGCATGTTAAATACTTTCAATAGTTAAAATCTGTGTATAAATATTTGTTTTTAACTTTTCAGCTTTCTTCTTTCTTTTTTTGCTACTATAAAAAAAAACAAATCTAATAAGACCTAAAAATTAGAAATTTGGTTAAACAATTTTTCTTTAACGTACAAATGTAAATATTTGTACCCTCCCGAATATATGAATATCAAAAAATACGTTTTCTGTTTGCTTTAAGTTTATCTGCCAGCGTACGTTGGATTCTTGAAGGTTGATGTAGCTTGTTTGTAGATTGGATTCTCCCCCTAGAAAAAAAAAATAGAAATGAAAATGCATACATTAAATTTGGTTGATAAAATGCCATTAGACCATATAACGGTCAAAAACTACACTCACCGTATCCCATCGAGCACTGGCCCGTTCCTTTTCGAATTTCGCAAACTCGCGTCGATCGTGAATCGTCGTCAACAGCTTCCACAACAACAACAATGCCAAACCGATCAGAACGATGGCGGCAATCACACCCAACACGATGCCCAACATAAACACTTTGGGCGGACATTCACGCTCTTCTTGGGCTTTCACTTCGCTCTTTTCGTCTTCCTTATCGGTGTAGGCGAATTGGAAACGACAATCATCCTCGTCGTAGAACGTGCACAAATATTCATTCTTTTCTTCGTCAATTTCCACGGTGTCCACACCAATTGTTACAACATTTGTACAATTCGATGCACACAAATTCTCTTCGGCCAACGGACCATTCTTGTACATTTGACACTGGACACAATCTTTGAGTTCTTGACAACGACCGGAACAGGTGGGACATTTGTCGCAATATTTGCCCGAGTAGCGTCCCTCTTCGGTTACTTCGCATCTGTTGGGAAGGAAATGTTGTTTATTAACAATGGGGTTATGTTTGTTTTAGTATTAATTTTAATATTCAAAGTACCAACTGTTAAAGGATGAATAACTTTGCCCGACATCAAACTAAACAGTTCCCTGTCGATAACAAATTGTGTCTTCGGTCTTCAATTCACTACTTCTAGGAAAATACCCGGGAATATTTTTTTTCGCGAACAAAGTGAATTCAAACGTCCATTTTGCACGCAGGATTTGCTTACGTTAGACCTTGTCCCACTAAGCGGTGGTATAGTCCTTACAAATAAGTTATAGGATCATGCGATGCAGGACAGGAAGCAAGTTTGGTAGTCCCTAGGGGTATGTTCCTTGTTCATCTGTTGTATGTTCTTCTGATCGTTTGAAAACGGGGTTTCAAAATCAAGCGGACAAAACCTCAGCTTGATCAAAGAGATTACCTGAGCTGGCACTCTGTAAGGCGATAGGCAACAGGTGATAGGTACTTACTTTTTGGTACCTTTGAGCTCCAAATCTGAAAGCGTAATGAACGTGGAATTGCAAAGAATCACTTAAGGTGAACTACCTTTGATCGTACGCCGCCATTCCATCATGTCATATTTACCGTTAGAAGATGCCATAAACATGAAAGTGACCGTCGTAGAAAGCCAGGTTAGGCTTAAAGTAGGAGCATTGGGCACGCCTAAAAATTCCTCATTTTCGTCACGCCTCACAAAGGAATAAGTCAATTTATTAGTATTAGTACACATTCCTTGTTATGCTATTTAGCAATGCAGAGGAGGGGGCTCTTCTGAACGCTTTTTTTTTTTTGCACAAGGGCTTATGAGCTTCACCAGCCTATTCCTTAGTGGGGCCTTCTATATTTTGCACGGTTGAAAAATCCTAGGTGGTTCACTTTGTTATCAAAATCTATGCGACCAATATCCGCACGGATAGAAGGAACCCTGGAGCTGTCAGAATAATAAGTCACTACTGTATCGTCGGCCTGCTGCAGACATATAACAAGAAGATGCAATATCACTGTTGAACGTCACTATTCTCCTCTAACGTTAGAAGTGGACGTGATCTGATATTCTGGATTAGGACTGGCCATTCAGTTTTCCCTGTAAAGTTTTGTAACACACAGAAATTGCGGCCAAATTCAATCGAGGTGGAGTGATAACTCTTGGCCATTATAAAACTGCGTAGCTTTGGGAGGAGTCGGCTGCGATAGAACAATTTTTTTTAGAAGAAAACACAAGCAACCAGTTGGATTAGAACCCATATTCCGGCATTGCAGAAATATTTGTTATTATGGACAAAATGAGCATCCTGCCAAATCAAGCCGCAATCGAGGCTTCAAGATGAACCTCCAGACCATGCGACTGTTCTTTTTTTGTTCATTTTAAAGTCAACCAAAAACTGGTCCTATTACAGCATTTTTTGCTCTTTTTTTTAAACTGCTCAAGGTTCTCATGAAAACCCAAACTCCTAAAAGATCAACCAGGACTTTCATAAAATTTGCTATAACGGTAACATTCGCAAAAAAGTATGAAGCTTGCGCAGAACTAGAAAAAAATAAGAGTAAGCACTGCTAGGGTTTAAACCCAACAATAACGACACTTTCATCAACATCCCAATAACAACAAAGCTCACAGCCATTCAAAAAATGTCAACCCTATCGATACGTGCATACGATCAAACGCCTAAGCCAGGGTTGTCTAACATACGGCCCGCGGGCCAAAATCCGGCCCATGAATGGTTTCAATGTAACTCGCGGGCTAGTTCAAAAGAAGAGGATGGGTACCATATCCCCACGCACGAAATTCTCAAACCTAAATCACCTTTTAAATTAAATTAAAAAGTGACTAAAAGCGCCTTACTTTAGCATCCTTTTGCTCAAATTTGTATGAAAAATAAAACGACAAATTTATACAAACTCACAAACTGTCTTCAAAATATGGTCATCGCCATAGTTTCGCTGAAATGACAGTAGGTGAGGCGGAAAATGCACTTGGAGTTTCGACAGGTCCACTCCTCACGAAGAAAGAAACATGGTGGTGGAACACCGAAACAAAGGAAGCAGTGCAAGCCAAATCGAACGCATTTAAGGCATGGACGAAATGTGAGTCATGCATTGAAGCCGAACGGGTTCAATTTCGCCAAAATTATATGAAATGCCGGAAGAACGTAAAGCGATCGGTAGCTCAATCAAAGGCGAAGGCAGCTGAGAAATTCTACGAAGAATTAGAAGCTCCGACTGCGATCGAAGGGCCGTCATTGCGCGAGAGGCCTAAGCATGACGCTAGGATATTTATGGTCGCAGCCCAAAGGAGAAGGAACACTCGGGAAATACAGGCGCCAAAGTACGGTGAGGACTCGCAAGGAATGTTGCTGATTGACGATACGGCAATTTGTAGCAGAATGCGAGAGTATTTTGACGAACTTCTAAATGAAAAATTTCCTTGATATTGAGCCGAATACCACAAATATTGAAGATATCTCAGAGGAAGAGGTGATAGAGGCAATGCATCAAATGAAACGCGGAAAGGCAGTCTGACCGGACAAAATCCCCGGAGAATTTTGGTTGAAAATGGAAAATGGCTTAGTTGGCCCACAGTTCTCTTAAACAAAATCAAAGATGTCCTTTCTTTAAGAACAAGGGAGACTCACGCAAACTCAACAGCTATAGAGCTATAAAGTTAACACCTCATACACTGAAGATCTACGAGCGAGTTGTCTGCAACCGATTGAGAAAGATTGTGCGGTTGAATGACAATCAATGCGGCTTTGTTGAGGGTCGATCTACATTCAGTGCATTCGTATTGCGATGGAAAAGTATAGAGCAGCACGAAAGGACTTGCACTTTACGATTTTTAAAAGGTATTCGATAGAGTACCTCGTAATATGATATGGTTGGCCTTGAGAGCACTTAATGTCCCTGAGGCATACGTCAGGATGATACGAGACATGTATGATGAGAAGAAGAAGAATTTCCGGTGAATGTCGGAGTACACCAGGGCAGTGTATTGAGTCCGTTGCTTCTTCTTCTTCTTCTTTTAGCGGTACAGAAAGGTGTGAACCGCTGAGTATCTATATGGACTCGTTTTATAGTTCGTCATCGTTTTCGTCCGCAATCTCCAGGGACAAAAACGTGGCAGCTGCAATGGGGTTTTCCCATAGTGAGATGGGGGTGAGATTTGTGGGTGCAGCTGGGCATTGAAACAAATGGGCTACATCGTGTGGCGTGCCAGCGCAGTTAGGGCATACGTTTAGTATATTTGGGTCTATGCGAGATGATACGAATTGAGGCGTGAGCAGAAGCCTGACCGAAGTTGGGCTAAAGTCACTCTAGTGGCTCTCGGGAGCCTAATCTCCTCAGGCGAAATAGGTGGTGGGAGCGCTGAGAGGACTCTGTTCGTACCTAAACTCGCAATAGACCTACTCACTTCCTCAGTGTGAATCATTGCAATGGCAGCCCGGTATGAATCTTCATCGAAAGGATCCCTTTTGTAACCCTGGACTTCTCTCTCAAGGTCACGAGGGCCACGTTTGATGTTGCGTGGAGGGGGAATTTTGTCCATGAGGTTACGATTAGGATGATCCTCTCGATAACAACCTACTAAATATTGTTTTGTAAGTAGTCGATTGTGGTCACGTATTGGCATCAAATGTGTCTCCTTTGTTGTCCGTTGCTCTTCAACATCATCATGTGCTACTTATTAACACGTATCTCCGACGGCCTAGAAATATCTCTTCTATTTGCCGATGATATAGTCCCAGCCAAACATCGTTGCCTTGCAAGCTACACTTCCAAAATGGTGTGACATTCTGGAGGAGCATGGAAAGTATAACAAAGACTGAGTTCTTATGCTGCCCCATCTCACTACAGAGCCGTGATGCTGTCAAAGCACGGCTCCTGAGTCGTGAATTTGCGAATCGTGGTGCACGAGATGTGAAAAAACGTCTCGCGAGCCGTGTTTTGATATCGTCACGGCTCTCACCCCTCGTGTTCTTCCCATATAAGCCAATGCATTTGTATGTCTCGAGCTTGTGAGCCGTTTCCGCGTGTTTGAATGAAGCCAAAATGGATAATGCGGAAGGCAGCTTGACGGACGCAGCTTTACTGAATTGAATCGCCACTCATATTGTAAGTAAGGGAACGCTATACACTCCCCCGTCAGCCCATTATAAAAGTACTTTGAAAGCCGCATTTTGTCATCATATTGCACATTATGCTTTTATTAATTGTTGCGGCTTCACTACAGACAATAACAACATTCAACGCCAAAATAACGAGACGGGAAACGACAGAATTGTCACCAAGAGGCGCAACCAGGCACTTCGAACTCAGTTGATACCAATACACTCATTTCTCCTTCAAAATTGTTCTGTTATCCATTCCGTTCACATCGACAGGTATCGCTCGAGTCCCGCAAAAACGCCAGTTTAAAAAAAAATAATTACCGACAACGATCGACGCGTTGTGTACTGAAAGATTTTTGTGAACATCCCTATAACGGTACTTTTTACATTATTTTGTGATGAATTTTAGCTTTAGTGGCCCCAAACAAAATTTGTAATCTTCGTAAATTTTATATGAAATCTATCTATCTATATATATAAAAATGGACGTGTATTTCTGTCTGTTGCCAGTAAACTTCTAAACCACTGGACCGATTTGGATGATTCTTTTTTTGTTTTATCCGTCTTACATTGGAGAAGGTTTATGGACCAAATTTTTTTTGAAAATATCAAAGGAAGTGGTGGTAAATATCGAAATTCCATTTTGTATGAGAGTCACCTGTTGTAATCAAGTTTTCATTGACAACATTTAAATTCACTAAATATGTATTTAGTTGTCATTGGATCAACTACAGTGTCGCTCCGAAAAATCGTATTCAAGATGGCTGCGTTTTTACGTACATACATCCTGGATATTAGTTACAGGGATTTCAGTATCAATTTCCTACTACTGCGGAAATCCGTCGATATCTCCGCAATCCTTTGGCGGAGTGACACGATTGAGGTATCGCCAGACTCGCAACAAAATTGCCTATAGGATCATTGGACCCTCTTCTCCAATCAGTGCACAGGGTGGTTAGAGATAACCGTCAACTTGGATGTTGGCCATCTCCGCAATTCTTTGGCGGAGCGACATTATTGAGGTGTCGTCGGACTCACCACCAAATTGTCTAAACGTTAATTGGACCTTCTTTTTCAATTAGAGCACAGAGTGGTCGAAAATCCGTCGATATCTCCGATAAATTGCATTCAAGGTGACTACGTTTTTACGTACACACATCCTGGATGTTGTCACAGCAATTTCACAATCAACTTCGTACTACTTCGAAAATCCGTCGATATCTCCGCAATCCTTTGGCTGAGTGACACGATTGAGGTGTCGCCGGACTCGCCACAAAATTGTCTAAAGGGTCATCGGAACGTCTTCTCCGATCAGTGCACAGGGTGGTCAGAGATAACCGTCAACCTGGATGCTGACCATCTCCGCAATCCTTTTGCGACCGGCTTAAGGATACGATCTTTTCGAAACGGCTGGACCGATTTTTATGAAATTTTGTATATATCCGTGCTAGGTATGGTAATAGGTCGTAAACTATATTCCATGCCCGAAGTGCCCTCCTCTTCTTTTTATTGTTATTTTACTATTTTGTACAGAAGTGATTAAACCTACTCGATTCATACGCTTTAAATTTTTATACATGTACTAAATGAAATCGAACCGGCTTAAGGATACGATCTTTTCGAAACGGCTGGACCGATTTTTATGAAATTTTGTATATATCCTTGCTAGGTATGGTAATAGGTCGTAAACTATATTCCATGCCCCGAAGTGCCCTCCTCTTCTTTTTAATGTTATTTTACTATTTTGTACAGAAGTGATTAAACCTACTCGATTCATTCGCTTTAAATTTTTATACGTGTACTAAATGAAATCGAACCGGCTTAAGGATATGATTGAAATATGATGATATGACGTAGTATAATGGAGCCATAATCTTCTATCTATCTATCTTCTATCTATATATATAAGTGAATGTGCATTTGTGTCTGTTACCATAGTAAACGTCTAAACCACTGGACCGATTTGGATGATTCTTTTTTTGTTTTATCGGTTGGAGAAGGTTTATGGACCAAAAATAAATATCGAAGTTCCGCAATCCTTTGGAGCGACACTATCGAGGTGTCGCCGGACTCGCCACAAAATTGTCTAAAGGATAATTGGACCCTCTTCCCCAATTAGAGCACAGGGTGGTCGGAAATCCGTCGATATCTCCGATAAATTGTATTCAAGGTGATAGGTGACTACGTTTTTATGTACATACATACATCCTGGATATTGTCACAGCCATTTCACAATCAACTTCGTACTACTTCGGAAATCCGTCGATATCTTCGCAATCCTTTGGCGGAGTGACACGATTGAGGTGTCGCCGGACTTGCCACAAAATTGCCTATTGGGTCATCGGAACCTCTTCTCCGATAAGTGCACAGGTGTTCAGAGATAACCTTCAACCTGGATGTTGGCCATCTCCGCAATCCTTTGGCGGAGCGACACTATTGAGGTGTCTCCGGACTTGCCACAAAATTGCCTAAAGAGTAATTGGACCCTCTTCCCCAATTAGAGCACAGGGTGGTCGGAAGTCCGTCGATATTTCCGATAAATTGCATTCAAGGTGACTACGTTTTTACGTACATACATCCTATATGTTGTCACAGCAATTTCACAATCAACTTCGTACTACTTCAGAAATCCGACGATATCTCCGCAATCCTTTGGCGGAGTGACACGATTGAGGTGTCGCCGGACTTGCCACAAAATTGTCTAAAGGGTTATCTGACCCTTTTTTCCGAACATTACAGAGGGTGGTCAACGATAACCGTCAACCTGGATGTATGATGGTTTCTGGGTTAGTATTAACAGTTTTCGATAGGTGGCGCGCGCACATTTTAGTAAGCTTGGTGAAAAGTGAGTAAATGAGCGTGCTTCGTGACTATAGCAATAAAAACGTGTGATGTGTGCTTAATTCTTCACATTAAACTGAAATATATAATCTAAATTTAGACGACAATCTATCGGTCGATCAGCATCGAGTATTTCTTTCATTTACTATCTTGGAATCAGTAATATTAATTAATGATTTTCGAAATAACTCACGCTAATAATAACACTCCCAATATTTTTGAAGGGCAAGTGCAGTCTGATCAGTCAGACAGGGGGTTGAGTATGATGTTGTTGCCTTGACCCCTAAAGAAGTAGTGGCGCGACGCAAATTATTTATCGCTTTGTTTACATATCCACTTTAGTTTCATCATCGATACGTTGATTACAATAAATTATAATAAACAGGTTGATTGGCATTCAAAATCGCTCATAAGGATAAATTAGTGTCAAGTTGTGAGCGAAGCGAACAACGCGAGCGTAGCGAGCACTAGATAAGAGAGCGAGCAAAGCGAGCTCTCTCAGCTAGTTTAACATAAATATCGAATGGGTGTCTACGTCTATAAACAAAATTGTGCTGTAGCTTTACAGATTTAGAAAGTCCTTATGGAAACACTATGCAGGAACGGTCTCTGTGACAAAATGGCCCTGTGAATATAGAGATAACAGAGCAACGGAGCTGAAGGAGACAATTTCGTCTAGGTTCTTATAACACACTCTCAAATTCACATATACATATACCATCACCAAAGATGGCAATACTTTCACATACAAGCGATGAATTAAATTTGTGCAAATGTCTGAATCGAATTTGCGTACAAAGTTTGTGTATTAAAGTATTGCTTAGACCATTTAAATCTTCTTCTTCTCAGTACCCTATAGCCCCCATGTGGGACCATGGTGCGTTAACTCAGCCGTTTATAGACCATTTAAATACTAAGAAATAAACTGTATTATGAGAACCCTAAAGTGATTAGTAATTCTCATCATCATCATCATCAATGAGACACGATAGCCCCGCCGGGCTTTGGCCGCCTGAATCGTTGAACTCCAATTGTTGCGGTTACGTGACCTTGTCCTCCAGTTTTGGAAGCCCAGCAGCTGGTGGACATCATCACCATGTAATTCTCATAGTTGGCTAAATTGTGCTAAATGGCTAAACTTGTGCGTTGTCTAAGACGGGTAGGTGAAAAGGGGGTGAATGCATCCTCTAGTGCCAGACGTACGCTCAGTACGCCGTTCTAGAGCCGGCGTGGCCGCTCTTGTGGCTCTTAGCAAAATGCCAGTCGATTTGTGTTTCCCTGATAGAGAGATACATATAGGTAAAAAATGAAAGGATTCCTGGATTATATTGATAGCGGAAACGTCTATTGGAAAATCGCCGAAAAAAATTTATAGCGGAATGCGTTCTCTTGTCTTGTACATCCCCTGGACCTTAACTTAGGGATTTTTTTAGCGAAAAATGCAAAATGTGCTTTGCTTTGAAGCTGAAGTCTAAAAACACTATTTTGCACCCTTCATAAAGATCTCTTTAATGGAGAAATAGTAAATCTAAGCAAAAGTCGCTTCATAATTCGGGAATACTCAGTAGAACGTAAATGCATTCATCGAAACCTGTTTTTTACCCAGATCCATGGCCATGTTAACAATGAGTTTGCTTTGGTATGAATATCCGTAAGACAGACTGCCGTCGGAAAAATCCTAATGAAAACGCCAAAGTTCAGCCCAGGTGCTAGCAATTCAACTTATATGTAGTCCGGCATGCTACGCCAAATTAATATATTTTTTTTGGAAATCTGCTACTTACACGACTTGGTTAAATTTAAATTCTGCATTTATGAATTTAGCGTTCGATGAATTTAATGTTTAAGAGATTTTTTAGATTTTCGCACTGATGGCGTTGCGTCGCTCGGGCCTGCGGTGTAGGCACATCGCCCGTTCTGGCGGTAATATCTGCAGCTAAGACTAGTAATCCCGGGGGCATTCGGTGGATCAGTGGCAGAGATGTCACTCTATCTCTGAGTTGCCGGTGCGTGGGTTCAAGTCCCACTGTGACCCATGGATGTTTGTGTTGTCCATAAAATGCTCCTACGGCAGCCTGTTCTTCGATGTAAATCGTCCCGGAGCTACTCGTTGTTAAAACGGCCAAAAGCTGCCAACACCCCCTTCGATTCAAGAGAAAAAAATATCTTGAATCGCTACAACAACAACAACTAGTAATCCCAATAAAATGCTAAATAGCGTTTGATCTTCCCATTGTACATACTCAAAAAAATGATTCCAAGGAATTTGTTGGTTAAAATTTTGACAGGGACCGGAGCAATCTAAAAACCATCAGAAATGCCTTTAAGAATTAAGGAAATAACGCAGGTCTCCAAATATAATAACACTACATTCCCCAAGCTATCAAGAGGATACCTGTCCAACAAGAGGAGCGATTCGTTGAAATTTACAACAGCCAAAAGATGAAAATGCACACAATCCGCATACGGCTGGACTTATTTTGGCCAGCGCATTAGTCATTGTATTGCAGTCTTCCCAGGCTGTTAACGACGAGCATAAAAGATGCCTTTACCGACATAGCATGATAGCAGCCTGATTATCTGATCAGATCACCTGTAATTTGCTCGAATGTGTAAAAGGTTTCATTTGATAATTGGCTAATGCTGGTATAATCAGGTACTAAAAAATATTACGGTAGTTTGTGCGGCTATAAAAGAAGAAAAGAATTCATAATGCCTCCTTATACCTCTCCATAGCTTCGCTTCGTTCACCCTGCGGTGTTGACACATTTTCTTTTTCATTTAGCACTAGTCTGTGGAAAAGTAAATTTATGTGCCAACGGATGTAAAGGCAGTCTCCAGACCCCCCCCATTCATACAAACAAACACTAACCTATAAAAGGTTGTGTTGATGTTAAAATGTGCCTGAGGCTACTTTCACATACTAGCGGCCAAGCACCCTCTTGACTATGCATCTATCGGCGAATGCTCATCCCCCCTTAAATTACAGATTCTTTTCACTTTAAGACTTTTCTTCTCTCCTTTAGTCGCCTTCAACAAAACGCCCGGCCAAATCGGTAGCATTATTAATGATCATGACCCATGCCGCAGGGCAACAAATTGAATATTTATGTTAAACCTTTTCAGAAGATCCCACACTGACTTTCACCTTCATCTGTTTTAATCTATTTAAGCCTTTTACTTACTTGCAAACACCACATTCGCATACACCATGTCCGGAACAGATTTCACCACCGCCCGGTGGCATACACGTCTCATTCGACGCCCGACAATCACAAGCCGATCCGGTCCAACCATCGTTACAGACGCATTCACCGCAAACGCAACGGCCATGATCCGGTCCCGAACACAACAATTGATTGTGGCGATCGCACGAGAAGTTGTCGCATTCACAGAATTTGCCAGTGATCGCTTCTTCGGGATTTGCTCGCTTTTCACACTCGCAAACGCCGCAAATACAATTACCACGACCGCTACAATCGACATCGGTGCTGTTGTCCGCGCGACAGCCAATATCACGATTATCTCCCGGGCCGATGTCCGATCTAAATAGGAAAAAATTTAATTTAATTAAATTAAGCTCGATGTGTGTTTTGATGGAAAATGAAGATAATTGCAAAGTCTAGTGAGCGAGTGATTTTTTAATAAAATACCAATCAGTAGTAAGAGACTTCAAATTAGGGCTATGTTTAATACAGGACAAATGCCTCAACCTAAATAGGCATAATAATGCACAATTCTCTTCATTTGTATCGCATATCTATCGTCACAATTTAATACTAATACTTACGAGCATTCACAATTACGTCCAAAATGTGTCTCGTCACATTCACAAATACCACACTTGTACGTGCCAAATCGTGAGCATTTCTCCGAATGTTCTTCGTACAATGTGTGTCCCTTGCGTTCGCACGGACAACTGCACAACATTTCCAAATCAACAATTAAACTTTCATTCAAACCAACTGGATAGATTTGGAATGTCTGGAACCAATCACGTGGATTTTGGGGACATTGTGTAACCGTGATTTCTGCTGTGAAATTAACCACGTCGCCAACTTTAAGTCCATCACATTTGTTTGTCACGTTGGATTCACCACCGTGTTTGCAGGATGAGCGATAGACAATTTTAATGGCGCTAGTGGCATTGTCTTTCATTTCGACCGATGATGAGATTTTCTGTTTGGGGAAAAATAGAGTAAATGTGTTAGAATAGTCAAATTAAAGATCAAGCCATGAGTCGATGTATTTTATACTGAATCAGAGAAATCTTGTTTTTTTACGGTAGCCGAAGGAAGAGCAGTGCATGCATTTCAACGTTCAAGCGTTTTTGTATTGTCTTATAAAATTGTGTCCTCCTAGAATTTGACTGATCGGCCATTTTTAGACTAGGCAATAAAAACTATGATTTCGTCCGTTTAGTTGAGTTTTCAGATTATTCATGTATCGAAATTAATTTTACAACTTTTTCAATGATACTTACACTGTATTCCTCCCGAACCAAATCGACAACGTTGGATGAATCGTTCGACAACAGAGCACTGGACGATCCTTCAATGTGTTGTGCCAATTTTTCGTAAACTCCAATTTGTGTTGATGTTACAGCGAAAATAACGTTAATGGAATTCTGCTTGACTTTCATGTTGATTTGTGAAATACTTGGGTAGTCTTGTACGCTTGAATGTGTGTACATGCCGCGAGTGTCCAAATGGCACATTCCATCGTTGGGAGTAATAACACCACCAAGCTGTAAAGAAAATACGAGTAGCCGTCAACTATTGGAATTGCCTGGTGACAATTTTAATTCTTTGTGCCACTTACCTTTCCATCACCAGCATAATGAAAACCAGCATCTGTTGAGAAGACCAACAGACGACGGGCCTGTTCACGCCAACCGATTTGATTACGGCACACAATAGCTTGCATAATGGCATCAAATCCACCTTCGGGTGCGTCCAAATTACCTGAGACAGCAGCTCGTCTCACTTCGTCCTGATTGTTGTAAGGTTTTGTTAAAATTTTGGATTTTTTGGCTGAATTGTTTGTATTGCATTTGACTAATGACTACCACCAACATGCACACCATTAAAAGCTGATCTTATCTACATTCTATGTGATTTGAAAAGCAAAATAATTTTGTGAACAAGCACCACATTCCGTAAGCACAACAACACCCTGCAGTTTCTACATGATACAATAAATATCTATTGAATATGATTATTAAAAAGCATCGCATGCAAAAAAAAATAATTGAGTTTTTGTGTTTATAATTTATAACAAACATGAATTGCAATAATAAAACCATTTTGCCGATATCAGATTTAGGGTAACTGCAAAATGAGTTTCCACAACACAACTTCACGGACTTGAATTCGCCATGCATAGGCCTAATATTCTTCATTATGTACGAGTAAATTAAAAAGTTTCCGAAACGGGCGCAAATCAAATGGTACTGCAACATGTTCTACGTGGCCTACTTCTTCTTCTTCTTTATGGCACGATAGCCCGACGTCGGGCCTTGGCCGCCTGGATTGAAAACCTCCAATTGTCGCGGTCACGCGACCTTTTCCTCCAGTTTCGAAAGCCTACCATCTGGTGGGCGTCCTCACATACAGCAGAATGCCCCCATCGGGCTCTCGGTCGTCCACGCAATCTCGCTCCGTCCACTCGTTGCGCGTTCATCACCTTTTTGGGCATACGATCGTCGTTCATCCTTTGTACATGTCCCGCCCATTGCAGTCGCTGCAATTTCACGATTTTCGACACATGTAGCTCATCATACAGCTGATACAACTCAAGGCTGTACCGGATGCGCCATTCACCTCGTTCACGAATGGCCCCGAAGATTCTTCGGAGAACCTTTCGCTCGAATGTGTCCAACAGGTGTTCAGAGTTTTGGGTTAGGGTCCATGTCTCGCAGCCATAGCATAGCACAGGTCGGATTATGGTTTTATACACGTGGAGCTTCGTGTTCCTGTGCACCAGCTTCGAATTCATAATTGGGAGGGCCGAAAAATAACACTTATTCTTAGTCTGTCTAAGCGGAACAAAAGTTTCTGTTACAGAGACCAAAAATTGTCCGCGTAAGGAGAACTTAAGTAGAGACTAAAAGGTGTGTCTCTAGCTACTTAATCATCATCATTTGATGGTTTTGGTAAAAAAACAGCCGTCAAAATTCACCTTTTCAATTACTAAAGCGGAAATTGTCGTTTATATCCCGAAAGTAATTTTTAGCATTAATTCTTCTTCTTCCTTGCCTCGTTCTTTATACCGCTCCATTGCGTCATGTGTAACTCTCGGCAACTAGTCATTGGCGGAACGTTGTTCAAGCATAAACCCTGCCACCTAACAACTTGGATTTCTCCTGATGGCAGAACAGAGAACCAAATTGACCATATTGCTGTTTCTAAGACATGGAGAAACTGCCTCTTAGACGTCAGGTCGAAGCGTGGGGCTGATGTTGGCAGCGACTACCATCTTGTTATCGCGAAATTTCGCTTATCAACGGCAGCGATTCAACGATCTCCAACACGCGAATCTTGCCACGATTTTATGTGCAAAAGCTAAAAAATTCCTCAACTAGACGTGCATATTCGACCGACTTGCACCAAAAAGCTTGTGCAGCAACATCTCTTCAGAATCCTACAATTGAGATAGATGGAATTTTGCAAAATATTCTTTTATTTCATGTGGCGAAGCGACTGTGGGAAGATTGGATCGAGTTAGGAGACCTTTTATCCGTGATGCTACATGGTCTCTTATCTCAGCACGCAAAAGAGTTAAGGAGCAGATTATATCTGCTGCCGATGATTCAGCTAAAAATCAACTTCGAGCTGAATACCGTGCACTTCAAAAAGGCGAGCATAGAAGTCTGAGGCGTGATAAGCGTACTTACATCAACGCTTTAGCGAAGGAGGCAAATTATGCGGTTTACCGCGGTGAAAGCGGTACCCTATTTAAGCTAATTAAACCACTAATTGGTAAATCGTTCACAACGGACCATCCTGTGAAAGATAAAGAAGGGTTACTGCTTGTTACCGAAGAACAGTAACTTCAGCGATGGAAATAGCACTTTTTTGAGGTCCTTAACAACCGTTTTGGGCCTGCAAGTGCTACTTCATCGGCAGAAGAAGACGTCCCTCCAGTAGCCAGTATTAAATTAATTCCAGACCACCATCTAAGACGTAATTAAGGCGGGTTATCGAATCCATGGACGCCGATAAGGCCCCGGGGATAGATGGAATTCCGGTTGAACTATTTAAAACGGATTCGAATGCTACAGCGGATATTCTGCTTCCCCTCATTAGAGAGTGTTGGGAAACTGAAACTCTTCCAGTAGAATGGAAAAAGGGCGTAATTATTAAAATTCCGAAGAAGGGTAACTTTAAGGATTGTAATAATTGGCGCGGTATTTGCCTACTTCCAGCTGTATCCAAGCTGATGGCTAAAATTATTTTGAACCAAATCAAGGATGAAGTTGATCGCACTTTAAGCAATGAACAGGCTTGTCATGGTAACACTAATTTAATGTCAACACAATTGTCATTCCGCATTGTATTAATTCCATCCAATAAAGACGGTCGTCATCTTCTCACCAAACCACGTTACATGGTGTCAGAAGTGGGATCTTCGTAATCGTCGTTTATCTGAATAATCCGTGATGTCTGCAGCAGTAAAAGCACCGAAACCTTTAGTGATCAACGATAACGTTGGACAAGAATGGAAATTGTGGTTAAAGGAGTACAAGTGGTACGCACTAGCAGCAGGTATTGAGGAGAAAACTGAGGAAGTGCAAGCAGCGTCTTTTATGTGCTCCATTGGACATGAGGCAGTGAAAATCTTCGAAACCTTCAATTTGTCCGATGCCGATGCGAAGGATGTCAACAAAATCATCAAAAAATTCCAAGCAACGTTTGAGCCTCAGATCAACATTACGTACGAAAGGTACAAGTTCAATAAACTGCAGCAGGCTGATGGAGAGTTAATTGAAGAGTTTATCACGAGAGTCAAAGCGCAGGCGATGAAATGCAATTTTAATTGCCTTGAAAGTGACTTAGTTAAAGACAGATTAGTGATCGGCGTGAAAAATGATCCACTTCGTGAAAAATTGCTAAGCGAAACTAATTTGACGTTGGAAGTGGCAATCAAATTGTGTCGGGTTAGTGAGCAGGCAAGTAAACAATTGAAAGATATTCAACATCCGTCAACGAGTGTTAACGTGGTTCGTAACAAAAAATATACGCAAATCAGTAATTATTGTCGAAGATGTGGTGATAAACATGCTAGAAACAAGTGCCCAGCTTTTAACAAACGATGCAATAAGTGCCATAAGAAAGGGCACTTCAGCAAAGTGTGCAAATTAAAAAGCAGATCAAGGGTTGATGGTATCCAAAGCGAAAGCGAAGATGGCGAAACAGACGAGGATAACGAATTGTTTGTTAACAATATTCAACTTTTCAATGATTTGTACGTATCGCAAATAGAATCTGACTCACACGATGATTGGATCGAGCAAATTTATGTTGCTGATAAAGCGATCCACTTCAAATTGGATAGCGGCGCACAGTGCAACGTTTTGCCTGAAAAAATTGTCAAACAACTACACATTCAGTTGAAGCCGTCGCTAACAAAGAAGTTGACCTCGTACAGCGAACATAAAATACACGTTTTGGGAGAAATAATCGCTCAATGTAAATTTAAAGAACGAATCCAACAAGTAACATTCAAGGTAGTCAAACCGCAGCTGTCACCCATTCTTGGCCGTAAAACATGCGAAGAACTTGGGTTAATTAAACGGGTTCATGAATTGACACCCGAAAGCGAAATCTTCAATGGACTCGGATGTATAAAAAACTATGAATACGACGTGGATTTCATAGCTAACCCACAGTTTAAAATTTTACCAGCTCGTCCAGTGCCTCATGCCATACGAGGCGACGTGAAAGCTGAGCTGGATCGAATGGTATCCATGGGCGTAATCGAGCCAATAACGATACCAACTCCTGCCGTAAGTCCAATGCTTGTTGTTAGAAAAGGCGGAAAAATCCGCATATGCATAGATCCTGTCGAGTTAAATAAGAATATCAAGAGGAGGCACTACCCATTGAAAACATTTGAAGAAATATCAGCGAAAATCAGGGATGCGCAATTCTTCACAAAACTTGATTGCAAAAGTGGTTTCTGGCAGATCAAAGTTAGTAAACGAACTTCAAAATATTTCACTTTCGCTACACCATGGGGTCGCTATAGTTGCTTACGACTGCCATTTGGAGTTTCTTCGGCACCAGAGGTTTTCAATGAAGTGATGGCAACCGTTTTAAGAGGCCTTGAAAATACCGAAAATGCTATGGACGACATTCTGATTTTCGCGAGAACCGTCGATGAATTGAAAACAATCACCAAAAAAGTCATCAAAAGAGTGCATGCTGCTGGCCTCACCCTAAATTTGCAAAAGTGCGAGTTCAATAAAGATACGATCAAGTTCTTGGGACACATTTTCACTTCGAAAGGCATCCGACCCGATCCTGAAAAAGTGGAAGCCATACATAACCTGGAAACGCCAAATGATAAGAAACGTTTACAAAGGATACTCGGAATGGTAACGTACCTAAGTAAGTTCATTCCTAATTTCTCACATATTACAGATCCGTTGAGACACTTAATGAAGAAAGACAGTCCGTGGGTGTGGGACGAAGTTCATCAGAAAGCATTCGAAAAACTTAAAAATATTTTGTCGTCACCACCTCTATTACGTTACTACGATGTTACAAAAGGTGTTAAACTATCTGTAGATGCCAGTTCAGTAGCAATTGGTGCAGTTTTGTTGCAAGACGACCAACCAGTAGCGTATGCAGCGAAATCGTTAACTACTGCCCAACAAAATTACCCCCAGATTGAGAAGGAAGCATTAGCTATCCAGTTTGCTGTGAAGAAATTTCACGTTTATATTTATGGACGACCACTTGAAATCGAGACCGATCATCGGCCGCTGGAATCAATTTTTAAAAAGCCGATATCTAACGCACCAGCTAGGTTGCAGCGAATCCTTTTGGACGTTCACCAATATGGTCCCAAAGTTATTTATGTTAAAGGTACTAAGCTCCATATAGCAGACTCTTTGAGTCGTGACTGTCGAAATCCAACAGCTACCCAAGAAGAGGAAATAGAGGTACAAATCATTATGTCACTGTCAGCGGACGCACTCAGTCGATACAAATTTTCTACAGCAAATGACGCCGAAATCCAACAGGTGATCAAACACGTTTTACAAGGTTGGCCAGAAAATGTCAAGTCAGTCGAAGAAGCTGCGAAAAAGTATTTCACTTTTCGGGATGAGTTATCGTATTACGACGGTCTGCTATTTAAAGGCGAAAAGTTAGTAGTTCCAGTTCGCGAGAGACAACATATCATCGAAATAGCCCACTCAGGACATTCGGGAATCAATAACTCATTAAAACGCGCTCGACAGTTCCTTTACTGGCCAAATCAAACAAGAAATATCATCGATTATGTCGAAAAATGTCACACTTGTCAACAAATACAACGCAGCAACATTCGTGAACCTATTCACGAGAAGCCAACGCCCGAGTATCCATTTCAAATCGTATCGTCTGACTTATTTTCGTTTAAAGGACATGATTATCTACTAATTGCTGATAATTACTCCGGTTTCTTTGATTTTAAACGACTTAAAACAGCAACTGCCACAGAACTTATAAAAAATTTCAAAAAATGGTTCTCAGTTCACGGTATACCCGAGACACTCGAAAGCGATAATGGTCCACAATATACATCCAGCAAATTTGCCGAATTTAAGAAAAGTTGGAACTTTAACCACATTACATCAAGTCCACAATTTCCACGATCAAATGGACACAGCGAGCGTTTCGTACAAACAGCAAAAAATCTTCTAAGAAAGTGTCACAAGGACGGTTCGGATCTACAGTTGGCGCTACTTATGTTGCGTAATACACCAAAATCAGAAACGCTTAAGTCATGTAACCAGCGGCTGATGAGTCGCATCACACGATCCACTTTACCAGTGCCGAAGGATTGCTTAAAACCATCAATAGTTCCAGATGTTCCAGATGAATTGCGTAAACTCCGAGTCAACCAAAACAATTATGCAAATCAAAAGACTAAAATCGCTAAAGACTTTGAAGTTGGTGACAAAATTCAAATGCAAATTGGGCATCGCAACTGGATCAACGGTAAAGTTATTCAAAAAACGCCATTTCCACGGTCAGTGATTGTTCAAACGGACGACGGAGCTACTTATCGTCGAAATCGACATCATTTAAGAAAGTCCCGAGTCAGCTTACCAAAGGATATCGCTATTAATATAAGTCAAGCGCCCGAGACAGCACGACAGCGAAGCTCAGATATTGTTCAACCATCCTCACCGAAGCCGACGTCAGCCTCGTCGAATCGGAATCAAACTGTCCTGCCGACTACAAATCAGCCCGTAACACCAAGCAACAATGTAACGTCATCACAACCTATTACGACAAGATACGGAAGAGTAGTTAAGCCTCCAAACAGATATCAAAGTCAACATACATAAATATAGCAAGTATTTGAATCTCATTTTACATACAAAAATCATATCATTTCCTACTTAAAGTAAAAAAAAAACTCAATTCTTTCTGAATTTTTATTTGAAATAATAATAAAATTAACTTCTGTTACATTATAATATTCATACAAAAAAAAAAGGTTCATGGTTACAATTAATTCTGAATTAAAACTAATGAATTCATTGAAGTTTTTATATATAATCAATTTATACAAATATCTAAAAAAAAAAAAAGGGAGATGTCATGGTAACACTAATTTAATGTCAACACAATTGTCATTCCGCATTGTATTAATTCCATCCAATAAAGACGGTCGTCATCTTCTCACCAAACCACGTTACAAGGCTGGCTTTCGTGAGGGTTTTTCATGTAGCGACCATATAAACACAATCCGAATTATTATTGAGCAATCCGCCGAATGGAGATCCCCATTACACCTATTGTTCATTGATTTCGAGAAGGCGTTCGATAGTGTTGATCGGGAGTATATCTGGGGAGCTCTTCGTAGGAGGGGCATACCAAAAAAAATAATTTCCATCATCAAGGAATCTTATCAGGGAGCCCAATGTTTCGTTTTGCACAAGGAAAAGCTTTCAGATCCTTTTGAGGTGCACAGTGGAGTGAGACAAGGTTGCATTTTGTCACCTATTCTTCTCCTCATAGGCATTAACGATGTACTAGTGAGCGCGCTTCAAAACCAGAGGAAAGGTATCAGATGGAAAATGTTTGATTTCCTGCAACACCTGGACTATGCTGACGATATTTGTCTGCTTTCAAACAAAAAGGAGGATGTAGCTCAAATGGCCAATGCTCTGCATTGCGAAAATCGTAATGCTGGGCTCAAGATAAGCGCTGCCAAGACCAAGTACTTGAGCTCCGATCCTGGGGGACAAAGCGGAATTTGTGTTTCGGGCCAGGCAGTCGAAAAAGTTGACGAATTCTGCTACCTGGGAAGCTTAGTCACAGCAGATGGCGGCGCGGACGCTGATGTACAATCGCGTATCAATAAGGCTAGGGCCTTCTTCACGTTGTCTCCTTTCTGGCAAAATAACAACATTTCCAGGCGCACCAAAATCCGAATCTTCAATTCTATTGTAATATCTGTGCTTCTTTATGGCTGTTCAACATGGAAGGTGACCAATGAGATAACAACTAAGCTAAAAACTTTCGTAAACCAGTGTCTACGTCGCATCCTACAAATCCGCTGGCCGGAGATTATTTCCAATGATGATCTCCTGAGTATCACAGGCCTGGATTGGATAGGCACTTCTGTCAAAAGGCGAAAGTTGCAATGGATAGGTCATACTACCCGATGAGGACCAACAAATATTGCAAAGCAGGCCCTAGATTGGAACCCTCAAGGAGCCAGTGCTAGACGCCGTGTTGGACGACCAAGAAACATTCGCATTCGGTGGCTCAGTGGCAGAGATGTCACTCTATCTCTATCTCTGAGTTGCCGGTGCGTGGGTTCGAATCCCACTGTGGCCCATGGATGTTTGTGTTGTGCATAAAATGCTCCTACGGCAGCCGGTTCTTCGATGTAAATCGTCCCGGAGCTACCCGTTGTTAAAAAAAACGGCCAAGAGCTGCCAAGACCCCCTTCGATTCAGGAGAAAAAAAATCTCTTGAATCACTACAACAACAACAACCAAGAAACACGTGGAGAAGATCGGTTAGCGAGGCTGCTTCATTAAACAGTGGTCAGACCTAAAGACGATGGCACAGAACAGAACGGGGAGGAAAGTAGGCGTAGTAAATGCCCTATGCTCCACAAGGGGTTAACAGGAACCAGAGAGAGAGATATTGCGTAATGTCGCTCGGCCTGCAATGTGGACACATCGCCCCTTCTGGTGCTAATGTCTTTTGGGGCATTGTACGTTTTTACGAAAATGCATTTGATTGATTCGACTTCAGTGAGTTACTAAACGAAAAAAAAACGATTCAACTTGGGAAGTTGCAGGAAAAAAGGCGCTTCCAGGCAGCAGTATTTTTGAACTACATTATTCGCGGTGTACTGTACTTGTGTGCACGTCGAAAATGTATGTCACACGATCCATCAAATCTGCAAATGTGGTGCCACTAAAATATTAAATCGACAGTTCTACGTTAACTCAGGAAATATGAAAAAACATTTGGTCAAACTTCGGAAAAATTAGGGGAAAAGCTAGAATTTTACATGGCCCTTCCTTCCTCCAAGATTGGGGTCTTGTCCCCGTATGTACGACTGCCGCTAGCGGTGCTACAGAGGGTCAAAGATCCTAAAAAATGTTTTTTTTTCTAAATATATCGATAACGGTAATATGTGCTGAAAACTTGTGTATGGCGAATATTATGTTATCGGAGCAATCCATGCCGGCCCAGTTGCTCCAAATCCTACTCGTACGCGCCGGTATCGAAATAAATCCTGGTCCATGGATGTGCTGCGTCTGTGGTAAGGGGATTTACTCAAACGTACAATCCTCAGTGCAGTGCTCATGCTGTATGGAATGGTGCCACAAAAATTGTTCTGGGCTCAACAATGCTGACTTACAATCAACAACAACGATCAGTACCAAATTGCAGAATCTGTGGCCAGCAGTCTTCATTGACCTCCCAACAACTCACAACGGCCAACGACCATCACCTGTCACCTGTTTCAATGCCCCGCTGCACCCACTAACCTCACTCCGAGGGCGTTATGGGACAACCCTATTGCAGCTGCTACGTTCTTGTCGCTTGAGACAATAGGCGAAAACGACGACGAAACTTAGAACATGTCCACAGACATGCACAGCGACTCACACCCTTCTGCACCGCAACAACAACAACAGCCTGTCACCCTCACGGTCTCTGCACAACACACAGCACCACGACACACTCTCACATCAGCACCACCATAGCCAGTTGCAAACTACTCCACCACAAAGATCGTTCAAGGAAACTGTAATGGTCTACAAAATAAAATTATTGAGATCACTGACTTCATGGACAGACAGTTTCTGCAGTTCAAGAAACCAAACTAAATGCCGATTCATTACTCACTTCCTACGGATGCTTCAACATCATCCGACGTGATCGACCCACCGGCTCAGGAGGAGGCTTAGCTTTCTTGATACATAACTCGTTGCCATACTCATTAATCGATATCACTGCCGCCGATACCACAACTGAACTACAAGCGATATCCATCAGGTCGGGAAATGTTGATATAGATATTCTCAATATCTATATACCACCAGCATCAAGTTGTCCCACTGGTTTGCAGACCAACATTTCCCCCCTACTCACCGGGCAATATCACCTATTACTAGGCGACTTCAATGCTCATCATGATTTATGGCACTCAAACCTCAACAACGACATCAGAGGTAACCACATCGCAAACCAACTAGATGAATCGGATTTCTGTCCGTTGAACGACGACTCACCAACCCGCATTGCTGGATCATGCAGAAGCTCGCCTGACATATCCATTGCCAGCCCAGGGCTTATAAACAGCATCACATGGGAACCTTTCATCACTTTCTCTTCAGACCATTTGCCAATTGTCCTCACGATTGATAAACCGTCCCAGCTTACGTACACAGAGAAGAAAACATACACGAACTTCAGCAAAGCCGATTGGATTGGCTTCCAAACCTACACAAACGAAGGGCAGAGCCCTTCCAACCCCCACTGACGTACGTACTGCTGAAAAAAAAACCTGAGACGGATTTTCTTGAATGCAGCCAAAAGATACATTCCAGCGGGCCGCATTCCTATCATGAGACCACACTTCCCATCCTCTGCTGCAGAATTGGCAAGAACGAGAGATGAACTCCGAACAGTAGACCTCACATCGACGATCTTAACAACGTTACAGCTCAGCAAGTCAACGGCCACAGGAGACAGCTATGGAATTCACATTTAAAACCCTGCCACTTAAAATCCGGCGTAAGCAACCTTTGGAGAACGGTGCGGGCTCTATCAAATCCTACAAAACCCAAAGGTAAGGTAGCCATAAAGTTTGGTGATAGCACATACAACAACGACGACAAATGCGCTCACAATTTTAACCAACAATTCGTCGAACATCCCGAAAAAAGGTAAGCTCAAGCGCATAATTACCAGAGCTATCCGCGACAGCACCACTGACTAACACCTCCAGGTTACCTCAAACGATGTAAAGCTTGCAATAAAAAATGCGAAAAATTCCAAAGCGTACGGACCAGACGGTATTGCCATGATTATGTTTAAACACATTGACTCTCCGGCCATTGAGTATATCACTGCTACGATGAACCTGTCGCTGAAAACCTTCATCATACCTGAGCTATGGAAAAAAGGCCGTATCACCTTCATACCGAAGCCAGGTAAAGATCACACACTAGCAGAATCATACCGTCCTATAACGCTACTGTCCCCCGTGGCCAAAATACTCGAGGCACTAGTGTTGCTAAAACTCCTAGAGCACGTTCAGCCTGCCAATCATCAACATGGTTTCCGAAAAATGCACAGCACGACAACCGCTCTAGATAAGATTACCTCCAACATATTCAATGGACTTAATCAAGCGCACTATCCTAGTAGCTCTCGATTTGTCAAAAGCGTTTGACACTGTTAACCATACATTTTTTCTGACAGATCTACGCAACACTACTCCTCCATATATTCATAAATGGATCGCAAATTACCTTGCCGGCCGTCAATCCTGCACCGAGTTTAGGAACGGGAAGTCCAAACTCAGGAAAATTAAACAAGGCGTTCCACAAGGCGGAGTTCTATCTGCCATCCTTTTCAACCTTTACATGTAAGAATTGCCCACACCACTGCACACCACCCACGGGACTCGAAATTTATCACGTATAAATAACGAAGTTGCAAACACCTGCCCAGCCTGCGGAACCAGTCCACACGATGTAGACCACTTTTTCGAATGTCCAGCTGCTCCCACGCAACTTACACCACTTGCGTTATGATTACAACCCATTGAAGCAGCTTTTTTCCTCATATTTTTTCCGCTAATTTTGATTAGAGGACTTGCATATATGTAGTTAGTTATTTTGAGGTCTGTCAATAGAGATTTTTAGCTTATCGTTTTAAATAAAACGACACAATTATACATACCATATAAAAATTCGCTTGCATACCGTATACGAAACAATATACACTTGCCAGAAAAAGTCTCCGTACACAATGTAAGGAAAACTGCATATTACGGAACCTCTAGGAAATGAAAACCTTAGATTGAAATTTGTTATCTAAAATGTTTATTTAGTTTGTTAACTAATATTTCTACTCATTATTTTACTGAAACTCGGTTGTAAACAAAATTTTCTAAAACAAAAACTAAAAAAATTTCACAAAAACGAATTAGAAAAGTATCCGTACACGACCATATTTTTTATAATAATTCAGTTTTTTCGCAGGATTTCGAAGAGTTGACTAGCTTGAGGGATAACATTTTTGGAGGAGGACCTCCATGCTTCGATTAAACATGGACTGGGTCAATTTGGTCGACCCCTGGCTTGTTATTTGGCCCCTTTTGAAGAGAATGACGCTTTGAAGCATTCCCTTGTAGGTTATGATGTGCTGACGGTAACTGTGCGCCTTAAAATTCTGTAAATGTTCGGTGGGATTACGCTCTCAAAGTTGGGATAGCGTATGCGACTTACGATCTGTTTTAAAAAGCGATAGAAGCGTCACAATTAAAATAATTAAAGGCAAGTGCAAGTGATCATCATTTTCTGTGAACCAAGAAGCCTCGCAAAGCCCCCTCTGTTAAACGTCGTGTCTCCTTTTGGCTTTCAGAATGCGTAAAGAGACGTATTAATCCATTGTTGACTCTGTAAGAAAAAGTACGCCTACTCCACCCGCCAATATACACCCCGTAGTCATCATGCCCACCTTTGCCATCTTAGGCAGTTAATGCCTGATTTTTCGGGTAGAGCCGATTTTCTGCAAATTAAATGTTCTTGCCTTATTGTAAAAATATACAAAACCCACTCTCTGCCGAAATTAAGTAATTTTACCATTACTATGCGGGGTGAAGACTGAAGAGGTCTATACCATCGATAAAGTAAATCTTGTACCAGCTGCCTAACGTGGAAAAGGTGGTCATGATGATCAGGGTGTGAATGTTGGCGCAGGGAGTCAACAATGGATCAATACGTCTCTTTACGCATTTTGAAAACCAAAAGGAGACACGGCGCTTAACAGAGGGGGCTTTGCGAGGCTTCTTGGTTCACAGAAAATAGTGGTCCCTTGCACTTGGCCGTAATTGTGACGCTTCTATCGCTTTTTGAAACAGAACGTAAGTCGCATACGCTATCCCAATTTCAAGAGCGTAATCCCACCGAAAATTTTCAGAAATTGAAGGCGCACAGGTACCGTCAGCACATCATAACCTACAAGGCAATGCTTCAAAGCGCCATTCTCCTCAAAGAGGCAAAATAACAGGCCAGGGCTCGTCCAAATTGATCCAGTCCATGTTTAATCGAAGCACGAATGTCCTCCTCTGAAAATGTTATCCCTCAAGCTAGTGAACTCTTCGAAATTCTGTGAAAAAAGCTGAATAATTGTACAAAATATGGTCGTGTACGGAGAATTTTTCTAATTCGCTTTTGTGAAGTTTTTTAGTTTTTGTTCTAGAAAATTTTGTTTACAGCTGAGTTTCAGTAAAACAATGTGTAGAAATATTAGTTAACATACTAAATAAACATTTTAGATAACAAATTTCGATCTAAGGTTATCATTTCCCAGTGGTTCCGTAATATGCAGTTTTGCTTAAATTTATGTACGGAGACTTTTTCTAGCAAGTGTATCTTAATTTTGCATGTCCTAAGTAGGCATAGGTGTAAGACACGACAAATTATTTCGCCAATTTCGACTGTTTCCAGAGCATCAAATATACGGAAATACACCCATGCCTACTTGGGACATGCAAAATTAAGATATATTGTTTCGTATACGGTAAGCAAGCAAATTTTTATATGGAATGTCAAATTATGTCGTTTGATTTCAAACGATAAGCTAAAACTCTCTAATGTTGGAATCGTCATCGTAATAAAGAGACAATCGTCCTAATTCCTGACATCCTGCCCTGCAAACAATCGGTCAGCAGTCCAGGTTTGAGAAGAAAGGGTGAAGAAAATAGTGCGATGGAGTGCGTATGCACACGCACACATACTGAAAATGTCAACCAACAGCTGTTCGCGGTCGTTTGTTTCTTTTCATCTATTGACATATTTCAAGTAGAGCAAATTTATGTTGGTTGCGATGGCGGACAAAAAGGACACCGCGGTGATTAGTGCTGTGTTCTACAGTTGTGGATTTATCTGGTAAGTTTGCAAATTGATTTGGTGTGTAATTATTAACATGAATCTAATATTTTGTATTGCCGTATATTTTCAGAGATGGCAGGCCACAAATATTGGCGAAAATCTGGGCGGCGGCGGCGGTGACACGGACAATCTTTCAACAAAAAGATACACTTTCAGTTTGGATGCTATGTATTTTACGCGTAAGTGCTTATATTGAAATTTTATTCTGAATATAATGAAAATATCATTTTCTCCATAGAAACTGTTTTTTCGTGTTGGGAGCCTTGTAGCACTTCGATTTGTGTGAATAAATTTCATGGGACAGCTTTCCGGAAAGGAAGAAATCGTGGTCGTGATGACCATACGACCATGGACGTGATGTCCGCAGTAGATATTAAATCGTACGGATGATTGTCGCGTGATGAATTGTACATTTATTCTATATACATAATAGCGACGTTTTTTTCGTATCGCGTGTAAGTCTGACTCGAAAAAAACGATCGCGGGTAACATCCCGGTTAAGACCAAACAGCTGACATTTGACAGTTTTTGTGCATCTTTGACTCGCTTTCGTCGGCTTATTTTTTAGATGTGGTGGATTTTATCACAAAAGATGATTATTTCTTTGCAAAATCTTTTCTCGTGATTAGAATAACTCTAACATTTGGTTTGAAAAAACAAATTCCCTCATATTTCCCCTATGCGTCCGCCATCTACATTTGAGCTCTATCCCGTGTAGGGTAGTTGCACGGGTTAACTTTACCTGGGTAAGTGTCATTTTTTTTATATGAAGTTCTACCCAAACCTGCACGGGATAAACACAATAAAACGTCCCTATTAATAAAATTTTCTGTTGTGCGTTTATTTTGATTGTTCTTTTATTTTGCGACTCGCGGCCGCGAGCAAAATGGACGACAGCGCACACTGCACGTCGTTCATGGAAAGAGAACCCCGCACTCCGCACCGCACCCCGCATTTTAAAGTTTTGTCAATGGTCGCATATTTAATCTACTACAATTCGAATATCTTTGTACTGACAGTCGTCGTGTACTTTACCTACAACCACTCGATGATGTAACCATGTACGGTAGCCTACCATGTACGTGTGCTGTCATAGACTCTTTCCGGATTTTTCTTTGACATAAGAGGCTTACTTTAGTCCCGAACGCCGAACAACGGTCAGTGGTACAGTCAGCCCGCGAGTCAGGGGTACGTAGTCGACTATGTCAGCATGACATGGTTTGCAGGGTGGTGGATAATCATTTAAATCACCACTAAAAATAATTTTTCAGCAGCGATCAAAGTTAATCAATTTCGTGTTACATTTTTAAAATATTTCATGTGCAAAAAAAGTACCAACTTAGTATTTATGTAATGTTAGTTTAAAACAAGGAGAAAAAGAAAGAAAATTGTGTTAATCACGATAAAATTTAAAGCAACGAAAGATCAATTGTGCTTAGCGTTAGCGATATACCGTCCTTTTTTCGGCGGAATATTTACAAAAAGGTGTGTCAATAAAGCGGCAGTGGGTTTGGGGTTTTATTTATTTTAGTGCGAAATCAATAAGAAGGTTGAATTTTCAGTGATTATTTTCGTTTCAATTAATTCTTGGGGGAAAAAATTAAGTGATTAAATCAAAATTAAGAAGGAAAACAAAACTGGGAATTAATAAATCGTTAAAATTTTTTGCGCACACAAACTAATATCACTCTCAAACAATTGATTAAGTGTGTGAGGATAATTTCATTTTCACTTCGCATTTAATTTTTTTTTTCCATACTGTTAAAACTTACAGAAAATTGACGTGTATTGTCGCTTAAAGCCATGACATTGTGGAAGCCATAAGGTGCAGCACAGCCCGTACAAGGCTCGCGCAAGCTATGACATAATATGAGAAAATTTCGATTTTTTTAATGTCACAAAAATAGTCATATTGTTCAAATGAATGTGTGAAAACAATTTTATTTATTAAAAAAATAGAGAGGGGAGGATAGAGAGAGCACGAAAAAAGCCCAAAATTGTGTAAAACCTCAAGCGCGTGTTTTTACCGAATTAAGACCCGCCGCGGGCGTATAAATTTTACCAAGGCAATTTTCCATGGACGATGATACACTTTAGATACATCGAGAACAAGACAAAACGAACGATGCATAGTAAAGTAAATGAATGAAGCATTCCGTTAAAACTTATAAATGTAGATAAATACATAATGCATTCCCGATAAAGACATTCACTATATAATAAATAAATTTCAAATTGATGAATTGATAAAAAATGCTTGCCAGTAGCTACGTTTATAATAATGAATACATACGAAAAAAAAATAGTAGAAAATATATAGAAGAAAGAAATATACAGTAGCAGGCATCTCACATACAAAAGAAAATATATAATTATGAAATAAATAGAATATTTATGTACTGCTTATGATATGATACAAAAAAAGAGCAACATTAAACAACCAGAGAATACATAATACTAGAGAGCCAACAAGCCATTGCCAATAATATCAATTACTCCGATAGCAATTACATCTCAAAATATGTATTGAAATGAACTTTTCTCTGTATGTGTGTTTGTGTGAAACTACAGCATATACGAATGTCCATTCTTTACTGATTCAATGTGAGAACGAGCAGAACAAAAAAAAAATTCAAAGAAGTCTTACGGAAAACGATTTTGTGTTTGTATTGAGTGGCATATGATTTCGAAAACCGTACGGGGCTTCGCAGCCTTCACAAGGATGTACTAACCTATAAGTTGTACCGAATTGGGAGAATAAAAATTCATGAAAAAATAACAATAAACAAAAAAATACAAAAACAAAAATTGTAGTGAAAAATTCATATTTGGTTGAATTTAATTTTAATTTTACTGCAAAAAAAAAGGCAATCCAAATCGGAAACTTTTTTCAATTGTATTTTCATCCACTAAGCGATTTTCTGATTAAGGAAAAAGTTTAAGTCAGAAATGAACAACAAATTGTACTCCCAACTCCGAAAACTTCCAAATTTCAAAACTTATTTACAATCAATTAACTGACAATCTGTCAATTTGTATTATTCTTCTTCTTTTAGCGGTGCAGAAAGGTGTGAAACCTCTGTGCATCTATGTGGGTACGATTTATGGTTCGTCAATGTTTGTGTCCGTAAGGTCTAAGGACAAAAACATAGCTGCTGCGATAGGGTTTCCCTACAGCGATATAGGGGTAAGATAAGTGGACGCAGCGGGGCATTGAAACAAATGACCCACATCATGAGGAGTACCATTGCAGTTTGGACAGATGTTTTGGATGTCCGGGTTTATGCGAGAAAGGTACGAATTAAGGCGTGAACAAAAGCCCGACCGAAGTTGAGCTAGTGTTACTCTAGTGGCTCTCGGGAGCCTAATCTCCTCAGGCGAAATTGGTGGTGGGCGCTCTGAGAGGACTCTATTCGCACCTAAACTCGCGATAGACCGATTCACTTCTTCAGTGTGGATCGATGCGATGGCGGCTCGGTATGTAACTTCATCGTAAGGGTCCCGTTTGTATCCCTGAACCTCTCTCTCAAGGTCTCGTAAACCACGGTCCATGAGATAATTATTAGGATGATCCTCACGATAGCAACCAACAAGATACTGTTTTGAGAGTAGGAGATTGTGGTCACGTATTGGCATGTTGTTGTTGTTGTAGTGGTGCAGAAGGGTGTGAGTCGCTGTGCATGTCTGTGGATGTGTTCTAAGTTTCGTCGTCGTTCTCGCCTATTGTCTCAAGCGACAAGAACGTAGCAGCTGCAATAGGGTTGTCCCATAATGCCCTCGGAGTGAGGTTAGTGGGTGCAGCGGGGCATCGAAACAGTTGGTCCACAACGTGTGGCGCATCACCGCAGCTCGGACAAATGTTCTGTATGTCCGGGTCTATTCGAGATATAGGTAGGAATTGAGGCGTGAACAAAAGCCCGACCTAAGCTGGGCTAGTGTCACTCTTGTGGCTCTCGGGAGCCTAGTCTCCTCAGGCGATATGGGTGGTGGGGGCACTGAGAGAACTCTATTCGGACCTAAACTCCCTATTGACCGATTCACAACGGTTGTGTGAATATCTGCGATGGCCGCATGGTATGCTGTATTATCGAATATATCGGGAGGTACCCGTTTGTATCTCTGGACGTCTCTCTCGAGATCTCTGAGTCCACTCCTGACATGTCGTGGAGGGGGAGTGTTGTCCATGAGATGATGGTTTGGGTGATCCTCTCGACAGCAACCGACCAGATATTGTAAAGACAAGAGGTGATTATGATCGCGCACTGATAACATGTTGGTTTCTTGATGAAGATGATCCTGGGACGACATGAGATGGCAACCTGTAGCGATACGTAGAGCAGCGTTCTGGCATGCCTGGATCTTATTCCAATTTGTGTCACAAACGGTTTGCGACCACACCGGTGCTGCATAGCTAGGTATTGCCCTACCTATCGCTTTGTAGGTGACCAACATAGTTTCTTTGTCGTTGCCCCAGGAACTCCCGGCTAGTGCCTTTAGGACGTTGTTTCTACTGTGCATTCTGTCGACTACGTTCTCGACGTGATCTTTCGACTTCATCATGGTATCTAGATAGACACAAGCACCTCCGAAAATTCCTGCGTCCAGGTGGTAAGAAGAGTTGCAGTACATTTAGACGGCGAAATGACTAGGTTGCGGATACTGATAAACTCCACCAGTTTTTCAATATAGTCATTTAGTCGAGCACACATGCCGTTTAAATCATTCCCCGAGGTGAGTACGGTGAAATCGTCCGCATAGGAAATTAGTTCGAAACCTTCCGGTGGTGTTGGAAGGCTTGACAGGTAGATGTTGAACAATGTAGGAGAGAGTACGCTACCCTGTGGAACTCCCTGCTTAATTTTTCTATGCTTTGAACAATTGCCTCGAAACTCTGTGAAGGATTGCCTCCCAGCTAGATAGTTGGCAATCCACCTAACCACTTGTGCAGGAATATGCATATTTAGAAGATCTGCCAACAACGCAGAGTGAATGACCGTGTCGAAGGCTTTCGACAGGTCAAGGGCTACTAGGACGGTTCTGTCACAGGGCGGTTTCTGGTTGAGGCCATTTTGGATGTGATGAGTGATCATATCCAGAGCTGTTGTGGTGCTATGCATCTTCCTGAAGCCATGCTGGTGAGAAGCTAGCTCAGCATGTGATACAAGGGTGGGGTGGATGAGTGCTTCGAGCGTCTTTGCAACGGGTGATAAAATTGTGATTGGACGGCAGGATTCGGCGAGTTTCGCGCTTTTACCGGGTTTGAGAAGGGGGATGATTCGTCCCTTTTTCCAGAATTCAGGGATGACAAGCGTGGATATCGACAAGTTGAAAGCCATCGTTAGATATTCGATGGCCGGAAGATCTAGGTGTTTCATCATGGTCATTGAAACGCCATCTGGTCCAATGGCCTTAGATTTTTTCGCATTCTTGATAGCTGCTGAAACTTGGTCCGCTGTATAGGTAGGGATGATGTCAACCGTTCGGTTGCGAATCCTTCTTTTTATCTTGCAGTTGAGCATCTTGGTCTTGGGGTGTTCAATAAATTGCTTATTGAACAAGCTCGCGCAGAGTTTTGGATTTGCGGTGGTTTTCTTGCCGAATCTGATGGCTACACTGTAGGATCCTATGCTGTCCTGTGAGGAGTGGACCAATATCGAACTTATAGCCAGAGCCACAGCTGGATGCAGGTGGAACATAGATGTTTATAAGTTCGATATTGGTATTGCCGGATTTAACGGCAATAGCTTGCGTTTCCGCCGTGCCGTCGTTGAAACGAAGATCTAATACACTGTATTGCACGGTTCTGTGTATTGTACCCTGCCTGCCGACTCTATCGCGGATGTTAAATTCGGGAGTTGATGGTTTGAGCTTTGTCTCCTAGAATGCCGCTATCAGAATTCTGCGCATACTCATGAAACGGACTATTTCGCCGATCTTCTGACGGATACCATTGCAGTTAAACTGCAATATGGTGTACACTGCTGCAGGGGGTGCAGGTGTTAAACTAGAGCGATTATGTCTTGTTGTATTGTGGCGGTGGTGGAGAGCTTGGGTCATAATCTCTCATTTTCCTTAGGCCTGAGCAGTAGAAATGACACCATTCTCTGCAGCAGGTACACCTCACGGACCTGAAGAAGATACGTCGGTTGCATACACAGCAGATGTAGATTTCGGGACCTGGATTGGTCTCGATGCCGGCGCGGATTAGAAGAATTGAGAGCAACCGCGCTGAGATGAAATGCTCCCAATTTGACGAAAAAACACATAGAACACATCCACACACATACACAGACATACACATCCCTCCTGCATCGAACCTTCATGGTTCTTGCCATGGAGGGGTCTTTTGGCAACTCTTGGCCGTTTCGTTGGTGATGAAACGGGTGTGGTCCGCCCCGTAGAGGCTTGAAAAACCCGTGTGGCAGCAAGCTGAATGGTCGCCGATAGGACCACACGTATTGGCATCAATTTTGTCTCCTGATGTAAGTGATCCTGGGCAGACATCAGAAGGCAACCTGTCGCTGTGCGTAGAGCGGCATTTTGGCAGACCTGAATTTTGGGCCAGTTTGTGTCACATAAGCAATGTGCCAAACTGGGGCTGCAGACGTCATCATGTTCTTCTCTAGGTGAAACCCGAGAATTTTGAATTATTGCCAATACGTATATCAATCTCCCATCTAATGTCCTCCCACCAAGTGGTTAGAAAAGTCGCAGAAGATTTGGACGCAGAGATGGTGAGATGTTTCAGCATGCCCATCGAAATGCCATCTGGTCCGAGGGACTTGGAGTTTTTAGCATTCTCGATGACTTTTTTAACCTGGTCCGCGGTAAATGATGGTATGGTGTCAACATTCCTACTGCGAATCCATCTTCTAATTTTGCGCTTAAGGCCGTCAGACTTGGGATGTTCAATAAATTGTTTATTGAACAGGCTCGCGCACTGAAGAGGATCGCAGGTTTTTGTACTGCCAAATTCAATGGCGTTATTTCCCTTTTCTTTCCTAGGATTGGAAAGGGCGCGGACAGTAGACCATAATTTGATGACACCTTCATTAAGGTTACATTCATCGAGGTGCTGATACCATTTCGCCCTCCTATAGTCGTTAACTTGTCGGTCGATTTCGGAGTTAAGCTCCTGAATTCTGGGATCATCAGGGTGCGTGATTCTGATGTTATCACGATCACGGGCTAATCCGGCGGCACTGGAAGGGAAGTTGGGCTGAATTTTCGGGATACGTCCAGCTTGAATAAAACGTGCCGCAGCTTTGGCAATGACGTTCCTAATATTTCTTTCGGCCTTATGTACGTTGGTAGGTGATGGTAGCTCGATGAACTTCGCCGACGAGTAAGCTTTGAAACCGTCCCAATCGGCTTTCTGGTGATTGACAAACGTTCGCTTCTCAGACTTAGTCATATTCGCTTGTTTGTCAATTCTTATAGCGATTGGGAGGTGATCAGATTTGAGGGCAGTACGTACTTCCCATCGAGTAGCAGCTATTAGGCTGGCACTTACAATGGTTATGTCAGGAGAACTACAGCAAGTGCCCATGACTCGAGCCGGCGAGTCTTCATTGAGCGAACAGAATTCTGAGGAGTCAAGTGATTCAGCGATAGTTATACTCCTGGCATTGTTGTTGAGGTCCGAATGCCAGAGCTCATGGTGCGCATTAAAGTCGCCAAGGATGACCCTGTGCTCTCCGGAAAGGAGAGGATCAATGTCGAAATGATAGCCAGAAAGGCAACTAGATTGCGGTGGTACATATACATTAAAAATTTCGATATTAGTACTCCCTGATGGAACTGAGATGGCTTGTATTTCCGCCGTACCGTCATCAACTACATCTAATACACAGTAATGTACGGACTTGTGTATGAGGAAGGCTAGTCCATCTCCAGGGTGAGAATCATCCGTATTCGCTATGGACGCTAAGAGACGAATTTGCATGGAGCAGCGTCTCCTCGATGGCGGCGATAAGAATTCTGAAGTAACTCAAGAAGTGTGTGATCTCAGCGATTTTTTTTTATATATGGATAGGATGGCGCGAATTAGTAAGTTTGAGAGCAGCCGCGCCGAGATGTAATGCTCCCAATATGACGAAAAAACACATATCGTACCCACACATATACACAGACAGACACAACCTTCCTGCATCGAACCTTCAGGGCTCTTGCCAGGCAGGCATATTGGCAGCTTTTGGCCAACTTGTATTGAAAATTATTGATGACTGGAAAGTGTGCATCGACCTTGAAACAGGGGCATTCGGTAGCTCAGTGGCAGAGATGTCTATCTCTGAGTTGCCGGAGCGTGGGTTCGAATCCCACTGTGACCCATGGATGTTTGTGTTGTCCATAAAATGCTCCTACGGCAGCCGGTTCTTCGATGTAAATCGTCCCTGAGCTACCCGTTGTTAAAAACGGCCAAGAGCTGCCAAAAAAAAATCTCTTGAATCGCTACAACAACAACAACAACCTTGAAACATCGTCAGAAATAAGTTGTAAATAAATTTTAAAATTTGGAACTTTTCTGAGTTCGTAGTACAATTTGATATAGATTTCTGACGAAAAAAAATTATTTTTCGGAGTTCGGAGTACAAAGTGCAAACAACCAAAAAGGAATTTTCCAAATACCCGAACAAAAAAAAAACGGAAAAATGTAACTGAATTACAAAAAAAAATTATTCACGACGAATTTGAAAACGATTATAAATACTCGAACATTATGATTATTAGACGAAAATCCAAATCCAACTTACTTTTTCGGGACCGTCGAAACATACGGCATGAGAACTTTGTCGACAAACGACCCGAAACCCAGTCGAAAGTTCGATGTGATATTTCGCATTGTATCGGATAATAAATCGCCAAGTTTCGATAATTTCTCTTTGTCATCCTCCATAGATTTGGACAAGTCCATAAGATAGTACAGATCCACGGGATAATCTTCCGCTTGTGAGTATTTCATGGTAAGTCGATGTTTTTCGTCTGAAATTCACAACAAATCGATTAAACACATCCCAAATTGAATGTATGCATGAATGACTTACTTATCCTTAACTTAAGTCCCACACGTTGGGGTTGAATTTGTACAATACTACCGCTAGCAGCAGCCGCGGCTGATCCGGATGCTGCACTGGCAGCCGAACTTCCACGCGACGAACTCGACGATGAACTAAAACTGCTACTGCCCGATGCACTGTACTCGTACGACGAGCCCGAGGCCCAATGTCCGCCGGCCGACATGGCACCGGCACGAGTCAATTGTTGATTGACCATTATCCGTTGTTCGTTGTTTGGATTCCAAATGTACGCTTCCGGACAGGTGCTTGAGTAGTAGGATGGATTGAAGCAACGCGGCTTATCGCCAAATGACGGATCCATACACCACTCACAGCTGGGCGTTTGTATACAATCGCGACATGTTGTCTTTGTTACGCACGGATTTTGTAGAAGGGGAAGTCTTTCGGTGATTTGTGCATATGTTGTTGTGCTTAGGCAGAATAATCCTAGCAGTAGAAGTGAAAATTTTGTCCGTTCCATGTTGAAGGAATCGGCAGTCGATCTGAAATAGAAATAATAGACTGTGAGTTTCTAAGGCTGTGACTATGGCTAGAATTCCAGTAAGACGAGTTTATGTGCTCCAGTGCTTCCATTTGCCAAGAAACAAAGATCCATACTCTAGGCGAAGAAGGAAACGATTCTATTGGCGAATATCCGATCGCAATCGATTTCATTCTAGACCCACAATCAGACAAAATGGGGTAGCCATATTTGAAATTTGCAAACATTTTAACATTTGAGCATGCCATCAACCACACTAGGAAATTCCAAAGTAAATGGCACGTAGCACACTTTTATTCATTAGTAGCTTAAAAAATTTAACGGTTGGGCAAATTACAAGTTCGTTTTTAAATCATACACTGACAGCGGTTTTTCGCTCGAAATCTGGATAGAAAGTCAGTATCATACCTCCGCGGAACGAAATGAGTCGCTTTAAGGTTTTTGTTCGTAGAGACGACTCCTGTGATGATCGCTCAGCGATCGCACTTAAACCATCCGTTCTGAGCACTATGTGCGTATATTTTTTCTACAGACATGTTCCGTTAGGTCATAGTCGACACAAGGAAAGTAGTACCATGTTAAAAATATCCAAATATGGCTCGGGATTGGATGCAAAATCACGATCGCTGAGCGATCGTCCCATGAGTCGTCTCTACGAACACAAACCTTTACGCTTAAACAACGTTGGAAAAAATTGAAAACTTTTTTCAAAGTGAGTGCTGCCTAGCCCAAACAGTGCGTTTATTGAAAAGAAGTTTTGGCCAAAATGAAGCACCGAGCGTCACGTACGCAAGTTTGTGCAAAAAGTTCGTGAGACTGGTATGCTAGTGAACAACACTCACGGTACCCGTCGTCGTACGGTGCGCACAGATGAAAATGTGGCTGCTGTAGCCCAGATTGTGAGACTCTATCCACGAACATCAACACGCCATCGATCTCAACAGTTGAACATTTCACGCACTAGCCTGAGAAGAATTCTGCACAAAGATCTCGGATTATTCCCTTACAAGGTTCAATTGACTCAGCAATTAAAGTCACACGACCATCCACTTCGTTATCGCTTCGCAGTTTGGGCCTTAGAGCAGCTTGAATTGGACAACGATTTTGGGCGAAAAATTCATCTCGGCGGCTACGTTAATTAACAAAATTGCCGCATCTGGGGCTCGGAAAACCCGCACGTTGTTGTCGAAGGACCAATTTTTTTTTTCAAATGAGGCTGGTAAATACTTTTTTTCGGTAAACGGTGCGCGTTACCGACGCCAGCCTGGGCAGCCACTTGAATGAAGTTGTATTCCATCATTAATGGGAGCTTACTTACTTTCTAATAAAGCCATAAGACATGGAAAAAAATAATTTTGTTCATTTTATTGCATTTTTAAAAACGAACATGTAATTGGTCACCCCTGTATATGCCAACGGACGTAAGAAATCTTCGCAAATTCGCTAAAAATCGACCTGTTTAGTCTGAATAAAGTATCGTTTTATTCATATCACCTAATGGTCAATTATTTTGCTCAAATTAATTTCTTTCACAATAGATCCATATTCGTCCTGTTGCTGTATCTATCAAACAATTTGTTTAGCCTGCGTCTAATTTCCGGATTTTCAATAATCGGAAAATCTATTTCGTTAGCTTCGCTAAGATCGTAAAATCACAGAGAATATGATGTCCGCTTCCCTTTTCCTCTTCATCCTCACACCTTCTGCAGTAGTCATTGTGATGAATTTTGAGTCTCATGGCAAACTCCCCCATAGGACAATGCCCCGTTATAGCCCCAACCACACTTCGAATATGTATCCGGTCCAATGACAATAGCATGGTGGAGCGGATAAAATCTAGTTTTGTCCAGATCACCAACCAATTTGCAGATGCCAATTGACGGTTTAATGCTTCCGCGGTCGACTTCAACTCTACCAGCTATTGCAGCACTAGCTAGATGGTCCGCACAACAGTTGGCCACAAAGCCGCAGTGACCCGGTATCCAGCATAGTGTTATGTTAAAAAAGTGACCCATCTCTCTAAGAACAAGGCGGTACGTTTCAACAGTTCTTTATGTGGTCAGTCTCGACTGGAGTAATCGAATTGCAGCCTGACTGACTGTATAGTATACAGAGTGACGCTCCTTTCAGATATGACGTGACTACCCAACCAAGTTAGTGCTTCCATCGCAGAGACCTCCGCTTGGAGGACACTACAGAAATCAGGAAGACGAAGAGACAAACGCATGTCCAGTTGCTCCGAGTATATTCGAATACCAACTCCTGTGTCGGTCTTGGAACCATCAGTGTAAATGAAAATAGCTCCACTTGTCAGGGGCGTATTATTATCCCAATGATCCCTCGGCGGAATCAAGCTATTGTGGTTCTTACCAAAAGAATATTTGGGAGCAGTGTAATCAGTCCCCAAAGGAAGCGTAAAGTTGCCCAGTATCGTTGAGTTCCCATAGTCTAGTGTTTGACATAGGCCAGTTTCCCATAAGCGTAGGGCTGTGTTTGCAGCCAGTCATTATCCGAAAAGATCCAATGGGAGCAGACCCAGCACCATATCTATTCCAGCTGAAAGGTATGTGCGA
This sequence comes from Microchrysa polita, assembly GCA_949715475.1. Lineage (NCBI taxonomy): Eukaryota > Metazoa > Arthropoda > Insecta > Diptera > Stratiomyidae > Microchrysa > Microchrysa polita. Next base: position 70,663,720 of record OX454421.1, on the reverse strand, counting down.
AAGGCTCTTGTTATGACAAGAGAAGTCAACCTTTGTACTTTGACAAGCAAATTATCATCATCAATGTGGCACAATAGCCCGACGTCGGGCTTTGGCTGCCTAAATCGTTGACCTCCAATTGTCGCGATTACGTGACATTGTCCTCCAGTTTCGGAAGCCGGTGGGCGTTTTCAACTACGGAGTTCTCCCAGCGAGCTCTCGGTCGTCCACGCAACCTCTCTCCGTCAATTCGTTGTGCGTTCATCACTTTTTTTGGCATGCGATTATCGTCTATCCGTTGAACATGCCCCGCCCATTGCAAACATTGAAGCTTCACGATTTTCGATACTTCCAGCTCATCGTACAATTGATACAACTCATGGTTGTATCGAATACGCCATTGATATCGCTCGCGAACGGCCCCGAAAATTCACCGAAGGACCTGTCGTTCGAATCTGTCCAGCAAAATTTCGGAGGCTTTGGTGAGGGCCCATGTTTCGCAGCCATAACATAGCACGGGTCGGATGATCATTTTGTACACGCGGAGCTTCGTGTTTCTGTGCGCTAGTTTCGAATTAATTACACTGCGTGACACCAAAAAACCGTCAAAAAAACTGAATGCTATTTTGGTTAGCTATTGGTTCCCATATGACAAAAGTGCAATTAATTTTTTTCCTGACCCTCAGGTTTTCGAGTTACACGCCGAAATCTTTTTTAATGGTCCTCATATGGTATCTGCTACTCAATTACTGCAAATTGCAATAAAATAATTAAATTTCTTATCAGTATCCTTAAGAGGACTCTTGGCAATAAAAATCACCGAAAATAAATATAATTTGCTCGGTTATTTTATTTTTTTCCCCTTTTATTGTGACTTAAAACCGTGAAAAACCATATTTTTTATCTTTTCGCGGCTACATATCTTTACGTAACTTTTATATTTATTATATTTTTACCTGATATACTCGTTTTTTATTATCCTTATATTATCCCTTTTGTTTTTACCTGTCATATTCTTTTTTTATTATCCTTATAATACCCCTTAAAGCGCGAAAACCGTCAGGTACAAAAATTCAAAAAAAAACTTAAAAAAGATATTGTTATGGTATAAATAGCACGTGTTGTAATAGTTTTACTTTAATTGGTTTACAATATGGATTCTGAAAGAAGTATTCGCAACCTGTGCAAAAATTCCCCAAATAAATTTTGCTACTTGTGCGGCAAATATATTTTTAAATCGCTAGAGAGAAAAGTAACACAAAAATTAAGGGATGCTTATTTCGAATATTTTGGCCCCGTTGTGTGTCAGGATAAGCCTTGGATATCCGATTTTTTCGCATATCGTGTTTTATGTCACTGCACTCTCAAAAAACTGGAAAACGAGAAATGCCTTTCGTGGTTCCAGCACTTTGGAGCGAGCCTAGCAATCATCACGACGATTGCTATTTTTGTGTGTTCGATTTGCGGCCTGCTACGAAAAAGCATAAGTATAAAGTGGAGTACCCTATAGTGAGATCTGTCACGAAACCTGTGCCTCATAGTGTAAACAGCACTATTCGCCCTCCTCACAGTGATAAAAGTAACGACCCTCAGGATACACAGTTTTTTCCCTCTCCTACATCAAGCGATCAACGAAAACCACACCCAATTCGCCAAGAGGAATTGAATGATTTGGTACATGGACTTCATTAAAAGCTGTTATAAAAGGATTCTTAGGAAATCACGAAGCCGAAAACGCAGAACTTTTAGTAACAAATATGTTTAGACGCATATAAAGAGATGGGGTGCAGAATGTCTTTGAAAATTCATTTTCTTCACTCCCATTTCTCTTTCCTTCCTGAGAACCTTGGAGCCTTAAGTGATGAACAAGGTGAGCGGTTTCATCAGGACATAAAAAGGTTTGAGGAACGTTTTCAAGGTCATTGGGATGCAGCCATGTTAACAGATTATTTTTGGCGCTTACAGCGAGAAGACTATTCCAAACATAAGAGAAAAAGTTGATTTTTTTATTTTTCCCTTAAAATAAATGTGTTTAACAATTAAGTTTATAATTTTAAGTATTTAAATATGTTTATTATATTGTTTTATTTCCGTTTTACAAAAAAAAAATAATAAATAATAACCGATTTGTTACTGGAACTTTATTTTGTATTATTTTCTGGGAATATCAATATCTTTCCATATCTCTGAAACTGGGGGGTCAAGGGAAAAAGTAAATATGAGGTTTTAGTAAGGATTAGATAAGAATTAAAAAGAAAAAAAATTGGAGATGACGGTTATTTTTTTTTTAAATTTGTCACACAGTGAATAGGGAGGACCGAGAAATAGGTCTTATTGGCTAGTTGTATCCGTCGCTTAATTTCGTCGGTTTCGTTTGCGTCCTTTGATAAGTTACAACCCAGATAGTTGAAGTTGTCTACATACTCGATATTAAGTTTCCCCACTTTGATGCTTGAATTTGCTTACGTCCTTGTTTTCGATTGCATCATAGCCTTTGTTTTGCTTTTGTTGACATGTAGTCCAACATCCTTTGCGGCGTTATTAAGGTTATGCAGAAAGCTTTCTGCATCAACCAATCTTCGAGACATGATGTTGATGCCGTCGGCGTACGCTACTAATTGAGTCGATATTCATGGCTCGAATTACATACTCCAAAGCAAGGTTGAAGAGCGTCGGCGCCAGGCCGTCGCCCTGCTTGAGTCCAGTACGAGTTTCAAATAGGTCAGTGAGTCGGTTCTGCACTCTGACCTGCGAGACGGTATTAGTCATCGTCATCCTTGTGAGTTGCACTAACTTTGCCGGTATTTCAAAATTCAGCATAATGTTGTACAGTACACTTCGATCGATACTGTCGTATGCCTGCTTGAAGTCGACAAAGATTTGGTACACGTCGATGTTATATTCCCAGCACTTTTGGAGTAGTAGCTTCACTGTAAAAAGCTGATCGGTCGTTGAACGACCAGGTCTGAAGTCGCCTTGATACTCGCTAATGATTCGTTCTGCGTACGGATTGATACTCTTTTGCAGAATTTTCGATAAAGGTGCATAGAGTTTACAGACAATACTTTGAGACTGGATCATTCAATCGCCGTCCAGTTACGGGCAAACCTATTATGGCAACACTCATGTTTTGAGCAACTGTCAGTCAGTCCACTTCCATCTTTGTACCATCTCTGTTCTACTGCTTTGCTAGTTCTGGTTCAATAAATAGTTTTACAAGAATTCAACGACGACGGGATTTTACTTATAATAATAATTCCAGGTAATACAACAGTGGCGACGAGGATGGGATTTTACTTATAATAATAATTCCAGGTAATACAACAGTGGCGGCGAGGTGAAAGGTTATGATGACACGTGATCAAATGGCCAACGCAGGAGACTCCAAGGGCCAAGGCTCATCTAAAGCGGCAAACCCATCATCATCGTTCGAAAATATGATGCAACAGTTGATAATAAATCAACAAGCTCAAATTGAGCAAATGGCAGCATCAGTAAATGCATTATTATCTCTACACGGAAAGTCAACGGCAAGTGAGGTTATGCCGACGATGGAGTCGCTAGCCAATTTGATGGAGACGTTCATATACAATAAAGAAGCTGGAACTACATTCGACTCTTGGTATGGACGGTACGCGGCAATTTTCGAAGAAGATGCGAAAACTCTAGACGAAAAAGGAAAAGTTCGTCTTCTTCTCATGAAGCTGGAGTCATCAGCGAACGAGCGATATCGGCAATTCATATCTCCACAAAGTCCATCATCAATCACATTCAAGGACACGGTCGAACATCTCAAAGCGCTTTTCAACCCTAAAGAAAGTCTGTTTCGAAAACGGTTTAACGCTCTTCAAATCCGGAGATCCGAATATGAAGAGATTACAACATTCGGCAGTAGAGTCAATCAAATGACAGAAGACTTTCAAGTGAACAACTTCGAAGCCGAACAGTTGAAGTGCCTTCTTTTCGTATTGGGATTCACAAACCCGGCTGACAAGGAAATCAAAACTCGTCTGTTGAGTATCATGGAAACAGACGACACTGTGACACTCAAGAAGATGCTCATCGAGGCGAATCGGCTGACAAGCGTCAAAGCAGACACAGTACTGGGAACAGATGGATCTACTTGTGTTCAGAAAGTCACACAAAGGTTCAGAAGGGCAAGTTCGAAGCATTTGCAATCAACATCACAACCTGGTCAATTACATAAAGTGCCGCGAACACCGTGCTGGCTATGCGGTGCAATGCACTATTCAAAGGATTGCCAGTACAAGAAGCACAAATGCGGAATGTGCTCAGCAATCGGCCACAAAGAGGGGTACTGTTCCGTCAACAATCGTACACGGAAGTCGACAGCGGCTAGAAGGCAAACGAGTACCGCACTTGCAGTTGACAACATCAGGGTCCCAAATTTCTACCGAGCCGGTTCAGTCAATTGTCCAAGCACCAATCGTCAACATTGTCTACAATAGAAAATACATCGATGTCACAATAAACGGTAAGCCAGTCTCATTACAATTTGACACAGCGGCAGATGTCACAATCATCACTCAAGAAACATGGAAAGATTTGGGATCGCCTGCTTTGCGTACACCATCGTGCAACCCAGTTGATGCGCAGAACGAACAGTTGCCGGTTATTGGAGAAATGCAAGTTTCCATTTGTATGAACGACAAAACGCAAATCGGACGTTCCCAGCAAACCAAAAATCGGACTCTGACGAAAAACGGACCATTTGCGGATGACGACTGCATGCAAAAGTGCCACAGCACAACAAATTTTCTTGAACTGGGTGCAAAAAAAGATACATCTCAAGGTTGCGTTGAGTGTAGATCGTATTTTCGGAAATGCACGTGGTTGTATGACTGTCTCTGTGGAATTTCAAGTAAAAAGATTGCAAGTAGATTGCGTATTTGAGCCTTTTTCGCGTACTTTGAATGATTTGCACTCTTTTCCTTCATATTTTGTTCCTGGCGTTGTGAAGTAGTGTCTGCGAAAGTGCGGATCTTAAAAACTGTGTGTTGCTTGCGAAATTTTAACCTAAAGAAAAACAATATAAAAATAATAATTGGACAAGAAAGTGTGTGTGACTCGAGAAGTGTTGTGTACTCGAATCATAATGGTGAATTGCATTTTCTGAAAAACTAGATGCAGAACACTTTTTTGAAGATTTAATAAAGAGTCAACGTATCCGAATATCGTGTGGGAAACATTGGTGGAGAGGAAGACTGTTGCAATTTGTGAAAATTTGGGTTTTGATCTTGCCGAAATCAAAAGAAGATGTTTTTCAGTTCGAAGAAGAGATTGAAAACAAGGAAACCCGATCCAACCAGCTTGTAAGTACCTAATAGTTTTCAACTTTTCCAATAGTAATAATACCTAGAAAAAATCTTGTATATTTTTTTTTAATTTTATTCCAGCAACAATTTATATGTGTGGTGAGCAGTGAAGATCCAAAAAACTGTGGGTGAACAATTTCTTAGACAGGCACTAAAACAAAGGAATGTGCCAGAAGCTTTACCATGTCGGAAGTTATAAAACGTATGTCATTTTCTGCCAATACATAAAATTGAACAATCAGCTAATTTTTTTCTATCACAGATGTATTTCCTTCGAAGTTTGCGCAATCGCAAGTGGAAATATTCGACCAGGCGACTATGAAGCATTTTCAGTACGCTAAAGACTGGCAGACGGGACGGGATCGTCAAAAATATTAAATCTTCTGTCCTATATTTGTTAACGCTTTATGATGTAGGTATGTGATTTATATAATAATCTTCAATAAATGGAATTACCGAAGAAAATTAAGACATAGTTTAATTAATTCACTTGAAATTTTGCCCGTGATCAATTCATGTTTGTGGCCCGAAAACAATCCGTGTTCATGATCCGTAGCTAATTCATTCTTTCGGTCCGCAAATGATCCGTGTTCACGGATCCCATGCGGCCCGTATTTACGATTCATAAATGAAGACAGTTTCAGTCCGACAGGTAAGCCGTATACGGATCATTATCGGATCCGAAAACGGATCGAGTCCGTGAAAAACGGGCCATTTTCGGACCGATTACGGATCGTAATGTTTGCTGGGTTGTTTTGTAACACAGACGGATACTAATCTATTCGGAATTGAATGGATCAATAAATTTGGTCTATGGGAACAAGCTCCTACAACGTTTTGCAGACGTGTTCGAAACGATCAGCATGGTTCGCAACAGGCGTACGACAAAATCATACAAGATATTCAAACGGAACTTCCAACTATCTTTTCATCCAGTATGGGCTGCTGTGGCAAAATTAAAGTTAATTTGACTCTCAAGAAGCATGCGTCACCGGTATACAAGCCAAAACGTCAGGTGCCTTTTCACGTTATGGCACAGGTAGAAGAAGAGCTGGAGAGACTTCAAAATTCAGGTATCATTTCACCCGTTCAATTCAGTGCTTACGCTGCTCCGATTGTAGTTGTCCGTAAGCCAAATGGGAATATTCGCTTGTGTGGCGATTATTCAACAGGATTAAATGACAATCTCGAGTCCCACGAATACCCGATACCAACTCCAGATCAAATTTTCGCTTCACTATCTGGTTGCAAAATTTTCAGTCAAATTGACTTGTTGGATGCCTATTTACAACTTGAGATTGATGACGAGTCAAGAAAGCTTTTGACAAACAACACACACAAAGGTTCGTTCACTTTCAATAGACTCTGTCCGGGTGTTAAGCCAGCCGCGGGAATATTCCAACAAACAATGGATAAAATGTTTGCAGGAATACCTCATGTCATTACATATTTTGATGATATTTTGGTTGCTACCCAAAGTCTTACAGAACACACGTTCACGTTGAAAGAAGTTTTTAAGCGCCTCCAGTCATTCAATATGCGAGTGCGTCTTCAAAAATGCATTTTTTTTTAAATCTGAGCTTCGATACCTGGGAGTAATTATAAACGAAAGCGGACAGAAGCACGTTCCAGAAAAGATTGAGGCTATCAAATCAATGCCTCCACCACAGAATGTAACTCAACTTCGTTCGTACTTGGGAGCCATTACATTCTATGCTACATTCATTAACTCCATGAGCTCACTACCTTCTCCATTAGATCAGCTTCTTAAACAAGACGTTGAGTTCAAATGGACTAAGCAATGCCAGGAAACGTTCGACAGATTCAACAAAATTCTTTCATCTGATTTACTCTTGACTCACTACGATCTGAGTCTTCCGATCGTCATAGCGGCCGACGCTTCACAAACAGGTATTGGAGGAGTGGCTTATCACACACTACCGGACGGATCGATGAAAGCGTTTTTCCACGTTTCGAGACGACTAACGCCAGCTGAATCACGGTATTCTCAGATCGAGCTTGAGGCTTTAGCAATCATATTTTCGGTAACCAAGTTCCACAAATATATTTTCGGCAGAAAATTCACTATTTACACGGATCATCGACCGCTTTTGTCAATATTTGGTTCATCAAAAGGCATTCCAACACATGTAGCTAATCGAATTCAACGTTGGGCTCTCATTCTTTTAGCTTACGATTTCGATATCAAGTACACGAAAACGGATGAGTTTGGACATGCTGATGTTCTCTCCAGGCTCATATCCCAACAAAAGTGGGAGGATGAGGATTTTGTCATTGCATCAATCAACACAGAGGCCAAAATAGACCAAGTCTTCGTTGACGAAATTAACAAATATTTACCGATTAAATTCTCTCAAATTCAGGATGCCACAGTTAGCGATACAACTTTACAATCGGTTATTTCATTTGTAAAAAACGGATGGCCAGCATCATCAAAATACATCCCAACAGGGATTCGTCCGTATTACAATATAAAGGATTCACTCTCATTGATTAACGGATGTCTCACGTTCAGAGACAGAACGATTATCCCGTCAATATACCGTTTGAGGATATTACAACAATTACATGAGGCGCATCCAGGCATCACTCGTATGAAGGCATTAGCGAGATGTTACGTCTATTGGCCTCACATGGACGAGGAAATCGCTTTGGTAGTAAAACAGTGCGACGATTGTCTTCGTGCAGCAAAAATGCCAACAAAAACAACATTATCTTCTTGACCGATCCCATTAATGCCCTGGGATAGGGTACATGCTGATTTCGCTGGACCTATAGACAACAATTGGTTTTTAATACTGATTGATTCTTACAGCAAATGGCCAGAAGTCGTACGAATGTCAATGACAGCTACAAAAACATCAATCGCCGCAATATCATCAATTTGCTCACGATTTGACAACATGAGAACTCTCGTAACAGATAACGGACCGCAATTTACTAGCGAAGCCTTTAAGCTTTTTTGTGAGAGGGAGAACATCAACCACGTACGCACTCCTCCATATCATCCACAGAGCAACGGTTTGGCTGAACGGTTCGTTGATTCATTTAAGCGGAATTTGCTTAAGTTCAAGGGAAACACTTGCGAAATTACCATCAACAGTTATCTTCGCTCTTATCGTGCCACACCAAACGAAAACGCACCATTCAACAAATCACCAGCAGAATTGATGTTCGGACGCAGGATCACACTGTCCTACCAGAAAAACCCTGCAGCAACAAGCGGAACGTTTCTATGGAAGCGCAGTTTAATCAAAAGCATGGTGCTATTGAGCGACACTACATCGTTGGGCAAACGGTTTCATTCAGGTTAACAGCGAAAGGAAATTGGAAACTTGCGACGGTTTTAGAACGCATTGGAAATGTCATGTATAATATTGCATCGAATGGACGTGTTCATGCGAATCAGTTACGTTCAGCATTGCTTCCCGAATCAACCGGAATAGAAATGGACGTCACAACACTTTATGAACCATCCACGCCATCAACGAGCGCGCCAGCAGACGATACACCTATAGCTGATCAGTCTTCACCACCTGTGACTAGAATAACTCCTCCTGTTCTTCGCTCAAGGACACCCAAGCATTGAATTCGGGGGGATATTCTATTATGGCAACACTCATGTTTTGAGCAACTGTCAGTCAGTCCACTTCCATCTTTGTACCATCTCTGTTCTACTGCTTTGCTAGTTCTGGTTCAATAGTTTTACAAGAATTCAACGACGACGGGATTTTACTTATAATAATAATTCCAGGTAATACAACAATATCCAACTCGCTGTTCTGCGTAATCGCCGGCTCAACGCAGCAGTTCAAGTCCAACAAAACCTGCGTGACGAACGCCAAGTGGTCATAAGTTCTTCTACCGTCAGAAGGAGATTTTCTGAACGGAGCCTGACTCCAAAGAGAGCTGCAACGGTTCCAGGACGTTAGAAGAGTGGGGTAATGTACTCATCAATGATGAGACCAGGGCCTTTATCAAAGTGATAGACGTCAGAAAGTATATCGTCGCCCTGGAGAACGCTATTCTCAGTATTGCATCGCGGAATCTGTTGCTTATGGAGGAGGATCTGTAATGTTCTGGGGCGGCATCTCGCTAACCGGACATACAGCATTAGTTTTCATCGAACCGATGGGCCGTCCGGGGAGATTTCAGTATCTGCGGCGCCAAATTTTGATGATGCCATTTCATTAATATTGGCCTAAAACGACCGAATCTGCAATCAATTTTCGCGAAATCGTAACGGTTTTTCAGATATTCAATATCATCAAAATTTGGCGCCACAGATACTGAAATCGTGGCCAATGTTGGACTGTCGCGTCTGTTATTTATTTATTTATGGGTTTCACGACACTTTCAAAATGTCCAGACAAATTCCAATGAAACATTTGTGTCAGAAGACGCTGATAACTTTCTGTGGACACATTCAAGATCCACGAAATGTGATATGAGTAATAAGCAGACAATAATCCCTAAAAGAATTTCTTTCCGGTCACCTATGACTTCAAAACAAACAAATTTCCACTCCACCTACACCACGCAGACCTTCCATGTTGACGCCACACACATTTTCGAGGAAATCCATTAACAGAACGGAAACCCAAAAGATGCGCTGATAGCCCAGCTGTCGCTTAAATACTCATCGACATAGAAAATCAATAGAAAAGTCACGCTTCCAACAATTGGATTGAAGAAGGCGTCAAATGTGGAAAAAATCGTGAAGAATCATTTTAAGATTGAACTGAAATTCGATGTGCGTTGGACGTGAAGGTCACTTAGAGAATGTGGCTATGGCCCACCGGTTGATTTATCCACATCCACCACAACGCGATATGATGGCGATGACTTCATTCTCCATTCATATCAATCGGACGAAGACGGGCCAAACCCAAAAACTTTACCTACGAGTTACGACGGCACTTTCCTTGCTCGCTACTCAACTTACTACCACCTTATCACTTTCCCGGGGATAATTGAGTAAATAAACGCGCGATAACGACTTTATGACATACGCAGCGGGCTACCAAGCCTCAAGCCGTGTTGTTGCTCTCAGCCTGCCTGATGATGGCCGTAATATGGGCGAGGGCGCCTCTCGCTCCGCACTAATCACCAATCAGTGCTGTTGGCTGTGTCTCTGACCATGATGATGGCATGGCCTGGCTTGGCTATATGGGCGATCGATGACTATTCCGATTCCGACTCGCATTTATGTTGTGTGTTGAGATTTGTGATGAGTGAGCAATACTCTGTGTGCGGAAGAAGCAGCAAAATTACGAGGAAACGGTCGATGACGAATCGCGAAATGCGAAAAGTCAAGTCCGATCCCATGTCGTGGACATTCGCTCGTGTCGAGATTCCGTCACACAAAATTTGCATTTATCATTTCTGGGTAATTTTTATGTTTTCTATGACTCACCCGACAGATTGTTTACGTAAAGGGACGGGACCGGGGGTCCAACACTGACCTCAATCCGATCGTCTAGCGACCAAGAAATGAATTTGAAAATGCAGCTGTCCGGACACACGGCGGAAACCACCTGAATATGAATTTTCACTGAAAAATCAAATCAAAATGTGTGTGGGCAGTGCGTGACGCCGAGACTGTGGCATCAGAGGCGGACGGAGGCCGCGACGGGCGACGAATCTCTGATCTGACTCTTGACGATAAAATGGAGCCTCAATGGTGGTGGCACACGCACTTGTTTATAAATAGATCCGTTTCGGAGGCACCGCCCTTGCAAATTGGCGATTTTTCGTAATCTTGATATGCACTCGATGTGAACTGATGCACTTGTTGAACTATTTTCACACAAACTTGAATGGAATTGGATGAAAATTGCACAAATTAGGAAGCACTCTTGTTTACATTCATGGCAAAATGGTCACTGGTTGGTTCGGGCACTTCGCGGACACGTTCGGGGAAATTCACAGAATTTGCGTATTTCCGATGGAAATTATTTGATATTTATGAACGTTGCTGTATTACCTTATAACTAGAACACTAAACTCGGGCACAATGAACGATGTGGGCACACGGCAGGGCTTTTTCTATCCACTTTGTAACCAGCGCTTCACTTCCCACCCATATATGAACGAAACTAAAAAACTGACGAGAAAAGACGGACCGAAAAAAGACCAAATTGACAGTAGAACGTACTAGAGGCGGGAGTAGTTGTAAAATGATCGAGTGTGCACGCACCAAATCAGATGATTTTTTAGGCGTTAAAGGCTGGGTGAGACGTTGAAAAATTTGAGACAGTTTTTGACTGTTTTGGGTTTTTCAATTTTGTTGTTTAAAAATTAAATTTAAAGTAAAACTAAAGTGTTCATTATGCTCAGAGCATAAGAAACTGTCTCAATTAATTATGCGATAAGGTTTTCATGTGGAAATTGCAACGAATTACAACGGTTGGGTGTGTTTGAGTGACAAGGTGAGTGAAATTGTTTTTTATTTTCATCTTTTTGTTCACATTCACAACAAATAAGAAACGAAATAACTGCAGATTAGGGCACAATTAGAAAATAATTACTGGTCCTAACTGCATTCACCGTGTTGAATCATTGGGTGGCTTCTTTACTCATGATTCAATTTCTCTCGCCGAAAATCTGCCACTAGGGGTATAAGGACAATATATAACTGAGCTACTCAGGCGCGCACAGAGGATTTACGGGGCCCGGGGCATATAAATAAAAGTGGCCCCTTTGAGAAAAAGAACATTTGTCCTTGGAAACTCTATAAATGTTGTTCCTACTACAGGATGCCAGGATGCTGGTACCTGAGAGAGCGGCATTAGGGTAGATAGATAGGGCGCTCGTCTTCGAATCATATGTTCGCGGGATCGAATCTCATTGTAGGCGCAGGTAATTTTCTATGCTTTAACATCACTAACACCTATGCTGCGCTGCGTGAGCATTTTTATCAAAAAAAAAAAAAAACAATTGATGAAATCATTAATTTAATAAACGTTACAACAAGAACGCTATTCTCAATGTAAGAATGCAAAGAGTCAAAGTAGCTCTTAGCAAAGTTATTTTAAGCACGATGTTCTTAATTTTAGTAGAAAAACTGTAACGTCAAAATCATGTTTCAAAATACTTGGTTTAAGATCGATCCACACTTTTTAGTCATCAGTCGCAGTCACAGTAATTTCTCATTCAAATTGACAGATTGTCAGTCAATCAATTAACTTGAAGTGACTGTGACTGATGACTGAAAAGGGTGGATCGACCTTCAAGAGTGTTTTCGATTTATTCACTCTAATTTTTTTCTCAGTGTAGGGGGCCCACTCAAGAAGTTGGCGGCAGGGCCCAGAGTGAAGTTGTTCCGTCACCGCTGATGGCATTGCAAAAATCGAAATTCTTGTCTCTTCAGAAACGTTACTAAGACCGAGTGTGCACTGATCCATAGGAGAACAAAAGTCTAAAACCAAACCAGTAGAAAACGTTGAGAAATTTTGCTAGTTCGAGAGCATAGTTACAGATAAGACTACAATGAGTTAACAATCAGAGAGAGACTTGAATAAATATAAGTTTATGGAAACTAAATAAGAAATAGTCATTTGAAGGGGATCTATCGTTTTCAGTTTCTTGGTTAGCACTTTCTCTATAAAACACATATAATTCGAGGACACTCGGATTTTAAGAGCATACCGATTAATTAGATAAATTGCGGCAGAGTGTGCTGTTGATTTCAACACCTAAAATATATCAAGATCAGTGCCAATTTTAGATTTAGCAATTTTAATTGAAAAAAGTAGGTGAAGGGAAATCCTATAAGGTCCTAGAAATGCTTTGAATAACGCAAAACAAGATGAATAGAGAATTAAAGAAAATTTATCTGACATCAATTCGTGTAATAATTTTGCAGACGTATGCGCACTACGAGACCACTGTCCCTGCGGGGCCCTCTCCAACGCGGGGCCCGGAGCAAATTGCCCCTTTTGCCCCACCCTCTGTGCGCGCCTGGAGCTACTTTTCCTTTATCCTATAATCAGCCATCTGTCCTACGGGTTGCCTGCAAAATTCTCTTCTACCTCAACCAACCATTGGTAGCATGTTTTGCAATGGTTTTCAACTCCTTAGCCGTTCCATAAATTGGCAAAAAACATAAAATAGGTGTGTTTTTTGGTTATCCCGTGTAGGTTTGGGTAACGAAACTTCATATAAAAAAATGACAATACCCAAACCTACACGGGATAACCAAAAAAAACACACCTAATATGAAAGATCAACGCTGTGGTCATTCCATCATGAACGTTACCCCTATCTCTTTCAGCCCTGATTCGAAGTTAACTCTCTTCCAAATCTCTACGTAGGTCATTCTGTCATTCTCCTCTTCTGGCGAAGAAAAGAAACGATAAATGAAGTTGGTCTGGTCTTCAACTTGTTATCAAATTTTACGTTTTTCTTCTTCTTCCGTTCTGGTTCTACCCTCATCCTGGGACGCGGATTCTCTTCGAGGTATGGCTTTTGGTTTTACACCTCCCTCTTTGGTAGATTGACTTTCTTTTTTTTTAGTTTGAAGTTTGAAGAAAGGAGATTTCTCCACGTGCTGCCTGCGGTTTAACCAACCGACCCCGGAACTTCAGGAGCTCTAGGGGAAGTCTTGAACTTCATTCATATTCTTCTTCTCTCCAGTCTCTTTAGTCGTCTCTTGCGACATGCCGAGAGAAAGCGGTGGCACCATTAATACAAACCGTGCCACAGGGGGCATTTCAACAGACCTCGTCCGATAGCTTGCTTGGGAGTTAACTCCCTTTAAATCTTTATGTAGGTCATTCCTCTTCTGACTGAGAAATGATAAATAAAGTTGGTCTGGTCTTCAACTTGTTAAATTTTACGTTTTTCTTCTTCTTCCGTTCTGTTCCTACCCTCATCCAGGGACGCGGATTCTCTTCGAGGTATGGCTTTTGGTTTTAAACCTCCCTCTTTGGTAGATTCAATTTCTTTTTTTTTAGTTTGTAGTTTGAAGAAAGGAGATTTCTCCACGTGCTGCCTGCGGTTTAACCAACCGACCCCGGAACTCTAGGAGCTCTAGGAAAAGTCTTGAACTTCATTGATTTTCTTGACTTTTGGCTATTTTACCGTATACATATATGTGCTTAACGAACAGATACCGTATGTCGTCTGCAGTCTTTTGAATACAAGCGTCTCTTCCGTGGCAAGGCTCCTTGTACCAATTGGCCAGAGAGGTTGTTGTTCGGGTGACCTATGTAACTTTGGAGGTGGATCCAACATGTACGGCGCTGAGCAGAGTTTTGTCTACATGCGCGTCTAAGATTTTCCTTCTACGAAGTTATTCAAGTCATCTAGTCGTTGGGCGCGGAGTCTAGAATATTCTTCTTCTCTCCAGTCTCTTTAGTCGTCTCTTGCGACATGCCGAGAGAAAGAGGTGGCACCATCCGTGCCACAGGGTGCATTTCAACAGACCTCGTCCTCGTGTCACTTGGCCATCCCCCGTTGCTTCCCTGCGGATTGTAATCGATAGCATGCTTGGCTGTTTTTTTTTGCTTTTTAAGGGCGAAACAGATAGTTTCGTTACCTCACGTTACGTTACGTCCCGTTCCACATAAATGCACGGAATGCTTCTGTGGCGTTCCATGCCGAACACCTGTCAAAATTGGTCCAATTGAGTTATGTGACTACACAAATGGGCACGGAAGCATTTGAGCCGTTTATTCGGAACAGGGCGTTACGTAACGGGATGTATTGTAAGCTATCTGGTTCGTCCTTTTTTGTGACCTATCCACTGACACTTCAGGCTTTTGATGTTTGTGTCTCTCAGAAAGCCTTCTGCATAATATCAGTTTCGACAGATGCGAACGAAAGGTCTCCTGCCGAATTTTCGGGGCCTTTCGCGAGCGAAATCAATAGCACATCCGGTATTCAACAGAGATGGGAATAAATTGTACGATGAGCTGGGAGTACCAAAAATCAGGGGCGGCGCAGGGCCTGCGTGGCGGGGGGGGGGCCACGAGATTTAGGGGCCCAAAACCACATGAAGAGTTTGTCGAACCATAAAACAATTATTATTGGTAGACAAGAAGGGATATACACTTTTCGAAGTCAAAACAAATGCTAAATTCATTGTTAATCTCTCATCAGGTTCCTTTGAGAAACAAATTTAATACTGTCCTAAAATCTTTGAAAGTTCATGAGACACTCCTCAAATTTAAATTTGAGGTTCCGGAGCGGTTTGTAATCCGACCCACCCTTTTCCTTGCGAAAACGATTCTTTAGGTTGCTCTGCATATAAACTCTTAAAACAAAAATCTTAAAACATTTTTGGTGATAGTACCTTTTCTAGAGTTTCGGACTGCGACCGGGTCTACGTACCGGAACGACCTATGCCCAGGCATGGCCAAGAGTCGCAAAGACCCCCTTCGACGCAAGAAGGGGTCGGATACTTCGTATCATCATCTCATTCACCGTTTTTTTCGTTTGGGGAGCAGTTCTGGCCGGCCCAGTTGCTCCTCATACTACTAATACGTGTCGGCGTCGAGACGAATCCAGGTCCATGGATCTGCTCGGTATACGCCAATAGA
The DNA here is from genome assembly GCA_949715475.1 of Microchrysa polita. Taxonomy (NCBI): domain Eukaryota; kingdom Metazoa; phylum Arthropoda; class Insecta; order Diptera; family Stratiomyidae; genus Microchrysa; species Microchrysa polita. Next base: position 70,647,840 of record OX454421.1, on the reverse strand, counting down.
ATTTGGTCCAATGTCCAATCGTCAGTTGAGTGCACATGCTGCGGAGAATGGGTTCACCTCAAGAACTGCTCGGGACTCACCAATACCAATCAATGGTCACTATCATACACAGTGATTCGGTGTAGAAACAGAGGGCAAAGCTCATCCAGTCACCAGCTGCCCAACACTAAAGTTCCCAACAAATATCACCTTTTACCCCGGCAAATGCTGTACGGCCCGCTCCACTCAATTTGACCCCAGCTTCACGTACCCTCGATGCAAATTACACCAGCACGAAGATAGTCCAACTAAACTGCAATGGACTCCAGCATAAAATCGCCGAACTAACAGCCCTCATGGACAGACACCACATAGGTTTTGACCTTCAGGAGAGGATACCTACGATATATGAATGATGATACCAGTTCCCCCCCCCCCTCTCTTGCGCCTCTACAACAACAACAACAGCTAAATAGTTTGAAAGTGGTACAAAACTTTGTTAGAACTAGTTAGTACGGCCTGTATATGTCGTTGAAAACTAAAATATTTTATATTGCTTGCGGTATATACACGGTGATTATGGCTGTGGTGCGGAGGCCACATTTGGTTTGAAAGGAGTTTCGCCAAGATTCTGTATTGAATTTGATATTATGTATAAACGTTCTTAAAATTGAAAGATTAAAATTAGAGCACACTTAAATTTAAAGCTGAAACAAGAAATATAGTAAATCCATTTTTTGAATTGGTCTGGCTGGTCTGGCGGTTAGTGCGCGCACCTTCGGTGCACAGGATCATGAGTTCGAATCTCACCGTGGATCATGGTGTTTTTCGAACTCACGAGCTTGTGACGGACTATGATCTCACTCAGATGTTAAACGAGTACCCATTTATGGGGATAAATAACACTGCTGAGCGTGATGCTGATCTCATTACCTCAACAAAAAGCAGATAAGATCTTGGAAATAGGATGTAACTAACACATCCTGCGGTCCAATGCTGGATTGTCGCGCCTGTTATTTATTTTATTTTTTGGATTCTTCGTTGTGTCAAATTCATACATTTTCTTCGATTTTGACAGAACGAAAAAATGGATTTGGATTGACCGTGTGTGTGCAGCATTAGGGTAGATAGGGCGTTTGTCTTCAAATCATAGGTTCGCGTGATCGAATCCCATTGTAGGCGCAGGTAAATTACTATATGCTTACCAACATCTATAGAGGGCAATACTGCGCCGCGTGAGTGTCTTTATTTCAAAATAATAAAAAAAACGATTGGCAAAATCATTAATTTAATAAACGTTAAAACAAGAACGCTATTCTCAATATAAGAATGCAAAGAGTGAAAGTATAGTTCTTAGCAAAACTATTTTAAGTGCGACGTTCTTAACTTTAGTAGAAACACTGTAACGTCAAAATCGTGTTTCAAAAGTGTTAGTTTAAGGTCGATTCACACTTTTTAGTCACAGTCATATCATACTGAGATATTACCGCCAAGACGGGCGATGTGCCTACACCGCAGGCCGAGCAACGCGAAGCCATGGAGCGTTATAAAGAACGAGGCAAGGAAGAAGAAGAAAGTCTCAGTCGTTTCCCATGCAAATTGACCAGATAGTAAGTCAATCAATTAATTGAAAATCTGTCAATTTGTATGGAAAATAAATGTGCCTGATGACTGAAAAGTGTGGATAGACCTTCAAGAGTGATTTCGATTGATTTTACTCTGCTTTTTTCTCAGTGTAGGGGGCCCACTTAAAAAGTTGGCGGGAGGGCCCCGAGTGAAGTTGTTCCGCCACTGCCAAAAATCGTGAAGCATCAACGCGATTGGGCGGGGAATCTACAACCAATGGACAATAATCGCATGCCGAAGAAGGTGTTGAACGCAAAACGAATTGACGGAGCGAGATTGCGTGGATGACCGAGAGTTCGCTGAAAGTACCGAGTAGGTGAGGACGCCCGAAACTGGAGAACAAGGTCGCGGCCAAGGTCCGACATCGGACTATCTTGGCCACATTGATGATGAACGTACTCGTAGCATGCACAGTAGACTGCGTAACGAAAGTTTGCACGTTCCACGCGAAACACCCATATGAATGCTCAGCACACAATGGGTGCGGTTCCGAAACGCACCGGTCGCATATGTTCCGACAACATGTTGTCCATTCTGATCCTGTAATTGCGAATTTACGAATAATAAATGATCTCCGGAACTTTTCGTTTACATATTCCACATAGGCAGACATACGGAAAACACCGAAAGTTATTGCTGATCCGAAAAACCGCATTTATAGGATCAAAATGATCAAAATGAACAACATGTTGTCGGAACATATGCGACCGGTGCGTTTCAGAACCGCACCTAATGAGTGCATTCAAGGAACGAAATATTGAGGAAATGCTACAAGAATTAAGCGCAGCTGAACCCTTTATGCGAAATGGGTTTGTCTAAACGCGAACAAGAATAAGAACAAAAAACCGGTTTTTATACGAAAAATGAATTTTTCTTTGCCTTGCTTCTCGCGAATCTCTTCTGAAAAACGGTTTGTGTTCTTGTACCCGTGTGGACAGGCCCAATGGGAATCCAATTGGAGTAAAAATTGTCTGGCTTTCGAAGATCCTGTGTTTGGTGTTTCTGGAGATGCTGTATGCCAGAAAGAGGTCAGATTTAGAAAAAAAAATGGTCAAGACTTATACATACGTTACAGTAAATGGAGGTTCTACGAATTAACGCCCCAGGAACTATCACCCCAAAACGAAAATGAACTATCGCCTAAATTTTGGGGCCATAGTTCAGAATAAACTTTTGCCCCAAAATAAAATGAACTATCGCCCCAAAATTTATGAACTATCATCCTAGAACTACCGCCCCAATTTTGGGGCAATAGCTCATTAGAACTATCACCCCAAATTTGGAATGAACAATCGCCCCAAATTTAGGTCATCTAGGGGACATTTCAATATCTGCGGCGCCAAATTTTGATGATGCCACTTCGTTAATATTAGCCTGAAACGACCGAATCTGCAATCCTTTTTTGCGAAATCGTAACGGTTCTCCAGATATTCAATGTCAAATTTTGACTTTTTTATGAAGCCATAAGTAATTTGATAAGAAAAGGGGGATATTTCCGCTTTACACATTGGGGAAAGTATTCGATGCTATCAAGTTGACGTTTTAATTTTAATCAGTCCCACTAGAATAGTAAGTTTTACCAATTAGTCAAAGATGTTAATAATATGAAAAGTCTAAATATATTTGCGAGCAAGAATTGAAAAGGTTGCTATAGACAGAGAGGCAAATTAAATTTAAAATTTAATTTTTGATGTGTAAAGCGGAAATATCCCCCTTTTCTTATCAAATTACTTAACTTATAAATCATTGAAACGAAGTGCAAATAGTAAATCAAATAATGAAAATGAATTATTGCCCCAATTTTGGGGTGATAGTTCATTTTTATAAAGGATGATTTTGAAGCGATAGTTCATTTGGAACTATTGCCCCAAATTGTATGAACTATCGCCCCATAATGATAATAATGATTTATCGCCCCAATTTCATATAAAATTTTTGGGGCGATAGTTCATTTTCGGTTTGGGGCGATAGTTTCTGGGGCGTTAATTCATAGAGCCGTAAATGGATGGTTAACAAGAGCGGCTATATACATTAAGCTTTCCATATACTTTCCGACCAATTGAACTATCGATTGAGCAAACGATTGCACCAGCGCCATCTAGATATACAGGCCGGATTATCAGATGATAAAAATGAATTTGTCATGTGGCTATGAACTCAAATAACACGTATTACAACAATAGCAATAGCAACAACAACATGTGCTCATGAACCAAATTGTGGAACTTAGGTTATGGCAGTGATTGCACACAATCGATGTGACGTCCGTACAGCCACCGCCGTCTATATATTAAGGCCGCAATGTAGACTCGTAAACGTCAAATCCGCAGTTGAAATTGTCGTCATCATCTCAAGTAGTGACGTCATGGTGGCCATATGGCATTTAGCCAGTGGCTTGTTACTTTTTATTTATCTGTGCGGTTGTACGATGGCAGCACCGCCGTCGAAACGTTTTACGTACTTACTCGTTTTTTTCCTACAATATCCGTACTATCTATTCGCGATCACAAATAAACTGATTGGTATCCCTAAATGGGGAAATCTTTCACTCTATGACATATTCTCCATGCACTACATTTTGAGTGTAAAAACTTCTGCACACTGTCAATAACCCACATAACCACTATCTTTTTAATTAATTGTTTGCCGTTCAAAGAACACATTTTCTAAACGAAACTCGCGAAAAAAAGTACACTCGCCCATCTGTGTGCCACTTTGTAATGTTTAGTCTCACTGCCTTGTTCTTGCTGTTGATGACGTGCTTATGTTTGTTTCTGTTTTTTTTTGCAGCCGTCAATAAATTGAATACGGATCCATGGCGTCATTATCCAGCTGAGTTGCGGCCTTGATGTATCTAGATGGCGTTGGTACAGCACATACACTATGCAATTTATAGTGCAATCTGAAATGACAGTCTCATGGTCCACACGACACAACACAACATTGCGAAAATTATACAGGATGTCCGGAAACTGCCGCATAAACGCACTGGATTGTGATTCCTCATGTGATTTCCAGCAAAAAAGTTGTACCAAAAATACCCTCTCAGCTTAATCCTTTAGCTGCCACAGGCATTTAAAGATTTTTGAAAAAATCATTTTCTTGCGCGACTTAAAGCCTAATATATCCAAAGCTAGAGCAGCTAGAATAGTGAAATAAAATGATTATTACAGCCAACAACAAATTTACCTTGGAGAAAATTGAGATGGAAAAAAAGATTGTTTTTGGGGCAAATCACGCAAATTCGACTTTGAAGCTCTGTACAAACCAAACCTCTTATCCGATTTTAGTGTGGTTAGTTTTATTTTACAGGTAAATTTGTTGGTTGTAATAATCATTTTATTTCACTATTCTAACCGGTCTAGCTTTGGAGATATTAGGCTTTAAGTCGTGCAAGAAAATGATTTTTTTTTCAAAAATCTTTAAATGCCTGTGGCAGCTAAAGTGTTAAGCTGAAGGGGTATGTTCCGTACAGCTTTTTTGCTGGAAATCAACTGGGAATCATAATCCGGTGCGTTTATGTGGCAGTTTCCGGACACCCTGTATATTTCGTGGCGATGGAAGATGGACATCCATTGCTACTTTCGATGGAGAATGACCGGCACAACCACAACATGAAGAATTACTACTGGCTAATGTCAAAATATCAGCAGGTGGAAACACATTATTGTCATGACAGATTGTAGGAAAAATTGCATGGCAATATGTTCTACACGTCCAATCAAAAAATTGGATTGGATGGTCACATACACCTTCCAATTTATTGGGCAATAAAAAAATTGCTTCAATCCTTATGGTCGCCATAGACTTAGCAATTAATTGCACAGTCAAAGCTCATTTCGGTGGAGAAAGCACATTTTCTGTAGAGAAAACTAATTTTCTCTTGCGATTTCGGTAGTGGAACCTAAAAAATGAGCTTTCTCCACAGAAATAAGCTTTGGTTCAATCGATTGGATAATAATATATGCGAATCTTTACATACATTTTCTTAGGTTCCAGAAAGAAAATAATAATAAAATGTAAGGCACCCAAATTGAAATCACACAAAATTGCAAAACCCCCAAATCAGACAGTTTGGCAGATAACAAAATAATATTGGTCAGAGCATGTAGTGCGTTTATTCCCAGGAAAGCCTCCAAAACCAAGCGCTATAAAAATTAAAATGCCGCACAAAAAAAATCGTGAGCCTCTCTTTAGTATTTACGCCGATCTCAATCTGTACATTGACTGTTGGAAAAAAAATTTTCAACTTTATTTCCGAACTAAAGCCTACGCATATTGGGCCAGTAGTAAAAACCTGGCGTCACAAAGACTAAACGGTTTCAAACCGGATTCACAGCAAACAACGGCCAATTAGCAGGCCCGTCAAATTCAAAGAATTGTAGGAGTTTCTTAGGGTTCGGTTCTAGGTACCGTTTTTAGTAATTAGTGGTTTAGCTGCTGTTTTTGACTTTTGTGACAAAGGAATGCAAGATTGCCTAAGGAGTTGGTCGCTTTCCGTAAAAGCATGCGCAATCACGAACTTTACTTTTCCGGCTTTGGCTAGGCAAAAAATCTCTTCTGGACTAAATGTCGCAACAGTGAGTTTTTTGTTCGATGAAAAATAGGAAAAATTCAATGGCACCAAATAATTGAAAATATTGGCACTAACTTCAGTAATACTAATGGTGCCTCTCGGAACGACTTAGGGAGCGACTGTAGTATAGAACAGAGAAAAAAGACATAAACTTCGCTAACTTACACTCGTACACATACACACATCCACGGATTCGCCGTGAGCGTGCGGCCTGCTGCGTTGAGCTGTTGTGTTGTACTCAGGCGAAGCAACTGCACTGTCTTTCAAGCAGTCTACGCTCTACGCTCTGGAAACCTATGAGGAACTTTGTATCAGTGGGAGAGACCAAGAATGACGTGTGACTTCAGAACACTGGGACAACTTGCTAGGGCTTAGCTTACGTAAACTCTTTAGTGCAGGGTTCTCGCTTAAAAGATTGGCTGAATGTTTTCTATTAAGCAGAGGAAAGACTGAATCATTTTTTGGTCTATGTAATTACTGACCTGAGAAACGACTTTCACACGATAGGACCCAGTCAGGAAAAGAAGACATCCACACACGTCCTTTGTAATTGTAATCCCCTGACGAACCGTCGCTGGATGCTCGGAATGAGCCATTTCTAGGCACTGACGACGTAGCTTCGGTCAGCCAATCTGCCGACAGCGTCACTTTTTAAATACGTTTAGGAATTCTTGGATCTCCCGAAGTAACATTGGTCCATATCCATACCCATACATGCAGCGAAGAAGGCACCTGAAGAGATGCACAGAACAGCAAAGGAGGTTATAATGATTCTGGCAATGATCTTTGCCTTGAAATTGTCGCGACCAAAACGATTTTCGAATTTAGTTTGCTTCCTCGATAACCCTGCAGAGTGGTCCATTTATTGAAACTACTTGGTTTTCCAAATAAGGGCAGACGGCAACTACCAACAACGACTTCATTCACATTTGTTCATTATCATCTCTAGCACGTAATTTATTAGGTGCGTTCTCTGAAATGCGTTTTTTTCCTTGCTGTGTGTTTTTTTTAGCTCCGTTTATTCTTGTACAGCCTCGTAAACTGTAAATTAATGAAGTATGAGACAGATCCAGCTATATCTCTGTTTTGGTCATATCCAGTAGTCCCTGTCTTAATGATGTGATGTTCAATTACAGGGCCCATCGAACTGTTGCTCAGAATTCGCAGAATTAGTCAGAAACCACGCGTCTTTTTTGCTGAGAAGTTTTATTTTAATAATTTTTAACATTATATAACTTAAGTCTAATGTAAATTATGCTGATAGCTTAATAAATTCTCAACAGCCAAAAGCTAATCAGAAGCTCTGTATTGACTTCCTACTAATCTTAAGAACAAAAACAAAAAATCCACTTTCAGAGGAACATACCATTTTCCTCGGGCATTTCGCGAATTAATACAAATTCCGTACAACAGCCATACAAATGAGGAGAGTGGAAGGCAGAACATAATTTGCTGATGACGACCACCATCGTTTCGTTTCTAAAAACCAATCAAACAAGTAATATTAACAAGAGTTCACTTTAAAGAGCAGCACCTCATAACCTTACCCTTAGCCTTATCCTTTTCATTAGGATCTGTCACTTCACAAGTCCGGTACGGTAAACTAGTTTTACGTTTAGTATTCGAAAAGCCTGGTATGTATACGCTAGGACGATTCAAAACGCCTGCAACCAAAAGCCCCGATAAATCCTGTTTGTTAAATAGAGAACAATTGAAGTCACTGAAAAACTCGAGAAAAACCCAGAGATAAACGCAAAGGCCTACCACTTCCAACTGATGAGCATACGGTCCTCTAAAGTGCATAATCATTTGAATACATGCGCCACCATGCAAAACTTTAACAGTTCGGGCGTCAACGTGCAACATCCATTCCGGTGCTTCCGTTACGTGACGAATATCTTCCAGGAATTGAGCTCTAAAAATGTTTTGCAGAGTTTTTATTTTTTACTGAGTAAGTCACGGGCTTTATCCCGATGTACTTACACTACAAATCGCGGTGGTTTCTGTAAATTGATATATTTCACGATATCATGATCCGGTTCAATATTGGCACATGCAAACCGCTCGCCTGAACTATTGGCACCGAAAATGACAATGGAACGTCCTAAAGCACCCACGGGACCTTCCAGCGGGAAATTGGAATCGCTGAGAACGACACGTTCCAGTCCAAGATCTGAAAATGCAAAAATTTAATTTTTCAATCCGTAACATTTTGTCAAGAGCACAAACTGAGGTCTGCTTGGTCACTATCGGAACCTGATAAGCTCCTCTTCATTACCTTCTACAGATGAACCTAAAGCTTTTAGCGTTATCTCTAATCTAGAGGTAAAACTTACCAATTTTCCCCACCCTAGCCGAAACGTCTCCAACATAACAACGTAACGGATTATCCGGTCCACATTCTTGTCGATAAAGATCTCCCTGCAATAAACCAAAAAGTTTGAAACATCTCCTAAAATGAGAACGGGCTGGGGCCGTATTTATTTACATTTAACGGATCCGCCAATTGTGTAAAGAAGGGATTCCACACATATCCTCCAGCAACGCATCGAGTATGTGTCTGTTGTACGGTCGCATCCACTCCGACTGGATTCACAAAAATTTGCCAATGATGATCGCGGGTCTAATCAAACGAAAAGAACAGTAGTACTGAGCAAACACTCTTCTCCGCATAAAACTCTTCTAAAAAATACACACCACATTCCGATCATTCTTTCCCGGATGTCTCAGCTTAATTTCCATAACGGTATCGCTGGTACTTCCATCTGAATAGATCAGCTGTTGCATTCGTATGTAACCGTAAGCATAGCCGGCCGGATGATGAAACGATGCAATAGCACTGACTTGACGCGCTTCGCTTGGACTGTAGCCCGATTCGATTGTACTACAGGCCCAGCGACGTTTGTTGCCCCTCTTATGAATTACCACCGATCGGCCAATGATACTTTCGTAGCCAAACAGCGGAATATTTGTGTCGTTATACCACGTTTTGTACTCCTTCAACCCGTCAAGAGTGCCAAATTTGCCACTCAAATCGCCCATTTCATATTGATCGGTGCTGCCTTGTGCAGGTGCAGGGGAATATTTTGGATCGACATTGTGCGGATTCCAGTGATCGTAGAGTGAAGTTTGTTCGCATGGGAATACCAAATTTGCTTCAACTGGAGTCTGAAACGAACAATATTGTTTTTGAGGAAATTTAAAAAGTCTCCAGAGGAGAGTGTGTGTTAATAAGCTCGAAAAAGCAGAGAGACGGTACGAGTTAGTTGATGTTTGATTTTTGTTATTTCTTAACTAACACACTAGCAATGCACAGGGAAAGTTTTATTGAAATGATGTGAGTAGTGCCGACAATAACGATAAACGAGTTCCTCTAGAAAGTCTACGGAAGAGAGTGTGTTAATAAGCTCGTAAAAGCAGGAAGATGGCAAGAGCTACTTGATGTTTGTTTCTTGTTATTTACTTATTAACTCATTAGGAATGAATTTAGAAAATTTTATAAAAATCATCTGAGCCATGCCGACGATAACGGCGAACAAGATATTTTCCGTTTTGACACGAATCTCTCCATAACTTTCAATTTACATACTTCTCTTTCATTTATCCCATTATCCTGCTACTTACCATGTGAATATGATAACCACTATTGTCATTCAATCCCTTAAAATCAACTTCAACATTTGTCACTTCATACTCCGATTGCTGGAATATCTCCATTTTGCCCTTCATCGTCAGAACATCGCCATTTGAATACCAGTCTCTTGCTACCGCTTTACGGCCATAATGTCCCGTTATTCTTGAAAGACAAACGAATATGATAAGTTGGTAAAGAAAAGAAAAAAATTAGTTTGTTGCTTACAGAGAACATGCCAGCCGCTCTCCTCTCGCCTTCGGACCAAAATCGTCGAACAAAACCAATGATTTCCCTAAAATCCCATTACTACCACTCAACGGAAGATTTTCATCGATAAACATTTTTCGACTAACCGCCGCAGCTTGCATTCGACTTCCGGCTATCGAAATCGTTCCCAGCCGATTGACCAAGTCCCCTAGCCGGCATAGCCACGGAAAGTGTGACTTGCATGTATCATCAGGAGCCGTGGGATTGAAGGCAACCGTATGCGGATTGTAAACGTCGCCAGCACTCAAACATCGTCCGCTCCAGTTGTAGAAATCCTTACCGGGCGGTTCCAAATTGATTGACCACCGATGCGCATGCGAAGTGTTCAGCGTCGAACCGTCGGCATGAATCAAGTACTCAATAATTATGCTTGTGTCGTGCCACGGCTCCTCCTTGGGCTGACGGAACAGAATTCGTCCAACAATGGGATAGCGGAAAAGCGCTTGCGCCGTAAACATCGGTTTTTGATAAATCCCGTTCTTTTGATACTGCAAAATTGTCGAACATCCCCACGCATCTTCGGTTATGTTCTTGATGTCCTGTCGATTGAATTTGTATAAAACGAGACCCCGATGTGCGACACTCTGCTTGCCCTGTAGTGGCAAAAATACATCCCAGTAGATTCCGCTTAGCTCCGAACTGGCACCGGGAAGAAAGTAGTTGTGATAGCTTCGCTTGTTGCGACTCTGTAGCTTTCCGGTAAGATCGCCCACGGCATATTGATCTTGTGAACCGAAACCGGGTGGTGGAATTGACTCCTTTTCCAATTCACGTGGATTGAAAACTCCTCCTGTTGCTGTGCAGTAGTCACTCTGGCCCGCACGTTGTGGAGCCGGTGGGAGTTCATTGATTCGCAGAGCGGCAACGTCTTCAGCATATTTTATGTTATCCTTCGTCTTGTTGCTGGCCGACGTGATTGTTATGTTTAAAAATGTCGGATCGAAGATTGATCGTTGAGTCAGCTGTACGTTCCCCTTGATTCCGTCGGTGTTTAGAAGAGATCTGAAGAGTATAATAAGCTAACTGCGTCAAATTAAATTGCCAAAATGGCTTACCTAAAAATCAACGGTGGAACATGACGAACTTTTGCACAAGCCATAAAATTCTCCGGATCCGCCGGATCCACAATCACCAAATACAACGTACGATGCGGAATATTCAAATCGGACGGTTGCAGTCGAAGCTTATTGTCATGAAACAGCATACGCTGCTCCTGTTTCAGCGGATTCGTTGCAACTTTAATTTTACCCGACCGTACATCCAAATCGCCCAGAGCATTACCATCGCCATAGCCTTGCGGATCGAAAAGTTGTTGCAGGAAATTACAATTATCCTCGGAACGATGATGATCGTGCTCAAATATGTCCGTGACGTAAATCTTCCATGAATGTTCGGTGGAAGGTTTAACACGTACATCCTGGGGCAACTCGTTCAAATGATAGAGATTTGAGTAGATTAGAGTGTCCCATTGATTTTCGTTCTGATCGGCTAGCCATCGGAAATAAATGGATCCTGAAATTGCCGACCTGAATCGGACTTCGGCGATGTGTTCCAGAGATTGATCTTGTGATGTAATAGTTCCACATGCTCGAACACGACGTTCAAAGTTGGTAAGGACGAGAGTTTTGCCCCAGATGCCATTTTTGCCTGTGAAGAGAGAAGGTAGATCATCATATAGTTCCATAAATTAAGGGTTTTCTGGGTCATCCGGCATAATTGATGACTTTCGCGGAAAATATTGCAAAATTGGAATATCTTTGAAAAGTTAATCGAATTATACAAGAAGTAAAGTAGTTTTGGCAAAAAGTTTACAACTTCCAATGGCGACGTCCAAAATTTGACGGTACAATAAAATTTTGGAGCGATAGTTCTTCTTGTTCCAGACCGAACAATAAAAACTCACAGAATATTCTGTTTTGTTTATGACATCGTATTAATTTTGATTGGAAACTCTTATCGTAATATTCTTCATTAAAGAAAATAATAATCTAGGGACGCGAGGAGCGTCCCGCCCGCCAAAGAAAAAAGAAGAAATTTGAACAAATCAAAAGTGAAAAGCGACTAAGACTATGTTTACACGACGGAACAAGTACAGGTTTTCGGACCTCTGTAGCTCCGACCCTGGTTGGTCCTGAGTGTTCAAATTCGGTATAGGTTGTCACTCGCGCCGTCTTACGAAGTGTAGAAAATTTCAAGAAGATACGATGAAAAACACCGGAGATATAAGTGTTTGAAAATCGCATTTTTTCGAAAATCTTGTTCCCGTTGTTCTTGTTGTTCATTGACAGGGCTACAGCCTTGCAGAGAGCATCTCGGGATTTGGTATCTTTTCCCATTGATAGAGTCTGTCGTGAAGGTGTGCATAGGCTATCGTTTGCTCCGATCCGTGGAGTAGAAAAAAAGATACAGCGGAAAATGTGAAAAAACGCATAGAGTTAAATCTTTTCATATGTTTTAAACGAAGCATTTTGCAAAAATCGGGGATAGGCCCCAAAAATGCCAAGAAAAGAATCGTAAAGTTTTGTGATTTGGCTGGACTGTTTCGAACAATCCCTTCCCTTGTATATGTTCTCTAAAGTTTTCAGTTGTAAAGCGTCTGCGAGAGCGGCGGCAAGGGGTCACAGTTCCAGTTTTTATTCGTCTTTTATACGAGTACGTACATATTACTATAATATTGGATGAACAAATAACATCCCGATGAGCCTAAAGCTTCCAGCAAACTGTAGAGGTTCACAAAACACACAGAACTCAGGTTACGAAGGAGGCTAAGGTTATCAAGGGCACAAAGGTTACCAAGAGGGTTGTTATTGTTATTATGTTCTCAAACAAAGTCGTGACAATAGGGCAGTGAATATTGAAAACTGCAAAAAAGAATTGATATCTCACAAAAACAACTCTGTTGTAAAAAGTTTCCGCCAAAGAAAAAGTTGTCAGCCGCAAAAAGGATTGATGTAATACAATCCCGCCAAAAAGCTCGCAAGGATATGCATTCAAAAGTGATTGAATTAGTTTATAGTTTCCACCAAACCAGCGTGGTGCGGTAAGCGTCAGAATTTGTGAAATAATTTCCGCCGCGATAGACCACGCTGAATTTGCCAATTCGTGTGGAGTCTGTGTTGTGTGTACCGCGTACCGCACCCGCGCTGGTTTGGTAGAAGCTAATTTCTTGTTTCTGTTTGGCGGGGAATTTTCATAGGAGTAACTGCAATCTTAAGAAAATTACGAAAGAACTTTATTGTTTAAAAAAGTGGTCTATAGGTACGAAGGAAAGCAAAAAAGTTTGTAAGACATTTTATTTACAAGGCTGGATAAGATTCGAGATTAAATCTGATCAGAAAAGAGCATAGCAGCAAATAGCACCCTCGTCAAGCTCCCCGCCGATAAGCGTTGAAAGAAATTAACTTCCAGCAAACCAGCGCGGTACGCGGTACACACAACACAGACTCCACACGAATTGGGAAATTCAGCGTGGTCTACCGCGGCGGAAATTATTTCACAAATTCTGACGCGTACCGCACCACGCTGGTTTGGTGGAAACTATAAACTAATTCAATCACTTTTGAATGCATATCCTTGCGAGCTTTTTGGCGGGATTGTATTATATCAATCCTTTTTGCGGCTGACAACTTTTTCTTTGGCGGAAACTTTTTACTGTGAGATATGATATACGCTACATCAATTGGCTATTTCCCATGGAGGCGAAAAATACATGGACTATGGTTTCATTATACCCTTCGCTCATAGAGTGAAAGGGTATATTGTTTTTGTTACGCCGATATTATGTAACACCTCAAAGGAGCCACCGGAGGTATGGCAAAGTATATATATAAATGATCAGGGTCGGTCCCTGAATCGAATAAGCCATGTCTGTCTGTCTGTCTGTCCGTGTGTCTGTCTGTTAGCACGATAACTCCCGAAATAATGAAGCTAGCGGTTTGAAATTTTGGTCAAATGTTTGTTTTGCTAAAATCTTGGACGGTATTGAAAATGGGCCAAATCGGACCACGGGTTCCCCTACCTCCCATACAAACTACCCCTCCTTGATATTTTAATTCGGTCATAACTTTCGGTAGAATATCGCTATCGACTTGAAATTTTGATCAATGTCTCATTCTGACATATACTTTGAGTTGATGGAAAGTGGATTAGGTCCGACTACCCCTACCCCTACTTCCCTCATATCTTTTGATAGAATGTCACGAAAAACTTCAAATTAATATCAAATGGTAGCCGTTGGATGTCTTGACAAGGTAATAAAGATGTGTCAGGTCCGACCCATCTACCCCTCCCTCCCCAACAAAAAATATGAAATTGAATATTTTGGGTTTTGCGTGCCTTCTAGGTCTGTACATGGGTATAGGGTATACACTCATCGTGCTATTCGCACGATTAGAACTCGGTCTCGTAACTTTGTCAAGTTCATTAAGCATCTCCGACCATACAAAAAGTATACATCATATATGATCAGCATGACTTGGGGAGTCGATTGGAGCATATCCGTCTGTCTGTCTGTCTGTCTGTCTGTTGCGACGCGTTTTACTCGGCGGGTATTGAAGCTAGCAAGCTGAAATTTTGCACACGTGCTTCTTATCGTTGCAGGCTGTTTGTATGTTTGATTCACTCAAATTGGATCACTGGGTCATGGGGCTGCCATACAAACCTAGCTCCCCAATTTGAGTTCTTCTAAGAAAAACTTTTTTATTTGTGTACCAATTTCAACCAAATTTCACACAAATATGTTTCTATAGATAACACAAAATATATGCAAGAATGGATCAAATCGGACCATGGGGTCATGGGGCTGCCATACAAACTTAACCCCGCAAATTAGGTTATTCTAAGAAAAACTTTTTTATTTGTAAACCAATTTCAACCAAATTTCACACAAATGTATTTCTATTGATGACACAAAACATATGTAAGATTGAATCAAATCGGACCATGGGGTCATGGGGCTGCCATACAAACCAGACCCCCCATATTGGTTCTTCTAAGAAACATTTTTTACACCAATTTCACAAAACCTTGAATCAATGTGTCTTTAGCAAAGCAACTAAAAAGTTCAAAACGAATGGAATCGTACTGTGGGGTCATGCTCCGGCAACCCCAATAAAATTTTCCGAGTAAATATTTTTATTTGGCCACTAATTTCAACCAAGCCCAAAACTTTTGTCAAGACGGAAGAAAAAGAATGAGGAGGGGGATTAAATGCAAGTCATAGGTACGCCCGAAAGAACTTTTAGCCCAAGCGAAGGGTATCCAAATTTCGGCCGCGCCCGAAATTAGCCTCGGCCCCGGGGTTGGCGAGCGAAGCGAGCAGGGGGCGAAGCCCCCTAGTTCATATTTTGGTTTCGTTCAAAAACATCTAATAACCATTACTATGAGACAATTTCCGTGTAAAAAATGTTTGTTAAGAGTCATAGAGTATTATGCTGACGAAGCCATACCTGTAAATGGGGGTTGCAGCAGGATATTAACCCTAACCAAACCTCAAAAACTGGCCAAGGATCCGCTTTAACTTAATCAAGTGGCTTTTCACGTTGTCAATAGAGTTAAATTGAATCGGGAATGTTTGGGGAGGGTTGATTCAACGAATTAAAAAAAAGTTTGCCACAAAACGGACCAATAACGGAAGTAAGTGGATATATGGTTTGTGTTGGAACATGCCGTAAGGATTATCTCCAGAGGACCAACAAAAACTTTTTTTTTTTCAAAATAATGGACAATTTAATGAGAAATAATGAAAGAAATCATCTTATCGAATCAGAACATAATATTTCAATTAAAACCAGTTTTAATCAAATTAACAGAAATGTGCTTATTATTATGTCCAAATTTTTTTAGTCGGTTCGTACTTTTTCAAAGTAAATGAAAGCTGTTATTTAAAGTATGTATTTAAATTCTTCCATATGATTTGATTTACTTAATTAACTACTTGGCTACAGGGTGATAAGAAAAGTTCGTATGGATGTACTTATTTTTTTGGCCATATGTGTATATATAAATGATCAGAGTCGGTCCCTGGTTTGGTTGAGCCATGTCTGTCTGTCTGTCCGTGTGTCTGTCTGTTCGCACGATAACTCCCGAAATAATGAAGCTAGCGGTTTGAAATTTGGTCAGATGGTTCTTTTGATAAAATCTTGGACGGTATTGAAAATGGGCCAAATCGGACCAAGGGTCCCCCCCATACAAATTACTCCTCCTTGATATATTCATTCGGCCAATTCTTTCGACAAAATATCGCTAGCGACCTCAAATTTTGGTTAATGCCTTATTATAACATATATGTATGTACTTTGAGCTGAGGGAAAGTCAAAAAGGCCTTACCACCCCTACCCCTACCTCCCCTACAAAGCTATATTTAGCCAAATCTTTTGATAGAATGTCGCGAAACACTTCAAATTTATGTCAAATGGTAGCTTTTGGTAGCCCCTTTAAGATATTAAAAGTGCACCAGATCCCCCTCCTCCTCTACAACAAAAAATTAAAATGTAAATTTTAGGTTTTGCGTGCCTTCTAGGCCTGTACATGGGTATAGGGAATACACTTATCGTGCTATTCGCACGATTAGAACTCGGTCTCGTTTTACATAGGTTAGAGGGGAAGCTTCGTTGGTGAAAAGTTCCAAAGAGATAGCTGTAGAGGGAGAGGCTCCAGGAACGTTTGTAGATCGTTTCCATTAATTTCAAGTTCTGATGAAAACGCAGGAAAATGTTATCAGGCGATCATTTGTCTGTGGCAGGTTAACAATAAATATCACCAGTAGGCTCTTTCAAATGTAGTTTATTTTCACCTACAATCCAACGATTCTCAGATTAGATTTATATCAAAGGAAATAACCAGTGGCGTAACGTACGGTGTTCCATGTGTTCAGTGGAACACGGGCCCCAAGGCACAGGGACCCCAAGGTCGAAAATATAAAGAATAGATCCTTGGGTAACTGTTCTTTTTAAGACATTTATTTTTATTAGTTTGCGAGACAATAGGCAAACCAGCAGAATCTAAGATAGAGACAAAACATTCCGTGGCGTAACATTTTTGAAAATCTTTGTATTCGAACTTAAAGCGAGGGTCCTGTCTTTGTGTAGTCAATTTTTTGATTTACATATGTATTTGAAATCCCACTGTGACCATGAATGTTTGTGTTGTCTTTATAAAGACGGCATTCGTCCAATTGACGAATTTCAAAATTGAGTTAAATTGATAAATTTCAAGATCAAATTGACGAATTTCCATTTTAAATTGTTGGACTTCAACATCATGTTGACGAAATTCTATTACAATTGGCGAATTTTAAAATCATGTTGACGAATTTTTATGTCAACTTTACTAATTGTCAAATCTTTTGTGCGAGCTTCCAGATCAAATTGACGGATTCACATTTCAAATTAGTCTTAATTTGTCAAGATATTCGTCAATATGTGATGGTAATTCGTTAATTTGTATCGGAAATTCGTTCACAACATTTTGCAATTCGTCAATTTCACATGGAACTTCGTCACTATGATATGAAAAATCGTCAATTTGTAATGGGAATCCATTAACATCATTTTTAAATTAGTCAAGGAAATTCGTTAATTTGGAGCATGTTTGTGTTAATACTTTTAAGATAAAGCATAAATATTAACATTAACTTAAGACGAAAATCGGCGGAAATAGAAAACTACTAATTTTGTACACGGGGAAGCTTGATCTCCGAAGCATTTAACTATGGATACTGGAGAGACGCAACTTTACAATTGACATAATTTTGTAATAAAACAATCATCAGAGCTATCAGTAAATTAAGAAGAAAATGTCTGACAAGCTTATTGAGTGGGAATTTGTCTAAATATCATCTTTTCTGGTGTTTGGTCACGAAAATTTTAAAGAGATATAAAGGTTCGACTTGCAGAAAGAAGTGGTTATCTTAAAATGCGTTAAATTAAGTCATTGTGATCCAGTTCGTTGAGTTTTTGAATACTGAAAGAATAGGTAGTGCTCCATCATAAAAAATATATTCACAATGTTGTAGATATACTTGTCGAAAGATCGTTCATTAAGTAAAAAAAAATTTTTTATCTAGGATTAAAAAAATTAAGAAATATAAGTGTGCGGCTAAGCCATTTTGTCCAGATAACGAATCAGTCGTTTCTGCTACAGGACGCATTTTTTTAGGGGAATTCTACCAAATTTCATTTCAATCGATGAAATTCGCCATAGACACGCCAACGACTTAACTTAGCCATGGTCGTCAGAGTTGTGAGCTAGCTGGGTTGATCCTCAGATTTATGGTTAAAACTTCTAGTCTAGGACCAATGACAGTTATATACGAAACAGGCATTTAGGCGCACTTCTCGAGGTGGTGTTTTTTTTAGTAGCTTCTATTTAGCTTAGTGATAAATAGTCAAGTAGGACATGTTGATGATCTTCACAAGTTCTCCAGTATATGTATTCAAATTTATACTTTTGTCTGAAATTATCAAATGTTGAAACATGTTCCTTAAACAGAAGATTTTCGTTGCTCTTGCTCATTTGTGGACTGCTGTAAATGCGAGTTCCATCAATATTTCCTTGGATTAAAAAGTCGTACGTGGGGGGGCCCCATTCCAATTTACGCCACTGGAAATAACAGACTCCATGGGCTGCGACCGGTGTTCGATTTAGCTGGCTTTAGTTAGAGAAGGAAGTGCCGAATGCCGAATGCTCTCTTTGGCAGTTCATCTCCCGGTTCGTTGACAAATAATGTTCTATACGCAGGCTAAAAAAGAACTGAACTTATAATTTTTCCTCTGAATATAAATTCGGCATCAAAAATCGACCGCGTATGGGATGTAAAGATTCCCATGCATTAGTATGCGTAAACTGCAGTAGATTAAAAAAGGTCACTAGCGTATTTACTCGTAGACTGAAGGCTAGAGTCTGGCCAGGCGCAAGGTAAATCCGGTCCTGCTTATCAACTATCATTTTCGCCGTGGAAGTTCTTCGCATTCGAAATAGTTTCAGGTCAGAAAATTTCTAATATACGACGAAGACACGTATTCACAAAAAATCGCAATTTCTTAGTAACATTTGCAGTTACTTTCCATGTACTGCTTCCATACACTACCACTGAAAACAACAGAGAGCGCAACATACACATCTTGGTTTTAAATGCTCAGATAACTGTTTTGCCAGATTTTGGCCAACATGCTATACGCACCTTTCGCTTTGTTGACACGATCAGCGATTTCCTGCTTTGTATCCCCATTTTCGGCCACGATGCCGCCAAGGTAGAGGAATACATCCACCTGTTTGTATAGTCTGCCCGTTAATATGAATTCCAAACGGTGTTGGGTTTCCTCTTCTTCTATTATTACCCTGACTCCTAGTGGAGCATGGTGCGCTGACGAATACCGTGTGTAATCGTCAACGTTACAAAGACAACTGAATTCGGAGTGTGATTGGCTTCATTCAAATTGTAAGAAAACGACCGGACGGGTAAACTTGGACGATAAGAACCATCGTATGATCATTTCACACTATCCGATCAAAACACGGACCGGCGAACAATAATCACACAGCAATTATGTATAAATGTTGCCATGCACGCTCCAAAGTTAGTGTACAATGAAATGACGAGTCGACAAGAATAAAATGCAAGTAAAACACGCGCTAATTGTCTTTGCAAAACGCCTGAACTATTGGTAGATGCAATCGTCTTATCGATCGTACGAAAGATCTTACGAAAGAAAAACAATCGTGTCACGATTTTTTCTTTCGTAAGACGCGTTCTTACAATGTGAAATGGACAATGCTTGTCTGCTGGCCACTACAAAAGCTCTCTTGTCTTGCAAGTTTACCCGTCCGGTTTCGTCTTACAATCTGAATTCAGCCATTCGGTTGTCAGCCGTACCACTTCCTAGTCGCATTATTAGTTTTTATTATTCTATGATAAGAATATCTCTTATCATCTTCTGAATAATAAACTTGCGACGAGTCGTGCCGAGTTTGGAAACTCGTTTCTCTATGAGTATGATATCACAGAGTGGCGACCGAACGATCACGGCCACAGAGCACACAGAGTTTCCTCTACCCATATAAATTTTGGTTCTGATGGCATTCAGACATTTTATGGTAAAACACAAAATATAGATAAATTGTTGAACAGAAATCGCGCAGTTTGGGTTTTTCATTCTTATTTATTAATTATATGTATAATAGCAAAAAAGGCCCGGCCAGAGAGAATGTCCAGCTCGAAATTTTTAAATGAGACCTCAACGGAATAATATCATAGAAAATTTTGGTTGCCAATCAAACCTGGCATGCGTTCAGCTGCACTTTTGTCGATTTCCAGCGAAGTAAATATCTTCACTATACAAATTTCCCGATGAGAAACTAGTAAAAACTTGTGATATGGTCGATTGGCCTTGTCTACCACTTATCTGAGCTAAGAAGGCTTCCGTAATTTGGTCGGTGTAGTGCTTAGCATACTCGCCTTTGAAGTACAGGGTCGTCGGTTCGATACCCACTATGAACGGATTCAGCTTATAATAGATCCACGTGACGGACTATATTCACACTCAGATGTTAAATGAGTACACATTTATGGACATATTTACATAATTCGCCAGAGCGCCCTGTTGATCCCAATGCTTCTACAAAAATCGTCAAGATCATGTAAATATGAATTTTTAAAGGTGTGTGTTGCTAGAGACGATGATGCGATGGTCGCTTAGCGATCCTAGTTTAGGATCAAATTCAGAGGCCTATTTACATATGTTTCTCATGAGGCTACACTCCTGGTATTGACTATCGCCGAAAGGAACATTTCTCTGTAAAAACATCTACGCATATAGTGCTCGGATCCGGTTGTCTAACTGTACCGGGCCCCGAAATTTTGCTTTGCCTCTGGCAATAAGCTTCTCAGGGATGCCCCTTTTGCGCAAGGTTCCCCACATTGAACTCCGGTGTACTAAACATATTGTACAGCCTTTTCAATATCAATGAAAAGCAAGTGAAGGTGAAGCGACAGGTTAAACCAACGCCGTCTAGATATTAAGGCCGCAATGTAGACTCTTAAACGTCAAATTAAGAAACGAAATTGCATTGCATTGTTTTTGTTTTTAATGCCGTCATATGCTTGTTGCTGTTGTTTGTTCGTGTAAATCCAAAATTTAAGAGCTAAACTATGACGTCATTGTACAGCTGATTTGCGGCTATGATATATCTAGATGGCGTTGGTTCAACTCAGCGCATTGCTCGATGATGATAATTCGCAAGGTTTTAATGTGGTGGACACAGAAGAATCCTTTAGGGAGTTTTTTTTTATAATTACATTAGGAAATTAGTTTTATCCCCTAGACGAATAAAAAACATTAAAAAAAAAAATTGCCATAATTGAGCGGATAAATTTCGTTTTACATTTTTTTCTTGCATGCATAAATAAGTGGATGCGTTGATCAACCTTCAATTTAAAGACATTGTGAAAGCTTATTGGTGTTAGTGCTTTAAAATATACAAATGCTTAAACGAGATTGTTTTCCCAAATTACTTCTTTACTCACTTTAAAATAACCACAAATAGATCACAAAGCAAGAATTGTCTGACTCTCTTTACAACTTACGAAAACTTGCATTATATACTCAAGAAAACAAACAAACAACTTCTTACCTGTCAGACTCAACTCTTTAAACCATGACGATGTCTCATTACCAGGCAACACCAAATAGCCCAAATCGTCATCGAAATCCATCAACATCGCACCCAACTTATCCGAACTGCATCGCGAACTCGGATCCACATCACGATAATCAACCGGGAATTGGGCTATTCCCCAGCTCCAACCTTGATCGGGAAATTGCAATGTCGTTTCCAAATCTGCTCGAATTTCCACTGTCGTGGCGTTGTGCTGGAGAAAGTGAATTTCGCCGTGCAGACCATGTTGCGAGATATAAGCCACCAGCTTAGCGCCGCTCACTACTGCAAAAGCAAATCCGGATTTTAGTCAGATAGCTCAACGTAATCCTGAGGAGGATAGGTCAAGACTGCTGGATCAATCTTACCTTGTTGTCCGGGCAGGAAGCAAAAGAAAAGTGCAAGAATGCACTTTGCCACGAATGTTAACATGGTAACTTCGTGAAGGTTCAAAAAAAAGACTCCTACACTATAGATACAACTCTTACCGGTTCACACACATTTTACTCACCAGGCGATTGCGAGTGACTAACTTTTGAACACGAAACTGGTAAGTGGTAAGCGAAGTTGTGTGTATCTGCAGATAGGTGGTTGAGGTGGTTGGGTTTTCTTATGATTGCTTGTGCTTTGATTGGTTCAGTTGGTTACCTTGGGTTTCTCTTGAGACTTCTCTTAGACTTATTATTTAGCACTAGCAGCAGGCTAGCTGCGCGAGCGCTGGAGAAGAGAGTGTGTAAAAGAAACCATGAATGTACATTGTATGCAATTAATTCTTTAAGAGAACAAATTATAAAATCCATGCACTTGTTTCATATCCGATAATTATGTATGCACGTAACGTATTTAAATTGAAACTTTTGTTCTATTATAAAAACAGATTTTGGTTTCGTTTCGGTTAGGTTGGTAAACTTGGATTTAAATTTGGATGGGTGCGGTCCTTATTTTGAATTTGTTTCGGTTTGATCTAAAGATTTTGTGAAAATATCCCAATTCAAGGGAAAAACTAAAGCCGCACATACCTAGCTAATCCAGACCTGAATTCATTAATGTATGGATTCAAGTTCTGTCAAATGAATTAGCAAGGGGCGGATTTGGATGTTACAACACCCCAGACAAATCTCCTATCAAGGTTAAAAATCCTTGAGTACAACCCGTGGTCAGTATTGAGCAAATTGAAACGGCATTTGCATTCAATCAGACTAACTAGGATGAATAGGCAGTAGTGATTTCCATGGGCATACCCAAAGGGAGATAGGGACAGATGCTGACCTTGAGACAGGGAAACTTAGAGACTGTCATCCGCACAATTATGCTGAAACTGCAGTTCCAGGCATTGTTGTTCGAATTGGCATATCCACGTCCACGTGCGAGTATCACAACGCGTAGTTACCCATTTATATGACACTGTTTCGTTGTTAACGTCGTCGTCACCGTGGAGATTTCTTGCATGCACCTAACTCGCTGCACTAGTAGCTAGTAAGTAGCATCGTCTGAAGCTACAGTCACATTTGGCGAGCTACTAGTACATACTAGTAAAGTTGCATTCGAGAAATCACCATAGGCGACGACACGTAATAAACAACGAAAACAGTGTCATGTAAATGGGTGACTATGCGTTGACGTCGTCACCGAAAGTGTGATGCAACTAGTCACCCTATATACAGGAGTTAGTTGCAAACGTGAAATTACTACGGTGACGACGTCGTAAACAATCAACAAACTGTTGTGCAATTTGACTAGTAGCTAGTCAACAGACACATTTCCTAGATACTAGTGGAATAGGACATGTTCAATTCGACTAGCACCCAGCCAGCGAGTGAATATACGCTAAAATTATTTTTCGGTGGATTTCGAATTAACTGCTCAACCGATCGACACGAAATTCAGTGTGAATGTGTAAAATGGTAGGGTATTTGCTACGAATGCCTTCGAGATTACGAAATGGTAACAGGGTGTCCGAGACGAGGTGCGAAAGTCGATTATTCTATTTGTCATCGGAAAAGGGTGTATCGGCTCGTATATCGACATGAAATTCAGTGTAAATTTGCAGAATGGTAGGCTGTTTGCTACAAACACCTTTGAGATTACGAAATATCAACAGGGTGTCCTAACAAAGGTGCAAAAGCTGATTATAATCGGCAATAAATTTAGTGTGAATATGTAAAATGATAGGGTATTTGCTACGAATACCTTCGAGATTACGAAATGGTAACAGGGTGTCCGAGACGAGGTGCAAAAGTAGATAATAATCAGCAATAAATTTAGTATGAATGTATCGAGTGGTAGGGTATTTTCTACGAATACCTTTGAGAATCAAAAATGTTAACAGGGTGTCCCAAACGAGGTGCAAAAGTAGATCATTTTGTTAATATGGTTAAATGGATTTACCAGATGACCAGTGTTTGTATATGCCGGTTCATTTTATTTGTCATCGGAAAATGGTGTATATCGACATGAAATTCAGTGTAAATATGTCGACTGGTAGGTTATTTGCTAGAAATACCTTTGAGATTGGGAATTGCTAACAGGGTGTCCTAAACGAGGTGCAAAAGTAGATAATAATCAGCAATAAATTTAGTATGAATGTGTAGAATGGTAGGATATTTGCTACGAATACCTTTGTAGTCGGGAAATGTTATCAGGGTCTCTCAAACGAGGTGCAAAAGTGGTTGTCATAATCAGCATACCCAACAAACAATGGCTAACAACACAATACAAAAATTCGAAAAACCTGCGGTTACAGAAAACATTCACAACGAGACTGAGTTCTAATCGTGCGAATAGCACGATGAGTGTATACCCTATACCCATGTACAGATCTAGAATGCGCGTAAAACCGAAAATATTCGATTTAATTTTTTTTAAGGTGGGAGGGGTAGATGGGCTGAATCTCGCACATCTTTTATAACGGCATCCAGCAGCTATCATTTGCGATAAATTTCAAGTTTTTCGGGACATTCTATCAAAAGATATGGCGGACTATTGCTTTGTAGGGGATGTAGGGGTAGGGGAAAGCAGACCTTCTCCACTTTCCACTAACTTCAAGCATAAGTCACAATTTGGCATTGATGAAAATTTCAGGTCCCTAGCGACATTCTGTCGAAAAATAAGGCCGAATTACACTATCACGGAGGGGTCATTTGTATGGGAGGTAGGGGAACCCTTGGTCCGATTTGGCCCATTTTCAATACCATCCAAGCTTTTATCAAAGCAATCATCTGACCGAAATTTCACACCGCTAGCTCCATTATTTCGGGAGTTATCGTGCGAACTGACAGACACACGGACGGACAGACAGACAGACAGACGGACATGGCTTATTCGAATCAGGGACCGACCCTGATCATTTATATATATACTTTGCCATACCTCAGGTGGCTCCTTTGAGGTGTTACATAAATCGTCGTAACAAAAACAATATACCCTATACCATCTTATGGGTATAGGGTATAAAAAGTGACTCTTTGCTGTGCATTTTCGTCGAAGGGTCGCTACCCCTATTTTTTCTATAGTCTGTATCTGCGACTAGTGTCATTTTAGCATTTCAAATAGAAAAGGCAGAGCCAGGCTACTTTTAGTGTTTTGGAATCAGTAGAGGGCCAGGTGTCTAAAAACTGTTTTTGATAAAAAAAACATGTTTATCATATTTATTTATAATTGTGACTGGCATATAAAGAAGAAGAAGACATTTGAGAGACCCTGATAACATTTCCCGACTACAAAGGTATTCGTAGCAAATATCCTACCATTCTACACATTCATACTAAATTTATTGCTGATTATTATCTACTTTTGCACCTCGTCTCGGACACCCTGTTACCATTTCGTAATCTCGAAGGTATTCGTAGCAAATACCCTATCATTTTACATATTCACACTAAATTTATTGCCGATTATAATCAGCTTTTGCACCTTTGTTAGGACACCCTGTTGATATTTCGTAATCTCAAAGGTGTTTGTAGCAAATAGCCTACCATTCTGCAAATTTACACTGAATTTCATGTCGATATACGAACCGATACACCCTTTTCCGATGACAAATAGAATAATTGACTTTCGCACCTCGTCTCGGACACCCTGTGACCATTTCGTAATCTCGAAGGCATTCGTAGCAAATACCCTACCATTCTACACATTCAAACAAAATTTATTCCCGATTATAATCAGCTTTTGCACCTTTTTTAGGACACCCTGTTGATATTTCGTAATCTCAAAAGTGTTTGTAGCAAATAGCCTACCATTCTACAAATTTACACTGAATTTCATGTCGATATACACCCTTTTCCGATGACAAATAAAATTATCTACTTTTGCACCTCCTTTGGGACACCCTGTTAACATTTTCCTACTTCAAAGGTATTCGTAGCAAATACCCTACCATTATACACATTCCCACTGAATTTCGTGTGGATCCGTTGAGCCGTTAATTCGAAATCCACCGAGAAATAATTGTAGTGTATATTCACTTCCAGTAGAATAATTGAACATGTCCTATTCCACTATTAACCCTCATCCAGCGGCAGATTTTTTCAACGCTTGCCGGCGGCAAAGGTACACCTGTACCTTAGTACATTTTGTATGAAAATCTTCACTATTTGTATGAATTTTGACCGTAAAACCGTTGTATTATGTTGACTAGTCACAAATTAGTAACTGTTTTTGCCGAACTGAATGTTTTAAGAAGTTGGGTTTATGTGGCTTTAATTTTTGGAGTGGGTAAATTTAGAAAATAGGCAAAATTTTAAAAAGAAAATTGAAAAAATGGGTTGCTTGTAATTTAATTTTGACGAAATCTAAAATTGATTTACAAATGAAAAGTAGAAAACGGTTCAAATTAAGTCATTAATGATTTTAGAAGAATTTGGTATTTTTTGATTTGCGAATTGTTGAGTCTTTGGTTAAAATTTACCCCCCTGCCCCAATATATTATTCTGTTTCTAGAACCCGTTATCGCTAACGAAAAAAAAACGTCAATAATTATCACATTCTCGTTATTTTCCATAAAACAACAATATTTGAAGCAATAAATATATTGGAGAAATGAGTAAATGTGTTATTATACGAAAGAAAGGTCCTGTCAAGCAACAAGCAAGTAGAATCGGCTAGTATAATTTTTCAGTCTCTAATCTTTGTAAATTTAAACTCAGGCCAATTACTGTAGTAGAAAAATATCTAAAATTTTAATTGTGATTGTTGTTGGTTAATTGTAATATATTTTCTCGTATATGTAATTAAATCGAAGGACTAATTGAAAAATTAAAACAAGAAACCAAAGAACCGGCATATTCTATAGCAGTTATCGGTATCTATATATGGTACCGACGTACAATTCAACCAAGTTTATGTACCACCCAAACATCCATTTACAAATTTGGTTGGACGCTTCTGCTGGTTGTCAGCTGAAACTTCAAAAGGAACTCCGGTGGACGTCCCGAATTACACAAATCATAAATATTAGGTGATGGAATACAAATTATGGGAATTTGTGGTATAGAAAATCAACCGCTAAAATCCAAAATTTTGGCATCCAAAATTTTAGCATTTGTTACAAACCTAATTTTCACTAGATGTTATGTGGGGAAAGAAGGCGTAATACATTGTATTGGTTGCCCCAAGCCATTACATACTTCAAAAAGTTTGGTATGCCAGTAAAAGTCTTCAGATTGATGTCAAATAACCAAACACCGCTGTATGAGTTATCCTAGTCCTTATAGATCGATATCTCCAAGGACCTTGATCATTACAAATAAAAATCGTAAATCAAATACTTCTGTACATCACTCGATTCTCAACTTATTGATGCTATAATAAGTTGCTCTAAGCATGAGCATTCACCAAAAATATTTTATTTTCGTCTTTTGTAAATTTTCTTTCATACAAAATATATGAAGGTACAAATGTACCTTTGCCGCCGTTAAAGGGTGTAAGATTAATTTTGCTCCCTAACTTGGGGATGGGTGGTCACACATATCTGAAATTTGGAATACATATTTTAAACTAAAATCGTAGAGATGTCAGAAAATTTCAGACCGATCGGACCCATAGCAAAAAAGTTACGGTGTTTTAAAAACGAAAAAGGTACACCTGTACCTATCCCGCTGGATGAGGGTTAAATACATTTTACTACTTACTAGTAAAATTGCATAACACTTTTTTGATTGTTTACGACGTCGCGTCGTCACCGTGGTAATTTCGCGCATACAACTAATTCCTAGGTAGATAGGGTGACTATTCACGCGTCTAGTTGCACACACTCTCGGTAACGAACGTCGTAACAACGCGTAGTCACCCATTTATATGACACTGTTTCGTTGTTGACGTCGTCGTCACCGTGGAGATTTCTTGTATGCATGCACTAGTAGCTAGTACTAGCACGGTCTGACTGTAGCTTATCTGTAGTTTAATTGATAACATCATCGGATCCTGTAAGTTTGGTTTTCGCCAATAGTCGTTCGTACCCTACTAGCCATTGCATAAGGAATGCGTCGATGCCGCCATCTTGAATTCTTGGATGAAGTGTATCATTCCATTTGTTCTAGCCGCGGGACTAAATTCCCTTATACAGGGTGTCCGGAAACTGCCGCATAAACGCACTAGATTATGACTCCTCATGTGATTTCCAGCAAAAAAGTTGTACGGAACATACCCCCTTAGCTTAACCCTTTAGCTGCCACAGGCTTTTGAAGATTTTTTGAAAAAAGCATTTTCTCGTACGACTAAACCTTCAATATCTCAAAAGCTAGACTAGCTAGAGTAGGACAATAAGATGATTATTACAGCCAACAAATTTACCTAAAAAATAAAACCAACGCCACTAAAATCGGAAAAGAGGCTTGATTTTTACAGAACAGTCAAATTTTTGTGATTTGACGCAAAAACAATATGTTTTTCCCTCTCAATTTTCTCCAACTTCTGCCAGGGTGAGGTGCTCGTACGTTTCTTTTAAAAATTGGCCTATAGTCTTACATCATTTTATTCTATAGCTTTGTTATTTCTAACAGTGCAAAAAACTAGGGCTAATTTTAGCTCGATTTCGACATACGAGTACTTTGAATAGATTTTACCAATTGCAGATTTTTAGGAGCAGTGTGAATTGGTATTAAATTCGAGCTAAAATTAATCCTAGTTTTTTACACTTAACGTATAAAAACTGTTAGAAATAATATAGCTAGAATAAAATGATGTAGGAAAGAATTGTACAAGCACCTCTTCTTGGCAGAAGTTGGAGAAAATTGAGATGAAAGAATAGATTGTTTTTGGGTCAAATCACACAAATTTGACTTTGAAGCTCTGTTAAAACCAAACCTCTTATCGGATTTTAGTGCGGCTAATTTTATTTTATAGGTGATGGCTGTGATAATCATTTTATTTCACTATTCTAGCTGGTCTAGCTTTGGAGATATTGAGCTTTAAGTCGTGCAAGAAAATGATTTTTTCAAAAATCTTCAAATGCCTGTGGCAGCTAAAGGGTTAAGCTAAGGGGGTATGTTCCGTACAACTTTTATGGCGAACTTGATCAACTCTTCGGGGAAATTCATTAAATTTGTCATCAGTTCCAGCATGATGAATTCGCCAGTGAAACTAATCGTTCTTTTCATCAGTTCCTTTCTGATGAATTAATTCATTGATGATCCGCACTGCATCTATCATCAGTACCTCTCTAATGAAATCATGAGGGAAAGTCATGTTTGGGTTCACGTGGTCCTCATGCAGTCGTTCACCATATCTTTGAAAAATATATAACGGCTCTAGTACACAGTCATATTTCTATTATAATATGCTTAAGCCTACACGGTTTTAAATTTTTACAGCTTTCAGAGTAGGCAATTGGATGCCAACTTTCAGAGTTGTAAATTTACAACACGCATTTAAAATTACATCAATATATTTAACCCATTTCCAACAAAGATTTAATTTTAAATTCATAGAGGGAAACAAGTCCCATACCCATGTGTAAAATTAAATTTTTTATTTAAAATTAACTTAACGTTAACTCAGCCGTTTATAGGCAATTTCGAGTCAACGTTACAATGCATATAATTTCGGAGTGTATATAATGTTGCAAGCACTATATATTTCCTATCCTCACATGTTCGAAAATTTTGGACCACGCCGAGATTCGATCTACGGACCTCTAGATTACTAGCATCGTAGAGTGGCGACTCAACCAAGTGCGCCACACAGCGTAGCAGAATACTATCGACAAGATTTACGAAATGTAAAAATGAAATGATGAAAAATCATTTGATTTAATTTTACATTAAATGATGAAAAATCACAAATCACTTGATTTAATTTTACATTTTTTGATGGTAAAATTACAGTAGCAATGTGATTTCACAATATTTTATTTAAAATTTAATAGTTTTCATTTATTTTAACCTTTTGCTAAAGAAATGTGTAAGATTAAATGTCAAATTTTTTTTTAGCTTTTTTTTGTAGTAATTTTTACTACACTTTGTGTGGGAAATTCAATGAACTTTTTACTGTGTACTTGATTTCGTTTAATGCACGTCTAAAAATTTATACTGAATGAATCGAGTAGGCTTAGGCATATGACATACATATTATAATAGAAATATGACTGTGTAATGGAGGCCTAAAGGAATTTAGTCCTGCGGCTAGAACAAATGGAATGATTCGGTTCATCTATAGATTCATGATACCGACATCGATGCAATCCTTATGCCATGGCTAGTAGGGATGTATTTAAGCAAATTGACGAAAACGGAACGAAACTCACCGAAACCTTTAAAAAATGTATCTCGATGAATTGGCACCGATTCTTCATCGAGACAGTCATCGGGTGATGGAGATTCAGTCGAAGTGCACGAATACTACGAAAATTTTTCCATTCCTCCGTCTCTTTGGATTTATCGCTCACCGATTATGGCCAGCAGGGTAGTTGAAATATTTCCGTCATTGTGGTTATCACAATTCAACATTATTTTTCGAATTTGTTGAAAAATATTAGCAGTGCAGCAGTGTCGTTGGGCGACTCCAAGGTATCATTCTTGGAACCGGTCTTTTGCGCGGTGTGTGCCACACTCCGGTCGGTCTGGGGTCGGCTTAACACACCGCGCAAAAGACCGGTTCCAAGAATGATACCTTGGAGTCGCCCAACGACACTGCTGCACTGCTGCTGCACGATTTTTCGTATCAATCTTTTGTGCGGTGTTTGCCACACTCCGGCCGGTGTGGGGCCGGCTTTAGGTTGCTCGTTATATAGTCTAAGAAAATTGGACCAAAATATGGCCATCGAACGGCAAAAATCCTACATCGGAAATTTTTTTTGATTATGGTTGGGGATGGTCCCGAGATGATGGCATAGAAAGTCTCAACCGATCGGGGGTCCGCAACCTTAAAAAAAGGGGGAAAGGGGGCCTTTTTTCGTTTTTTTGCGATTATTTCAAAAAGTGGCCCAAGACAACTTTGTTCTACAGTTTATAAAATGAGTAGTACGTAGACCAAATTCCTGATGGGTCACTTTGTATGGGAGGTACCCTTAGTTTTTATCCGAATGAGCTGATTTTTGGTCGGTGGGGTGACTATAACCTCCAATCGCATCAAACCAAAATTTAGCACTCTGCTCCAATTTTGGGGGGAGCTATGGATATGCCGTTTTGAAAAATTTAAATGGGGGATAATGGAGGTCCTTGACCGGAGCGACTCAATGTTTCCGTTAAAATTATCTTAAACTTGTTGT
This sequence comes from Microchrysa polita, assembly GCA_949715475.1. NCBI lineage: Eukaryota > Metazoa > Arthropoda > Insecta > Diptera > Stratiomyidae > Microchrysa > Microchrysa polita. Next base: position 70,616,397 of record OX454421.1, on the reverse strand, counting down.
AAATACTTATACAAAATTTTACGGCTGAACTAGCGTTCTTTCAAAAGTTATGGAGGTTTTAAAAAAGGTCTAAAATTAAAATTTTCTAATTTATGTTTTGTTCTAACGCCGAAATATTCAATTAAACTCTAATGTGTTATATATCATTGCAAAGATAATTTTAAGTAGTTTTTTTCGTCCTCAGATAATTTTTCTGTATCTCTTACTGTTTTTGAAATAATCGCAAGAAACCGAAAAAATGCCTCCCTTTCCCCCCTTTTTTTAAGGTTGCGGACCCCCGATCGGTTGGGACTTTTAATGCCATAATCTGGGGACCATTCCCAACCATAATCCAAAAAAATATTCGATATAGGATTTTTGCCGACCAAATATGCCATTTTTCTTAGACTAATAGGGGTAAAATGCCGAATGGAAATCCCAATTATTGCACAGCCGTAATGCAAACGTGAGGCAAACGATTTCGGTGCTTGGAATTTTAAACAAAAAGAGCCCTCTCAAGAAACATCCCTTCATCCCTATTTATGCAGGGTGTCCGGAAAGTATCGCATGAACGCAGGAGCAAATATTTCCTCATGTTTTCTGGGAACATTTATGCAAATTATGCCAAAATCGAGCAAAAATAACCCAAGTTTTGTTAAATAATGGAACTAGAATTAAATAATGTATGACATACATTATATGATCGTAAGGCTATGCGCCAATTTTTAAAATAATCTTACAAGCACCTCACTTTGGCAGAAGTTGGAGAGATAGAACATTTTTTGCTTTTGGGTCAAACTACAAAAAGTAAAGTAAAATAATTAGTTTTTCAAAAATCTTAACATTCCTTTAGCAGCTTAAGGGTTAGAACTGGGAGTGCGTTCCGTACGGGTTGGGTACGATATCCCGCCCAGCATATTCCCGTTTTTTTAAATCCCGACATTCAATATCCCGCCATATCAAAATCCCACCAATTAAAAATCCCGCTCAATCAGAATCCCGTCTAATCAAAATCCCGCCAATCCAAAATCCCTCCATTTCAATAACCCGCTTATTCAAAATCCCGCTTTTCAATATCCCGTCACAAAAGGTAAGTATTCTTTGTGAAAGAATTCTTACCTTTTTTGACGGGATATTGAAAAGCGGGGCAGAAAAGAATACTTACCTTTTAACTGCATCACATTTGCCGTTAAAATATTGATACATCAATATTAGTGAAAATACCTATGTATTTTTCCGAATTGACATGCAGTTTGGAGGATGCAGATGCCAAAAAAATAGCAGATTGATTTGGAATTAATTATATCCATGGGAAAAATACCAAATCGGAAAAGCCAGGAAAACCCGCCTAAGTAGTATTGCTGACGCAGTTGCAGCAAATTTCCCAAGAACTCAAAATAATGTTGTGGCTTGGCACAGACGATTAAACTTTATCACAAGGAAAAGCCATATCGGTCTGTACCGGCTGGTGGAATTACTAGGTAAAGAAGGGCTCCTAGCTAAAAACCGGAGGGAGCAGTCCCGATCCGAATGTCGCATCCAAAAGCAAACTAAGGTCTTTAGACGTAGCCAGCAGTTACTTTCAACTAAAGAGGACTATAAAAAAACGGATATTTTGAGAAACTTGGCGCATAAACTAATATAAATAATTGATAAGTCGAACGCATATCTATATATATTTTTTGTTAACAATGAAAATATTGGCGGTTTTTTGACGGGATTTTTTTATTATTCAATAGCGGGATTTTGGAATGGCGGGATTTTGAAATGGCGGGATTTTGTAATGTCGGGATAACGTAAAGCGGGATTTTTTGGAAAAAGCAGGACTATGAACGGGCGGGATTTTGTTTTTCGGGATTATGTAGGTATCCCGTTCCGTACACCTTTTTTTGGAAACAACATGGGAAATCATTTCCTGGTGCGTTTGTTCGGTAGTTTTCGGACACCCTGTATGTAACATCTATTAAATATTTAAATATGTTTTCTTCATGCACATTTAAATTTAAAATAAACGGTATTTATTTTCACATATCTGATTTTTAAATATTTGGACATTTGTAGTTTTTTTTTACATATTTATTTATTATTGCTTTTGAATCATTTAACGGGGAGAAATTGCTCAATGCAAAAACATATTGGTCACCCCTCTCAAATTAATTGCTATATTAAATTTATAATTAATCAATTATGATGTAATTTTACGCAGTTTTCGTTTATTTTTGTGCTTTCCTCTATTTATTTATTTAGTTTTCTGATTTATATTCTCGCTCGAAAGATAAATTTTTTAACTTTTATATTACAATTAATATTGGAAGATTGGTCAATATGGTTTTGTAGGTAATTATTTGTAATGGGCAATTGGTCCCCGTTAATTGATTCAAAAATGTTGTTCAAAGCTCTTATATTTTCCATCATAGGTTCAGTTGGTTTTGACAATCCTCCTTCACTCAAATGGTTAACCCATGTGTACGAAAAATCGTCCACGATTTGATTTTCAGTTGATTCCAATTCATTTGTGTGTGGCATATGTAGCCAGCAAGATTCTCTAAGCTGTCATATGCCAGACTATCCAACTTTGCGTATTCAATGGGGGTTCCTCACATTCAGGGGCAACAGCTTTGTTTTTTTTTTTAATTTTCACAAGATATGTTATGAACTTATAACGAATTATAATCAAAATGTTGTATCTTGGGTCTAGTGTGACGTCCATTGCACGATAGTCGACTGTCAAATTTGTATCAGATGGAATAACGGTCCTGCGCAATGCGTGATCTAGTAGTCTATTGTTCTTGGGGAAACACTATACTATAAAGATAATTTGAATTTTGTAAAAAAGAGGACTGTACGAGCAATTATAGCAATGGCACAATAGGTGATCGCAGTAAGCATAGCTGTTTCGAAGATGGTTGTTATCAACTGTGCAGCATTTTTTTTTTTTATAATAAGAGGTGTGCAAAAATAACGCAACAAACAAATTAAAAAAAAAATACTGACCTTAATTTTTAATTAAAGACTTTTTTATTGAATAATAAAGGGCACATAGTGAGCGCATGTATACCGGCTCTAAAATAAAGAACAAACAATAACGATTTCCTGTAGAGTGACTGAATTTTCCCTTCCCTTCGAAAATGCCCTATTTCAGTCACACTACAGGGAATCACGATCCCGGCTGCGGCTGATTTATCAATTGATGTTTTTTCACTATTTGTCTTTTTATGTAGATGGTTTTGTTTTAACTGGCAAATCAGCATGAGCAAAACATGCATCTATGTGGTGGCTTTCCAACGGTTATTGTTGACACTTACATTTTTTAGGGTTTTTTAGAATTTTTTCAAAAAACCCTTATAAAACCGATTTTGTCCGTCCGTCCGTCCGTCCGTCCGTCCGTCCGTCCGTCTGTTCACTAAATAACTCGCGAACGGCTCAACCGATTGTCATGAAATTTGGTAGGAATGTGTAAAATGGTTACAGCCTTTGGCACGAATACCTTAGAAGCTGGTAGGAAGAAGATAACAGGGTGTCCCGAACGTTTGAAAAAAGTCGACTTTTTTAGTTTTTATCGGAGATTGACGTATGGATATTCAAATCAAAGATCTAAACGAGTACACCTCATATCAGTTAAAATTTTCTAGTTTCGAGTAACGGTAAAAAAGTTATTGGCGTTTAAAGTTAAACTTCCTTTTCGAGCTCCGTTTTTTTAAACCGTTATAGGGATTGATATGAAACTTTGCAGAAAGATTGGTCAGTATGGCCTTATATACGTTAAATATTAAGACTGTTGACTTTTGCAAAGGAAAAGAAAATAACAGTAAATTTGTAAAATATCAATTTGTTCGTGTGTAGCTCCTCTTAGGTTTCCAAATATGAAAATTGTGCTAAGGGTCTTTAGAAAATTACATGGGGAATACGTCTACGAATTTTCATTCGAATAACTGTATCCAAACCGGAAATGTAGCCAAGTAAGTATTTAGTAAGGGCCTTTCACAATGCAAGGAAAGCCTCTTAAGCATTTCTTCAATGCATATCTTTTAACTTGATGAAACAATGAACAAGCAATTTGGTGGAAATGCATAGAATGGTAATAGTGTTTCCCACAAATATTTTTGAAGTTTGTAGGACCAAGTTAACAGGGTGTCCCTGAATAGCTGCAAAAGTATACTTGTCAAGTACTCATAGGAAAGCTTGCGTGGGCTCTTATGTCAGGGGACACAACGGAATCATTTCATATAAGTTGCTTTTCCTTGATTAAAAAAACAGTAACAGTAGATTTACAGCTAATAATTCAGTTCATATATAATGCCAAGCCTTCCTTACGTTTGCCCGAGTTTCTTTTTGCTCAAAGGCCATCAGAAATCTGAAATCGAAAAAATCCTGTAGATTTGCCTTGGAGTACTTTTATACAGACTGGGTAATTAGTAAATCTATTTTTGGATTGGTCTAATTAAAGGTGGAACAGAATGAAAGGCGCTAGCCTTTCATTCTGGAACGCGTTTATTTAGACCAATCCAAAAATAGATTTACAGGAAGCATTTCATTAATGTTGTGCACAATTCTTATCTATTGCTTATAAAATATATGTACAAAAAATATTCACTATGCATCAAAATTCTAAAAAACCCTCGTATTGCGGGCGCAGCCCTCTGTACGCCGGTATTTTTTTATATTTAAATTTAGAGCCTAAACTTTCACGGCAACACCCCACGAACGTTGAACGCTGCTAAATAAATTGAAGTGAACGGTTTTTGAAATTAACATTAAATATTGCTTTCTTTTTTTGGTTTTGGCAATTTGGCACGATAGCCCGACGTCGGGCTTCGGCCGCCTGGATCGTTGCCTCCAATTGTCGCCGTTACGTGACCTTGTCCCACCAGCAGCTGGTGGGCATCTTTACCTACATAGTTCTCCCAGCGAGCTCTCGGTCATCCATGCAACGTCGCTTCGTCAATTCGTTGTGCGTTCATCACCTTCTTTTGCATGCGATTATCATCCATTCGTTGTACATGCCCCGCCCATTACAAACGTTGGAGCTTCATGTATTTTCGATTTTCCAGCTCATCGTACAATTGCTACAACTCGTGGTTGTACCGGATGCGCCATTGATCTCGCTCGCGAACGGCCCGGAAAGTTAGAATCTGTCCAGCAAAATTTCGGAGGCTTGGATGAGGGTCCATGATTCACAGCCATAGCATAGCACGGGTTGGATGATTGTTTTATACACGCGGAGCTTTGTGTTCCTGTGCGGATGCTTCGAGTTAATAATTGGAAGGACCGAGAAATAAGATAAATAGATCCCATAATATGACCTAGATAATATATAAAAAAGAGAGGTATCTACTTAACCATTTTCTCGAGGTAACGGTACATTTTCAAATTCCATTTCCCAGTTAAGTACTTCTTAACTTTTGTTTGGTGTGAAAATGTTTTGCTGCCTGGTTAGGGTGGATGCGGATCCTATTCCTTGGTATTTCAGCCTAGTTTCTCCAGCTCTGTTCTCATGTTGGGCACATAGAATAGACCTAATGTCCTAAGGGCTTTTGTTTGGACACATTCGATTATATCCCGATGGGGGATTTTGGCCGAGCCCAAGAGTAAGGGGTCACATGAATTTTTGGCTGCACGAGCCAGATCACTATGTATACTTTATCGCTTACATAAACTTTCGTTTCATTGATGTTTTATCAGATCGATTATGCAGAATTGTGCCGCAGGTTGCTTTTACCTAGATCTATCAGGATTGGTTTTGAAGATTTATTACAAGCCTGGCATATGGACTGAGAACCGATGTGATGCCACAGTTATACCCGGTAAGGATACAGTGTGAAATGGTTTTAACAAGTTCAAAAACGATATGCGCAGACCATGAGAAAACTGGTGGATTGTTTAAAATAAAAACGAGATCGACGCTCATTTCGGGTGCCGCCGAAATTTGGATACCCTTCACTCTCTCTACCCTATCTCACTATCTCGGGCGTCTCTATCACATGTGTTACTCCCCAATTCTTTCCCTTTCGTTTTCACATAAGTTCATTGAAGTCGATATAAGAATATTTCTGTGAGTATTGGTTGGAGTAAGTGCACAAATCTGATGGATAGGATTGCATTGTAGCCCCATAGTACGATTCTATTTGTTTTTTGTTTACATATTTTTTGTAGTTTCGATAAAGGCGCATTGGAATCGGTCTAAAAGAAAAAAAATCTTAGAAGAACCAAATGGATGGGTTGGGTTTGCACAGCAGCCCCATGATTTCAGCAATTTCACAATCCTAGCTACATCAAATAACCAATGAAATATTTACAAATGAAATCAACTTTTGAAGTCAATATGACAGCAGATCACACGACTTTCTCCTATACAAATAATTCGAATCTAAAACAAATTTAGAAACCCTTTAAAGATCATATAAAGATCCTTTAAAGATCGAATTCCACCTTTTATATCAATACATCAATTGCCAACTAACACTGCCAGATCAGCGCATACTGTCTCATTGGGAAACATTAAACGTCTGCTAATATGAGTTTCACGATAAAAAATTGTAGCAGGGGCGGAAAATGCAAACAAAAAAAAATTACAAAAAAAGATTTAGCTCGAAGAAAAAAAAATATTTCTATGACATTAATTGGGCAACACTGGCTTGGCTTAATATTCCATCAAAAGATGTGTCTTAAGGAGTTTTTAAAGATTTTTTATTTGTTTTTTTTTTCTTCCCATTTTTTGTAATTTTTTCCTTTTTTTATCTCTTAAATAATAAGTTTCATCATTTTTTCGAATCATTTACACTTAATTTATTGCAACGAGTTGGTTTCGGTCGCCCACAATTGGTTTTCTTATCGATTTTTATAAATATCCTAAGACATATTAACATTATAGATTTTCTATCTCACTTTTTCTATATTTATGTAAACTGATAAAACAAAAAAAAATTTAATTTTTTCCTCACTTTTTCAAATATTGAAATATTTTACACAAACAAAACGTATGTGCACAAGATGTTGTTACGACGTCCAAAATTTTGATGGTAAGAAATATTGGTGTCAAATTTCGTTTTGTTTTTGTGTGATGTTAAAGTATGGTGTTTTAGTTGATTGGTATAATTTTTTCATTTTTAAATTATAATGCTTTTATATTTTCCGTTATTTTGTTTCCGTTATATATATTTAAATGACTTATTTTTGTTTTTTTTTTTTGCATTTATATGTTTTTTGGATGTTGGAAAAAAACACAAGAATCGTTAAAATCCTTTTTTCACTTTTTATTTCATTTTGGAACTGTAATCCAGAGATGAGCAATTCTTTTACCCTTTTTGGCTTTCTTTATTCAATGGAGATAATGACAATGATGTGATGGTGATGACTGTTGTTGTTGTAGTTGTTCTTAATAACTGTTGTTGTTGTTTTGCTTGGAATTCCGCGATGTTGCCGAAATCCCAATCATATTACGTTTGATGTTTGATTATCTTGCGTAGTTGGAGATTTTGTTTGTTTGTTCGTTTTTTTAATGGATAAACAAAAGAACAGGCGCTTATGCGGCAGCCTCTTCCTCCTCCTCTTCCTTGCCCGTGAGCATTTCAATAAGAGCGGCTGTATCAATTTGGTTCTTATCATCGATGACCATTTGATCGAAGGCATCATCGACTTCGTTGGCGGTGAATTTGTCGCCATAGCCCATGAGGTCAGCACGAAGTTTGTCACCATCAATGAGACCGTTCTTGTCGAATGTTTTGAAAGCAGCAATGACAACTTCATCGTCATCGGTGGCACCAGCGCTGGCCATACGGTTGGCGAACAAGGACATCAATTGGGTGAAGTTGATTGGGCCGGAAGCTTCGGCAAGCATGGAGTCCAATTCCTTATCGTTGGACAATTTGCCAATAATGTCGAAGGTGGCACGGAGATCGTTCTTTCCAATGATGCCATCCTTGTCAGCATCCATAAGAGCGAAAGCCTGTGAAAAAACAAAAATGGTCAGTCAAAATTCAGAGATAAAATTCTAGATTTTTTGAAACTCACCTCTTTGAATTCAGCGACTTGTTTCTGTGAGAAAATAGAGAAGACGCTGGATCCAGCACGCTTTGACTTGCGGGATCCGCGAGATGAAGCGCGTTGGGATCCGCCAGTCGAGGCTGGGGCTGGGGTGGCTGGTGCGGGAGTTGCTGCCTCAGATGCAGCTTCCGATGATGCCTCGGTCGAAGCTCCGTCTTCCTTGACCTTCTTCTTCTTAACCTTCTTCTTATCATCGGCCTTTAATTAGAGATAAAACAAAATTTAATTAAACTCAAATCCTTCCAATCATATTTGGATAAACAAAAAAAAATCTCAAATAGTTTCCGAATGAAATCCGATCCTATCCACAAATAGTCACGATCACACTCGAGCGAGTTCTTATGTAAAAGTTGCTCTAGTTTGCCATCGGGCTAAAAATAGGACAACACTTGCGCAAACAACAATTTCGTAAGTTCCGAGCCGTTGGCAAATCGTTTTGTGTGTTCGCGTTTAAAAATAGTTCCAATGTTAGGAATTTTCAGTGGGTCTGCAAAAGATTTGGGGCTATTCGATACCATGGACTATAAGTTACGTAACACCTCCATAATCCCAGGCAGTGAGAACATTTTTCAACGATGTAATCCTATTGTCCTGGTAGGTCAGGATAATCCATTTGTTGTAATCCTTCAGTCATTATCGAATTTTTTAGTTGTTTTCTGTTTCTTGGGCACATGATATTCACACATCCACTTTCCACAAGAATTGAACTGAATCACTGAACAATCAGGATTTTTGGTATCCTGTTTTTTTGTCGAATAGTCTTATATATCCACACGATGTATTTTTTTTTTCAATAAACCACAAAATAAGAACTTTTTATCACTCGGTCGGATCCTCCTCTTCATAGTATATTCCTATCTAGTCCTTACCATGTTGCTGTACAAAAAAAGTAGTCTACTGCGATCGAGAGGCAAAAACCAACTGATTCTAGACTGCCTCGACGATTTGCCTCATCACAAATTTTCTCCTGTATTTCATTTTACGTATACTCACACTCCTTATTTAGTAGGCTCTCAATATGTATTTAGTCATTGGACCATAAGTCTAAAATTAAATTTTCTTCAGCAGCGCAGCCGTGTATTGGTAGCATCCATATAGTGTTTGTTCAGGGCATGAAAAGCGGGATCCCGCTCTGCTGTGCCAAGCCCACAGAATCAACATCAGCAACCGAAAATTCGTTTCTATGTGTTGGGGATGATGTTGGCAAATCCCGCCGCTGTCGCGATTTCATAGGATCGCCCGAGTATGTATGGGTTTATTCCTGTGTAACCCGAAATAGCTAAGCGATTGCTAATATGCAATCCATCTATTGTAGGTGGCAGCTATTGGCTGCTTGCTTACGTATAGAGTGAATTCTTCTGAAATTTTTGGGCAACGAATTTATGCAGGCGGACAGCTATATATGCGAGAGCCAGTTCACGTAGTGCTGAAATTCTTTCGCTGAAATTATACAATTCAATAATAAATTCGGTGCGATCAAAATTTTATATAAAAAAGAGAAATCAAGTTCTAGGACGTTTCATTGGGAGGAAATTTCTGACGTTATACTTCGTATTTTGTTAGCAGAAACCAAAATTCTGCCCAGGTTTTTTAGGCTCTATTTAGATGTTCAATTTCGGTTTCTGAGACTCAGGGATTACATGACGCAATAATAGAATAGTGAGTAGGTATTCCAGACTCAGATATCAAAGGCATAGAAGGTGTGAGTATGATTGATATAGCAGTTTCGTCAGTATGAGATAGTAGATAGTAGTCCCGTAGTCTCCCAATTTCGGGATATGAAATGACCTCATTCGTTCCTCATAGTTTAATTTTATATAAGTCTACCAACTAGGTTACTTATAAGTTCAAACTAAGATGTTTTAAACTTAACCTTTTGTAGGGCATATTCCGTTTTCTGCACATACTCGCTATCGCATACGGTTTCTAAAAATGTATCGTAATTGACTCTAAGTCTTTCCTTCAACTTGCGGTCTCAGCAAATGGGATCTCAGCCAACACTGTCAGAAATTCGATTTTTTCTGTAGAGAAGTGTTTCAATGAACTCTCCATGCAACGCTTGCACAAGGACGCACACGCAGGATGAATTCAACAAAACAGCATTGGCCACCATGTAGAATGAGAATCTAAGAAAGCTTATCTGCTACATTTTTCGTTCGTTGAATGCAGCCATTGGACATTGGAAAATGCAGCAGAAAAGTGCTACTCCAATCAGATTCTCATTGCGTATTAAGACCATTCAGCGGAGAAAGAGGTCGGTGGCGGGTAATTCTTGTAGCATTTTCAGTGCTTTCCAGTGAATGCAGCCAATGCACTCATTGGCTTCTTGTAGCAAACACTGGAAACGCTACAAGAATTACCCGCCACCACTCTCTTTCTCCACTGAAAAGCCCTATTGTAGCATTTCCAGTGTTTTTTCAATGAATTTCGTTCGCTGAATGAAGCCAATTCCCTCCAAGTTAAAATCAAACGAGACCGAGGCTAATTTCGCGGCCGAAATTTGGATACCCTTTGCTCCCCTCGGGCTAAATGTTTAAATAATTAATTAAAAAAGTTGTTCTTAGAAGAACCTAATTTGGGGGGTTGAGTTTGTATGGCAGCCCCATGACCCCATTGTCCATTTTTAGGGTTTTTTAGAAAATATTTTTTCAAAAAACCCTTATGAAATCGATTTTGTCCGTCCGTCCGTCTGTCCTTCTGTTCACTAAATAACTCGCGAACGGCTCAACCGATTGTCATGAAATTTGGTAGAAATGTGTAGAATGGTTACAGTCTTTGTCACAAATACCTTACAAGTTGGTAGGAAGAAGTTAACAGGGTGTCCCGAACGTTTGAAAAAAGTCGACTTTTTTAGTTTTTATCGGAGATAGACGTATGGGTATTTAAATCAAAGATCTAAACGATTACATCTCATATCAGTTAAAACTTTTCAGTTAACGGTAAAAAAGTCATTGGCGATTAAAGTTAAACCTTCTTTTCGACCTCCGTTTTTCTAAACCGTTATAGGGATCGATATGAAACTTTGCACAAATATTGGTCAGTATGGCCTTATATACGTTAAATATAAGGACTGTTGACTTTTGCTAAGGAAAAATAAATAACAGTAAATTTGTAAAATTTCAATTTGTTCGTGTGTAGCCCATCTTAGGTTTTCAAATATGAAAATCCTGCTAAGGGTTTTTTGAAAATTACATAGGGAATATGTCTTCATATGTCTTCAACTTCATTTATTCCAACTTAGACAGTGATAGAAACCCCTTAGGCGTATTTATGGATCTTTCTAAAGCTTTCGATACTATCTCCCATAACATGTTAGTAAATAAATTGAAAAGTATAGGTATCACACACACTGCACTTCAACTTTTTGAAAGCTACATATCTAAAGGGTAGAATTCAGCAGGTTAAACTTCAAGGTGGTATTAGTGAAATGAACCGAAACTCTCAATATGGGTTACCACAGGGAACAGTTCTGTCTCCAGTACTTTTGATTTATGTAAATGATCTGTGTAATATGGAAATAGAAAATGGAAAAATAGTTGCTTTTGCGGATGATACTGTTCTCCTCATAACCGCCAACATATGGAAGGAAACATTCTTGAAGTGTGAAACAGCCATGACTTCAAATAAAACATGGTTGGACAGACACCAGTTAAAACTAAATAGCGATAAAACAAAAGCTATGCCGTTTTCTATAACCTCGGCGACAAGACCAGATGTAAGCCAGCTGAGAATACACACACCCGATTGCTTAGGAAGAGATACCTCTAACTCTAACTGCAGCTGTATGTGTGATATTATCAATATTGACTTTTGCGTTAAATATCTAGGGATATTTATAGATAGTCATTTGAAGTGGAACTCGCATATAAATTATATAAATGCAAAAGTTCGTAAGTACATTTGCCTATTTAGTTACCTAAAGCACTGTCTAACTATAAGCCAGCTACTAACATTGTACCATGCGTTCGTGAAATCAGCTTTACAATATTGTGTAGCTGCCTGGGGAGGTGCTTATGATATACATTTGAAAACTGTGAAAACCACTCAAAAAGGCATTATAAAACTCATCTATGGCCTTCCACGATTGTACCCTACATCTAGTCTGTTTAATATTGCTGGAGTTCTTGATATGAAACGAATATACTTAAAAAATGTGCTAATTAAAACTTATAAACAAATTAAATTAATGGAAATAATGCCTTCAAGAAATACACGTTTTAATGCTCTAAATGTACCGATTCCGCTATGTCGAAAAACCCAAACCCAACGATATATATCTTACATTGGTCCGAAGGCCTATAACGAACTTCTGCAGTACATAAAAAGATCAATGTCCCCCCTTGAATTTAAAATAAAACTATCAAAATGGCTTCATACTCTAACTGTAATAGATTGTAACCTCATATTTTCTTTCTTTTAAGTAAAAAAAAATATGTAATCTGAATCTCTTTTTAATAATTAAACTCTCTCTTTTTGAAATTGTGAAGTTAAAACTGATCATATTGTCATTATAATGTATTCGTGTATTTATGCTCCTTACTCAAGCACATGCTTAAAAGGAGATCTTAAACTCTGGAATTAACTTGTATACACACCTAGTCAAAAGTATTTACACAAAGTGCATTTTTGTGCATGCTTCACAAACGGTGGCTTCTGCAGCGAGTATGGGGGGCTGAAATGCAAAAAAGCTTTTGTTTTCGCAAAATTTAGCATATGCGAAGCCAGATGAAAGAAGAATTAAAAAAATAACTGATCTTGTTCTAAAAATAGACGCAAATGAACTGATGCTTATCAGTTGTCAAAAGTATTTACACACGATTTCTTTGCGTCAAATGTATTTACACACAACTCAATTTCATTTATTTCAGTTTAATATTCAATGTTAACAAAAGATTTTCTTAATTATAATAAAAAAACATTACTAATATTTAGTTATACCACCTTTGGCATCAATGACAGCTTGTAGTCTGTTGGGTATTGATTTTACCAAAGTTTGTGCAAATTCTAAGGTCAATTTGGACCAAATTTCCTCAATTTCAGCAATGGCTCCCTCGCGTTTTCTATCTTTATCAATGGTCCTCTGGTTTTTAATAAAAGCCCAAACGTTTTCAATAATATTTAGATCAGGGCTTTGCGGGGGTCAAGGAAGAACCGCCTGATTAAGGTCATTCAAAAATTTTGTGGGTATCCTACCCTTATGGCATGGAGCATTGTCCTGCTGCAGAATCCAGTCACACGTTGAAAAAAGTCTGTTTCCTGATGTGAAAGCATGTTAATTTATGATATGGAGGTATCCGATCTGGTTTAATGTCCATTCTATCGGTACCAGGTCTCCGAAGCCATAGTAGGAAAACCATCCCCAGAACAAGACTGTGCTGTCACCAAACCTATTGATTGGCTAGGCTGCCAAATGCTTTTGTTTTTTTTTTTTTATGCATAAAATGCTTGCTATATGACCCCTGGTACTGAAATGCAGCCTCATCTGTCCAGAAAATGTTGAACCAGAAGTCAAGAGGCTTCTTTATGTATTCCAACGCAAATTTAAGACGTTTTGTCTGGTTGGTTGGTGGACAACATAGGCATTAAAATCAGCCTCCTTTAGCCTGCGTCGCAGTGTAGCATCACTAATTTGTTTGCCAATTATTTTTTTTTTTTACTGTGCGGCAATTTGGACAGGACTTGCACTTGGATTATTTGCTACAACTCCTAGTATGTGCCTGCATTGTCTTGGGTCCAACACCGGCTTTCGGCCTGATCTTTTTTGATTTTCCAAGCTTCCAACTGTATCGCACTTTTTTACTAAGTTGTACACAGTTTTTCGTGAGATTTGATACAATTCAGATATTTTGACTGCGGAGGTACCGGTCTTAAACCTACTAACAATTTCAGCTCGGCGCTCAACGGTTAACTCCTTTGTTTTCGGCATTTTATTAAATAACTGTAATTAGTTAAATGATTAAATCAAATTATCTGTAAATGGATTACAATTATTAGAACAAACGGACCTGCACTTGTCACTGCAAACCAAATATTAATGGCAAACGTCCGTTGTGAAAATACTTTTGACGCAAAGAAATCGTGTGTAAATACTTTTGACAACTGATAAGCATCAGTTCATTTGCGTCTATTTTTAGAACAAGAGCAGTTATTTTTTAAATTCTTCTTTCATCTGGCTTCGCATATGCTAAACTTTGCGAAAACAAAAGCTTTTTTTGCATTTCACCTCCCCATACTCTCTGCAGAAGCCGCAGTTTGTGAAGCATGCACAAAAATGCACTTTGTGTAAATACTTTTGACTAGGTTTGTATGTATGAATATGAAATTTTATGTTTTTAATAATAAATAAAATAAAATAAAAATGTCTTCAAATTTTCATTCGAATAACTGTATCCAAACCGGAAATATAGCCAAGTAAGTATTTAGTAAGGGCCTTTCACAATGCAAGGGAAGCCTCTTAAGTATTTCTTCAATGGATATCTTTTAACTTAATGAAACAATGAAGGTGGAAATGCATAGAATGGTAATAGTGTTTGCCACAAATATTTTTGAAGTTTGTAGGACCAAGATACAGGGTGTCCCTGAATAGCTGCACATGAATACTTGTTCAATACTCATAGGAAAGCTTGCCTGGGCTCTTATGTCAAGGGACACAATGGAATCATTTCATATAAGTTGCTTTTCCTTGATTAAAAAACAGTAACAGTAGATTTATAGCTAATAATTCAGTTCATATATAAAGCCCAGCCATCCTTACGTTTGCCTTAGTTTCTTTTTGCTCAAAGGCCATCAGAAATCTTAAATCGAAAAATGCCTGTAGATTTGCCTTGGAGTACTTTTATATCAACTGGGTAAATAGTAAATCTATATTTGGATTGGTCTAATTAAAGGTGGGACAGAATGAAAGGCGCTAGCCTTTCATTCTGGAACGCGTTTATTTAGACCAATCCAAAAATAGATTTACAGGAAGCATTTCATTAATGCTGTGCACAATTCTTATCTATTGCTTATAAAATATATGTACAAAAAATTTACACTATGCATCTAAATTCTAAAAAACCCACGTATTGCGGGCGCAGCCTTCTGTACGCCGGTATTTTTTTCGATTCAAACATACACTGCTCGTCATCAGATTATCACACCCCTTCGCATAAATAGTTTCGGCTGATTTCCAACTAAACTAAAAGAGCTAAAATTTCAAAATTATAACTGTTAATAGTCTATTCAATTCTGAGTTAATTAACACAAAAAGAATTGTGTTTACATTTTTTATTATTGATTTATAATTGTTTTTCGAAAAAGAACACACAAAATAGCCATTTAAAATTTGTCATCAGGATAGCACATGCAATTTCTTTTTTGTCTATCTTTCACAATTAAAGACGTAGGACCCGTAATTTTTTGTGGTTGTTTGAGTAAGATATTAACTTTAATATGAATAAGAGAAAATTATTACCTGCGGAAGAGGGATCAAAATTTAAGGCTTACAAGGAGTCAAGGCGGTCAAAAAGTGAAATTTCAAGAAAAAATTAATAAAAGTCGATAAGTTGAATCCGAATTCGTGTGTAATAAGTAGCGTTGAGATAAAAATAACAGAGGCGATAAGAATTGAGTATTTGTCAATCCCTATGAGAGAGTAATTTTGAGAGAAGCATCCAGTCCTCATGACCCGGTCGCAAGGATTAGGGTAAATTTTGACATTAAGGTGAGCCTATTGTTCAAATAGTGATACAAAAATGCTCCACATCTAAAGAAAATAAAACTAAAGGAAAATACGCTTAAATTAAACTCGAGAGCACTTGACATGTAATAAAGAATGGCGCTATGTTGTCTTTTCGAATAAAAAGAAGTATCATCTCACAATATCACTTGGCCCTCGAGACCATTACACAATCTGTCCGACAATGAATGCGGTCCTAATGGTGTCCTTCCTAGCAAAGATCCTGAAAGTAGACATTATAACTGTGTTACTCTTCTAAAGTGAACTTCTTTTTATCCGAAAAGATAACATACCGCCATTATTTGTTCCATGTCAAGTGTTCTCATGATTAATTTTAACGTATTTTCCTTCGGGGAAAGTTAAGTTGGAGTTTATTCTGTAGTTTAAATTTCTTGAAATGTGGAGTTTTGTTATCACTGTTTGAACAAAAGATAGGCTCGCCTTATTGTCAAAATTTACCCTAATCCTTGTGACCGAGTCATGAGGGCTAGATGTTTCTCTCAAAATAACTTTCTCATAAGGATTGACATGTACTCAATTCTTATCGCCTCTATTATTTTTACCTTAACGCTACTTATTACACACGAATTCGGATTCAACTTATCAACTTTTATTAATTTTTTCTCGAAATTTCACTTTTTGACCGCCTTGACTCCTTGTATGCCTTAAGTTTTGGTCCCTCTTCCGCAGATAATGTTTTTTAATTACTCATATTAAAGTCAATATCTCAAACAACCACAATAAATTGGGGGTCCTACGTCTTTAATTGTGGAAGATAGACAAAAAAGAATTTGCATGTGCTATCCTGATGACAAATTTTAAATGGCTATTTTGTGTGTTCTTTTTCAAAAAACAATTATAAATCAATATTAAAAAATCTAAACACAATTCTTTTTGTGTTAATTAACTCAGAATTGAATAGACTATTAACAGTTATATTTTTGAAATTTTAGCTCGTTTAGTTTGGTTGGAAATCAGCCGAAACTATTCATGCGAAGGGGTGTGCTAATCTGATGACAAGCACTGTACAAACTGCCTGCAGCAAAAAGAAGCATTCGTGCAAAATTTCAGCTTCACGCGTCGAAACAGACAAGGAAGCTCGCCAATCTCTTATAGATTGGAGGCCTATTTCTGAATGAATAATAACTGCCGGATTCAAGTCCAGAGTAAGGAACATTACCATAATTCAGTGCTACGCCCCAACTGAGTCAGCCGACCAGCATGCTAAGGACGCCTTTTACCACCTGCTTGGCGACACCTTTGACAAGGCTCCCAGAGGTGACATAAAAATTATTATGGGGGATCTCAACGCTAAAATTGGGTCTGACAATGTTGGATTGGAACATCGGCATGTTCTGCTATCCGCTTTAATAGGGGGAACTTTTGTGTTTCCGATATTTTCCGCTATATGTCCGCTATATGGCGGACGGTAAGATAAGTGTCGCTAGTGTCGATAACAAGAACAAGAAAATTCTTCTTGCGAAGCTGATAGCGTAATGTTCCGGAACATCTAATAGGCAATCATGGTCTGGGTGTTAGGAACGACAATGGTGAGTTGTTCGTAGAGTTCTGTAACTCCCGTCAACTTGTCATTGGCGGCACCCTGTTTAAACACAAACCTTGCCATTTAGCAACCTGGATATCTCCAGATGGCCGATGGTGAATAATTTTGATAGATTCATAGTGGACTCAACATTGTTGAGTAAACAATGAAACTTCAACTCATTCTAAAAAATGTATCGTATTTGAACCCAGTTCTTTCTCATCATGATCAGCCTACGGGACTAAAGAATTGCTGAACGTTCAAAAATCCAACTGCACTATTATTACTCTGATAACATATTTACAATACTTTAAATATCCGTTCGAAATAATAATGTTAATTACGTACGCAAATTACTTATGAAACAAATACGTACTTTTATTACAATCCAATCCCACCCTCTACTTTAGCGCACATCATCATGACTTACGCAATTTTTTTTCTTCGCTCGCTTTCAATCTCTACAATGAAAAATCACGAAAAATTCCTGCGACTAAAGCCACAGTCACATTTGGCGAGCTACTAGTACTAGTAAAGTTGCATTCGAGAAATCACCATAGGCGACGACACGTAATAAACAACGAAAACAGTGTCATGTAAATGGGTGACTATGCGTTGTTACGACGTCGTCACCGAAAGTGTGATGCAACTAGACGCGCAACTAGTCACCCTATATACATGAGTTAGTTGCAAACGTGAAATTACTACGGTGACGACGTCGTAAACAATCAACAAACTGTTGTGCAATTTGACTAGTAGCTAGTCAACAGACACATTTCCTAGATACTAGTGGAATAGGACATGTTCAATTCGACTAGCACCCAGCCAGCGAGTGAATATACGCTAAAATTATTTTTCGGTGGATTTCGAAAACTGCTCAACCGATCGACACGAAATTCAGTGTGAATGTGTAAAATGGTAGGGTATTTGCTACGAATGCCTTCGAGATTACGAAATGGTAACAGGGTGTCCGAGCCGAGGTGCGAAAGTCGATTATTTTATTTGTCATCGGAAAAGGGTGTATCGGCACGTATATCGACATGAAATTCAGTGTAAAATATGTAGAATGGTAGGCTATTTGCTACAAACACTTTTGAGATTACGAAATATCAACAGGGTGTCCTAAAAAAGGTGCAAAAGCTGATTATAATCGGGAATAAATTTTGTTTGAATGTGTAGAATGGTAGGGTATTTGCTACGAATGCTTTCGAGATTACGAAATGGTAACAGGGTGTCCGAGACGAGGTGCGAAAGTCGATTATTCTATTTGTCATGGGAAAAGGGTGTATCGGCACGTATATCGACATGTAATTCAGTGTAAATATGTAGAATGGTAGGATATTTGCTACGAATACCTTTGAAGAAGGAAAATGTTAAGAGGGGGTCCTAAACGAGGTACAAAAGTAGATCATTTTATTTGTCATCGGAAAAGGGTGTATATCGACATGAAATTCAGTGTAAATATGTCGAATGGTAGGTTATTTGCTACAAATACCTTTGAGATTGGGAAATGCTAACAGGGTGTCCTAAACGAGGTGCAAAAGTAGATAATAATCGGCAATAAATTTAGTATGAATGTGTAGAATGGTAGGATATTTGCTACGAATACCTTTGTAGTCGGGAAATGTTATCAGGGTCTCTCAAAAGTGGTTGTCATAATCAGCATACCCAACAAACAATAGCTAACAACACAATACAAAAATTCGAAAAACCTGCGGTTACAGAAAACATTCACAAAAAGTGACTGTTTGCTGTGCATTTTCGTCGAAGGGTCGCTACCACTATTTTTTCTATAGTCTGTATCTGCGACTAGTGTCATTTTAGCATTTCAAATAGAAAAGGCAGAGCCAGGCTACTTTTAGTGTTTTGGAATCAGTAGAGGGGCCAGGTGTCTAAAAACTGTTTTTGGTAAAAACAAAACATGTTTATCATATTTATTTATAATTGTGACTGGCATATAAAGAAGAAGAAGACGTATAAAAAGAGATGGAATACATTGCATATTAATTACTCGTTTCCTATTTAAAACAACCACAGTGCCAGAGGATGTGAAAAAGACTTGCTCTATCTTTTCTATTTGAAATGCTAAAATGAGACTAGTCGCAGATACAGACTGTAGCAAAAATAGGGGTAGCGACCCTTCGACGAAAATGCACAGCAAACAGTCACCTTTTGTGATTGTTTTCTGTAACCGCAGGTTTTTCGAATTTTTGTATTGTGTTGTTAGCTATTGTTTGTTGGGTATGCTGATTATGACAACCACTTTTGCACCTCGTTTGAGAGACCCTGATAACATTTCCCGACTACAAAGGTATTCGTAGCAAATATCCTACCATTCTACACATTCATACTAAATTTATTGCCGATTATTATCTACTTTTGCACCTCGTTTAGGACACCCTGTTAGCATTTCCCAATCTCAAAGGTATTTGTAGCAAATAACCTACCTCCTAACCTCTGTTCCGATTCCCAATCTCAAAGGTATATGTAGCAAATATCCTACCATTCTACATATTTACACTGAATTTCATGTCGATATACGAGCCGGTACACCTTTTTCCGATGACAAATAAAATTATCTACTTTTGTACCTCCTTTGGGACACCCTGATAACATTTCCTTATTTCAAAGGTATTCGTAGCAAATACCCTATCATTTTACATATTCACACTAAATTTATTGCCGATTATAATCAGCTTTTGCACCTTTTTTAGGACACCCTGTTGATATTTCGTAATCTCAAAGGTGTTTGTAGCAAATAGCCTACCATTCTACAAATTTACACTGAATTTCATGTCGATATACACCCTTTTCCGATGACAAATAAAATGATCTACTTTTGCACCTCCTTTGGGACCCCCTCTTAACATTTTCCTTCTTCAAAGGTATTCGTAGCAAATACCCTACCATTATACACATTCCCACTGAATTTCGTGTGGATCCGTTGAGCCGTTAATTCGAAATGCACCGAGAAATAATTGTAGTGTATATTCACTTCCCAGTAGAATAATTGAACATGTCCTATTCCACTATTAAATACATTTTACTACTTACTAGTAAAATTGCATAACACTTTTTTGATTGTTTACGACGTCGCGTCGTCACCGTGGTAATTTCGCGCATACAACTAATTCCTAGGTAGATAGGGTGACTATTCACGCGTCTAGTTGCACACACTCTCGGTAACGAACGTCGTAACAACGCGTAGTCACCCATTTATATGACACTGTTTCGTTGTTGACGTCGTCGTCACCGTGGAGATTTCTTGTATGCATGCACTAGTAGCTAGTACTAGCACGGTCTGACTGTAGCTTAACATCAGAACACTCGCTCACTCTACCTTTTTGGCATTGCTCCAAATTTGTGTGTTTTCTGTTTTATTTAATTTTGTTTCCTTTCAAAAATACTTTCTAAATGCGTGAGAATTCCTTCTCTTCGTATAGGATATACGAGAGACGTCATCATAGCTGGCATAGCTGGCCAGTGTTTGTGATTTTATGATGATTCAAAATTTCACTTCAGGATTGGATTGCACACATAATATACGAAATATTCGTTGTACGTTATTGTTGGAACCAATATATGAATATAAGCCACATATGTACAATAGATGTATGGCGAATAACCAAATTTGAGTGTATGTATCTGTGTTCTGATTACATCTGCGTATAAAAATAGGATTTGTTTTATATTTTTATTTTCAGTGAAAAGTTTTCTTTTTTTTTTCACACCCGCTAAGTAAATTCTAATTGCATCTTCGTGAGCAGCAGAGAAAAGTTAATTGTATGAGCTCCGGATTTTTGTTGCTTTCGTAACGTCAGGGAATTGGACTAGGTCGTTTTTCGTTTTGTATTTTTTGTTGTTGTGTAGGAAGGAATGGCTGCGTTCCAGATGTCTTATATTTCTGAAAAAACCCATAAATCTC
The DNA here is from genome assembly GCA_949715475.1 of Microchrysa polita. Taxonomy (NCBI): domain Eukaryota; kingdom Metazoa; phylum Arthropoda; class Insecta; order Diptera; family Stratiomyidae; genus Microchrysa; species Microchrysa polita. The sequence continues at coordinate 70,595,190 of OX454421.1, read as the reverse complement.
GGGCGAAAACAATCGAATCAATGAATGCAGATGGAGTGAATTCGAAATAATGTATTATCTAACACAAAATCGGAATAAAACGAGACCGAGTTATTATCGTGCGAATAGCACGATGAGTGTATACCCCTATACCCATGTACAGATACAGACCTAGAAGGCACGCAAAACCCAAAATATTCAGAGGAAGGAGTAGATGGGTCGGATCTGGCACATCTTTAATATCTTATAAAGGCATCCAACAGCTACTAAATTTGAAGTTTTTCGAGACATTCTATCAAAAGATATGGCTGAATATAACTTTGTATGGGAGGTAGGGATAGGGGAAAACGGACCTGTTCCACTTTCCATCAACTTCAACGATATATCACAAGTAGGCAATAACCAAAATTTCAGGTCGCTAGCGATATCTTGTCGAAAGTTATGGTCGAAGTAGAATATCAAGGAGGGGTAATTTGTATGGGAGGTAGGGGAACCCTTGGTCCGATTTGGCCCATTTTCGAAACCGTTCAAGATTTCATCAAAGCAAACATCTCACCAAAATTTCAAAACGCTAGATTCATTATTTCGGGAGTTATCGTGCGAACTGACAGACACACGGACAGGCAGACAGACAGACATGGCTTATTCGAATCAGGGACCGACCCTGATCATTTCCATATATATACTTTGCCATACCTCCGGTGGCTCCTTTGAGGTGTTACATAATATTGGCGTAACAAAAAAAATATATACCCATCTTATGGATATAGGGTATAAAAACGGTTGGTGGACTCTATGCCTGTTATATTCGGGTGGAACAGACGATTGATTTGATACGTAAGCGCGGTTTAAATGATTCAAACCAACTGGAATTATTCGAGTCCAGAGAATTTTCTTACACTACTTGTGTATGGTTGCATCACAGTTTGACTCTACGACTAGAAAACAGACGAGTTAGAGCGCAGTTTACATGAGTCGAGTAGAGTACTTTCCACTCTACCGACTACTCTTTCACCTTGCTAGTTGCGCCGACTCGACTGTTTTCTAGTCGGTAGAGTCAAACTCTACTCTACTGCAACCATTTACACGAGTAGAGTGGAAAGATTCTTCTTTTGACACTCGAAAAATTACACTCTACTCTACTATTTACTCGGCTCGTGGAAAACGCGGTTACGAGTGGTTGGTAGAGTCGAAAGCACTCTACAATTCACCCTACTCGTAGTATTGATAAAATTGCAGCCGGTTCCGTCAATATGAACACATATATGATTGAGTTCAACTGTTTTTCAGCAGCAGGGAAATTTGTTACTAAAACATTTTGTTTTATTAAGAAACTGAGATTTATTACTGAATTATCTACTTACAGGTAATAGCATGCTTTATATCACATATATAACGAAAATTCAAAATAATATCATCGACAGCAGCAAATCTACAAAAACAAAAAATAAAAATAAAAAAGAAGTGAAACCAAAGACCCCAATTGAATACATCTATTATTGTCCAATCACATACAATTTGCGTAAGATATGCCAATACGAAATGCGTATGTATGAATACATGAATGTATGCAATCCTCCCGATTCGCCGGTGTATTCTTCAAACTTTCTGCTGTCGTGCTCCAAAAATAGACGAACCAACACGCACTATTGAGCTTCCCATCTCCACCTGAAATACATGAAATACGCAGCGTACAACAAAATAAACATAATATCCGTCATTTCAACATCATCATCATCAAATTTGAACAAAAATCGTTAATTTACCGCTTGTTCATAGTCCGCCGACATTCCCATCGAAACATGCAAATCGGCTGCATCCAACCCGTATGCTTTACATATGTCCCCGTGACATTGCATCAGTGTAATAAAATCAGGATTGGCTCCGGTTTCATAGTTGTGATCGAATTTTCCGATGGTCATTACACCCTTCACACAAAGATTTGGCAAATTGTCTTTGATGTGCCGATAGAGGGGTAGAGCCTCGTCTGGTTTCACGCCACTTTTTGCTGTACGATGAGAATAGGGAAAGGGAAAGAATTTGGCAAAAGATTACGAAATTTGTATGTGTTGTGATATTTTGTATGTTTTTCAATATTTGATATCGAATGGCTTTTCTCACCCTCCTCGCCGCTGGTGTTGACTTGCACGAGAATGCCAAGTGGTTGCTTATTGTCTATCTGAAGATTGCCCCAGGCATTGTTCAGTTGATCGGCCAACTTGGCGCTGTCCACTGTTTCGATCATGTAGAGTCCAGGGATTTTGATAATCTGAAAGTAGAGATAGAAATTGTGTCTGAATGATTAATTGGAGGCTAATAACCCGAACAAGAATTGGCAACATTCCAAAAAAAAAAATAATCAAAATCATGTATTTGGAATGTAACGAAATTGACTATTTTTTTTGTTGGGATAGCTGGCTGGAGGGTCAGTTCATAGATTATCGGGAGGTCTTTTAGTTTATCTATCTCGTATGGGATATACAATTGACACAATAATCATTCTTTGTAACGAAATAGAGCGCAATACGTTTCTGCGCTGTTTGATTAAGGGATCAATATTGATCGCCACAGACAAAAAAGTGAATAACCTGGAACTGATAAGTTAAATCCCTTCTGGATCTAGTTCAGATTTAGTGCGAGTAATGTTGGATGACTCGCCAGAGTGTCCGAGGTGCAAGTTAATTGTAGAAGATAGAAAAAATTGTTGTTCGAGAAAAACCAGAAAGATAACTGGGCGTGGAGTATGGTCTTGAACGTCTAGATATAGGGTATATTGTTTTTGTTACGCCGATATTATGTAACACCGCAAAGGAGCCACCGGAGGTATGGCAAAGTATATATATAAATGATCAGGGTCGGTCCCTGAATCTAATAAGCCATGTCTGTCTGTCTGTCTGTCTGTCTGTCCGTGTATCTGTCTGTTAGCACCATAACTCCCGAAATAATTAAGCTAGCGGTTTGAAATTTTGGTCGAATGTTTGTTTTGCTAAAATCTTGGACGGTATTGAAAATGGGCCAAATCGGACCACGGGTTCCCCTACCTCCCATACAAACTACCCCTCCTTGATATTTTAATTCGGCCATAACTTTCGCTAGAATATCGCTATCGACTTGAAATTTTGAACAATATATGATTCTGACATATACTGTGAGTTGATGGAAAGTGGAGTAGGTCCGACTACCCCTACCTCTACTTCCCCTACAAAGTTATATTCAGCCATATCTTTTGATAGAATGTCACGAAAAACTTCAAATTAGTATCAAATGGTAGCCGTTGGATGCCTTGACAAGGTAATAAAGATGTGTCAGGTCCGACCCATCTACCCCTCCCTCCCCCACAAAAAATATGAAATTGAATATTTTGGGTTTTGCGTGCCTTCTAGGTACATGTACATGGGTATAGGGTATACACTCATCGGGCTATTCGCACGATTAGAACTCGGTCTCGTTTTGTCTGTTATTATGAGAGATATAAGTCGTTTGTTCCAAATGTTATCCAAATACCCTGCCGGACTTCCCGGCTTCCGCGCTACCAAATTTATAATGATTAATATTAGACAGTACCACACTGAAACAATGGAACTCCCTGTAATCCAGGACTGATAGCATAATTTGGGTATGGACCAAATCTATGGAATATTTTCGACTGCTACCCTAAAGAGATAATCTAGGTCGAATCGACATACAGAAATATTTCGTTTTTGTTTTATCTCATAAGCTGTTGGTTCCAGCATTTGGCTCAGGTCACATCTATGGTCGTAACTGCGGGGCAAAATAATTGGCGTAGATGCCACACAAACTATGATACTAGGGGTCATAAAAAATTTGATTATATCTCTAGGTTAAACATCAGCCAGAGCAACTTCATTGTGTGGAAAACGTTACAGTTTTGGTTGATGTAGTGGCTAGTGACCCGCTCTGTGGCTCACTTGGTTGAGTCGCACTCTACGATGCTAGTAATCTAGAGGTCCGGAGATCGAATCTCGGCGTGGTCAAAAATTTCCGTATATGTGCGGATAGAAAATATATAGTGCTTGCAACATTATATACACTTCGAAATGATATGCAATGTAATGTTGGCCCCACATGGGGCTATACGGTGCTGAGAAGAAGTGGCTAGTGCGAGACCCACTGTCGATTACAGTTGATGCTTTTTTAAATTCGAGATCCATATGGAGATGAAGGATCCATACCACTGAATTGAACAGGCACAGATAAAGTGCAACTAGTCTCGATAAGAAAAACACAAAGATTCTTCTTGTGAGAATTGATGGCGTAATGTGCCAGAATTTGTATTCGAAAAGAAATTTCGTTAAAACACTATCTTTGTACCATACGTCCAACGAGCTCTTTGATATTTCTGCAGGGGAAATTCGGCTCTCCCTTATATTGCGTGGAAAACAACCTATGCAGTCACGAGATATTTGGGAAACGGAGTTTAGCAGTTGAGCTCTGATCGCCGTAGGCTGCTATCGCTATGAGACCACCATTAAAGAAATCCACTAAAACTTCTCATACAACTGAAACGCGGATACATGTAATCCGCTTACGTATTGTGGTAATCGGTTACTTAATGATCACTGGTAATGGGCAGAGTTTGACTAATATGGCTTATAACGCAATTCAGTTTTGTTTTCTACGAGTTTCGTCAATAAATTTGTTTACCTAGAAGAGCATAGCATAGAATGAACCATCATATCAGGGGTGTGGACGACCGAGAGCTCGCTGGGAGAACTCAGTAGGTGAGGACGCTCACCAGCTGTGCTAGGCTTCAGAAACTGGAGGAAAAGGCCACGTAAGCGCGGAGGAGGTCAACGATTCAGGCGGCCAAAGTCCGACGTCGGGCTATTGTGCCTCATATGGGGTTCGATTTCAGAAAATATCTTTGTTGGGGCGAATATTTTTTGTTGTACATCGAGCAAAAACTCACTGTTGACGAAACAGACCCACAAGAAATAAAACGGAAGGAAAGATATACAAGGGCGGTGGCTTTTCTTTTCTTTCTATTCTATATTCTTTTTTATTAAAAATCATTTTTAAGAAAGAGCTTTTCAGTCGGAAATCGCTTGTATTTTGGAATTCTAATGCCAAAATTAGGGACACTCAAAGTGTGGCCGTCCTATAGATCATATGCGGCAAATACGAGTACTTTGCTTTTATCCGTTATCCAACCTAATTTTGATAGACTTCATGTACTTGTTGGGAATTGGAAAATCGAGATTTCCAACGGTGTGATTTTTTGAGCATTCCTAACTTTCATCGTTCCTACGGTCAAATTTTCAAGTTTTATAGTTAGTTTTTCGAAATGTTTAAATTTTTAGGTAAAATTTCCAAAAGACTAACGGTACATTTATTTTTTTAGCAGAAGTACTACACTTTTTGGGTTCCTCAGCGGCATTCCGATTTCAAGTTAGAAATTTTTTTTTTGCGGCCCGCTTGAAATAAAGATTGAGTTATTCAATCCATGTCAGCTACTGAGTTTGACACTCAGCTCTTCAGATTCTTCTTGAACACTTCACCAACTAGAGAAACGAAACGAATTCTCCAAGCATTTGAGTTAGGATTATGGATAATATTGCTTTCTATAATTACATTCGATTGGACACATTATTTAACGTTATCGTGGATGGATGGATGGATTAGGCTGGTTACGCCCAATACTGCATTGTATTTCACATTAGAGCGAAAGAGTTTCAGGTTATCAGCTATGTCCTTCGTAAAAGGCTTAGAAGAAAGTTAACCAGGTTTACTTCGGGTACGCCCATTCCAATGGTCTGAGCTCCAACAAAGATTTGTCTCCAGCTCATAAGAGCAGAGCGAGGCTGATTCCTCGCCTTCGTTACTGAGTCTTAGCAGTGGATTTTCTAATTCCGATTGCAGGTTCAGGACCAGTTAAAACTACAAAACCCCTATGTACAACATGTATAAATTATTGACGAATCACTCCTTTATCAATTGGATACAAGCCCTTCGAATGGTACATTTTACTTAATTGTATAAATCGAACCCAAAATCACGCGTTCGTATAAACCGAAAATTTAATATTCGTTAACAGGCGAGCTTCCACTCGGACCATGGGCGTAGAGGGGCGCTTTCCCACTGCAATAAGGAGTAAAAGTTAAAGCACGTGCAGGTGACATTTATCGTTAAATGGTGAACAAGGTCATTCTCAATATCCCTTTCTTTAAATTAAATTTTAAATTAATATTTTCTTTCGTACGGCTTTGTTTTGAATAGCTGTACTTGTTGGAATGAATCTGTTTTGAGCATAGAATTACAAATGTATGAAGAGCCTAATAAAAGATAGTATGAAAGTACGCCAGTCTGTAACGAGAACTCATACAAATAAAGAACCCTTTGTGAATGACTTACACTCCTTATTTCCTTATTATAATAGTACACCATTGAAGGATGCTGTAATCTGGCGGGGGTCCAAATGAAATTTTTAGCAGTTTTATCTAAAAAAAACTGACAGTCCATCGTCAAAGCATTCGGAAAGCCGCACAATAACAACTGGGGAAAAATTTAAGGCATTTCGCGGTTGAGTGCATTAGCATCTTTAAAAGGGTAATGTAATGTGCGGGTTCCATTATTGAACTTATGTACATTCGTCGTAAGCTCGCTGGCAGTGACTGGCCCATAATTGAGAACTATAATATTCAAAATGACCACCAGGTGATTGCTTTCGATAGTAAAACCGGCAAGCTGCGTTCCGGAAAGGACAACTACTTATGCGATCTTATGAAGCACAAAAAAGTTATCAAAACTATGCTATTAACGATTAAAAATTTATGATTATGGAAATCTCACAGAAATCGCGATTGTCTCAAATCGCGACGTCTTTTTCAGCGATCGCCACAGAGAGAGGTCGAAAATTACATAATGCTTGAGCAATAAAATTTGCTCGGATCTCAACCTGTTTATGTGGCACAAAGTTCAACAGTGTCAGTGGTCGAATTATTGAAAACGAAGTCGCATCTAGCTTGGAGAATGATAAAAGACCCAGAATTGATGACGTCCCTAACAAGGTGACGATCGGAACGAAGCTACAACACTTCATAAAAGGAGTCGCAACACATCTCCTTGTGAGCAGCAACGAGTGGTCTGAGCTCTAAGAATGTATGTAATTGCCTAAATTGCTGGTTCTTCAAGCGGAGAACATTTCATGTACTCACATGGGAGTAGTATTATTATCAGTTCGCTTAGCCCATTCGTGTCGCTACTTTGATTCTAATCGAATGACGTGGTCAAGGAAGGTACATAGTGCAGTCTCAACTAAAAATGCACTCCTAAATTGATTGCCATTCCATGTATTTCATCGTTCTAATGTCTTTGGTAGAAAAGATGTTAAGGCTAATTGGGCGATACAATTTAGGATCGTCTACCGATCTTTTGCCCATTCTGGGAACGAATACAACCTTTACTGACTCCCAGTTTTTTTTTTAACTAGATAACTGCTGAAAAAAAATAAATACAAATTTTACAGGGCCAGAAAGATGCTGCCCATCCTTTGTGATTCCTAGGGATCAGGTGTCTCAATTATCTGCATTATTCGGTCTTACGCGAAAATGTATTTTGCTGTTGATAGCTTCGTATTCATTTCATTGTCAACAAAATCTAATAAAACTGAATAGCAACAAAGATTATTTCAAGATCTGTTCTGAAGTCGTTTTATCTGTTGCCAAATCAAATATGGACTAATATTGAAGCATACTACTTCAATCAATAGAGACGAAATAATAGGGGTTAGCGTGCAAAAGTTGGGGACTTCTCAAATTTTTGACATATGTTATAAAGACAGGTGGGGTAAGTTAAAATCCAAGTTTGCGTCACTTTCCCCCCTGTGCTCCCGCCGCTATCTTCAAAAAACCATCTAAAATCGGCCCTTTCATCAGTTTTTGGCCTGTAACTTCTTTACAGTCCAATTGAGCACAAAATCTGCCGAGACAATTTTGTAGAGGACAAAATTTCCTACTTAGCTTAATCTAAGGAGGTTTTCACACTTATAGTCCTGACACACCTAAACGAGTTTACGAACGAATACAGTTTATGAGCTGGGAACGAGTTTATAAGCGGTTTATAACGAGGTTATATGCCGTTTGGAGTTTATGAAAGCTCGCATAACCTCGTTGTAACCCGCAAATGGATTGAGCTTTTTATTCTAAACCTGCATTGTAACCACCGAAAAGCGCATTTTTCAACGCAGTTAGCGTGTGATATTCGCAAATATTTGTTATAATAATGTCATATGTTTGTCATACCATGTCAAAACTCATACAGCAATACTGGAAACACTCTCGTTGGTAAGTTAAGTTTTAAGTTATATTTAAAATCTATAATGTAAAATGTACCATTTCTATTACTTTCAGTCTCACAAAAAAAATTACAATGGATTGAGAACAAATGCAAGTCGAACGGTCAAGGAAACAACCTGCAGCGATGATGCCTGCCTATAAGATTCAAGACTGCAAATACACGGCAAATGTTTGGTTTTAACATTGATTTTATTGGATTGGTTCATTTGACAGAATGAAAATCCATTAAAATTAAATCTGTTAATTTGAATCCTTGGATTCGCCTTGTGTGGCCCAACGGAGACGTGTGGCTGGCAAAGGGTTCTAAATGTATCAAAAAAGACTTGGAAGCAGCACTCCAACACGGACGATTTAATATAATGTATAGTACACATATTATACGTTTGTAACGAAAGTAAAAATGTTATTGAGTTATTGGATGAATAAATAAGATATATGTATGTCCAAATTATTAATTATTTTTACTGATTCCTCACCATTACTTTTTAAAAGCTAACAAAATGCTGGGAGAAATAGTGTAGTTTCGTTCTTTTGCAATCAAATATGCGGTTTTTAATATTATGCTAACACTATGCGTCCCTACTGACAGCGTTATCTATAATATTAAAGGTTCTGCGAAAGCCATTCTTTATAAGAACTAATATTGGTCAGGAACACTAAACTTACTTTTTTGACGTGAGAATATTTTTGAATTGTCAATTCTCCAAAACTAATTTTAAATATTTTGACAGTCATAACCTGCATTTTTGTAGTGTGTCCTTGTTTCGTGGTTAGAAAAGCTCAGAGCTTTTAGCTGGTTACAAAACGAGTTTATCGCCTGGTGTGTCAGGACTATTAGAGGGGATTCGCATTATGGACAGGATTTACTAAAACCACTTTATTAATCGAGTCAAAACCCGCCTACCAGATTAAATCGTATGTCATGAAATTCAAAATACATCGTAGAATGTACTTGCATTATTCAAATTGCAGTACAATATGATACAACTGTCAACTAAATCTAGGATTAAGTAAATCTTGTCGATAGTCTGAATCGCCCCTTACGCCAGATTACGTAATCTGCGACAAATTACGTAATCTGGGGCCTAATTAAGCTGCAGATTACGTAATCTGGCGACTGCAAATCAAGTTCCCAGAACGACTATCTTTTATTCACCATGCAGTCGAGGTGAGTTTTAATACTTTTTTAATGTGGAAAAGTGTCATTTAATGCCAAATGTGTCGTTATGAATGACAAAATTGTAATTTTGTATGTCAAAAATTGTATTTTTGTAGGCGAAAATAATATTAATCGTATTCGGCTGACAGAAATTAGGATACATTTGAAGAACTACGTCGAAACCAGACCGACTGCTCACATTTCAAATTATGTGGTTTTTCATGTCCATAATCATATTCTGCCAAACAAATTTATACCTGTAAACATACATGTAGACAATCTTCCCATTGCGGCTATTTCATTAAAAACACCTCAAAAACACAATGCTCCACAATATTAACATCTTTATTTGTTTGTAAGCACACATTATTTAAAAAAAAAACATGCTGTATTACTTCTTTTTGGACATCAAGCATTTAGACTTATTTCTGAATACATGTCAATTCACCACAACTTCTGCCTGGAGCGCTTGTTTCCACAACGGCCGGTGCCCCGATCGGTTGTTCCGACAGATTATCGTCGACAATAGATTCATTGTCTGTATAATTTTCATCCTTCTCCACATCAGTAATTCTTCTTCAGAAGCTACGTACTCACTTCATACTTGGACATGTCTAAATCTTTACTTTCGGCAACATTCAGGAATGTAAAAAATATTTTGCTTTATGTGATTAGCTTATATGTATTTACAAAAACGCTTCTTAAATGGTAAACATTTTTATTAAAATTGTTTGTGAGCCGCAAAAATTTATAGAAATGACATTTGACAAATCACTAAAAATAAAATAATTTTTAAATGTCAATATGACTAGATCAACTAAATATAGTGTGAACACCAAATTCACCACAGCTTGATTTGCCTGATTAGCTACCGCAGATTACGTAATCTGGCGTAAGTGTGAAAACCTCCTAAGATGTTGTACTCTACAATCAAAATTAACAGAGTTATAGCGCCAAGAAAATGGAGAAAATATTAAAAATCATGCCAATTTCAAATTCACAAAAACGCATTGTATAGCAATAACTCATAGCCTCCTCTGCATTTTAGTATAGAGTTCTTGAAGTATGTTTTGAAATTTGTTAGTAATGATTTTTGGAATTTTTAGCATATTCTTTGCGCTATAACTGCCAATTATGATTGTAGAGTAAAACTTGTCAGAAGAAATTTATAGGAAATTCTGTGCTCTACAAGATTGTCTAGGCACATTTCGTGCTCAAATGGACTGGGAAGGAGTTATAGACCGCAAACTGATAAAAGAGCCGATTTTAGATGGTTTTTCCAAATAGCGGCGGGAGCACATGGGGGGAAAGTGACGCAAACTTGGATTTTAACTTACCCCACCTGTCTTTATAACATATCAAAAATTTTAGAAGTCCCCAATTTTTTCAAGGTAAAATCTCCCCGTTGATTGGAGTATACATATACAGTGCGTACTCGATAATCCGAAGCCTCGAAACCTCGAATTTCCAGTAATCCGGATCACCTCAAAGATTGCATTGTACACTCTGTAGTCCGAATTTCAAGAGCTTCTCTAATCCGAATCTGACTTTTTTCTCATAATAACAGTGATATTATCGTCCGAAATAAAAACAAAATTTTTCTTTGTTCTTGGAAACAACAAAATCTAGAATAACAGAGTGAAATTCTTCGAAAATATAAAAAAGATTCTTCGAACAATTTGATTAAATTCGTCCATTTCCTCGAAATTTAGAGCAAATAAAGGTTTCCACTAGTCCGAATTCCTCTGTAGTCCGGATCGACCCTGGTTTTCATTGGTCCGGATTATCGAGTACGCACTGTAATAATGTAGTCAAATGACTTGACAATAATATTAAAACTATAATTACCTTGGAGATCTTATTTGATTGCAAGTGTCCAATAAAATGCCACTGAATATCCTTACATTTCTCCAGAATAACGGCATTTGATCCTTTCTCAATCAATTCCTGTACATAATTTTCGCCAAAGTGTCGTTGTCCTGCCTCGTATGCTTCTACAATATCTTCAACAGGCTTCGTTTTACTCACGGCCACTAGCATCGGTTTAGCCGTCTTGAAAGTCTGTGAAATGTTAAGGATTAATTTTCAGTCAATTAAAAAATTATAGAAATTTACAGGATACAGCCGGATATTTTAAGAAGCACTTACACTTGGTCGGCGCTTATAGGCCTCCTCAATTCGACGCAATGTCGTCTCAATTGCCAATTTAATTTCCGAGCTGGCCATATCCTTTGTACTTTGAGCTACTCAGGAGAAAAGAAGAATCTCAACAGGAACCACTAGTCTTCCTAGCAGTGGCTTCCAAATTTTTGGACAAAAATGTGTTTGATGATAGAGGTAGAGACGATGACAACTGATAACACAATAGATAACACAAACGCAATCAGCTGACTCAAAACACTGCCATCTAGATAGACAGGCCGGATTATCAGCTGATCTGTCAGTGGTCATGCAACACTAGTAGTGCCATGGTCCGCGCTTAGTACTGCCAAAGTACCGCTCAGTACAATCCACAAATTGTCCACAATCCAAATATCAGTGGCTGTCAGCCTGTCATTTCGTGTGACTTGCTATGATATACACATGCCAGTGCGTTGATTTTTGAGATAAATATGGTAAGTACGATGTTGATGTATACTATTTTACCACTTGCACATCAAAAACACATTAAAGCAAACCATAACCTTTGTTTCGTAATAAACGCTCGGCATATTTAAACTTTTGGGTTCAGAAGCACTGGAGATTGTGGGCTTTACAAATGTCAACTGTCACTGGTCACGAACGCACTTTGTCCACTTGTAGACGAACAAATTTCTGCAGTTCGGCCTGTCTATCTAGATGGCAGTGCTCAAAAGCATTTGGCAGAACCAAAAAAAAATCATTGAACAAAATTTTAGAACTTGTGTTGGACGACAGATGGCTATAAAAAGCCGAGACTCAAATTTTGCTGAGCCGGAAATTACGTCGATTTACTGGCTATGTGAAGTTAGCCAGTCATGTTTTTGAAATTAGGTCCTTTTGCTCGGTAAACCGTTTGTTCTACAGCGGCTACGTTTGTTCTTGATTGTTAACCAATTAATATCGTTTGTGCTTCTCTAATTATTTAAATATAGCAACTTTAAAATTGTGAGTGTGAACTTAGCCAGTCATTTTTAAATATGGGTCGGAAAGGTATAGGTTTGGTATCAATCGAAAGCCAGACGTTTGTTCATTTTGTAGGGCGTTTGTTCATCCTGGAAACGGAAGGATACAGGAATTATTAAGGAAAAAGAGATTAGTTGTGACGTCATCTTCACTCAACCAACGCCATCTACTCAGCTCAGCTGTACGGACAACCCGTGTCCCGCGGCTGTGTGAAGTTAGCCAGTCATGTTTTTGAAATTAGGTCCTTTTGCTCGATGAACCGTTTGTTCTACAGCGGCTACGTTTGTTCTTGATTGTTAACCAATTAATATCGTTTGTGCTTCTCTAATTATTTAATTATAGCAACTTTAAAATTGTGAGTGTGAACTTAGCCAGTCATTTTTAAATATGGGTCGGAAAGGTATAGGTTTGGTATCAATCGAAAGCCAGACGTTTGTTCATTTTGTAGGGCGTTTGTTCATCCTGGAAACGGAAGGATACAGGAATTATTAAGGAAAAAGAGATTAGTTGTGACGTCATCTTCACTCAACCAACGCCATCTACTCAGCTCAGCTGTACGATGATGGTGTGGATCTTGCATAAATTGTTCGCGGGACACGGGTTGCCCGTACAGCTGAGCTGAGTAGATGGCGTTGGTTGAGTGAAGATGACGTCACAACTAATCTCTTTTTCCTTAATAATTCCTGTATCCTTCCGTTTCCAGAATGAACAAACGCCCTACAAAATGAACAAACGTCTGGCTTTCGATTGATACCAAACCTATACCTTTCCGACCCATATTTAAAAATGACTGGCTAAGTTCACACTCACAATTTTAAAGTTGCTATAATTAAATAATTAGAGAAGCACAAACGATATTAATTGGTTAACAATCAAGAACAAACGTAGCCGCTGTAGAACAAACGGTTCATCGAGCAAAAGGACCTAATTTCAAAAACATGACTGGCTAACTTCACATAGCCGTGTCCCGCGAACAATTTATGCAAGATCCACACCATCATCGTACAGCTGAGCTGAGTAGATGGCGTTGGTTGAGTGAAGATGACGTCACAACTAATCTCTTTTTCCTTAATAATTCCTGTATCCTTCCGTTTCCAGGATGAACAAACGCCCTACAAAATGAACAAACGTCTGGCTTTCGATTGATACCAAACCTATACCTTTCCGACCCATATTTAAAAATGACTGGCTAAGTTCACACTCACAATTTTAAAGTTGCTATAATTAAATAATTAGAGAAGCACAAACGATATTAATTGGTTAACAATCAAGAACAAACGTAGCCGCTGTAGAACAAACGGTTCACCGAGCAAAAGGACCTAATTTCAAACACATGACTGGCTAACTTCACACAGCCCGATTTACTGTTGTCTTGTGTATTTACATAGTGCATCGTATGCACAACACAATTGACTTACCTGGATGGCTTATAGGTAGAACAGTTAAGCACATTGGCGACCCCATTCAGCATTGTTGCTATTGACAGCAATAAGTAGGCTAAATATATTTATATGTTTTGCCACTATGCGGAAAGAATACAATGCTGACCCTGCAAATGTGCGAGTTGGCTCCAACCAAGGTTTCGAGGCAAGTACTTTCGGAACTAGATTGGGTGGTGAAAAAGTAACACTAGGAACCAAGAAATAACTGCAGTGATAAATTCATGGAAATAAAACTGTTAATTAGATTGTGGTAACTGACAATAGTTTCTTTGGCAACTTATAGAAAAGAATATAGAGAAAAAGAAGTTCCAGATCACCGGGGAGGAACCCTATAAATGCAACAGTTGTTTTTTTTTGTGATACCGTAACTTTGAGAAATCAGCAAAATCAAACCATTTGCAGGTGATGAAAAGCCAGCTGCGGAAATTTTGTTTTTCTATTTTTTTTTTTTGCAAATTCGATGACACGATCCAAGATAGAGCTGCCTGTAGAAATATGCTGAGATATTATCGCCAAAACGGGCGATGTGCCTACACCGCGGGTCGAGCAACGCGAAGCCATGGAGCGGTATAAAGAACGAGGCAAGGAAGAGGAAGAAGAAGATTCAATGACAGAAAATGATGATAAGCAAATGAGGTACGCCTTTTTTGAAGCATAATTTAGTGCAACAATAAGATTCTTTTGGATTTTAAAACGGCGCCAAATGCCATTATTGGACTATTATCCAGTGGTTATATCCTGTAAAAGTGCCCCTATTATTGTTAGAAGAGAATACTTTACGAGGTATTATAAGGATGAAATTGTTACTTGGGAATCTATGTATCTAGAATGATTCACCCGTACAAAATTATTTAGTTTACAGCCTCAACTCGCTAATTGACTACTGGATTCCCAATCCAATGAAACTCTATAAAAAATGAGAAGTTGCTCAGCTGTCATTTTTTTAAATGGAGTTTCGTTGGATTCGGAATCCATGGATTCTCACCTCTTGACTGCAAGACGGCAATAATTGACTTAAAAACCAACGAAGTTAGAAATCTATCTGTCAGCAAATCGGTGTAGGCTAAACCACCAACCATTTCTCATGATGAGTTACACTTACCTAGAGCTCTCTCTCTCTAGTTCCTGTCAACCCCTTGTGGGGCATAGGACATTAACCACGCCTACTCTCCACCTCGTTCTGTTTTGCGCCAACGGCGCTAGCTGCGACCATGTAAGATTTAGCGTTTTCGCTTCGCTAGTTACCGATCTTCTCCATGTGTTCCTTGGCCGCCCAACACGGCGTCTTGCTCCGGAGTCCTGTGGATTCCACTTTAGAGCCTTTTTTGCGACGTTTTTGGGCCCTCTTCGGAAGGTGTGACCTATCCATTGCCACTTGAGTCTTTTGATCGAAGTGCCTATCCTTTCCTGGCCAGTTATAGTAAGGAGATCCTCGTTCGAAATGATCTCTGGCCAACGAATATTTAGGATGCGCCGTAGACACTGATTAACAAAAGTTTGCAACTTATCAGTGATCTCTTTAGTCACCTTCCAGGTTGAACAGCCATATAGCAGAATGGATTTCACATTAGAATTGAAGACACGTATTTTGGTGCGTCTGGAAATATTGTTGTTTAGCCAGAAAGGAGTAAAATTGAAGAAAGCCGCCCTAGCCTTGTTTACCCGTGATTTTACATCAGCATGCGCTCCACCATCTGCTGTAACTACACTTCCGAGATAGCAAAATTCGTCAACTTTTTCGACTGCCTGTTCTGAAATACAAATTTCGCTTTGCCCACCTGGATATGTGCTCAAGAACTTCGTCTTGGCAGCATTGATTTTCAGCCCGCATTACGACTCGCGCAATTTAGAGCTTCTGTCATTTGAGCGACATCATCCGTGTTTGTTGATAGAAGGCAAATGTCGTCAGCGTAGTCAAGATGTTGAAGGTGATCGAACAATTTCCATCTGATACCTTTGTTACGATGTAATTGGAGTGCGAAGCCGAGTACATCACTAATGGCAACAAGGAAGAGAATAGGTGACAAAATGCAGCCTTGCCTCACTCCACTGTGCACCTCTAAAGGATCTGAAAGCTTGCCCTTATGCAGGACGTGACATTGGGCTCCATTGTAGGATTCCTTGATGATGGAGATTATCTTATCTGGGATATTTCGTCTCCGTAAGGCATTCCAGATGTAGAGACGATCAACGCTATCGAAGGCTTTCTCAAAATCGATGAACATGAGATGTAATGGGGATCTCCATTCGGCGGATTGCTCGATGATAATACGGAGGGTGTTAATCTGGTCGCTACAGGAAAACCCTTCGCGAAAGCCAGCTTGTTCATCATTCAATGTGTCATCGATTTTGTCTTTGATTCGTCCTAAAACAATCTTAGCCATCAGCTTGGAAACAGCAGGAAGTAGGCAGATTCCACGCCAATTATTGCAATTCTTCAGGTCACTTTTCTTCGGAATCTTAATAATTACGCCCTTTTTCCACTCACTGGGAAGAGTTTCGGTTTCCCAACACTCTTGAATTAAGGGAAGGAGAATATCCGCTGAAGCGACAATATCCGCTTTCAAGAATTCAGACGGAATTCCATCAATCCCAGGGGCTTTACCGGCGTCCATTGATTTAATAGCGTCTATTAGTTCCTTTTTGGATGGTGGACCAGAACTAATGCCGTCTATTCGAAGGACGTCTTCTGTTGGCAATGAAGATGCACTTGCAGGCCCGAAGGTGTTATTAAGGACCTCTAAAAAGTGTTTTCTCCATCTTTGCAGCTGTTGTTCTTCGGTAACGAGCAGAACACCTTCCTTATCTTTCACAGGATGTTCCATTAGTAAAGATCTGCCAGTTAATGGCTTGATAAGCTTGAAGAGTGTTCCACTGTCATCGCGGATAGCCGCATCCTCTGCCTCCTTCGCAAGCGCGTTGATATTATTGCGCTTATCACGCCTAACACTCCTTTGAATGCCTTTTTGGAGCGAACGGTATTCAGCTCTGTATCGTTCCTTAGCTGAATCGTCAGCAGCTGAGTTAATCTGCTCTTTAACTCTCTTGCGTGCTGAGATAAGAGACCAAGTGGAGTCGCTAATAAATGGTCTCCTACCGCGATCCAATCGTCCTAAAATTTCTTCGCCACACGAAATAAATGAGTCCTTAGCGACTTTCCATCTATCGTCAATTGTCGGATTCTCATTTAGTGGTGGTGCAATAGCTTTTTCGCGCAATGCGGTGGAGAACGCACGCTTGGTTGATGGAAGTTTGAGCTTCTGCACATTATATCTAGGGCAAATATTTGCACGGTTAGGACGCTGGATCGTTGCCGTTCGTAAGCGAATTTTTGCGATGACAAGATGGTGGTCACTGCCAATATCAGCACCACGTTTAGCCCTAACGTCCAGGACACAGTTTCTCCACGTTTTGGAAACAGCAATATGGTCTATCTGGTTCTCAGTTCTGCCATTTGGAGAAGTCCAGGTTGATAAGTGGCAATCTTTGTGTTTAAACAGAGTTCCACCAATGACGAGCTGACGAGAGTTACAAAACTTGCCAAGTCTTTGGTAGAAAACGTCTTTGTCAGCTTGATCAGCTGGTTCGGTCGGTGCGTAACACTGAATTATCGTGATATTTCGTACTCTGGATTTGAATCGGGCGGTGATAATACGGTCGGAAACTGGTTTCCAATCGATAAGGGATCGACGTGCATCCCTAGTCAAGAGGATTCCGACTCCTGCCTGCCGAGGAGCATTTTGGTCATCATTTCCAGAGTACAATAAAACAGTATTAGAGCTTGGTGATAGAGTCGCTCCTGATCCGAGCCATCTTGTTTCGCTCAGTCCTAATATAGCGATGTTACACGCGGTAATTTCCCGTTCGACTTCAGTGAGCCTCATGTTACTGCACTCGCCCCACATCGTTCGAACGTTCCAAAACCCAATAGTGGTCCGTTGTTTATAGCCAAAAGTCGTTGCCGGTGAGTCAGTCCGAGGTATCCGAGGCTCGATTAATGTAATGTAAATGTAAAGAAAGTTTCAAGTACGCAGGTTACAAGCCTACGTACCCTATCCCTCAAGTCGCCTTTTACAAGCCGGGAACGCTGTGGAATAATTCTTACCCCACAAGTCCACAGGGGTCAATTTTTTGTTAGTTTCGTACATATCTGAACCCTTGAGCGCACACAACAGAGTCGCTACGCGCACAATTGTAGAGATATGTTCGAAACTCAGGAGAGTTTTATTCTCTCCTGTCCCTTTAGTCGCCTCTTACGACACGTCGGGAAAGACGGGAGGCACTATTCTTGACCCGCGCCTAGAGCTACACATATTTTTTTCCTGAACTTGCATCTGGAAGATCAGCAAGCCCACAATTTAATGGATGGAGTACCATTGCAAGGACGTCTTCTGTTGGCAATGAAGATGCACTTGCAGGCCCGAAGGTGTTATTAAGGACCTCTAAAAAGTGTTTTCTCCATCTTTGCAGCTGTTGTTCTTCGGTAACGAGCAGAACACCTTCCTTATCTTTCACAGGATGTTCCATTAGTAAAGATCTGCCAGTTAATGGCTTGATAAGCTTGAAGAGTGTTCCACTGTCATCGCGGATAGCCGCATCCTCTGCCTCCTTCGCAAGCGCGTTGATATTATTGCGCTTATCACGCCTAACACTCCTTTGAATGCCTTTTTGGAGCGAACGGTATTCAGCTCTGTATCGTTCCTTAGCTGAATCGTCAGCAGCTGAGTTAATCTGCTCTTTAACTCTCTTGCGTGCTGAGATAAGAGACCAAGTGGAGTCGCTAATAAATGGTCTCCTACCGCGATCCAATCGTCCTAAAATTTCTTCGCCACACGAAATAAATGAGTCCTTAGCGACTTTCCATCTATCGTCAATTGTCGGATTCTCATTTAGTGGTGGTGCAATAGCTTTTTCGCGCAATGCGGTGGAGAACGCACGCTTGGTTGATGGAAGTTTGAGCTTCTGCACATTATATCTAGGGCAAATATTTGCACGGTTAGGACGCTGGATCGTTGCCGTTCGTAAGCGAATTTTTGCGATGACAAGATGGTGGTCACTGCCAATATCAGCACCACGTTTAGCCCTAACGTCCAGGACACAGTTTCTCCACGTTTTGGAAACAGCAATATGGTCTATCTGGTTCTCAGTTCTGCCATTTGGAGAAGTCCAGGTTGATAAGTGGCAATCTTTGTGTTTAAACAGAGTTCCACCAATGACGAGCTGACGAGAGTTACAAAACTTGCCAAGTCTTTGGTAGAAAACGTCTTTGTCAGCTTGATCAGCTGGTTCGGTCGGTGCGTAACACTGAATTATCGTGATATTTCGTACTCTGGATTTGAATCGGGCGGTGATAATACGGTCGGAAACTGGTTTCCAATCGATAAGGGATCGACGTGCATCCCTAGTCAAGAGGATTCCGACTCCTGCCTGCCGAGGAGCATTTTGGTCATCATTTCCAGAGTACAATAAAACAGTATTAGAGCTTGGTGATAGAGTCGCTCCTGATCCGAGCCATCTTGTTTCGCTCAGTCCTAATATAGCGATGTTACACGCGGTAATTTCCCGTTCGACTTCAGTGAGCCTCATGTTACTGCACTCGCCCCACATCGTTCGAACGTTCCAAAACCCAATAGTGGTCCGTTGTTTATAGCCAAAAGTCGTTGCCGGTGAGTCAGTCCGAGGTATCCGAGGCTCGATTAATGTAATGTAAATGTAAAGAAAGTTTCAAGTACGCAGGTTACAAGCCTACGTACCCTATCCCTCAAGTCGCCTTTTACAAGCCGGGAACGCTGTGGAATAATTCTTACCCCACAAGTCCACAGGGGTCAATTTTTTGTTAGTTTCGTACATATCTGAACCCTTGAGCGCACACAACAGAGTCGCTACGCGCACAATTGTAGAGATATGTTCGAAACTCAGGAGAGTTTTATTCTCTCCTGTCCCTTTAGTCGCCTCTTACGACACGTCGGGAAAGACGGGAGGCACTATTCTTGACCCGCGCCTAGAGCTACACATATTTTTTTCCTGAACTTGCATCTGGAAGATCAGCAAGCCCACAATTTAATGGATGGAGTACCATTGCAAGGACCGGAAGCCGTCGCTTTTTGGATGATGAAATAGACAGCCTATATCTCCTGCTAGCAACCAAATTTTCTATCAGATAGCTGCAACACAAGGATGAGGAAAGAATCAGAATGCAATATGTTAAGTCCTGATGATTTTTCATTTTAAAAATTAGATGATCCATTTGACTCTTGGCTTTACATGCAACTTGCACTAACAACCTATAAACGACGGGCACAGAAACTGTAAAATATTCACACAAAAATAAACCAATTCTACTTTTCAAATTTTCATAACTTTATTAAAACCTAAATAAAAACATTTTCCATCTATCCTATAACATTTATCCTCCTCCAGTTCAAATCGAACTGTATCTCCAACACTCAACTTCTCATTTTCCGATAGAAAAATTACAATCTCTCTGCCACCCTCCGCCTCAATTGTAACCATTTGCCTGCCATACGATTCACTTTTATCCTTAATACGTCCACGAACTCCACTCGGAACAATTTCCGATCGTTGTGCATGATACCAGAAAGCATAGTCAGATCGGTAGTGATTCATTGCCTTTCGGAATTTCTCCACGAATCCTCCCTTTCGACATTGAACCTTCTTTTGAGGCGAGGTTGAATGACGGCTGTACAATGTGCTGTTGGCGTTGTAGTAGGAAGTGTTCTCCTTGATGGGTGACCATGTCGGCTGTCGTGTAGATGTTGTTGCAGGTTTCTTGGGACTGATGACACCCTTGCGCGACCCTTCGCTACTTTGAGTGTTTTGTATCAACTCGGAATAGTTCTCGTCATTTTCATTGTCGTCTGAATCACTCTGCGTCTGAGCTATACTCTTTTCGAGGACAAGTTTTTCGCTGGCCGTTTCACGAAATGATTCCTCCAAAGCTATCCAGCTGGTTCGGGGGATTTCCTTGCGACTAGATAAAGGATTTCGAGGCGCGCGTGATGTTCCTGGTTCACTGGATTCGTTTATCTGTCGAAGTGGAGATCGTTGGCTTATGTCGAGCGGATTAACCCGGGAATGGTTCGGACTTTTACATGTCACCACCGACAAGCTGGCCTTCGATGGTTGATGGTAACATCCGTTGCAGTAATCATCGTAGTCCGGATCATATTGTATGCTTTCGTCACTATCAAGGACATCGATTGCTGAGTTATTTGAGGCAACTTCGGTCAATGGTCTTGTGCCAAGACGAGATCGTTTAACTTTGTGCGCGGGGAAAGTGGTTCGTCGGCCTTGAGATTTGGAAAATGGAAGTTTTCGTTTTGAAGGCGGTGGGGTTGATTTGGAATCTGCGAGTTGTGAGAAGGTAGTTCGCAGTTTTGTCCAGGACATTGCGAAGAAAATTGGGAAAAAACTTTCCCGCGAAAGGATTACGCGTAAACACTTTTTGACGGATCACTTGTGGGACAGCTGACGGGCTGACAAAAGTGCTGAATCTGAAATGGAATCGTTCGTATATGAGATGCAGTGGCTCTCAAACTGTTTCCTTTATAAGAGAACCGATTGTTGTTTTTGCTGTATTTCGGTGTCGCTCTCGCACGTGCATTTGTTGTGACAGTTTGTTGTGGGTGGATGGGTTAATTTACTCGCTGCTGCGGTGTAGTGTCCTTTTTGGAACAGCGACTGAACATAGATTCTGATTGATCAAGATAAGGTGAGAATGTATTTATTTGCACAGCTATTGTACCCTTAATGGTTTTAGGCATATTATTTTCGTGTTTTTTTTTTTATCTCGAGAACGGGATAGGAAGCGTTTTTGGACAATTGTTCTTTATACGAAAGTTTTGCTTCTGCAACTTAGTTCTCGTTTAACAATTTTCCTATCTCCAAGGACAGACAGTCTCGTTGATAAGCAACGCGATGCCAATTCGTGACCACAATCGCCTACTTTCAAAACAGTCTCTTGTTGGTTGCTATCGAGAATATCATCCAAATCATGATCTTATGGACCGTGAGGTTCAGAGGGATATAAACGAGATCCTTTTGATGAAGAAGCATACCGAGCCGCCATTGCAATGATTCACACGGATGAAGTAAATCGGTCTATTGCGAGTTTAGGTGCGGATAGAGTCCTCTCAGCGCTCCCACCACCTGTATCCCTCCCGAGTGCCACCAGAGTGACTTTAGCTCAACTTCGGCCACTCCTTAATTCTTACCAATCTCGTATAGATTCGAGCATACAAAACATCTGCTAAAATTGGGGGCACCTCATGATGTGGGTCATTTGTTTCAAAGCACAGCTGATCTTACCCCACTGTCGGTCTATTACTGTGGGAAAATCCTATCGCAGCAGCCAAGCTGCTGTCCCTGGAGACCACGGACGAGAACGATGACGAACCATAAATCGAATCCATATACATACATAGATGTACTGCTAAAGAAGAAGAAGCAACGCGAGATCATCGAGCAACGCGAGATCATAGTAAGGCAAGGACGAAAGATAGACCATTTTGGTAGTTTTCTCTTCGTGATCTAGCTAAGCACCATACATAAATGACAACGATTATCATCAATTTATCGCGTTAGTCCGACGTTGAGCCTTGGTTGTCTTTAGCGTTGACCTTCAATTGTCGTGGTCAAGTGCTCACCAATATGGTGAACGTCCTCAACGACTACATACTCCAGTCGAGCTCTCGGTTGTCCACGCAATCTGGCTCCATCCAATCGTTATGGGTTTATCACGTTTTTCCACATGCTATTTTCGGCCAGTCGTTGAGCATGCGACAGTCTGATGGGCGAAACATATAAGTTACGCTACTTCCCGTTCCGAATGAATGTTTTTTTGGAAATGGGTTTGTATTTAATTGCACATAATAGATGCTCGTAGACACACAATTTTTCCCACCGAAAATCATGCCGTCTATGAGCAGCAAGCGGCAGATCTTGGTCACGCAGATTGAAGTTTCGTTCCCACGCAAGGATCCGAACTTGTTTACCAAAATATTCAAATATTTATCGTTCAGAATATCTGTGAGATCATCCATTTCATAAGTATCCGTGAAGTGAATTATGATAATAGATACGGGTACAGAAGACTTATGCGCATCACCAACTCTGGGGCATTCACTCCTCGACAACCATGCCTTGTCCTTTTGCCACAACATCCGGTTTGTTGTTACCGAGATGAAACATATTACATGGACGAAACTGAGATATCGAGAGTAGAAGTCCAAAGATACAAACGGCGTTCGCAGATACTCACACAACCGTCGTGAATTGGTCAGGGCTCGCTAGCGATTTCACCTGAGAAAACTAGGCCGACAAGAGCGACAATGACTCAGCTTAGGTCAGGCTGATATTCCTACCTATCTCGGATAGACCCGGGCATCCAGAACATTTGTCCGAGCATTTGGTGCGGTTTAACATGTGAACCGCTTGTTTCCTTGCCCCCTGTGCCCACTTACCTCACTTCGGGTGCATTATAGGACAAATCGATTGCGGCTGCTACGTTCCTGTCGCTTAAGATAATAGGCGAGAACGACGACGAAACTTAGAGCACATCCGCATACATACACATTGAGTCTGCGTCTACTGGCGCTTGCCTTTAGAGTAACTAAGCCATTTGGCCATACATCCCTCTTTAAAGGGCGGCATTTTGTGCGGCTTAAAGTCCCTTTGGAACCTCACCTCAGGCTGCAACTCTAGCTGGTCGACTTGTCTAACACCTCAAATCCCCTCGAGACCAACGCGAAGATGGGATACATGGTCCCTTGGACTCGCCCATCCCCGAGGTACACTATTCGCTAAAGATTTCTCAATAGCAGGTGTGATCATCCCTTGGCGTCCTATCGGTTAAACCTAACGAATTCGGCTTGCCAGCCGCAGGATCGTTGTGCCTGTGACTACTCGTCTGCTTAAAGCAGACTCATAGCGCTACCATTCACTTCAGAGTGGCCCCATCCGCTTACTAGGCAGCAATTTGACTCAGGCAGTGTGGTCATCAATCCACAAACTACCATTCTCCCTAACTAGCCCCTTCGTGGCTTGGGTTATGCGAAGCCACCAACTCCGAGGCATAGACACGTAGGTACGCTTATGACGAGTTCCTCCCCCACGAGGAAACGCTGCGTCGTGTGAGCCGGTATGACTGACTTTCCGAAGGAATAGGGAAAAATTCAGCCATGCTGTGCCACCCATACATGACTAGGGAACTCGGGAGCGTCAACGCCCGAAGGTCTTTGTACAGATCCACGCCATGGCGTATCAACCATACCAGAGGCCTCCCTGCGCTGCTCAGGTCCGTAGTGACGCAACTCACCAAAGATCGGTGTCACATGGACACGGACCCCCTTGCGGGACGCAGACATACACAGTGTTCACGCCTCTCTGCAACGCTACAACATCAACAACAATAAAATACGCAAACAACTCTGTTGTTCAGCCATCGGCTGAATCGGTCGATGCATGTCAAACTGTAGCGTTTGAAATTGTTAGTGGTCCAATTAAATTGATATAATCGCTTGTCTGGCACTTGAAAATTGTCGATTGCAGATTTGTTATGTTGAGCTATCGTCGACTTTTGGCATGGAAGACAGGTTTTGACCATTCTGGCTATGTCCATTCTCATACCCGGCCAAATAAAATGTTCTGTAATTTGCTTGATGCTTGAAATAGATTAGACGCGTCAGCAGAAGCATCGGCATCGCTAAACGTCAAGCCCAATGCATTTTATATTGCTGACAAAAATGTTGGGCAGAAGACTTGGCATTCAGCATATTTGTCACCTATGAAATTCTGCCGATGCTGCTGCTGACGCGTGTAATCTATTTCAACTATGATAGTCGCTCTTTTTCCGGGATGTGTCAAACCGTGGACCGGGTTGAAAGCTTGTTGCCGGAACGCCTTTGTGATGTAGGGACGTACGTTTTTTGTTGATACGAGTACATCACAAAGAACGGCTTTGGTTGCGTTCAAAAGTTCAACCAGCTTCAGCTGCAATGAGGTGATATTGTTGGCAAGTTCCTTAATTCGCTGTCATTCTGTTGGCTTTCGGCTAACTGCTCGAAGTTGATTTGTTCACTGCTTTCGATGGCTTCGAAGCGTTACAGTATATCGGCGACAGTGTTTTCCTTTCCGGAAATGTGCCAAATATCATTGGTGTATTGTCCAATGAAATTCTCTGCTTGAACGCAAACGTGATCAGTTTATGGTCGGTGAAGACTGTAAACCTTCTTCCTTCGATGATATGCTTAAAGTATTTAATCGACTGGAAGATTGCAAGCTGCTCTCGATTGTATGTGCTATAGCGCTTTTGCGTATCCGTCATGCGCTTTGAATAAAATCCGAGAGGTTCCAATTGTCCATTGTTAATACATAATGGTTAGCGGCGCCCACCGAGAAATTGCTGGCATCGACATATAACATCAGTTTTGCGTCCGGAACAGGTTGTGGCCGCATCACTCGTCCAAATCACGGGAGTCCTGTCGTAGTCTTCGTTGAGTCGACGCTGCACGGGGTAGAAAACGTCAATAAAAATTCAACAGCGATAAATTTCGGTAACTCGCTCGCTGCCTCCGGTTTCGGAAAATTTAACTATGATCTCAGTTTTCTCTCTGGGTGGCCGAATACCTTTTTCGCTGACTTGGTGGCCGAGGAAAATTACCTCCTCATCTCCCATCTCATAAGAAAAAGTGATTACCGTCGTTCGATCGTTGAGATATTTTTGCCTGGGACGCTGGGACAATCGCACACTTCGCTCTTCTCTTTCGCCTACCCTCCCGCTCTACTTCTTTCGAAACTCGACGTCTGAAACAAAACATTCCCAATAACTCAATTTGGAGCTGATTG
Source organism: Microchrysa polita (assembly GCA_949715475.1). Lineage (NCBI taxonomy): Eukaryota > Metazoa > Arthropoda > Insecta > Diptera > Stratiomyidae > Microchrysa > Microchrysa polita. The sequence continues at coordinate 70,569,286 of OX454421.1, read as the reverse complement.
TCCTGCAGGTAGACAGGTTTACTCTCCCACATTTGACCTTGTGTGCTGCCTCGACCATGGTTCTCACTATCATTGAAATTAGGTCCTTTTTATTGCCCTTGGCAATGTCCGCATTCCGTGCGTATTTATTCCATCTGAATGCAACTAGCCGCTTCGTCTAACCTATGTGAGTTATCGAAATCCTGGCAATCTTGTAAAATGGACTTTCCTCTTATGTCTCTGCATTGCGTTTTAACATTGTCAGGATTCCTTCATCCAGGTCTTTTCTTCCTGATATGGCTGAATGCTACACATTGATCATATCATATCCGTTTCTCGTTTCTGTTTCGGTTTTATACGCTTCCTCCTGTTCGGATCTTTTCTTCAACATGGAGTGGAACGGTACCATCTTCTGCAGATAAGAATAATTCGAATCAGATTGTATGTTCCGCTACATGTGCGTCGGTTTTGGTAGATATAGAATTTGATGAAATCTTTACTCCTGATGGTTTTTAGGTTTAAGACTGGCAATTGCTCTCCGTTTTCTTCCATCTCAATGCTGAACTGGATGTTCCTGTAAATATTGTTCAAACTCCTTGACTTCCTTCATTAATAATCTAACAAGTCGTCAACGTACCTTACCCATAATCGCGGTAAAATTCCCTTCGCCTCCAGCTCCTCATCTAGTTAACTTATTAATGAAGAGAGTTTGTCACTCATTGCCACTCCTCTGGTTCCTTTGTAAAATATATCGCGGCAGGTTAGGTAATTCTCTTCTTCTTCTTTATGGCACGATAGCCCGACGTCGGGCCTTGGCCGCCTGGATTGAAAACCTCCAATTGTCGCGGTCGCGCGACCTTGTCCTCCAGTTCCGAAAGCCTAGCATTTGGTGGGCGTCCTCACATACAGAATGCTCCCATCGGGCTCTCGGTCGTCCACGCAATCTGGCTCCGTCCACTCGTTGCGCGTTCATCACCTTTTTGGGCATGCGATCGTCGTTCATCCTTTGTACATGCCCCGCCCATTGCAATCGCTGCAATTTCACGATCTTCGACACCTGTAGCTCATCGTACAGCTGATACAACTCAAGGCTGTACCGGATGCGCCATTCACCTCGTTCACGAACGGCCCCGAAGATTCTTCGGAGAACCTTTCGCTCGAATGTGTCCAACAGGTGTTCAGAGTTTTGGGTTAGGGTCCATGCCTCGCAGCCATAGCATAGCACAAGTCGGATGATAGTTTTATACACGTGGAGCTTCGTGTTCCTATGCACCAGCTTCGAATTCATAAGGGAAGTTAGGGCAGGTTAGGTAATTCTCTGCCATAGACCATTTCCAGTCTCATGAACAAAATCGTCCCTGTTCGTAAGACCCGTTGCAGAACCGCGTTCGCATAAACACTTGAACCTCAAAAATGCGATTTCGTTATACGGTGGACAATTTGGTATTTGCCACGATTTCTCTGAACTGGTTCCAGGCTTGTGAATGACCTTTCGGTAGGCCTTTTATCTGGACAGGACCGGGTAGTGTTCGGCATTCGCAGTTGGGATGTTGCTCAATGATGAAAGCACAATATTTCAACACTTATGATAGAGCCCAGATGATATTCCTTACGAAGCTGGAAATAACCTCCCAAATTCAGATTTTCAAGTATCGCTAAATCATAATACTTTTTCCGCTCCTCGTAGCTCTGTCCTCGATTGCACCACTCCCATTTTTTATGTTGGTGAATGTTGCCTCAAAATAACCACGCCTTTCGTTATTGCCTTCTTGGTGCCAAGCTCCTCGAATACCACTATGCTCCTACGGCAGCCGGTTCTTCGATGTAAATCGTTTCGTACCCATTGTTACAACGGCCAAGAGCTCACAAAATCTCTTGAATCGCTACTACAACGACAACAATTGAATACCACAACCACCGCGTCGACCACGATGTCTCCATTATACCTGCTAGTTGTACACTTCTCGTTTCATAGTCGTCCTCAGCTTCCAGAATCCAGTAAGTGCCGATTGGACCTTTACTAGATGCGCTTTCAATGTGACTTTATTTTCGAACGAATTTAAAATTTTTTTTTCAAATCTCATGTTTTTGCTTCCCATTTCAGATTCTTCCACCAACATGAAAATGCAAGAAACATCGCCACTCTTCTCCAAAGAAACGTTTCTCGTTCAAAATCAAAACATCACCGAAATCGAATCGGCCAAACAACTTCTCACGGACAGCGTTGACATCGGCCCGGACGACGAAGTATGGCTTCTCCAGTGTCCGAAAAGCATCAATCCCGATGCTTTGATCAATCGCAAAATCAAACTTCCCGGCAAATCCAATCACGAACTGCTCGAAAGCATTGCTGAACTCCATCCATCAGCAGAAAACATCTCGCTGGGCGTGCGCACCAACAAAGGCTACAAAGTTCGTCATGTTCCAATTGTCGGGAAAATTTCCCTACGTGAACGTTTGCCCGTGGCAAATTTTGATGTTTTGAACGACGATCAAACGGCCGGTAAGAAGTCAGTGCGAGTCAAATTTCCGGATAATTTAAAAGTTCGTCATCCACTTTTGGGTGCCGATTACGAAGAGAAGATTGAATTGAGAGCGGATGTTGCGGCCAGATTGAAAGAGGCAAGAATGGTGGGAGTGTCGAAATCTGCGAGACATGCCGATCGTGTACGCGTGAAGGTTGAAGGCCGCAAGCATGCAGAAAGGGCATTTGAACATGTAAAAGTGAAAACTGAGAAAGCTAGTCCCGACGTTAAAAAAGAGAAGAGCCGCAAAAGACGGCGAGATGAGAGCGACGTGGAAAGAACGCCACAAAAGAGTAAGAAAATTAAAATTGAACAAGTGGACGATAAGAATGAATTGGACTGGATTAAGAAGTTTTAAATGCGAATTGTTGTACACTATAAAAAGTGTATTTTTAGCTATTTTTAAGAATTATGATTTCTTTTGAATATAAAACACAATTTTAATGAATGCGCGTCTATTTATTTTATTTAAATACAAATTAAATTCTTGGCATGCGGACACTCGTCTTCTTCTTCTCACTTTCGTCCCATTTTATTAATACAGGCAAATTGAACAACTTATTTAAGCAATACATTTTTTTCTATTCTTTTTAATTAATTCTTCACAATTAAATGTTGATACTGATGACGGCCTTTTGCAAGCCTGTGGAATACATAGAATACAACTTTTTAGTTCTTGACAGGAACATAAGTTAGAACGGCAGCTGAACGTGGTGACATCGGGATTTTGTCCGTACTAGGTTTACCCCTGTGAAAACAAATAAAACGAGATTTAGAAACGTATTTTGATTTTTAAAGGTCGATTCTCACTTTTTAGTCATCAGTCACAGTCATTTTCCATACAAGTTGACAGATTGTCAGAGTCAATCAATTAACTGCCAATCCTATCAACTTGTATGGAAAATTACTGTGACTGATGACTGAAAAGTGTGGATCGACCTTAAGGATTTTTTTTTGTCACTTACTTAACGGCAACATCTGTTGCATTGAAGTTATCACTCAACAGATCGAATGTCATCTTGTTGGGCAGTGCGGCTTGGCTGAAGTTTCCAATCACCGTTTGTGGTGTTGGATTCAGTACAACGAAGATTCCTGGATTGCCGGATTTGATGCTGATAGGGAAATGGAGGAAAACGAGAAATTTTTAGTTAAATGATGTCAAATGACTATAGTAATCTATACGCTGAAATGTTGTAAAAAGTGTAGAAGAAAAACAGCAGGACATTGTGGAGAATATTTTTTTTAGAAATGGGCGCTTGTACGTTTAGGTCTGTCGCAAATTGAGGGCAGGCGAGACCTACGATCAAGACGCACACACCATGAAACGCGCACGATGCCATTCAGTGCATTCGTATTGCGATGGAAAAGTATAGAGCAGCACGAAAGGACTTGCACTTTGTATTCATCGATTTAGAAAAGGCATTCGATAAACTACCTCGTGGTCTGATATGGTTGGCCTTGAGAGCACTTAATGCCCTTGAGGCATTCGTCAGGATGATACGGGACATGTATAATGGAGCTACGACTAAGGTAAGATGCTCAGCCGGTGAATCAGAAGAATTTCCGGTGAATGTCGGAGTACACCAGGGCAGTGTATTGAGTCCGTTGCTCTTCAACGTCATCATGTACTACTTATTAACATGTGGCTCTGACGGCCTAGAAATATCTCTTCTTTTTGCCAATGATATAGTCCTCAGTAGCCCAAACATCGTTGCCTTGCAAGCTGCACTTACAAAATGGTGTGACATTCTGGAGTAGCATGGACTGAGGGTAAGTGCAAAGACTGAGTTCTTATGCTGCCCATTCTCAGACCCAGATGCACCGATACCAGATATGTACGCCAAAGGAGAGCAGCTTAAGTCTTGTACCAAGTTCTTCTTCTTTTAGCGGCGAAGAAAGGTGTGGAACCGCTGTGCATCTATGTGGACTCGAGTTATGGTTCGTCGATGTTTTCGTCCGTGATGCCAAGGGACAAAATCATGGCTGCTGCGATGGGGTTTTCCCACAGTGAGATGGGGTTAAGTGACTGGGCGCAGCTGGGCATTGAAACAAATGACCCACATCGTGAGGAGCGCCAGCGCAGTTTGGACAAATGTTCTGGATGTCCGGGTTTATGGGAGAAAGGTACGAATTGAGGCGCGAACATAAGCCCGACCGAAGTTGGGCAAATGTCACTCTGGTGGCTCTCGGGAGACCAATCTCCTCAGGCGAGATAGGTGGTGGACGCACTGAAAGGACTCTATTCGCACGTAAACTCGCGATAGACCGACTCACTTCTGCAGTGTGAATCTCTGCGATGGCAGCTCTGTATGCATCTTCATCGTAAGGGTCCCGCTTGTATCCCTGGACCTCTCTCTCTAGGTCTCGTATACCACGCCTGACAGGTCGTGGTGGAGGAATTCGGTCCATGAGACTATGGTTGGGATGATCCTCATGGTAGCAACCAACAAGATACTGTTTGGAGAGAAGGAGATTGTGGTCGCGTATTGGCATCAATTTTGTCTCTTGATGTAAGTGGTCCCGGGCAGACATCAAGAGGCAACCTGTGGCTGTGCGTAGACAAGCATTTTAGCAGACCTGAATTTTGGACCAGTTTGTATCACATAGACAATGTGACCAAACTGGGGACGCATAATCAGCGGCTGCTCGACCCACTGCTTTGTAAATGACTAGCATAGTTTCCTTAACTTTGCCTCCGGTGCTACCAGCTAGTGCTTTAAGGATTTTGTTCCTACTGCGCATCTTTTCGCAAACGGATGCCGCGTGATGAGCTGACGTCATCATGCTCTCTAAGTGGAGCCCGAGAAGTACCCCACCCTAATTTGATTTTCCTCTGCTTAGAACGTTTACCTCGAAACTCAGTGAAGGAATGCCGACCAGCTAGATCACTGTTTCCCAACAGGTGGTCCGCGGACCGGGGGTGGTCCGTGAGAGACCCGTAGGTGGTCCGCGGGGAGACTCTGGATACCTCTTACAAAAAAGTTATATTTTCTTGTGACTATAATTAATGTAGCATGCCAAACACGCGCACTTATTATCATGTAACAGATTATCCAGTAAATACTTTGCTAGTAGGTCTGTGATTATGGGAAGGCAATTGGTTGCTTAGGTTCGTTGCCTATAGCTCAATTCCGAAATTATTCTAATTATCAAAATTCGAACTCACTTGCAAAAATGTATAAGGTTTTTCGCGCTGAACATTGCTAAAATTTGAGTCTAAAGACGGAGCTACTATTTACTGGATACCTAACTTTTAATCGAAGTTAGCGCTTCGAGACTAGCTGAGATTTTTTAGGTGCCTTATTCCTGTGCGAGAAAAATCTAAGCTAGTTAGGCAAGTCTTGACGCGAACAAAACAAACCGACTGGACTATTGAGCGCAATATCTAGCCAACCAACTAATGAGCAGATCTTGCCAGGGATCGACATGTGATGATCACTTTGTGTGTAATTTTCAGTGACATCCGAAATTAGGACAGTCAAAAATTGAAAAATTATGATAACACGAGTATTTCTATATTACGTATTAACATCTTCATTGTCTTTGAGTTACATGTGCACACATCATTCCTCCTCGTGCACGTCTATGAGTCACATATGACTCATGACTGTATGGTTTTTAGGATGGCAGACGTGGTGGTAGTGTCGGTGAAAACCGGTCAGACATTTAACGTGTTAAAGCTCCTTCAAATAATTTTCATGGGATTGTGTGTATACCTACTACCTGGCATGCATGCAGAACAGGGAGTGTCCAAAATAATTTTTACGCGGGCACATATTGGTTTGGAATGCAATGGTGGGCCAAAGATTCTTATGAAGGAGAATACACTCTTTTATGAATTTTTTATTATTTGAAGCGCAAACCAGACACAATTCTGACGATTCACCGCTACTTGAACAGCAGGTAATGGCCCCATTTAGCCACGTACTTACGTGTAAATTTAACCCGAAAGGCTTGCTTGCCTAGCAAGCCCAGAGAAATGTGTCCCGAGAAGTGAGCGTATAATAGCAGAACGGATTGCGAACCGCAACATCTGTCCGGAGCGGGGAGAACGTTTTGTCGTTTTAGCAAAGTTGGCTCGAAGCCCGCGTTATTCTGTTCAATTTTAATCCTTTCATTTAGTAATTTTCAGTTTTCTTTTTAATTAGGGCAACATTTTTCAAAAGTGAGACAAAGCTCCTGGCGGGCCGCATTGTGGCCCACGGCGCGCGTATGTTGGACACCCCTGCACTAAACGTTTCGAAAATATGTGCTTATATCGAATTCGGACTCAATTCTATTATATTTTTAGCATAGCATTTGAAAATGTAAAGCTTTTTCTACTTCGCTAAGGCCCCTGGAATTCCTTGTCGGACGGCCAAATCTCGGCAAGTACAGGTTACGGCTATATGTCCATGCGTCTGCGATTCAATTCGTGAACTCGCAGATTTTGGCTTTTGTCGCAAATAATGCCATATCTAGACAAACAAATTTAGACCTTATTATTTTATTATGATTGAATGCTGGCCCGTCGAGATCCATGTTAAGGCTAAGTGGTCCGCAGACGTTTCTGAGTTGGGAACCACTGAGCTAAATAGTTGGCAATCCAACGGAACTCTTGGGCAGGAATATGCATATTCAGTAGGTTCGCGAGAAGCATCGAGTGATTGACATTGTCAAATGCACTCGTTAGGTCTATTGCCACAAGAATCGATCTGTGGCAAGGACATCGCTGGTTTAGCCTATCACGGATGTGTGTAGTGATCGCATCGAGGGCAGTGGTGATACTATGCATTTTTCTGAAGCCATGCTGGTGGGGTTCTAGCTTAGCAGGCTTGACAAGAGTGGGGTGATTAAGGGCCTCCAGCGTCTTTGCAACAGGAGACAGTATTGTTATAGGTCGGTAGGATTCGCCAAGACCAGCGCTCTTCCCTGGCTACAGACAGGGGACAATCCGTCCTGTTTTCCAAATTTCAGGGATGGCAAGCGTAGAGATTGACAAATTAAAGGCTGCCGTGAGATACTCAATGGCTGGAAGGTCGAGATGTTTCAACATGGCCATCGGGTCCGAGGGCCTTGGAGTTTTTAGCACTCTCAATGACTTTTTTAACCTGGTCCGCAGTATACGATGGTATAGTGTCAATATTTCTACTGCGAGTCCGTCTTCGAATTTTACGCTTTAATCCGTCGGACTTGGGATGTTCAATAAATTACTTATTGAACAGGCTTGCGCAGTGAAGGGTGCTCTTACGGCTAACTTTGATGGCATTATTGCCCTTTCCTTTCCTAGGATTAGATAGGGCGCGGACAGTAGACCATAGTTTACTGACACCTTCATTGAGGTTGCAGTCATTGAGGTGCTCGTTCCATTTCGCCTTCCGATAGTATTGTACCAAGTTCAAGTACCTTGGCTCGATGGTGAACGGAGCTCCATGCGATGATGACATCAAACATAGCACAATGGTCGGGTGGATGACGTGGCGAGAAAAATCTGGAGTTTTCTGCGATAAGAAAATGCCACTGAAGTTAAAGGACAAGTTGTACATCAAGAGTAGCTACATCCGAGGCACCTGGTCCATAGACCAACCAATCACCGAGAAGCTCGAAGACGCGACAAATGGATTGGTATTGGCATGCTCAAAGCCGTCCGCCTGAGAACCCCGCAAAGAAAGCGATATGATGGACCCAAGGCCAGCGGTAGACCGAAGAATATTTGGATGTGTCAAATTAAAAAGCAAGAACAACGCATTGGTCTCGGCGATGACACGATCCAAGATAGAGCTGCCTGTAGAAATTTGCTGAGATATTACCGCCAAAACTGGCGATGTGCCTACACCGCATGTCGAGCAACGCGAAGCCATGGAGCGGTATAAAGAACGAGGCAAGAAAGAAGAAAAGAAAAATTCAAAGAAGAACCGCATTCTGAAATCTAGCATAGATGCCGAGCTGGAGAAATGATGCGTTTGCATTTTGTGAACCAACTTTTGATCTAATAGCGTGCCTGACAGTCAGGACATCCTGATCCACCGAACCGAAAAAATATGGAGCAACAGACGTTGAAGGATGGCGTCGCATGAAACTTGCCAGCTACCCTTACGGTCTGGGCTTAATACACAAGATAAGTGGGCGCATAAATGCGAGCATGCTAGTACTGAATGCGCGTGTGGTCAATTTACACCGAGCCTTAAAATTTAGCACGACAACAATCAATGAGGATTCTGCTCAGCTTTAAAGGGCATCCCTGTCAAACAACAATGCGGTGCCGTTTGACGGTTCAAAACTTCTGAACCCGTCGTTGCTCGCTTCACTGAAGGCGTTCACTCTATGTCTGCCATCAAAGTTGTGGACAACACAGGAGGAATGGGGAAATTCAATTTTGTTATTTGTTCTGTATTCGGCAACAGCTGGTCATACCAGCATGTTGGTCTAGAATTGGCCGAGCGACCCAATGGAGCGCAATAACGAGGCAAGGAAGAAGAAGGAGTGAGTGAGACGGAACTCGTTTTAGAATCATATCTGCGGGGATTAAGATTGTAATTAAATTTGGGGATTTTTTTTTAAAGGAGTTTGGGTTGGCGAAATTTTGGGGACTTATTACCTTAAATTTTCTTTAATTTTTTTAAGTAGGAAGTTTGATTTTAAACGTTGAAATTTTGGGGATTTTGTGTGTGGAATTTAACTTGGGATTCTGGGCCTGGAGATTTTTTTTTGGTTTGACGGTTCTACACGTTGAGATTTTTAGGATTCTGTGTTTGGAATACTTTTTCAATATTTTTTTCGAGGATTTTGGATTGACCGTTGTTTTACGAAATTTTGCGGACTTGCGTTTTGGATTTTTTTATTTGTGTTAGGCAGTTTGGCAAGTGGAGATTCAAAGAATCTGATCCTGTTTTTTGTTAACTAATTTGAGGGTTTTCGTTAGTTTGGCCACGACGCATGGATATTATGAGGACCCCTGTGTCTAGAAATGATTTAATATGTATTGGATAGTTGCGTTTGGGGCACTTAGTCTCTGAGGACTTCAATTCGTGGAGATTTTCGGGGATTCTGTCTCTGAGGTCTTTTTTCCAATTTTCAATCGAGTATATTGGTTTAGCATGTGGGAATGTCTGGAATTTCTTAAAACATTCTATTTGTAGAATTTGGTTCCGCAGCTGTGTACGTAAGAATTTTGGGGATTCTGTGTCTGGCAGAATTTTATTTGGTTTGGGCGCTGGGCAGTATTTTTCTTTAATTTTTATGTAATTGTATTTAAGGCTGATCAGTTGGGCACGGGGAGATTATTGGGGATTCTCTGTCTGAGGATTTTCTCGATTTTGGTTTAGCTTGTGGGAATAATTTTAGGGCTTCTTGGGATTTTGGTTGGGCGTTGTTTTACGTGGGAATTTAAACATTTTTTTGCGGTTCTGCATGTGAAAATTTTAAGATTTTTGTGTTTGGGATTTCAGCCAAACCATTTGGTACGGGGGGGATTCTATGGATTCGGTGCGTGGAAACTTTTTTTTACTTTTATTTGAGAAGAATGGGGTGAAGGATTTTGGTTGAATTAATTGAATGTTCTGTATCCGGTACTCATTTGTTTAGGTTTGGGTTAACGATTTCGATTTGGGATTATGAAGTTTTTGTGTCTGTGTCTTTACTTTCAATTTTTATTTAGTCGTCTGGCCGTGGAGCATTTGAGGAGTCTGGGCGTCTGGAGATTTTTGTTCTGAAGCGTCAGTTCATTTTGGGGATTCTGAGTTTGGAGATATTTTTAATTATTGAACTTCGTTCGGTCTGGTGACTTGGCGCATGAAAATTTTGGGGATGCAGTGTGTATGGCAACTAACGGGAAACGTGAGGGAATTCTGCGTCTGGGGAGTTTTTTTTTCCTGAAATCCAGGATTCTGGTTTGGCACATCGGAATTAAGGGAAATTCTTGTCTGGCGATTAATTCTTGTGTTTAAATTTTTGTTTGGAGATTTAGATTTGGATGTAGGGATTATTACGGAAATTTTGTGTCTGTAGACTTTTTTGATTTTTTTTTTATGATTATGATTTGGCGATTTTGCATGTGGGGACTTTGGAGACACTTCGTCAGATCACTTTTTTTCTGAATAAATAGTTGAGGATTCTTGTTTGGCACGAGTTCTGGGGATTATGTGACTTGCGGTTTTTTTTAACTTTAGTTTGAAAAGTTTAGTCTGGCAGGTTGGCATATGGGTGTTTTGGATATAGATTGTGTGGACATTTTTCAAGAAATTTAATTTGGAGGTTTGACACTTGAAGATTTTGTTTTAATTTAAGTTCTTGATTATCAGTTAGGTCGGTGGGGGATGAAGGAATTCTTTCAGAAATAATTGAGGATTCTGGTTTGGCAATAGGGAATTTGGGGATAACGTTTCCGGTGCTCATGTGTTTAGCTTTTGCTTGATGATTTCGATTTAAGTTTTAGGACGTGGGGATTATGGGGATTCTGTTTTTAATGTTTTTTTTTTGATATGGCGGATATGGGGACATGGACTTTCCGCCAGGAGATCTTTTATGAAATGAGCTTTCTTGTTTGGCACAACGGAATTCTGGGGATTCTGTTTCTTGCGTTTATGTTTAGAATTCTTTTTAAGGATTTCCGTCTGGCCGGTTCGCACCTGACAGACTTTGGAGATTCTGTTACTGTAGACTTTTTATGATTTGAAGTTCTTGGTTGGCAGTTTGACATGTGAGAAGAGGATGGGGGGATGAAGGATTTTTTTCTTATTCTGGTTTGGCACGAGGATATTTTGGGGGTTCTGTTTCTGTAACTTTTTAGAGGTTATGCTTGAGGATTTGTCTGTCTTTTAATTTATCTTTCGGATTTGGCGATTTAGTATGTGGTGGGGACTCTCCGCCATAGGATTTTTTCTGAATTGATAGTTGAGAATTCTTGTTTGGGACGAGAGAGTTCGAGGGATTCTGTGTGTGGCGTTTTGTTAAGGGTTTCGGATATTTTAGTTGATGATTATCATTAGGCGATTTTGAGGGTTCTGAGTCAGGGAAAATATATTTCTGATAGTTTAAGATTGTTGAGTATTCAACTTCACCACTTCTTCTTCTACATCTTACACACATACACATACCAATACACAAACATATATTAATCACATGTATATCTTATATTACATTTTCTGTTCAGTAATAAAATTGAGTTCAACGAAATCGGTCGCTTTTATTTAGTTCCGCTCCGGTCGATCTCTCGCCCTCACAGGTTATGGGCCCAGGACGGGAAAGTCAGTGCGATATACATCATCGTGAACATTAAAAAGTGCATAAACAATAACAATCAATTGTCGCGAAAACGATCCGCGAGTGAACGTGAAAATGGCGCACAATTTCGTCAATTCCACGCGTGTCGAAATGCTTACACGCGATAATTACGACACGTGGAAAATACAGGCGGAAGCCATATTAATAAAAAACGACACCTGGGCGTACGTTTCTGGCGAAATAAAGGAGCCTATAATATCTGGCACGGACGCCGAATTACTTGCATCGGAAAAGTCTCATGCGGTTTGGCTAGCACAAGATCGGAAAGCGAAGTCCGACCTCATCCTCACAATAATCCCTCCGAACTTAAACAAATTCGCGGCTGCGTCACATCCAAAGATGTATGGGATAAATTAGCATCAATTTACGCTTCAAAAGGTCCCGCTCGCAAAGCCACCTTATTAAAACAATTGACTCAACACAAAATGACGGAAGGCGACGATGTCAAGGAACATTTGTCCAGATTCTTCGATATAGTGGACAAATTGCAGGCCATGGATGTTGAAATCAACGGCGATTTGCTAACAATAATGTTGTTATATAGCTTGCCCAGTCGCTTTGAGAACTTTCGATGCGCAATAGAGACCCGCGACACACTCCCCGACATCGAGTCTCTGAAAATTAAAATAATTGAGGAGAACAGTGCGAGAAATCATCCACACGAAAGCGAACCTGCTGCGATGTTTACTAGACACAATAACGCGCGCACACAACCAAATAGATACAGAGGCAACAGTCAACGTGAAAGAGAGAGACAAGACTCTCAGCGACACGCAAAACCCAAATTCTGCGAACATTGCAAAAAGAAAGGGCACACTATACAGACATGTTGGTCGAAAAATCGAAAGAATAAAGTTGAAACGGTACAGTACGTCGACGAAGCATTTTTTGCACAGACAAGCAACAATGCAAACCAGTCGGAAAAATGGTGTCTAGACAGTGGTTGCACGATGCATATATGCAACGATGAGAACATGCTCACTAACACAAAAAGGGTAAACAATGCAATTAAATTGGCCAGCAATGCCACTGCTCAAGTAAAAGCCCAAGGAAACGTTATAGTTACTACTACGAATGGTGAGAATGTCCGAAATTTTAAGCTGGAAAACACGCTTTATGTACCGGAATCCCGAACCAACTTAATTTCCATAGCAAAAATCGTGGACAAAGACTACGAAATTATATTCCGCAAGGATAATGCATTAGTGAGAGATCAACAAGGTGTCAACAAAATGATCGCCGATCGTATTGGGAATTTATTCTATCTACATACAGTGCACCAGGCTTGCGCGGTCGACAACGACAGATCAAAATCCGAATTGCAAACATAGCATGAACGTCTCGGGCATATCAACGCAAACGACATGCTGAAAATGTCAAAAGTGACAATTGGTTGCAACGTGACTGCAAATGCAGAAAAAATTCGTGAGTGCAAAGTGTGTGCAGCAGGTAAAATTACGAGGAAACCGTTTCCCACTCGTACAAATCGATCACCTGACACATTGGGAATTGTGCACACCGACCTATGCGGACCTATGCGCACATCATCTATTGGCGGCGCGCGATACTTCATGACATTGACAGACGACAAAACTCGTTGGTGTGAAGTCTATTTCCTACGAAGTAAGGACGAGGCAGCTGCGAAATTTATTGAATACAAGAACTACGTGGAAACCAAAACTGGCCGAAAGATTCAGGCTGTACAATCGGATAATGGCTCGGAGTTTTGCAATTCAACATTAGATTCGATCTTCAAAGAAGCCGGTATTCAACGACGCTTGTCAGCCCCGCACACACCCCAGCAAAATGGTGTTGCGGAGCGTAAAAATCGAACACTTTTGGAATCCGCGCGATGCATGCTGATTCAGTCGGGGTTGCCACCTACATTCTGGGCTGAAGCCGTGTCTACGGCAAACCACATCAGAAATAGATGCGTTACCAAGAGTCTGGAGTACGGTACCCCACATGAACTTTGGACCGGAAGAAAACCTACAATCAACTATCTCAAAACGTTCGGATGTAAGGCATACGTGCTTGACAAATCTCCCGGAAAAGGAAAATTCGACCCTAGAGGAGTCGAGGGCATATTCGTGGGATACTCGAACACATCGAAACCTTATCGCGTTTGGATTCCCGACGAAAAAAGAATCCGAACTACACGCGACGTAAAGTTCATTGATGAATTTTCTATTAATAACAAATATGAAGACTTTATTGACATTTCGAAGGATCCTCCAAACGATGTCCACGGCGAAGCAGTTACCGACGCGAGATTCATTGAATATACATTCAATCCAGGCATACGAGTGTCATCACCGAGCGATACACAAATCGAAGCAGATATTAGTCTTCAGCAAGACGCTAAGGAGATGACCGACATTTTAATAAAACGTGGACCAGGTAGGCCAAGAAAATTAAAGACCGAGGGTCCAGGTCGTCCCAGAAAGATCTACAATATGATACCCGATACGAATGAAGCGATTAGCGACGAGTGGCGCGATACGCAGTTCGCAATGTTTGCGTCCGAAATACCACTATTTCATGCTATCTCAGGTCCGGATAAGCACGAATGGGAAAACGCAATAATGAATGAGATTAAACAACTCATCCTTAATGACACTTGGGAAATTGTCGATCGTCCTGAAAACGCGAAAGTCATCGGATGTCGGACTGTGTTAAGAAACAAGCTGAATGCTGACGGTACCCTAGAGCGAAGAAAGGCCAGAGTGGTTGCGAAAGGATTCTCACAACGTCCGGGCATCGACTTTCATGATACATTCGCACCGGTTGCAAGACTCAGCTCTCTTCGACTATTAGTCGCACTTGCAACGGAATTCGACCTGAAAATATCCCAGCTTGATGTGACTACAGCTTACCTAAATGGCAATATCGATACTGATATATTTATGGACCCTCCTGAACTTTTAAAGGAGATGTTGGAAAAAATGGTTAACAGTGAAACGGACAATGATCTCATTAAGAAGTCCAACTCAATGCTAAATGAATTAAGGAATGGCAACAAAATATGTAAGCTTAAGAAAGCTCTCTATGGGTTACGTCAGTCAGGACGTCAATGGCATATAAAGCTCAGCGAAACTTTGCGAGACCTTGGCTTCACAGCAACAAATGCCGATCCATGCATTTACGTCGATAAAATGAAGGAATCTTTCATTCTTGTCTACTTCGACGATATCTTGATAGCTACCAAGAATGAAACAAGTCGGTAAAATTATAGAAGCATTGCAGAAAAGTTTCACAATGAAGGACCTCGGCGAAGCAAAATACTGCATCGGCATCGAAGTTAATCGCGGAAAAGATTCGACATATTTATCGCAATCGGGCTATATTCGAAATATTCTCGATCGTTTTGGAATGACAAATTGCAAAACTGTAGGTAGCCCACTTGCAACAGGAACGAACTTGGCAGTAGATTCTGATGATGGCGATAACATTGAAGAGGCTGTTCCTTTCCGAGAGCTAATTGGCGCCCTCATGTACTTGGCCGTTGGAACGCGTCCAGATATAGCACATGCTGTGAGTAATCTTAGTCAATATACGAATTGTCACATGAAAATTCATTGGACGGCAGGCAAACGAATCCTACGATATTTGGCTGGAACCATTAATCACGGACTATGCTTCACAAAAACCAATCGGAAACTCATCGGCTACGTAGACTCTGACTGGGGAGGATGCACAAAGGACAGGCGATCTTATACAGGGTCAGTTTTCATCCTTGCTGGATCTTCGATATCCTGGGAGTCCCGCAAACAGCGGACTGTTGCCCTCTCATCTACAGAAGCTGAATATATGGGTCTCTCAGATGCAGAAAAAGAGGCAGTTCATCTCATCGGATTCTTAAATGAACTCGGATTCAACGAACGCTCTGACGTAATTCTGTACAACGACAATCAGTGTGCTGGGAAGCTTGCTCTCAATTCGAGGTTCCATGCTCGGTCGAAACACATAGGTATTCGACATCACTTTATTCGACAGGCACTTCAAGAATATCCAATTGAAATTCAATATACTCCAACAACTGAGATGATAGCTGATATTCTTACCAAACCCCTAACAGCAGCAAAGCATCAGAAGTTCGTCCATGGACTAGGACTTGCCGATCGGAGTTCGACTTGAGGGGGCGTGTTGAGTATTCAACTTCACCACTCCTCTCTCTTCTACATCTTACACACATACCCATACCAATACACAAACATATATTAATCACATGTATATCTTATATTTCATTTTCTGTTCAGTAATAAAATTGAGTTCAACGAAATCGGTCGCTTTTATTTAGTTCCGCTCCGGTCGATCTCTCGCCCTCACAAAGATTTATGTTTTGGACGAAGAAGTTCTTCAAATTCTGTGTCTCGCGTTTTTTTTTTTTAACTTTTGATTGAGGGTTCGGTCTGACAGATTGGAACGTGGCTGATTTTGGCTATTCTTTGTCCGGATTTTTTTTTATTTGAGGATTTCGATTTGGCTGATTGGCACTTAGAGATTTTAAATGACAGGTGCATAGGGATTCTGCATTCAGCACTTTTTTAAAGATTTTTTGATTGAGGATTTGAGGACGTGTGGATTCTGTGTCTATTCACTTTTTTTTAATTTTTATTTGAGGAGTTTGACTATGTGAGGATTTTGATTAAACGGTTCTGGACGTGAGGATTTTGGAGATTTACCTTTTGGGGATTTTATTTTTCTAAATCTTTAAGTGAGTTAATACTTATTTTTTCAGGTTTGACACGAGGAGATTTAGGAACTGTGTCTGGTATTTTTGTTGATGAATTTCGGTCTGTGAAAGGGGCGTGTGGATTCCGATTTGTCACAAGGATATTTTGGGGATTCTGTGTCTGGCGACTATTTTTTGGAATTTCTGTGTGATGATTTTGGTACTTACATCTTGACATTTAGGGGTTATGACAATTTTGTGTCTGAGATTTTTTGTAGGCTTTGAGCTAGTGGGGATTCGACGATTATGGGCCTGAGATTTTATGGGATTTTTTGTCTAGAGACTTTTTTTGTTACTTTCAAACGAAGCAAGCGTGAAGTTCAAGCTTCACTTAACACCACCATTTTAGTTTAAATTTCTCAAAGGACTGATCCTGATCTGATTTTCCAAATAAAGTCAAAGCTAGGCTCAAAACGGAAATGTCCTGCTGCTTTTGTAACTTGCATAAAATGTTAAGTGAGTTAATGACAGAAAAAAATGGTTTAGCACACAATTACCTTTCTCTGTTAGATGATTAAAATGAATCCGCATTTTTTTAGTAATGTAAGCATGGTTAGTAAGGATGAAATGAGATGTTAGCGATAATTCCCAAATTTCAGTTAATTGTAATGTAAAACAAAAACTCACCTTGAATACGCCAACAAATTACCGGAACTGTACAAATCAAATGTTCCGTGCATATACGATGGCGACTGACGCAACTCATCCAAATGCTCAATTGTCGCATGACTAACATTCGCCAAAATCGGCGAATCAGCCGGAATCACGGGAACACCCGGCAACAACATGAAGAAAATTTCATAGGCTGACGGATCCAAGCTGATCAAATTCTCCGCTCCGTAATTCCATTGCAACCAACTTGCATTGCCGGCCATTTCGAAAATGTTCGCCAACGCATTGTACAACTCTTTGGGCTTGGGCGAATGTGGCTGTTCGGCCAACACATACGGGAATTGTCCGAACAATGGTGTGTCCACGGCAAATGTTCCGAATTCTGTCTTATAACTTTCCGGACGTCCCAAATCGTCGCTTACGGACAAGAAACCATCGTCGCTCGTCAAGTTGTGCACAATCGAGGTGTATTCATTCAACAGATCGGCCAGTCCGTCACGATAAGTGGTGTGCGTGTGCGTCCAGAATTCCCAATCCAATTCACCGCCCGCTCGTGAACTGACAACTTCTTTGCCCAGCTCTTTGTCAATGATGAAATGTTTGGTGTTGGCGAAACGGAATCCTTTCACGCCTAAATCGACCAAATGTTCCAGTGTTTTGCGTAGTTCTTTCTTGACAATGTGATCGTCCATTTGTAGATCGTACAAACCGTCACCGAAAGTGCTGAGCACGTAGTCGTTTGGCGTGACCGCGTGCCAGGCCGAACGACGATTTGGCGGCAGAGCGACCCAATTGTTGGGCACGGTCGTCTGATTGACCCAAACAAGTGCGGAGCGATGCGATTCGTTGGCCAGGGCTTCTTTAAAGATGGCCGAGTCGTTGGTTACGTAGTTGGGTGTAAGATCCAGAACGACGTTGATTGATGTTTTACTGCGGGCGAAACAAACGAATAAAACCATTCAACAAAAATTCCAGACATCAGTCAGCCGAATACTTACTTAAATTCTTCCACGATTTTCTTAATCTTTCCCTCAATCTCGGGATTTCGCACATCATACGTAAAGGCACCGGGCAAATCGTAAATAACACCGCGTGCATTAAATTTGGTTGCACGCTCAACATCGCCCACCGTAAATTCGGCTCCTTTAAACTTCATCAGTGGTCCTTGTTTGTACCATTTCAATGCTTCGGGCGCATCACATTTAGGAGCACGAATAATAATCCAAATGGCGCATACCAACATGCCAACCCACAACGCCCAGAACAGAATGAAGAAGAACCAGCGCAAACGAATCCAGAACGGATCGTTGGCATATTTCATGAGCTCCTCTTTGGTCATTCCCGAAAAAGTCTGCAAAACAAGCGGACATCATTATTAAGTCAATTTCAGAGATTTTAAAAATTCTTCTAGGAGTACCATTATGTAACTGTACAATTTAAATTACACCAAGAAACAAAATTAAAACGTCAAGATCACAACAACGGAAATTTACACACTAAAGGCATCGATGGGAAAGAGATCAACTAGAGGCCACAAATTGGAATAATGTGTAAAAGTAAACAGCCTGGATTGAAGAAAAAAAATAAGTGTGAAGCGTTAATTGACAATAATTGCTACAAATATGCTCTTCCCATCAATGCTCTTGTTTATTTCAACATTTACGCGAGAAATGGTGCGAAACCTACCTCGTCCACTTCCAACTAGAATATTTTGCGTTTATTTTCGTAAGCACAGGGACAGACAAAACAGATTGAATGTGACTTATTATTAGCAATATAGTTAGTACGACAAATTAAAAATTAACAAGATTCGAACTTAAGGCTAGAACATAAACTTCCGATTGGAGCTCTAACGCACCAATGCAAGGTGGAGAAACTTTTTCTCTAGCACTCGATAGCAAGATAAGCGTAATAATCATATTGAGAAAGAAATAGAATTACCAACCTTATCCACCGTTCCAATGTCGATTTTGGCATCGCCATTTTGATTGCCCGCTATAAACTGCACTTCATCTTTTTTGGCCAGATTTTGCTTTTCCTCGTCCTTCAACATTTTCTCATCGGCCCCATCATTTTGGGGATTGTCTGGTGTTTTTACCATCTTGTTGTTATCTTTATTGTCAGTGAGATCTGAAAGAGAAATTATTTTTGTAGAATTTAAATGCATATTTGATTGTGATTAGACTAAGAAACTTGCACTACAGAATTAGACACAGGTCAATAGTTTTCCAATCCGATCGGCCAACATACTAGAATCTAAAATGTGCAAAATCGAATCGTGACGTTTAGAATCCTATGTAAAATGAAGGACATTCACCGGTTTAGATTCATGTGATGTGCATCTCGTCAAGTGCTTCCACATACATCGAACTAACAGATCTCTAGATCGATGATCGATGGATTTGTTTGCGTTCAATCGACGGCCCCCCTTAATTTGCTTGTCGCGTGGCTGCGTTACGTTCCCAAAAAATTATTGAACGCTAGGAGAGAGAGAGACTGCGAGGACGACCGCGAACTCGTTGACAATGTTATATCAGGCTATTCGGGATTTCACAAAAATCGGAGTGCAAGACTGTCACCACACCAGTACGACAACGTTGCAAGTGCAAATGATTCAAGCTTTTTTATCTTTCTCTCTTTCTTTTAAGTAGGTGGGGGTTTGGCAACTCTTGGTCATTATAACAATGGGTAGCTCCGGGAGGATTTACATCAAAGAAGCCACCTCCACACCCATGAGAAATAGCGTATATCGCTTCTCTCCGCGGTGTGAGTATAAGGCTTCGTTCAAACGACGAGCCGTACGGGTTGTTGTTGTTGTAGCGGCGCAAGAGAGGGGGGGAACTTGTATCATCATTCATAAATCGTAGGCATCCTCTCCTCAAGGTCAAGACCTAAGAAGATCGCAACTTCGATGGGGTTCTCCCATAGTGCGATATGTGTTAGATGCGTAGGTGCGGCAGTGCAGTCAAATATATGATCCACGTCGTGTGGGCTGGCTCCACATGCTGGACAAATATTTCCAATGCTGTTGTCAATGCGTGACTAAAACGAATTTAGTCTGGAGCAAAATCCAGAACGAAGCTGAGCCATGGTGGTACGTGTGGCTCTCGGTAGTTGTTGTTTGTCGGCTGAAATGTCGGGTGGTTGAGCGCGATAGCCTATTTGTAGCTTTGGTTACCTCGCTGGTGTGCAGTTGATTTAGGGCCGCCTTATATATGTTGGGGTTATCGAGAGGAACTCGTTTAAACCTTTGGACTTCCCTTTCCATGTCCCTTAACGTACGTCTTACATGACGTGGTGGTGGGGTTTTGTCCATGAGGTCATGATTTGGGTGTAAGCTTCGATGACAACCAACAAGATATTGCTTAGCCAGGAGATCGTTGTGTGCCTTGAGGTCTAGCAGCTTGGTTTCTTGGTGCAGGTGGTCTTGCGATGACATGCGAACGCAACCAGTAATGGTACGCATGGCTGCATTTTGGCATGTTTGAATCCGTTTCCAGTTGGTTTTGCATAGGGTATTTGTCCATATTGGTGCTGCATAATTTACCACAGAACGACTGACGGCTTTGTAGGTGGTGAGTAAAGTCTCCTTATCAGTGCCCCATTTGCTGCCAGCAAGGGACTTCAGGATCTTGTTTCTGCCCTTCATTTTGTCACTAATGTTGTCGGCATGGGTGTTGAATAGGCCGTGATTGTCAATTGTGACGCCAAGAATTTTGGGGTGACGGATAGTGGGAACTTCAGTGTCATTTACTCTGATGTTAAGCCGTTGGTTGAATTCTTTGTTGTATGTGGTAAAGAGGGTGGCCGATGATTTGGGCGCTGATAGCATTAGGTTCTTGTTGTTGAAGAAAAGGTTGAGCTCTTCCAAGTAACCGTTGATGAGATCGCACATGTCGGGAATGTCGTTGCCAGATGTCATTATGGTGCAGTCGTCAGCATAGGATACAATGTCTATTCCTTCGGGTGGGGTGGGAAGCCCTGACATGTATAGGATGAACAAGGTGGGGGAAAGTACCCCGCCTTGTGGTACGCCTTGTTTTATCCTTCTTAGTTTAGATTTCCCATTTCTAAACTCGGTGCTGGATTGACGTCCGGCAAGGTAGTTTGCGATCCATTTGACTATATGCGGCGGTGTGGATGAATTGCGGAGATCCGTCAGTAGGAGCGAGTGGTTCACCGTATCAAACGCTTTCGACAGATCTAAAGCCACAAGAATGGTACGCTTAAACGGAGGGGGCTGGTTGATCCCATTGAAGACCTTAGACATGATTCGGTCTAGTGCAGTGGTGGTGCTGTGCATTTTTCGGAAGCCGTGTTGGTGATTAGCGAGTTGTATGTGCGTCGCAAGAGTCTTGTGTTTCAGCGATTCCAATATTTTCGCCACAGGGGATAAAAGCGTGATTGGTCGGTAGGATTCTCCTAAGGAGTGTTGTTTACCAGGTTTGGGTAACGGTATGATGCGGCCTCTCTTCCAAATTTCTGGTATGATGAATGTTCGTAACGAAAGGTTCATCGTAGCAGTGATATACTCTATGGCCGGTGTGTCGAGGTGTTTGAGCATGATCATTGCTATACCGTCTGGACCAAGTGCTTTTGAATTTTTGGCATTCTTTATGGCCATTGCAACTTCTGTAGAGGTGATTTGGAGATGTTCATCAACTTTAGTGTTTCGGATGTCTCGTGTGATTTTGCGCTTGAGTTTATCCTTAGTTGGGTGTTCGACGAATTGTTTGTTGAATAGGTTTGCGCATTTATTATCGTCACTCACGGTTGAGTTACCAAACTTGATAGAAACCCTCCCTTGAGTTTTAGTGGGGTTGGATAGGTTTCTAACCGTGCTCCAGAGTTTGCTCACACCAGTGTTTAAATTTAGTTTTCTGAGATGTGATTGCCATATGCCTCTCCTGTGGTCGTTGACCTGTTTGACTATGATGTCATTGAGGTCGTTTATCCGTGGGTCACTTGGGTCTGCACTTCTGAGTTGATCCCTAGTTTTTGCCAATTTAGCCGCAGATGTTGGGAAGTTGGGTTTTAGGCTGGGAATGCGGCCTGCTGAAATGTATCTCTTAGCTGCAGTGAGAATAATTCGTCTAATTTGTTTTTCAGCCATACGTACATCACTTGGGGCGGTGAGACTAGCAAAAGCCTCGTTGGTGAACCTTTTAAAGCTGTCCCAGTCAGCTTTGTTGAAGTTGGTGTACGTCTTCTTATCGGGATGGATGAATTTCGACGGCATATCCAGAGTCAGAATAATTGGCAGGTGATCAGATGATGTTGTGAGGATTGGTTCCCATGAGATGTCATTAATAAGTCCAGGGCTGGCGATGGAAATGTCAGGTGAACTTGTGCAGGATCCAGTGATACGGGTCGGTTTATCGTCATTTAGAGGGCAGAAATCTGAGTCATCCAGTTGGTCGGCGATGATGTTACCTCTGGTGTCGTTTTGGAGGTTGGAATGCCATAAATCGTGATGCGCGTTGAAATCACCAAGTAGGAGGCGATATTGTCCGTTTAATAGAGGGCTGATATTGACTTTGTAACCTGTGGGACAGCTGGAGACAGGTGGAATATATATGTTGTAGATTTCAAAGTCAATATTTCCTGATTTGACGATTATCGCTTGCTGTTCTAAGGTGTCATCGGCGGAAGTGACATCAACTACGCTGTATGGCAAATTATTGTGGATGAGGAAAGCCAAACCTCCTCCTGCGTTCCTATCTCGGTCTTGTCTGATGACATTGTAGTTCCCGTATGACCTGAGTGAGTGACTAGAGTTGAGTTTGGTTTCCTGTACTGCCGCTATTTGGATGTGGTGTCTGTCCATGAGTGCTGTTAGTTCAGCGATTTTGTGCTGGAGTCCATTACAGTTTAGTTGGACTATCCTCGTGCTGGTGTAATTTGCATCGACGATCCGTGGAGCTGGGGTCAAATTGGGTGGAGCGGGCCTCACAGCATTTGCAGGGGTGGAAGGTGATGATGGTTGGGAACCTTGGTTAGGCGGCTGGTGATTTGAGTTTTGCCTTCTATTTCCACACCTGATCGCTCTGTAAGATGTTGACCATTGATTGGTGTTTGTGAGTCCCGAGCAGTTCTTGAGGTGGACCCATTGTCCGCAGCATGTGCACTGAACTGACGATTGGACATTGGACCAAATTCTGTTGGCGCAAACCGAGCACATCCATGGACCAGGATTCGTCTCAATGCCGGCACGTATTAGCAGAATGAGGAGCAGCTGGGCCGGCCAGAACTGCTCCACAAAAGAAAAAACGGTGAATGAATGATGATACAAAGTATCCGACCCCTTCTTGCGTCGAAGGGGGTCTTTGCGACTCTTGGCCATGCCTTGGGCATGGGTCGTTCCGGGACGTAGACCCGGTCGCAGTAGGAACGCAGTTTCCTACACTTAACGTATAAAAACGGTTAGAAGTAACGGAGCTAGATCAAAATGATGTAAGAAAGATATGATCGTAAGACTATGCGCCAATTTTTACAAGCACCTCACCTTGGCAGAAGTTGGAGAAAATTGAGATGGAAAAAAAGATTGTTTTTGGGTCAAATCACGCGAATTTGACTTTGAAGCTCTGTAAAAAACAAACATCTTATTCGATTTTAGTGCGGTTAGTTTTATTTTACAGGTAAATTTGTTGCTGTAATAATCATTTTATTTTACTATTCTAGCTGGTCTAGCTCTGGAGATATTAGGCTTTAAGTCGTGCAAGAAAATGATTTTTTCAAAAATCTTTAAATGCCTGTGGCAGCTAAAGGGTTAAGCTGAGGGGGTATGTTCCGTACAACTTTTTTGCTGAAAATCAACTGAAGAATCATAATCCGGTGCGTTTATGCGGCAGTTTTCGGACACCCTGTATATAAAGAAAAACTCCGGTTTTGTGAAATTTTCCTTGAATGAATGCATTTCGGTCAAAACAATGGTATGACCATCTTCAGCAGAACGTTTGATAGTGCAGGTGTCAGATTTAATTACAAATAATTCATTGTGTTGCCATAAGTGTGTTTTTGGATGTCAAATATAAGAAACAAAATCAGTGAGAAAAGGAGATAAAAAATTATGACTAGAAAAGTATGAGCCGTACATTATCGTTTCAAGGAACACTTACGAAGTATCAAAAACAAAGAGCTCCACACGGGAGTAGCCTCTCATGTGTACGAATTACATAAAATAGAATCCATCCATGCAAATTTAAAAATAGTCAAAAACGTTAACAACCCACAAAAACTGGATGCATACGAATCGATATTTATATCAATCAACGACGACCTGATGAATCTATGCGATGGACCGATCGAATCACCTCTTTTCAAAATAATTAAAACAGCGTAAATTCGTAAATTAAACAAATTTTCATTTTTTTCTTTTCGTCTATTCGTTTACACTTCACCCTGTTTTTCAATCTTTCAGTTTTGTTGTTTTCTGTCAACTTACATATTTATTTATTTTGTTAATTACTATTTGTTTTCATTATACATATGTTAATTTATCATTTTGTAAATTTAGTTTTAATTTAATTTATTTGTTCTGTTACAATTTGTTCTTTAATTTTTAATTTTCTCATACTTTTCTAGTCATAATTTTTTATCTCCTTTTCTCACTGATTTTGTTTCTTATATTTGACCATCAAAAACACACTTATGGCAACACAATGAATTATTTGTAATTAAATCTGACACCTGCACTATCAAACGTTCTGCTGAAGATGGTCATACCCATTGATTAAAGAACTAAAGGATAGGCCCGAATCAAACTCAAATGGTCCAGTTTTTGAAATGACACTAATGGCCATGTATTTGACATAAAGGGAACATTGAAATGTAGGCGCGAAATTCACTTCACAAACTCACACTCAGTAACTGGATTTCACTTAAAAAACACTGAAATGATATAAGAATTACGTTATCACAAAAAACAAACGCGCGACGCGACAAATATGTTCTTGAGAATTTGCAGAACGTGTAACAGCTGACAAGTGTTGACAGAAAGGGAACGCATTTAAGTGGAATGTTTTTTTTTTTGTTGTGTTTCAAACCTGACCATGCAGTTTGTATGGGATGACAGCGGATTTTCCTTTCCGTTTAGCTGTCTATTCCATGGTCATACCATTGTTTTCACCGAAATGCATTCAGAATAAATTAAAGGAAAATTTCACAAAACCGGAGTTTTTCTTTATATATAATATGCGGTCTATAAGGTAGAAAACGTTTTTAAAACCAAACTTACTTAACAGTGTTTTTTTTTTTGTGAATTTTTAAAATTGTTGAAAAAGTACAAAATGGGTTAATGACGTATCGTATGAGGTATCCGTATATTTTCGAAGAATACGTTGTTTAGAAGTGAACTAGTTTAGGAGATCACAAGCCGCCACTGGTTGGATACATTTATTAATTACCCCTGAACTTTCCCAGAACATTGCCTAAACTACGCCCCTGGTACATCATTAGAATCGTACCACTATGCAACTTGTTGCTGACTATGCAAGAACCAGTCCCCGTGCACCGTCTGTCTGGCCACGACAATACAATATTCAATCTTGAATCTGCTTCGTTCCCTATCCACTTTCATCTCGCAGAGATACGCAAGTGCAATGTGAACTGCAAACACAAATCCGTGCAGAGCAGATAATGGACATGTGACACAAAAGACCGCATTCTTGATAACGCCACAACGAAACGCCCATTCGAAGAACCAATAATT
The DNA here is from genome assembly GCA_949715475.1 of Microchrysa polita. NCBI lineage: Eukaryota > Metazoa > Arthropoda > Insecta > Diptera > Stratiomyidae > Microchrysa > Microchrysa polita. The sequence continues at coordinate 70,543,464 of OX454421.1, read as the reverse complement.
GGTTGATGAATGCAAACCTCAGATAAGAATTCATAAATGGAAAATGTAAATCCCATCCAAAGATCTTGGAATTGAAAAGAGGAGGTTAAAACGTCTTTTGTACAAGAAGTGCTTATAATAGCAAAATTTAGTTCAAATCAGAAGGGAGGAAAAGAATCGTCCGGGGAGGAATGTACGATGAAATATGAGAACAGACGTAGTCCCAGCTACACGATAGCCATTGAAGTCGAAGCACAGCACAGAGCACACATTGAACAGTACGGCTTGGGTTGGCTTAAGTGAATTCAATTAGAAAATCAGCTCGGTCGTTGCGTCATACATTCCAGCCAACCAGAAGCACAAGCTGTGCTTCGTTTTTGCGCCCTGAATTTCCGCCATTCGTATCTGGACCCCCATGGGATCACAATTTTTCAATTTCTTATCATCACGACAAAAAAGAAAATTCCCACGCACTTATCACGTCAAAATCGGTCAAAATGTGCCACGATGGATGACATCTCAAGTGAGATGAATCGCAACCGATCGATGACCAGTAAAACGTCCCTCAAGACCACCCCCAGATTCTTTTTTATCGATTTTTTCACTATTTCTGACTTAATCCGCGTTCGAATGCACTAAACTCGCAGGGATGCTTCACTTACCGTCCTTTGAACCGGGCAAACGATCGTCCTCTGGAATTGCTTTGTACGTTTCGCGTTTTGTCTCCGAGCTCTCGTTTGCAGCACTTGTCGAAATAATGTCCAATTTCAAACTACTTCGATTCGTCGTGGGTTCACTCATTTTCGGGGAGAGCCGCGGTCGCGGAACAAGCTTTCGGCGGTGTTCGCTTTCGTTCGTTTCTCGAAAATTTTATCTATTTTTACGTGGATACACCACACAAACGTCACAAATAAGTTTTCTGGTCTAGGCAGGTGAGCAGAGAGCCGATAGTGATGAATTGGATGATGTAATAAAAAAGCACGCCGCGGCCGCGCGCGATTGGTGAAGATCGAAAAGCGGATGCTGCGTCAGCACAATGTAACCGAAACGAGTTCAACGGACGTTCTGAAAAAATTGGAACTCGACTTTGCGTTTTGCCAAAAGCCAAGAATGACCTTTGTCCAGTTTGCCAAAAGGGTGCAGGAAAATGCGCGAAAATTGACATTGACATTTGTTGTGAGGGGAAAATGCAATTTGCAAAGAGGAGGCATACAAATTGAATGCAGTGAACTGCATTATCCTTTGGCGTAAATATTTTTCAAGGTTGAGCAGCAAGGACGGGACATATCAAGGTAAAATTTGACATGAATTTTAAATATAAATTTATCCTAGAAACACGGGAAGAAGATTAGTGGAAATTCAAGAAAATTTTGCGAGGAACGTTAGGCCGTATCGATTTTTACCAAAATATTGTGCAGAGCCATTAGCGACGTTTTTTTCGCATCGCGTGTAAGTCTGACTCGAAAAAAACGATCGCGGGTAACTTCCCGGTTAAGACCAAACAGCTGACATTTGACAGTTTTTGTGCATCTTTGACTCGCTTTCGTCGGCTTATTTTTTAGATGTGGTGGATTTTATCACAAAAGATGATTATTTCTTTGCAAAATCTTTTCTCGTGATTAGAAAAACTCTCACATTTGGTTTGAAAAAACAAATTCCCTCATATTTCCCCTATGCGTCCGCCATCTACATTTGAGCTCTATCCCGTGTAGGGTAGTTGCACCGCGGGTTAACTTTACCTGGGTAAGTGTCATTTTTTTTATATGAAGTTCTACCCAAACCTGCACGGGATAAACACAATAAAACGTCCCTATAGTAAAATGGTTTTGATTGTTGGTGTTAACTTATTCTTGAAATGGAACAGAAAGCAGCAGTGCAGCAGCAGCGCCAGAAGAGATTTCACTTGCCTGGATAAGCGAATACGAATGACAGATTGAAAATATGAAATTGGGAAAAACTGAGTGAGAAGATTGTTTTCAGAGCTTTCAGAGAGAATAGAATGACGATGCCACCAGCAACTCCGTGGGCCATCTTAAGGTCCATCAATATTAGTCGCCAAATGGCTGCGCGTCCAAAAACTGGCATCGCGTACAGCCATTTGGCTGCTACCTAGCATCCACACTATAGCAGCCAAATGGAGACAGAAAAATGACATAACCAAAATTTCATTTTGGTGATTTTTTTAAATTTAATTATCAAAATCGGACTCTGCGCGTTTGAATTATTACACGGCCATTCAAGAATTATTCAATTTCACAGAAAAGAATGAACAAAAGTTGCAAAATTGTCACTTCGAATTTGACAAGCGGTTGGTTGAGTTGCCATATTGAATATCGAAAGTGGACGCATAGCCAAATGGCGACTAGTTTGGATGGAATGACAACAGCCATTTGGCAGCACATGACGCCATTTGGCGACTAATCTAGATGGACCTTTATGTAAAGGTCCATCTAGATTACGACGCATCCTACAAATTCGCTGGCCTGAAGTAATCTCAAGGACGCCACAAACCTGACGATTTCTCGGCCGATCGATTGGGCAATCTATTGCCCACAATCGATCTGCCGCCCGTACAGCACATACATTAGGCAATTTATCGGGCAATCTGAAATTGGCAGCTCACGGTCCACAAGACACAACACAAAATAGCAAAAATTACACCATATTGGCTATATGGAAGATTACTACAATGGAGAATGTCCACCACAACCACAGCATGAAGAACCACCACAGGTTTATGTCAAAAAATCAGCAACTGAGAGCACATGATTGTCATGGCAGCTTTACGGAAAATTGCATTGGCAATACGTTCCACATGTCAAATAAAAAAATTGAATCCGATGGTCCCATACACCTTCCGATTTATCTCGCGATCGAAAAATCTGGCCGATCGATCGGGTCTGTGGCGCCTCTAACGACCACCTTCTCCAAATTACTGGCCAAAATAAGATAGGCATCGACATCAAAAGGCGCAAGTGGCAGTTGATAGGTCACACATTTCGAAAAGAGCCAAAAAAATTGATTGGAATTCTCAGGGAACCGATGCAAGGCATCGTGTGGGAAGACCCAAAAATACCTGGATCTGTTGAGGCAGAGGGAAAATCTATAGGCAAATCGTGGGACCAGCTAAAGGCGATGGCTGCTAATAGGCAGAGGTGGGAAAGAGGCGTTGTCAATGCCCTATGCCCCACTAGGGTAACCAGAGAGAAGTTCCGCTAAGCTGGAATTGGAAAATCCCATCCCCAAGCAATTTGTCCACGTCGAGGAGACGTTAACAATGACCTCTCCTCCTGGGTAGAGACGACACTCTTCCTCTGAGCGTGGGTTTTATTCCCACTGCGACCATTAATGTTTGTGTTGTATCTATGGAATGTTCCTACGGTAGCCGGAGCAACTCGTTGTTATATTAACAGCCAAGAGCTGTCAAACCGATAGTGGTTGCATTTGCCAAAACATCTGTTGCCTCTAAGCAGGAATCCATTTTTTTTTTATTTTGATGGAACTTTGTTCAAATGAAATTGAAGGCAACCGAATTAAAAAAATCGCACCTAAAATTATGGTGTTTAACTAGCGGGGAATCAGCATCGTCAGAAATGCTTATTTTTTTCGATAAAAAAATAATAAGCATGATAAAATATGTCATCCCAATTATATAAATGTTCAGCCCGCTGGATTATTTTTCAGCTTTTATATCATGAAATCTACTTCTATTATATTAATATTGGAAGAGAACATTCTACGAAGAATTCTAGAACTAAACGATTCTATCACTATCGATCTGTGGAGTAACGGTCCAACTAGATTAGCAGCCAAATGGCTGCGCGTCCAAAAACTGGCATCGCGTGCAGCCATTTGGCTGCTACTTAGCATCCACACTATAGCAGCCAAATGGAGACAGAAAATGACATAACCAAAATTGCATTATGGTGATTTTTTTAAATTCAATTATCGAAATCGGACTCTGCGCGTTTGTATTATTACACGGCCATTCAAGAATTATTCATTTTCACACAAAAGAACGAACAAAAGTTGGAAAATTGTCACTTTGAATTTGACAAGCGGTTGGCTGAGTTGCCATTGAATATCAAAACTGGACGCACAGCCAAATTGGCGACATGTTTGGATAGAATGACAACAGCCATTTGGCGACTAATCTAGATGGACCTTAAGGTATCAGAGTTACTTGTATGTAGGAGCCAATAGTATCAACATGTTCGAAAAAAATGTATAGGCATATCAATAATTAATTGCTGAAGCATAGATTTCTGAAAAGTGCATCTCATAATTTCTTTCAAAGTTGGCAGGAAATAGATAATTAGGCGCTGATTAATCATGCTACCCAGTGATACCCCTGACAGATTGACGCTGGTATGGCATGTCGAGGTTTTACTAGAAAATCCACTTCTTTTGTCGAGGACCTTTCCTCTTTTTTTAAATAGTTCTGCCGTGGGAATGCGGGTGTTAATTGTTTGATAGCTTGTCGTAAAGTGTGCAGCTTAAGCGTACCCCCAAAGAGAATCGTGTAATTTATGGGTGAAACCGTATGGAATAAAGTAGCAACATCGACGAAAGTAGTCAACAGTACAGTAAATGCTAGTCAATGTTAGTAACTATTTTCACTCAGATAGTAGGGACGTTTTATTGTGTTTATCCCGTGCAGGTTTGGGTAGAACTTCATATAAAAAAAATGACACTTACAGGCCTGAATAGAGATCGGGCGGAATGAAAATGAAATTTTTGTCCGCGGCGATTTTCTCAATGAAAATGCATACTTACTGTCGTGGAATATGTGGTAAATGATGGGGTATTCCATAAACTAAAATCCGAGAATGGTTTCACAATTTGTCTCTGCCATTTTATGTGTTATTTTTCGATTCCCCGGTCATTAGATAATTTCCGCGATGAACTCGTCGTGGACAGTGAATCGGTTTGACGTTTGCAAAACTCACCACGCCCGACGGAGAATATGCTACAGACTCGACTCATTTTCACGTTGAAAATGCATTCGGACAATGGGGAAATTATTTTTTTTAGTTATTTTTAAGATTATTTAGGACGTAAAACGCCTATGTATCAATTTTCGAAGCTAAAATTTTAAATTCACCACGGTTTTTATGCCGGTTCATTACCGTTTCATTTTCATTCCGCTCGAACTCTATCCGGGGCTTTCGAGCGGAATGAAAATGAAACGGTAATGAACCGGCATAAAAACCGTGGTGACGGTAATGAACCGGCATAAAAACCGTGGTGAATTTAAAATTTTAGCTTCGAAAATTGCTGCAAAGGCGTTTTACGTCCTAAATCATCTTAAAAATAACTAAAAAAATAATTTCCCCCTTGTCCGAATGCATTTTCAACATGAATATGAGTCGACTCTGTAGCATATTCTCTGTCGGGCGTGGTGAGTTTTGCAAACGTCAAACCGATTCACTGTCCACGACGAGTTCATCGCGGAAATTATCCAATGACCGGGGAATCGAAAAATAACACATAAAATGGCAGAGACAAATTGTGAAACCATTCTCGGATTTTAGTTTATGGAATTACCCATCATTTACCACATATTCCACGACAGTAAGTATGCATTTTCATTGAGAAAATCGCCGCGGACAAAAATTTCATTTTCATTCCGCCCGATGTCTATTCAGGGCTTTAACCGGGATGTTACCCGCGATCGTTTTTTTCGAGTCAGACTTACACGCGATACGAAAAAAACGTCGCTAGTATAAATGGAACGTACTCCTGAGACTGTGACTGATCACTAAAAAGTGTGGATCGACCTTTAATAAAATTTTAAATGGAACTTTGGCGCGTCTTCAGAGTTCAAACTCTCCAAACATGTTTCTATACACTTCACAATTTCCCCGTGCAATCAAGTTGGCACAATTGCACACCTTTATTTTCGAATTCTTTTTCGAAACGTCAGAATTTCATGTGCTGTCGCTCCGAGTTCGATTCGGCCGTCGTAATTCTCCACTGTCGTCTCTGTGTGCTGTTGGTTAGTGTCCCAAATTACATAATTCTTTGATTTATCAATTTCTATCAAAATTTCGTTTTGAATTTATCCGTAAATTTGCAATTCTAGATTGGAAAAGCTTTAACACATAAAACGCAACAATGGCTGACGCTTCAGCACCGCCCGCACGTCCAATGAAGTTCCCATACACCTTTTCGGCCAAAATTGCCCAATTCCCGTTCAAGTATTACATTCAGAACCAGTGGATCTGGAAGTACTATTTGATTGCCGTTGGTGTTTCATTGCCCATCTTCTATAAGATCAGCAAATTATGTAAGTAACCAGTTGGGGATGGGTCTTGTTAGTAAGGGGTTGGGGCCCCGGTCAGTTCGTATGGAAGTTAACCTTACTAATTCGTGTCATTCTCTTTACCCGCTTACAGCTAACTCACCTGAGAACAAGGCTAAATGGGCCGAGTCCAAGAGGAAGGAAGCTGCCGAACACCATCATTAAACAACAATGAATAAGTCGAATTCCATCGTCTAATTGTAATGTGTTAAAGAAGTCAACATGAAGAAGTCTTAGAAATTAAAAAGAAAAGGAATCTTAATTGGAAAAGGTGTTGTTCTTGTTATTTGTTCCTTATCTGGTTTTACAACAAAAACACATAAGTTTCCTTATGGAATTATTCCTAATGCCAGCGGTTAGGGATAACAAGCAGTTTATGATTGTAAAGGCAGCTGAAACTACGAAAGGTGATTCACACCAAAGAAGTGATTTTTCGTTACTTTTGACTACTGTTCAAAGAGAAAATCCAGACACACGGAACTTCAGATCTTCGATTGAATTGTGAATTCCGCAATTTTATGAGAGATCGCAGCTATGCCTCTGACAGTTTCCTTCCGGATTCGCTGGTTGGAGGTCATTTCTAACCCTCATCACTATTACATGCACCAATAGACAGACAATTTAAATAAAAGAAAAAATGGATAATGTTACACCTCTTGACGAGTGTCCTGTCCAATATTATTGCTGCGCCTTCGATCCATAAGGAAAGAAGAAATGCATGACACCGTGTTATATGGTGACAAGGCACTTTCACATTCAGCTCAGAACATATTCTTGATTGAAAATAGGTGGGATATCCTGAGAAAACGTAGTTAATGAAAAATTTACTATTGCAGTCCTATGGCCTGGCCTGTAAGGAGTTCAGGGCACAAGAAAGATTCAACTTCAAATTTGAACGATGTCCATTGCTCGGACAGCATTGACCACGTTCATCGAACAAAATTCACTGTAATTGTTATGAGAACTACCAGCGCTCGGAGGCTGGTACTTTAGTACTTTTCTGCTACTTGTAGTTTGTGGGACACTACGCTATTCGCTCACTTTCTGCCTCTACTCTTACAAAAGCAGGTTGACATCTTCTCTTGAGGAGTAAGCATTTACCACTCGAAATACTGTGACAGGAAAATCTCTGGACGGTACCGGACGGTGGGAGTCTCTATGTTTGTTGTAGCGGCGCAAGCAAGGGGCGGGGAGAACTAGTGTCGTGATTCATAAATGGTTGGCATCCTCTCCTCAAGTTAAATACCTAAAAAGATTACAACCTCAATGGGATTTTCCCAAAGCGCAATGGGTGTTAGGTGCGTTGGTGGTGCATTTGAAAAGATGTCCACGTTGTGCGGGCTGCCTCCACACGCTGTGTCTGCGAGGGCGTTACCAATGCGGAACCAAAATGAATTGAGTGTGGAGCACCATCCAAAGCGAAGCAGAGCCAAGGTGGTACGTATGGCTCTAGGTAGCTGTTGTTCATCAGTAGATATATCAGGTGGTCGAGCGCGAAAGACGGTTTTCGGATAGATCATTTGTGGCTTTGATTACCTCGCTGGTGTGCAATTGCTTTAGAACCGCCTTGTAAGGATTGGTGTTATTGAGGAGAACTCTTTTGAGTCTTTGGACTTTTCTCTCCTTGTCTCTTAAAGAACGTCTTACATGACGTGATGGTAGGGGTTTGTCCATAAGATCGTGATTCGGGTGTTGACTACGAAAACAACCAACAAGATATTGCTTAGTGAGGGGCTCATTATGAGTTTTCAGATTTAGCAGCTTTGCATCTTGGTGGAGGTCTCGGCGATGACACGATCCAAGATAGAGCTGCCTGTAGAAATATGCTGAGATATTACTGCAAAAACGGGCGATGTGCCTACACCGCAGGTCGAGCAACGCGAAACCATGGTGGTATAAAGAACGAGGCAAGGAAGAAGAAAGTATCTTGGTGGGGGTAACGTCTCCTGATCTGTTCCCCATTTGCTGCCAAGGATTTTGATTCTACTCTTGATTTTGTCACATATATTGTCAGCGCGGCTGTTGAATTTGCCGTGATTGTCGATTGTGACGCCGAGGATTTTGGGGTGACGGTATTGCTTACTTTAACATCTAGCCGTAGGTTGTATTCCTGGTGGTACGTGGTAAAGAGGGTGGCCGAGAATTTGGGTGCTGATAGCTTCAGGCTCGTGCTATTGAAGAAGGTGTTGAGCTCTTCCAAGTAACCATTGATAAGGTCACACATGTCGGAAATATCGTTGCCGGATGTCAGAAGCCCTGACATTTAGAAGTTGAACAAGGTGGGGGATAGGACTCCACCTTGTGGTACTCCCTGTTTGATCCTTTTTAGTTTAGATTTTCCATTTCTAAGCTCCGTGCTAGATTGACGTCCGGCAAGGTAGTTTACGATCCATTTAACTATATGCGACGGTGTGGATGAGTAACGAAGATCCGTCAGTAGGAGCAAGTGGTTCACTATATCAAACGCTTTCGAAAGGTCTAAGCCACTAGGATGGTACGCTTAAACGGGTTGGGCTGGTTAACTCCATTAAAAACCTTGGACATGATTCGGTCTAATGCAGTGGTGGTGCTATGCCTTTTCCTGAAGCCGTGTTGGTGATTGGCGAGTTGTATGTGCGTCGCAAGAGTTTTATATATCAGCGATTCCAGTATCTTCATAGCCGCCGGAGATAAAAGCGTGATCGAGCGGTAGGATTCTGCTAAAGAGTGTTAGTGTTATTTGCCAGGTTTGGGTAATGGAATGATGCGGCCTCTCTTCCAAATCTCTGGTATGATGAATGTTCAAAGTGAAAGGTTCATCGTGGCAGTGATATACTCTAAGGCTGGTGTGTCGAGGTGTTTGAGCATTGTCATTGCTATACCGTCCGGACCAAACGCTTTTGAATTGTAAGCGTTTTTTATGGCTACTTCAGTGGTGGCGGTTTAAAGAAATTCATCTACCTTGGTGTTACGGATGGGTCGTGTGTTTGTGCGCTTGAGTCTATCCTTGGGTGGATGCTCGACGAACTGTTTGTTACACTGATTGGCGCATTTCTTGTCGTCGCTCAGGATTCGCTAGTGAATCTTTTAAAGCCGTCCCATAGTCGGCCTTGCTGAAGTTGGTATGTGATCATATCCCATTGTTTTAACAGGTTCCCCGGTAATGTCATTTATGGATCCAGGGCTGGCGATGAATATGTCCGGTGAGCTCGTGCATGATCCAAAAGTGCGCGTGGATTTGTCGTCAGTAAGAGGACAGAAATCGAAAGCATCCAGTTGATTCGCAATAAATGCTCCGACTTGATAGAAATCGCTTCAATTTCTATGGTGTTATCGGCGGCCGTGATATCAACGCCGCTTTGTGGCACTGTGTTGTAGATAAGGAAAGCAAGACGGCCATCTGCGTTTGCTACTTTGATAGATGATATAATCCCCGTGGTAGCTTAGCGATGTGTTGCGTCTTAGTTTGGTTTCCTGTATGGCTGCAATCTGGATGCGATGCCTGTCCATGTCTCGAGTCGGATCTTTGAACAGGTGAAACTCTTGAAAACCGACAGCTAAGACTCTGAATATAACAGTAAAATCAATCCCGTTTGCCCTTGCGATTTTTTTTTGTTCGTGGGTTCCATCTTTGAGCGGCTGGTAGCGACTCAAGGGATATTTTTTCTCTCTTCAATCGAAGGGGTTTTGGGCAGCTCTTGGCCGTTGTGACAATGAGTAGCTCCGGGACGATTAATATCGAAGAACCGGTTGCCGTAGGGACATTTTTCCAGACAACACAAACACATCCATGGTCGCAGTGGGATTCGAACCCACGCTCCAGCAACTCAGAGATAGAGTGTCATCACTACCAATGAGCCACCGAATGCTCCTTCCTTGCTTTGTTATTTATACCGCTCCATAGCACCGGGTCGCTCGGCCTGCGGTGTAGGCAAATCTCTCTGGCGGTAAATTCTCAGCCTATGTCTACAGGCAGCTTTATCTTGGATCGTGTCAACTCCGAGACCAATGCGTTGTTGTTGCTTTTTCATTTGAGACATACAGGTGCTCTTCGGTCTGCCTCTGGTCTCTTCCATTAATATCGATGACTCAATGACTAATCGACCATAAGAATATCTTGTAGGTAATCTGGTTGGTGTGTTCACCTTGGAAGCACAGGGTCGTGAATTCCGAGTCCCACCCAGAGCGGATTTATTTAATTGTGTTTTCGAACTTACGACTCATGCGACGGACTATGATCCTACTCAGATGTAAAAGAGTACCCATTTAAGGCCGATCCACACTTGTCAGACATCACTCATTTGCCATACAAGTTGACAGATTGTCAGTTAATTGATTGACGCAGCTCTTTGGGTAGTGCAGACATGTCAAAAATATAAAAGAGAATAGGCTTTGGCATGTGCTGGCTACAGCTTAGGCTCGGCAAAGTTGGCGTTGTCTTGCCGCTCGCAGCCTCATCATATGCTTGATTATAGATAAGACGAACACAAACACAGGGACAAAAATAAATAAATCGAGTCTGACGTCGGCCAACTCAAATGCCTGACTCTGGCCGTCCTTGCTCCATGGCCTATAAAAATTAAAAAATGGTAGGCCTCCCCTAAAAGTTAAAAAACACCCCTAGAACGGAAAAATTTACTCAACTAAACACACAACATTACAAAAATCGTACTTATACAGGTTGATATCCTGTGCGTTATCGGGCGGCGCGGGTCTATGCTCAGGTTATCGCAGCACGTGGTGAAATAACCTCCTGGCATGTTCACTACACATTTTTATGGCTTGTTCATTTTTTTTTTATTCTTGTGGCCACTACTTTCACTTCAGTGCCACTGCACACAGGAGGCACTCGCTTAAGATAAGAAAAAGAGGCTCCAGCCATCTCCATCAAGCAAGATTTGCATTCAATTGCCTAAGCTTGTATTTGATCGGGACGTGTCAATTCTTCGTTAGTGTGTTAAGGACCTATAAAAGTCCGTCCATTCCTACTGCGACCGGGTCTACGTACCGGAACGACCCATGCCAAGCCATGGCCAAGAGTCGCAAAAACCCCCTTCGACGCAAGAAGGGGTCGGATACTTCGTATCATCCATCATCTCATCACCGTTTTCTCGTTAGGGGGAGCAGTTCTGGCCGGTCCAGCTGCTCCTCATACTACTAACACGAGCCGGCATCGAGACAAATCCAGGTCCATGGATGTGCTCGGTATGCGCCAATAGAATTTGGTCCAATGTCCAATCGTCAGTTGAGTGCACATGCTGTGGAGAATGGGTTCACCTCAAGAACTGCTCGGGACTCACAAATACCAATCAATGGCCATTATCATACACAGCGATCCGGTGTAGAAACAGAGGGCAAAGCTCATCCAGTCACCAGCTGCCCAACCATGGTTCCCAACAATTATCACCGTCTACCCCGGCTTATGCTGTAAGGCCCGCTCCTCCAAATTTGACCCCAGCTCCACGCATCCTCGATGTATATTATACCAGCACGAAGATAGTCCAACTGAACTGCAATGGACTCCAGCATAAAATCGCTGAACTTACAGCCCTCATGGACTGACATCACATCCAGATTGCGGCAGTACAGGAAACCAAACCCAACTCTAGTCACTCACTCAGGTCATATGGGAACTGCAACGTCATCAGACAAGACCGTAAAAGAAACGCAGGAGGAGGTTTGGCTTTCCTCATCCAGAACAATTTGCCATACAGCGTCGTTGATACTACTTCCGCCAATATCACCATGAAGCAACAAGCGATAATCGTTAAATCAGGTAATATTGACTTTGAAATCTACAACATCTATATTCCACCTGTCCCACCGGTTACAAAGTGAATATCAGCCCCCTATTAAATGGCCAATATCGCCTCCTACTTGGTGATTTCAACGCCCACCACAATTTATGGCATTCCAACCTCCAAAACGACACCAGAGGTAACATCATCGTCGACCAACTGGATGATTCGGATTTGTGCCCTTTAAATGACGACAAACCAACCCGTATCACTGGATCCTGCACAAGTTCACCTGACATTTCCATCGCCAGCCGTGGACTTATCAATGACATCTTATGGGAGCCAATCCTCACAATATCATCTGATCACCTGCCAATTATACTCACTCTGGATATGCCGTCGAAACTCATCCATTCCGAAAAGAGGACGTACACCAACTTCAACAATCTGACTGGGACAGCTTTAAAAGGGTCACCAACGAGGCTTTTGCTAGCCTCACCGCCCCAAGTGATGTACGTATGGCTGAAAAACAACTCAGACGGATTATTCGCACTGCAGCTATAAGCGATATTTTCCAGCAGGCCGCATTCCCAGCCTAAGGCCAAACTTCCCAACATCTGCGGCTAAATTGGCAAAAACCAGGGATCAACTTAGAAGTGCAGACCCAAGTGATCCACGGATTAACGACCTTAATGACATAATAGTCGAAAGTTAACGACCACACCCTCTCCTCACATCTAAGAAAACTTTATTCCAACACTGGTGTGAGCAAACTCTGGAACACTGTTAGAAACCTATCAAACCCCACTAAAACTCAAGGAGGAGGGTTTCTATCAAGTTTGGCAACTCTACCGTTAGCGACGGCATAAAAAAGCGCAAACCTATTCAACAAACAATTCATCGAACACCCAACTAAGGATAAACTCAAGCGCAAAATCACCGCCCGATCACGCTTTTATCTCCTGTGGCAAAGATACTGGAATCGCTGATACATAAAACTCTTGCGACGCACATACAACTCGCCAATCACCAACACGGCTTCAGGAAAATGCATAGCACCACCACTGCACTAGACCGAATCATGTCTAAGGTCTTCAATGGGATCAACCAGCCCCAGCCGTTTAAGCGTACTATTCTTGTGGTTTTAGATCTGTCGAAAGCGTTTGACATGGTGAACCACTCGCTCCTATTGACGGATCTCCGCAATTCATACACACCGCCGCATATAGTCAAATGGATCGAAAACTACCTTGCCGGGCGTCAATCCAGCACCGAGTTTAGAAATGGGAAATCTAAACTAAGAAGGATAAAACAAGGAGTACCACAAAGCGGGGTACTTTCCCCCATCTTGTTGAACCTATACATGTCAGGGCTTCCCACCCCACCTGAAGGAATCGACATTGTATCCTATGCTGACGACTGCACCATCATGACATCTGGCAACGACATTCCCGACATGTGCGATCTCATCAACGGTTACTTGGAAGAGCTCAACCTTTTCTTCAACAAGAACCAACCTAATGCTATCATCGCCCAAATCCTCGGCCACCCTCTTTACCATATACAACAAAGAATTCAACCAACGGCTTAACATAAGAGTAAATTATACCGAAGTTCCCACTATCCGTCACCCTAAAATTCTTGGCGTCACAATAGATAACCACGGCCTATTCAACAGCCATGCCGACAACATTAGTGACAAAATGAAGAGCAGAAACAAGATCCTGAAGTCTTTTGCTGGCAGCAAATGGGGCACAGATAAGGAGACTTTACTCACCACCTACAAAGCCGTCAGTCGTTCTGTGGTAAATTATGCAGCACCGATATGGACAAATAACCTATGCAAAACCAACTGGAAACGGATTCAAACATGCCAAAATGCAGCCATGCGTACCATTACTGGATGCGTTCGTATGTCATCTCAAGACCACTTGCACCAAGAAACTAAGCTGCTAGACCTCAATGCACACAACGATCTCCTGGCTAAGCAATATCTTGTTGTTTGTTATCGAAGCCAATACCCAAATCATGACCTTATAGACAAAATCCCACCACCACGTCGTGTAAGACGTTCGTTAAGGAACATGGAAAGGGAAGTCCAAAGGTTTAAACGAGTTCCTCTCGATAACTCCAGCAATTACAAGGCAGCCCTAAATCAACTGCACACAGGCTATCCGTAGACCGTGTCCTTCGCGCTCGACCACCCGACATCTCATCCGACGAACAACAACTGCTTAGAGCCACACGTACTCCTGGCTCGGCTTTGTTCTGGATGGTGCTCCAGACTAAACTCGTTCTGGTAGCGCATCGACAACACCATTGGAAATATTTGTCCAGCATATGGAGCCAGCCCACACAACGTGGACCATATATTTGAATGTACTGCCGCACCTACGCATCTAACACCCATCGCACTATGGGAGAACTCCATCGAAGTTGCGATCTTCTTAGGTCCTGACCTTGAGGAGAGGGTGCCTACGATTTATGAATGATGATACAAGTCCCCCCCCTCTCTCTCTTGCGCCGCTACAACAACAAGTTAGTCTAAGCTGACCATACGTACAGCATTTTGCTGTACAGTACAGCATTTTGCTGTACAGTACAGCATTTTCACCTGTCGTACAGCATTGGGAAATGTACAGCAAAGTGTACAGCATTCGCCATCCCACACAATAACTCACTCAGTGTCGGTTACTCTACATATTTATCCATAATTTAAACTTTAAGCATACTTATAGCATGGTCGTTCACACTGGTTATAGAAGGCGTTAAGCTTATTTATTGGATAAAATGTATGAGTAACCGGTATTCAGTCTTGTCTGCTTTTAAGGTGTAAGGTTTGACTCCTGTAGGTACCATGTACGATCGATGTAAGTGAAATAATCGCAATTTTATATTTGGCAATCGTTCATTCTCCATATCCCTTCTCTGTCTTTCTAAGATCCGGCAAACTTGTAGAGCTTTGGCGCTCACATTTGCTACAAATGACACGGTCTATCCACGTTCCGAAGTCACGGCTGCAAAAATCGCATTTTGTGTTTTGAAAAATTTTCGAAAATTGTCCAAACTTAGAATTTCCCAATCAAACTCTATAGGTAAAAGCATACTAAAGAAAGGACTCTGCCAGGGGTGTTTAGATGATGGTTTTTCCCCCAATATGTGCTTCGAATCAGTTAAATTGGAGAGCCTAGGGAACTCTCCTCAAAAATATTGCAAATAGGATAAGAAACCCTTCCACCGCCCTGGAGGTTCTTCTTAGACTCCACTCCGGAGCTACCATTTTATGTCTATAATCTTATTTCGAGTACTCTTCCCTGTTAAGTTTTTCGTCTTAAAACATACGTTTGTGCTTCAAATTCAGGTAATTGTTTGTCAAGGAGTGGCGTAGATAGCTTTTCAGAAAGGATCAGTGATCAGTATATTTTTTTCGGCACAGGAGAAAAACATTAAATTGAGGAGTTCTAAATAAGGAATTTAAGGTATAGTCACCACCATATTGTTTCAATATTTTTTATCGAATAAAAATTTCCTTTGGTCGATTGAGGTCTACTGACGAGATCGAAAATGGGCTGGGGCTTGTAGGTTTTGAAATTGTTTCAATTTTGCTTGTTAAGCTGCAATTCGGAAAGAATAGGTTTGGCATAGTGAAGTAAATATTGTACGTCGAACAACATAGCATAATCCCCACCTTAATGTTGGTATACCTACTTAATTGAAGTTGGACTTGAGACTCCTGAATGATACGCGGAAGCTCAATCTCGTCAGGCGACAAAGCATCCTAGGAAGAACTGAGAAGTGTATAGCATCGCCTGAAATTATCAAAATGCAGAATACGTTCTACACCTTGAAAGTTCGATCCTGGCAGGTGGAGGGTGAATTTAAAATTAAAGGTTTGTCTGCAATAGCGACACCGAGTGCAAATGTTAAGAATCGTTCCCACACTGGAGATGGATGCGGTCAAAATAGGCCTCCGTGAGTGGTTTTTCTGTAGCATACAATAATGTTCTGCAGAACGTGGAAGCAGGACGTAGAGACACTGAGACCGCCCCTGTGAAGTAATACCGAAAGATGGTATGGCGGATAAGTGAACGAGATGGTTGTGATTTTATTCGTTAAAAATCTTAGATAACTGCATGCCTGGTAGCATGATGCAGTATTGTTTACGCAAGTTAGTACAACATGAACATGTGTCGTAATGCCGCTAGAACCCTAGTGTACCACTAGATTATCTCACCATGCTGATATCTGATATAAATGTTAAGTTTTCTTAGTAAATTCCAGCTGATTCACTCTTGTGGTTATTATTCTTTCTCCAAATCGGCGGGCGTGAAGGGGAGGGGCTGAGGCTTTGCATAAAAACCGAATACTGCAAGTATGTGTACAGCATTGGATCTTCTGAAGTCTGGTCAGCTTAAGTTAGTCCGTCGACAGGCCAATAAAAAACATTTAACTCGCTTGAGTGGATCTGTACAACCTTGGATGTCACTAGAACATTAACGGCGTTAGTTAGCACAACAATGAACCTTTCGAAAATTGGCTCAGGCAGCTACATGGCGTCTCGTTCCTAAGCCTGCCTTTTTTGCTCTTCACTCGTTCTGGCAGTGGTGCGGATATTTCTATGGTTAACTCCTGGCCTGTAGGGAGCCATTATTGCATTATTGCCTTTTCACTTTGCAGATCCATGTATGTAATATTCGGTCTGCCTCTGCTTATCCGTATAGCAACTGGAAACTCCTTTGATATATTTCTTCGCTGAGTTATCAGGCGCTTTTGAGCATATGGCAATACCAATCATTGGTTGGACAATAGACAAGCTACCTCGTAGGTCTTGCACATAGTCCAAAATTCGAAACTATATGGAGGCGGAGTGTAGGATCGTTTTGCACAACTTGTTCTTTATCTTCAGTCTCCTTGTCACATTTATTTTTATGAGTTTTCTTTATCAAACAATAGTATTGTAAGCTATCAATAAATTAACTTAAACTTTAAATCATGTATTTCGTTCTTCGCGCTCACGAAATTCCTCGGGATCCGTAAAATTGACCGTGAAAACATAAAAAAATGACGGAAACGGAACGAGAGCCAAAAATCCTAGATGTTGTCGCAGTGAAATAATTCCGTAAGCCAACAGTAGCCAATGTCCAGCTGTTGAAAACAAATATCGAAAAATATTATCACAAAAGGATTAAAAAAAAAGACAAATCGATGTCCAGAACTCACCAATTATAACTAAATTCTTAATTTCCAAAACGGAAGTCTTCAGCAGTGCATCCATCGATTGGTCGAATTTCAGGGAGAAGTGACATGCATTCGACACCATGGAAATGACAATGCTCAGATAGGGAAAGGCGTAGTCTGGAAGAGGAGGTTGTTCATTAGCATTTTGTTTTCAAACAATTTGGGATAGTACATACAAATCAACCCGCCGGCCACTGCATGCAACACAGTGAGTATCGGAAAGAAGTAGAGCGCACAGTACACGGCGGATTTTCCACATTTCAAGAACTTTTTGTTCAGTGGCGTCCGTATAATCATCATGAACAGCAAACAGAGCAAATAGAAGATGAGAACAATTGTTTGTCTGCAAAATACGAAAAAATCACATTTTGATGCTAAATGTGTGACAGAAACTTACAAAGGATAAACCGCCTCCTGTGTACAGTACAACTTCTCTTCATAGTTGGGTGTCGGGTTGTGAAACAGCGTGTACCAATCCGACAGTCGTGACACTCCACACGAGTGGAGCGTGAACGAGAACATCGGTTCCATGAAGAGCAATGAAATCAACGCGGACAGGACGACTTCAACGAACGCACTTACATGTAAGTAGAGCTGCTCTTTGGTGAATCTGTAGAAGACACAAATTAATGAATGAAATTTGAATGCAGACAATTTTGGGAAGGGTGTAAACTTACGTCGTCTCCTTCGCGGCCATATCGATGAAAAACCAATGCATAATCAACGGCAAAATTGCCATAAATCCCAAATAGTACCAATCATACAAGGAGGGCACCTCATTGCACGGCATACAAGCTGAACTGTCGTTTACCCTAAACCCACGAGGACATGCCCCGCACTCGCTCCACGTATCATTCTCCGCCAGCAGTGTACGACCACAATAGAGGCCCGGACAACGATCCAACATTATGCCATTCAGCAGAGGAAATGTCAAGAAGTGTGAAAACTTTAACCAGAATCCGAATTGTGTTTTTTTAGACGATTTTCCTCAATAAATCGCCCGGCCAAAAAGGATGTCAACAAGCAACTGTCAACGGGTGTAAAGTCAACAGCTGATCATTCGACGGACGCTGTGGAGAGAAAATGGTCATAGAATTGCTGCCTCTATATGGATCGGTACTCTGTTCTGAATTTTCAAAAAGATCTCCAAAATGCAGGAAGTTCCACGAAAACATACTACCCTACTGATAAGGACGCATTATGCCAATCTTTTAACGTAGATTGTATAAAAACGACCTCTGTGTATCATTATTGATATTTGCTGTTTTAATTAAAATTGTCCGTTTTGCTTCCCGTCTCCTCTACACGACCAGCCGAAAAGTCTACAAAATATCTTTCGAAAATGACAGATACAGAACACTTTGAATATTTCCCGGAGGGGGCAAGGAGGAAACCGACCAAATATTTAGAATAAAAGAAATCAAATTCTTTCAGCGTATTTGAATGATTTGAATAACAGATTAGTGGTGAGTAGAAGATAGAAGATGCGAGCTTTGAATTTTAAATCAAGAGATCACACACACCGTCCATTGCGATAAAAGCAAGTCACGATTGAGGAACCACACGAACTAACCGGTGTCCACTGAAGACGTGTTTCGTCTTCCCCAGGCTTCCCACATCGAATTTGAATAGTTTTTTGATTTCTATTCACGAGTCTAAGATAAATCCTTCCACTTTTGTGCAGCAAATCCGAACGATCATGCTATTACCCCAAAATTGAAAATGAGTTTTCGGATTTGTGTTTCCTTGGCGCTGGCAACTGCTATCGCTTTTTCTGTGCGGTATGCGCTCTACATTGGTCCTGGTGGTGATCTAGTTTCTGGTATTTTGGCTAATTGAATATCTTTCTTCCATTTTTAGGCATTACTTCCTGGGCAAACGGTGCAAGTGTCGTAAGGATTTACGCGGAAAGGTTGTGATAATCACTGGTGCTACGTCGGGAATAGGACTCGCAACAGCAAAAGAATTGGCTGCTAGAGGTAGGTTTTCTGGGCTCCGTCAACTGAGCCTACCGTTACGTTTTCTATTTTATTGATTAAAGAACGGGCTGGTTTCAAAATAAAATCAAATGTACAGTTTTGCACAACTTTAACTTTTGAGACCAGACAGCTAGGATTCCGGAAATTTCATCAAAATGTGCACCGCAACCTGCTCAACATAGGCACCATGATCCCATACAAAATTTCGAAAAATTAACCCTGGTTTTCGGCTGTTGTGGTGTGAGGGTAGCGTATTTACGAACCCGTGTGCAATACGAAGCATGTTTGCCTCCAACTCCGCACGGGTTTGTTGCGATATCTTTGCTTACAAACCCGTGTTGAATAGGAGGCGCTCGCGCAGTGAACCGCGGTCTACGTAGTGGCGAATCGTTAGACTAGGGGAGAAGCCTTACATTCTTGCCAACAAGAAACGAAAGAAGTCCTTTTCATGTTTAATATGCCGTTCCATGTTGAAGAATCTAGAGTCAAGAAGAGTGCACCCATCAGGACCTGATGGGTGCACCCTTCAAAGGCGCTCGTAGACACGTGTAACATAGCTCCTGACCATCACTGGTAGTATGTTGCAAAGATAACAAACAAGGATTCGTATATCCTCGGGACTCTGCTCCTATCTAAACCCCAATCCTTCCCAACAACACGCGTCAGCCATTTATAAAATCTTTCCGTAATAGCTGGGAAGTGGAACCTGATGTTCATTGTTTCCCCATAGTTATGCCCAAGTTGTTGTTGTTGTAGCGGCGCAAGTGAGGTGGGGGGAAACGAGTATCGTCATTCATAGATGGTTGGCAGCCTATCCTCAAGCTCTAGACCTAGGAAGGTTGCCACATTCTTCTTCTTGTAGCGGTGCAGAAAGGTGTGAAACCTCTGTGCATCTATGTGGGTACGATTTATGGTTCGTCAATGTTTGTGTCCGTGAGGTCTAAGGACAAAAACATAGATGCTGCGTTAGGGTTTTCCCACAGCGATATAGGGGTAAGATCAGTGGGCGCAGCGGGGCATTGAAACAAGTGACCCACATCATGAGGAGTACCATTGCAGTTTGGACAGATGTTTTGGATGTCCGGGTTTATGCGAGAAAGGTACGAATTAAGGCGTGAACAAAAGCCCGACCGAAGTTGAGCTAGTGTTACTCTAGTAGCTCTCGGGAGAGTAATCTCCTCAGGCCAAATTGGTGGTGGGCGCTCTGAGAGGACTCTATTCGCACCTAAACTCGCGATAGACCGATTCACTTCTTCAGTGTGGATCGCTGCAATGGCGGCTCGGTATGTAACTTCATCGTAAGGGTCCCGTTTGTATCCCTGAACCTCTCTCTCAAGGTTGCCACCTCAATGGGGTTATCCCATAGTGCCTTAGGTGTAAGTTGTGTAGGTGCGGCAGCGCAGTCGAAAAGATGGTCCACATTATGTGGGCTGGCTCCACATGCTGGACAAATATCTGCAATGGCGTTGTCGATGCGCGACCAGAACGAGTTAAGTCTGGAGCACCATCCAGAGCGAAGCTGAGCCAAGGTGGTACGTGTGGCTCTGGGTAGTTGTTGTTCATCGGTGGAGATGTCGGGTGGTCGAGCGCGAAGGACACGGTTTGCGGATAGGTTATTCATGGCTTTGGTTACCTCATTAGTGTGTAGTTGCTTTAAGGCCGCCTTGTATGTATTTGTGTTATCGAGAGGAACTCTTTTAAATCTTTGGACTTCCCTTTCCTTGTTATGCCCAAGTAGTTGATCTCGTCGGCCTCGGGGGAAACACAAAAAAGGTGCACATTCACAACCACCGTTTTTATACCACTGGAGCAACCCGAGCCGGCCCAGTTGCTCCAAATCCTACTTTTTCGTGCCGGCGTCGATAGTAATCCTGGTCCTTGGATATGCTGCGTCTGCGGTAAGAGGATCTACTCCAACGTTCAAACCTCAGTTCGTTGCTCGTGCTGTAGAGAATGGTGCCACTTTAAGAATTGTTCTGGGCTAAACAATTCAGACCTATAATCAACAACTACAATTAACACCTTTCTAGCATCAAACTGCAGGATAATCAGGGCCAACAACTATCACCTGTCACCCCCACAGTTTCCGTCCAACACACTGCACCACGACATACCCTAACACCAGCACCACCACAGCCGGTTGTGAACTACTCTACCACTGAGATTGTCCAGATTAACTGCAGTGGTCTTCAACACAAAATCACCGAGCTCACCGACTGCATGGACAGACATCACATCAAAGTCGCTGCGGTTCAGGAAACTAAGCTAAAAGCTGACTCACCGCTTAACTCATACGGAGGCTTCAATATTATCAGAAAAGATCGACCCACCGGCGCAGGTGGAGGCTTAGCTTTCCTGATCCATAATTCGTTGCCATACTCAGAAATTGACATCACCGCCGCTGATAACACCACCGAACTCCAAGCGATTTCCATCAAGTCGAGAAATGTTGATATAGATATTCGTAATATGTATCTATATACCACCAGCGTCAAGTTGTCCCACTTGTTTTCAGGCCAACATTTCTCCACCACTCACTGGACAATACCGCCTAATACTTGAATGCACATCACGATCTATGGCACTCGAATCTCGACAACGACACCAGAGGCAACCTCATCGCTAGCCAAATAGATGACTCAGATTTCTGTCCCGTGAACGATGATTCACCAACACGCGTTATAGTATTATGCATGAGCTCACCTGATATATCTATTGCCAGTCCCGGGCTCATCAACAACACCACATGGGAGCCATTCATCACCTTCTCGTCAGCCCATCTGCGAATAGTCCTCACGATTGACAAACCGTCCCAATTCGCGTACACCGAGAAGAAAACGTACACAAATTTCAGTAAAGCAGACTGGATCGGCTTTTAAGCATATACCATTGAAACGTTTTCTGCCCTACAAACTCCCACCGACGTACGTATTGCTGAAAAAAATATGAGACAGATTATCGTAGATGCTGCTAGTAGATACATCCCTTCCGGCCGCATACCAATCCTGAGACCACACTTTCCATCCAGTGCCGTAGAATTGGCAAAAATGAGGGATGAATTCAGAGCAATAGACCCCAGTGATCCTCGTATCAGCGACCTAAATAATGTGATAACCCAGCAAGTAAATGACCACAGAAGACAACAATGGAACAAGCATTTAAAATCCTGCCACATAAAATCCGGTGTAAGCAACCTTTGGAAAACAGTACGTGCATTATCCAAGCCTACAAAACCCAAAGGTAAGGTATCC
This sequence comes from Microchrysa polita, assembly GCA_949715475.1. Classification (NCBI taxonomy): domain Eukaryota; kingdom Metazoa; phylum Arthropoda; class Insecta; order Diptera; family Stratiomyidae; genus Microchrysa; species Microchrysa polita. The sequence goes on along the minus strand of OX454421.1, from coordinate 70,520,996 downwards.
ATTAAGTTCGGTGATAAGACCTATAATAACGACGACCAATGCGCTCACAAATTTAATCAACAATTCGTCGAACATCCCGAAAAAGATAAGCTCAAGCGCACTATTACAAGAGCTATCCGCAACAGCACCACCGATCAGCATCTTCAGGTTACCTCAAATCAAGTACGACTTGCAATTAAAAATGTCAAAAATTCCAAAGCGTTCGGCTCTGACGGCATTGCTATGATCATGCTGAAACATCTCGATTCACCGGCCATTGATTATATCACTGCCACGATGAATCTATCGTTAAAATCATTCCTGAGTTATGGAAGAAAGCTCAAAAGCATTTGACACTCTCAACCACACTCTATTGCTGACAGATCTCCGCAATACTACACCACCGTACATCCATAAATGGATCGCTAATTTATCTTGCCGGTCGTCAATCCTATACAGAGTTTAGACGGGAAGTCTAAACTCAGGAAAATCAAACAAGGCGTTTCCCAGGGAGGAGTCTTATCCCCCACTCTCTTCAACCTCTACATGGCAGGATTACCCACACCACCAACGGGATTACAAATCATCTCATACGCAGACGACTTCACCATCATGGCAACTGGTAACAACATTTCCAAAATGTGCGATCTAATTAACGAATACCTGCAGGTTCTCAACGCTTTCTTCGTGAATAAAAACCTGAAGGTATCTACGCCCAAGACCTCCGCCACATTATTCACAAGCTTCAATCAAGAATACAACACACAACTGCCCATCTACGTTGACACCCACATCATCCCAACAATCAGGACTCCCAAAATCCTTGGTGTCATTCTCGTCAACTCCGGCAAATTCAACACCCACGCCGAAAATATATGTTCCAAACTCAGGAGCAGGAATAAAATATTAAAAGCACTTGCCGGAAGTACATGGGGCACAGACAAAGAAACCCTCTTGCCAACGTATAAAGCGATTGGTCGCCCCTTAGTCAATTACGCAGCACCAACGTGGACCAATAGTCTCTGCAACACAAACTGGAGCCACATTCAAACCTGCCAAAACACAGCACTACGCACCATCACCGGCTGTGTTGTCTTCACAAGATCATCTACACCAGGAAACAAAAATAATGACTTTGAGGAGCCATAATGAACTTCTCACTAAGCAATATTTAGTCGGATGTTATCGAACAAACCACCCGAACAACCTAATCATAGACAAAACACCACCGCCACGTCGAATCAGACGTTTGATCAGGGAGAAAGAACGTGAAGTTCAACGTTACAAAAAAGTTCCTTTTGATGACTCCGACTACAAGGCGGCCATTGCAGAAGTTCATAAAGCTACTCATAGTCTCGCGAATAACCGTATACTTGGCACTAAACCTCCTGCCATATCTCCAGATGAAGAGTCAATACCAAGAGCAACCCGTACCACCCTAGCTCAACTTCGATTCGGCTGGTGCCCGCGACTAAACTCCTATTTATCACGAAAAAATAATGAAGTCGCCAACACCTGCCCGGCCTGCGGAACCAGTCCACATGACGTGGACCATATTTTCGATTGTTCAGCTGCTCCTACGCATCTCACATTATTTGCGTTATGGGCACAACCCATCGAAGCGGCGTTCTTCTTAAATCTAGACCTCTAGGATGGAATGCCCACCATCTTCGAATGACAATGTGCAACTTAGATTGAATGTTTCCCATTTGTGCCGCTACTACAACAACAACGGCCTCGTATTTGAGCCTAACACCTCCTCACCACTGGAGAATGACTGAAATGAGAGCGGCCCTTGAACAGCACCGTCGCAGTATTAGAGGACGAAACTTTCATACTTATCAGGAGTCCCTATTGATGGACAACATCCATCATGAATGACAATTCCAACGCTTTAGCGCAGAATGAGAATTTCCCTCCAGGGATGAGTAAGTTATTGGCATAGACGCAGCTCTTCCACAGCTGGTCGAGTGACTTCAGCAGATCATCCATGACTAGGTTCCATACAAATGGGCCTAGGATGGAGCCTGCGTTTGCGTACCACTTCGCAGGCCTCGAGGACAAAGGACTCTCTGTCGGAGAATTGGCTTCTCCATAGAGGCAACTCCGGACTGCCAACTGCAATCCTGGCGACTTCCTGCTTCTCAGCTTAGCAACGCAAGTTATCTCCCCAGACTCAAGAGCAGGAATTTCTTCCAGGTACAGGGGTACATTTCAAGGTGGAGCAGCAAAAAAAAAGCAGTCAAAGAGAGTACGGACAAAGCGTTGCCAAACATCAATTTTACATTTTGTCACGATATTGCGATACTCGTAAATAGCCCGCCGGTGCCGGTAGGCGGCTCTAAGATCGCGCAGATCAATATAAGTCCATAGTCCACCATCTGACAGGCCTGCGCTCAACCATGCGTCGTATTTTACGGCAGCCGCAGACACGACGACGAGATTACATTTAAAGGGTCCAATGAGAGCTCGAATAATGTAAAGCGATCGAACGCTTCCTTTATTCGAGTATCATAGACTGGGCAAGGTCTCTAGAGACTGTTACGGTAGATTTATATCCTTCAATTGGGCAAGCACCACATATTTTCGAATCATTTCGAAATTGTCTTTGAGATGGGTAAGACTTTCTCCGCCGAGCCGAGACATGACTCTTGCGTTATTGTTTTAGCGGAACAGTTGTCAATGGTGACACCAAGGATTTTGGGAGTTCGTGTAGCTGGTATGACGTGGGTGTCGATGTGGATAGGTAGTTGTGTGTTGCACTCGTGGTTGAAGGTTGTGAACAATGTGGCGGAGGACTTGGGCGCGGATAGGTTCAAATTTTTGTTCGCGAAGAAGGTGTTAAGGACAAGCAGGTACTCGTTGATGACGTGTGACCGTGTGATGTGAAAGCCTTCGGGACTTTCGGGTAAAAGCAAAGTCGTCTGCTTCACGGCGCGAAGAGAGTAAAGGACGGACGGATCGTTACGACAATCCTTTAGGGAGGCAAAAAAGGGATGGTCTAACTGCGTCGTTTCCAACAAAAACGTTTTTGCAGGTCGTTAAGGTAGCTAAGTCTTTGCTTCGGAATGTTTCGGCTTGGCGTGATTAGCGGTAGTCGTCGGTCGTAATGATCTCATCGCTTGTCAGAATTGTCGCTGTCGATCGGTGCAGATGAATTGTCGTTGAAGAAATCACCTGGGATCGGAGTGTCGATCCGTAGACCGATTCGGCGGGTGATGCGGGTTTGACTGTTACTCGCACTACTAGCGCCCACTTCGATGGATCACGGCACAATATGGTAGCTTTAAATGTACGATGTACGATCAATGATAACGTTAGACTGCGGATGATATGGCGTCGTTCTAGAATGGTTCGCTCCAGTGGGGGTAAGCAACTCACTAAAAACAGCTCATTCGAGTCCCTAGTCGGAAGTGATGGATCGGGGAACGCCGAAACATGAAATCCAGCCGACTGATTTCGCCGATTTGTCTGGAAATCTTCCCGCCACCTCGTGAAACGGTCTATAATCGTCAGGCAATACTGGTTTCCTCGACATAGTGGAAATGGACCGACGATGTCGATGTTGATGTAGTTGGTGTTACGTGCCTCGATGGCGGTGATATTGTACCAGATCGGTGATCAATTTAGTCGACGCTCGAGTGCCTGGATAGGACAGGCTATGCGTATTTGACAACACTTGCCTTCGAAATTTCGGCGGAATTTATGGGCGGATGCGCTTTGATGATATGTCGCAGAATAGTTCGACGGAGCCTTTCGGCATGGTAAGAAGACGTAAGTCGAGAGATGATTTACTGCTTCGGGTGTCGTTAATTAGTTGCTGGAGTTCGGGGTCGTTGCGTTGGTGATTTGTTCGTAGTCGATGGCTCGGTCGCTCAATTGTATCCGGGACATGCCTTGCATTTTTCAAATGCTTTGGTCAAATCATCAGTCCAATCAATTGGCGTGCGGTCGTTTCGTTGGTTGCCTGAAATCGCCGATTGTTAAAGTGATTGCAGTTCAGCGGCAATCGGGATGAATTTGCAATAAAAATTTGTAGTTTGTCATCGCTAAGAAACGTTCTAAGGTCCTTTGCAATGATGGATCGGGGGAACTCGGAGGTCTGTCACTCTCTCTGGTAGTGGCCGAATCCCATCCTTCGTGAGTCGATGGCCAAGAAATAATATCTCGGAATTGCGGGATTCGCATTTGGCGAGATTGATTGCTAAATTGTTCTCGGTTAGTCGCTGGAATACGGTTTTCAAATGCTGGCAATGTTCGTCAAGTGATGATGCGGTGATTAGGGCGTCGATGTGCGGGACAACAAAGTCGAGTCCACGGAGAACTTCGAGGATAAGACGCTGAAATCTTTGCGCAGCGTTGCACAATTCGAAGGTCATGAGTGTGCATTCAAAAAGTCCAAACGGAGTCGTGATCGCTGTTTTTTCAATGTGGTCTCGATGAATCGGGACTTGGTGAAACGCTTTTTGGGGGTCGATTTTTGTGAAGATCGTTTTGCCCCGTAGGTTGCTCGCCAAGTCGATTAGATATGGCAACGGATACCGGCGCCATGGAGCATCTTGTTTCCGTATCATATGTAGCGGGCTGGACAGCAATTCGTTCGATGGGCGACAAATGCCGGCACGCATGACAAATTCGAACTCTGCGCACGCGGCTTTCTGTTTCTTTGAGTCGAATCGGTTATTTCAATTCGATGAAAACCGGTCGATTTCGTATGCATACCATACGGAGGTAGCTTCGTGATATTTGGGAATTCGGCAAACGGGTCGGCGAACGGATTAGTCGTGTCGAACGTTTTGATAGCTGCGATGTCTGTTGATGGCACAAGATGCCACGATCTTCGTGGCGTTTTCGATGAGGCGATTACGTCGTAAATCGATGAGCACGTCGAAATGGCGGATGAAATCTGCACCGATGATTGGCGTTTTGACGTCGGCGACGATGAATGACCAACAGAAGTCTCGGCGCAAGCCCAAATTTAAGTGGATAACTTGCTGCCCGAAAACTTTAATCGGTGAGCCGTTCGCTACAAATAACTGAATATCGGTCGGTCAAAGGTTATATGATGGGGCGAAAAGTTCGGATTACGGAACTGCCCGCTCCGGGGTCGATCAGAAATCTGGCGGTTGTTGATCGCAGCGGAGTCGTTGTTGGTTGTCGGCTCGGAGTGTTTGCTGGTCATCGATTCGAGGCGTTTACTCTGTTTACGATTTGTTTCGGGGTGATTGTCGATGGGTGATAAAATGCAGAAGTTGTTGCCTTTGCGGGCGGTTTCGGCCGTACGTCTCGTGGTTCCAGCATAAATCGGTTGCTCCGCGCTCGTTGCGAGGATTTTCCAAGTCGGTGAGATTGGCGTTGGTTTGAAGTGGATCGTCGTTGCAGGCTGTTTGTTTCCTCGCGCAACCTCCATTGTCATGTCCGTAATTTTTATAAATTCAGATACGGAACCTGAAGTTGCGGCTACAACAGCACGCACGGCTCCAGGGAGTCGCTGAATCCAAAGACTTTTAATGCACTTTCGCCAACCATTGAACCGGCAACACGTTTCACGTGATAAAGGTCCGAAGGGCGTTTCTCTCCAAGTGGCATTTCCGACAGGAGGCGATTTAGTTTCCGCTGCTCGCTGTCTGAGAAATGCGAAATGATTCGCGTTTCAATGAATTTGTTGTTCTTTATCGGACGCAGGCGGTTGTTTGTGATTCCTGACGCGGCAAAACAATACTCCATGGAAAGAAACCACGCTTCGATGTTTTCACTGCACACGGCTGGCATCGGCAATCGTTGGTTCTTGCCTGGACATGGAACGCGTCGTCGTCGTTTTGTGAGCCGCTTGCCACCGTTGTGGCGGAGGCCGAGACGTTGTTGGTATCGTTAGTGGACATTTGTAACGGTCCGCGAATTACGATTTTTTAAGAATGGAGTCGTCACGTTTGTCGTTGAATTGCTGACGCCCCCGCGTACCCAGTTAAAGGCTAGCAGTCCTGGATTACAGGTAAATCCTACTGTAGTAGTGCCTAGCACTGTGAAATGTCGACCAAAGCATTATAAATTGGTAGCACGGGTGTCGGGAGCCCTGGAGAATTCAGAATTCGTGCTGGTTGTGGTTTAATGCCCATATCGCGGGAAGAGTGTTCTAACAACATCAGAGCATTCGGCGTGAAGTTGCGTTTTAAACCGGGAGCCGTGACCCCAGACCGGCAGAGGTTTGGAAAGTGCCTCAACATCCAACAGTATGAATGCTGGTTCCTGTAAACTGGTATAAAACTGTTACCATCTGTGCTTGCACATTCATCATCAATGTGGCACGATAGCCCGACGTCGGGCCTTGGCCGCCTGAATCGTTGACCTCCAATTGTCGCGGTTACGTGACCTCGTCCTCCAGTTTCGGAAGCCCAGCAGCTGGTGGGCGTCTTCACCTACGGAGTTCTCCCAGCGAGCTCTCGGTCGTCCACGCAACCTCGCTCCGTCAATTCGTTGTGCGTTCATCACTTTCTTTGGCATGCGATTATCGTCCATCCGTTGTACATGCCCCGCCCATTGCAGACGTTGAAGCTTCACGATTTTCGATACTTCCAGCTCATCGTACAATTGATACAACTCATGGTTGTACCGGATACGCAATTGGTCTCGCTCGCGAACGGCCCCGAAAATTCGCCGAAGGACCTTTCGTTCGAATCGGTCTAGCAAAATTTCGGAGGCTTGGGTGAGGGTCCATGTTTCGCAGCCATAACATAGCACGGGTCGGATGATCGTTTTGTACACGCGGAGCTTCGTGTTCCTGTGCGCAAGTTTCGAATTAATTATAGGGAGGACCGAGAAATATGTCTTATTGGCTAGTTGTATCCGTCGCTTAATTTCGTCGGTTTCGTTGGCGTCCTTTGATAAGTTACAACCCAGATAGTTGAAGTTGTCTACATACTCGATATTAAGGTCCCCCACTGTGATGCTTGAATTTGCTGGCGTCCTTGTTTTCGATTGCATCATGGCCTTTGTTTTGCTTTCGTTGATATGTAGTCCAACTTCCTTTGCGGCGTTATTGAGGTTATGCAGAAGGCTTTCTGCATCACCCAACCTTCGAGACATGATGTTGATATCGTCGGCGTACGCTACTAATTGAGTCGACTTGATGAGTAGCGTTCCGCTGCTGTCCATATTCATGGCTCGAATTACATACTCCAAAGCAAGGTTGAAGAGCGTCGGCGCCAGCCCGTCGCCCTGCTTGAGTCCAGTACGAGTTTCAAATAGGTCAGTGAGTCGGTTCTGCACTTTGACCTGCGAGACGGTATTAGTCATCGTCATCCTTGTGAGTCGCACTAACTTTGCCGGTATACCAAAATTCAGCAGTACACTTCGATCGATACTGTCGTATGCCTGCTTGAAGTCGACAAAGATTTGGTATACGTCGATGTTATATTCCCAGCACTTTTGGAGTAGTAGCTTCACTGTGAAAAGCTGATCGGTCGTTGAACGACCAGGTCTGAAGCCGCCTTGATACTCGCCAATGATTCGTTCTGCGTACGGATTAATTCTCTTTTCAAGAATTTTAGATAATATCTTATAGGCCGTACAAACTAATGATATGCCCCTGTAATTCTCACACTTCAGCTTGTCACCCTTTTTGTGGATTGGGCAGATTATGCTTTTGCGCCAATCTTCGGGGATTTCCTCGTCGTTCCATATTTTCAGCAGTAGCACATGTATTGCGTTGGTCAGGCACGTTCCACCATGCTTCAGCAGTTCTGCTGGGATCTCGTCAGCGCCGGGCGCTTTATTATTTTGAAGCGACTGTATGGCAAGACTCACCTCCTCTACTGTTGGGGGTAGAACGGGAGGGCCTGGTTCGGCTAACTGCTCAAGAGCTGGCTCCGCGGGGGATGTTGATGGTGCATTGAGGAGCTCTTCAAAATGCGAGGCCTATCGTTTGTTGACGCTTTCGATGTCGCTGATGATGTTACCATCCTTGTCCTTACATAGGCTTGTCCTGGGTTGATATCCGTTCTTAACATTATTTATAAGTTTGTACGCCTGTCTAATGTTCTGTCTGCTCGTCAAAATGTTTGCGTTTCTTACGTCTAATTAACTTATTAGATACTCGCCGAAGCTCGTTATATCTTTCTTTCTTGGCTCGGGATGCGCGTTGTGTGTATTGGCGATAGGCTTCATTTTTCGCCTCAATCGAGGCCCTGCATTCGTCGTCGAACCAGTCTGCTCGTCTGCGCCGGCCTTGATAGCCCACGACCTCTTCTGCGACTTCCTTGATGCTGTCTTTGAGCTCCTCCCAGAACTCATGAATGCCTAAATTGTTGATGTCATCAAGCATGGGCGACAGTTTTTCCTCTAGTGCTGTTGTATACGCAGCCGCCGTGGCATCATCAATCAAATTGTCAACCTCGAAGATCTTGGCAGGGTTGATTCTCGTTAGGTGGACCGAAGAGATTCTGCACCTGTAGGTTGTTTTCACCAAATAGTGATCGGTGTCGCAGTTGGCTCCTCGATAGGATCGAACATCTAGGACATTAGAAGCCCATCTCTTGCTGATCAGTACGTGGTCGATCTGGTTCACGGTGTATTCATCTGGAGACTTCCAGGTCTGCTTGTGGATTCGTCGATGAGGGAAGCATGTAGAGCTTATTACCAGGTTTCTGCCGCTCGCGAAGTCGATAAGTCGCTGACCGTTGTTGTTGTTTTCGTCGTGGAGGCTATGACCTCCAGTAGTTCCCCTATGCTAGCTTTCATTTCCGACTTTGGCGTTAAAGTCTCCTAGCAGCAGCTTGACGTCGTTTGATGGAAGTGAGTCGAAGAGTGTTTCTAGGTCGTTGTAGAACTCGTCCTTAATCGCGTCTTCTTTTACTTCGGTAGGGGCATGCGCATTAATGAGCCAGAGATTAGCGAAACGGGTCTTAATGCGGATCGCACATAGCCGCTCGTTGATGGGTTTGAAGCCGATAACGTAGTCCTTGAGCTGCTTATTCACGATGAAAGCTACTCCAAACTCCTTGTTGCCCTCCTCTTTACCACTCGTAAAAATAGTGTGCGAATTGAGGTCGTTAATCTCGCTTTTGAGCCATTTAGTTTCCTGGATTGCAACTATGCTCAGCTTGTATTGTTCTACCTGATCCAGGAGGGCCCTTAAGGCCCCCGGTCTATTCAGGGAGCGTACATTCCAGGATCCGAAAGAGTAATCAGTTGTTCGTTTGCGGAGTCGTGGTTGTTTTGTATCCGTCCAATCCGAGGCTTTTGTTTCAGGTTTCTTGACTTGAAGTTTTTCTTAGGATGAGTTGTCGGCACATCGCTAAACCATGATAGGGTTTAATCGTTGAGTAAAGGCCATCATGGGCATGCCTCGAAGATGCTGCTTTAGTGGTTGACTTAAATGTTTTCTGTCACCTATCACGTTAAGTAACCTGAGACGCTGCAGATGTTAATGCAGCACTCAGGCGCAGCGGTTACTCGGATAATGCGGGGAAGTAACGCCCTGTAGAGAGACATAGGAATTGGCCGAAGTCCTTTTCCTATGAAACTCCTCCTGCATAGCTAAGGGTCCGCAGTTATGCCACAACTGAAGAAGGTATAGGAATTAGCCGAAGCCTTTCAACCTTTATCTTCCCCCTTACGGCTTGCACATTGGGGGCGTCAATTGTGCATTGTACAATTCGTGTCTTAAGAAGACCGTGTGTTAAAGGCGTACCGCCAGGTGATGCACGTTAAATCTTGGATATCATCCTAGGGTGATATCCTCCAGGGACTTGTCGTTGAATTGTTTTATTGTAAGAATAAGTCGCGTGCTTTCATGTCCTAATACAAATGAGAAACTACCGAATGATTTTTTAACAAAATATTTTATTGAAATATTTTTGTCGGATACAAGCTAGGAACGACGCGTTGTCCCGTGTGTTCGTGTGCGACTGGTACTCGTTTGATCCTCTCTCTCTAAAGATACAATGGCGTCGTTCGTCGGTAGGGTTGTCGTGTTCCTGATTTGTCAGGGTTGCTTCATATATAAAATCACGGATTACGTTTTGTTTTTGTTCTGGGGTCGCATCTTTTAGCTGTAACTTCTGAACGCAAATAGCTAGGACTCTGTCTTTTGCGCTTGGTTTCTCCTTTTCGTTTTTTTGTTTATAGTTACTCCACATTTCTCCCTTTTTCAACATAGTTTCTTTACACTTTCTTTAGGTGCTTCACTGATACTCACGGCCCGGAACGCTCATACATTCAGTGCAATTAGAAAAGTTCTAAACGACAAGTCATCATCAATCGTGGAGGCAGAACTCGACCTTACAAGCTTCGAGAGTATTAAAAACTTCGCCGCAACTATAAATAACAGCAAACGTCACATTGACGCCCTGATCAACAACGCCGGAATATTTTACGCCGCCCCATCGAAGACCGCCGCCGATTTCGACGTCACCTTTCAGACCAACTATCTGGGCGTCTTCTTATTGACCGTTTTACTTTTGCCCGCCTTGAGGCGTAGCACCGGGCAGGTTCGTATCATAAATCTCTCATCCGCTGCTCACAAACTTGCCGCAAACTATCCGCAGTTTAAATTTCATAGAGAATTTGTCGACTCACGAAGAAATCGTTTTAAATCCTACGGCTACAGTAAATTTTGTCTTATTCTGTTTTCCGTGAAACTGGCCGTGCTGCTCGAAGACTCCAACGTGTCTGTGCATTGTGTCGATCCGGGCAACACTGAAACCAACATTTATCGCAACTTTCCGCCATTATCCGATCCGTATTGGTACTACATTCAAAAGCCGATTCGTCTGTTTCTCGTCAAAACACCGGGCGAAGCAGCACAGAGTGTGATTCATGCACTTTGTGCTCCCGAACCGGCATTCTACATTCAAAACGTTGCCGGGTCTGACGATTTTGATATTCGTGTCTCAAGATCGGAATATATCGAACAGCTATGGCACGAAAGTTTAGAGGCATGCCGACCGCATCTAATTTCAATGACTTAGCACCGCGGGAGTGGACATCGATCAAGCATGGTCTTCGAAAAGAGTTGATCGATCTGAAGTTTACCTCAATGACGAAGGCGACGGAAATATCAAAATGTCTTGTAAAAATCTCGAATGTGGAAAATCTCAATGATCGTGAAACCGCCTATCTGACCAAAACGAATGAAGAGATTTGGATTCAATTGGGAATGGCCGTCACACCGGTCGACTATTACTTAGAAATTCTGCTCCAGCAAATGTTTAGCGGCGAGACGAGTCGGTGTTTCATCAAAACCAAATCGACCAATGAAATTAGTTTTACCGTTAGTATGATAAGTATTGAACTAAGAAATTACATTTACAAGCTAACCGTGGCCGAGACCTATCAACTGGCGCTTCAATACAAGGCCAATGGCGTTGCCATGTTTAAAAAATATCCAAAATTTGCACAGGAATATTTTTGTCGAGCGGCCAAATGCCTAATATCGTATCAACCGTTCGACGTGCTTAAGGAACGGCAGGAAGGCGTTGAGCCGGATGAATTGAAATCGTTGTTGGAAAATTTGCAGACAAATATTGCCGCCTGTTTGGTGAAAGAGGAACGCTACGATGATGTGCTGCATGTAACGGAGTTTGTGAACGGGCAAGCGAAAAGCGGGCGGTCGGAAAAGGCACAATATCGACGGGCGGTGGCATTGTGTAATTTGCAAAAGTTTGAGGAGGCCAAAGAGTTGATTGAACGATGCGATTATAAGGATGATAAGGATTTTGCGGCGTTGCATAGCCGTGTTATGGTCGAGTGGAAGCGAAGTGATGAGAAATATTGTAATATGGTTAAGAAAATGTTTGGCTAAACGAAAAATAGCAGAATAAGAGTGAAATGCATTAAATGTAGTTTAAGAATTTTTTGTCTATGAAATAAATATGTGACTTAAGAGTAATTTTGGCTTTGACTTGATGGGAGCTGCGAAGGGCGTAGGGTCACTCTCTTTGTGCCCAGCCTTAGACTGGCACTTCTTCCAAAGTTGGCAATATTGCTGCATAGATTAGTGCATTGAAAATTACCACTCTGAGTCGACCGCAGGGTCCGAATTTTTAGCGTACAGAAGTTGCGATCTGTTTTTAGACATGGCTAAGATGTTAGACATGTCCTAAATTTCCGGGGTGTAATGCGAACCGTTCCCATCGGGGGAAGATGTCCAGGAACATCTCTAACGAAGCAGCCGGATACCAGGCGGTGCTATCTAGTCCTATCACATCCAGCGGGGCTCTTGTGTGGTGGACCCTTCTTTCCCCTTATCGTAGGAATCAATTGAGTTCAGTTCAAGAGGACATCGCCCCAGACTTCGTTCCAGCGGAACTTTATATGTCGGATATAAATGAACCGCACCGTACGGAACACTTACTGCAGAAGCCGTAACGGGCTCTAGCGAGCGCTCCGCAAATGAAAGGATGCAGAAAGCTGGGGTTGGGTTTCAAACTAAATTTCCACCGGAAGGCCTGCGGGATCCTCTTCGTAGAGGACTCGGAGGGGCTGCCTGTAAAAGGTATGTGCAATTCTTCTCTCAAGGACATGCGCCCGGAAAGGCAAGGGCATTGGGCACCCCCAAACGTCAGCGTTCCTAATTCCTGGAAGCAAGCCATTTCCACCAAAAAACCAAGGACCACAGACGTCTCCAAACGGTACACCGTACACAGCACTTCAGCGGTTTGTGGATTCAGGGCATCCCTGGTGGCGTCAGCTGATACATCCGGATCAGTCTCCACCCCTGCGACTACTGCCAATAGGAATAAGAGCGACCGCATGGGATCTACGGTGGCAAGATGAGGAAGCAGTCTGTAGGAGTAGGTGTACTCATCCACAGCCAGCTGACCCTACACGCGACCGAAATGTACCCCCGGCATTATCAACAGGCTCTTCAAGACCTCCTGTCACCCCTCTGACATCAACCAGCAGGAGCAGAGTTATCTACTGACAGGTGACCCCATCCGCGAGGGTCGCACTAATGGCGTCACACGACCCAAGCAGTCGATTTACTCCAGAGCAAAAGTCCATGGTACAAAACGCCATTATAGACAATATTCCGAGCAACCCACCCATTGCCGTTTTTTTCCGGAGCTCGGTAGTCGACTGTGACAACGCCGCCATTGTTGAGTGGCTCAGTCATATCTCCCCCTAGTGTAAGTCTAAGCCTACTGCTATAGGTGACGACATTCCCCGCTCAAGGACAACGACCTCCTACCTGTCTCCTGGGCATACAAAACGAGGGGCTGCGTACCAACGAGTGAAGAGTGATTAATGCGACGACGGAGGGAGATAGGCATTCTCTTATTGTGGCCGTAGACCTGATGTCGATAGAACCGCCATCACCAGCCACAGCTTCCAGGTACTATACTGGTTCGAAAAAACTAACGTCCACCCGAAAAACTGGAAGGGCCTCCATTAAGAAGATCCGACGAAGAGAATGGTAGTTTTACCGACGCCAGTAACATTACAATCCATGCAATGACTTCCTATGAAGAGGCACTTCAGCATCGAGCCCTTTCTGAATCACCGGGGCCAATGGAGGAGGCAGATATTCCACCCAGCCTCAACCTAATGAGTGAGACGACAAAGGGTGATCTTCTTCTTCTTCTTCTTCTTCTTCTTTTAGCGGTACAGAAAGGTGTGAACCGCTGTGTATCTGTATGGACTCGTTTTATAGTTCGTCATCGTTTTCGTCCGCAATCTCCAGGGACAAAAACGTGGCAGCTGCAATGGGGTTTTCCCATAGTGAGAGGGGGGTGAGATTAGTGGGTGCAGCTGGGCATTGAAACAAATGGGCTACATCGTGTGGCGTGCCAGCGCAGTTTGGGCATACGTTTAGTATATTTGGGTCTATGCGAGATAGATACGAATTTAGGCGTGAGCAGAAGCCTGACCGAAGTTGGGCTAAAGTCACTCTGGTGGCTCTCGGGAGCCTAATCTCCTCAGGCGAAATAGGTGGTGGAATCGCTGAGAGGACTCTGTTCGTACCTAAACTCGCAATAGACCTACTCACTTCCTCAGTGTGAATCATTGCGATGGCAGCCCGGTATGAATCTTCATCGAAAGGATCCCTTTTGTAACCCTGGACTTCTCTCTCAATGTCACGAGGGCCACGTTTGATGTTACGTGGGGGGGAATTTTGTCCATGAGGTTACGATTAGGATGATCCTCTCGATAACAACCTACTAAATATTGTTTTGTAAGTAGTCGATTGTGGTCACGTATTGGCATCAAATGTGTCTCCTGATGTAGGTGGTCCTGGGCAGACATCAGAAGGCATCCTGTAGCTGTGCGTAGAGCAGCATTTTGGCAGACTTGGATTTTGTTCCAGCTTGTGTTACAGAGACCTTGCGACCAAACTGGCGCCGCAAAATCAGCCGCTGCTCGACCCACCGCTTTGTAAGTGGCTAGCATTGTCTCTTTATCTTTGCCCCAGGTGCTACCAGCCAGTGCTTTAAGAATTTTGTTCCTGCTGCGCATCTTTTCGCATACCGCTTCCGCGTGATGAGCTGAAGTCATCATTTTCTCAAAGTGAAGCCCGAGAATTTTTGGATTTGCAACAGCAGGAACTGGTTTGTTGCCAATACGTACCCCAACAGGAAGGTCGCAGACGATTTGGACGCTGAGATGGTTAGGCCTCTGCTATGGAAAAAGGCTTCTAGTCGCGCTAAATATCTATTGATATCTTCACGCATGACATCCCTATCCGCTCCCGGGGCGAGTACAGTGCAGTCATCGGCATAAGAAATAACTTCAATGCCTTCCGGAGGTGTTGGGAGACCGGCCATGTAGATGTTAAACAAGGTGGGAGAAAGAACCCCACCTTGTGGAACACCTAATTTGATCTTTCTAAGTTTAGAACGACTGCCTCGAAACTCGGTGAAGGATTGCCTACCAGCTAGATAGTTGGCAATCCATCTTATCTCTTGAGTCGGAACATGCATATTGAGGAGATTTGCCAGAAGCATGGAGTGATTAACCTTATCAAACGCATTTGATAGGTCAATCGCCACCATGATAGTTCTATGGCAGGGTGTACTGTGGTTTAGTCCGTCTCTTACACGTGTAGTGATCGCGTCCAGAGCGGTGGTTGTACTATGCATGCGTCTGAATCCGTGCTGATGGGGATCTAGCTTTGCATGTGAAACGAGTGTGGGGTGGATGAGGGCTTCCAGCGTCTTTGCTACAGGTGACAGGATCGTAATCGGTCTGTAGGAAGTTCCTAGTTTGGCACTTTTCCCTGGTTTAAGGCATGGGACTATGCGACCTTGTTTCCAGATGTCGGGGATGACGAGCGTAGACATTGACAAGTTAAAGACTGCCGTGAGGTACTCAATGGCAGGAAGACCGAGATGTTTGAGCATGGCCATTGAAATGCCATCAGGTCCAAGGGCCTTAGAATTTTTTGCATTCTCAATGACTGTTTTAACCTGGTCCGGAGTATAAATTGGTACGGAGTCAACAGTTCGGCTGCGAATCCGTCTTCTAATTTTGCGCTTGAGGCCATCTGACTTGGGATGTTCAATAAATTGTTTATTGAACTGGCTCGCACACTGAAGAGGATTGCTAGTTTCTTTTTTGCCGAAGGTTATGGCTATATTGCCCTTATCTTTTGTGGGGTTCGAAAGGGCACGGACAGTGGACCATAACTTACTTGCACCTTCTTTAAGGTTACAGTCATTGAGGTGCTCGTTCCATTTGGCCTTCTTGTAGTCTTTAACTTGTCGTTGTATTTGGATGTTGAGCTCCCGAATTCTGGGGTCACCAGGGTTAGCGCGCCTAATATTCACGTTCATCAGCTAACCTTGCGGCACTTGTTGGGAAGTTTGGACGAACCTTTGGAATGCGCCCTGCAGGGATGAACCGTGCCGCAGCTTTGGCAATGACGCTCCTAATGTTACGTTCGGCCTTATGTATATTGGTGGGAGGGGGAAGCGCGAAGAACTTCGATGACGTGAATGTTTTGAAACCTTCCCAATCAGCTTTTTTGTGATTGACAAAAGTTCGCTTCTCTGACTTGGTCAGGTCAGCTGGTTTGTCAATTCTGACTATGATTGGGAGGTGATCAGAGGGAAGAGCGGTAAGTGTTTCCCAGGAGGTCTCACTAATTAGGCTAGCGCTGACAATTGTAATGTCTGGTGAGCTAATACAATTGTTTGCATCACGGGTTGGAGAGTTTTCGTTGAGGGTACAGAAACCTGATGCGTCCAGAGATTCGGCGATAGCTTGACCCCTGGCATCGTTGTGAAGCGCGGAATGCCAGAGTTCATGATGGGCATTGAAGTCACCAAGAATGATCCTGTGCTCTCCATTAAGAAGAGGACCAATATCGAAATGGTAGTTTGTACAACTAGAGTGTGGTGGTATGTAGATGTTAAAAATTTCGATATTGGTGCTCCCTGATGAAACTGAGATGGCTTGCAATTCCGCCGTACCGTCTGAAACTACATCTAATACACGGTAATGGACGGACCTGTGTATTAGGAAGGCAAGTCCACCTCCAGGGTGAGAATCATTCGTGGCGCCTTCTCTGTCCTTGCGTAAGATGATATATTCACCATCAGCGTTGAATGGTGAATTCGCGTGGAGTTTCGTCTCTTGGATGGCTGCAATCAGGATTCTGTACTTTCTCAAGAAGCTTGTGATTTCAGGAAATTTCCCTAGGATGCCATTACAGTTGAACTGCAATATGGACACCGGTGTAAAAATTGCTGGCGGAGGGGCGGGAGTTAAGCTGTGTCTTACGTTCAAGGCAACATTATTGGGGGGAGTAGGGGGCGTTGGTGGAGGGGAGGGGCCTGGTATTACCCACAAAGGGTGATCATCATCATCAATGTGGCACGATTGCCCGACGTCGGGTTTTGGCCGTCTGAATCGTTGACCTCCAATTGTTGCAGCTACGTGACCATGTCCTCCAGTTTCGGAAGCCCAGCAACTGGCGGGTGTCCTAACCTACGGAATACTGCAAGCTCTCGTTCTTCCACGCAACCTCGCGCCGTACACTCGTTGTGCGTTTATCACCTTCTTCGTCATTCGATTATGTCCATTCGTTGTACATGCCCCGCCCGTTGCACAGGACGATTGAAATGCAGAGGAATAGTCCGAGCATTGATGCCATAAGATCGTCTGATATAGTTTCAGTGCAGTTCGTCAATGGAGGGATCAGTATAGAACTGATGCAGGAAGCGTGACAGCACAACGGGATCTCGAAAGGACTGACTGGCCTCGCCCTAGAGACAACGCATTGAATACCTTTGGCTTTCAGAATACACCAGAATACAAATCTGCACAAGTGCGGGCAACCACAATCTGGTCGTGGCATCTGCCTACTCTTGCCGAGCGACTCGAAGATACCAGTCGGGGAGCTCCAAAGTCTGGCCTTCCACTGTAAGGTGAATGGGCTGCGATGCCGATGCCCATCACGTACTATGGGGCAGCACAGACGTATATCGAAGCACTGAGGGAACATCTACAGTAAATCGACAAGAAAGTCAGTGGGTGGGTGGCTCAGTCTCAAAAAACTCTCGAAGATACCGCCAGGGCAAATTGCGTTCTCCCACGAAGTAAACAGCCCGTTTAAGGCAATAAACAAACCAGACTATTTCGTAGTGGAGGATAGAGCTAGCACGCCGCCGTTTAACCGAGCCAACCGCAACGGGGACATTGACATGTTCCGCTCCACACTCACGGAATACAACAAAGGGATTGGAGACGCCAAAAGGCGTAGTTTGGCGAACTTTTGCGATAGCATCAGCAAGCAAAGGATACAATGGGGTCTCCACGCGAGATACTAAAAACACGAGCATGCTGCTTCTAGCAACTCGATTTCCGGCTGCAGACTAGACGACAAGACGTTAGCGATAACCATCGCTGTATGAACCTGCCCAACCAAGCTAAAAAATCTGACTGGACAGCAGCAAGAGGCATCCTCACGTAAGACAGGATATGATTAATTGGGATTTTCGACTTCCCCTTTAAATTGCCCAGCATGGATGGAGCCAAAGGGGCCACTACTATAACCTGGGTGAAACGAATGCTCTCAGTAGGGGCAAGACTACCCTATCTGCACAAGCCACTCGTGGTTGCCCCAAGGAAGAGTTCTATTTCCCCTCCTATGGTGATTGGTTGATTTGATGTGGAGACTTACCTAAGCTAGGTTCTCCAGAGGCTGGCCAGTCTATCTGTCGGTGGGACCTTCATTTCAAGTCCACAGCCGTCCTGAAGGCTTTGCTTAATCTTCCATCAGGATAAGCCCTCACTAGGCTCAGCATGCAATACGAGTTGCCTACCGAACTTAGTACAGCTAGGATGGATTAATTAGCACCCTATTTAGTATGCCATTAGATGTCCTGGTAGACTTTATCTTTTAACCCAACCTTTGTCACATTGATCTGGGCAAGGGAGGAGTGGACTGATGGGTTCAGAGAACTCCTCTCCAGCGCAATTATTTTACACGGCCGATACAGATTCTGGCGCTGGAATCAGGGAGTTCTCCAACAGGTAGTCTTACACTCTTCTGGGTACCGGTCACTCGGGCAACGAACAGGCCGACTAGCTAGCGAGAAGAGCTTTGCCAGCCCTTCTTTGGCCCAGTGGGTTTCCACTCTGCACATATGAGAAAAGTGAGTGAGATAAGAGCCAAAGCCATGTTGCACTGGTCTTCGGCAGGCCTAGCTCTTTGTGGACTACTATTCACCCAAACGTACTCAATCCTGAGCAGGACCAGGGACAGGGTTATGGTAATTTGAAAACCGTACGCATTGCCACCGACGCTAGCTATCGTTTCTGTGACGCTGATGAAGAGACAGCGTCGCACATTCCTTGTGAATGTGAGAGGCTGGCTATGCACCGCTTGGAATGTGTTGACATTGCGTCCCCTATAGAGGAGGATATTACATCTCTTAACATTGGCCAGATGAATCGTTTTATCAAAAGAAGGTTAGATGAGTTCATCTAACCTTTAGTTAGAGCGATGGCACGTATACCACCGGTTGCAGTGGCCATGGCATCCAACAGCCAAAACCCCTGCATGGCGTCGCGTCGCTCGGTCTGCGTTGTAGGCAGCTCTAGAATGCCGAGATCAATGCGTTACCAAAGCTCTATTCATCTTTTTGCAGTGCGTCTCAGGCTCGAAAAAAGGGACGAATTTGGTTGTTGTTTTTTTTATTCAATACATAACAGTAACTTTCATTTAGACCGGCACATCAGACATTGGCTTTGTCACGCCTACATAACTAATAATTTCGATGGGTTTGTAAGGATCGTCTCTCTTGATTTCGGTTGTCTTCTTACTAATTTCCACGGTTCTGAAGTTTCGGGCCCCAAATACGGCAGCCTAAAATTAAAATTTACAAGAAAATTTGGGCATTTCCCTAATTTCTCTCAAACTCACCAGCTCGGCCAATTCAGGTGGTGCCCGCCTGTACGCCTCCTCGGCAACTTGAAACGATTTATCATAGTCATTCATCGCCTCAGCTTTTTGCAAGCTATCAATGGCCTGAAGCAGCTCACTCATCGGTTGATTTTGCAGCTTATTGGTAATATCAATTCCCACTGTCGAGGCCAGTACGACTTCTTCACGATTCAAAATCCGCGTCAGCGAACCTCGTTTATGTAAGTACGACATGAAATCAGGCTTCTCCTCACCATCTATTTCCCCGCCCGCTGTCTCGTTCAGTATGTCCGCTTCGTGTTGTGCCGCCTCGGCAGATTTTGATGTGTTCATTGATTCCATTGTGGCTTTTTGTACGGCTCCTTTTTGTCGCTCGACGCGAATATCGAAAGCTTCAACTAATGAGATCGGATCGGTAGCGGGTGGAAGCTTTTCGGGTAGTTTTCCCAAATTGAATTCAATGTCGAATACAAGTTGATGGAAATCCAATTTGCCGTTAATGGCATCGTCAATTGCACCGGGAAAATAGGTGTCGGTGAGCAGGTATTCGAGAGCGTTGTCTGAGAGAAAATAAATATTTTAGGACAAGAGCAAGAATTATTATCGGGACCTAGACGTACTTACCTCTATCTTCTTTCATTGAATCTTAAAAAAATATAATTTTAAATTTAAATTTAAATACCAAAAAAAAAAAAAACAACTCACCTATTACCTCAAGCACTGTTCTGTTATCTAAAGGAATAAAAATTTATTTATAATTCGTTACAAAAATTTATTTTAAGGTCCATCTAGATTAGTCGCCAAATGGCTGCGCGTCCAAAAACTGGCATCGCGTACAGCCATTTGGCTGCTACTTTAGCATCCACACTATAGCAGCCAAATGGAGACAGAAAATGACATAACCAAAATTGCATTTTAGTGATTTTTTTAAATTTATTTATTTTTTTAATTTTAACGTATCAAAATCGGATTCTGCGCGTTTGAATTATTACACGGCCATTCAAGAACTATTCAATTTCACAAAAAGAACGAACAAAAGTTTGCAAAATTGTCACTTTGAATTTGACAAGCGGTTGTCAAAGCGGTTGGTTGAGTTGCCATATTGAATATCAAAACTGGACGCACAGCCAAATGGCGACTAGATTGGATGGAATGACAACAGCCATTTAGCTACACGTGACGCCATTTGGCGACTAATCTAGATGGATCTTTAGAATTTAAGTTAGTATTGGAAACCAATAAAGTTAAAGACAATTTGATACCATCGTCACTGTATCTATCAAATTTATACTCATCATCGTCCCATGCTAGAGACTGCTCCCCATCCAAACCTGAAAATCAATTTTTTTTTATTATTTTGATTATACAAATAAGCTAGCTTGCGCATCATATATGATAGTGCGCAAACGTACCTTCTATGGATTTGTCCCAATCGATTTCTCCTGAAAATGAGATGTACGTACTCGTATAAGGGGAAAATCAGCATAAAAAAACTCTAAAAATTATCTTAATTGCTTCAATCAAGAATGGAATTCCACACAAAAATTGGCAGTGTGTAGACTTGTCCAAGTGATTTATGTAGGCAATTACCTTCATTTAAAATTTTCTCCAATTCTTGAAGTTGCGATGGATCTGTAATTTTATCTAAATCTTTTAGAAAACTTGGTTCGCGCAATTGTCTCTGATGTTCAAGGGGAAAACTGAAGGCACGATTTTCGGATTTTCGGCCATGACGGTCCTGTAACATTTCATAGAGAGTTGCTTACAAGAGTAAGGATGATCTCGTTAAGCGTAGCTCCTATATCGATTTCATATTACCCCGATTCCAAATGAATGTTGTCCTAATCGTTCGACATCAGCATCTGGAATTTCCATGCTAGGTTCCGGCATCTCTACCGGCATGCCCCTTGCTTTTAGCTGGTTATAGTAGGATTCTTATGTTGAAGATTAGAAAAAAGATAAATGAATCGATTTCATCCTCCGATTGATGGAAATTTACCATTCTCTTCTATCCACTCTTTATTACGCATTCGATAACGATTGTCCAAATCGAGGGGCTGCTTTCCAGGTTGATCTGAAATATTTGCGATTAAATTTGACTTAAGAACCACAGAAAAAAATGTAACGAGAGTTTTGAAATCTAACCCATTTCCATCATACGTTCGATGCCTCCTTCAAAATGTTCCTCTTGATATTTCGGTTGCCAGCTATCCTTCGGGGGTGGTTTAATAGGAAGTTTTTGGGGAGATGCAGAAAAACGACGCGGAGGCATTTGTCGTTGCTCTTCAAGCACGGAAAATGCTTTCTATGGAGAATATGAATAGAAAGAAGAAAGTAAATTGTTGAATGTAGGGCGATGCCATAACTATGCTTGGGACCTCGACGGCCGTGACGAACCTATAGAAGGGCATATAACATATATAATTTCTCAGTCTGGCCGCGCTTTTCCTTACCGCGAAGAGTTAAATGCTGCCTACGGGGAAACCATCAGAGGTTCTGTCAATCCACGCACCAACAATTAAGGTTTACCATCAGTTTAAAGTGTTTAAAAAAGAAAAGGCGTTAAGCATTTTCTAGTCAAATTTTAAGAAACGGCAATCGATAATGACCATTGTCACCTTTTAGAGATTATTGGTATCTGCACGTGCTTTGCCTTTTACGTTCTCCAGATTACATCCATAACTAGCCTATGATTTTTATTGTAAACAATCAACTTAAGCCGCATGTTATCGACTTCAAACCCATAAACAAGCGGCTGTGTGCGATTCGCATTAAAACTCGGTTCTTTAATCTCTGGCTCATAAACGCGCATGCCCCCACCAAAGTCAGTGAAGACGCGGCCAAAGACGAGTTCTACCACCGCCTAGAAAAAAAAAAAAAAACGATTTCAAATTGCTGCTGGGGGACTTCAACACCAAAGTCGGAAACGAAAGTTGGCATAGGGGGATTACTGGAGGTTACAGCCTCCATGAAGAATGTAACGACAACGGCCAACGACTAATAGACTTCGCGACCAGCAGAAACATGGAGCGCTTATATACCGGCTCTTAATTTAAACTATCTTAAAGCATTTTTGGAGATAGTACCTTTTCCATAGGGTGAATATACCGTCCTAGTCTAGTTCGCGCATTAACTTTCTTCTTCTTCTTTTTATTCGAATTGGTTGTGGAATGTGCAGATGTTTAGAAATGGTTTATCTGACATTTCGATTATTTGGACAATTATTATGAATGGAATTTGTTAATCTCGCGTTTTTCTCACCAGGAATTTCATATAAACTTTGTAGCGAAACGAAAATCGAAAACGATATCATTCCAGTAACAAGACGACTTCGCTCTTCCTGGATAAATTTCAGAGACAGTCGCTTGTCTAGGCATTATGGATTGGCAAGCACCTCGCCATATGTTGCGAGCGAGACTAAATTTAGTTTCGATTAGTTAGTGCAGCCCGTATATGCCGTCCAAAAATAATTTAAATTTGTCTAAAACTTTTTATCTTTGCTGCGGTATATAAGCGGTCATGGTCATTAGCTCAACGTGTTTTCCGCATCGTCGTATTCACAGACAGACCTGGAGATCTCCAGATCAACATACCGTCAACCAAATTGACCACGTCCTTGTCTGCAAGAGATGGGCATCGAGCATGATGGATGTTCGGCCCTATCGTGGCGCAAATATTGACTCTGACCACTATATGGTGAAGGCGACTTATAGGTGCAGAATTTCTTCGGTGCATCATTCGAGATTCAACCCGGCAAAAATTTTTGCGGTTGAAAAATTGTTGGATGATCCCAGCCAGCATTTAACACATTTGTAATCATTATTTCATGCAACACGCGTAAGCACATATTGCTTATTCATTCATCACGTTTTCATACAAGCAGTACATGACGATGTCCCCCTATTTCATGTATATATGCATTTGCGCCTTATTACGGATAAACATTATAAAATCAATATTCGTAAACATTATGTAATAGTTAAGTATCATATATATTCAATGCATAAATGCATAATTAAAAAAAACACACGTGCGACGGTGAGTCTCGAACTCATAACCCTATGCACGGAAGGTGCGCGCCGTAACCACTACTCTAGCCAGACTATACGAATGAACATGTTTTATTCGTGATTCTAATCACCCCAGCAACAAAAATCACACTTGAGGAGAAAACCATTATATTTCCTATATGCATGATCCGTCGAGATTCCTTCAGCTGACCATCATGTATCTAACTTTCTATGCGTCCTATCGATACATAATGCCGATTCGTGATTCATGAAGTAATGCTTATTTGTGGCTATGTTAATGGTATATGACGCCGATGCTGGCTGGGATGCCACGGTGGTCACTTATACGACTGTCCTTGAGGAGAAGCTGACGCCCTTGCTAAATAACATCAGCAACAAAGGCGCCCTTGAGATCTGGGATACACTCAAAGACACCATCAAAGGGGTCGCAGAGGAGGTTGTGGGATACAAAGCCCGGCGAGCCCGAAATGATTGGTTTGACGAGGAATATCAAAATGCGGTAGATGCGAAAAACGAGGCATATCGCCAATGGACCGAACGCGCAACTAGAGCCAAAAAAAAAAACAAATTATGACGAGCTTCGATGATTTTCGAATAGGTTAATTAGACGTAAGAAACGTAAGCATCTTGACGAGCAGTTGATGCAAATAAACCAAAGACTAGCTAGTAGGAACAGTAGACAAGCGTACAGGTTGATAGTCCTGTAAAGTTTCAAGTCGTCGGCATAAATCAAGCAGGAAGAAGAAACCTGACTAGGTAAGTAGTCGTTAACAAAAATGTTAAATAGAAGTGGACCTAAGATTGATACCTGGGGGACCTCGGACGATGGACGAAAAGGTGAAGAATAAGAGCCGTTGTATACAACACGGCACTCACGGTTATAAAGGTATGACGAAAACCAAGTTAGAAGGGATCCGCTAACACCAAAACTATGAAGTTTTGCAAGTAAAATACTATTGTCAACCTTGTCAAAAGCCTTCGAAAAGTCAGTATATACTACATCACCTTGACACTGGTTGTCCAAGGCACGAGCCACGGTGTTGGTAAAACTCATAAGATCGGTGCAAGCCGAACGACCTTTAACGAAGCCATGTTGCTGTTCAGCGAAAAGTGCAGAAACTGCAGGATATAGATTATTATGAACGACACGCTCGAGGATTTTAGGAAAACAGGACAAAAGATATATGGGACGGTAATTTGATACAGAGGACGTGTTAGGGGATTTGGCAATAGGAAGGATATTTGCCGCTTTCCATGAATTTGGGAAAATGCTACTATTTAGGCTTAAATTGAAAAGAAAGGTTAAGGGAATACTTAAGGAGGAGGACAATGATTTAGCAAAGAAGTTTGGTAAATCGTCAGGACCAGAGCCACCATCTGCTTTCAAAGAATCCAAAATAGCAGCTACCTCATCTGAACATATAGTGAACTCAGGAATATGGGGAGGAAACGAGTGATTAGCGGGCAAGTTGGAAAGCGAAGGATTAGCAGGAGTAAATGTAGAGGCAAAAAATTTAGCAAACAATTCACATGCTTCAGCTGGAGTGTTAGCTGTAGAGTCCTCAAACTCTAAATTCAGGGGCGAACTAGAGGAAGACTTTAAAGATCGTGTATACGACCAAAAAGGTTTCACCTGATTGGCCGCAAGAGATATTTCTATACATATTTGAAAAGTAATTTTTCATTGCGGTATGTGTAATGCTCTTAGCATCAGCACGAGAGCGTTTGAAGGTAGAGAGAGTAAGGGGAGATGGAGAACGCTTCCACTTGGTGCGGGCTTTATCCTTTTTTTCACAATGCGTTAACAACTGCTTGAGCGAACCAAGGGAAACTCTTGCTTTTTTTTTGCTGAACAAAGTGGAGTGTAGTACTATATAACAATGCTTAGATAGATATATGTACAACTTTTCCACAGCTTGATTACAGCAAATATCAGCGAAAAAGAAGGACCAGTCAACTGATTGCAACGCAGCAGATAAAGCATTGTAATCAGCTTTTCGATAGTTGAAACGACTAACAGTAATGTTAGGCTTAAATGACGCTAAAGGAAATGCTAGTTCAATAAACAAGGGAGGGTGATGAGGGTCAGAGTCTACGTAATAATATGGCGAGGACGAAAGAGATAGGCGGGGCGGTAAAAATTGTGTAAGACCAGTTCAAGGAGCCGATCATTTGAATTCCTGACAAAGTTTACTTGGGATAAATTATTTAAAGATATGAATGATGAAAGTGGTATAGAGAAGGAATCAGTAGAGATGATATCTAGGCTTTGACCACTCACTGTCAAGAGGTTAGGAAAACGTGAAGTTAAGGAAAGGATCGACATCGATGTATGGTTCTAAACCATCGTGAGAAAATCTCCACTCAGTTTTCTATAATCTAATACTGAAATGCATGATATGAAATAAATAAATGTAACATTTAAGCCCCGAACTCATTAAATTATGAAACACATAAAATATGGACTTGAAAGCTGGATCACAGAATATCTATCAATTTCTATATCCAACATAGCGTTTAGTATGTTGACGAAGTATGTACAATTTTGTGTTGGAAAAATATTTTGTCAGAGTTAAGCAGTCTTACCCGATCTTCGGGAATCTTAAATCCTTGCATTCTTAAATCATAAACACGCTCACGTCCCGTCTGATTTCTCTTGTGTAGCAAAAAGTCCGCATAGGTCTTAGTGACTTTGTCATTGTGTTTTTCCTG
This sequence comes from Microchrysa polita, assembly GCA_949715475.1. NCBI lineage: Eukaryota > Metazoa > Arthropoda > Insecta > Diptera > Stratiomyidae > Microchrysa > Microchrysa polita. Next base: position 70,494,908 of record OX454421.1, on the reverse strand, counting down.
CCGATATTGGTTCTGTAAAAATTAAAAAAGACAAAAATCTGTTTACATTGCTTTATTAATTTAGGATTAAAAACAACAAACCGCTTTCATAGTTTCTTCAGAATCTGGTTGATTTATTGACACTGATGTCCTGGTTTCCTGAATCCTTAAACAAAACAAATATAAGGGTGTGGCAGTTTTAGATGCATATGTACGTGCACTTACTCTTTAGCTGCCAACTCAAGCCGCTCTCGATGTTTTTATCTTGTTGTACTAAGAAAGGATCTCTGGTAAAAAAAAACAATAAAAAACAAAAAAATAATTATTGCATAATTATTGTAAAGAGTGCATTGTTGGCAACCATGTTGCAACGTAGAAGGACTGGCAAAGAACATCCCAAATTTGTCAGGCCGCTCATTAGAACTTACAATAAAATCAGCTTCAGTTGGTTGGGTTTTGGAACTTCTTGGGCATTCCGAGCCTAAAATGTATATACATATAATTAATAAATTTAATTTAACTTAAAAATTGAAAAGTCAATTAGTTGAACCTGCTGCTTGTTTCGACACAAAAGAGTCCCTCTGAATCATTTTGATATTCGGATATCGGTTTACTTCCAATTTAGCGAATTAATTATAATTTGGGATTCGAATTGAATTGATTCTGGGCAATTATGATACTTTAAAATAAACTCAAAAACAGCTGAAAACTGAAAATTCGAATTTCAAGTTCTGATTGACAAAATGTTTAAAGGATAACTGGGATTCAACTTATTTTTCAGTTATACAATTGCACATTTGTATGCATCTGTCTGTTTCTGTTCTTGGTCTGTTTCGAAATAGTACTCACTGCAAAAAACCTTTTCTATTCCATATTTCGACAAAATACCTTAATTAATATGCCCCAGTGAAAATTAAAGGACCAATAGATTTGCCATGGAAACAACGATATTCATCAATATCTCGAATAACAAAAGGTTTAACATCAACAAATTCCGAAACGTATTCATTTGCCATACCCTTGCAGGCTGATATTGTCCCGTCATTCTGGACATTTTATTAACAATTATCTTCAACGTTTGGAACAATTTCGCGAACGTTATCCTCTAATCGGGCAAAACTTAATTTGCCTTTCGTATAGTACCTATAGGCACAATTCGGTTGCACTCACCGTTTCCATTCATTCGTCCTTTATCCGCTACTGAATCCAACTAACTCAACATGTTCAATGCGAATTGTTTTTTTGTCGATATGCTTTGGCTATATATATTTTGTTTATTCCGTTGTTGAACAACATATGTGTTGGGTATCCTTGCAGCACTGTCTCCCGAAGCTCCCAACTCTCTCTAAAATGAAAATGCGCTTCCGTAGGTTTTCCATTTTAATCGTCGACGACGACATGGTCGTTTTACTCAGATACACGAATTTAATTGGCGAACCATTCAATAACACTGAACAGGACATGTTTTCCCATTTGTTGTCCGTATACACAGGATATCCTATGGCTCGTTCATTACAGACTCATTCCGGCAGGATAGTACGGCCAGCGATCGAACAATATACCTACCTACGAGCAAATATTTTGGAATCGAACAAGTGGTTGCCGCATCGGCGCGGCCGAGTGATAAAATCAAATCCCAGCCGAATGCAGTGAAGGGACTTTCATAAAAAAGGCAGGACAATCAAAAAAAGGACTAAACAAACATTTTTATTGATATAATTGTATTTATTTGGCATACACACACATTCCTCCTGTGTGTGCAATGTTTATGTATGCCTAAAGATTTGCAGATATTACCTATCCTGTCGAATGCAAGCATATGCACAGATTACAAAATGTTTAGTGGCCCAGAGTTAGGGCTTCGAAACGTTTAAGGGTCACTTAATCTAATTGAAACTGAATCAGTAATTTGTTTTTAATATAATCGCATGTCGTATGGGCGATAGGCGTGTCCCATACAACACCTATAGAGGTGTTACGCAAAAGCCATCGTCCAACACTATATGCGTGTAATTTAATTTTAAAACATTTACATAACAATTTGCTGCCGAAACTGAAATGGACTTTGGTTTTCGGGCGCCCTGATTCGGTTGGCAGTAATCTGTGATGGTCATTCGATTTACTGAATTGGCTTTCGGTAGATTCAAATTGGAAATGCAGTTCCGCAGGAGTTTATGATTTTGGCATTCGTTTCCAGTAGGTAAATTTGTTTCGGGTATTTAATGAAAATGTCCTTTATTTTACGGAACTAATTTGTGGATTGTATGATAATATCGATAGTTTGAACTAACGATCGTTTAAAAGATGTAAAATTAGATTGCTCTTTGTAGAGTGGCTTAGAGTGGTAGAAATGAGCAAAGGTAAATTGAACAAATTGTTAATGTCACTAATTTTGTCCGGTCATTGAAGCTGTCATTTTCACACAACCAATTGATTATGATTGTAATACGAGTAGCATATAGATAGAGTATAAAGGTAGTCCAAAGAAAATTAAAATTAATTTAAAATAGTACAATCCCAAATAACAATTTATTCCTATAATACTTCATAGAATATTCTCTTTCCACAATAATAGGTACACTTGAAAGGGTATAAACGCTGAATAATACTCCAATAATGGCATTTGGCACCTTTTTTTAATACAATAGAACCGTATTGTAGCAGTAAATTATGCTTGGGAAAAGGCATACATCATGTGTCGAATGTCATCATTTTCTGTCATTTTCTCGCGTTTGCAAAAAAAAAGAAAAAAATTCCCGCAGCCAGCGTCGAACCAGCGACTGTCGTACGCAAGTCCGACGCCTTAACCACTCGGCCAACCTCACATATAGTCAGCATTGCTCGTAAACATTCAGTCAGTTGATGCTAATTAAGCTCACACGTTCATCAATAAAATGCAGCCAGTTTCTGGGCTGAGAGTATCTTAATTGATTCTTAAGTTAAGAATGAGTGAGGAAATGTTGGTTTCATGCAATATTTCAATGAATTCAATTCAAGAAACGTGGTGTTCCGGAGCACTTCATAAGTGTCAATTCTTTAAAAAATCACAAAGTTCATCCTTCTATAAAACTACGCTGAGCAATTTATTGGATGATCACACGAATGTCACACTATAAAAATGAAATCGACAGTGCTATATAGAAGATTATATGCATGTGTGTGTGTTGATTTCAGTCATGTGTGTTTATGTCATTCAATAAATACTACAAAGAAGTATTTAATAGAGCATTTTTTTAGGTTAACGTTTAGAGAAGTGCTATCGAAGTCTTATTGGATGCAGACGTGAATTGATTATATAAGAACTTTTTAAGCTTTCTGAAAAGTGTTTTAAGGAGTTTTTATCGGATCAAAATACTTATATAAGCGATGTCACACGATAAACTGATTTTGTGTTACTATATGAATGTTACAGGATGAAGTGCTTCTTTAAAGCATACGAATTGTTACTTGGGCAATTCACGATGTTTTTTAGATAAAAAAAACACAATTTTCACAGGGAACATATAACTCATAAATGAGTTTTGTATAACTAGCATTGACCTCTCTATAGGTGTTGGCCACATTTCATATACATACCTTTTTACGCTCTAAAATGCATAATAAATTACCTACCTACAGTGGGATTCGATCCCGGGACCCTATGATTTGTAGACGTAGACAAACACCCTACCTACTGCACCACCCAGGCTATAAGTGATGAAGTTTGTAGTTTATACCATACATTGTGACATCGCTCTACCATTTGTTGTCGACCGACTGCGAGCAACGCCGGTCCAAGGTATTATGGCGCCCTGTTCATATACTGAAAAGTCGCCCTTCTATACAGGGTGCCGCATAAACGCAGTGATTCTGCAAGTGATTTCCAGCAAAAAAAGTTGTACCCCCCATTCTCAACCCTTTAGGTGCCACAGGCATTTGAAAATTATTGAAAAAGATCATTTTTTATACGAATAAAACATCAATATATCGAAAGCTTGACTAGCTAGAATAGCAAATTAAGATGATTATTAGGGACAACAAATTTACCTAAAAAAATAAAAATAACCGCGCTAAAATCGGAAAAGAGGTTGGCTTTTCTTAATGAAAATGTATGCTTACTTACTGGAATATGTAGGAAATGCTGGGGAATTCTATTAGGTACATCCGAAAATGGTCCCATAATTTTTCTCGGCCATTTAAAGTATTTTTCGATTCCCCTGTCATTAGATATTTTTCACGATGAAATGACCGGGAAATGGAAAAAAATACATAAAATGGCCGAGAAAAGTTATGAAATAATTTTTGGATTGTAGCGTATGGAATTACACTGTATTTGCACATATTCCACGACCGTAAGCATACATTTTCATTGAGAAATCGCAGCGGATAAACATTTCACTCTCGAGGTCTATCCTGCGCTTAATATGGATTGCAATAGAGAATTTTACGGGCTAAAATCTCTTCCTACAAACAATACGGTATACACCCTACAAAAGTCCTCTATCGCCCAGTCTCATACAATTGAAACATGTACTACGAGCTGAGACTACGAGAATGAGCCATCAAGTAAATACGCACATCTCACCTACAACGAGCCTGCAAAGCAGCTATTCCCCTCTTTTGCAGAATATAGGGGTGTACGCTCTGCTCTACAACAATTTCTTATGTGCACAATTTCTGCAATGCACAATTCTTCACTTCTGCCAAGCATACATACGGATTTTTGGGAAAACACACCCTTATAATTGAATCAGTTCTAGTTCGTTTAATCTAAAGTCTTGATCTTAAAGGCATATTGAATTTGTGAATTTGGCGCCCCCTTCGGTTGGCGCCCTGTTCAAGTGCACAGTCTGCTCATATAGTAGAGCCGGCCCTGACTGCGAGTGTAGGTATACGAAAAATAAATGACAATCGGCATTTACATACCACATTTGGAGCGAGTTTAACACCATTTTGTTTAAATTTAAACATTATATACCTAAACAAAAACTGATATAATTACGAATTAATTGTCTGATTTATCCAAATGGATTTTATTTTCAGTTTTTTATCCTAACGCATAAAAGAAAAATTGTATACTTGTGGACAGAGTAAAATAATTGTAGTTAACCCCATATGTATAAAAAGAAACCCATTTGATAATTTTCGATTCGCACCGCCTGATTTTTTAGTGTGTAGGTGTTCCGTGACTCCGACAATTTAGGGGAGCACTGATCTACCCCAATATAATGATACTCCATTCACAGTAGCGATTTGTATGAAAACTGAAATACTGTTGATTCACTCACCGTAGTAAAAAAAAACAAAAATTATTTATGCAATATTTTAAGGACTCAGTTTTTTTCGTATGCTAAAATGGCACTCTATTTTGCAGGAAAATTTGCTAAAAAAATTGTTAATTTGAAGTGTAATAGATACAGAAATTGTTATTCTGAAATTCAACATTTGATAACCGTAAAAGTATAAGTAATTTTGCAAAATGATCCCCCTCCTCTATGAAAAGCTATCTACGCCACTGGCAGGGGGGCTCTTCTCCTCCCACAGACACAGTTCCGTGTAGTTCCAATAGAGCTGGTAAAGTCTTGATTTGTCCTAACTTCTAATGGAGCATGGTGCGTTGATAACTACCGTGTGAAAATACTGTCGTCAAATTTGAAGGAAATACCGTTATCACTTTCCGAAATACAGCCATTTCTCCAGTCGAACTATCCTATTGATTAGGTGAGAATGTTAGCCGGGTGTAGTTATTTTCCTTTCTCTTTTACTTCATATAACTGTTAAAATACACAACTGAAATATTTTATTTTGATGATGATAATATTGTCATTCACTGCTTGACATTGATTTCTTGAACCCCTTGTCTGAAAAGCAGTTTAGCTCAGAGAAAATTCCGCTTTTATTTTTAAATTATTTTTATTATTTCGTGTCTTCTTTTGCATAAAATTCGAAATTTATTTTTGTAAACATATTAAATATATTTCTGTGCCTTTCTATCATTTTGCATTATTACAATATCCACTGTTTTTTTTACTTCGCGATTGTTCTTGAACATTATCTAGGTATTTTTTACATTTTAAAATTTGCAAGTTTCTTAGTTACACTTCAAACTTCACCATATCATATCCAGTTAGTTGATTCATTACAACATTTTTCCCCGATTTTTTAAAGTATGTATATAATGTAATAATTTTTAGTTATTACTTTAATTCTTGTCTTTTCTTACGATTATGTAATTTGTGTTCCCCTAATTTCCTATATCATTCAATGATTTTCTTTAGTCACCATTTTGGATTGTTCCAGTGTTTTATCTTAATTTTTGTGATGTTGTTTTGTTTTAAGTTTAGTTACTTATTTTTTTTATTTAGTTCTTTATAAGCATTGTAATAATATATCTTATAAATTTAACGAATTTTGTAATTACTTGATAAACTAATTAAATAAATATTTTATGAAAAATTCGTTGCAATTTACAACATTAGAAACGAACAAAAAAGTTTGGTTTGGACAGGCTTTATTATCAAACTTTTACAAGAGTGTGGCCTATCTATTTTAAATATTACAAAAAAATCTTATAAATGGATCCTTCTTTTCATAAATGAATAAATGTTTGAAGTAAGCCTGTTCCGTACTCAGATTTCAGTACCGGATACTGGTGCTTTTCACACCCGGTGTACCATTACCCGCAGTTTTTTCCAACACCCCGGATTTTTCAACCATGAGCGGTTTTTTTTCAGATTTTTTCTCGCACTTGTTCGGTACCGGTTTTTTTTTAAGTTTTTTAGCACCTGTTCATTACCGGCTTAGAAAAACCTGAAAAGACCGGTACTGAACATGTGCCAAAAAAATTGAAAAAGACCGGTACTGAACAAGTGTTGACTAAACACCGGTTTTAAACGGTGTACCGGTGTCAGGAGCAGGCCGAGCTTGAAGTGTGATTGTAGGTTGGTATTATAATGTACTTAGGGTGGCCAGATGCCCCGTATTTTACGGGTTACCCCGTTTTTCGGTCACCGAAAGTCCAAAACCCGTAATCCCAAAAATAAAATACGGGGCAAATCTTGGATAGTTTAAGAAAAAAACTCCCCCAAAGGGTTAGAGACAATAGAGAGTTTTAGCATGTCGTTCGAAATAATACGACATAATTTGACATTCCATATAAAAATTCGCTTGCGTACCATATACGTAACAGTATATCATAATTTTGCATGTCCCAAGTAGGCATGGGTATATTTCCGTATAGTTGATGTTCTCTAAACAGTCGAAACAGTCGTGCTCTGTGGCCGTGATCGTTCGGTCACCACTCTGTGAAATAGACACTCATAGAGAAACGAGTTTCCAAACTCGGCACGACTCGTCGCAAGTTTATTATTCAGAAGAAGATGATAAGAAATATTCTTATCGTAGAATAATAAACTAACAATGCGACTAGGAAGTGGTATGGCTGACAACCATATCACACTCCGAATTCAGTTGTCTTTGTAACGTTGATGACTACACACAGGGCCGGATTTCCCATATGAGCAACCTGGGCTACTGCCCGGGGCGGCAGAATTTGAGGGGCGGCAAATTCTTAAATTTTTTCATTGGTCTAAAATTATGGGAAAGATGGATTTTGAAAACTCAAACATAATTGTAGAAAATAATTTGCTTTTTTAATTTATTCTAGTTAAATGTACATATTCGTCTTAATACAAAGCACCTAATCGCACGCAACCTCAACTCAAATTTTAATGTGATTGCGCCTTGAAAAATTGGGACTACGCAAAAATTTTGATTGAAGCATACACTTATTCGCTGTGGCGTGGTGGCCTTTATTTCAATTAGAGCCGGAGTATAATCATCTTTAGCTTCACTTTAAACATTTTGCCTGCAGCTACATCAAATGATACAAATACGCGAGTATTTGGCTGCCAGCTCCTGTTTTCAAGCCTCTAAAATTGCCCAAGACTTGAAGGAAAAAAACGAAAAATATTTTTGATGATAGCAAAGTTCAAAACGCCCCCAAGCAATTAACTCATCTAACCACACATTTTCGTGTGTTCAATTACTTCTTAAATTTGTCCCCACATAAAATTCGCTGGGAACCAAGGATTTGGTTTCGGGAGAGGTCCAAGTCTCGATATTAGAAATGCGGCATTGGCTATCAAATTTTTAAGTTTCTATCGGGGGAATAGATTTACCTAAATTTGTAAGAATATTTACGCTTTAATTTCCGAATTTTCAATTTTTTGTTCAGAGAAAAACGGGAAATTCCACCGAAAATAAAAAATAATTTAAAATAGTTGAAATCAGGAAAATCTAGAACTTTTTAGGCACCGAATGATTTTTGCTGAGAAACATCATTAAGTGCTTTCCCAATTCGTTTTCGTTATCTTTATCACCGAAAACAAATTAGGTCAAGGTGTGTTAAATTTACCGCGAGCTTTCTTAATTTTGGGTTTTTTTCGGTAAGGAAATTTTATTTGTTTGCGTAGTCAGCAAATTATTTCCAAAACGATCGACAAAGAAAAAATGTAGAAAACATGAACGCATTTCTAAAAAAAGTGAAAAGCCGAATGTAATAAGAATTGTACAGCTTTCTACGCTATCCTTGGAGTTTCATTCATCCCTAAAACAAAATTTGGGAGGGGTACGGAACACCTGGATTCCTCCCCTGGGAAGCAACATAAAACAATTTCAAGCAAACAAAATACGCTTACTGGTAAAAAATATGAAATTTTCAACGTTTCACATACGCCCGCTAACGTTTTGCCTACATTTCCTTTGTGAGGTGACAAACTGCTACTTTCAAGCTTATCTAGTGGTGGAGGGCGGCAAATTCGTTACTGCCCAGGGGCGCAATAGAGGCTAAATCCGGCCCTGACTACACACGGTAGTTATCAACCCACCATGCTCCACTAGGAGTTACGGTATTGAAGAGAAACAGTCGAAATTGTCGGGTCGCGATTTTTAGTTGACATAACATTAGTTAAAAAATATCGTATAAGTTTTACGTGTTATTCGCGCGGGTGGTTTTGCATGGAAATTTTGTTTTACGTATACGGTGGTTATTACGTTAGTGTAAAACTCTCTATTTGTTATTGTATTAAAGTCAACCAAATACGTACTTCGAAATTTTCCGGGATGTGAATGTGACGTAATCAAGCTAAACTGTTAACATGGTACATGAATGCGTTGCAGTATTTGGAATCAAGATTTGATTCTGCCGAACCAGTGTAATCAGTGTTGCCAACTGGAAATTCAGAAAACGGCTAAATTTAGCCGGAAAACCGGCTATATTTTTTTCAAAAACGGCTAAAAATCCGGCTAAATAAATTTCAGCCAGAAAAACGGCCAAAAAATCGGCTAAATCATACAAAACAGTCACATTACACAAAAAAAAATATAATTCGTAAAAGGAACGCCCAATGCGTAACTATGGGCAAGGGCAACCGCATTTATGTTTGGATATCTTACCTGAATCGCACCTGAATAATTTTATATTTTGCTTAAAATTTAACCATGTTAGGCCCAGGACACATATCCAAATCATCATTATGATGAAAGCTCGAAATTGGGGTGATACATATGCTTTCGTCATTAGAATTCGTCATTTACTTTTGACGTTTGTGTAAAATGTCTCTCACAATTGCGATATTTTGATGAATATTCAGTTCAATAATTTGAAGACACACTTTTCTTAAAGAATTTGAATAGAAATGTGTAAAGTCATTATTGACCAAATGATAGTCCAAATGCGTAATCTGGAACTCGTGCTAATGATGATACATTTGCGTCATTCGAAAATATGTGTGTCAAGCTTGTTATTCATTTTTGAATTTGAGCCCTCCAAATTTTATTTTATTTTCCATAGTTACGAAGTTGATGTTCCATTGTTGATATTCCGCAATTACGAGTTTGATGCTCCAAAGATACGAAATTGATGTGCCAAAATTGAGCTTGGCCGAAAAATGGTATAGATTTTTGATAAATTTGTTGCTACAAACCCCACAACAAAATGTAATGCATCTACGAAAATGTTCGTCAGACGTTGTGCAAGTAGCTTGACCAGTAAACTTCAAAAATTAGATTTAAGTGAGTAAATATTTCGGGGGCAAAACTTACCTCTTTCTTCAGCACTTAGCTTTTGTGCTGAAGAAATATATACACACTTAAATTTATTTTTTGTAGTTTACTGGGTAAGCTACTTGCACAACGTTAGTGTTGAAAACTACAAAGTTCCGGCGATATTATCAATATCTATGAATCGCGCTAGAAGGTTTTCACTCTTGCACTTAATCTGGCATGATTACGTTATCTGTGGTGAAGAATTGACAGGAGACTTTGAGTCAAGGATGCCAAAATTAAAAAACTTAAATGTCATTTTCCATACTTATATTCACCAGTCAAAGCATCCTTGATTTAAGGAGAAACTTAAGGAGACCTGGAAATTTTCTATAGTCAACCTCACTTGAAGTCAAGGTAGCTACCCTCTTACCTTAAAATATTATATTTCAAGTCTATTGAAAACTTAAGGTCTTCTTGAGTTTTGCCTTAAATCAGAGATGCCATATATATGATTTCTATGAAAAAGTATGGGAAATTACATTTAATTTTTTGAGTTTCGGCATCCTTGATTCCTTGAGTTAAGGTATGTTCATAAATACGGGCCTTAGTGTATGTAGAAATAATTTCACGGCGATTAATTATTTTGTTTGTGAATATTGAAAAATTGATTCTAGTTTAAAAAAATATTCACAAATAATTTTAGCCGGAAAAACGGTCGAAGAAAATCAATTCCGGCTAAAAATCCGGCCGGCCGGAATTAGAAATTTCTTCCGGCTAAACAGCACGGTTTCCGGCTAAATTTGGCCGGAAAACGGCTAAATTGGCAACACTCTGCCGAACACACTTACCTGTACTATCTGCAACCCTTAAATTTGCAGTGCGAACGGAAATTTAAGCAACTGGAGAGAATAGTCGGATGCCGAAACATAACTACAGTGAACTTGGATGACCTTTATGAGGACTTTTTTGTAACTTCGCCCCTAATTAATAAATACGTTCAGGAGATATAGAGATTCCGATGAAGTGATAAGCCCTGACACACGGACAAAATTATTTAAAGCGGTCAATAATAGCAGAAAAATACGATTCGATTTTTGAAACTAGTCTTTTCTATCCCTTGTTCAGTTTGTCCCCACGCAGGTGACCAAATCGATCAGCTTTTCTAGTATGGCTAAGTACCAAAAACCCTTATCGATTTCGTTCCCTGAAATTGGCCGTCAAAAACTGCGGAGAACCTCCTTGCTCAGCTCGAACCAGTTTTTGGCTGTTTTCGACGTAAAATGTACTTGAAACCCTATGCGACCTCGTCCACCATCAGGGGACGAAATCGATAAGGGTTTTGGGTAGTCTTTTAATCGATTTCGTCCCCAAGCAGGTGATGAACTGAACAGGGTTTTCTAAATACTCGTCCCGGCAATTAATTCACCGGCAGATTATTTTCGCTTTGCAGTAACGCATAGACCAGAAAGCCGCAACCGACTAAATATTTACACTGCTGCGCCTAAAAAAAAAATGCACTTTATATTGCAAATGCAAATGAAGAGTTATTGGGGACTGCATCTTCAAATAGGAAATATTACTTAAAATAAATGACATATCGGCATAAAAATATTTTTTTTTTATTTTTGCCCCGTAAAAAAATCGAAAACCCGTAGTTTATACGCTAGTGACCCGTAAATCGGAGGCAGGCAGGTGGTCACCCTAAATGTACTAGTGAATGGCCCTGCGGGTGCTTGTAAAAGCAACTTTATACAAAACCATTGACTCAAAAGTACTTAAGCACGTTAAAACCCGTTGTCGTTACAAATTAGGAACGATTGGAAGAGGGTTTTGTCAAACGTTCAGAGCTTATAATAGCGCAAGGTAATCGCACCACGGGTTTAGTTTAGTCAAATTTTAAAGTTTTCTTTTATGTACGCAAATATAAGTAGCTTTAAATAGATGAGCCGTTGATGTCTTATAGTAATAATACCTATATATTACTTCGAAAAGCTTACAGGAACGAAAAAGTAAAGTCATTTAAGTAAACAAATATACATAATATAAAATAATAATGTCTGTAGTCATTAAAAAGTTTCAAAGAAACAAGTCATATTTCTTTTTGTACGTTTCTTAACAAAGGATGAAATATGCACAAAAATACAATCGTCTTATCCCTATACTCACGTGTATGTCAAAACTACTACGAACAAGTGCACTACACACGCAAAACTTCCAGAAATAACTCAAAAAAAAATTAACAAAAAAGTTTCATTTTCTGTTTGTAAGCATAATCCTTTTGCATATATGTATGTACATATATGTATATTTTGAAAATATGTACATATGCAGGGCCGGCTTTAGGTGTAACGGCGCCCGGGGCGAACTTGAAAGAAGCGCCCCTTATAGTTTCTAATACACGAAAAAAATGCAATAAAACTTGAACTTTGGGAATATTTTTCTCCATTGCCCCGCCGCCATTGAAACTATCTGTTTTTAACTGTTTTTAACTTCACTTTAATTTTCCTTGTTTCCCAATCAATTGACGCTTAAAGCGAACAGAAAAGTATGCCTATAAATTAACATTTGTTCATAATTCGTCCTAGACAATTATTATTTCGTTAATATTATAAAAAAAGCGAGTTTTGTGTAAGCAAGTAGTAGATCTATTGCAAGATGTACGGTAGTGTTCATTTTTAAATTTTCAAATCAAACCACAAAATACTTTGCAAGTTTTATAATCGTTCAAAAATAAAAACAGGCAATTTCACGTCGCAGAAACATAAGGAACCATACATCTTAGCTAACAAACATTCGTTATGTTGAATGAGAAGACGATAGCAAATCCCACTTAAGTAGGTTGCACTTTTCCATTCATCTTTTTCGATATTAAAATTTTACAAATTAGTAATCATTTTCAAGAGTACACTGCTATCTTCATTTGCGGAATTCACGAAGAAGATGAAAATTAAGGAAAGATGGACAGTTCCAATGACTGCGTTCCTGGTTCACATACTCTGGTCCTTGCGAAAAAGCACTTGGTAATGGTTCTAAATACGGTTGAATTTTATGGTACCGAATTCAGTCAGTATCGATTTTACGTATAGTAGTCGTCCATATTTTTCAAAACATTAATTCATTTTGTAATTTCGACCATGGTTAGAAATGGTTTGTTCGCGAAACCTGGCTATTTTGCATTACTACAGGTTACACTATGTAGGTACCACCGGTTTATTTTTGAATCACCACCATAAACGTTCATTAAGTTAATAATTTTACGTTTTAAAACTTTATAAACTTTTATATTTTTTAAGTAGTTTTTGTAACCATCGGATTCAATTTTTTGATTTGACGTGTGGAACGTATTGCCAGTGCAAGCTGTCATGACAATCATGTGTTCTCAGTTGCCGATTTTTTTACATAAACCTGTGGTCGTTCTTCATGCTGTGGTTGTGTTGTGGCGGTTATTCTCCATCAAAAGTAGCAATGGATGTCCATCTTCCATCACCAAAAATGGTATCATTTTCGCTATTTTGTGTTGTGTCTTGTGGATCGTGAGACTGTCAATTTCAGATTGCCCGATAAATTGCCTAATGTATGTGCTGTACGGGTGGCAGATCGATTGTGGGCCCAATCGAGCGGCCAAGAAATCGTCAGATTCGTGGCGCCCTTAAAGACAAAAGCATAAACATAATCCAGAATTGCCTTTCCTCATATAAAATATTGATGATGATGGTTCAAAAACGAATGTGCTTGTTAGAATTGTGTACCTCTTTTTTCTTAATTAAAGGTTACATGTCAGTCAGTCAATTCCTGAAGTGGGAATCTGATATTATGAGTTCCCAACTAAATCGTTACCTGATTAATATAAAGATACAGGTGACATTTTGTGTCGTGCGGCCTTGAGTGAACCTTGTGAAATTGCACATAGAATTCTTGTCGCACGTCTGCGTTTGTATAAAATTATCCCGTTAACTTGTGATTAGAATGCGCGTTAAATTTATGGTATTATATACATTCTCTGTAAGTCTTTTTTCCAGTAAAATTTTACTAGGCTGATTCTCGTGCATAAAATCAGTATCATTCTAACGATTCTGAAAAAAATAGAACTGGTATCCACTATTTTTAAATAGATTGAATGTAAAATTGATCGAGTCTCAAATAAGACCTAGATATCCAGTTCAATTTTACTAGATGTCCAGCTTATAAAAAATAGGTCTCTAGAAAAGCAATATATTTTACTGATATAGTCGAATCTCGATAATTTGAAATTCAAGGGGCAACTATTTTTATTCAATTTAACGAGAGTTTTAATTATCGAAAGTTTTTTAGAAATATGTTGAGAACGGTATAGCGAAGTAAGATCTTAATATACCAGAGAAAAGAATAATTGTTGTTCAAGTTTTTACGTTATTTTTTTTTTTTTAATAATTTTACTTATATTAATACAGTTTCTTAATTTCTCCCCGATCGACAAGCCCCTTTTGACACGCGGAACCACATTCGCTTATTTGAACACTCTTCATGTAGCTTATGGGAAACTAAATTCAAATCATTCAATAAATCTGATTTCCGAGAAGAAACAGTACTTTAAGTGTATACCACATCATGCACCAGTAAAAATTTTAATGTTCTTCCTCTGAATTCAGACTTGTAAAATTTCTAAATTTCAATTTATAGAGCGGCAAACAAAATTTACTTCAATTTATAGAACGTTGAATTCATCTTGAATTTCAATTTACCGAGCACTGGCGTCAACTTGTTTCAAATTATAAAGCAATGAAAAATCATTACCGCTTTTTAACTTATCGAGAGTATATAAATATATGGAGTTCTGTATATTTTGTTTCAATTTAACGAGAATTCTGGATGTTAACTTTAAATTATCGAGCGCAATTCAATTTATCGAATTTGTAATTATCGCGAGTCGATGGTACTATTAATTTTTGGTAGAAAACAGTTTTTAATAGTTTTTGCAACTAGAAAATCTAGGAGCTCACATCTAGTTGCGGTTTACTGTATTCTAGTTGAAAAAATCTTACTGTGTTCATACTTGATGGATGGTCGTGTAGCCTGCATTAGTATTCTTACATCATACTAATTCAGCAGTTAAAAAAAAAATTCTTAAGCAACAAACAAATTTGTAAAAATAAATTAAATTAACAATACGGGTTTCGGCGCCCCTAAACCTGGCGCCCGGGGCGACCGCCCCGCTCGCCCCACCCTAAAGCCGGCCCTGTACATATGAATATGTAACTTATAAATATATGTATACTTATGCATTTTCTATAGGTTCAGTACAGTATAATGTATAATGTACATTAATATTCTTTGCTATTACATACTACAATTTAGTTAAACGGAAACCGTATCCGTTTCATTGAAAATCGCTGATTATGAGTTTGCAACGTACAGAAGGAAGCACTTCCGGTCTATGAAAAGTATACTTCAGGCGATCGATCGTGAAATCCGGCTTCAGAGTGCATGCCAGGCACTGTCTGAGATTATTTCAGAAATCGATAGGGTATTTGTCAGAAAGCTTAAATTTAAGTTTTCACCACTAGAAAAGTTTTCTAACGGTACTTATGAAAGTTTTTGTCTTGTTCGGGTTTCCTGCGTATATCTCCGCTCCTACACTGAAAAAATCGTTTGCTAAAAAAAAAAATACAATAAAAAACAGCCAAGGAATCATTTTTCCTGATTTAAGATGTATTTTCTTGTTTTAAGATAAGTTTTTCTGAGTTAAGATGTTTTTTCTTGTTCCAAGAAAAGTATTTGCTTAAAATAAATAAATAAGGATTATTTCAAGCAAAACCTTTTCTTGGAACAAGAAAATACATCTTAAATCAGGAAAAAATATTCCTTGGCTGTTTTTTATTGTATTTTTTCTTGTTTTAAGCAAATTTTTTTTTTCAGTGTAATGGTAGCATTTCCGAAAAAAAAGGCTACCGAATTGTTTGGTACAAAATTTTCTTCATCTTTGGCATAGCAATTGTTCACCATAAAGCAGTAGGTAAAATTTTACAGCGTCTCAAAATTGAAAAAGAAACAGTTTTACAAATCAGTTTTTTGCAAATAAGTTGATAACGGTAAATTTTCGCGCATTTCCTCTATAGCCTGGTATACTAAGAAACCATGATTCGTTAAATACTTTTGCAGTATATCAAGAAATCGTTTCTTGATTCTTTCATTGGCCAACAATGCCTCCTGCTTCATACCTCTGAAGATTGTGGTCTCGTCAAAAATAAATTCAGCTGACTGTTGAATTGTTGATCGCCGGCGCCTTTCTACAAATTTTGTCCCTAAGTAAAAGGATTGTCGGGATAGCCGTCGAACACTATACAAACGCGAAAGCGGAAATGCTACCGAAAGCAGCACCTTTCGGTTTTACACAGATTGATTACTGCGATTAACTGGTACTTAGATTATAAAAAAATAACAAAATCGTGCGTTCACCACATAATTGTGAATGATTTGCATTTACATTTTAAACTCATTCTGAAGTCCTCCTTTTTACTTCCTTCGAATGAAAAATAATCATTCTAGACACCTTCGAAATGCCTCCCCGAGAATTATTTCACATTACTTTTTATTTCATTCGCAATCCCTCCGCAATGACTTCCTGGGAATGAAAAATACCTTCTAAACACCTTCTCCGGGAAGGACTTCTAATTTTTCCTAGTGGGTTTGTACTGACAGTCGTCGTGTACTTTATCTACAACCACTCGATGATGTAAGGGCGCTATTACACTGTCATATATTGGTAATATATATTAGCCCTATTCGACTGAAGCGGACATTGATCCTGTCCAAGTCGAATGAAACCGGATCAAAATTTCCCAATTGGGTAACAGGTGACTATCGTGTCATCTGGCCGTAACGCGATATTCTGAATTATAAAATGCATTTGTAATTAAGCACCGTGCGGAAAACAACAACCAGATTGGAAAATGGAAAGTTCCAAGTGCGATTACCAGCAAAGGGTGACATACGAACACAGTTAGCAGCATCGTGTAGGCCAGCAATCGCGAAGTACACTTCTAACGAGAAACGACTACTGGCCAATGAAAAACTATATGCAGAATATAGCCGATGTCTGCAGGAATATTTGGATCTTGGGCATATGGAAGAAGTGCCGAAACATCAGATCAACAACATTGCTTATTATATGCCTCATCATGCAGTAGTGAAAGAAACCAGCTCCACTACAAAAGTGCGAGTGGTTTTCAATGCGTCAGCTAAAACGGATTCCGGTAAATCGCTGAACGATTTATTAATGGTGGGACCAACGATTCAAGACACCCTAATATCTCTGCTTCTACGTTGGAGATTGCATCCAGTAGTGATAACAGCAGATATAGAGAAGATGTACCGCCAGATCCAGGTACATGAAAAGGACACCGATTGGCAACGAATAGTGTGGCGACATCACAAAGCGGATATCATCAGACACTATCGACTGAAAACGGTCACTTTTGGAACAGCTAGTGCACCATTTCAAGCTATTCGCACGTTGCAACAGCTTGCAGAGTACGAGAAAGATCGCTTTCCGAAAGCAGTTGAATATTTAAAAAGAGATTTCTACGTCGATGATTTACTAACTGGAGCTGATACGGTGGAAGAAGCGGTGTTAATATACAACCAGTTAACACAATTGCTTGGCATGGGCGGTTTCAATCTCCGTAAATGGAATTCCAACTGCAGTGAAGTTTTGAACGAAATTCCATCAGATCATAAAGACAGCAACTCCTCAGTTAACATGAATTTGGAGGAGACTATCAAGATGCTAGGAATTCAATGGCACCCGCACCAAGACGAGTTCCGTTTCAACATTACGACTCCCAAGATAACCAACCATAATATAACCAAACGAATGGTTGCATCGCATGTCGCATCCATCTTTGATCCTCTTGGATGGCTACAGCCAATCATAATAACTGGAAAGGTATTTCTACAGAAATTGTGGCTTCACAAAATTGGATGGGATGGTCAATTACCAGAAGAGCTGCAAGACGAATGGAAGAGTTTTGAAAACAGTTTGGCACATTTGAAGGATCTCAAACTACCACGTTGGCTCGGCACTTCATCCAAGCTGCATGGATTTTGCGACGCTTCTAGGCAAGCTATAGCCGCAGCAATTTACATCCGTATAACAAAAACGGGGCAAGAGTCACCAATAGTGAGATTACTGACGTCTAAAACCAAAGTAACACCATTAGCAGTTCAAACCATTCCTCGACTAGAGCTTAACAGTGCAGCATTACTAGTTAAATTGATGGAGCAGACAAAAGCGGCATTCACGAATGGTTCTAGTATCACCACATTCTATTGGACCGACTCTAGTGTAGTGCTGTCATGGTTAAGTGATCATCCTTCACGGTGGAACACCTATGTGGCGAATCGCGTAAGTGAGATCCATGCTGCCAGTACCATCTCACAGTGGCACCATGTTCCAACAAAATGCAATCCAGCTGACTGTGCGACCAGAGGATTACCACCGGCTCAATTGGAGAAATTCGACTTATGGTGGAATGGACCTGATTTCATACGATCTCCCAACATAACGTTCCCAAGAATTCCAAATCAGCCCGACTTCAATCCCGAAAAACGATCACAAGTGTGTGCTGCAATAACTGAGGACCAGCCGATTATAACATCATTTTCAAGTTACACAAGAATGGTTCGAGTTGTGGCATATTGCAGGAGACTATTACCAGCACGAATAACTGGAAGGAAAGTGACAGATCGGTTCCTGACCTCACAGGAATTACATGAGGCAAGACAAGCTTGCATTAAAATGGCCCAAGAACTTTCTTTTGGAGAAGAAATCAAATGTTTAACAAAGGGCAAACCAATCAACGGAAAATCGCACATTTTACAATTAAACCCATTTCTCGACACGAGCGGAGTCCTCAGAGTGGGCGGAAGGCTTCAGAATGCTGCTTTGAAAATAAATGAGAAACATCCAATCATACTCAGCCATGAGTGCCAATTAGCAAAGCTAGTAATCCGTCACATTCATCATAAAACACTACATGGACCGGTACAGTTAACCTTATCAACAGTACGAAAGGAATTTTGGATTTTGAACGCGCAAAGACTGGTGAAGGCATGCATTCATAAGTGCATTACGTGCTTTAAAAGTAATGCGCAACCTGGCAAACAGCTTATGGGAAATCTGCCAGAGTGCAGAGCAACGTTGAATAGACCGTTTTGGTCAACCGGCCTTGATTTTGCTGGGCCTATCAAAATAAAGTGGTCTAACGGAAGAGGTGCAAAGACAGCAAAAGCCTACATAGCAGTATTCGTCTGTTTGGCAACTAAGGCAATGCATTTGGAATTAGTGAGTGACTTAACATCTAACGCTTGTATCGCTGCCGTTAAACGATTCATTTCACGACGAGGAAAATGTAAAAACATTTACAGCGACTGTGGAACAAACTTTGTTGCCGCCGGGAAAGAGCTGCAAGCCAATTTTAACTCAATGGCATCGGAGACTCGAGCATGGTTAGCCAACGATGACATTGTTTGGCACCACATTCCACCAAGGAGCCCGCATTTTGGAGGTCTGTGGGAAGCTGGCGTGAAGTCAGTGAAGCAGCATTTATTGAAAACAATCGGAGAGAGTCTACTTAATATCGAAGAAATGTATACGCTACTGGCGCAAATCGAAGCCTGTCTTAACAGCAGACCCCTCGCACCGCTGAGCGACGATGTCAATGATATGGAGCCATTAACACCAGCACATTTCCTCATTGGAGATTCGATGTTTGCTGCTCCCGCAACAGTTCCGGATAACATAAACCTTTTGAAACGCTGGCAACTTACGCAGAAGTTGGCAATTGACTTTTGGAAGCGGTGGCACTCCGAATATCTAACGAGACTGCAAGCAAGGCCAAAATGGGCGAGACAGCAAGAAAACTTAGAAATCGGGCAGCTCGTCTTGGTAAAGAACGAGGACACTCCACCGACGAAGTGGCCTTTGGCGAGAATAATAAATATTCACCCTGGAAATGATGGTTTAGTGAGGGTAGTGACCATCAAACTGAACGGCAATATAACAAAACGACCAATAGTGAAACTTTGTTTATTACCAACCAACGAGTCTTCAGAAGAGTACAGTCGTGCAGCTCTAAAGAAAAATGTAGAACAAACCAACAAACCGAACGAAACACGCCAAGAACAAGTGACTTCAAAAAGACGTCGTATCGTGACTAGTAGTAACCTTGGGATGTTATCATGGCCAGTCATGATGTTGAGTTTAGTTGCAATTTTCACCACTTTTCCACAAGTCGAGTCTGTAGTAAATGTCACACAGCTATCTGGAGGAATATATGCAGAACACTTGGGTCGCGCCTCAATGAACAGAGGCATCTTACAACTAAACGTGAATATTTCCCGCCTAGAACTACAAAACGAAGAAATACAGGTTATTAACACATTCAAGAACATATCCGAAATATGTTCCTTCAAGAAAATCATTAGCAATCGTCTCAACTGTGGTGTTTTGATACAACACTTGGAATATTTAATCGAAGATATTCACCATTTCAACACATCTCTTCACTTCCTACGAAGACGTGCCCGACGGGGACTTCTCGGCAGTTTGCTAACCTCAGTATTTGGCGTGAACGACGAAGCTTATCACGACATTGACCAACTTTCTGAAAACCAAGCCAATATTCGAAAAGTTGTAGAGCAACAAGGAAACATTATGCTGAAAGCATCAAAGGCTTTAAATGAAACCAATGATCGAGTCACGAGGCAATTGTCTGCTTTTAATTCACATCTCAACGACTGCATCAAAAGGATGAACGAATTTAACAGTTTGCACCACGAAGGGGAGCAAAACAAAATGCATATCATGTTTTTAGGCGTGTATGAACAAGCAAAAAATTATCTAATGGAAATTCGAAACAAATATGACTGCCTTTGGAGAATCGCTACCAATAAGAACGATATTTTGAGCTGCTCACACGTCACAGATATACTGAGAATCCTGAACAAGACTGAGTCATCATTACCGTCATCATTAAGAGTTCATCATAGATCCAACATTCCACCACAAATTGAATTCCTCACCGAGTCAATCATCATTCATGGGTTCCTGCCAATTGTCGCCATTAAATCCTACGATCTCATCAAGGCTACAGCAATTCCTCATCATTTATACAACGACTCGTTCGTTGTTCACAAGATTCCCGATACTATTCTTGGAGTAAACTTCGATACTCAGGAGTACTTCGAACTCACGGATACCATGCTTCAATCAAGTTTTCGTATTGATGACGAATCGTACATCATAAAATTGCGAGTACTGTATAACCTTCAATCTTCCTCAAACTGTCTGATTCATGAATTGTACCACAATTATGGCGAAGTAAACTGCACTTCACAGATCTTTAGTACACAATCAATTATTTGGAAACAAACTCACAACCTAAACACATGGCTGTATACTTCTCCAACTTCAACTCCAACACACGCTATTTGCAACGGAAAACGATCCACAATTATTTTGAAGGACTCTGGAATAGTTCAACTCTCCGCTGACTGCTCTTTGTCGACCATGTCTGTCACACTGATCGCCGAACAGAGGGGATTATCTAAATCCTTGCCGATTTACTTCAAAGCATTCACCGGAAACATTAGTATGCCAGATTCGGCCAGCCTTATCCCAGTACTAAATGGGTCGATTATGTTGCAAGCTACTGATTCACTTTCTTCTCTCGTTCAAGAAGCCTACGAAGACCAAACTAAATTCAAAGCGACCGTTTGGAAGCCGATACATCGACATGCAATATCTATATCAGTATCTGTAGTAATAATATGTATTATATTCGTTATCATTTGGCTAATTTATATTTATGTTGTTAAATGTAAAAGTACTAAATTGATTGTACAAACCAAATCAAAATGGCACGAGCCAGACCCTAATCAACCTACAAGCACCTAAGAATACTTTAAAGAACGGACGGTTCTTGGTGGGCGGTATGTTTAAGCATTATCGTTTATCATTAATACACATACATTAATACTATACAAAACCCTAAATGTATCTTCAACTTTGCAAACAAAAATTTATGTTGACAATGCATGTATGCATTTTATTCAGTGCAGAGTTCAATATATCAATATAACGATATATTGATTAGTAAACAAAATTTTAGTATAAGTAGACTAGCATTATGTATAATTATTAAGATTCAAGTAATAAAGGTTTTAAAGGTAAAATACTATTTCTTGATTTCTTCATGCACTCGTCCTAAGGACTTGTGCAATAATACAAAGGGTCTAAGCACCAATAAACAATCGTCTTAAGGACTTTTGTTCAAATTGTAAATTTCTGTTTACAGCCAACAGGATGAGTAGCAAGAAATATTAAAATGATTAACTCTGAATAAAGTTTACAAACCAAAAATACTGAATAATAAAATGACATACGGGAAATTTTAGGGACTATTCGACTCACTGGATCATTTCCAGATTTATTGGAAATCCCATACAAAATGATAATCCTGGAAGTTGATCCAGGGTATGACTTGGATCATCTGCCAAACTAATCCCCTAGATGTCTCCGCGAACAATTTCCCTGAAATTTCCCGTATGTCAATTTGTTATTTAGTATTTTTGGTTTGTAAACTTTATTCAGAGTTAATCATTTTAATATTTCTTGCTACTTATCCTTTTAATTGTATCTCGCACGGTGCATAATTACAAATGCAATTTATAATTTAGAATATCGCGTTGGGGCCAGATGACACGATAGTCAGCTGTTACCGATTTGGGAAATTTTGATCCGATTTCATTCGACTTGGACAGGATCAATGATCCAGTCAGTCGAATAGGGCTATTATCATATCCTTAAGCCTACTTGATTTCGTTTAGTGTACGTGTAAAAATTAACCGAATGAATCGAGTAGGCTTAATTATATGACTATAAATATGACTGTGTCATGGAGCCCTAACCATGTACGGTAGCCTATCATGTACGTGTGCTGTCATAGACGCTATCAGAATTTTCTTTGACATAAGCTGCTTACTTTAGCACCGCCGGCCGTCTCTATATTAAGGCCGCAATGTAGAAAAATCGCATACTAAATTTGCATTGTTTTGTTGTTCCTTTTAATGACGTCATATGCTTGTTGTTGTTGTTTGTTCGTGTAAATCCAAACTTTAGTAGGCAAACTATGATGGCATGACACAGCTGAGTTACGGCCTTGATGTATCTAGATGGCGTTGACTTTAGTCCCGAACGCCGAACAACGGTCAGTGTTACAGTCAGCCCGCGAGTCAGGGCTACGTAGTCGACTATGTCAGCATGACATGGTTTGCAGGGATGTAATAAAATTCACCTCAACCGCGTGGTGAATTAGATATAGTCGTTCTGGCTACTTTATTTTCAATAGGCAGATTACGTAATCTGCAGCCTAATTAGGTCCCAGATTACGTAATTTACCGCAGATTATTTACGTTACCTGGCGTAAGTGTGAAAACCTTCTTAAGCTCTTTACATACTATAGAAGATTTGCATAATCTTGAGATTTTACAAAATCTAGGCGAAAATCTTCTAGATTTTTCATACATTTTCATAGCGTTTGTACGGAGATTATAACCAAAATCTCGGAGAAAATCTTTACAAAATCATGGTGAAGTGTGGTGAGCTCCGCATTTGGCAATACTATAGTAGAGGTCGCTCTTTGCTATCGGCGTGAAAACGCGGTTTTCCATATTATGACGTCACTATGGGAGAAAACCCCTTTTTTCCTGATCGGATCGACTTGGCGAGTATGTCATAATTTGCCACTTGGCTACTACGAATTAGTTGTGAAAAGAATGATTTTGTCGCTCTTCGCTATCGGCGAGAAAACGCGGTTTTCCATATTAAGACATCACTATGGGAGAAAACCCACTTTTCCTGATCGGATCGACTTGCGGAGTACGCCATAATTTGCCGCTTGGCTTATGCGAATTAGTTGTGAAAAGAACGATTTTGTCGCTCCCTTCTATCCACGGGAAAACGCGGTTTTCCATATTATGACGTCACTATCGGAGAAACCCCACTTTTCCTGATAGGATCCATTTTGGGAGTACGTCATAATTTGCGGATTGGCCTATGCGAATTAGTTGTGAAAAGAACGATTTTTTCGCTCTTCGCTATCAGCGGGAAAACGCGGTTTTCGATATTATGACGTCACTATGGGAGAAAACCCAGTTTTCCTGCTGCCATATTTTGTTTGGTTACATCTGAAATTTAAAAAATCATTGTAAAATTTCATAAAATGACATAACCGCAAGGAAAATATGACGTGCATCAAGTTAGCGGAACAACTTTTGAAAATCGACTCGGCGACTTTACAGTAATTTGCCGCTAATTTGTTGTGAATCAGTTGTGAAAAAAATTAATTTTGTCGCTCTTCATTTTCACTGAGAAAATGGGTGTTCCGCTAACTTGACGTCAAGTTAGCGGAACAACTTTCAAGGATCAAGTCGGGACTTGTACCGTTCTCTTCCGCTATTTTGTTGTGAATTAGTTGTGAAAGAAAAAAAATTGTCGCTCTTCACCATCAGCGGGAAATTGCAGTTTCCTGTTTGTGACGTCACTATGGAACAGTCCCACTTTACCCGCTCGAATCAAGTAGCGGAGTATGTCATAATTTGCTGCAAGGATAATACGAATGAGATGTTAAAATAACGATTTTGTCGCTCCTCACCATCAACGGTAAAATGCACTTTTCCATATTATGGTGACGTCACTATCTCAAACAACCTACTTATCCTGATCGCACCGTGTCGGGGAATATGTCAAAATTTGTCTCTTGGCTAATTACAATTAGTTGTGAAAAGAATGATTTTGTCGCTCCCTTCTATCCGCGGGAAAACGCGGTTTTCCATATTATGACGTCACTATGGGAGAAAACCCACTTTTCCTGATCCTATCGACTTGGCGAGTATGTCATAATTTGCCGCTTGGCTACTACGAATTAGTTGTGAAAAGAATGATTTTGTCGCTCTTCGCTATCGGTGAGAAAACGCGGTTTTCCATTTTATGACGTCACTATGGGAGAAAACCCACTTTTCCTGATCGGATCGATTTGACGAGTATGTCATAATTTGCCGCTTGGCTGATACGAATTAGTTGTGAAAAGAATGATTTTGTCGCTCCCTTCTATCCGCGGGAAAACGCGGTTTTCCATATTAGGACGTCACTATGGGAGAAAACCCACATTTCCTGATCCGATCGACTTGGCGAGGATGTCATAATTTGCCGCTTGGCTACTACGAATTAGTTGTGAAAAGAATGATTTTGTCGCTCTTCGCTATTGGCGAGAAAATGCGGTTTTCGATATTATGACGTCACTATGGGAGAAAACCCACTTTTTCTAATAGGATCGACTTGGCGAGTATGTCATAATGCCACACTCCCCAAGTCGATCCGATCAGGAAAACTGGGTTTTCTCCCATAGTGACGTCATAATATCGAAAACCGCGTTTTCCCGCTGATAGCGAAAAGGGACAAAATCATTCTTTTCACAACTAATTCGCATAAGCCAAGCCGCAAATTATGACGTACTCGCCAAGTCGATCCGATCAGGAAATGTGGGTTTTCTCCCATCGTGACGTCATAATATGGAACACCGCGTTTTCCCGCGGATAGGAGGAGCGACAAAATCATTCTTTTCACAACTAATTCGTATCAGCCAAGCGGCAAATTATGCCATACTCCCCAAGTCGATCCGATCAGGAAAAGTGGGTTTTCTCCCATAGTGACGTCATAATTTGGAAAACCGCGTTTTCCCGCGTATAAAAGAGAGCGACAAAATCATTCTTTTCACAACTAATTGTAATTAGCCAAAAGACAAATTTTGACATATTCCCCGACACGGTGCGATCAGGAAAAGTAGGTTGTTTGAGATAGTGACGTCACCATAATATGGAAACGTGCATTTTACCGTTAATGGCGAGGAGCGACAAAATCGTTATTTTAACATCTCATTCGTATTATCCTTGCAGCAAATTATGACATACTCCGCGACTTGATTCGAGCGGGTAAAGTGGGACTGTTCCATAGTGACGTCACAAACAGGAAACTGCAATTTCCCGCTGATGGTGAAGAGCGACAAATTTTTTTCTTTCACAACTAATTCACAACAAAATAGCGGAAGGGAACGGTATAAGTTCCGACTTGATCCTTGAAAGTTGTTCCGCTAACTTGACGTCAAGTTAGCGGAACATCCATTTTCTCAGTGAAAATGAAGAGCGACAAAATTTTTTTTTCACAACTAATTCACAACAAAATAGCGGAAGAGAGCGGTACAGTACGGTAAAGTTGTTCCGCTAACTTGACGTCAAGTTAGCGGAACACCCATTTTCTCAGTGAAAATGAAGAGCGACAAAATTAATTTTTTCACAACTAATTCACAACAAATTAGCGGCAAATTACTGTAAAGTCGCCGAGTCGATTTTCAAAAGTTGTTCCGCTAACTTGATGCACATGAAAATATGCCAGACCTATGCAAAATAAACAAAAAATAATTTAAATATAATGTAAACCTTTCTGAAAATTGTGTGAATCTTCTCTATACGCAAAGACTAACTATTAGATAAGGTGTACGAGTAACTGGTCATTTGTATTATAATGGAGGTCGGCTTTGTCCAGGATTTCGCTTGTTTTTGATATTTTCTATTTCAGATTTGAACAGGCATGTTAGGTGCTTAAGTCAACAGCCAAAATACATAGAGGGCAACTACTCAACATGTAGACTGCTAGCCACAATTATCGCCGGGAAGTCTGTCTTACAACTTTCAGCGATTCTGGATTGTTTCACAATTCCTTGTGGCTAAAGTAAATATGTAGTAACTTTACTAGAAATAAATATATTCTTGCGTCCATTCCAAGAGAAAAATTTACTACTACCAACCATATACTTAGTAGCTCTGTTCTAACAAAACTGTCCTTAAATGGAAAAGGTTTTTGATCCCATACTCGTTGACTTCAGAGCATACCGTGAAGTGAACACTGTACCAATAATTTCATAGACTTTTCAGGGTACATATACATTCACTACAAAGGCTTTCTTTATCCACTGTAGAAATCACTGAAAGTTTTTTCGATATCTCGACACCATCATGAAATATGTATTTGGAAAATTACTTTAGACCAACTGACAAGTATCTAGCTGTCATTGTCCCGCAACTTCTTTTACCGTTTTCCTTTCTTCAATGAGACACATTTGACTCACAAAAGAGTACTGGAAATGAATACCATGAGTCACATGTGTCTCGTAGAGTGAGGTACTTAGGATTCATGTTAAGATATTGCTGATGCGAAACCTGCGTTACATAGCAAGAAAATGTTTTGCTCTTTATGCGTTTGCCCCAGTGTTACTGTACCAGGAAACTCCCAACGTTGCGTGAACGCCAGGGGCTGGTTGAACTGGCAGCATGTGGTTACATCCTGATATATGCAAACCTACAAATTGTATGCAAATTTTACATTCGAGAAAATGTAGTACCCCAGAAAAATATAAACGATTGCAGAGATATATTTGGTGAGGTTATGGAACACAATAGTTCAGATACGGATTTTACAGAACACATTGGATAACAGTTTGCGAACCACGCCACAGGTCGAATTATAATCCAAGGTCGCGACAAGGTTAACGCCGGTGCCTGTGGTCGATTAGATTAGATAAGAACCAAGCACCTTCACTTTACACCTTCCGCAAAAACTGATTCAGTCGCTGATGTCCCTATTTTTTAATTACACGATCTGGTGAGCGCTAGCTGTATGACAACTAACCAAAACACGAATACGGCAACTGCCCCAAACAACCTGTTGCAGGTGATTTCGCATTTGAAACAACCTAAATTCAATCTACATGAACAAAGCTTCCACAACCCCTCAACCCCCTCCCTACTACGTAAGGAGAAAGTTTTCTCAATGTGTCTTCTTCTTCTTCTTGTAGCGGTGATTCTCAATGTGTCAAACACCGTTATTTCAGGTAGAATTGTTACTCTTATTTTAAGAAAATAATCATCATTGTAGCATCAATTCATTTCGGAGGGGGTTTGAGCCCCCAAAACCCCTATCTAGGATCGCCACTGGTTTAACACATGCTCCTGCAGCAAGGACCAACCTTTTTCCAAAACCAAGTTAAAGTAAATAATCAGCAATTGTTTGTCGTATAGAAAGTGCATTTGGATATTGATTTTAAGATATTTGAATATTTTTAAAATTATGACAAAAAATGTCCTAAAAATAATGTTATTACTTTCTCTTATATCCCTAAGGACCCAATGGCTGATTTGCTATAACAAATATGCAGAATTACATGATTCCTTTTCCATTTCAATTTAAATTTGGTGGTGTTTACAGAGGTCAAACTTCGTGTTGCGTATACGCAACGCTGGGAAGAAATGGGTTAATTTTTGTGTTACTTTTAAAAATAGCAAAATTTATTTGGTGAATTTTTGCACAGGTTGCGAATACTTCTTTTAGAATCCATATTGTAAACCAATTAAAGTAAAACTATTAGAAGACGTGCTATTCTTCTTCTTCCTTGCCGCGTTCTTTATACCGCTCCATGGTTCCGCGTTGCTCGACCTGCGGTGTAGGCACATCGCCCGTTTTGGCGATAATTTCTCAGCATATTTCTACAGGCAGCTCTATCTTGGATCGTGTCATCGCCGAGACAAATGCGTTGTTGTTGCTTTTTCATTTGACACATCCAGGTGTTCTTCGGTCTGCCTCTGGCCTTGGGTCCATCAAGTGGAACTTCCAATGATAGAAGACGTGTTATTATACCCTAACAATATCTTTTTTAAGTTATTCTTTTAATTTTTGTACCTGACGGTTTTCGCACTTTAAAGGGTAATATAAGGATAATAAAAAAGGAATATGCCAGGTAAAAACAAAAGGGATAATAAGGATAAAAAAAGGAGTATATCAGGTAAAAATATAATAAACATAAAAGTTACGTAAAGATATGTAGCCGCGAAAAGATAAAAAATATGCCTTTTCACGGTTTTAAGTCACAATAAAAGGGAAAAAAATAAAATAACAGAACAAATTATATTTACTTTCGGCGATTTTTATTGCCAAGAGTCCTTTTAAGGATACTGATAGGAAATTTACTTATTTTATTGCAAATTGCAGTAATTGAGTAGCAGATACTATATGAGGACCATCAAAAAAGATTTCGGAGTGTAACTCGAAAACCTGAGGGTCAGGAAAAAAATTTATTGCACTTTTGTCATATGGGAACCAATAGCTAACCAAAATAGCATTCAGTTTTTTGGTGTCACGCAGTGTTATTTTCGCAAAAATCTTCAAATGCCTGTGGCAGCTAAAGGGTTAAGCTGAGGGGGTATGTTCCGTACAACTTTTTTGCTGGAAATCACATGAGGAATCACAATCCGGTGCGTTTATGCGGCAGTTTCCGGACACCCTGTATAATAAATCCATGATATAAGGTATAAGGCATTTTTGTTCCCACTAAACCAGAGATGGGCAAACTTTCTAAGTGGAGGGCCAGATAAAATCACAAATTGTCTAGGTGGTCCGAAAAAAATTTGTAAAAACATATTTTTATAAACGAGGGGTCTAACTGCAAAACTCACATTCCCCATATAAATAAATGGCTAAGCCTCAACGTATCTAGGAAACAGGTGGAATCGGAAAACGTCATATACTAGAAATTATTAACACAAACAAACTTGAGTTTCATTTAGGTGTGACGGGTATTCA
This sequence comes from Microchrysa polita, assembly GCA_949715475.1. Classification (NCBI taxonomy): domain Eukaryota; kingdom Metazoa; phylum Arthropoda; class Insecta; order Diptera; family Stratiomyidae; genus Microchrysa; species Microchrysa polita. The sequence continues at coordinate 70,465,174 of OX454421.1, read as the reverse complement.
AATTTCGGTAGCACCCGAAATAAACCTCGGTCTCGTTTTTTTTTCAATACTATTTTCTTTCCTTGTTGAGCAAACATAAATTCTGGAGTTAATTATGTTTTCCATTTGATATTAAAAATTTCTTGTCAATCTCTAATTTTTGTTTGAAAATAAAATGATAAAGGTTATTTCCAATTTTTACATACAGAAGTCATTCTTATACAGCGTATATGAGGCACCACAGACCCTCCGATCGATCGGCCAGATTTTTGTATCGGATCATCGGAGTCAATTTATTGATTTGACATGTGGAACGTATTGCCAATGCAATTTTCCGTACAAGCTGTCATGACAATCATGTGTTATCAGCTGCTGATTTTTTTATATACATAAACCTGCGGTCGTTCTGCATGCTCCATCAAAAGTAGCAATGGATGTCCATCTTCCATCGCGAAAAATAGTATAATTTTCGCTATTTTGTGTTGTGTTTTGTGGACCGTGAGACCACTGTCTATTTCAGATTGCCCGATAAATTGCCTAATGTATGTGCTGTACAGGCGCCAGATCGATTGTGGGCAATCGATTGCCCAATCGATCGGCCGAGAAATCGTCAGGTTTGTGGCGTCATTAAGACTAAGGTTCTATTTCTTGTTGTAAGTTGTTCGTAATCTGATTGAAACGATGATGAGCTGATTCGCAGTAGGGAAGCCAAATGATCGTCAGTCAATCGGTTTCTAAAGCTGTTCTATCAAGCCTTCATGGGAGACAACACAAATGTAGGAAGAAGCAAACTTTGCAATTATCTTCTGAGCGGGAGCTTCAGGTTCGGAAAGCTTCAGTTTGACGGGGCCTTGTAGAACTCAACTTTCGGAGCATTGAGAAAGGGTTGCTTCAATTCAGTGTTATGCTGGAAATAGAATCCCGGCAGCAACAGCAGCAGTGCGAAATGTCAAGCACAATGCATTTTATATTGCTGACAGCATTTTGCTGTCCAGCATATTTGTCAGCTATGCAATGCTGCTGCTGTTGCTGCCGATATTATACTTACTTACTTTGCAACTTCTTGATTACTTTCCAACTACTTGATTCACAGTCCACATTAAATGGCATTCTATAAATGTTGAGGTTCTTTTCAACAACTTTGAAAGGTTCCTTTCAACAACTCTTGAGTTTGTCTTCCCTAACTGCAATAGTTTTTAGTCTTGCGAAATGAGTAAGGTCTTTCTTGAATCGTTGTTCGAAAAATAAATTCAATCGCATCCTGATATCATGGATTAATAGATTTCTTCCCAGGAGTTTAAGGTTCAATTTGTTTATGTGACTGAGAGCATCTGTAAAAAAGTCTTAAGGCCGTACACTACTACTACTACTCTGATGTTTGTGGTGTTGCGTGCAAACTTAATTAATATTACATGCGACAATGCCATACTTAGGATGCAATGAGTAGGAAACTGTTATCCTGGTCTGGCTCCACAGAAATTATATTTTGCACTATGTGTAATTTTTAGGGTTTCTTCAAAACCATGTCGCGGGCCGGATTGACTAGCCCAAAGGGCCGCATTTGGCCCGCGGGCCGTACTTTGCCCATGACTGCACTCAATCATGTGTGTGTAAATAAATCAGCACAAATAGATACATTTTTAAACATTTATTATAATAATAATTTTTCATTTCATCTTTTTGTTGTTGTTTTGTTTTAAATTGTGCCCACTTTGAGCGCTACTGAAAAATAAAAACATCACTTTATTCACGATGTGCTTTCGTCTTGAAACAGGTAAATACACATACATTTAATAATAGGTCTATGTAATTTTTGCATTCTTTTTCTTCTTCTTGTGTCATTTTATTTTATGCAATTTTTTGTTTACTATTTTTGTTTTTTTTTACTTTTTAAATGTTTAAGATTTCGCTATGTAGATATGTAGATATTTCAATATTTTTTTTGTTGTTACTGTTGTTTTTTTTTGTTTCTTTTGTAAATTTCTTAATTTGTTGGTTGTCCGTTTGTATGTTTGTTTTGTATTACATTTATGTATTTTTTCTGATTTTTTCTTTGCTTAGCATTTTTTTTTTGTTAATTTTTGTTTTTACTTAAGTCTGGCAGCTGTCTGATAAAGATACATAAAAAAATGAGAGAAAAAGGGAAACATTTTAATATATTTTAATAACTATAACAAAAATGTCAAAAAAACATACATATATATATATTTTCATCTTTTGCATATACATTTCATATACAAGTTTTTCTTTATTTTACTTTTTCGTTCTAGTCTTTAGATATCTTGTTTGTGTGTATCTGATGATTTCCTTCAAGCATATTAGTTTGTGATTCTATTTCAATAAATTTGTTGTTTTCTTTTTCTTTTTTGTAATTCTATTTCCATGCAAATAGATTAACATATATTATCCAGTACTTAATCAATATTTAATAATAATAATAATAACTAACTAATTGTTTAATCAATAATGTCTTCATTTTTCATTTTGTAGAGCTTGAGAAATAATACTTCCAAATATTTTTCGTTTTCTATCGGTTTATTAATTTGTTTTTTTTTTCTGTTTTTGTTTTGTTTTTATTCAAGTTTAATACATTTTTCGCTATACATAATAAATGTAATTTTTTGAGTCCTTTTTTTAGTTCTACTCAAACACAAATACAACAAGGTCAAAAAGGATGCAATACGCGTGCACTATATTATATTCTTCTTTTGATAAACGTATGAAAAAAAAAACAAACATTAAAAAAATTGTTTGAAACAATTATGCAACAACCTGTTGTTGCACAACACATTAACATACGTACATCACACCACAGCACACTCTCATCCAGTTTTTTTTTGTAGTTTTATTTTTATTTATTGATTTATTTAGTCATAATAATGCCTTTTTTGTGTTTGTGTGTATTTAATAGTAATAATAATAATTCTCTTAATTTGTGTTTTATTCTTTTCACTTTAGATCTCTTGATTGGTTGATTGTTGTAGTTGCCATCTATAGGTAGGTAGTTTAAAGTAATACAACTATTTAATTATATATATTTATATATAGATTTGTTTTATATATATATATTTATATAAGTGTATATCCTAGATATATCGGTAGCCTTACATTCTTAATGTAGATTCAAGATTGATTGTTTTTGTCTTAGCTCTTAAAAATCTAAGATGATCCTCTTCGAACTTGCGCTAGATCTTATTAATAATATATTTTTGTGTTCTCTCTTCTTGTTTTGTTTTAAACTTTACTGTTTTCTGTTTTTTTTTTTTAAATTTTAATTGTTTTTCTTTTCTTCTCAATTTTATATTTCTAATTGTTTTTCCTTTTGTTGGGTCTTAAGCATAATAATATATATAATAATCATAGAACAAATAAAACGCACACAATTTTTAGCGATATCACTGTTTTGTTTTGTTTTTAAACTTTTTTCTTTCTATAGGTTATGTTTCTATGTAATAGTAGATTTGTTTCTGTCGATTGTTCCAATGTTTTTGACGCTGGGATTGGTTCTATATTTACCATTCTTGATATTTTTGTTGTTGTTGTTTTTTTTAGTTGCAGTTTGTTGTTGCTTGCTGGCGGCGTTTTGACTTGTGTTGTTTGTGTATGTGTACGAGGGGGGGGATGGTGCAATTTATATGTTTGATTTTGAGAAGCTTACACGTAAATGATTCGATTCGGATAATTGATGATTGTGCATTTTGATTAGTGCCAATACAGCCTCTTCCACCGATGACAATTGAAGGAGGGCCATTTTACGGTCTTTTCTGTAATAGAGAATAGAGGGGAGAATCGATTAGTAATAATTTGAAAAAATAAAATAGTTGTTTATTCATTATGTTAATTTATTATTATTATTCTACACTCGCTGTGGCTCACTTGGTTAAGTCGCACTCTACGATCTAGAGGTCCGGAGATCGAATCTCGGCGCGGTCCAAAATTGTCCGTACTTGTGCGGATAGGAAATATATAATGCTTGCAACATTATATACACTCCGAAATGATATGCAATAAACGGCTGAGCTAACGCACGGCCAGGGCCGGATTTAACCTGTATGCCACCCCTGGGTAATAGGCAAATGGCCGCCCTCAGTGAGTAGTTTAGCTTGGAAGTAGTAGAAGTCGCGTAGATAGATATGGTAACGTTAAAGGACGTATCTGATATGAACATTTAATTTTTTTTTCTAGTAACCCATGTCTTTCGTTTGCATGAAAATATCCTGCTTCCCATAAGGACGTCATCAGAGGCCTTTCAGAAATTTTTTTAAAAAGCATTGACGTTCGTATGATTTTATACATCTTATTCAAAATGCGTTCAGAATGTTTTCAAATTACCTACTCAATTTCTGAGGTTGATGAGGAGGTGTCCTTTCTCTGATGCAATTAACCTAAGTACGGATTCCGTGATTTTTTTGTATTTTTCGGATAAAAAATAAATTTAACAAAAAATTCTAAAATGCAAGCTCGCTATGTTATTCAACAAAAGTCATAAGGCACCGCTTTTTTCCCTTTCTGATTTTTTGTCATCTTAAACGATTTTTTGCCAGTGGATTTTTTAATTTTTCTATACTAAAAAATATGACAATTTAACCCTAAATTTGGGAAAAATTTATTTAGACCGATTCACACAATGGAAACGTGATACTTAGAAAATATAGACAATGATAGTCAATTCAGAGAGATTTGGACCCTTCCCGAAAACAAATCCTTACACTCGTCACTGTTGCTTCTCTTCTCAATTTAAAGTGGAGCAAAACTAAATGGATGTGTTATTTGTCTAGACAACTGACAGGTTTAAAAATGTAAAAAGTTATAAATTTTTTTGCCGGATGGAGAAATAAAACTTTTTCTTATAAACAAAAACTCTTCAGGTGCGTCAATGCAGCTAATGACCTACATTGCTTATTGAGTGTGAAAACGGTAAATTCCGATAAAAAAATAAAAGCTACTTAAGCTCTATCTCAAATCTTTTAAAATAGAAGCATGACTGGATCCTATCAAATAGTTCAGTCAAAACGATTTTTTATCACGGGATCAACAGGAATATGATTGATTGTTACACCCGTAAGCTTCTCTAGGCTTCTAATAAAATTGAACATAGAGAGTTATACGGGACCATACCATCAGGGGAGTGCCCAAGCAATTACGCTCTTACCACTCGGTCCATCGGACTGTTTTGACATTCGACATTTTATTGACAATATCTATTTGTTAAATAGGGACTTCGTCGTTCGATGCATGCCCTCACCTTCGGAAACCCAACCCCGGGCCGGAACTCCAGCTGGTTGACTTTAGTAACAACCTCCAGCCACCTCGAGTCCACCATCCGGATGAGGGTCCTTCAGCATACTAATCAGCAATGCGACTCAGGCCGAGTAATCATCAATCCACAAAATACTAGGGGCTCCCCTGTGCTGCTCGGGTCCGTTATATCACAACTCACCCAAAAATTCGTGTACCATGCCGCAGAGATATCCTGTGTTTCATATACACATACTCCCTTGTCGGTTATAAAATTGATCAGTATGGCATCTCTGTCCTTGTTCAAAATAAAGCCACAATACTATCTAGGTCACTATCAGCCAAATTAACCGCCATCAGTATACGCCTTTCGGAATGAATGGCTCCAGCAGAATTTTGCGTGAAGTATAAAAATTAAAAGGATAAGTATCATAACATTTGGCGCCCTGGATTAAGGCGTCACCTAGCTAGAATAACTTATAGTCCTGACACACCTAAACGAGTTTACGAACGAATGCAGTTTATGAGTTCAGAACGAGTTTATATGCGGTTTATAACGAGGTTATGAGCCGTTTGGAGTTTATGAAAGCTCTCGTAACCACGTTGTAACCCGCAATTGGATGGAGCTTTCGATTCATAAACTGCATTGTAACCACCGAAAAGCTCCTCATTTAACATAGTAAGCGAAGAATAATTCAAATATTCATGTACAGACGTCAGATTATCATGTAAAATTGTCAATTTTAGCGTTGGCAGTTGGAGTTTTGGCATTTAATGGTTTTGTTGTATATAATTTGTGCTCTAAAGTCAGTAAGTAAAATGCCATTTCACTGTTTTAAAATGTTGTTAGCTAATTTTCTTTCGATTCTCAGAGATAATATCAGCCGTTTTTGGGGAAATGAATCTATGTTCAGTGGTCCGATTATTGCAATGCTAATAGATGTTGCAAATGAAGTGAAATGGAGTTCCGAGTAGTTCCGAGAAAGTCAACACGCACAAATTATGTCACGCGAGCCACTGAATCGATTATGCATGAAGAAATTAATAAATAATATTTCAAGAAACTCAAGAAAAAACACTTTAATTGGACCAAATCTTAATACTATATTTATAGAAATAAAAAGAAAAGGGCGCGCTACAACTGTATTTTGTTTCGTTATTTTCAATCTCATATCATCTCTTAATTGAAAGCATATTGTTATCCAATCTTCTTCTCTGTACCGTAACCCTTTGTGGGGCATGGTGCGTTTACTCACTTCGAGTCAACGTTACATTGTATATAGAGGGGTGTATATAAATGTTGCAAGCACTACATATTTCCTGGACCACGCCGAGATTCGATCTCCGGACCTCTAGATTACTAGCAAGTGAGCCACAGGGCGTGTCAAATTGTAATCCAGTGTGTGCATATCTTGATTCCATTCCTTGGTCGTTCAGTTGGTATAGGTATGAAAAATCAATGGATTTGTCCAGCTTTATCACAAAGTTTATACATTATTGCTCTTCATTTTGGTTGTTGGCTTCCTGCCACTTTTTATAGCCAGTACCTACCACTTCTTACTTACGGGAAATCCGTAGGACTTTGAGTTATTGCTAAAAAATGTGTTTAAATTTGAAAGATGTCCAGGAACTATCCCTGCAAACCATGTCATGCTGACATAGTCGACTACGTACCCCTGACTCGCGGGCTGACTGTACCACTGACCGTTGTTCGGCGTTCGGGACTAAAGTAAGCGGCTTATGTCAAAGAAAAATCCTGACCGAGTCTATGACAGCACACGTACATGGTAGGCTACCGTACATGGTTACATCATCGAGTGGTTGTAGATAAAGTACACGACGACTGTCAGTACACAGATATTCGAATTGTAGTAGATGTAATATGCGACCATTGTCAAAACTTTTAAATGGCGGGGTGCGGTGCGGGAGTGCGGGGTTTACTTTCCATAAACGACGTGCAGGGTGCGCTATCGTCCATTTTGCTCAGGTTTCAAAAAAGTATATTCAAATGAAACGTCCAAAACAATTCCCAAAATTCAAGAAACATGTTTATTTATTACACCACAGCACACAATAAAAACTTATTTTCAAAACACTATTCGTCTTCTTGTCCGTGGTATTTTGCGGCATGTATAAGCTGACACCACCGTAGCTCCATTCGTTGTCGCTTGTATGTACCGCGATTGTCTTTTCCATGCTAAGTGGCAAAGTGCATCTATCCACATACACGATCTGGCTCGAACAAAATGTACTGGAATTTGTCGCCATAAAACTGTGTCCTCTTGTAATCTGAAAAAAAAGGAATTTCTTCATGTTAGCATATACATTTTTATGTGTATGTTTAGAAATCGATTAAAATTTGTAACTATAACAAGGGAAATTACCAATTAACAATAATCCACATCCCGTCGCACCAATCGTCGTTTGCACTATAAAAAGTTCAGGATGACCGTCGCCGTCGCCACGCCATGAAATCTGAATAACAAAAAAATTTTAATTACATATAGAAAAAAAGTAATTGCTTAATCACAAAGCAATATATTTGTACTTACAGTTTAGATCCGTAACATCCTTCGGAAAACTAATAACTCGGGAAACTGCTCCACTCTTCAGAATTTTTTACACGTACGACAGCACGCGACGGAACATTATAAACACATCGCGAAAATGTCAATAGAGAAAAAAAACAAAAGACCGCGAACATCTGTTGGTTGACATTTTCAGTATGTGTGCGTGTCCATACGCACACCGTCGCATTATTTTCTTCCCCCTTTCTTCTCAACCCTGGACTGCTGACCGATTGTTTGCAGGGATAATACATATTTTACATTTTGTTTTGAAGTGTCACATATCAAAAGCTAAATGAGTTTATCCTGACGTTCATAACCCGCAATCGACTAGTGTGTCATGCTATTCGAGTTTATGAAGCTCGGAGCTTTTAGCGGTTTATGAAACGAGGTTATCTCCTAGTGTGTCAGGACTATTAGAAAGCAATTCATATTTTTTCCTAATTATGTCACCTGCTCCTTGAGTCAGAGACAGAGTCCATCTTTCAGAGAATGTAAAACCAATAGAATGCTTCAAAAATGTGCCGCCCCTCAAAATCTGCCGCCCCGGGCAGCTGCCCAGGTTGCCCATATGGGAGATCCGGCCCTGCGCACGGCTATGCTAAGGTGACCGGACTTCCGAAGACCCAATGCTGTACACATACTTGCGGAATGTCGGTTTCACGCCGATTTGGAGAAACACGAGACTACCACCATGATGCATGCCATAAAATTATCTCATTCGTCCTTCCTTCATTAATGATATCTTCGTAAACAGAATTGAGAAAGAAAACCAGCCGATATTCTCGGAAATATGTGATCAACCGTGGGAAATACGGTTCCGTTGATACTATTCAGGGAGCCCTAAAGTTCTCAATGCGCTCATCAGTGGCGTAGATAAAAAAGGGATCCCCTGGTCACACATATTATTATACTAAATTATAATACAGTCCCCCGGTTATTCGCCGGGTTAGGGACCGGAGAAATGGCGAAAGGCGGGTTTCGGCAAAAGGCGAAGCGGAGACTTTTCAGTGCATATGATGCCCTAAGAGCTATAATTAAAATTCGTATTTTATATCCAAAAACTTCACAAATCCAAAGTAAACAATAATAAAAACAAAATTGCACAAAAATTGATTTCAATCACTTCATTTATATACTAAATCGACAAGTTCATTCCATGTGGTTAGATGTGGTTGATAATGGCTGAGTTTTTGGTTTAAAATACGATTCAAAAAATCCTAGGGCACTGTTCGATACACGCAATACGGATAGCCGCACAACACAACAACGTACTGCTCACTGTACCGAAATTGTCAATCGTAATTTCTGCACAACACAGAACAAAAGACGGAGTGTAAAAAATTAGCAACGATTTATTACACGTAAATGAGTTGGTCACACGACCGATGCTTAACAAATTTGGGAGCGAACTGAATTTCTTAGTATACACGAACTGGAAAAGTTACGTTACTTTATAATGTATCCAACTTCATGTACTAACTGAATAAACTAAGGGCTCCATTACACAGTCATATTTCTATTATAATATCTATTATGAAATAGAAATATTATCATATATATGACCGTGTAATGGCATTTCATAATAGATATTATCATATGTACTATAAATAGAACCTATCATCATATCTAAACGTCAAAATAAAAATTCGTAACAATTCCGTGTCCTTCGCGTCTGGCGACCCGGCGACGTACCCAAAGAGGCTTTTTCTACCTGTTCTTCTTTCTTAGAATCAAATAGAGAGTAATAAGCGACCCGAAAAACGCACAATTCGCCATTATTTGATGCATTTCCGCGACTAAAGGAATAGGCCAATCAAAGAAGACATTATAGAGAACATCGAAGGGGGGACGATTTTTTTCTTCGGTATTTTGCTAGGAGTAGTTAGGAGGTACTAATTTTACTCGAAGCTGAGTGGTGCGCTAACGCGGGGAGGGGGGGGGGAGTTAAAGGTGCATTTTTTTGTGTTTTGGGATATATCTCGAAAACGGTGAGTCGCAGAGAAAAAAGTTGTGAGTAAGCATTAAAGCTTTGTAAATGTCCTATTTATTTGTCCGTACTTGCTAACGGTTCTTCCAATGTTGTTTATTAAAAGTCGAAAATTTTAAATTTTTTCAATTTTCTCTATTTACAAGGATAAAGACAAACGTTGTGATAAAGCGGAAGGGGAGAGGGGGGGGGGGGGGTTGGTAGTGACTGTTTTTATTTCATGGATCCATAATGGATAGTTCGGAGTAAAACATACATAAACATACATAAACAATATCGGAAGAACCGTTAGGAGTTTTGCATATGTATGGGCAAATAAATAAGACATTTATAAAGCTTTAATGTTTACTCACAACTTTTTCTCTACGACTCACCGTTTTCGAGATATAGCCCAACACACAAAAAATAGCGCTAAATTGCACATTTAAACCCCCCTCCTCGCGTTAGCGCACCCTTCAGCTCCGAGTAAAATTAGTAGCCTTACCTCCTGACAACTCCAAACAAAACACTGAAGAAAAAAATCGTCCTCCTTCGATGTTCTCTACACCCGCTTTTTATGCGTTCATTGCTTGGCCTAGAAAACAAATTTTGTATTTGACACTTGAATAAACAATAGATATTATGATATAAATATGATGTAGTGTAATATGTAAAAATTTGATTTTCCATGATAGATATGATCATATCTATTATAATAGATATTATAATATAAATATGACTGTGTAATGGAGCCCTAAAACTGTAAAAATGATAAAAACAACTGATTTCGAATTTCGAATAATGACAGTAGCATGACAAATTGTCATTTGTTTACATAATTAAATTGAGTTATTTCATATTATCTTATTTTTATGCTGTACAATAATTCCTCTTGTCTATTACAGATGCGGTGGTGCGACTTCAACAGATGGCCAGGGGTTGCGTTACTTGCGATAATTTCGACGATTACAGCGAAAGCGTCAGGTAAGTTGAGCAATTTCATTTATTGTAAAACGAGATTCTTTGTGCTTCCTTTGTATTTTGCAGACGGCATACTGGCAATCGTTAGCTGAGGCGGCAGTTGCAACGGAGCGATATCCCCAACAGGCACTGAAGAATTATCTACATAAAAGCAAGTTTACCACTGCACTACCAGTGGAACTCAAAGGCATGGATGGCGGCCGAATTATTCCAAGCATGGTTTAAGGAGTCATTCATACCGAGTGTGGAAACTTTTTGTAGGGAGCAAAAAATCCCGTTCACAGTCTTACTATTTATGGATAATGCTCCCTGTCATCCGAAACAATTAAGTGATTTATATGAAGAGATTTTCCTTCCGCCGAACACATCATCCATTTGCGGCCAATGGACCAGACGTAATTGTCACCATCAAATCTTATTATCTACGGCGCACTTTTTCAAAAGCGATAGCGGCGATAGACCTCGATAGTTCTGATCTAATGTGCCAAAACAGAACAAGCTGAAATCTTTTTGGAAAAACTTTACAATTTTGGATGTAATCAAAACAATTAGAGATGCATGGAAGGAAATCAATGAACCAATTTTGAAATGTGAACTAATTTATTAATCACTTAACTCATACATTAATAAATTGTATATGTTAAAGAAGCGCCACAGACCCTCCGATCGATTGGCGAGATTTTTTGATTGCGTTCTCAGTTGCTGGCTTTTTGACATAACCCTGTGGTCGTTCTTCATGCTGTGGTTGTGGCGGTCATTCTCCATCAAAAGTAGCAACAGATGTCCATCTTCCATCGCCAAAATCGGTATAATTTTCGCTATTTCGTGTTGTGTCTTGTGGACCGTGAGACTGTCAATTTCAGATTGCCCGATAAGTTGCCTAGTGGGTGTGCTGTACGGGCGGCAGATCGATTGTGCGCAATCGATTGACCAATAATATAAGTGGTATGTGGCGCCCAAAAGGCGCATGGAAAAAACTACAGTGGATATCAGCCGACATTGAAGCTAGTGGGAATCTTGTGAACTATGCAACATCTGATGTTGTAGTGATGGCGAGACAGTTGGATTTAGATGTTTATCCGGAAGATGCGGAGGAGTTGCTTTCTTGACAAAATACAGAGTTAACTGACGAAGATCTTATGTCAATAGAAGAGCAGCGAAGATTCAATGAGGAAGAAAGCAACAACACCGAGCTACGAATCTTAACAATCAAGCAACTGGAGGAAGATATTTTAAAGGTTGAAGACGCTATGGCATTTTGGGAAATGGTGGACCCAAATTTTGAAAGGAGCTCAAAAGTCAACAGTGGCCCCCAAACCAGATAAGCTGTTATCGTGAGCTTCTGATGGAGAGAAAAAACAAAGCGACGCAGCAAGTTTCCACACTCGGTTTGAACGACTCCTTAAACCATGCTCGGAATAATTCGGCCGTCATCCATGCCTTTGAGTTCCACCGATAGTGCAGTGGTCAACTTGCTTTTAGATAATTTTTCAGTGCCCTAGGATTTTCTGAATGGTAAATCATCGGTTTTAAATCCATATTGCCAACTGTGTTGGCACCCAGCAAAAGGGTCAACCGGCTTTAAATCCTGGCATAGTTTTTTCTTCCTTTCAAATGAAGGTTCTGGATGGCATTTTTTTTCCAAAATAATGCCGTCTCGTCCACATTAAAAATTTGTATTGGCAAATATCCCCATTCATCCATAATTTGTGTTAGTTCCGCGGAATATGCCTCGGCTGCCACTGTATCGGCACTATCCGCTTCCCCATCAATTTTAATGTTATGTAGATTGGAACGCCCCTTAAATCTATTAAACCACCCCTTATAGCAACGGATGTTTCTTCCGTCTCTCCTCTTTCATTCCTGGGTGTTAAAAAGACTTAAAGCCTTGGTCTGTATAACTGAGGTATTCAGAGGAATATTGTAATGAGTCTGGTCCTGAATCCAGATGCTTAAAAGCATTTCTATTTCGGCAATTATACTGTCGTTTATTCCTATTATTTTTGAATGGACAGGCGTGGAATTTTTTATCTCGTCCAACACTTTAGTTTTATTTTTTTTTATAATTGTGCCCACTGTTCTTCGAGGAATATTTAATTTACGGCTGACAGACATTCCTCCTTCGGCGAGCTTTATCAAATCCGCAACGTTAGCACTTTATGAGTTCTTTTGACTCTTTCTTTACCACGATGCACCTAGTAAAGAAAAAAACGCGAGTTGTCGATTCTAAACAAAAACAAAGCGACTCGCGATGTAAATTTGTCTAAAACAAAATTCCTTCACAACTAAACAAGAACAATTTTGCAACGCGATTCGAAGAAGAAACACACCGTTGTAAAAGAAACTTAACAGTGTTGGCTACAGACTAACATTAACCGCTTACTATAACCCAAAAGTGCCACCAAGGCGATTTCTAAACGGATTTGAATTCCCACAATTCTCAGGAATACTCGTAAATACGAAAAAAAAACCGGCATTCACAATGCAACTCATCATCTGGAGATGGATTCTGTTTAAAAACCGATAATGTTAACCACCAAAATTTATTTAAACGGAATTTATCTCCAGATGATGAGTTGCATTGGGAACAACGATTTAAAAGTTTTTGGTATTCATTCCTCAAAATTGGCAATTTTTAATTATGGCGAAAGAGTGGAACTTGTGGCGAATAGACGAATTGTCGTGAATTTTGAAAAGCGGCGAAAGACCGAATCGGCGAAAAGCGGGGGACGCCTGTATATCAATTTAGTTCTTTGCTATTAATTGGGTAATTGGGGTTTTGTAACAATATCTACCAAAATGCCACCAACAGTGGAACTTCGGAATTAACCCTTTTAGTATTATCAATTGTATAATTGTTCCTGCCTTGGCTAGAATTTTGACAATTTCTAGCGTATACTGGCGTACATGACATTTTGGATTACTTCAAGCGTTGTTTTTCACATAGTGCGACTGCCACAAGAACAGATCACTGAGGCCTGTTTTCACCACATTCATAAGCGCAGGAACGATTCCTATCATTTGCGCTCGGTATTGCATCCAAACCTTCAATTTTAAGTTCACCCTATAGTGCAGTTACTACGCGATAAACCTAGTACATCAGATTGCAAAATGTGGTGGAGACAAATTTTTTTTTCTTTCTTATTTGGGGTTCTTTTTTGGGGTGCTGAGCACGAATCCGGAGCTTCCCACCAAGATTTCGTCGCGGAACAGGGTCAAAATCGCGAAAAACCCTAAAATTTTAGCTTTTTTTCCGTTATTCGGCCACTTATTCTGAAAATATTTATTTCTGCGAAAAACTCTCCATGAAAATTTTTGAGAGCACATAATTGCGCGTCCAAAGAGACATAAATATTAAAAATGTGCTGAGCGGTATTACTACAATGGATAATTTATATTTGCAATTTTTAACATAGTTCCATTTTAGGAATAAAATTTTGAGATTGGACGGTTTTTGATTTTTCGTCGTAAAAGTTGCATTTTTCTTGTACATTATGTATTTTGGAGTGCAGAACCTGAATCTGTAAGTTCCCACCAAAATTTCTTTGCAAAACAGGGTCAAAATTGCAAAAAACCCCAACAAAATGACTATCAATTGTAGCAATACCGCTTAGCACATTTTAATGATTAATGGCGCGTTGGACCCGCAGTTATGTTTTCTCTAATATTTTCATGGACAGGTTTTCGGAGAAATGTACACTTTCGGAGTTATAAACAAAAAAACGGGAACACTCCGAAAATTTTCGTTTTTTTTGCGGTTTTGACCCTGTTCCGCAACGAAATTTTGGTGGGAAGCTCCGGATTCGAGCTCAGCACCCAAAAAAACATAAGAAACAAAAAAAAAATTTTCTCCACCACACTTTGCAATCTGAAATCACCTCGGAACTACACTACTACAGCTTTCCAGTATTGAACTTTCAAGGTGTAGAGCATATTCTGCGTACTTAAAATCTTTAGCCGATTCTATAAACTTCAAGGTTCTTCCTAAGATGCGTTGTCGTCTGACGGGATTAAGCTCCAGCGTATCATTCTATCACTCTAGTCCAATTTCGATAAAGTAGGTTTGCCTACATTAAAGTGTAGGCCAGTAATTTAACGATTTTAGGTCGCAAAAAATTGCTCTGCTCTGTTGTATTGGGATATTGTTAGGATAGATACCAGAAGTGTATCACCAAGTTTGCAACTTCGAAAAACCTGTGCTAACCCCGTAACCCTCAAAAAAACCTCAAAATTGTCGGACGTTTTTCATATTTTTGTTTGTAATTTCTAAAAGATGCTTCCTACAAGTAAGTCGTCCACTGCACTTTTAAAGCTAAGAAAATTTCCTTTAATTTGGGGAAAGCTGTATATTTTGTTGTACATTTCTCAATGCTCTACGGCAGGTCAAAATGCTGTACTGTACAGCAAAATGCTGTACGTCTGAGAAGAAGAAGATTCTACACTTTAAGTCCAATCAATGACGATATTGTAGAGAGCATCGACGATTTTTTTCACTTCAGGGTTTTGTAGGACTAGTTAGGAAATAAAAACATACTGAAAGTCGCCGCAGCTGAAAGGTAAGCCAACGTGGGCAGAGCGGGTTTAAGTTCTCAATTTTGGTGTTTTGTTCTGCTATATCTCCAAATCAGTGAACGCTAGAAAAAATGTACGAGTACGGTTGATAAAACTGGTTAGTTTGAAAACATATGCCATGAGTATAAGCATCTTCCTAACAGTTCCTAACAATCAGGCCTCCTGCAAATATTATAAAGTAGTTTCGGGCTCAGTCGGTGGGAAGCGTATTTTATTTCTGAATTCTCGACGTTCCTGGAGCGAGTGGAAGTAGATGCATGAGGATACTGTTAGCACAGGACTGAATTCGAAAATTAAATAAAACGCAACGATGGTGGTGGCCTGAGGAAAAAGCACCACGAAATGTAAGAAGTTCCTGGTCTAATGGCCAGCCCATTTTTTTTTATTTCAAGAGGTAGTACCTAGGGGGTGGCACTCAGTACAATTTTTTTGAAGAAAGGGATGCATTGTTCTCAGCCGCATCGGACAAAGTTGGATGTAAAAAAATCAAAACCAGCTGATTAGCCCATCCTTGGGCACAAAGCCCTCTCTATTAAGCACCGAGAGAATCTGGGGAAATTAGCCCATGTTTGAGTTGGTGAACACGTCAAAATGGTGGACAAATAGGTACGTGGTGCCTATCATATTAACTTTTGGCGACGCAAATCGACCGGAAAAGCATAACAAATCTTCTGTTGGAGCAATATGTTCTGAAATAATTATAAGGGGAAACTTGAAGGATCAACTGCATGATCCACTTACCTTTTTATCACTAAATACAAGAGAAGCGGCGAAAAAGCACAATCTCGAGGAGAGCCTGTCTCGTAAGAGCCATTGATCCTAGACCTATGGCCATCACATCAAATAGCTCAAATGTAGTCGTGGCGTATCTATGTCCCAAGAGAATACGGTCTACAACAAAATCAAATTCATGTTAGAACTCCCCCAAAGATAAATAAGTCATGCAGAAGAAGCGGATCCATTAACTCGACAGAAGGGTTTATCAGCCATCTTGATTTCATGAGTCTTAGTTAAAAAAAAGAAACAACTTGGACCTTTTTGAAAGATTTTTCTGTCAATAGTAGGGTTACCAGACGTCCTGCTTTTCTAGGACATGTCCTGGTTTCGACCCATCTGTCCTGGGGTCCTGGTTTTCTCCCGAAAATAAGCAAAATGTCTTGGTTTTGACCGAACCATTTTTTCTCTTTCAAGACGCTTTACAATTTTAAAATAGAAAGACGCGTCAATGAAAAAATAATAATTTATTAACTAAGGGTCAGTCTGACTGGCAAATGGTAGCCCGTGCTACCAACTGGCAGTTGACATTGCATATCCAAACTGGCCGCCATTTGGTTGTCCTTCCAGTTTTAATATTCAATATGGCAACTCAATCATATGCCAGCTAACCCTTTGACAACCGCTTGTCGAAGTCAAAGCGACCATTTTCCTCCAATTGTGCATTTTTCGTTGCTTTTTCGTGTGAAATTAAATAATTATTGAATGGTAGAGTAATGATTCAAAAAATCTCCAAAATAATGTATGTCAATGCCAATTTCAGCCTCAATTTCGTAACTAGTGTAGATGTTAAATAGCTGCCAAATAAATGGAGGTCCGCGATGCCAGTTTTTGGACGCGCCTCCATTTAGAAGCCAGTTTAGAAGCATCTTTAGTTTGAATCCTGCCTAAATAATTTATTAATAATTTTTGCGAATTCGTTGAAGTGTCTTTGAAGGAACTATGGTTCTAAAAGAAGACATGGTTAAGTTTAATGCCAGTAGTGCATCGTATTTTGGAGATGTTCCCTGATTCAATGATTTTTCTTGGATCGCAAGAACAACCGCCAACAATTCTTAGGGAGTTTGAATATTATGGACGCTCTGTCATAAGCGTTGATAGACAGAATAGAAGCGAAGTTCCTTCTATTTGCCGTAAAGTCAATTCTTTCGAAATTGCGTAATGAGGGTAAGGGGCGAGAATGCGACGAATTTCCAGAGAAGGTCATGATGGTTTCTTTTATTCAATATAATTAAATGGTATTTAAATTTTCAAGTGGCTACATTTTCAAAGTTGTGTGCCATTGCATTTAGTTTCTGCCAAAAAAAGAAATCATTTTTACCGAAATGAAGCTTTTTGATAAATGCATGAACCTGGCAATATTTATTAAAAAATAGGAGGAAGAGCTGGTATTATTTTTTTAACTAATGCTGCAGTAATAAGAAATATCAATTCTTCTTGGCCAATAACCAAGACATTGAGGCCTTCTCAGAAAAATAGGAGAATATTTTTTCTCGATGTCTGGACACAGTGCGAATTGTTTTCCGCTCATAAGAAAGCCATTGTAGTGACGAGCGCAATCGACTAGGCGTGAAAACAATTCGAGATTTCATGATTGTATGCTTCAATTTTACCGAATTGGACTGCAAACAATTTTACAAATATCTTATGAGTCCCAAAAACACAACATTAATAACGAAAATCGGCGACTCACAAAAATATTGGGTTCTTCTTTTTATAAGCTTCGCTCATAGAGTGAAAGGGTATATTAACTTTGTCATGAAGTTTGTAACGCATTGAAGGAAGCATCTCCGACCATATAAAAGTATACATATATGATCAGCATGACTTGGGGCGTCGATCGGGCGATGTCCGTTTGTCCCTCTGTCTGTCTGTATGTCTGTCCGTCTGTTGCAACGCGTTTTACTCGGCCAATTTAAAAGCTATGAAGCTCAAATTTTGCACAAATGCTTCTTTTTGCTGCAGGCAGTTTGTATGTTTGACTCGGTAAAATCGGACAATGGTGTCATGGGGCTGCCATACAAACCCAATTACCCAAATTAGGTTGTTCTGAGGAAAACATTTTTATTTCAACAAAATTTCACACAAATGTGTTTCTATTGATAACACAAAACATATGTAAGAATGGATAAAATCGGGGCTGCCATACAAACCTAACCCCTCAAATTAGGTTCTTATAAGAAAAACATTTTAATTTGTGCACCAATTTCAACCAAATTTCACACAAACGTTTTTCTCTTGTTGGCACAAAACATATCTAAGAATTGATCAAATCTGACCATGGGGTTATGGGGTGGCCATACAAACCCAACCCCCCATTTTGGCTCTTCTAAGAAACATTTTTTGCACCAATTTCACAAAACCTTGAATTAATGTGTCTTTACCAAAGCAACAAAAAAGTTCAAAACGAATGGAATCGTACTGTGGGGTCATTTACAATTTTCTGAGTAAATATTTTTATTTGCCCACTTATTTGAACCAAGCCCAAAACTTTTGTGAAGACGGAAAAAAAAGAATGAGGGGGGGGGGGGAGATTAAATACAAGTCATAGGTACCCCCAAAAAACTTTTAGCCCAAGGAGAGCGAAGGGTATCCAAATTTCGGCCGGGCCCGAAATTAGCATCGGCTTCGGGGGTTGGTGACCGTAGCAAGCAGGGGGCGAAGCCCCCTAGTTTTGAATTACTACTTCTTATGACCGACTCAATAGAAGATACTCCTTCCTGGCATTGAATTTCGCTATGTGATATTGAAGAACGCTTAGGACTCACAAAGCGAAAGCTGAAAGGTCATGCGTGCGTACATATTAGGTATGGAATGCGTTTCATAATAACTATACTCGAAGAGGTCGTTAGGAGAAATAGCCTACTGACAGCTAATGTGTAAATTCGCCACTGTCTGGCGCCGTTGCCAAGACCAACCTTGGCCTGTAAGAAGTTGGATTAAACAGTGGTTCACTTTGGCCCTTTTCCAGTTGATGCAGGGGTGTGTTGAAGAATTTGGTGTTTATGATACGATTAACGATGGTAGATGGGTTTGCATTTATCTTTTTAATAAAATTAATTAATTTATCAATTGTTCCAACTTAATTCTAATTTGTAGCTAGACTATAGAGCTAAGGGTGTCGGTGGCGGGTAATTTTTAAAATATTTCCAAAAAAATCAAGTGAGTTACTTTCCTGCTTCGCTGACAGACATTGACCCAAGAAACCACAAACAATTATTTTCAATCACTGTCTAAACATTGACACTTCTACAAATCGATACCCCAAATGTAGAACCGTTGTCTAGGACTTGCCTTTGTCAGTTTTATTTTTATTTCAGTCACTCCAGGGAAAAAATAAGATAAAAGCCTCTCTTTTCGGCGCAATGCTCTTGTGGTTGGGGGTCAGTGTTCCACCGAACACATGGAAGACCATACTCTGGTTACAGAGAATACTTTCATAAAATATCAGCTGCAATTTTTCAGCTGCACTGAATGTCCTTTTTAGCCTGGAAGAGGACAAGACTCAACAAATATTCGAGTTCTGTGTTATGTCAAGACGGTGACTCGACGCGACTTAACTCGTAACGCCCACTTCCTATCTCAGCGCCATATTCTAGTGTAAGCCAAACACGATGCTACTGTATCTTTCACGAGGTTGTCATCCCTTACATCGACGACATTAGTTCGGATCAACCTTGATCGGTTGGTGTAGGTTATCTCAGAATTTTATTTAATTTAATTTAATAATAAATTGGTACAAACAGGTACTTACGGGAAAAATTTGAATGCCTTAACTTCGAATCCATTTTTAGTGAATGCTTCTTTGATATCGTCTTCGGAACAGGATGATCTGAAAAACAAAATAATAATTTCAATGTTATAACTTGTATACAATGTGTCCTGCATTGGGTGCCCGATACTAAAAGAATTAATAAAAAAAATTGTTTCAACAAAAACATCATCAATACTCGTGGAATTAAATATGTTATCGTTATCGTGTTATCAGCTTTGTTTTGTTTTGAAATTTAATCAATATGCAAATGCCAAATTTGACTTCAGTTTCTGAAACTACGTAAACATTTTCATAAACAATAATTCCAATTTTAAACAATAACTTCATAACGGTACTTTGAATTATAAAATTTGCAAACCTGACAAAACTTGCTTTAGTCTAATGACTTTCGAACTTTCTTCCAAATTTTGGAAAAGCGTTCTTTGAACCCTTTTGCCGAATCGATTTCCTTAGCCTTTCAACGTGGAAAGACTGGCGCATTATCCAGTGAGGAAAGTGTAATATGCAACTAAGTAGCGGTATAAGTGTGAAAGGCTTTAGGATATTATTTAGTTAATACAGTAGTCACAATCCTATCGCAAACCACTATCTGCTCGGTTTACACTTTGAAAGAATGTTACTGCTCATTTCAATCGTCCTCAACAAAAAACACGACGCTATATCATTGTCATTCATTCGAGGCCAAAACACTCTCCGTGTGTCATATCATTCCACATCATATCTTCCGTCTTTCAGCAAAGCAACCGAAACGGACGCAATCGAACAATTAAATTTACACAACAAGACAACGTAAAAAAAACGCAAAAGAAAGGGACCATTCAACATGTCTGTCAAGTTAGCACTACCACTTTTAAATATCGATGAACACTATAGTGCATTAAACGTCGCGAATTTGCCGTGATTCAATGGCAAAATCAAAAAATTTGCCGCGCCCCTCCTTCCCCTTAAAACAACCCCTAACTGTTTTTCAAGCCCCATAGAGCGTAGGAAGCCTTAAAACGCAAGTTTAAGGCATCGCAATATAACAGATTGTACGCACAAGCACGCTCAAGAGCTTACTTATAATATCTGCACTCATACAAAGTTTTCCGCAACCCTCTACACGTTCAAAAACTACCCCTAAGTCCGGTTTAGCCCCATACAAAGTTTATGGCGTAAAAACTCAAGTTATACGTATAGTCATAAAACAAAATTTATTCAGTCAAATGCTATACAGGCTAATGATGATATCTGCACCCTTAAAAAATTTGCCGCGCCCCTCCTTCCCCTTAAAACAACCCCTGTCAAGTTAGCACTACCACCCTTGTAACGCCGAAACTGTGAATTTACATAAAACCAAAAGTGTCCCTGAATTTGCCGCAGGGGTCACTTATAACACCTGAACTTTAAAAAAATTTGCCGCGCCACTCTACACCCCTAAAAACTACCCCTAATTGCTTTTAAGGTTATAGCGCAAAAACTCAAGTTTTAAACATCGTCATCAAACAAACTGTAATTAGTTGGATACTTTAGGTGTAACTGAAAATATCTACCGCTTCAAAAAATTTGCCGCGCCCCTCCTTCCCCTTAAAACAACCCCTGTCAAGTTAGCACTACCACCCTTGTAAAGCCGAAACTAAGAATTTACATAAAACCAAAAGTGTCCCTGAATTTGCCGCAAGGGTCACTTATAACACCTGAACTTTAAAAAAATTTGCCGCGCCCCTCTACACCCCTAAAAACTACCCCTAAATGCTTTTATCGATATAGCGCAAAAAATCAAGTTTTAAGCATCGTCATCAAACAAACTGTAATTAGTTGGATCCTTTAGGTGTAACTTAACATACTAACCCCTTCAAAAAATTTGCCGCGCCCCTCCTTCCCCCTAAAACAACCCCTGTCAAGTTAGCACTACCGCACCCTTGCAAAGCCGAAACTATGAATTTACATAAAACCAAAAGTGCCCCTGAATTTGCCGCAGGGGTCACTTATAACACCTGAACTTTAAAAAAATTTGCCGCGCCCCTCTACACCCCTAAAAACTACCCCTAAATACTTTTATCGTTATAGCGCAAAAATTCAAGTTTTAAGCATCGTCATCAAACAAACTGTAATTAGTTGGATCCTTTAGGTGTAACTTAACATACTAACCCCTTCAAAAAATTTTCCGCGCCCCTCCTTCCCCTTAAAACAACCCCTGTCAAGTTAGCACTACCACCCTTGTAACGCCGAAACTGTGGATTGACATAAAACCAAAAGTGTCCCTGAATTTGCCGCAGGGGTCACTTATAACACCTGAACTTTAAAAAAATTTGCCGCGCCCCTCTACACTCTTAAAACTACCCCTAAATGCGTTTATGGTCTCATATAGGGTTTATAGCGTAAGAACTCAAGTTTAGAGTATCATCGTAAAACAAAATGTATTTAATCGGATGCTTAAGGGATAACGAAAGATATCTGCCCTCTCAAAAAATTTGCCGCGCCACTTTCCACCCTCAAAAACTACCCCTAAGTGCAGTTTCGGCCCCATAAAGAGTTTATGGAGTAAAAACTGAAGTTTTAAGTATCGTCATAAAACAAAATTTATTCATTTGAATACTTCAAGGGTAACTTAAAATATTTGCACTCTCAAAAACTTTGCCGTGCCCCTTTACACCCTTAAAAATGACCCCTAAGTGTGTTTTTGACTCCATGCAGAGTATATTGCGTAATAATTCTAGGTTTAAGAATCGTCATGTAGTATATTGTTTCTACTTGAATGCTGCAGGGTGTTAAGATATCTCCACTTTCAAAAAATTTGCTGCGCCCTTCCAACCCTCAAAAACTACCCCTAAGTGCATTTATGGCCCCATACAAAATTTATGGCGCAAAAACACATATTTTCAAAATCAACATGAAACAATATTTATTCAGTTAAATGCTAACCTAAGATATCTGCACATTCAAAAAATTTGCCACACCCCTCGTTCCCTTAAAAGTACCCTTGTACCCACCCTAGTAGCGGCGAATTCAAGAATTTCCTTAAAACAAAAAGTATCCAATTAATTGTCGCAGGGACTTAAAAGGATATTTTCACTTTTAATAAAATTGCCGCGCCCTTTCTCACCTTAAAAACTACCTTTAAGTGACAAGAGTGCTTACATCAACGCTTTAGCGAAGGAGACAGATGATGCGGCTTACCGTGGCTTAAAGCCAATTCAGCCACTAATTGGCAAATCGCTAACTACTGACAATCCTGTGAAATATAAAGAAGGATATCTGCTGTTACCGAAGAACAGCAGCCTTACTTTTTTGAGGTCCTAAACAACCGCTTTAGGCCTGCAAGTCATCGGCAGAAGAAGCGGGGAATCTATGGTATGGACGCCGTTAAGGCTCCGGGCATAGATTGAGTTTCGGTTGAATTAATTAAAGCGGGGGAAAATAGAATATTTTCTGAAGCATTAGAACTACAAAAGATGCTCTGATTGCGAAAGTCGAACTGCTGGGCTCAAGATAAATGCTGCCAAGTATACTTGAGCTCTGGTGCAGAGGAGCAAAGCGGAATTTGTGTTTCGGGCCATGCAATCAAAACAGTTGACGAATTCTGCTACTTCGGAAGCTGTGACTGTGACAGATGGCGCCGCGAACGTTGATGTGCAATTGCGTATCAACAAGGCTAGGGCATCCTTCTTCACTTGGACTCCATTGTTGCAAAATATCAACATTTCGGGGCTCACCAAAATCCGAATGTTCGACGCAATTGTAAAATCTGTGCTTCTTTATGGCACAAGAAAGGTGACCAATGAGATAACAACTAGGCTGCAAACTTTCGTAAACCAGTGTCTACGGCGCGTCCTACATATCCGCTGGCCGGAGATTGTTTCGAATGATGACCTCCTTGTCATAATCCTGGATTCGATAGGCACTTCTGTAAAAAGGCAAAAGTTGCAATGGTTATACCCTTCGAAGATGGCCAAAAAATATTGCTAATCAAGGTCTATATTGGAACCCTCAAGAAGCCAATGCAAGACAGCGTGTCGGACTACCAAGAAACACTTGGAGAAGATCGGTTGATAGCGAGGCTACTTCATTAAACATGTCCTTTTGTCCAAAACCGACCAGATATATGGTTTCAGCAAGATGGAGCGCCTTGAAAACCGTTCCACTTCTGCAACAATTGACAGGGCTAGTTTTTAAGAAATGAGGGGTGCGAAAAACTTTTCAAAAGTGAAAATGTCTTAAACCTCTTTTGACAACAAACTGGGAGCATTCAGTATTCATTCGGGTGATTCTTGAAAATCAAGCCAGCTGACAGTCAGCTAACTTGACAGGAATTGTTTTAAGGGGTAGATATCTTCAGTTACACCTAAAGGATCCAACTAATTACAGTTTGTTTGATGACGATGCTTAAAACTTGAATTTTTGCGCTATAACGATAAAAGTATTTAGGGGTAGTTTTTAGGGGTGTAGAGGGGCGCGGCAAATTTTTTGAAGGGTTGAGTACGTTAAGTTACGCTTAAAGGATCCAACTAATTACAGTTTGTTTGATGACGATGCTTAAAACTTGAGTTTTTGCGCTATAACGATAAAAGCATTAAGGGGTAGTTTTTAGGGGTGTAGAGTGGCGCGGCAAATTTTTTTAAAGTTCAGGTGTTATAAGTGACCCTTGCGGCAAATTCAGGGACACTTTTGGTTTTATGTAAATTCTTAATTTCGGCTTTACAAGGGTGGTAGTGCTAACTTGACAGGGGTTGTTTTAAGGGGAAGGAGGGGCGCGGCAAATTTTTTGAAGCGGTAGATATCTTCAGTTACACCTAAAGTATCCAACTAATAACAGTTTGTTTGATGACGATGTTTAAAACTTGAATTTTTGCGCTATAACGATAAAAGTATTTAGGGGTAGTTTTTAGGGGTGTAGAGGGGCGCGGCAAATTGTTTGAAGGGGTGAGTACGTTAAGTTGCACCTAAAGGATCCAACTAATTACAGTTTGTTTGATGAAGATGCTTAAAACTTGAGTTTTTGCGCTATAACGATAAAACCATTTAGGGGTAGTTTTTAGGGGTGTAGAGGGGCGCGGCAATTTTTTTTAAAGTTCAGGTGTTATAAGTGACCCCTGCGGCAAATTCAGGGACACTTTTAGTTTTATGTAAATTCTTAGTTTCGGCGTTACAAGGGTGGTAGTGCTAACTTGACAGGGGTTGTTTTAAGGGGAAGGAGGGGCGCGGCAAATTTTTTGAAGGGATAGATATCTTCAGTTACACCTAAAGTATCCAACTAATTACAGTTTGTTTGATGACGATGTTTAAAACTTGAGTTTTTGCGCTATAACCTTAAAAGCAATTAGGGGTAGTTTTTAGGGGTGTAGAGTGGCGCGGCAAATTTTTTTAAAGTTCAGGTGTTATAAGTGACCCCTGCGACAAATTCAGGAACACTTTTGGTTTTATGCCAATTCACAGTTTCGGCGTTACAAGGGTGGTAGTGCTAACTTGACAGGGGTTCTTTTAAGGGGAAGGAGGGGCGCGGCAAATTTTTTGAAGGGGTAGATATCTTCAGTTACACCTAAAGGATCCAACTAATTACAGTTTGTTTGATGACGATGCTTAAAACTTGAGTTTTTGCGCTATAACGATAAAAGCATTTAGGGGTAGTTTTTAGGGGTGTAGAGGGGCGCGGCAAATTTTTTTAAAGTTCAGGTGTTATAAGTGACCCCTGCGGCAAATTCAGGGGCACTTTTGGTTTTATGTAAATTCATAGTTTCGGCTTTGCAAGGGTGCGGTAGTGCTAACTTGACAGGGGTTGTTTTAGGGGGAAGGAGGGGCGCGGCAAATTTTTTGAAGGGGTTAGTATGTTAAGTTACACCTAAAGGATCCAACTAATTACAGTTTGTTTGATGACGATGCTTAAAACTTGATTTTTTGCGCTATATCGATAAAAGCATTTAGGGGTAGTTTTTAGGGGTGTAGAGGGGCGCGGCAAATTTTTTTAAAGTTCAGGTGTTATAAGTGACCCTTGCGGCAAATTCAAGGACACTTTTGGTTTTATGTAAATTCACAGTTTCGGCGTTACAAGGGTGGTAGTGCTAACTTGACAGGGGTTGTTTTAAGGGGAAGGAGGGGCGCGGCAAATTTTTTAAGGGTGCAGATATCATCATTAGCCTGTATAGCATTTGACTGAATAAATTTTGTTTTATGACTATACGTATAACTTGAGTTTTTACGCCATAAACTTTGTATGGGGCTAAACCGGACTTAGGGGTAGTTTTTGAACGTGTAGAGGGTTGCGGAAAACTTTGTATGAGTGCAGATATTATAAGTAAGCTCTTGAGCGTGCTTGTGCGTACAATCTGTTATATTGCGATGCCTTAAACTTGCGTTTTAAGGCTTCCTACGCACTATGGGGCTTGAAAAACAGTTAGGGGTTGTTTTAAGGGGAAGGAGGGGCGCGGCAAATTTTTTGATTTTGCCATTGAATCACGGCAAATTCGCGACGTTTAATGCACTATAGCGTTCATCGATATTTAAAAGTGGTAGTGCTAACTTGACAGACATCCATTCAACACCCTACGCTGAAAAGACGAATGTGAAACAGAGCAGAAACACTAAAGACTACGAGTATATGTACATATAACGTCTAAGGACTAAGGACCATCAGCATCGCCATCTTCAATTTAACACTAAATTGCATTCGTACAAGTGCATTTAGACAATGCTATACGACATACATGTACATATACGTACAAGGACAATAAACACTCCTCCTGCTAAATTGTTGGGCTAGAAATAACCAGAGTTGTAATGAGGGATGAAAGTGTAGTACATCGTATATGTGGTCTGTGTATAGTGTATAGAATGGGCAGAGACGGAGACCGAAAGAAGATGACGATGAGTTCAAGGATGTCCGAAGAAGTGGGATTTGCGAAGATAAGATGACGGGGATTTTCTATTGTTTCAGCAAGGATTTCTACATAGGTGCACTTTAAAGAGTCCAATATGTACAATGTGAGAGTGTAACATGGATTTGAACCCAAAAGAGCAAGGATTAGGACACGTCTAAAGTATTTTCGAGAAAATGTTATAGTTGTACACACAGCTCTGTAACATTAGGTCGTGGTGGTTTACCTTACAGTTGTAAGGTCGTGAGTTATGGAGCTGATTGGTAGTACGTACCCAAAACATTCGGAACGATTTTATTAAATAAATAAAGCTATTGCGCGACAGTAAACAACATTGAATTTAGGCCTCATTTTACATAATCTTGATGAACTTTTGTAGAGGAATTGAGTTTAACAGCACGCTCTGCCGAGTTATTTGTTCCTACAAATGGATACTCATGTTACATCTCAGTGAATTAATTGTCCGTCACATGGGCGTCGAATTCGAAAATAAGCATAATCAGTATGCTTTTACAGTAGGATTTGAGCCCACGACCCTCTGCTCCGAAGACGAATGTACTAACCACTAGTACAAAAAAAAAACAACTTTTGTGAAAGTATCGAGGGATCATGTGAGACTTCAAGATTTAGGAAAATGATGTCAGCAAACCGATCTATGTTCAGTTTCCTACAAAAGGATGACGGATCGTGGACGTCTTCGAGTACTGAGACGATTTCCCGGGAAATTCGATAACTGCACCGCCGGAATTCCCTTCAAGTCAGACGGTACCTTGTGATAGTGATTCTATTCTATCTCCGGAATAGAAATTATGGGCGATATCAAACTTTGAAACATTTAAATCTGCGGGATCTGATAGTATTATCTCTGCAGAACTGTAGCAATGCTTAGATATTACCTATCGATGGATAGAGTGTTCCTGGACATTGAAGGCGCTTTGAATAATCTTGAGCCTAGAGCGATTACCGACGCACTTCAGAGTGTTCACGTTGATGAGTCAATCTGCATACTAGTGAATACGCTACTAGACGCATCTATACAACACTCGGCTCAACGGCTGTATTTGGTAGTGGGAGTCATACAGGCGCTCCTTAACTGAATACAACACTATGATCAGTCAATCAAAAAGGAAGTGCTGGAGGAAGTGTGAGGCAATTCAGTCTTTACCTGAGGCCGCTCGCCTTCACAAAACCCTCTCCCTCTCCAGGGTTGCTCAAATTCCCGGACGGTTCGTTTACAGCAGATCCGAAAGAGGCCCTCCAACTTCTCCTTAGCACGCACTTCCCAGGATCCGTCTCTTCAGACAATTGCCCAGTGCATATACCAGGTTATACAGGACAGCCGGCTATAAGATTAGTGAGCATCTCTGGGGTAATCTTCGAGAAGGATAAAGTGAAGTCCTTGACACGCTCGTCAACGCTATTGGAAAATCTTTAGATGAAAAAGAGATCTCTTTGAGCGTCTTCTTAGACATCAAGGGTGCCTTTGACAATACTGGATACCTTCCAATTGCCAGAGCCCTCTAGATGAGAGGGGTGCCATTGCCTATCATAAAGTGGATTGACACCATGCTGAAAGGTAGGGATATTCACTACTCGCTTGGGGGTCATACTCTCAACATCAACGCTATCAAGAGCTATTATCAAGGCGGTGTACTCTCACCCCTACTGTGGTCCCTGATGGTAGTAGAATTAGTCTCGCTGCTTGAAGTACAGGGTTTCTTCGCCATTGGCTATGCTGGCGACATCACTATTGTGATCAGAGGTAAATTCGAGTCCATTATTACAGATTTGATGACCACGGCCCTAACGATAGTCAACAGATGGTGCACAGCAGCAGAGCTTAGTCTTAACCCACACAAAACAGTCCTAGTACCATTCCAAAGGAAACTTGCTCTTTCACTCGAGCCAATCTACATAAGGGGGTGCCTATTGCCTACTCCAAAGAGGTCAAATGGTGGTATTTTTGGCATCAGACTCGATGGTAGATTAAACTGGAATAGCCCCTTGGAATATGTTCTTAGTAAGGCCACGCGTGTCGTGTGGACTTGCCGGAACTTCTATGACAAGACTTGCGGCCTTTCGCCCAAAATGCCGGAGTGGTTATACAGAACGCTTGTATAACCTGTAATCACGTATGCTTCTCTCGTGTGGGGGCCAAAAACACTGCAACGCAACACCATCAAGAGCTGTAATAAGCTCCAACGACTTGCCTGGCTTGGTATCACTGGTGCTTTTAGTACTAGCTCCATCCTATTCATGGAAGCTATATGGGGAATGACGCCACTGCATATTTTCATAAGGGAAACTGCAGCCCTAAGGGCTTTGAAAGTCCACTTATCGTCTGATACACGTATCAGTGATCGGGGACACATGCGTATTCTGCAACAGATTCCTGGCCTATCAATATGGCCTGGTGTCAGATTATATGATCACGGAACTGCGCTTCGGCAGGAAGTTCGCCCTTCATATCCCAGATCGGGCGGAATGAGTATATGGGCCAGCGTCTTACAAGCCGAAATTCATGCCATCGGAATCTGTGCCAGGGAGATCCGGGGACGAGGTCTCCGTGGTGCACATATCGCAATTTGTCCTGATATCCAGGCAGCAATTAAGTCGTTATATTCACACATTCGTAACTCTTTCTCAATCTATTGGGTTCCGGGTCACAGAGACGTCGAGGGAAATGAATACGCGGGCGAACTAGTAAGCGGGGGCTCATCCTCTATACTCATCGGTCCTGAGCCCTTCTGTGGAATTAGCTCGAGAGCTGTTAGAGGCGTGTTTGGTAACTGGTCATCGACCCTGAGGTTGAACTACTCGTCAACGCACCCTGGCCTAAGAGTTACAAAAGAGCTAGAACGCCCCTTCAGCTGCACCAATATTAAATGTCTGTATAACGATAAAAGTATTTAGGGGTAGTTTTTAGGGGTGTAGAGGGGCGCGGCAAATTGTTTGAAGGGGTGAGTACGTTAAGTTGCACCTAAAGGATCCAACTAATTACAGTTTGTTTGATGAAGATGCTTAAAACTTGAGTTTTTGCGCTATAACGATAAAACCATTTAGGGGTAGTTTTTAGGGGTGTAGAGGGGCGCGGCAATTTTTTTTAAAGTTCAGGTGTTATAAGTGACCCCTGCGGCAAATTCAGGGACACTTTTAGTTTTATGTAAATTCTTAGTTTCGGCGTTACAAGGGTGGTAGTGCTAACTTGACAGGGGTTGTTTTAAGGGGAAGGAGGGGCGCGGCAAATTTTTTGAAGGGATAGATATCTTCAGTTACACCTAAAGTATCCAACTAATTACAGTTTGTTTGATGACGATGTTTAAAACTTGAGTTTTTGCGCTATAACCTTAAAAGCAATTAGGGGTAGTTTTTAGGGGTGTAGAGTGGCGCGGCAAATTTTTTTAAAGTTCAGGTGTTATAAGTGACCCCTGCGACAAATTCAGGAACACTTTTGGTTTTATGCCAATTCACAGTTTCGGCGTTACAAGGGTGGTAGTGCTAACTTGACAGGGGTTCTTTTAAGGGGAAGGAGGGGCGCGGCAAATTTTTTGAAGGGGTAGATATCTTCAGTTACACCTAAAGGATCCAACTAATTACAGTTTGTTTGATGACGATGCTTAAAACTTGAGTTTTTGCGCTATAACGATAAAAGCATTTAGGGGTAGTTTTTAGGGGTGTAGAGGGGCGCGGCAAATTTTTTTAAAGTTCAGGTGTTATAAGTGACCCCTGCGGCAAATTCAGGGGCACTTTTGGTTTTATGTAAATTCATAGTTTCGGCTTTGCAAGGGTGCGGTAGTGCTAACTTGACAGGGGTTGTTTTAGGGGGAAGGAGGGGCGCGGCAAATTTTTTGAAGGGGTTAGTATGTTAAGTTACACCTAAAGGATCCAACTAATTACAGTTTGTTTGATGACGATGCTTAAAACTTGATTTTTTGCGCTATATCGATAAAAGCATTTAGGGGTAGTTTTTAGGGGTGTAGAGGGGCGCGGCAAATTTTTTTAAAGTTCAGGTGTTATAAGTGACCCTTGCGGCAAATTCAGGGACACTTTTGGTTTTATGTAAATTCACAGTTTCGGCGTTACAAGGGTGGTAGTGCTAACTTGACAGGGGTTGTTTTAAGGGGAAGGAGGGGCGCGGCAAATTTTTTAAGGGTGCAGATATCATCATTAGCCTGTATAGCATTTGACTGAATAAATTTTGTTTTATGACTATACGTATAACTTGAGTTTTTACGCCATAAACTTTGTATGGGGCTAAACCGGACTTAGGGGTAGTTTTTGAACGTGTAGAGGGTTGCGGAAAACTTTGTATGAGTGCAGATATTATAAGTAAGCTCTTGAGCGTGCTTGTGCGTACAATCTGTTATATTGCGATGCCTTAAACTTGCGTTTTAAGGCTTCCTACGCACTATGGGGCTTGAAAAACAGTTAGGGGTTGTTTTAAGGGGAAGGAGGGGCGCGGCAAATTTTTTGATTTTGCCATTGAATCACGGCAAATTCGCGACGTTTAATGCACTATAGCGTTCATCGATATTTAAAAGTGGTAGTGCTAACTTGACAGACATCCATTCAACACCCTACGCTGAAAAGACGAATGTGAAACAGAGCAGAAACACTAAAGACTACGAGTATATGTACATATAACGTCTAAGGACTAAGGACCATCAGCATCGCCATCTTCAATTTAACACTAAATTGCATTCGTACAAGTGCATTTAGACAATGCTATACGACATACATGTACATATACGTACAAGGACAATAAACACTCCTCCTGCTAAATTGTTGGGCTAGAAATAACCAGAGTTGTAATGAGGGATGAAAGTGTAGTACATCGTATATGTGGTCTGTGTATAGTGTATAGAATGGGCAGAGACGGAGACCGAAAGAAGATGACGATGAGTTCAAGGATGTCCGAAGAAGTGGGATTTGCGAAGATAAGATGACGGGGATTTTCTATTGTTTCAGCAAGGATTTCTACATAGGTGCACTTTAAAGAGTCCAATATGTACAATGTGAGAGTGTAACATGGATTTGAACCCAAAAGAGCAAGGATTAGGACACGTCTAAAGTATTTTCGAGAAAATGTTATAGTTGTACACACAGCTCTGTAACATTAGGTCGTGGTGGTTTACCTTACAGTTGTAAGGTCGTGAGTTATGGAGCTGATTGGTAGTACGTACCCAAAACATTCGGAACGATTTTATTAAATAAATAAAGCTATTGCGCGACAGTAAACAACATTGAATTTAGGCCTCATTTTACATAATCTTGATGAACTTTTGTAGAGGAATTGAGTTTAACAGCACGCTCTGCCGAGTTATTTGTTCCTACAAATGGATACTCATGTTACATCTCAGTGAATTAATTGTCCGTCACATGGGCGTCGAATTCGAAAATAAGCATAATCAGTATGCTTTTACAGTAGGATTTGAGCCCACGACCCTCTGCTCCGAAGACGAATGTACTAACCACTAGTACAAAAAAAAAACAACTTTTGTGAAAGTATCGAGGGATCATGTGAGACTTCAAGATTTAGGAAAATGATGTCAGCAAACCGATCTATGTTCAGTTTCCTACAAAAGGATGACGGATCGTGGACGTCTTCGAGTACTGAGACGATTTCCCGGGAAATTCGATAACTGCACCGCCGGAATTCCCTTCAAGTCAGACGGTACCTTGTGATAGTGATTCTATTCTATCTCCGGAATAGAAATTATGGGCGATATCAAACTTTGAAACATTTAAATCTGCGGGATCTGATAGTATTATCTCTGCAGAACTGTAGCAATGCTTAGATATTACCTATCGATGGATAGAGTGTTCCTGGACATTGAAGGCGCTTTGAATAATCTTGAGCCTAGAGCGATTACCGACGCACTTCAGAGTGTTCACGTTGATGAGTCAATCTGCATACTAGTGAATACGCTACTAGACGCATCTATACAACACTCGGCTCAACGGCTGTATTTGGTAGTGGGAGTCATACAGGCGCTCCTTAACTGAATACAACACTATGATCAGTCAATCAAAAAGGAAGTGCTGGAGGAAGTGTGAGGCAATTCAGTCTTTACCTGAGGCCGCTCGCCTTCACAAAACCCTCTCCCTCTCCAGGGTTGCTCAAATTCCCGGACGGTTCGTTTACAGCAGATCCGAAAGAGGCCCTCCAACTTCTCCTTAGCACGCACTTCCCAGGATCCGTCTCTTCAGACAATTGCCCAGTGCATATACCAGGTTATACAGGACAGCCGGCTATAAGATTAGTGAGCATCTCTGGGGTAATCTTCGAGAAGGATAAAGTGAAGTCCTTGACACGCTCGTCAACGCTATTGGAAAATCTTTAGATGAAAAAGAGATCTCTTTGAGCGTCTTCTTAGACATCAAGGGTGCCTTTGACAATACTGGATACCTTCCAATTGCCAGAGCCCTCTAGATGAGAGGGGTGCCATTGCCTATCATAAAGTGGATTGACACCATGCTGAAAGGTAGGGATATTCACTACTCGCTTGGGGGTCATACTCTCAACATCAACGCTATCAAGAGCTATTATCAAGGCGGTGTACTCTCACCCCTACTGTGGTCCCTGATGGTAGTAGAATTAGTCTCGCTGCTTGAAGTACAGGGTTTCTTCGCCATTGGCTATGCTGGCGACATCACTATTGTGATCAGAGGTAAATTCGAGTCCATTATTACAGATTTGATGACCACGGCCCTAACGATAGTCAACAGATGGTGCACAGCAGCAGAGCTTAGTCTTAACCCACACAAAACAGTCCTAGTACCATTCCAAAGGAAACTTGCTCTTTCACTCGAGCCAATCTACATAAGGGGGTGCCTATTGCCTACTCCAAAGAGGTCAAATGGTGGTATTTTTGGCATCAGACTCGATGGTAGATTAAACTGGAATAGCCCCTTGGAATATGTTCTTAGTAAGGCCACGCGTGTCGTGTGGACTTGCCGGAACTTCTATGACAAGACTTGCGGCCTTTCGCCCAAAATGCCGGAGTGGTTATACAGAACGCTTGTATAACCTGTAATCACGTATGCTTCTCTCGTGTGGGGGCCAAAAACACTGCAACGCAACACCATCAAGAGCTGTAATAAGCTCCAACGACTTGCCTGGCTTGGTATCACTGGTGCTTTTAGTACTAGCTCCATCCTATTCATGGAAGCTATATGGGGAATGACGCCACTGCATATTTTCATAAGGGAAACTGCAGCCCTAAGGGCTTTGAAAGTCCACTTATCGTCTGATACACGTATCAGTGATCGGGGACACATGCGTATTCTGCAACAGATTCCTGGCCTATCAATATGGCCTGGTGTCAGATTATATGATCACGGAACTGCGCTTCGGCAGGAAGTTCGCCCTTCATATCCCAGATCGGGCGGAATGAGTATATGGGCCAGCGTCTTACAAGCCGAAATTCATGCCATCGGAATCTGTGCCAGGGAGATCCGGGGACGAGGTCTCCGTGGTGCACATATCGCAATTTGTCCTGATATCCAGGCAGCAATTAAGTCGTTATATTCACACATTCGTAACTCTTTCTCAATCTATTGGGTTCCGGGTCACAGAGACGTCGAGGGAAATGAATACGCGGGCGAACTAGTAAGCGGGGGCTCATCCTCTATACTCATCGGTCCTGAGCCCTTCTGTGGAATTAGCTCGAGAGCTGTTAGAGGCGTGTTTGGTAACTGGTCATCGACCCTGAGGTTGAACTACTCGTCAACGCACCCTGGCCTAAGAGTTACAAAAGAGCTAGAACGCCCCTTCAGCTGCACCAATATTAAATGTCTGCGCAGAAATGAGCTTAGACTTTTAATAGGCTTTCTTAAGGGTCATTTCGGGTTCCGCTACTATCCCCCCAAAATTGGTTTATCAAGGGAGACCCAATGTCAACTTTGCCTGGAGGAAGACGAAACCTTCACTCATTTATTATTGGAATGCCCAGCGATCGCCAGGTCCAGGAGATCGCTCCTTGGATGTGATGTACTAAGCCCCAGTATGATTAGGAGCTCCTCTCTGAAGGAAGGGGGGGGTGGGGGGTGGTGGTTGACGAGCGTAGCGAGCAGGGGACGAAGCCCCCTAGTAAATATTAAAAATCTCTTGAGCGGTATTACTACAGTGGATAATTTAAATTTGCCATTTTTAACATAGTTCCATTTTATGAAAAAAATTTTGAGATTGAACGGTTTTTCATTTTTGGTCGTAAAAGTTGCATTTATCTTGTACATTGTGTATTTTGGAGTGCAGAACCTGTTCCCACCAAAATTTCGTTGCAAAACAGGGTCAAAATTGCAAAAAACCCCAAAAAAAATGACTATCAATTGTAGCAATACCGCTTAACACATTTTAATGATTAATGGCGCGTTGGACCCGCAGTTATGTTTTCTCTAATATTTTCATGGACAGGTTTTCGGAGAAATGTACACTTTCGGAGTTATAAACAAAAAAAACGGGAAAACTCCGAAAATTTTGGGTTTTTTC
Organism: Microchrysa polita; assembly: GCA_949715475.1. Taxonomy (NCBI): domain Eukaryota; kingdom Metazoa; phylum Arthropoda; class Insecta; order Diptera; family Stratiomyidae; genus Microchrysa; species Microchrysa polita. The sequence continues at coordinate 70,429,977 of OX454421.1, read as the reverse complement.
GCGGTTTTGATCTTGTTCCGCAACGAAATTTTGGTGGGAAGCTCCGGATTCGAGCTCAGCACCCCGAAAAACATAAGAAACAAAAAAAAAATTTCTCCACCACACTTTGCAATCTGAAATCACCTCGGAACTACACTAATAGGGAAAATCTGGGGCTTGCTAAATTGAACCTACGCTGATGTCGTTCGTCCTATTCTACTATACGGTGTATGTGTATTGTGGACAGCACTTAGCAGGACAACCTATTATAACTTGCTTGTGAAAGTACAAAAAATGGCTTGTCATGTAAAAACTGGAGCTTTCGTACCACCACCTCGGCCGGACTGCATACGATGCACGCCCTGCTTGCACTGGAACTATTCGGTCAAAAGGTAACACCGTTTTACGTGTAACTAATCAGTGGCGAATGCTAGACTACGGGCATTCACATATACTATACACATATAAGTAATTTTGACCTCCATATGGAAACACTACAGATGTATATGTTTAAATATAGTCCCGAAAAAAACAGAAAGCTCGCAACTTTCCGTTTTCTCGGGACCGTATTCAAATTAATTTGTAGTGTGGTGCCAGACAATTCTTGTTTTTTGTAGATGAGGGGAATCTTCATAAGATTCTCCGCCGAAGCAGGAGGTATGTCAAGATTTTTACCGACTACAACCTAAAACCCCTCTTCCCGTGCCGTAAACCCCTGCGGGACCACCTTTCGGTACGACTTCGCAGGTACGGCTCTGGCTAGTTACTCACCTCTGCGGTTTGCCGACTTACGTCTGGCTTCCTCCCTGCGCAGGTCTTTGTGAATTGAGGACACTGCTCCGTTCACTGCATTCCAATTCTCCTCCAGAAGTCCTATCAAGTTCTGGGGATTTATTATGCTGCCCACGGCTGACCCTACTCGGGTTCGAACCTCTAAAAATCTAGGGCACTCAATGAATACATGCTTCGCATTCTCTACTACCCGCTTACATCTGGTACATTCGGGAGGGTTTTAAAATTTAAAGCAGTGCAGATATTGCCAATAACCTACGTGACCCGAGGGAAACTGAGTGAAGTAGTGATTGACCTCGTCATGCTTCCTGTTTACCCATGCCGGGATTAGAGTATGCGTCTATAGCAACGTCCTCCAATCTGCGTTGCCACCTAGTCAAGGAATCCAAACTCTGGATGCCTCTTTGATCCACCGAATTGTCAGGTTCCCCCTCGTTACGCACGTGGTACAACCTGTTGGTCTCGTCAGGGACTCCTCGGTCGGGTTTCTAGTCCTGGGACCCCCTATGTTTGGCATTATTCTTGCCAGAGCCGCCGTTGCAGATGCTGCCTTCTTGCACACGTATTTCAGGTGTTCCCGATAGTTCAGTACTCCCAGGTACCGGACGGCGGGCTTGGATGTCATTATTGAGGTCCCAACGTTGATTTTCAAGGATGCTTTTTTCTACATTATGTTCCCTATAGCAGGGGACCTAAAACTGATTGTGGAACTCCTGCTGTTATCGCATACTCCTTCGTTCCCTCACTAGTATTGTATTTGAGCGTGTGATCCGATAGGTAAGGTAGCTCTTAATGATTCCTGCGAGGTAGTCGGGCACCCCCATTCTTTGCAGCGCGATGTGAGCGGAGTTGAAAGCGGTCTTCACGTTTAATTTCACCACAGCGCAGCACGTACCCTTTCGGAGAGAGTCAGTTGCCAGGGTAGTGACCAGAGTGATTGCGTCCACTGTGGAATGCGTTTGACGAAAGCCATACTGTCGACTTGAAAGTTTCCCTTCCTACCGCTGACAGACGGTAGAAAATAACCCGCTCGAAGAGTTTCCTCGTGGTATCCAGCAAGTCGTGCTCTGTGGCCGTGATCGTTCGGTCGCCACTCTGTGAAATAGACACTCATAGAGAAACGAGTTTCCAAACTCGGCACGACTCGTCGCAAGTTTATTATTCAGAAGAAGATGATAAGAAATATTCTTATCGTAGAAAAATAAACTAACAATGCGACTAGGAAGTGGTACGGCTGACAAGCGTATCACACTCCGAATTCAATTGTCTTTGTAACGTTGATGGATTATACACGGTAGTCATCAACGCACCATGCTCCACTAGGAGTTACGGTAATCGAGAGAGAGAGAGATCCAGCAAGCAAACGGGACGATACGAACTTGGATGGCCAGCCGGCTTGTTCGATTTTGGGATTAGAACCAGGTTCTGCCTTTTCACCCTTTCTGGAAGGTTTTCTCTTTTAGGTAGGTCTCAAAAACCTCAATAAATTTCCCGGGCAATGCTTGAACCCCAGTTTTAAAAGCTTTGTTGCGAATGCCATCTGGTCTCGGTGACCTAACATCTTCCATCCTGGATGAGGCCTGAAATAACTCACTTTCCGTGATTGCCGGGATGTTGTTATAGGCTAGAGTAACCCCGGTTTCTCTGGGCTCCAACTCATCATCATGAGAGATGTGACAATTGTTTCGAGCATTACGGGACATTTAAGTGATGGGACCCAACCAGACAAGACTAGTGGTTAGTACGTTCGCCTTTGGAACACAGGGTCGTGGGTTCGAAACCCACTGTAATCACATACTAATTTCCGATAATATACAAAAAAAAAAAAACAAATCTTCGGAGGACAGCTTGCCGTTTCTTCAATTAAAAAATCTTACAGTTACTCGACAAGGGGCTCCGTTATGACTATGTACACATCTCTAAATTAATAGAAAAAACTCGAAATACTTACGGAATGTTACTTAAATGCAACGTAGCTGATGGTGGATAGATATTTTGATAATTTTTACTGCCTGGCTTTTTGAAACGATGCAATGGATTTTGTGAATAATCGCGTGTAAGGCCAGCATCGGGTTGTCCTTCTTTCGGTAATTGTACGGCTTGATGTTTACTCGCCATAACACGTATCGATTTACCCCATAAGCGCAACTTATCCAGATGACTCATAGCTGTAAAGAATAAGGTAACACAAGAAAACCCATTAAAGCATAAATCATAGATTACACAGGAGCATACAGATAAATTGTGCATACGATGTACATATAGGGAAAATAGTGAGCTCTGATCTGAGTAATGAATAGACAACTATATCTCTGAAGTATCCCTAGTACAGAGCGAGAGAAAAACCATAGAAATACGAAGAGATATTTGAGTGTCAGGATACATAAACACATATCCATGATTTAGCAATAAATTAAAGTACAAAATCGTGTGCTGTTTTGCCAAGTACACACTTCAGTGTACATCCCTTTTGCCCCTGTGGCAATATCACTCATAGGTACTAGGTTAGGTATACTCTCGTCAAAGAACTTCGAGGCCAAATACTTGCTATCCTACAGGTACTGGTACTACTAGTCTCGGTAAATAATTCAGTTCGGATTTGCAAGAAATCACAAAACACTTCTGGGTCTTTTTATTTCGCTATATGAAAAGCGCTCTCTCTCTCTCTCTTTCTCAATAAACCATAGAAGAGTCGTTGGCGTAGTCGTCGAAGTTGTATAGTCGACGGACGATTTAATACCTGAAATAAGGTATTTGAACGATAAAGCAGCGATAGAATGAAAGTACAGTCTCTCTCGTCTCTTTCTCTCTCTCTTGGTCGTCCTAGCTCCTTCCAATAATCTACACTATACACAGAATTTTCAATATTGTATGTATTTCTTGCATTTTGAAGAGGATTTCATTCGCGCGTCAGGATATACTAGTTTAGAATCGAATACAACATACAGGTATAGATAGGTACATCCTGCTATGGATGCCGTATTACATTGAGAGTCCTGCGACCCTGCGAGCGATATATCACGGCATTCGCTGTACAGTCAACGGCAAAGATATATTCGTATGCTGCAGGCTTTTGAAATCTGTTGAATTGACATGAACCGATGTCGGGGTGCTTTAGTGACTTATTCCGGAGTGGAGATTCAACATATATCTTGGCAGGCTTAGATACCTCACCCATCCGGAAATCGTTTCCACGCGGTCGTCTTCCCTTCTGATGCTCTTCTTCTTTTCAAAATGAAATGGATAGGAATACATTCATCGAGACCTAATTTATAGGGAGACGCGGAGACGATTTTCAACTTCCGTCTGCATTGAATCGGTTACATGATGTGATACCAATATTTTTCCCTCTAATCTACTTACACCTTTTAACTAATGCTATAGACACGCACATACACACACACGACACCCGCCGGCCGAGACGCGACACTTCCAGTTAAATATTGAGCAATGAGGATGTACGACTGGGACTGCCGATAACAGAACGAGAAACCTAAACTCTGAACTCCCTATATATGATTTACCTTGCCTTAAAGAAATAGCAGCTCGGCATCCACATATAGCCCTATGGCTATAGAATTGCGAGAATTTAATTTCGCCTGTAAACAAGGGACCATTCGTATACACATACACACGTATAGAGCCAGTTAAGTCCTTAGGGAGCAAAAGAAATAACGGTTTAGAGATGATTTAGAATAGCCCATATCCGTTACCAAGAAGGATTGAATGATGTGTGACAGCGATTTTGTTGTCTGGGGGTTGGTTCTATACAGGTATACTCCGGGGCTAAATGTAACATACATATAAAAAGGATTTGTTCAATTAGACAGCAATTAGGAATCGAAACTGTCAAAGATTAGGCACAAACAGAGATTCAACCTGAAGAGATATACATATATGTCACTGACTGATTGAATAAATACGGAGATACGACGTGTTGAGGATAATGTCACACATTGATTTTTCAAGTTGGTGTTTGGGAGTCATTTGGGGACAAATTTAGGTGATCTGTTTTAATCCCATAAGTTGGGATTGTATATACTATGGGGGTGGAATGATGGAAAATAGGATTGGACTTGGAGTGAAGATGAAAATTGGGGATTAGTAGAATGGCCTAGAAAAGAAATTGGATTTTGGAGAAGACGAATTAATCGTTGAAAAAGTCTTAGAAATGTTGAGCACCAATTTGGAATGCGTATGAACGCTATTGTGATACATACATATCGCAAAAGTATACAAATCGCGGGTAGTAAGGATTTAAAAAAAGTGACTAGTGTCCAACTTAGTGTGAAAAGAGCACAAAATTAAACGAACGAGCAGGCCGAACTATTTGTACAAAGAGTGAAACCAACTAAGAAACAAAAAATAGATTCTAGTTCCTTAGTTCTAGTTGTTAATGCTTCGATGTTAAGACATGAATGCTGCTGACTTGTTTCGTGGCTCGCTCTTTTATAGCTGCTCGATCCAGTTAAGTATGGAGATACCGCATGCTGCTCATAGTTGTGCTTATGCTCTACGGTGCGTGGGGGCTAGCGGGACAATGCTTGCTGGTACATTGCATGCTGTTATGTTGTGTTTCGTGCGGCCGGGTGTCAGTTGGTTGATTATATTGATAGTATGGACGTGCGGGCGCTATTATAACAGTAAAATGTCGAACATGGAAGAAAAAGTCGCTAAGCAATTTGCAACTTCTCAAGAAGGAAGCCCGATTAATTCCGGAATCATCATACATCCCTGTGCCGTTTACACAAGCAACCAAATTCGAAAGAAAACAAATTCGAGATAGCTGCGAACCATATCCGTTGAGACGCACAGTAGGGGAACTAAACTACGGTGCATTCTTGGAACCAAAAATACCTTCTCTGTAGTCATCCTGAAAACTGTTAAGCCTGCTACAGCAGAAATTGATATTTCGGGATAATTCTAGACACTTTGAGGGATCCGGAACTGAATAACCAATTTCAATTGTGGCATCAGCATAAATTCGTGCTTACATTCTGTATCCAGCACTCACAAATCAAAGAAGCCAACAGAGTTGAAACCCAGATACGATAACTAAACGAGGATTTCGGAAGCTTCGAGAAATTCCAGCCAGCAAACAAAACTTTTAATTCAGTATTGCAAGGACGGGGGCTACCGATCGAATCCGCGACCTCAGTGGTGATCTCGGTTCTTCACTGTACAATAATTCGTCCCGCAGGGGGAGTGTGTTCATGTGACACACATATTTGGTGAGTTGCGCCACCACGGACCCGAGCAGCGCAGGGAGGCCCCTGGTATGGTTGATACGCCATGGCGTGGATCTGTACAAAGACCTTCTGGAGGTGACGATCCCGAGCTCCCTACACGTTATGACTTTTTCCCTATTCCTTCGAAAAGTCAGCCATACAAGCTTACACGACGCAGTGCTTTCTCGTAGAGGAGAAACCACATATAAGCGTACGTGTCCAGTCTCGGAGCTGGCGGCTTCGCATAACCCAAGCCTCGAAGGGGCTAGTTAGGGAGAATGGCCTATGCGCCTATACCTAGCTGGTTTGTGGATTGATGACCACACGGCCCGAATCGAATTGCTGCTTAGTAAACGAATGGGGGCCACCCCAATGTGAACGGTAGCGCTACGAGTCTGCTTTAAGCCGACGAGTAGTAAACAGGCATAACGATCCTGCGGAGGCATGCCGAATTCGTTAGGTCTACCGAAAGGAGGCCAAGGGAGGATCACACCTGCTATAGAGAAATCTTTAGCGAATAGTGTACCTCGAGGATGGGCGTGTCCAAGGGACCATCTAGGCGTTGGACTCGAGGGGGTTTGTGGTGATAGACAAGCTAGAGTCGCATCCCAAGATGGGGTTCCAAAGGGAGGCATCCCGGCGGAGAACACCATTCCGGCTTTAAGCCGGATAAATTCTCGTAGTCCCGCAAGGGAGGGAGGTTATGGCCACATGGCTCAGGTACTCCTAATGGCGAATGCGAGATAGACGCAGGATGGATGTACAATAATTCGACGTTTGGATAGAAACACACACACCTTCATTTAACATAATCTGTTTCGGAATAAGCTAAGGACAGTGCGGCCGCAGACGTCCAGAAAAGGCTAAATATGAGATGAGAGGGAATATCAAGGAATATCCTTATAACATTTGTATAACTCTGCTCCAGACTTTAAATAATAATAGAGTGTTTGCGGAAGCTTATGCAGACGACCTTCCTATAATAGTCAAAGGCACATTTCTGGACTGAATGCAATGGACACTACCGCTAATCGACAGATGGAGTAAACAAAATAGGCTATCAGTAAATGCCGAGAAGACTGTCTTGGTTATGTTTACCAGAAACCAAAATTGGGGAAACTTCACCTTACCCGCAGGCTACACGGTGTCGAACTTCATCTATCTCCTACAGTCAAATATCTAGGGGTGCACTTGGACGTGGAAACTCCATATTCAAGAACAATGCCATAAAGCCTGCAGGCTGCTTTGGTGCCGCAGAAGTGCAATAGGCAAGTCTTGGAGCTTTTACCACAACGGTTACATTGGATGTATACTTCCATCATATTACCCACCGCTTGAATTGTTTGGTGGCCTAGAGTCAACGTTGACGTCAGCAAGAAGCTGCTCGCGCATGTTCAGAGACTGGACTACCTAAGCATTACTGGGGCAATGAAAACAAGCCTTCCGCGGCACTGGAGGCCCTTCCAAAAACACCACCACCTGATGTGGAAGTGAAGAGTAGGGCAATGGTCGACGCTTATCGTCTTGTAAACATTGGCACCAGGAAAATAACAACATTCCACAGTCATGCGTCTATAGTGAAATTACATCAAAAATATCCTCAGGCGCTGATTCCTTCGGACAGGATAATTTCAAAATACATCTTCGATAAGATATACTAAGTAGTCCCCACTGACAGAGAAGAATGGTCCTTTGAAGGCTGGAGATGACATAATTATCTACACTGATGGATGGCAGGGCTGGTTCACGGATCTTTGCGGCTCAACCAAGAATTGAGCTGTACCAGTTTCATGGGTCCGCCACTACAACTGGCGCGGTCGCACCATCGAATCTGCTCTGAAAGCCAAGCTGCCTTAAAGCGGCTGGATTCTTCAGCCAGCTGGTATGTTATTAAGCGTTTCTAAGGCTGGGGAGACAAAATAGGCTACAGCTGGTGTAGGTGCCCCATCATTCAAAAATAACTGGAAACAAGATGGCAGATGAACTCGCCCGACAAGGCTCTAGCTCACACATGCTAGGTCCGGACGGAGCCAGCCATCATCCGTGATCAAGCTTACCCTAAAAAGGGAGTCGGTTGCAATCCATGCCGGAATCTGAGAGAACAAAGATTCCTGCCGACAGACTACAGCCTTCATCGCTACATCCACGCGTCACTGTTCAATCTTAGGAAAGGGGGACATAAAGGCCCTCACAGATCTTGTGACAGGTCATTGCTGTCTAAATTACCGCCTACACAAAATTAAGTTGGTACTATCGGCTATGTGTGGCCAGTGTGAGGAAGAGGAAGAAACAGCATTGCATTGCCAAATGCAGCTGCCCTGCCTTTTCAATGTCAAGGATGAGGTATCTTGGTGATTACTTACTGTCTGCTCTAACGGGCGACAAAGAAAGTTCATCGGCCGAATTCGTTTTTTTCTTCCGTGATTCGTTTCAGGAATGAAATACATTCGACTTTTTCCAGATGTCAAAAATGACTACTGCGAACTACCACCATCAGTGGGGCAATTTGATGCTGCATTGAAGGAGACGCGGCCTCGTTTATACACCTTTACTCTCAAGTTTAGGTGTTGTCCGATCTATTTTGGTTCCAAAAAAAAAAAATGACTCATGACCACCTCTTCTAAATGAGGATGTAATTTCAGCGCGAAATCTGCCATGAAAAGTTCAGCTCCCAGAAAGGAATCGACGTGACGTGACATCCTGTTCAGATGGGAGCAGTATGACATCCCCAAATACAAATGATCACACAAAATCCTCACACGGAAAATCTCCAAATCTATTATCCCAGATTAAAACACTTGAGGTAAATTTGAGTTTGACTATAAAGTACCGTTATAATTGGGTTACTTCAAAACATTTATCTACTTTAGATGGAGCAAGTTCTCTTTGCAGTGTGTCAATTAAATCAGCTTTCAGCATCAATTCGTCAGCACAAATTTGACAGATACAAGTGTGATCTTATATCATGATGCGGATTTCTTATTTTGTAAATTTTTAATTGTGGGGATTTTGAATGTTAGGAATTTCGAATTTTGGGGGATTTTGGTGATTTCATATTGCGGGGATTTCAAATTCTGGGGAAGATTTTTTTTTCGGGATTTCATGTTTCGGGGATTTTATATTTTGGGGATTTTATATTTTAGGGATTTTGTATTTTAGGGATTTTGTATTTTGGGGATCTTGAGCTTGGGGATTTTGAATTTGATGAATCTTATCTGTGATTAGGAATTTAGTGCTTGAGGGGATACTGTTTTTAGGGATTTTTATTAGAGGTCCCTACAATCAAAATCCCCAAACATATAGCCCTTACGCAATAGATCGAAATCTTCAAATGGGAAATCTATAAATTGAATATACCCCAGCACACAGCACTATATGTTCATTAAAATTTCACTACCAAGTACCGTTATTATTGGATTATTTTAGGAAAAAATTATCCGCTGCAAGTTCACTTTGACGTTAGTGAATTAAATCAGCCTATAGTATTAATTCATCAGCACTTAATAGTCACAAGTGTGATCTCTAATCGTGAATAGCTTTTTGTAGTTACGTGTTTTTTTTTATTACGGGGATTTCTTATTTTTGAGATTGTGATTTTTGGGGATTTCATATTTTACAGGTTTTGTATTTTGGGGATTTCATATTTTGGGGATTTTGTATTGTGTGGATTTCATATTATGAGGATTTTTTCTTTTGGAGATTTTTAATTTTGGGGATTTTTAATTTTGGGAATTTTGAATTTGGGAGATTTTGTATTTTATAGTTTTCATATTTTGAGAATTTTTCGTTTTGGGGATTTTATATTTTGGGGATTTTGTATTATTTGGATCTTGATTTTCAGGTTTTATACATATTTTGATGATTTTGAATTTGTTAATTATTATCCTATGATCATGGATTTAGTGCTTGGAGGGATTTTTTATTGGAGGTTCTAATTATGGGGATCTACTATGTGGAGCTTTCGTTTCTAAATTTGATAACAATTTCAAGTTGGAAACGATCTATCCTACTACTACTGAAAAAAGCTAAGATTTTTCCTCCATATTAATCGTTTAGCATGAGGATATCCGCAACAATGCTTCTGAACATCGTTTCTAATAAACAAATTCTATACATTTAAAATTGATTATGAATTCCATTAGCCAAAAACCAACGGGATTACCATTTAAAACAATCCCTTTGCAACATCTCTTTTTTGGCCGGATTCCATTTAATCTGATGTTGTCAGTGTTGTTTTTTCGCCGATGCTTTAGGTATACCTCATCATTTAATTATGTCCTGCCGCTGTGGCGCACTCTATCTACTATTGTTATAGCCGTTGTCAATAATGTTATCTTCATTGTTCCGCTGTTTCACAAACTTTACTAACAGACAACAATTTCTGAGCTAGCCGCAGAGATAGTATATCTATTCAATGAAATCTACCGTCCAGGCGGTCACCGCAACTCTCCACCCCAGCAACAACAATCCATCAACCAAGGAGTATACCTGTATACCTCCATATCGCCCGCAAAAGATCCTTTCATCGTGATGATAAAATTGATGAAAATTATTAATGACAGGTGAGAGAAATTTCTTAAAGTAGAGCAGGACGTTTTGTCCTCTACTATGGTGTTAGTTTCTGGACTGGTATATGATTCCCTGAATGGGAATGAAGCGCAATCTTACGCTTTCTCTCATCAGGCATACCAACGAAATAATTAATGTTTTCATTAATACCGGGACGGAAGTATATTTTAAGAAGAGTCCAGTAGCTATAATAGCACAGTGTGTGGTGGTTTTTTGTAGTCCTCCCAGAAAAGCACCCCTTTTTTGCTCGTCCGGCTTGGTCTGGAGTAAATTATTATTATTGAGAAAATGATTTTTCCTTCCAATGGCGAAAAGGGGATTTGTTCGGTTGGTTAATAATGTACCGAAAACTGGGAATCATTGTTTTCAGGAAATAATGAGAGGAAAACACAACTACTATAGTAGACGTGGGTGGCAAAAACATAAAAGCAAACAAAATATTAATTTAGATCCGACCGTCAAATTTGCCGTCGACATTATCTTTATCGCATCGATTTTGTTATTTTTGTTGTTGAAATGGATACCATTAAGTTTACCCCGTTTGACCGGGAGTCAATTTCTAAATATGGGTCGTAATTAAATGTTGGAATAATTAATGATTTGTGATACGCTTTTGTTTTGGGAATAGTCAAAATCGGTGGGATTTATAGAATTTGATATTTGAAAGGGTAATTTCCTTTCTAGTGGGATGACAGCTAAAATTATTTTTTTTTATTTGACAATATGTATCATTGAACATACTTACGTGCGCCACTGCCAGCTACAACATTAAATAAAGATCGCTCTAAAATTGAAAAATATAGTGTTTGCTAAATGGATTTTTGCGTTCTATTGGTTTTTTTCTTAACAGCTGACACTTTGAAAATGTGAAAAGCTGACAAAATTGGAACGTATTTGAAACGCCACCACCATCTAAATACTATACTTTATTTATCTATCTATCTATCTATCTAAATACAAAGTGTTTTCTGGAAATTTATTGATATTAGCCTTACTCATCACTTTTGTAATTTTCATTGATACCAAAATTAGCCTGCCCCCATAGTGAACAAAAAGGCTACGCCCATGTAAATGACTGACAATTTGGAAAAATAAAAGCCATTTGGTTGTCGAGTTGACAGCTCAATGACCAAACTTGTGCGCTGTCTCAGACGGGTGGGTGTAGAGAGGTAAATGCATCTTCTAGTCACACACGTACACGTACGCTCATGTAGTACACAAGGAGGAAACTTTTTTAGCTACCTATTCCCATGACAGGGACAGATTTAGCCTCCAACGTGCCCCTGGGCTATAGCCAAATTCGTTAAACTTGAAAGTAGAAGTAGTCGTATGCAGATGGTAGGCAAAATGTTAGTGGGCGTATGTGCTTATGACACTGCCGATGCATTTTGTTTGCTTGAAAATAATGTTGCTTCCAGGAGCAGAGGTCCAGGAGGTCGTACCGAAAAAAGTGTATTCTGGTTTGGTTTTTGTCAGAAACTCCAATTTTACGTAAGCTTACGCCGTTTCGCAGTTTTCGTTGTCTAGTGCAATTAATTCGGTGAAAAAGATAGCCAAAAAAATTTCAAGAATGCAAGATCGCATTGAAATCATTCAGCAAAAGTAATTCAACGCCTAAAAAGTGCTAAATTTTGGAATTTTTTTTAATGTTTTTTAAATTTTTGTTTGGCAGTGGAATTTAATATCAAAGCGAGTCTTTGAAAATGTAGTATTTTGGCAATGGTTGATTAGGTGCAGTGGCGTAACGTACGGTGTTCCCCCAATCCACAGGGGCCCCCAAAGCCGCGATATTAACGATTACTTTTCTTTGATACAGTTTTTTTCTTACTGTTTTTAAAGACATTACTTTCTATTAGTCCGCAACAAAAATCTGCATGTCCACTAATCAGGGGATCGAAATGGCTGTAGAGGATTTTTTCTTGCTCTTTCTAACTAGTGCAACTAATTCGGTATAGTATATACTATTCGGGTCGGTCGGTCAAGGAAGCATCTCCGACCATATAAAAAGTATACATATATGATCTGATCAGCATGACGGAGTCGATTGGGCGATGTCCGTCTGTCTGTCTGTACGTCTGTCCGTCTATTGCGACGTGTTTTACTCGGCCAATTTATAAGCTATGAAGCTGAAATTTTGCACAAATGTTGCTGCAGGCAGTTTGTATGCTTCAATCGGTGAAATCGGACAATTGGATCATGGGGCTGCCATACAAACACAACCCCCCAAACTAGTTTCTTCTAAGAAAAACTTTTTTATTTGTGCAATAATTTCAACCAAAATTCACACAAATGTATTTCTATTGATAACACAAGACACATGTAAGAATGGATCAAATCGGACCATGGGGTCATGGGGCTGCCATACAAACCCAACCCCCCATTTTGCTTCTCCTAAGAAACATTTTTTACACCAATTTCACAAAACCTTGAACTATAATGTATCTTTATCAAACCAACAAAAACGGTCAAAACAAATGGAATCGTACTATGGGGCCATGCTCCCGCATCTCCCAATAAAATTTTCTGAGTAAATATTTTTATTTGCCCACTTATTTCAACCAAAACCCCCACACAAATATTGTTTTGTCGACGCAACGGAACTTTTTCTAAGACGCTAGGAAAATAATGTGGAAGAGGGAGGTGGGTGATTAAATACAAGTCGTAGGTACGTTCGAAAAGCCCGAAGAGAGCGAAGGGTATCCAAATTTCGGCCGCGCCCGAAATTAGCCTCGGTCTCGTTTTACTGAAGCTCCTTTATTTTTTTATTTACAGCTTTCCAATCGAGAATTTCTTGAAGGTATTAATCCTTAAATTATTGGCACTCAAAATGTTGCCATCTGCGCCCGTGCTAATTAAAATATGAGTTTGTTTTATCTGCTATCTTTGTGTCTAATTAAGATAGGCTTAAGTCTTTTTTGTTGCAAATTTAATCATCGCGATTTCCAACGAGTGTGGTTTTTGTGCATTCCTGAGTTTCGTTCCTTCTACGCACAAAGTTTCACACTGAATTTTTTTTAAAGTTGTACATATTTCCAAGGATTTACATTTTCAGTGAAATTTGTACTCTAACGGTACATCTCATTTTTCAGTGGAGGAGCTCCTCAGCAGCGTCTCGAAATTTTTAATTTTGCGGCTTGCTTGAACCTAAATATGTTGGTTAACTGCCTCGTGCCACCTTCTCTGTTAGACACCCCAGTTCTTGAAGATCTTCTTGAAACTTTCACTCATCCAGAAAATATAACATATTCTCCAAGTGTCCGTCAATTTTTTAATCAGTTAGGCTTTAAATTTTTTTCGGCTTTCTATCGTTAAGTTAAGTAAGAATCGTTAAGCCCCAAAATGACACGTTCGTAAATACTGAAAATTTGATATTCATTTACATGTGTGCGATATAGGAGGGCGCTTCGGTGAGATTCTGCTCCGGGCACCAAAATTCCTTCGCACGGCTCTGGCATCTCTTGAAGGTTTTTGAGTAAAATCGATCCATTTAGTTCTTTGAGTATTTGACTTTTGAAAAGAAAGTGACTGCTGCGTCAAGTAAAATGTTTTCGCGACGTTTATATATACAGGGTGTCCCGCATTGGGTGGTCAATACTGTAAGGGTTGATAGCGCAACTTGTTTCAGCAAGAAAATTCCCAATACAATCGGAATTTTTTTTACCGTTACCTTGTTATCGCTCTCTTTGTGAAAGTCATCGAAAATCGTGACTTGTCAGCTAAATCGTAATTTGCAGCACTCCTGATGACTAAATCCAAGATTTGATTTCAGTTTCAGAAACTACATAAAATTTCACAAAAACTGAAGTTTTTCCTGTTGCCAACATTATCGGCACTTTCAAGATACAGTTACTCAAACTTAACAGAAATTTTAAAATAGATTTTTCATCGAAAATTCAAACAGTAATTGCATAACGGTGCTTTATACGTACAACTCTGCAAAGTTGATAAAAGTTGCTTCAACATGTTGGCTTTCCAACGGTATATCACTTTTCCTATTTACATTGCAGAATTTTAGGTAAACACGCATTGAATGGTAAAATCATGGCTTGAGTGGAATCGTTAATAATTTTCCCTTGACTCGAAAAAAGACATACAAAGGCAATTATAATTCGGGATAGAATCTCGCTACATTATTTTGACCAGAACTGTAAGATATTTGAAATTTGGTACATTGTTTGGCAAATGCAACGGTACTTATAACGGTTAAAATCTAATATTTGCTATTTATGGCAGATAAACGGGTGCCTGCTCATAATGCGAGACCTATCATAGAATATTTGGAAAACGAATTTCCCGGAAAGTCGATTGGCAGATTTGGGACAGTTGCGTGGCCTGCGAGAAGTCCCGACCTTACTCCCCTAGATTTTTATTTATGGGGTAACTTAAAAAGCAATGTCTATTCTGAACCGATTACCTCCCGGGAACAGCTGCTGCAGCGAATTAATGATGCTTGTGACAACATCAAGGAAACCCCTCCTGAAATCCTTCGGGACGTTTCTTCCATGCGCCGAAGGTGTCGAGTCTGCATACAAAATGGAGGAGGCCAATTCCAGCAGCATTATTCCAATTCATCAAACAGACCCATTTAATCAGTTAATATTTTTAGTTTATTGGTTCTTTCTCATATTCAAAACTTTATTTTAATTTTTATTTAACAAATTTTCAAAATTGCGATAGTAAAATATAAAAAATAAATGAATAAAATTTCAGTTTAAATAATCCGATAAGAAAATAATTTTCTTGTTTTTTTTATATCCAATATGTGTAATTCTAAAATCCCGCAATGTAAATATGAAAAGTGATATACCGTTGGAAAGCCAACATGTTGAAGCAACTTTTATCAACTTTGCAGAATTGTACGTATAAAGCACCATTATGAAATTACTGTTTGAATTTTCGATGAGAAATCTATTTTAAAATTTCTATTAAGTTTGAGTAACTGTATCTTGAAAGTGCCGATAATGTTGGCAACAGGAAAAACTTCAGTTTTTGTGAAATTTTATGTAGTTTCTGAAAAATGAAATCAAATCTTGGATTAAGTCATCAGGAGCGCTGCAAATTACGATTTTGCGTGACAAGTCACGATTTTTGATGACTTTCACAAAAAGAGCGATAACAAGGTAACGGTAAAAAAAATTCAGATTGTATTGGTAATTTTCTGGCTGAAACAAGTTGCGCTATCAACCCTTACAATATTGACCACCCAATGCGGGACACCCTGTATAAAGGGATATCTGTGAATCTTTCGACCCAAAGATCGTTCAATAAGGTTCAAGTTAGGAGCTCTTTTTGTAACTAGGACTTAGGAAATAAGGAAACAAATGCTTGCCGATATACTCTCCTATTCATATAATGGATCAACCTCTGCATAACGCATTTATGTTGGGTGGAGCTCCACTACGAATTGGATTCGATTTAATTCAAGATGTGGAAGTGGATACGCCAACGACTGGCTTTAGTTTAACTTGCCCATAGGCTGAAATTTCAATTTTCATTAAAAAAAAGGAAACAAAAACCAGACCGAGGCTAATTTCGGGCGCGCCCAACACTTGAATACCCGTCACATTTGAATAAAATTTAACCCCTTTGTAGCGTTAAGAATTTCTACCGCAGCCCTATGTTTCGATTCCATCTCTTTCTGGATGCGTCGAGGCAAATCCAGGTACACACTTGGTACTTGGATGAATTTTGGTTAAGATTCAAAAAGAAAAAAAGTTTTTCTTACAAGAACCTAATATTTGGGGGATGGTTTGTATGACAGCCCTATGATGTAATGTTCCGATTCCATCCATTCCTAGATATGTTTTGAGGCTTTACTAGGAACTCATTTAGGTGAAGTTTTGCTTAGAAGCACCTAATTTCCAGGGGTTGGTTTCTATGATAGGCTATGCCGTAATGTTGCGATTTCATCCGTTCCTGGATATTTTTTGAGGCTTTAATAGGAGCACATTTGGGTAAATTTTGGTTACGGCCGGATTAAAATAGAAAAAGTTTTTTCTTAGAAGAACTTAATTTTCAGGGATTGGTTTGCATGGCAGCCCTATGACGTAATGTTCCGATTCCATCCGTTCCTAGATATATTTTGCGGCTTTACTAGGAACACACTTGTGTGAAGTTTGGTTAAGATTGGTATATGAAGGAAAAAGGTTTTTCTTTGAAGAACCTAATTTTCAGGGGCAGCCCCATGACCCCATGGTCCGATTCCATTCGTTCCGACATATATGCAGCCTACACTAAAACGAAATTTGTGTTCAAAATTGCAGCCCAGGGACTAGTTTGCGTTGCAACAGACGGACAGACGGACACCGCTCAATCGATTTCTCTTGTTACACTGATCAATAATATATATACTTTAAAGGAACATTATACCCTCGCATTAAGAATTTTCTTGTTCTTGTTATCGTTTTCTTGTTCTTGTTATCGACACTAGCGACACTTCTAACCGTCCGCAATAAAGCGGACATATAGCGGAAAATATCGGAAACACAAAAGTTCTCCCTATGAGAACGGATAGCAGAACATGCCACTTTATATAGTCGTAGGGGTTTCCTTATGTGCGTTGCAAATTTAATGACAACGTTAATAAGCCCTTTCACACACATAGTGACGGGTATAAAAAATGGGTTGCAAGCACTATATATTTCCTATCCGCACATGTACGGAAATTTTGGACCACACCGAGATTCGATCTCCGGACCTGTATATTACTAGCATCTTAGAGTGTGACTCAACCAAGTGAGCCACAGAGCGTGGTATATGAAGGCGATAAAAGCACGTCCCGTTATAATAAAAAATAAAAATTATTTTAGCCTTTGTCTGAAATCTTTGGAGTAGTACGACTAGACAGGATTCTGTCAAAACTGAGAGTGTGGCTTAAATGAATTACTTCCTTGGAGACGATCCACACTCACTCACAATGATTATGACATATTATGACTGAAGACATCTTTCATTTTTCCCAATTTTGGGAGGCTTGTGGGCAAGGACTCGTGTCCAACATTAAATCAAGGTCCAGGAGTTAGTTTATTGTTATACCACTATACTGCTATATAACGAAAATGCTTTCTATTCCTAGTGTATCATAATTACTCGCTGCTTCTAGCAGAAGGATAAGTCCCGACTGTTGCAGGCTGAGTCATATTACAAAATGAGGTTAGGTTGCGATTAAACGAAATTAATTATTCTAACTTAAAAAAAATTACAAGTGGTAAAATATATTCTTTTTTCTAAATACAGTTTTCCAAATACTACATCTTTCACGGAATTTGAAACCTCGAAGTTATTTAGGAACAGAATTGATTTTCAAACAAAATTAACTGATTTGTATCGATTCCTAGAACAATTTGAATTTGTTTGACACAAATTCCAAATGTGAAAAAATCGGTATTAGTGACGACACAGTTCAAAAATGTTCATAGGATAAGCTCAGTCACCTGCGCACAACGTAATCTTTAGTACGTAATTTGTGGCCTATTCACTCGGACTTCAGTACTGGTTACCAGTTTTCTTCAACAACGGTACCAAACTCCGTGCACCGGCACTCGCAGGTTTTTCAGTAGGGTTTCAATACCGGCGCGGTGAAATACCACCTTTCCCGTGCCGGTTGGGTCAGCTTTCACAGCGCGTAACGCTTCAGCACTAAACTATTATTTCATTTATGGGGATTGGGCATTTATGGGACTGGTTACTCGTAAGATTTAAGTTTTGAAATAAAGCGAAGCGAAGAGTTTGCGGAATCTGATTATGTTATTAACCCGGGAACACTAACCTTAATTTTAGGCGCTTGTTACTAACCATGAGTCTTTTTGACTCACTATGAGATTTTCGTTACACAAAATGGGGGAGTGTGAGTAAAAATCATAGACAACAAAGGAAAACAATTAAGAATAATTTAATTCATAGAAAATTCTTTATTAACCAAAAATAAAAATAACAAATCATTGACTTTCACAGCCATAAAAATGAGCTATGTGATTTTAACAGCCTCAACAAATGAACGATCATAATGCTATACATTTACGATTCCGATTGATTGCACTGGAAACATATTTTTTTTGTATGTTCACCGCATACAGGAACACTGCATTTAGCACAAAATGTGTTTGTCTTCCTTCTTATTTTGTAATTGCAGAATTGACAGTAAGCGAATCTGACTCACTGGCTTGCAGGAAAACACTTATATCTACTCACTACGAAAACAAAATCGACCACTCACAATGAAATTCGATACAAAACTAGTTTCTCGAGGAATACATAAGTAGCGCGACACAGTGTGCGTACGGCCCTTTCAAGGGCAAGTGAAAAACTTTTATATGTGAGCCAAAATGACTCACATTAGTGTTTTGTGCCGTTCCAGAAGCCAAACTCGCATTTTTACGTTTTCAAACGGCTTAGAGCACTTTATTATGCAGTCTAGTACATCGCTAAGTAAAAAAATTCTGGGATCATCGACCAGGGAAGGCGCCTGCCCCCAAACCCCCCTCTGCCTACGCCCATGACTACAGTGGCTCTAATTAAGCTGCCTTTTTATTGATATATAACAACATAAGTTCGGAACAACAATGGAATAAAATCTTATGTTAAACATAAGACAACTGAAACCTGTAGCGGTTGTTTGGGCGCCAAATTTTGACAAGTTTGCTGGCGGCAAACACGTAAACCTAGTACATACTACCAAAAGACATTTTTTTTTCTCAGATTTTTATTCCTTTTTCAGAACGTTATAATTTAATGGAAAATATGAAAGTTTTAGAATTATGCCGCCTCTACAAGTTTGCCTCCTTGGGCAGTTGCCTAGGTTGCCCAGGAAATCCGGCTCCGACTTAGTATTCCTTGAACTGAGCCGCCATTTTGTCATATGATACCATTTGCACATCATATCAGCGTGTAAATGAGAAACACGCTATTTATTCATTCATTGCACACATGTACTCGTATGTCTTACTTTAGGACCCATGAACAAAAAGAGGCGACATCTGTTTGACGAACATAAGCGACGACGTAAAGAAAAACTCCCCATCTGCAAGACGACGAAGCTGAATACTTTGAATTAATATGCATCCATTTTTATATCATTTAAAAAAGGAAAAACTATTTAAAACACTTTCGGAAGAAATTTTTTAATTAAAAGGAAATATCTCTGATCACCTCGTCAAAGTTGTATTTAAAACGAGAACGAAATGAAACTTGAAATTCTATGAGGTTGAAAACTTACGTCGTCCTGACACTTTTTCATAGTCGTCTTCGTCGGAAATCGCATCTCGTTTTTATCAAAAAAGCGTAAAAGATACATTAGCACAGATTGCCAAAGCGAACGTAAAAGAGGCGAGGCACCCTAGCTGGTGTAAGGTGCACCATTCGTGCCAGGTAACAGTATGCAAGGACGAATTAAATATCCCTTCGAGAAAGGCGAAAGTTTTTTTTTTATCCGTATTCATATCATCAATCAGAAAAGTAATAAATTATAAATACATATTTGCACACACACTCACTCTTTCAAAGTACACACATCATGTCCGGGTTTCTCTTGCCGGTAAAACAAATTCAAACAAACATTGAAGGCGAGCAGAGCAAGGGTTGTGCGAAACTATGTTCACAGGAAATTTGGTATCCTGTTTGCAAGTTCTAATGTGCAGAAATAAGCATATACGGAGAGTGATGTATTTGTGCTGTTAACTGCACATGTGTTTGGTAAAGTATGCGTCTAGTTGCATTTCTATTCAGCCGAAATGAAAAGGAATTTTCAGGAGTTGCATTCATTGAATGCAAGCGCAAGGATATTCCATATTCGTTTCGAAATTGGAAATACATACTTGCTTGCATAATGATATGAAACAAACTCGCGCGCTGAGTTTGGGAAATATTTCCCACTGTTTGGATTTCAAAAGTGAAATTTTGGAATTCATTTGAATGTAATAAAACAGAGAGGTACCGTTGATGTTCACAGTACAATGACTCTCATTAGGAGAGTATTTTTGTTGGGAGGCTATTGAAAAGTTTGTTCGTTTTTAATAATCGGTTATGTATCATAATGTGATCTTAAAAAAAACTTAAAATCAAAAGTTTTTATTATATGTAAAAATGCTAAAGCTGGCATAGATATAAAGAGGTACACACATTTGTGATTATGACATACGTTTGTGTGAGAATTGGTTGCAGATTCTCAATTCTGACATTTACAAGCATTCGCACGATATCTTAATATCTTTATAATCGTATTTTCTTGGTAGAAATGTAAACAATCTTTTTAGTTTTAAGTTTGTAGATCCATTACACTAGGAAATAATTTTAACGGGAAAGTCTTAAAATGTTAAAAACGCGCTTAAAGTTTTTGCTGACCGGAGATAGGGAAATAGAGAGCATCAAATTAATAGCTGCATGGAGTTCATTAAATTTCAATTGTGTTTTTTTAACATTTATAGGAAGGAAGTGGAAGCTGTAATTACCGATATAATATTGTAAGTGTAAGTGATTTAGGCCATTCCTGAAATCTTGAATTAGAAAAACAACCCAAACCAAATATACTCGGCTATGAAATTTGTTGTTTACCTAATCATAGGTGTTGGCAACACTGCCCATTTTTGTATCAAGTATGTATCTGTCATTTAGCTCAGTCTCGCTCTGTTCGCCCTTCAGGCAACTTGTACTAATTAAGAACACTTTGACGAATAAATAAGCTGTAAATCATCATCTCGCTATTTCACTCGGCAAATACAAAAGTGGCGACGAGGAAGTGAAAGTTTTTCTTTTTATCGGTCTAATCGCGACATAAATCGGAAAATCATGGATCCAGTCGAAGTGCGCTCATTTTTTGAAAGCATTCAACAACAACGTGAGCAGGACAACGCGGCGCACAGTGGGGCGGTAGAGGCAAAAATTCAAAAAATTTATGCTATTTGAGAGCTTTTGTGAATGACTTATCGCATAGTAAACATTTTGAAGTTTCTTTCTACAAAAAATTTTGGACCGATATCTGTCACAGTAAGAGATCAGTGGCTCTCAAAGTGTAGACAATTGATTTTGCAGCCTTAAGCACATTTTTTCATAATCAAGTTTCAATGAAAACGCTGACGATAAATTCTCATACAGCTTTGCTTTATGATTATATTTTAAATTTTTAGGTTATAATAAATATGGTAGCATAAAAAAAAGTAAAAAAAAATTGGGAAAACAATAAAATTTAATTTTTTATTATTGAAGGTCAAATTGACCCAAACTGGACTTTTCACATTGAGTTTTCGCTATATTCGGAAATAAATCGGGAATCAGCGTTCATCAAGCGAATAGACTTCAACAATGGACCATCAAACTGCTTGCCTACGACTTTGAGTTGAAGTTTATCTCTACCAATAGTTTTGGCCACGCAGACGTGTTATCGCGACTCATTAGCAATACAGTCAATCCTTCAGAAGATTACGTCATCGCAGCAATTGAATTCGAATCGGAGATTAAACAAATTTTGAATGATTCACACGACAAGATGCCGATTACGAGCAAAATGATTACGTATGAAACAAATAAGGACAAATTATTGGAACAAATTGTTACATCATAACTGAAGGATGGCCTGCAATCTGCAACGACAGTGAGTTAAAACCATATTTTTCTATAAAAGATAGCATAAGCATAGTCGAGGGATGTTTAATGCTTGGCTAACGCATCATAGTTCCAGCTATTTATCGCAAGCGCATACTCAAGGAAGTACATCGAGGACATCCTGGAATAAGCCGAACAAAAGCGATTGCTCGAAACTATGTTTATTGGGCAAATATCGACTCCGATATTGAGAATTTGATAAAAAGCTGCAGCTTCCAAATTACCTATACCAAAACGAATTTCCACCCCTTGCCAAGACCATCAGCTCCGTGGGAGCGTCTACATATTGATTACGCAGGACCGTTGGATTCCTACTACTATCTTGTGGTCGTCGACGCGTTTTCGAAATGGCCAGAAATTATCCAAACGAAATCAATTACAACGTCACAAACAATTTCACACTAAAAGGAAATTTTTGCTAGATTTGGACTACCAAAAACTATAGTATCTGACAATGGTACTCAATTTACTAGCGACCAATTTCAAAATTTCTTGTCCGAGCGAGGTATTCAGCACTTACGTTCAAGCCCTTACTACCCTATGTCGAATGGCCAAGCCGAGAGGTTCGTAGATACTTTCAAAAGGTCGCTACGCAAACTTAACGGGGAAGGAGTAAATACGGAAAATCTACAAGTATTTTTGGAAATTTATCGATCTACGCTTAATAAGCAAAACGAAAATAATAAGTCACCAGCCGAGGTTTTGATTGGAAGAAATCTCAGACTCAAACTTGATCTGCTCCGACCATCACCAAGTGCGAAACCCCTCGAACCAATCGACCATGGCACAAAGCGAAAATCGTTCAACAGTCAAGAACTCGTGTACGTCAGCGTGTATAAAAGCAACAATCACTTTCAGTGGGTCCAAGGAAAGATCATTGAACGCATTGGCAATGTACTCTACAACGTACGACTTCAATCCGGTAGACTCATACGCGCTCACGGCAACCAAATAAAAATACGTTATCCTTCAGACGCAACTTTGGAATCAACTAATGTTCCTAATGAAAGGCGCCTAGCTGAGGCATTTGGTCTACTCGAAGGCATTCAACGCAACAATCCAGCAATAGTTGCAGTACAACCGGCATCAACGATTTCATCATCATCCACAGCTCAGTTACGACCGGAATCTGCAACAGGTATGCATCATGATGAGGAATTGCAACAAGCTGAGCCTGAGAATCGTCAAGTGGATTTTATGCCACGCACTAGGCCGAAGCGTCACCGAAAACTAGTGGACCGGTATACACCAGCCTAAATTTTCAGAATTTATAAAATAATCTATTTTCATACTAAAAAGGGGAGGTGTTGGCAACACTGCCCATTTTTGTATCAAGTATGTATCTGTCATTTATCTCAGTCTCGCTCTGTTCGTCCTTCAGGCAACTTGTACTAATTAAGAACACTTTGACGAATAAATAAGCTGTAAATCATCATCTCGCTATTTCACTCGGCAAATACAATAATAGGTAAACGAAATTGATAAATTTGAATGTAAATCGCGTAGGAATATGTTAAATGTAACAACGTCCCAAAACACTATGCCACGAATCATCATGCCAACATCATATCATCCATACAATAAATATCCAACACAATCTACCGATAACGGTAGCCCGCAAGTATCGATCTATATAACTTACACCTGATGGGTCGCGCGACTATAAAAGGCGAGCGACAACCACGAGTCAACAGCATTCTAGTTTTGGCATCGAAGCATCAGCGCGCATAACAAGCAAGATTAGTCCCGTTAACAAAGATTGTATCGAATGACTTCAAATAATAGATCATTTGGACCTTATGTCAATTTTTTTTAATCATTATATCAAAATAAAATTATCATTAATTATAAATAAGTGCAGATCGATGGTTTTACTTACTTAAAACTAAAAAAAATAAAAATAAAAACCAAAAATAATGTTACATCATGAATTCAAGGAATATCTCTATAATTTCTTCTAATAACCAATTTTGATTTATGTAATTATTTTCCATATTTGAAATTTAATTGTCTCTCCATTAGACTGATTATAAAATTCCATAAATTTTCCAATACGCGTGAAGCCAACATTCCCATTTCGTTGGCCTGACGCCATGTCAGTCAGTCAGTCAGCCAGCCATTTATATAACTGAAAATTCCCAATCCCTTTTTTTTTCTCGTGCGCTTATCCTCGAAACGTTTCATATTAATATCCAATCTACATTTATAACTTCAAATGGACCGGGGCACAAAAATGAAAACAATATCCATTGTAAAAATCATTTAATTATTAATTTACACTTCTTCTGATCGCAGAAAGAGAGTGAGCCCTGAAATGCGCTCATGTAAGCCAGTAAAAACAAAGCTACGCGATGCGATTGTCAGCATTGATACCCAACGGATAGTGGTATAGTATAGCGTCATCGTACCGTTGTAATCACAGCTTGTGTCTGTCCTTATAGAAACATTGAACCAGAGTGAGTGCTATACAAGAGTCGACGACGTGACACGAAGGGACGAGTGTTTGGTTCCCAATCCATACTTTACCCAGCTTCATTGAAAAATCAGCATCTGAAATACCCGCTTAAACTCTATAGAATATTGCCTTCAATTTATCTGAACAGGGAAAGGACTGTGACTGAATTAAGCTCCGGGAGAAAAAAAGAGAACATTCACACGGATCAAAAATAAGTGAAATTCGCAAAATAAAACAAAAGCGTGTGCTCGCTTTGCTTTTTCGTGCTGGCTGATGGATTAATAAAAACAGAAATTGAAATATGAATAAATAAATAAGTTCGCTCCGGTGGTAAAAAAGAAAAAAGTTGAGGGGAAGGAGGGCGGGGACGAACCTTGTGAGCTCTGTTGTCAAAAAGAGCTTCAATACGGTGGGATGTTGCTGCATAGACTTTTCACTTAGCATATTGTTGTCCGGGTCCGCTCAACGTGTTAAAGAGCACTCTTATACTAAAAATTATATGTTTAGTAATACAAAGGACAGACAACCGACGCTGACATATTCAGGTGGCGAATTTTGACAGCATATCCTGCTTTTGAAATAGGACGAGCGGCCGCGGGCGAAAGGCATAATACGAAATAAAAGCCTCCATGTCCGCGTGGTTAACCGATACACGAACAAGAACCACCACCACGGCTGACGTCACATCATATCACATTACACGTTGAATTTCGCGGCAGAGTCGTATCGCGCCGCAACTCCATTGTGTAGCATCATCATGAGTACAACATCATGAAACTTCTATTTAATGGAATTTAATTATTTATTTAAAATTCCTGAAAGCCATCATCAAATATCACCTCAGAGAGAAGTCGACGCCGCACACGACGTATATAGAGCGAGAGCATTGTTGGTGCGAGGATTGAGAGTGAGGCGGAGTAGAGTATGATGATAAGCCACTAGAAAATGTACTATGGTACATATGCATGTAGCAAGGACTCAACTTTCAGGACAGCTAATATTCACCGCACGCTACCAAACGGACCACCTGATTCTGAATTCTATCAGAACAACTCCATATTTTGGCACACAACACACCCCAAAATAAAAACCTCCCAAAAACTTTATCCGGCAGCACAACTAGTATATACCTACACCCTACAAAGCTCTCCTTCTGTGTCCCGATGGACTCAATTCCGGAGCATAAGGATTTAGGCAATATTGTTTTTGTGGCCGCCGGTGGTTACAACCAAAAGCGTTGAGGATTAGTAACGCGCAGTGGAAGATGAAGTTTCAAGCTTGTATAGCGCGATTCTGTGAAATGGACACACGATCCTATATAGCGAAAGAGAGGCCGCCATCGCCCATCATAGGGCGGCGAGTGTTGTTTTTAGTCCGGGAATATTAACGCACACAGGATTCATTAGGTCGAAAGGATCTTTACATGGCAAAGTGAGTTAATTAAAATACAATCGATGGACGCGCGGACACGGTATGGGTCATCGTATACAAAAAGAGGCCTAGCCGAACAGTTCATTTCGTAGGCCTAGGCCACACATAGGCTGTGTGCCAGTGTGTCCACAACCAGTTGAATAATTAAGGCTCCGCCGTTTTTGGTCCATTGTTCACCCGGAACGGTTGAGTGACGATGAAATGAAGGAGCAGGGCTGATGTTTATCAATTCAAATCGGTTTCGCAAGCTTGATTGGAAAAGTCTTTAAATCAACAGAAAATACCAAAGGGATTAGTGAGACGATAGCGGAAAGGATGGTCGGGGAGCTATTATCCTAATGAAAGGAGATGGGATTGGAGTAATGAATGTGGAGATATTTTGCGGTTCTGAGTATGTACGGAGCGTATTCGCAAAGGTATAGAGATTTACTCGGCAAGTGCATTTCCTTGGGAACGGGGTTTCCGGTTTTCCTCCTGAATGCAATATGGATACCTACGCACATCCGCAAAAAAAAACATGAATGCGAATTGAGTTTAACTCTGTAAAGTAGATGTTCCCTACGTGGCACAGGTGAAACTGGCAGCTCTATGTTGGATCGTGTTATCGCCGAGACAGCATTGATGTCAATGCGGTAAGTCATACTCCAGTAAACTAGGCGTACCCTTACTCAATCCTCTGCCGCACTGAGCGAAACATACGAGTATGAGCGAAAATAACAGAAAAATGCTACTTCTCTATCCACTACTCGACACTTATACCGTTTCGATACATTCTGAAGCTCGTGCTTTCTGTATGGAACTTCCTACGTCTCACGCGATATCTTCGAAACACTGAAACTTCATAAAACCTTTAACAGGTAAACTAATGTAGATTTAACCTTAAAGCGGGCGCGCGGGCGGTAATTTACCGCCCTGATCATCTAAACACGCAAAGCTTTTCTCCCGTTGGCCGGATCCTGGTGGGAGAAGTATGTATTCTTAAGTCATACTGTTATACATACGATACAATAAAATATTGGGTAAATTTTACCATCCATACCTTTCCAGCGGTCATCAAACGTTCGGGGATGGTATATTTATACCCTATACCCATAAGATGGTATAGGGTATATTGTTTTTGTTACGACGATTTATGTAACACCTCAAAGGAGCCACCTGAGGTATGGCAAAGTATATATATAAATGATCAGGGTCGGTCCCTGATTCGAATAAGCCATGTCCGTCTGTCTGTCTGTCTGTCTGTCTGTCTGTCTGTCCGTCCGTGTGTCTGTCAGTTCGCACGATAACTCCCGAAATAATGGAGCTAGCGTTTTGAAATTTCGGTCAGATGATTGCTTTGATAAAAGCTTGGATGGTATTGAAAATGGGCCAAATCGGATCAAGGGTTCCCCTACCTCCCATACAAATGACCCCTCCGTGATAGTGTAATTCGGCAATATTTTTCGACAGAATGTCGCTAGGAACCTGAAATTTTCATCAATGCCTAATTGTGACATATGCTTGAAGTTAGTGGAAAGTGAAGAAGGTCTGCCTTCCCCTACCCCTACATCCCCTACAAAGCAATATTCCGCCATATCTTTTGATACAATGTCCCGAAAAACTTGAAATTTATCGCAAATGATAGCTACTGGATGCCGTTATAAAATATTAAAGATGTGCGAGATTTAGCCCATCTACCCCTCCCCCCTTAAAAAAAATTAAATTGAATATTTTCGGTTTTACGCGCATTCTAGGTCTGTACATGGGTATAGGGTATACAGTCATCGTGCTATTCGCACGATTAGAACTCGGTCTCGTTTGGTATATAGTTGTGTTCAAAATGTGTGTGCTCTGTATAATATCACTGAAGTGACGTGCTTCGCTAAAACTGCAGAACTTGTTTCATTGCTCACCAGATAATAGTTATTATGATGATAACTTATTTGGGACATACTCTACTTTCAATTTACCATAATTATGAGAATGGATGTTGGACGGTCGAACGCAAATGGAGGGGAAAATATGAGGGCGGTAAATTACCGCCGCGCGCCCGATTATGTTACAAAATGATGCGCGCCCGCTTGAAGGTTAAGGAGGGCTTTGGCTGATGCATGTTTCCATAGGCACTGTGACCGTTCATTGCCAATGAAAATTGGTTGGATGAACTCGTCTAACCGACTTCTTTCGATGAAACCATTTGGCTGACCTGGGTTATGAGAGGCGATGCTCTCTTCCAGGAGGAAGCATGTTGGGTGGCACATCGATTCTTCGTTACAATCCACAGAGAATGAAGAATACCGTTTCTTTTTCGACATCACAGAAACTACAGCTGAAGTGAAAAGCCCAAAAATCTAGATCTAGATATACACGTTGCTTTTGAGCGAGTAGTTGGCACTCAGTTATCTTGTTTCTGCTTGTGCAGAGAGAAATGGATGGACGCTCTCATTGCTAGCTCGTTCCGTTAAATGCCCGAGTGCCACGGCTATCAGTAAAGTAAAAAGGAAATCTATGGTTATGAATTGCGGTGATTGCATCTGCTGATTTTCCATTTGGTGACGTTGTGGTGCCTAGAGAGGAGCTCCAAAGGCTAGTCGACTTTTGTACAAAGTCCAATGGGCAATACATTTTTGGCTGCGCCCATCGCACTGTTTTGGCGAACCAGTGATGAGACTTATAGAGGCAGGCCTCTGTAAGCAAGTGTACATTTTTTATAAGTGATGTAGGCCCAACTTTGTAACTACATCTAGAAGACAGGTACTAGACCTTACTCTTGTTAGCAGAGCTATATCGGATATTATAACTGACTGGAGAGTTTCGGATAAAGAATCTAACTCCGAACAGCCGCACATTGAAATCGATATTCCATTGAGCTTCGATCATTCTCATTTCGCCCTAAGAAGACAACTGATCAACTTTTGAATTCCGTTGACACGACTGCTGGTGAATTAGAGTTCGCTACCGAACAACCGAATGAGGTGTTAATAGCCTCTTACAAGGAAAGTTCTAAGACATGTGGCATCAGTTCAGCACGAAGAATCCCCTGGTGGAACGAGGGACTGGCGCGATAGAGGTCGCTAGTCAGGAGATAATTCAACAGGGTTAAACGTTCTAATATCTGGAACGAATATAGACATAGAGATTCGCTAAATGAGTAAAATCTACTGATCAGTAGAAGGAAGCACTGCAAAGGCATTCAGTCATTACCGGCTCGTATCCATACGACCTTATCAAACGAGTATAACAACGGCATTGGTCAACTCAAGAAACAAGACGAATTCTTTACGAAGAATCTTGGAGAGAGTATCCCGTCCTCCATTTGAGCTGAACCCTACTTGTTTTTTCCTTCAGCTGAACATCGGGTCTCTTTAAAGAGGTTTACATGTCTCTCAAAGGAAATATTCTTCAGTGAAAAGATCAAATGGGCGGCGGGGTTATTCGAACTTTTCGAATCTCCCGCTCTACCGCCAAACAGAATGATATAATAATTTCACTGGAAGCCATATTCAGAGAAAGCTACTCCTTGGCCTATATTCCATGCTCATGGCGAGCGGTGAACGTTGTGTTGTATCAAAAAAAAAAAAAACGCCATTAAGCTAGAGGAGCTCGCTAAATCTTATAGGACGATGAGTCTATCATAGTTTTCCCTGAAAACTATTGAAAGATTATTGGAACTTTAGAGAAGAAATGCTATTAAATGTTGGGATTCCTCTGCACGGTACTCAGTTTGCCTACGTAAAGGTCGGTCAACTGTGACTTCCCTGCATAAACTCGTTGGTACAATTGGAAAAACCCTCAATGATGCTGTAAGAGAACTTTGCGCCTTCCTTGATATTTAGGGTGCATTTGACAATACTGGGCATGGCAGAATATCCAGAGCTCTTGAGCTCAGAAATATACTTAAAGTAACTATCAAGCGGATAGACACAATGCTACGAGGATACAAGATTTGCGCATCATTTGGTAAAACTTTAATGTGTGTCAGCGCTGTTAAAGGTTGGCCGCAGGGTGCAGTTTTATATCCACTTCTATTTTCGATCGTTCTTGATATCAAGCTATTGGCTACGCCGATGATATAACCATAATAATAAGGAGCAAATGACACAACGGTCTTAGAGGTGATCCCTTTTACCCGGAAACTGAATCACAACCTTAGAAATATCTATTTGAGCAACACAATGCTTGAACACCTGGATGTGTCAAATGAAAAAGCATCAACAACGCATTGGTCTCGGCGATGACACGATTGCAATTAGAGCTGTCTGTAGAAATAGCCTGAGACATTACCGCTAGAACGGGCGATGATGTGCCTACACCGCAGGTCGAGCGACGCGACGCCATGAACAGGGCAACGAAAAAGAATGCTTGATTTCTCTACAGAGGTAAAATGTCTAGATAATACCTAGACAAACGGCTCAACTGGAGCACGCATGTCGAAAATGTTGTTGATGAATTTCACTCCAATTATGGGGACCTGCAGGTCTCTGTTTGGAAAGATTTGGGGCCTTACTCCAAAAATGATCGATTGGATATATGTGTTGTTGGTCCGACATGGGATGACATATGCTGTACTGATATGGTGGCCTTAGTCCCAGGAAAAGTTCACCATACGTTTACTAAAGAAGTAAGAACGACTTGTTTGTGTTGGTATGGCAGGACCTATCCGTACATGCCTGACGTCGGCAATTGAAGCTATTGTTGGCCTCACTCCGCTGGATATTTATATTCAGGAATTGACGGCTTTAAGTACGTTCGGAGTGCGTCTATAACTTATGATGCTCCCGGTCATAATCAGGGCTGCATGAGTATTCTAGATGGAATACTCCCTAGTGCACTAATGTGTTCGAGGTCAGACTGCGTGACGAAGGAATGCGGCTTTGGTAGGAAATTCTCAGTTTCCATCCGTTGTCGCGCGGAATGACCTTAATAGCTCCATACGGATGGGTCAAAAACTGAGGAAGTAGTCGGTGCCGGGGTATTTGGACCTGGCACTAGAATATCAGTCGTCATGGGCATTTGGCCAAACATATTCAAAATAGAGATTCATGCTATTGAGGTCTTCGCTAAAAAGATTTTACAAAGAAAACCCTCTAAGGCTAATGTTGCTATCTGTACCGATAGCCAGGCAGCTATGAAGGATCTATCGTCACACATACTCTTATCTAGGATGTTGAAGGTGAAGGTGTGTTTTGATACTCTTCAAGGTCTCTAAAACATCTAACATCTTAATTTGTATTGGGTGGCGGACCACAGGGGCTGATGAACTTACTACATAGGTATATCTCGTCACCAGATTTTCTGGCGTCTAATCATTACTGTGGTCTAAGTTGAGCGTTGATTAGTGAATGATTAGACCAGGAAAGACTACAGCTATGGAATACTTTGTCGTGGTTGCGGAATTCTAAATATTTGTCCCCTTAGCATAAAAAATGCCAGCCGCCTTACTGGACGAGACTTGGAACTCTCGTTGGTAACCTCAAGGGACACCATTGGGTGAAGTATTATCTTAACAAAATGAGCCAGTCCGCTGGTACGGACTGCAGGCTTTGCCTGGAGGATGTGGAGTCCCGCTTGCTTATTGAAGAGACTACCGTTAGCTCCGATGTCGAAAAGAGCACCCGACAAAAGATGTTCTATAGCCTTCGTTAGGTTGGTAGAAAGTTTTTTGGATTGAGCAAGGCTAGATTTTATGGTTGCAGTTGAGTTACGAAGCCTGATTTAGTTTTTTTTTTGCAACTAAATTAGTGTCATTTCTTAATTTGACGAAACTCGCACCTTCATGGGGGCTCTCGAATTGATGATTTTTACAGTAATTTGCCATAACATAAACGCTACTACTGCCTTGGCTAAAATTTTAGCAATTCCTAGCGAATACTGGCGTTCAACAAATTTCAATTTATTGATACCAACGTTATTTCTCAGGTAGTTAAGGCTAGCATGTGTGGAGCATATTGTGGCTCACATATACCTAAAAATTTCAGACTTCCAGCTGTCTGCGTTCTAAAATCAGTGGATCAAGGGTTCAATGCTGTGGCGCATTGGTTGATAGAGTGGGATTAGAGGTTCAGTATTGTGGCGAAGTGGATGTTGAGAGTCACGTTTAAACACCGTACCTTACTGCTGTGCTCCAGGTAGGCCTGTTCGGTATCGAGATTTCAGTACCGGGTTTCGGTTTTTTTCAATACCCGGTACCAAAAGCGGTTTCCCTGACTCAGGTTGTTTTTTTCAGTACCGACGGTTTTTTTTTAACCATAAGCCGGTTTTTTTGAGTACCGGGTTAAAAATCGACTCAGGTTTTTTTTTCAGTACCGACGGTTTTTTTTTTAACCATAGGCCCGTTTTTTTGAGTATCGGGGTAAAAACCGGTACCAAAAAACCTGAAAAAAAAACGGCTCATGGTTGAAATGAATCGTTCTTTTTAACTCGGTACCAAAAAACCGACTCGTCGGTCGGTTTTTTCAACTCGGTACCAAAAAACCGGTATATCGGTACTTTAGAATATCGGGTCCGGTACCAAGTGAACACAGGTTTTGTACCGGGATCCCGTTTTTTGGAACAGGCCTAGCTGCAAGGTCCAAATGAGATACGTCTTCTCCACGGGGTTACGTCATACACGCGCAATATGCCATGTAGAGCACCTCGTATCGAACCAAGTGAGAAATGCATCCTGTGAAAGAGTCCATAATTTTGCTCGGTAAGATGGTAATTATCAGGCCGGATTTACGTCTACGCCTCAGGATCAATATCAAACTATATCAAGCTTTAAGCTTCAAACGTCTCATTCGGTAGAAAAGCTTATATTTTAGCAATTTTTCAAATGTAAAAAGCAAATGTTATACCGGGTTTCTTAACTCATTTTAGGTAAAGTTAAATTGTATTAACTACCGTCAAATCATCCTCTGGTGCTTTTACTTAGCTACGAGTGCAACAAATACATTACATATTCAGAAGGGCTGAAAAAAAAACAGTTCTGACAATCGATTCTCTCTCTCTCATTCCGAAAAGGTATCTACACCACTGTTCAACGCTATCCGCCAAAATACTATTCAATTTGGGAGGCAAAAGAAGGAAACATAGTTTGATTTAGGGAAGAAAACCAAGCCGGATTTTTATCTTACTGTACAGCCCCAACAAAGAGAGAGAAAAACAGGCGATTTTCAAAACTATAATATGTAATTGCTGATTTAATCAATTAACTGACAATCTGTCAACTTGCTTGGAAAATGACTGTGACTCATGACTGAAAAGTGTGGATCGACCTTAAGTATAATATAATTTCATCTTTGTAAAAAAAATCCAGTTAAGAGATGCGACCCCTCTATAAATACGCCACTGAGTCCTGAGTGAGTTTCTATGTCTGATTTCTTTTTCAAAATGCTCAAATAGAAGCGCAAATTTTTCCAATTAAACACAGAGCTCACCACAGTCATGTACCAACAATTCTTTATTTACTATACATTATGGGCCGATTTCTCGTACATCTTATCGGCTGATTAGTCTTATCGTATAGACAAGACGCACACCATTTTCCGAAAGCTTTTACATTATATTGAAATATGCCCTATATGTATTAAAAAACTTTAAATGAATTACGACTATATACATTACTTACCCAAATATGCTTGTTGCGGTTCAGCCATTTGTATCAATGCTGAGTCCTTTTTATTGTACAAGATTTTTACACGCTGTACGTCGCCATAAACGCCTGTTGTTGTTGTTTCGACAAAAACGAGAAGAGAAAAAAAGAAAAAAATAATAAAATAAAATGATAAAAAATATTTCAATTATTATTTTATTTATGAATAGAGAGGTAGAGATAGACACAGCGAGAATTACATATATAGAGAGAGAAAGGAAGACGAAAGATATTAAAACTAAAGAATGCAGACACAGACACATACAGGACATAAAGAAACAGATAAAAATTTAAATATGAATTGCATACAATAAATGAATATGGATAAAGATACAAAAAATAATATTATTTACAAAAATAAAGAAAAAGAATAAAAAAATATATCAAATGAGATATATTTTTGGACATTCATATCAAATTCATCACAAAAACCAAATACATATGTATTCGTCATCAAAAATTAGATTAGGCGCTTTAACAAACAAACACACACACACACAAATGCAAGTATCATCATCATATGGCATGAGCATACTCCTATAATAAAAATGTCATGCTGAGAATCGAACATACATACTAAGAAACATGATACATGATATCCTTCGTACAGAAATGGGAGATGATAGTCACAGCGGGAGACGAGGCTATTGAATTTGCTCTCAGCAGGAAGAATCACCCGTTCGAATGAATAGGAAATTCGCTAGTACCTAACAATTATTATTAAAC
Organism: Microchrysa polita; assembly: GCA_949715475.1. NCBI lineage: Eukaryota > Metazoa > Arthropoda > Insecta > Diptera > Stratiomyidae > Microchrysa > Microchrysa polita. The sequence goes on along the minus strand of OX454421.1, from coordinate 70,395,590 downwards.
GTTGAACTTTTCAGTATCGATGACGATGATGACAACACCAGTTGATTTTGAATAACGACTCTCAATTAAAAATTTTAGTACGCAAATATTGAGTTACTCTCCTCCCTTTTTTTTTCTCTCTCTCCCTCTTTCTTTCTAGTAGCGTTCATATGTAACACTTTGTGGTGAATAGCGTGTATAGACTCAGCAGTGTACATTTATAGTTATTTCGTTGTGAAATGCATAACTTTGCAAGAACTATGATTGCCGTCGTGATCGCTTCTCATTATTAATTATTCGCTCCGATTCTCTCTTTTTTTTGTGTCCCTCTTTACCTATGGATGCCGCGGGATGCCGCCGTGACATGTTGTAGGACATAGTGCGTTGCCTCGCCTAGTATTTACATGGCTACCTTTCAGAGTACAATTTCGTTAGAGCTTCACTTTTTATTCGTATCACTGTTTTTGGTGAGTACATAATATTACCATGCCGAGAATCGATCTCACGACTCCACATTATGACCCTCTCCCCCTTCGAAAAACTGTCTACGCCACTGGTGTACACCACAAACGTCTCAGGCAAGTATCGAGCTCAAGTCTTATAGCGTACAAGCAACCGTAACTTTACTATTCAGGCGACCAAGGTACGAATCATATACCAATGGAAATATGCACATCAATGGGTGTTGATCGAACCGTGTAAGCCACCGAGCGTGATTGACAATTTATTGCTCTTATGTGAAATGCATTATGCATTCGTAAAGAGAGAGAGAGACAGACAGACAGAGAGACAGAGAAACAGAGAAAAAAAAAGGAGAGAATATTGAAAAGATAAAACCAATCCGATTTGACTTCTTTTTTTTCAACCAAATATGTTGTTTCGAATCTTCTATAAGAAGAAAACTAGACATGTCTCTTCCAAAAGCAACACAAACATGAAAGGATACCTGGATCTTGGATATCCTTATGACGGACTACTTCAAAAGTCTCTTGAATACACATAGAATCAATAGAAGAAATACACTACTGTTTTGCCTCCTGTTGACTACTCAATATCCTTTCATTACTTAAAAGCTGAAATCGTTTAATTATTTCCAACTCAGACTAAATCCGCAAAAATGGACGACATTTCAGATAAACGAATACGAGTAGTCCTCCTTTTCCTGTCGCCTTTACACATAGGCCAGTCAATTACCGATTTTAGGTCGCAAAAAATTGCTCGGGTCTGGTTTTTTGGGATATTGTTAGGATAGATACCAGAAGTGTACCACTAAGTTTGCAACTTCGAAAAACCTGTGCTAACCCCGTGACCCTCAAAAAACCTTAAAATTTTCGGACTTTTTCATATTTTTGTTTGTAATTTCTAAAAGGTGCTTCCTACAAGTAAGTCGTCCACTGCACTTTTAAAGCTAAGAAAATCTTCTTTAATTTGAGTGTAACTCCAGCTTTGTAGGTGGAAAGGATCCCAAGATACAGCACTTTAAATAATGTGATTTTCTTGTAAAAAAGTCCGAAATTGTATTTTAGGAGGTTTGTATGACAGCCCTATGACGTAATGTTCCGATTCCATCCATTCCTAGATATGTTTTGAGGCTTCACTAGGAACACATTTGGGTGAGGTTTGGTTAAAATCGGTTCATAAAGAAAAAAGTTTTTCTTAGAAGAACCTAATTTCCAGAGGTTGGTTTGTATGACAGCCCTATAACGTAGTGTTCCGATTTGATCCGTTCCTAGATATTTTTTTAGGCTTAACTAGCAACATACTTGGGTGAAGTTTGGTTAATATTGGTACATAAAGAAAAAAGTTTTTCTCAGAAGAACCTAATTTTCAGGGGCAGCCCTATGACCCCATGGTCTGATTCCATTCGTTCCGACATATATACAGCTAAGGAACTGGTTTTGAACTTCATGTCACATGACTCTCTGTAAAATGCGCATTTAAGCCGATATTCAGCTCGGAACATGACTGAAATTACAATTTCGAACTTTTTTTCAAAAAACAATGTTTAAAGTGCTGTATCTTGGGATCCTTTGCGCCTACAAAGCTGGGGTTAGACTCAAATTAAAGAAGCTTTTCTTAGCTTTAACAGTGCAGTGCACAACTTACTTGTAGGAAGCACCTTTTAGAAATTACAAACAAAAATATGAAAAAAGTCCCAAAATTTTGAGGTTTTTTGAGGGTCATGGGGTTAGCACAGGTTTTTCGAAGTTGCAAACTTGGTGGTACACTTCTGGTATCTATCCTAACAATATCCCAAAAAACCAGAGCCGAGCAATTTTTTGCGACCTAACGCCTTATTTTTCGGTTTATTGACTGGCCTAACATATTTGTACCCTTTTGTACCTTCTCCATAAAAACAACATATGTATGTCAAGTTTTTATGGATTCGAATGCAACGTGGTTCAATAACTCGAAGGCGAATGAAGTCGGCTTTTAGAAAATTGACTATGATGAATTTTTTTTTGAAGAATTTAGGTCCGTTCACTTTTTTTATTGCATTTGGTAGAAGTTTATAATAATTTTTCTTGAAAATGTTGATCTGGAAGAATTGAGTAACAATGAAATTGATATACACTGCCAGTGGCGCAACCACGGGAGGGGCTAAGGGGGCTAAAGCCCCTCCCAGACCCATAAATTGGGAAAGAAAAAATTGCAAAATTAAATATGAAGCAATACACTTCCTTTGCAATTTTTATAAAAAAATATGAAAAGCCTGGTTTTGGAGCATAGGTTTCTCGTCAGTGTCGATGATCTGTGCAGGTTGCAATATCCTTACCAGAATTTTAGAAACATCGTTGTGCAAAAAAAAAGACAGACTGGTCTGAAGTAACATTTGTAAAAGAAAAAATTCTTCAAAAGAAAAAAGAAATTGGACTGGATTCAATTGTTGCATCCTTCGATTTTATATCGCCAGTCGCCATCGTATCACATCCGAAATCAATTGGTTCTTTGTAATTTTAATTTATAAGATGGTTATTCAGCCGATAGCTACTTATGGAGCCCCCCTATGGAGCCGCTTTTCCAAAACTGTTAAAAGCAAAATTCAGATAACACAGAACAAAATCCTTAAGCATATTGCCAAAAAACCATTTTTCTACTCAACTGAGAAGTTGCACAACGAAACAAAAATTACGCCCTTAAATAAAATAGCATCTAACAGCACTTCGAAATTTCTGGCAAGATGCCCAATTATTAATAATAACATCATTAAAGCATTAGCGGTCGGTTAACGGTACTCTAGATTAAGCTTAGATTTAATACATAGGTTAAGTTTTAGATATACTTTTTTTTTCTTATGGTAAGGTTTTCATTAGTCTTCCTTACAAGTAATCTACTTTGTTTAACTTAATTAAGATTATTGGATTATCCTAATTACACTTAAACTTAGAGTTAAGGCTTGAGCCAGGTATCTATGTAAGAGTATTAACTTGTAAAACATAAAATTACACCAGAAAATTGGTTCTTTGTAAAATAGAGTTTTCTTCCATTGCTATTTCGCGTGAGAAGATAAGGTTCCCTGCAGCCATTAGCCCAACTTCGATTCGGTTTTGGTGTGTCACTAAATTTTAATTTTTTTTGTGTTGTACGTTTTACTAATTTTGCTCTGATTACGCTCAATGAATAGTGTTATTGCTTTAACATGTGACGCTGTAAAACATTTTACATCGAAAAAAAAAATCAAACCTGAATGCAATGGCACTACTGCATAATGCTATATGAAAAAATGCAACGTCCCTAACTTGCGGCAGCAACATCAAATATACAGTAATGCGGATGAACTTAGCCCCCTCCAGGAGAAAATCCTGGTTGCGCCACTGCACACTGCATAGGTATCATCACAACTTCTGCAGAAGTCATTGTGGGGAGTTCGGAGTCTTCTAGCAGGATTTCCAATTGGACAATACCCCGTTATAACCCCCACCACATTACGAATATGCTTTCTGTCCAAAGACAGTTATATAGTTGATCGACCAATATCTAGCTGTCGCCATATCATGCTCGTTGCACCGCAAGTACAACCATAGGTCCATCTTGCATTGGTCCTGCGTTCTACAGCGGTTTTTATTACTATTGCACAAGCAGCAGATGGTGTTTTCACGTTGCAACGATCGCCTTCAACGCTACCAGCTAACACATTTCGCGCCAAGTCGTCTGCGCGTCGATTGCCTTCGAAGCCACTATGACCCGGTATCCAGCATAGCGTAATATCGAAGAAACGACTCATCTCCCTAAGGGCTCTCTTCCACTGCAAGCGTAAACTTGAGCGGCGCGGCGCTCCAGCGGCAAAGCTTTCACAAAATGTGCGAAAAACAGCTTTTACTAGTAAAAGGTATAAGCACACACAATATTCAAAAAGCTTTTCCATTGTATTGAATGGAAAATTTGTTTATTTTGCATAGTTACGCCATATTTTGCTTGGTTACGCCATTCAAATTCGGAAAAGCTTTAAACGCGGGAGCGCCGCGCCGCTCGAAGCAGGTAATGGACGGCAGGCGTCAGTATACTAAGCGGCACTTCTCGATGATATTTGATGTGGTTAGCACTGATTCTAGTGATCTAATAGCAGTCTGATTAGGCTACGATGGTTTCTTCCGAATAGGTATTTGGGAACAGTGTGGTCAGTTGCTGGGGGCAGGTGAAGTTACGAAGAATCGTTTAATACCCATAGTCCAGCGCTCGCCACAGGTCAATTTCACGTAGACGCAAGGGCGTGTGTGCCCCCATTCGTTGGCCGAAGACTTCCAGTGGCAGTAATCCGAGGACCATATCAAATCCCACAGAAGGTGTTATATGAAAAGCTCCTGTTATGAGAAGAGAAGCCAGTCTTTGAATTTCGATGAGTTATGAGTTAGCACACGCTAACTCCATAAAGTAAAATAGGCCGCACAATAGCTGTGTACAGTCTTTAGCTGCAAAGACTATCGCGCCCTATATAAGATGGTGAAGGGTATATTGTTTTTGTTACGACGATATTACGTAACACCTCAAAGAAGCCACCGGAGGTATGGCAAGGCAAAGTACTTACAAATAAATGATCAGGGTAGGTCCCTGATTCGAATAAGCCATGCTCGTCTGTCTGTCAGTCCGTCCGTGTGTCTGTCAGTACGCACGATAACTCCCGAAATAAAACCGCGGACGGTATTGAAAATAGTCCAAATCGGACCAAGTCTTCCCCTACGTCCCATACAAATTACCCCTCAATATCAATAATTCGTTCATAACTTTCGGGCGAATATCGCTAGCAAGCTAAAAATTTGATCAATGCCTAATACCCCAGGAAATTTGAAGAAAAATGTGGGCAAACTTCGGTAAAATTAGGGGAAAGGTGAATTTTTGTATGAGCCTTAGTTTCCAGGTTCGTACACAAGACCTCAAAAGTCCTCGTTTGGGCGAGTACCGCTAGCGGTTGTACAGAGCGGGTCGAAGACCCTCAAAAACAGGGTTTTCTGAATATCTCGATAACGGTAATATTTACTAAAAAATGGTGTATGAAAAACTTATACTTCTTGTGGTTTGTGAATAAAATGTCAAAGGTAGATTGTGATTCGACTACTCCTAACGGTGCCAGGGAGTCTAACGGTATTTTTTTTTCAAAGTTTCAGAAAATCTTTATAACGGTAACTCTGGCTAAATAAATTTGTATGGCCAATTCGTAGCCCAAACGGTTTCGAAGAAAAAGGCAAAATTTCTGATCAATACGTACACTCTCAAGGGTGCTACGGGGGCTCAAAACTTAAAAAAAAACGAGAGGGGCTGTAAGCAAATACCTATAAGTCCCCATCGACCGGTAGGCACCTAAGGAAGTTATAGGGGACGAGACATCTGAAGATCACCTGAATATTTTTGAAAAATTAATTTTCTTAGACGACTCAAACCTTAATATCTCCTAAACTAGACTAGCAAGAGTAACGAAATGATATCATTCTGACTACCAACAAATTTACCTAAACCAAAATAAGTGGTTTGATTTTTACTGAGCTTTAAAGTAAAATGTTTGAGATTTAACCCAAAATCAAATTATTTTTTCACCTCAATTTTCCCCAACTTCTGCCAAGGTGAGTTGCTCGTACGATTATTCTAAAAATTTGCGCATAATCTTACAATAGAATTTTCCTCATATCATTTTATTCTAGGGCCTTTTATACCCTTCGCTCATAGAGTGAAAGGGTATATTAACTTTGTCATGAAGTTTGTAACGCATTGAAGGAGGCATCTCCGACCATATAAAAAGTATACATATATGATCAGCATGACTTGGGGAGTCGATTGGGCGATGTCCGTCTGTCCGTCTGTCCGTCTGTCTGTCTGTCAGTTGCGACGCGTTTTACTCAGCCAATTTAAAAGCTATGAAGCTGAAATTTTGCACAAGTGCTTCTTTTTGCTGCAGGCAGTTTGTATGTTTGAATCGGTAAAATCGGACAATGGGGTCATGGGGCTGCCATACAAACCCAACTACTAAAATTAGGTTCTTCTAAGAAAAACTTTTTTTTTTTGTGTACCAATTTCAACAAAATTTCACACAAATGTGTTTCTCTTGATGACAGAAAACATATCTATGAATTGATCAAATCTGACCATGGGATCATTGGGTGGCCATACTAACCAAACCCCCATTTTGGTTCCATTTTGGTTTTTTGCACCAATTTCACAAAACCTTGAAATAATGTGACTTTACCAAAGCAACAAAAAATTAAAAACGAATGGAATCGTACTGTGGGGTCATGCTCCCGCAACCGCAATAAAATTTTCCGAAGAGAGCGAAGGGTATCCAAATTTCGGCCCCCTAGTTTTCTAATAGTTTTAATGCTTTAGGCCGCGCGCAGACTAAAGGCGTATTGCAGCGTAGCGTAAAACCTATGGCCCAATACGGTTTTAAGTCGTGTAAAAAAATGAATTTTTGTAAAATCTTCAAATGCCTGTGGCAGTTAAAGGGTTGAGAATCGGAGGTGTCCGATACACTTTTCTTGCTGGAAATCACATGAGGAATAATTTTTCGGTACGTTTCTGCAGTTGTTTCCGGGCGCTACCAATACATGCTTATGCTACCCTTATAGATAGAACAATTCCCGGGAAGACGTTTTGTTTTTAATAAGTTTGACTGCACGTAGCTCCCAATGGGCGGGGGGGGGGGGGGGTGTCAATACAATACAATATCGGGTGATTTGGCATTGTATTTAGATATATTGGAGAAACATATTCATTGCAGACCACTTTCCCGCATAAGTTACCGTTACTAAGATAGTCAAGAAATTAACAAAAAATTGCGATTTTGTATGGCTTAAACCCTCATAATAGCGCACTTACGATTATACGTACCGTTCTGAAATTTTTGGTACTAATTTAGGCGTTGTACAAAGCTACAAATTCGTCATAATAACACTTTTTAGTGAATATTACCGTTATAGAGATATTCCCCCAAAACGGTAAATTTTAACTTTTTGGCCTCTTATAACTTACATTTGGCATTACTTTCTTTACTTTTGGCATTTTATTTGCAGCCACAGAAGCTACGAATATTTCATAGATGATTTTATAGCATACACAACCGTTACAGAGGCATTCACGAAAAACACAAAAATTATCGTTTTTCTAAGGTTTCGAACACCCATAGCACTCTCAAGGGTGTACATATTGATGATAAATTTGCGCACTTTCTTCACAACCGTATTTGCTACGAATTACCCGCATACAACAACTTTTGGCCAGAGTTACCGTTATAGAGATTTTCGTGAAAACTTGTTAAAAATACCGTTAGACTGCCTGTCACCTGTTTTCGAGATATTCGAAAAAAAAAAAAAACGTTTTTGAGGGTCTTTGACCCTCTGTAGCACCTCTAGCGGCAGTCGTACAGACGGGGACATTTTGGTTCTTGTTTAGGACCTCATGCGAAAGTCCAGCTTTCCCCTAATTTTTCCGAAATGAAATGCCAATTTTTCTGGGGTATAATTGTGACATACGATTGAAGTTGTTGGAAAGTGGAGTTGGTCTGACTGCCCCTACAAGGCCATAACTTCTGATAAAATATCGCGAAAATTTTCAAATTTGTGTTCAATAGTAGCTGTTGGATGTCCTTATAAAATACTGATTTTGTGTCTGACCCATCTATCCCTACATCCCCTACAAAAAACTTGAAATTGAATATTTTGGGTAGAGTATACACTCATTCGCACGATTAGAACTCGGTCTGGTTTTTATGAGGTTCCTTGCAAAATACATTACGCGGAATAAATGGGAAACAATAGAAATACCGTGAGGACCCAAAAATTAGTACATACTCGCACGACGAAATTCCGTTACATTTTTTTTCAATAATTTAATTTCGAATGAGCTTTAAGCTTATCGTTTTTCGAAGATTCTTAAGGAACTAATGTAGAACGCTGATCCGTTGCCTTTTAGAGGAATCTTCTTTTCCGTGCAGCCAACTTGCCTAGTTTTATGGTGAAACAACAATTTTTTAAATCGCCGCGGAGTAATTTATGGGAAAAACTAACTCGACAGAGGGTGCTGTTAGCACGTTCACTGTCTATGAGTTACATGTGCACAAATGGGGCATATGCATCCCGTTCACGTTTATGAGTCACATGTAACTGATAAATGTATGGATTTTCGGATGCGTCAGACGTGGTGTTAATGTCGGCGAAAACCAGTTAGACAGTGAATGTGTTAATCCTAGGAACTCTGCAAAACAAAATCCGTAAAAATTATGTAAAACTGAAATCGCTAACACATCAGTAGTCTTCAATGTTACGACTATCGCGTCACTTATTTGTGAGGGAGATGGTTTTCAAAAGTTTTGAAACACTGCTTCATTAAATGCGGCTTATGCTGACTTTAAGCCGGGCGGCGCGTTCACAATGCCAACTTTTGTTTTGGTGAACTGAAATATCAATGTTTCAAGAAATATTCACACTGGTCTTTGTTGGTTAGCTCTTCGGCTCGTTATTCACGATCTTAAGGCGAGAGAAAGCCAATAGTCCGGTTCGAGCCAAATATTCACAATAGTCTCCCGAGTTCACAATATTGATTTGTTATTGTGAATTGTGGAAAATTAAAGCAACATTCGTGAATTTCGCATCAGTTGAAATTTTATAGGCACATATAGACTGAAATAACCGTGACCTGCTCGTTATTAGCCGCATATAAAATAAATAACAGGTGCGACAGTCCAACATTGGATTAAGGCCGCATATTATTAAAATTAAAAATGCGTTGCTTTCACAATCGTTTCCACTGATTCGAACAAAATATTATTTTTTGATTCTTATTCCTAGATTCAATGGACAGTTATGCTGAAATATAAGTCCTTTTGAAAACTCGGAAGCCATGTAGGACAGGCTTTTGGTGGGTAGCGATACCCGATACCACGAACCAAGCGGCTCATGGGAGGGAGGTCGGCTATTGTTGACGCTCCCGTTGCACATGAGTTATTCAGGATGGCTTACAGCATGACTTACTATCTCCCCCTTCTTTCGGATTGTCACTCATATTAAGCCCAACACTTTTTGCGCAGTATGTGAAAAGCCTAAACAACTTTCGGAATTTTCCGATATAAATTGAAGTTAAGTCAATCGATCAATCACATTGAATGCTCGTTACGGGAAGGAATACGTTTTGAAGGTTAGACATAATTTTGCCGGACCCTTCTCCTTTTTCGGAACCAGTTCTAGGCCATATTTCACAGAATCGCCTATTATCCATATCTTTTTGATTCATCATACTTTCAAGTCCGGGAAACCAATCCATAAAGAATTTCAACCTCTTTTCACACATTTTATTTCTGTACGTTGAAAATGGGTTAAATCGCATCAACATCAACAAACCCCGTATAAATCCTTCGTCTCAGCTCTCTCTCTCTCTCTAACTGTCTCATAACAATTTCATTTCAATAACCTTCACTCGGTCACATCTATATCAACCCGTTCCAAATAGACTACAGGCGGCACAATCATACGTATTGAGCGCTCTCAATAAACGCTATACGGCCACATACTACTGAATGATTCCCTTAAATGACCCGTCTTCGGTCGACGAGCCCCTTTACGTCTCATCATCCGCACTTGAACGAATCATTACGTAATAGTCAAACCATCTCTATTATAGCTGGGCCCATACATTTTGCTCGTAAGAGAGTTCCTCCGAAATAAAAAATAAGACGAGCGAGCGCAAACTGGGTGTGTGTGCATGTGTGTACAAAAACGAAACGAACGAGAAAATTTCATCCATCCAAATTGAAAAATAACCGACAAATTCCACATCCATATACGTATACAGTCGCATCAGCTTGGGCCCATAGGGCAGGGAGCAAAAGTGCTGCCCGCCATATAAGCCATCTAGCCATAGCTAGAGAGAGAGAGGGATCGCTCGAGAGTCCTACACGAGCATATATCGGGAGTTTTGATGGCTAATGGAGTAGTCACATTACCGTTTCCTCTAGATGTGTATATAACGGTATACCTGGACCAAATGGCATAAGGAATCGTATACGAAAGTGTATATACGTCTAGGAAGCAAGGCAGCAAGAGTGTCGTGCTAGCGGGTGGTATAGGCGAAAGGAAAATCTCCTAGGACCTAGTACTAGATGTGAGACCTACTTTACTGGCAGACATAAAAATATTTATAGATCAATAATTCATTTAAATAAATAAAGAAAGCACACGGAGCGTAAAGCGCTAGGACGACGACCGACCGACCGTGATAGAGCATAAGAGCTTTCGGGGATTCGAGTTTTTTTTTTTTTTGTTTTTGCTTCGGCAGCTGATGTTTTTTTTTGTGCGGATTTGTGTCGAAAGGCCCAGGTCCTGCTGTGCTAGGGAATCTATATGTGCGAGACTTCGGCACCGGCATCTTGTCGAAGCGACTGAATCTCATATCTATGATTCCTACCGGCATCTATATGGATAGTAATACGGTAATACGATATAGAGCATAGACTTGAGCTGAATGCATGCATATTCTCTCATGAATGTGTGCGTACCTCTCTCTACATTTGCCAAGGATATACCTACACATTTTACATATATCGATCCGAAAGTAGTCCCCGAGGAGCCATCATGTAAATCTAATACGGCGAGTATGTAAATATTAAATTGACTGCGAATTCTGAATTGTAATATACGTCTGTGTGTTGCCGAGTAAATGGTATGGCAATCCTTGGCCCTCGCATCTCCATATCGGACCCGAATTCATTTTGCCTCTATCGGCAGGCACCTAGTAATTCTCTTCCGGGCACTGACCGAGCCTAGGAGATAGTTACGAGATTGTATTACAGTCGTGTATCCTCTACAATAGGCAAAATGGTACCTGAGTGGATTTTGTAGATTATGAAATTTCTTGAGCATATATAACATCGGAAGGAGAGCATCCAAGGACGACGATGTCGACAATCTTTCATTCTTGGGTCTAGGGGCTGCTGTGTGTGAAATGTGATTCATTGGGATGACTAGGACGATGATGACGATGTATACGTGACAGCCGGTCTCGATGGCCTTTTGCCACATTCATGTCCATCCCCTTAGTCCCAGTCGCCATGCAAAATAGTGCGTACACTCAGAGAAATATTCACTAATATTGAACGAAATATATTTAATTCAAACGATTTCCGCTTTTGATTTGGCTCCACACGCAAATGCGTTTAATTCTAACGAGTGGCGTTTCTTTCAAAAGCATAATGAGTTGTAAAACATTTTTGTTATTTAAACTAAACGAAGCATTCTTCTTAATGAAACGGTATGTATTTCGAAAGTAACGCATCCCGTTTTCATTTCATATTGCCCCATTCAAAATAATTGAGTTTTACATGGAATTAAAGGCAAACTCTGCTGAAATAAAATAATACATTCCGTTTGATTGTCCATTCTCCATTCGATTAGATACTTACTGTTGTGTTGACAAATGAATAAAGAATAAAACTTATGAAAACTTCAGAAAAACACTTTATTTTTTATTTAGGTCTAATATTAATACGATTAATACAATACACTTTTATTTTAACACCCGCTAAACTTAAATTGCACGTGTGCAAGCGTCCATTCCTCCAGATGAATGCAAAAGTACATTCTCGAAAACACTCTTAACATCGACGAAGATTCTAATACGCGTTTGTTGTTAGACACTATACACATTTGTTTGGAACGAATATGAACACGTGAGACTCATCGGACCGGCCAGAAGTATTAACTACCTGTTGTGCTACGTTGAAACAAATGATATGTTGGCATCGCGTCCTTTAGGTATGCGTATTTGTTACGTAAAGGAATGTATCCACATTACTATGTAATGCGGAATCTTTTGATTTAAACGACCGTCGTTTGCGGTTTAGCTGCTCTTTTGTTTTAAAAGAAATTCTCTTAGCGTAAATGAGAACTCGTTCAAATCAAACGATATTTTTCAAACGAATACTGCGTTCAATTTAAATGTGGAGCTTTTAATATGAATGTGCGTTTTTTTCTCTGAGTGTAGAGTATCCTGAACTTATTGATATTAACATTTTATGTTCGGCAGCAACTAATAAATATTTATAGATTGATAAAAGCTAACAACTTTGCTTTTCTCGGCTCGGCTCCAAACTCCCGCACCACCACCACCAACACCTTAGGGGCACATCTTGAAAATTGAATTTCGAGTTCGATAGCAACAACCCAGAGAGAAATTATATCGACTCGAATCTATCTCGTAATACATCCTGCAGATGTTAAGGATTCATCCTGAAACATCTTTTTGCTTTTGCGGCACGCGTCGACTATAGACAAACGACCGGCTCCTTGCACAGAGTAGCCAGAGAGATGGCGTATTCCCTTCGTTTTACCTAATCCGTCGCTCTTGTCGCCGGCTTATGTTTGTCATTCAGTTTCAGTGTTGTTAAGTTGACAATATTACCCAAAGGACTTTTGTTTATGGCATTTTAGGCTAACAATGTTCGACGATGATAATCTGCCGTGAAATTTGTCTTGAATGGTTGTCGATTAAGCGCGCGCTCCGGAGAGAGGCGATATGCAGTATATGCCTGTGTGGCGCTGTATGGATTCACAATGGGGAGAGTGCGGGTTTCCTATTTCTATGGAATTCATTGTTTCGTATGTGTCTATATGGTAGCGAAGGGACCAACAACATTTTGTGGAATTGAGAAAGCATGTAATGTGGCATTTTCGAGTTCAAATGTAGAAATGCGAAATTTCAATTGGAATTCGTCGTGAATGTATCCAAAGTAACGCAGCTAGGCGAATAAGAATGTTTTGTGGAGAGTGGATGTAAATATTTGAGTCGATTACGGGGGGCGTTTTGGAGTGATTTTGACTCATAGATATTGTAAAGTTTTGTAAAATTTATTTGAAATAATTAAATTTGTCTTGACAGTTGCGGACACATTTCAGCGATAGATTGCACATTCAGCGCTTAGACTTGCACCTAAAGTAACGAACGAATTCAAGTTTTGTTCAAAAGCTACTCGTTTCAAAAGCTTTTCATAGCTTCGTTCGAATAGTTATGAGTAAGAAAAAATCCAATTGAAGAAACTCGTCATCGCTTTATCTTGTTTCGAAATTCTATTTATTGTAAAAAGTTTTCGTAAAGTTAACATAAAAATATTTCACTAGGCAAAACGCAACTTTGGGACTCCAAATCCGCTCCTATTGACATTTATGCCATATAAACTGCGCTAAACTAATTCTGCTACCTCGGAAGCTTTCACTCCCTTCTAGCAGAATAACAACATTTCCAGGCGCACCAAAATCGGAATCTTCAATGCAATTGTGAAATCTGTGCTTTTCTATGGATGTTTAAATTGGAAGGTGACCAATGGGCCTGTCTACACGCGGAACAAGAACAAGATGAAAACCGGTTTTTTTTAGAAGAGATTCGTGAGGAGCAAGGCAAGGAAAGATTCAATTTTCATATAAAAACCGGTTTAGTTCTCGAAATGTTGTTTCCCGTGTAGCTACACTCAATGAGATAGCAACTTGCAAGATGACCAATGAGATAACAACTTGGAAGGAGATAACAATTAAGCTGCAAACTTTCGTCAACCATAGTGTCTACGGCGCATCCTAAAAATCCGCTAGCCGGAGATTATTTCGAATGATGATCTCCTTAATGTCACAGGCCTGGTTTAGATAGGCACTTCTGTCAAAACGGCAATAGATAGGTCATACCCTTCAGGTGCCCTTTTAGTCATAGATACCTCAGTTCTTTACGTTTTAGCTTTTCAGTTATGTGATTTTAGACTCTCTTCACTGAGTTGACTCATATGCTTTGACTCTTTTTACTGATTCGATGAAGATGATTCGTTTATTGCTGGTTAGAGCAATATGTTCAAATATGACTCAGTGGGGATTTTCGCACAGATCGGTTGACATCCATCTATCCACCGTGAGTGTATTTTTTTGGCAAGGAGCACCAGGGTTAGATTGTATGTTTCCTAAATTCCTTCCGTGGTATTCATCCAATCAAAAACTGTTAGCGATGCAATTTCTTTTTTGAGGTGGGCGACGTTCTGACCAAATTTGGCCATCGCACAGCCGGCCAGTTGAAGATTGCGTCGGACATTGATTTCATAACACCCCATATCGGGGGAAGGACAATGCCATTGTATGGCTACCGCCCAAATTAACCATAAGGATCAGGCAGTAGCCTCATAATAGGAAAATAGAAAATAGGCCTTTCCGAATTCGTTTGTTAAGTAAATAGGAGTCCCAAAATGACCCTCCAACTTCTCCTTAACACGTACTTCCCTGGATGTGTCTCCGCAGACAATTGCCTAGGGCACACACCGCAGGTTATACAGGCCAGCCTTCTAGACGATTAGTGCGAATCTCCGGGGTAATCTCCGACAAGGACAAAGTAAACCGAACTATTCTATCCTTTGATCTATTTAAGGCCGCGGGGATTGGTGGAGGGTTTCCTGTTTTTCTTCCGAACTGCCTGAAAGTAATCCTGTCATATTTCACTGCTTCACTGTTAAGAGGTAGCTATTATTTCCGTTAAAAGATAATGTAACATTCATCTCCTAGCAAGGTATAGGTAACAAAAACTTTCTCCACAAAAAGATGGAGCGTTTAGTTGACCTACACATCGGAGTGTTGATGCTAAGGAACAAACCTTTACATTACACTCAGTTTGCTTATGGAAAGGGCAAAATGACGATTACGGCGTAGCACACAAGCTCGTTAACATTATTGAGCAATCCTTAGATGGCAAGGAGACAAGGAGATCGCATTGTACGTCTTCTTAGAGATGCAGGGTGCCCTTTGGTAACTGGCTATTACTGGCCATTGACAGATCTTTGGATATGACGGATGATACCCTTGTCTGCCGTTAGGTTGATCGACTAAATGCTGAAAGGCACTCTTCGCTAGGGGATCACACTCTCAATATCAACGCCACCGAGGGTTGACCCCAAGGCGGTATACTCCAACCTTTACTGAGGTCCCTGGTTACTCTCACTATTTGAAGCGCAGGGTTTCTGACGATGTCACTATTGTAGTCAGGAGAATATTCGAGTCCGTTATTATAGACTAAAGGAAGTCCGAAGGACACAGAGATTTCTTCACTGCATCAACTATAAGAAATACATGCGTGTACGTACTCAGCTTCCTGTGCACAAACGTTGTCCTGGGATTTCGATGTATAATTGGCTTATGTCGAAGATGTCTAATTCGTTGACGCATGGAATCGAGAAACCCGACGGCCTATGGTCGTTGATAAACTATTCCCCCGGCAGACGCAGATTTGAGCCGAAAACCACCTCGGTTAGAGACGCACCGATGTCCTCATGGATGCTGTTGCGCAAGCCTAATAGTACAGTCGGAAGCGCATCAATCTAACCGTTATCAGACTCGTGACACAAGAGTTCAGCCTTCAAGGAACGGTGTCATCGTTCTAATGTACCATTAGAGGCCGGGTGATATGGCAAGGTTCTTGTGCGTGCACACCCAAGCGACAGAAACAACGATGATTCGAAATGGGTCCCCTGTTCAATCGTGACAACAGCCGGTGCTTCATACCGAGAAACCCAGTTCGCGTAGAATGCCTTGGGGACAGTGGCTGCTGTTTGGTCGGGAATGGACACTGCTTCCGGCCACCTTGAAAAATTGTCCAACATCGTCAGGATATATCGCGTTTCCTGCGAGCTCGGCAGGGGCCCGACGATATCTAGGTGAACCTGATAGAAACGTCGATCAGGCACGGGGAATGGTTGGAATTCGTTCCGTGCGTGCCTGTTGACACTGAAGGCATGCACGCGACCGTTGGCGAATATCATTACGCCTGTTTCGCCAAACAAACTTCTTCGAAATGGACCGCAACGTAGCACGTGCTCTAGGATGAGAGCATTGATGAAACACCTGGTTCCGCAAGCTCTTGGGGACTATAGGCCTCGGTGTGGAGCGGGACGTATTGCACAAGATGTTCGATTCTCCAAATACCATGTTTTAAATTTGGAGAGACGTTGTGTTTTCGGCTAATAGCCGATGCAATTCGTGATTACGTGACTCACGTGGCTCGTTCGTTAGTGTCGAAATCCGTAGGCAGAAATATCTCCTCAAGACGAGATAACGCGTCTGTAGAGGCGAAAGTACCCCTCTTTGTTAACAGCCCCTGACTACCCTTCCCCTTATTCTGGCACATCCATTATTAAGATTTACTGCCCTCCCACTAAGCATCGAATCGATCCATGTTATTATCAGGGGCTCGATCATCTCCCGCTCAGCTAGGGCATTTCTTAGTTTACTGTATGCGATCTTATCAAAAGCACCCTCTAGGTCCATAAAGGTTGACATAACGATTCCGCTAATCTCTCTTTCTGCTACCCGCACTACTTCATGAAGATTGGACTTAGTAGATCTACCTATCTATCTGTAAGCATGTTGACATCTACTCAGAGATCTATACGTTAGCGAGGTATTCTCCAGATGGTCCACCATTACTCGCTTCACTGTCTTCAATAGAAAAGAAGTTAGGCTAACCGGAATGACTTCGCTTCTGTATAGTCCTTTTTTTTAATTCGGCGGAAAGAACATTTTTCAATAATCCGTTAGACGTTCAAAAAATACTCGGATTCACAAAAACCGGGCCACTCGCCACTTTCGAATTTCAAATGACTATGATTTTTATATGAGGTACCGTTAACTCACGCAACAAACACAATGCCTGTTTTGATTAGAGTTCGCGCTTACCATTGAAGCTCAGTGTATATTTGCAAAAATATGGCAAAAAAAATATTAATTGTGAATTCTTGCTAATTGTCAATTTTCTGCACATTTGAATGTTTATACTGCTATTCCCGCCAGAGCCTTACGTAGACCGATCAGCTTACTGAAATCCGGTAATTCGTTAAAGCAATACATAAAGAAGTATGTGAAAAAGAATTGCCTTCATATTTGTGCCCATTGTTAATTTTTCATATATCTCAATATGTGTTCTGTTACTTGGGGTAGAGGCCAATTCTGTGGAGCAAATTTTCTGAAATCTGCTGTTATGTTCAAGAAATACATGCAAAAATAGGTGGGAGGCAAAGAACCCATTGTGAATTTCTTCGCATGTTGTTATTCGGCCATTGCAGCCAGACGTTAATCCGACAAACCTACAATCATGGAAATCGTTCCGTTCTTGAGTTATAAATGGCGTAACTAACACAACTTTCTTTTATTATATACAAGCTCCCATCTTGAGCTCCCTCCGCTCGCAAATTTACAAAACGAATTGTGTATTTGAAAGATACTAAATTCGATATTCTAAGAGGAAGGAGGTGAAGACCAATCCGTTGGAATCAGTTGACTGAAATTTGGCAATTCGTTCAAGGAATAGAGAAAGAAATATACGAAAAATAAATCTTTATAATGTTGCTCATTATCATTTGTTTCGCGTGTTTCAATGTTATTCTGATATCCAGGGAGACGGCCAATTCGACAGGATAATTTTCCAAAAATCCGCAAAGACGTTCAAGAAATAGAAACAAAAAAATATGCGAAAAAAGAACTCATTGTGAATTGTTGATCATTGTGAATTTTCTGCTTATTTCAATGGTTATACTACCATTCTGGCCGGAGCCTTGTGTAGACGCATAAGCTGGGGTCAACTTACTGAAATCCTGTAATTCGCTCAAGAAAAACAAAAAAGAATTGTCTTCAAAATTGTGCCCCATTGTGAATTTGTCATATGTCTCGATAGTTGTCCTGTTACTTTAGGTAGAGACCAATCCTTTGGAAGAAATTTACTGAAATCCGCTCATATGTTAAAGAAATACACGAAGAAATATGTGAAAATTAATCCATTGGAAATTTTAGCTCATTGTGAATTTTTCGCATGTTTTAATAGTCATTATGCTATTCCGTCCAGCCGTTCTCCAGTTATAAATGGTGTAATTAACACGACTTTCTTTTATATATATGTATATGTATATAGATAGATATCGATAGATTCGAAGTGTCTCTAAATATTCAGACAATTTTCATTCATTGCGTACATGGCCAGCCTCTCTTAGTGCTGAGCGTATAGAATAATGAATAATAATCATATACGTACACTAATTACCTTGTTTGAACCTAATAGGTTCAATTAGTGTGAATATTTAACGAGACCGTGTAGAAAGAGAGAGAGAGAGAGAGAGGATGAACATGTAAACCGTGCTAATACAAATCAATGGGAAAGCTATAAGGCAGGGGTGTCAAACTCAAAACCTGTGACGGGCCAAATATTACTGTCTTTATAGGTTTGAGCGGGTCGCAGGAAAAAAATTGCCCATAGACATTTTTTTTTCGGAATCTAATAACAGAAAAATTCTTGTACACTCAGAAAAATTTCAATGGGAAATCTCATTAAACCAATCATTTTGTCCCATTATTTTTAGTCAATAGGAAAAATCTGATTACTTTAAAAATATAGGAACCATTACTTTCACTCGATAAAAATCCGTTTGTTTTAATAGTTGACTCCTTTAAAAACAAACAAATGGTCTGGTTATTTTCCAATAGAATATATCTTATTGAATTAATAGGATCAATCGTAATCCAATCGAAGGATTTTTTTATAAGTCCCATATTATTATACCATCCACGCTACGTCACTGTGGATTTTGTTAATAATCACGATATTTGGCCAGCCGAGTATTGAACATCCGATCGGCTAGTACTCTTTAAAACTTACCAAGTCACAGGGAGGCAACCGAACGATCTCGTTATATAAAACAAATGGGATCCATCCTATTATTAGTTAATCATATCAGATCTTATTAATTTAATGGGATAAACTGATTGAAATGTAATCTTATGTCCCATTGGATTTACGGGACACATTTCATTCCATACAAAATATCTCAATAAGATTTTTCCAGATATATTAATTATAGCATCTGTTTGCTTTTGTGAAGAAATCTGGTAAATTGCCGTCTAATTAAAATAATGGTACAAAAACTTTTAAGTTTACGGGGTCCATTTTTCTGAGTGTATTTTTGAATTAATTTCTACCAACAGTTGATCAGAGCACACCGCCGCACAGTGGGACAAAAATCTCGAATTTTAGAAACAATTATCAAAACTAGTCAATCTTTATATATTTTGCCGTCCTAAATCGAATGGAATAGGTTTCATACAGATAGAATCAGCCGATCTGAAGTTATTTCGAATTTAAGGGGGAGGAGGAGTCATCTTTCAGTTTTTGTCAATTGATTCACAAAAAATATAAATAAAAGATGAAACAAAATGGTTTCAGCACGAATTAAATTACATAAAAATGCCTTTGCAATGATATGTAACACAATAAAGTTATTTTGATAAATTATACCCTAGAGCCTATAGTACAGTAATCGGGTATATTTTACTTAAAAAAAATACGTAATGGCTGAAATTTGGTGGAGATGTTAAGCAACGTACCCTAAGTCTAAATCTGAGTTTTCGTATTTGTGGGAGTGGGGGAAGTTATAGTAATTTGCCTACTTATAGGGGAATTTTGCGTTTTTCCTTAATATCATTCTTACTAGTGTTCCTACAGTAAAGTGATGTGTAGAAGTTTTGTTTCTAATCGAATTGTCTATTCAACGGTATCTAAGCCAATATCGTGGGTCAAGTAGACCCGTTGTAGTTACCGGTCAAGGGTCAAAACAGTTCAATAAATGGCTATTTTCTTCAAAAAAAAAACGTAATTTATGTAGCAAGAGACGAATCTTTTGTCTAAAGCTAAGTTTTCGTATTAGTTGGGATGGAGGAAGTTGGTGTAAATTGCTTATTTAAATGTGTATTTAGTGATTGCTAAAAACTTCGCTATGTCAAGTTGTATAAATGTGTGTTCTTGCTGATTGAATTATTATCTCTTTAACGAGATCAAAATCAAGCTAGGTCAATTAGCGTTCCAAAAAATAAAAAAATAAAAGAATTTCTTTACATAGTCGCTGGAGTTTTATTGATGTAACAAAAATATATGACTACCTCAATTTTGGTTTCTTAGATTGATTTTCTTCCTCTCTTTCGGACTCATTATTGCTTGCGCTACAATTGTGACCAGCTTCGTATCCTTCTGGGTTCGATGGAAAAAGCCCATCTTTATGGAGGAAGTCGTCGTTTTCGGTAAGAGTAGAACAGTCAGGTATGTTGCTACACGCGTTTCCACAACAAACCATACAAATTGGAGAGCACGTTAATCCTGCTTTCCTACACCCACATGCTTTTCTACAACCAGTTTTACAAGCACACGAAATAACTTTCAATAAATTTGGCGGGGCTGGTTCTTTTTCGCAGGGAATGGGCCGGTACATATTTGAAGTTTTTGTCCAACCCCAGTCTTCAGGGTCCATGTAATTACCAATCCATTCTTGAACCTGATGATACACTCTGAACGCATGTAGGCTGGCGGCATCTTCAGTAGGCGGTAGTGAGGCCAAACTGAAATTATTTTTTTTCGAGAACTCAAGGAAACGTCTAAAGCGCAGATAATTAAGGCTTTCATTTTCTTTTTTCCCACCATACAGTTTATAAAAAAACGATTGCCCAATAGAGGCTATTTCGGATGGAGACACGTTCATTTTGAAACCGTTGAATTGAGTGTAATAAGTCGCGGTCTTTCTGTAGCGTTGAAATAAATTTCATTTTACCGGCGTTGTAAGTTGCAGATGTTGTATCACACCCAGAAAAAGCATGTAAGAATAAAATGTTTTCTTTAATTTGTTCTCCATAGCTGAAGCTCGAAGTCGAAAATAATTTTGTTGGAGTGCGACCTGAGCTTGGTTTTTCAAAAAACACGTTTTTATATCCTTTACCTAGTGCCGTTAATAACACAAGGATATCAATATCGGAGGCCATAATTTTCACAAAATCGTAGGAACTAGCCTTATTTAATGCTTCTCGGACGATATCAGAATCAGCGTCTCCTGGAGTTTGGACTACACTAATGCCCGTCTCATTAAAATAATTTTTCAAAAACTGGATAAGTCGATGCTTATTATTTTCATTTGTGAGAAATTGAGCCTGCGAAACGTTCGCCGTACAACTACCAGAAAATATAATCTCTGGAGACCATTTTTTGCTTTGCGTATCCCTTAATGACTCCACCGAATTTCAGTCATTACATGTTTTATTTAAGCAAAATATTCCCATTATTGGTACTATTTTCACCTTTAACTGGTCATTATAACGGAACTAATTGACCGATGAAATTCATGTAGGTACCGTTGGATAGATAATTTGATTAGAAACAAAACTCCTATACAACACTTTACTGTAGGGTCAACAGTAAGAATGATATTAACGAAAAATACAAAATTCGCCTATAAATAGGCAATATATTCCAACTTCCCCCACCCCCACGAATACGAAAACTCAGTTTTAGATAAAAGACATGTCCCCTAACATCTCCAGCAAATTTCAGCCATTACGTATTTTTTTTTAATAGCCCAGGCAGAATAAGCCAAAATAGCTGAAATAGATGCAAAAAATCATATAGTCCCAAATGTTTCAGAAATGCATAGAGGAAGGTCCCCTGAACATCCTGCAAAAAGTCCCAAAGATTTGGAGCGCCGTCGGGGTCAGGAGAAGGGTTAAAAGGTCCCTTTTTATAGTTTTCCGCTTAAAACTCGAAAACTGTCAAATTTACGCAAAAACCATATAAGACAAAGTGAAAGAAGACAAAATTTGCTATCAAATGATATAAAAAAATGTATACCTCTCCTTAATAGTTTCTGAGAAATTAGCCCGCAAAATCAAAACTTTTTTAAAAAATCTTCATTATCGCATGTTTCTTACTAACATTTGTGTCGATTACTCGTACATTTTATCTAATCGTTAGTCTTATTAGATAGATAACACACAGAAACTATTGCCAGAAATATTTCACATTATATTGAATTGCATTTTTGTTTGAAATTGCGAATTGATTTTCTCAATTACAGGTGATGGCGTAACCAAGCCAAATATGACAAATCTATGCAAAATAAACGAAAATTCAATTCAATATAATGTAAAGACTTTTTGGCAATGGTGATGTCTAATCTACCTAGTAAGATTAACCATTATATAAGATGTCATCGAGCCATCGGCCCGACGTGGTTCGAAAATCTAGTGGGCCGATGAAATTTAAACTTGGATCCACGAAAATAACATTTTTTTTCCTGTTAATGATTCTATCATGTCTCTTTCATCCGGTGTAGTTGGAAACAGCACCATAAATTGTTATAAAGCAGCAGAAGTCGGAGCTAACACAATGGCAACTTTCCACGGAACGAGCTTTGCAGACATTAAGCAATCCAAAAAGAATAAAGTGCTCCCTTTGGCCGCTATGAGCAGTACGATTAAGCTGAATAACGAAACAATAGCAGTTGACCCTCTAATAATTTTTCAGCGGACTCATCAGTAAAAAAGGAGATCAGGATGTAGCTGAACTGTTAAAGTATGAGTTATCTCCATTTCCACTGACTCTTTTTACTGATGGTTTAATGCGGAAAAATAAAAAGTCTGCATTGTACGATGCATTTCCTTTGTGCGACAGTGATGTCGATCTTAAGGCCTGTTTTCCAGTAATTGATGGAGGCTTCCTCCTTCATCGGGTCAAGTGGAATATTGGCTCTAGATTTGCTTCCATTTGTGAGCAATATGCATCGTACATCATCAATCACTATGGGATTAACTCTGCTGTAGTTCTCGATGGGTATGAAGACAATAACTCCACTAAACGTACTGAACAGAAACGAAGAGAATCGTCAAAAATATCAGTCGATATAAGCTTCGATGGCAATATGGTGGCTACTATTCAACAGGACGTCTTCCTTCTTAATCGTAATAACAAATCGAAGCTGATTAAGATGTTGGCAAAGACACTTATTTCGAAAGGGATACAGGTGAGTATTGCTAAAGGAGATGCTGTTGGTGATATTGTTGAATGTGGTTTAAGGAAGGCTACTGATTCTCGGAGTGTAGTGATTGTTGGGGAAGATGTTGACCTTCTCGTTCTACTAATAGCATTGGCGCCACCAGATAGAAATGTGTTTTTCCTGAAATCTGGACGAGGAAAAGTGCAGGACAAGATGTACTGCACCGAACAGCTTCAACTACTTGATTATAGTGGATCCATTCTTTTCATTCACAGTTTTACAGGATGTGATACCACATCCGCCATTTACAGCAAAAGCAAATCGACTATCCTCAAATGCTTCAAGCGATCTCCAAATGATATGAAAACGATTGCTAAAGTTTTCTACGACCCCAATTCAACACCAAAGGATGTATCCAAAGCTGGGGAGCGGATGTTCCTAGTTATATATCACGCCCCACCTGCTGAACATGATTTGGATAATCATCGATATATGTCATTCATAAGGTCAACAAGCAAGGTGAAAGCTAACCTATCGTTACCCCCATCAACCACATCAGCAGCACAACAGCATGCATTTAGAGTCTATTTTCAGGTACAACAACGGCTTGGTAACCACTCACTTAACCCCGAACATTGGGGTTGGTGTCGAGATGAAGACGGATTACTATGCCCCGTGAAAACAAGTGCACCAATAGCTCCAGATAATGTGTTAAACTCCATATTTTGCAGTTGTGGCACCGGATGTGGTTCAAGGTGTGGATGTCGCAAAAGTGGAATTTATTGTTCGCCTATCTGTGGTTCATGCCACGGATCGTGTAAGAACAGTGCACCATCACAAAATGATGACATTTATGATGACGACTAATTTTGTCCGCGGCTGACCTAATAGTCGTTACATTTTTTTATAGACCCGAATTACAAAACGGCGAATTCCCATAAAAATTTTAAATCACCTAATAAATTCATATAACCCTACCGCTCGTCCAGCGATTGTTAAATGAGCATGTTAACTCGTATTCGCGTTGGAAATATTGTGTTCCACATACTTCACATAAATTTTGATCTTTAAAATAATATTCTGACACGTGAGGGGTAATATTTTTACAGTGAACACGTGGTAGAAGAGTTTTTTTTTTTTAAATTGATGATTTTCACTTATCAATATCTCGGAAACGGTTAAAGATAGATATAAAGTGCATTATACTATTTTATAGGGAATTTTGTCTTCTTTCACTTTGTCTCATATAATTTTTGCATACAATTGATAGTTTTGAAGTTTTAAGCAAAAAACCAAAAAAATGACCTTTTAACCCTCCTCCTGACCCCGGCGGCGCTCGAAATCGTTGGGACTTTTTACAGGTTTTTCATGGGACCCGCTCCTATGCATTCCTGAAAGAATTAGAACTATATGATTTTTTGCAGCTATTTTCCTTATTCTGCCTGGGCTATAAGTAAACGGCCGTTTTGTGACTTTAAATACTGTACTACTAGACCAAAAAAAAAATTGAGTTTTTGCATTTTTTTACTTTTACTTTTTTCTTGTATCTCTGAATGCAATGCCACTTGAGTTTGGATATTTTAGGGAAATATTCTTAACAAAATGGAGTTGACGTTTGCCAAAAAATTAAGTTGCTGCGACTTGGGACACACCTGAATCGCCTATTGGAGCTTTTCAAGTCAAGACGGGCATAACTCCTCCACAGTGAAAGGAGAGGGGATAAATTTTTGCTGGGCGTCAACTCAGAGTCGCATTATACTCTCCCCCAAAAACTAGCTCAATGGTATCAAAACTAGGGATGCAAACGTTAGCAAATTTTGCAGGATATATTCAAATATCGACATAAGAAAATCGTCTATAAAAGTATCATGCGGGTCTGTGCGGTAAACATTCTTACATGTTAGTAATCTTGACTTTCAGCTCGCGGGCCGCCAGTTTGACATGCCTGTTATAAGACATTACCCGAGTTCCTTATTTCAGGGGGCGCCATATAGATTCAATCAAATCAACAAGCATAGATTGATTGCTAGAGAAGAGATATACATTTAATTGTCAGAACATAGTTTACGTGTTGCAGATACATATTACAAAGGAAACAACGACAAGGACATAGTTAATAACAAGGACATAGTTAATAATACGTTGCCCTTTCAAGTGTTTTATAAACGATTAATTATTATTACTTGTTAGGTATACATTATCAACGAGTTAGGAGTTTGCTCTTTCGAATATGAATCCTTCGTAAGGAATTAACATGATTAGAATTTATCAATTATTCTGATTTCAATGGATAATAATAATAGTCAACTCTCTAAAAGTTCCAAACTCAATTCGTTGCCAACTCAATAAAACCCAACACACCTATGATTGAAATTTCATTTCAATCAAGCACAACATCATAAAACCTTGGCCATCATGGCAAACAGCTCAAACGACACACTTAATTTATATTCCTAGCAAAATGTGTTGTAAATTTTCAAAACCGCAATTCGCCCTTGTCATTCCGCTTTACTTATCCTTCGGAACAATGTTGCCGGAAGCATAGGAAAACGGAATAAACACGGACCATATAACGAACCATCAACGACAATGAAGAAGAGGTGCAAAAGACCATCTAAAAAAAAACTCTTCATCGTGATGGCCCAACTCCTTGTTGCTGACTGCGAGCCCCGTCAAATGTGCAAGGATAAGGACACCCACTCACACAGGACCAAGACCTAACAAATTGCAATGATTAAATCGAGATGTTTTATGGGCATCTTTAACAGAGTGCTGCTTACTTTTTTTTGTCCTCACAACAGTCACCAGCATAGGTACCACAAACATTCGACTTCCGTTATGGTGTCCTGTATGCCTTATTATACGTCTATGGCAGCGTATCTACTCTAGTGTGATGCATGGCCCATCAAGGATCGAAAAAGCACATATATCGTCCAAATATAAAGCCAGAAATAATAAAAATAGGAAAATCTCGTATTTTCCCGGCTTATGATGCCCAGGGACAATTCCCACGTCGCCCATATAATATTGGAATCAGAATCGTAGAACGAACCGACACGAGATACATAGATGCCATATCAACTATACTCGTTTCAGTATTGATGGTCCTCTCGGCAGATTCTCGCTCGTTCGGTTCGACGCTTAGTTCTGTGTGGGTTTGTTTTTCAGCGTACGCTGAATATGATATGCCTTCGAGGAGGACATAAAGTATTCTTTGGTTGGTTCTATATTCGTGACAGTAGAAAGACGTATGTATACAGTTCTATAGCCCACTCCCGTAATTCCTTCAGTGTTTGCCCAAAAATGCTCACAGGGTTTTCAAATCGTCTTATTCTTCTTCCTAGAATGGCACGAAAGGCTTGCCTGTTTCCCCATATAGTGGCGTGCCTTAGTCATACGCCATACGGCATGTCACGATGTAATGGTTGAGGAATTGATTTCAATGTCTGTTTTACTGCCGGAGCACTTAAATCGTACGCCGAAAAGCTTTTGTAATCGCGATAATGATGATATATGTCGTGTTTTAGCGTTTGCTTAGAATTTATCCTTGTCATGTGAATGTTTGGTTGTTTGTGTTTGTGTGTGGCATGCTTTGCGTATAGCACATGGGTGTACCGCATATATAACACGTTCCCGTTACACCTAGGACATAACTAGGAACACGAAAGTGTATTTGCTAGTAGGAAAATGTATAACACGATGGCAGACTATAAATTTTAACCAAAAGATTTGCAAAGGAGGTGAATTCGGGAAAATGAGAAAGAGGGAAATTCGCGTAGCGTTGCCGGCATAATTGACGTCAACGAATAACCTGTGGGTTTGCGAGTAGGGGTTTTGTGTAGGGCTCCGAAACTCATGGGATGCACTGTCTTTGCGATTGGTGTGCTTGAATTTGGAAGTAGGTTCGCGATTTTCAACTCAACTCTTTAGAATTTGAGCTAAAAATTCTAGGGAAAATAATTAAAGATGGCAACCAAATTTGCATCCTAAAATGCGCCAAACGTCACACTACACGTCATCCGCAGTTACGTCTATGACTTTCTGTGAATCATATAGAGAGTTACCGCATCCTTACATTAGCGGACTGGCTAGAAATTCAGGATAATCATGGATTGGTGATCATTGGTGACGTTTTTTTTAATTGAGGTTTCGGAGTCTGAAGGTGTTCAGAAGCTTTCTGAACATTATTGCGTGCAATGCGTATGAAGCTGCCAAACCCTAGTGTTCCCTTTGTTCGATGCCACAGTGTTTTACAGATAAGTTTCTGGTATCGATTGTGCCAATAATACTTCTCTGAAAGTTAGAGTTCCATATGAGGGAATTTTTTTCCTCCATAGAACATAAGGTGATTTCGTCTCTCTCTCCCTTCCCTCACCCGATTTCAGCTATTACCAAATCCAGTGGCGATCTTAGGTAGGGGTTTTGGGGATTCAAACCCCCACCGAAATGAATGATTGATGCTACAATGATGAATATTTTATTAAAATAAAAGTATCAGTACTACCTGAAATAATGGTGATTTGACACATTGAGGACACATCTCAGCCAACATTGGCGTCATATGTCGTCAAATTAGTCAAAAATAAACTTCACTTCATGCTATATCTATAGGATGCATTGAAAATGAAACACATGATGGTCAGCTGAGGAAAATGCAATTAATCAGTGGGTACGGCTCCGAAACGCACCGGTCGCATATGTTCCGACAACATGTTGTCGATTCTGATCCTCTAACTGCGATTTTACGAATAAGAAATGATCTCCGGAACTTTTCGTTTACATATTCCACATAGGCAGACATACGGAAAACATCGAAAGTTATTGCTGATCCGCAAAACTGCAGCTATAGGATCAGAATGGACATGTTGTGGGAACATATGCGACCGATGCGTTGCAGAACCGCACCCATTATGTGTGCTTGCATATGGAAAAAAAAAATGGTTATTTTCTCCTCAAAAATGATTCGTACACTTGTCGCGTTCTTCTTACTATATAAGACAAACGCATGTTTGATTCTTTATGTATTTATGTTGTTGGCGTGAGTGTGCCAAGCTGGCCATCACACCACAGTTTTGCAAAAAAAAAATTAGCAAGCCTAGCTTGAAATTCTTATTGTTGGCAGAAGTGAAGAAGGTCAACATTATTCCAGCTAAATCAGAAATTGGCCTGCTTTGAAGCCATTTCTTATTGTACCGAATTCAATCAACATTTTGGCGTGGAATTCATATGGATTTATTTTTAATTTCTCACGAATAATGCATCATTCATTTATTTCGCGTAAGCAACGAATATTTTGTACGAGCGATGCATTAAACATGTATGTTAAACAGCTATTACATCATCTTTTTGAGTAATGATTTTGTTATCATTATCCATAATAAGGCGCAAAGGCGTATATATGTAGATGATATATGGGGACATAGTCATATACTGTTTGTATGAAAACGTCATAAATTAAAAAGGTAGCTCGGCTGACGTGTGGTGCATGAATAAGGTCACACATGTGTTTTTTTTTTTAGATAGGGCTGCAATAGTGGCTGAAAACTTTCTCCTTGCGAATTGGGTTGAAGGGTTTTGAAGCTTTGGTCATGTAGATTGAAACGCAGGTTTCATATGCAAACTAACCTACAACTGGTTGTTTGGGGCAGTTGCCGTCGTTGCGCGGGACTTTGACCGTTTTGGTTACTTATCGTACAAACAGACCTCGGCAGATCGTGTAATTATAAAATAGGGACATCATCGAATGACACAGTTTTTTTTTTTGAGGGTGTAAAGTTAAGGTATTTATTGGTTCTTATCGTTGATGTTATCCAATCGGCAACAGGCGCGATCTTGTCCTTGCCTCGACCTTGGATTATAATTCGACCTGTGCCATGTTTTGCAAACTGTTATCCATTGTGTTTAGTATCAGAACTGTTATGTTCTATAATCTCACCAAATAGTTATATCTCTGCAATCGTTTCTAATTTTCTGGGGTATCCCATTTTTTTCTCGAATGTTAAATTTGAATACCATTTGTAGATTTTTATTAGGATATAACCACATGCTGCCAAAAACCCCTCCCGAAATTTATTTCTGCGTACGCCCCTGACCAAATCGATCACGTTGAGCAGTTATTTCTCCGAAGTTTGAGATAGAAGTTTGTTGTTAGTGAGTTTGAGGTAGTTGTTGACGACAACCAGCCGAAACTGCAGCCCTGAGCGGGTAAAATGCCTATGGATGTGAAAGCATCTCCTTTGGGTTTTGTCGCATCGTGCTGATGGAAAAATAGCTCGAATTCAGTCAGTCGGACGTTTGGAATTTCACTAATGCTAACAGAACTAACTTTTTTTCTTGGCAGCAAGTCAAGTCAATGTCATAAATGGCGACTTCAAGCCTAAAGAGGCTTAGCGGACATGGTTGATAGAGATGAGTTTGCCCTGCCGAGCTTTCCCAGACCCAGCGACTACAACGACGGTAACTGACGTGGATTCCAAATCGTCCTATAGCTTTACAATTTAGTTTTGATCGGACACATTCCCATACCGTAGAAACCAATGAGAACTGCGTTCTCGAAAAATAACCTTTTAATACGATACATCAAGTGTACTGAATTCCAGAATTAAGGTTTGTGTTCGTAGAGACGGCTCATATGATGATCGCTTAGCGATCGCAATTTAACTAGAATTTCTAAGCACTATATGCATATGTTTTCTATACAGACATGTTCCTTTAGATCAGGGGTGTCCAACTTAATTTTTACGCGGGCCACATTGCTGGCTTCAAAAGTGATGGCGAAGAAGACACTATTTCATTTCTTATTACACTCACTCTTATTAATGTCCAATGCGAAAAGGGCTGATGGGAGGACTGACATTTTTTTTGGGAGCTATCGATGAGGACGGAGGACACGCCCGCTTAGAGTGTTGTTTCGTTCGAGAAGTGTCTTGTGAAGTAGAGAACGGAACCGCTGATTGGTTTTCTGGTCAGGGTGGCACCAGCCAGGTCGAGCTAGTTTTTTTTTTCTAGGATTTATTAGGGTCAGGACCCGACTTGGTTCCGAAATCAATGAAAATTCTATCCTTATTATTACAACAGTTCTATAAAGTTTTTTTTCGGACTCCTCGACGATGTGGACAAATTGCGTAGAGATGGACTTGTCGACCGAGGTGGGCTCTGGGCTGATCGACGCACTTAATCATTGCATGGCAGGTCAGCTGGGTAGGTGCGATTCACATCGTTTGTATATCCTATAACTATAAAAGGTCGTTTACCGTGACCGACCGCACGGGAAGGGGAAGCGCGCCTATAATAGGAAAACTCATTGCGGAACCGCACCGATCTTTACACTCCAGATTTCAATCCTCTCATTCGTGTTCGTTTACCCAGGCATGCAATATCTCCTCTTGAGGTAGAAAAGTGGACAACCACAACCATCAACCCCAACACTACCGCTCTGAATTACAGCAAGCACATCCGTTGTTGGCTCATTTTAAGCCTAATCTGCAAAGCTATATAGGCACATATTTGCTCTATCCCTAACGATGTTTTCGGATGAATGAAGAAGGCTTCGTTACAAATAGCCATGCATGCGGAAGCCACTGAATGTGTCCCATTGGCATCCAAATTAGAAAAAAACTATTTAAGACGCGAACTTTCGTGCTATCACTTAAACCCAAATAATATATTCGAAGCCTCATCTAGGGACAATAACCTATCTCGAAAATGCATAATTTTATTTAGCTTCCTCGATTTGTAGCATATCAGGAAGAGATCGTTTGGCTCATTGACGAGGTGTTTCGAATTTCGCGGTCAATTTTTGATGGCGCAAATGGGATAAGCCTAGAGGCCCTATTTCTCAGATCTAACTTAACAAATCATTGAAAAGCATTGCGCTGACTGATTATTGGCAATACAATTTTTATGAGTCGCTAGCTTGGCTGCGGAACCAGCCATCCGAGTTTTTGTTCGGTAGGAGAACTAGAATGGAGCCCTCTGAAAATGGCTAGATGCTACACTACAATCGCATGAGTCGTCTCAACGAACATAAACCTTTAGAATTTAGATAGTTAGATAGGAATAAAGTAAAAAAAGCTTCGCAGCACCTGCCAGCGAGTATAGTGCTTACCATAATAAGCATTTGACATTATTACTATATATAGGCTAGAGGCTCCAAAGATATTCAGCAATATTCACCGACTGTCATCAAATACTCCCCGCAGGGGGGTCGGTGTCATTGTGACATCAGCCAGAAATTGCTGTATGTAGTGGGACAAAGATCTTTGGTGAGTTGCGCCACCACGGACCTAGCAGCGCAAGGGGGCCCCTGGTACAGTTGATACGCCATGGCGAGGATCTGTACAAAGATCATTCGGGCGGTAATGTTCCCGAGCTCCTGAGTTATGTACCGGCGGCTCATGGCGTGACCTACCTCCTCCCATGACTTACGGGAGGAAATTCACTAAAGGCCAAGCACAATAATGGTGTGCTCTGGTGGGGGAGTGCATCGTATGGTAAATCTTGTGAGCTTCGGAGTTGACGGCTTCGCATGACCCGAGTCCTGAAGGGGCTAGTTAGGGAGAACGGCCTTGGTGGTAAATGCCTACGCGCCTATATCTAACTAGTTTGTGGATTGATGACCACACTGCTCGAGTCGCATTGCTGACTAGTAAACTGAAGCGACCACCTGGATGTGAAAAGCAGCGCTACGAGTCTGCACATGCTCGTAGTCACAGGTCCAACGAGCCTGGGATGTGCACATCTGAATTCTCACGTGAAGCTTAACCAATAGGGGGCCGAAGGAGGATCACACCTGCTATAGAGAAGTCTATAGCGAATAGTGAACTACGGGGATGGTTGTGCCCAGGGGACCATGGTCCTTTTCCATCAAGGAGTTGGCTTCGTAGTGGCTGGAGGTTGTTACCCAAGTCATCCAGCTAGTGATGCAACCCCGGGGTTGGGTTCCTGAAGGTGAGTGCATTCGCCGGATGGAGAAATCCCCGTTTGGCAACAATATCGTGTCAGTAAAATGCCGAAGGTCCAAACATTTAGCGGGACCCGGAGATAAGGCCGAAAGGCTGGGTGCTCCCCTGACGGTATACCTCGTAGATGGTTTGCTTGTCATCAAATACTGACCAACTCTACCTAATACCTCTAATGAGGACTCATTCCAACTAATTACTTCTTCTTCTTCTCGTGTTACGAAAGCTCGTTTGCTTTCTATCTATAGACAGAAGAAACTTCATCCGTCAACTCCAAAATCCTTTTGTGACGAGACAATATTCCAAAGGGGCAAAAAGGCCAGTCGCCTAAAAGAAGGCAGAAAAGAAACCAGAAAAGCTGCGGTGACGCTACACTTGCCGATACCATTGATCTGAGCTTTTGGGAGAGACGTGCATTGATAAGTACTAGAGCTTTTAGCGGAAGCAGATATAGAATGAATTATGTCAACCTATCCAAATGTTTAGGATTGCATTTACAATGAAATCAGCAACAATGTCTCCGAAGTGGGTAGAAAGCTAAATTTTCAAAAAAAAAAGATCACAAACGGGGTACCAAGTACAAACGATGTCGATTTTTCGAAAAATAATTTTTTTTTCAAGGGATCACGGGGTCGATGTTACGATTCCCAATTTGCTGAAATTTTCAGAGTCGAAGCTGCCTGCGTTCCGACGTTATACCCCTTCAAAGATATAACCCGAGAACAAAAACTCTTAAAGAAGGACCAAGGACAATCGGGGTCAATTTCGCATGTATGAACAAAAACAAAAATTAGGGGGGGGGGGGTCGAACGAGGACGTTAATAGATCGAATGATACAAACGTCTGGTACAAAGCAGACCGCTATTGAAAACAACAAATGCGATAACTTTGCGACGGGGACAGCTACGACTCTGAAATATACAGCGAAATGTGCGCCGCAACATGTTCTTCATCCTCCGATTATGAAATGTTTTTTAATTCCCAAAAATTTAAACTGAAAATTAAAAAAACTGACCAAATTTCGCCATGCCGCTTCAGCATAGTTCCGAGAATTTGGCACAGGCTGAAGTTTCGGAACGATATGAGTGCTGATTTTGTGGTGACGGATGAGGCGATTGTCACGCAATGCGCGTATGTTTTGCACTGTAGATTGTACAGGGGCGTGAACCCGAAGGGATTCGCAGCACTGAAGCCAGTGGGCCTATTGTGCAAATGGTTTCCAAAGCCAGTGTTAAAATACATGGTTGACACAAAATATAGCTTGCCCAATATGTAGACGTTGTGGTGATCAAGGACACTTTTGCCGTTTTCGCTGTCTAGATTTTTGGGAGGAATGGTTGTTAGTTGGTACTGTGATGAAGAGAGGAGTGATAAAAGAAACCTCTGATCCAGGAGTATCTCAATGTGTTGCTGAAACTGCTGGAACGGTTTTAACCATAGTACCGGTGCTATACCTAAGGTTCAAGGTCGCAGACAAGGGGTAAGACCTTAGTTTCTGCGTTCGTAGAGAGTACGCAGCAATTAATACTTCCGCGTATAATCCTCCACGATAGATCCCAGTTGCTAATATGCCTCACTACGATTCTCCTCGAGAGTTGGTGTGCTCAGTAGAAATGCGCTCATCTCTCGCACAAGTATAGTATTAGAGGTTGAAGTTGAGTCTCAACATCGGGAAACCCGTGCGGTCTTCAGCTTCTCAGCCAATATCTTCGCAACGCCCCTTGAACATGCCTTATTCTTCGAATGTGAGCCAAAGTCAGGAATCGCGTGAGTCCGCTCCGCTAGGGATGCGCCCTAACTACAATGAGGCCACTCCGTTCGCACACAACATACCCCATTGGCTGAATTCACATTGTAAGACGAAACCGGACGGGTAAACTTGCACGACAAGAACTATCGTTCTTACAATGTGAAATGCACAATGCTTGTCTGCTGGCCACTACAAAAGCTCTCGCCATCCGTTTGTTTGTGCTAATAAACGGACGGCGAGAGCTTTTGTAGGTGCCAGTAGACAAGCATTGTGCATTTCACATTGTATGAACGATGGTTCCTGTCGTGCAAGTTTACCCGTCCGGTTTCGTCTTACAATGTGAATTCACCCATTTTTCTGATCATCGGAATTATAGTGACATTCGTGTAGGAGATTCTTCAAAGCTTGAAAGCTCTGAAAGAAAAATAGACAAAAGCTAAGTCAGGTGTGATCGAAGTAAGTTGCTAAATCAACCAAAACGAGAAAGGTCTCTTTACTAAGCGTCTCTAACTTAAGCGTGTAACTCTCTTGCTGATGGTATGGGTTTTTAACGATAACCATATCTGATCGGCAATTTTCTATAACTTAGCTCTACAGTTATAAAAAATCGTCATTAGTCAATGGTAATAAAATATTTTCCGGAATTCATAGGCAAGGAATAAGGAATGAAATTAGATACATATCTTGTCAATTAGGCATTCCTCTCCGCAATCTCTCTGCTTTTTCTACAAGAACTGACATGATATGTTTAGGTGTTTAAGTCCTAGTCCTACATAGTTCAATCTTCTGTTCATCTATCTCTCCCATATCGCCGTTTATTACAAGAAAACATAAAGAAACCGCAATGACAATAAGGACATGTCATCTATACACGGAACCAAGAAAAAACACATCATTTATAGGTTGTATAAGAAACGGTATTCAGGAGCAGAAGCAGCAGCAACAAACAAGGAACATATCCATGATGACACGAAAGGACATTGAAAAGTAGAATAAGATGAAGAACCAAAGGTAAATCATAGTACAGCATCACACATCACACACAGTATGTGGCATAGGAAAATGATGTGCTTTGCTTCTTCTTTTCATTTTTATTATCCGTATTTTCCCTGTGCTTACTTTTTTGGCAGCGGTGCGGCGGCGGCGGGCGACTCCATCATTCAGGTGTTGGTGACTGCTTTCTTTCATTGAAAGGACATTGCCATCATAACACACAAAAAAAGCGGTAAGATACTCGCTTATACAAAACGGATCAATGCAAAAAAAGGAGAATAAGACGAAAATGAAAATCAGATGTAGGTATAGCGCGCCGAAGAGATAACAAACACAACACCACAACAAAATGAGGTGGGGGTGCGAAAATATATCCTTTCATAGACACAACCACACTGCCGTCGTTTCATTCTTTTTTCTCTGCACTTCTTTTTTCAGTCGACAGGTTTTACGTATGACCAGAAATTTTCATCATTTTTATATAAGGAGAAAGACATGTCCTAGTCATATCCGAAATGTAATGGATCCTCTATGATGAGATGACACGGTTATCACATATTTTCATACTGATACTCATGTGTGTGTGTTGTGTTGGTCTCGTGTATACTAGGCCTGGAACATAAATCATTCTTTTTGAAAGGAATCGGTGAAGGTTTTTGGATATGGTTGTTGCAGACTGGACCAGCGAGGAGGAGGTTATGGGGCTTCTCTTTTTTTTGAAGATTATCGGTTTAGTAACTGCCGTGCGTCATTTTTCGCACCTTCCTTTTATAGTCGCATCGATTATGATAAAATCTGCTAGGAGGACTAGCTTTAAGGATCTGTTTTTTTTGAAAATTGATAAATTTTTAAATCGGGTTGTATTCGAAACTAGGTTTTCAAGGTTTTATTGGCAGGTGAATGTTTGCCGCAACAACTTGGTTCACAAGGGTTTTAAAAGTGCCCATATAAGGGTCCCCAGATAGGTTAATTATCTAGGAACCTTATTGTTGTTATATACGTATTCGTAGGCTTCCTTGCATTGTCTAGCAGTGCTGACGATTGATTGGGAAATCTGTCAGCCGTCCTTGTGGATGCTAGAAAATCAGCAAGCAGGCTTACGATGGTGAGGTTTCCGCTCAGCGATCGATAGTTCAGGCAACAGTTCCGAGTCGTTTTTGCATATTTTGTTTGAATTGAACGTACTCGTGTAAACGTCAGACGTGTCTTTTTTCAGTCCGTGTTTTTTGTAACTTTTTTGGCAATTTTATGATCATTTATGAACGGCAAACGATCTCGAACATCACCAAACAGTGGACAGATAGCGAAAATAAGGGACACGACAACTGATTCAACGAAAATGGCCTCAAGTGCAAGTGCAAGCATAGCAGATATTTCCCGGCTTTTGGACCAAAAGTTGGAGAGGTTAGAATCGAACTGCAATGATAGAATCAGCTTTTTGGCAACAAAGTCTGACATTGAGTGCCTCCAGATACAACTGCAGCTCGTCAACGAAGTAAATGCTAAGCTGAAAGGGAAGCTCGAGCAGATCAATTTGAGGTGCACAGTGTTGGAAGTACAGTCCAAGATGCTAGCCATTAAATCATTGGAGAAGAACCTGATAATCCACTTGCCGAAGAAATCGTCAGAAGAGCCCGCGACTTAAGTGAAGCAAGTGCTGCAAGAATTGACAAATAGTGTCGACACAATCATCAACTTGTCAGTGCTACCGCCAGGTCATAAGCATCACAACGTCCTCGTCGAGATGAACTCGAAAGTAGCTGTGGGCAGTGTATTACATCAAGCGAATAAACGGGGACGGGCATAATTATTCACCGAGACCTTCCGAGAGAGGTAAGGAAAATCCGGAAAAATATTCGCATCATCGCGGCAGAGATACGAAAAACAAGTCCGCTCACAAGTTTAAAAATTTATAATGATAGTTTGTATCTGAATGATCGCAAGTTTGAGTTTGATCGGGAAGGCGTGTTGCGATGTGGAGATGAAAACGGCTGGGAAGCGCTCCGATCTCAACTTCCAAATTTGGATTCAGACAGAATTCTAGCCTGTATCACCAACGGTCAGAATGGAAACTTTAATATCAAAGCGAAATCAGATGATGTTGCCCCAGGCAGCGCAAGCAACAATGAATTGAATCATATCTAGGATTTAAGCTGTCACAGTCATCACCTGAATAATACTACGACAATAATTATTATTAATGAATTAAAGATTTTAGTGTAAAATGTTTGTGGATTTGCTAAGAAAAACTTTTTCGCTGAATTTATAGATTATATAACTCGCTTTGATATTATTATTTTATTGGAAACGTTTATCGAAGAAAAAAACAAAAAAAAATTTGAAGATTGTTTTGGCGAGCATGTAACCCATTTTGAACCGGCAACTCGCGATCATATGTTTGGCAGAGCAAAGGGTGGTATGATAGTCGCTTACAGGAAGAACCTGGGAAACTGTAGTATTCATTGTGGCCAATATGGATGTGAGATAGTATTGACCCTGCTTGACAAAAACTTACGGATCATCCCCATATATCTAAATTGCAACAACTGGGATCAGGACTTTGACACGCTCCAGCTTCGTCTAGAAGATGGCGCCTTCGACCACATTCTGTTAGTCGGAGACTGGAACGCACGCCTAGGCAATGAACAAGTATCCTCAGATAATAATTTCAGTCCGCATCTTCTTCATGCTGAACGCAACTCGATGGATGTCAAACTAAATAATAGAAGTCGTAAAATGCTTGACCTGTGCCAAGACTACAATACGGTACTAACAAATGGCTGCTCCCGCTCGGATTTGGAAGGCAAATTCATGTTCATTGGCTCATCAGGAGGTACTGTAATTGACTATTGCGCAATTTCTGGAGGATGGTTCGACGTATTCAGGGACCTTAAAGTGGACGAATTAAGGTTACTCTGACCATCAACCGCTTGTAATTACCCGCTCGGTGGAAGCTGATTTTATTGATGACAAGCTTCTCCCATTACCAATTCTCCGATGGCATAACAATAAAAGTGACCTATACGGTGGGGAGCTAGATGCGCTTGCTTGGAATGATGCGATAGAATCCGAAGATGTAGCAGAGTCACTAAAAATACTTGAAAATAACATTCGGATGGCAGCCGCCCCAATGCAAAGCCAAAGAAGGCCAACCTTTATCCAACCGTGGTTTGATGCCGAGTGCCATCGTTATAGAAAGAAGGTTTTCACGCTACTCAGGGCGAGCCAAAGATACGGGATGAGAGTTTTGACCGAGTCCTATCAGCGCGCGAAAAAATAATGGAAACGAGTCGGCAACCAGAAAAGGAAAGCCTACTACTCCGAACTCGCTACCGGCCTAAGTTCTAGCAGAAGCACTAAGGATCTTTGGAGAAAAATTAGAGAGCTTAACCGATACGGATTTCGCAAAGGTAATAATATCAGCCAAAATAGTTTCAGAGAGCATTTTCAATCAGTACTAGCGCGAGGTGACACCAATATCAACCTTTCATATGCTATGAATTGGACCACGATAGATGAATTGGACTGCGCAATCACCGTTGATGAAATTAACGAATTTCTAAGGTCGGCAAAAAACAATAAAGCCCCGGGTCCGGACGGCATTCCCTATGAGCACCTGAGAAACGCTACTCCTGTTGCTAAAATGTGCATGCAATCTATTTTTAATCGTATTCTAAGTGGCCAAGCTGACATTCCAAGCTCTTTTCGCGAAGCTGTAATATTTCCTATTTTTAAAAAGGGAGATGCAAATAACGCCGAGGACTATAGAGGAATTACATTTATGAACACTACGGCGAAAGTTTTTACTGGCATCTTACTTAAAAGACTACAACATTTTGTGCGAAGTCGCGGTTTACTGAACGAGTATCAAGCTGGTTTTCGGGAAGGCTTTTCAACCTCAGACCACATTTTTGCGCTCTCCAATTTGGTGGAAATACAGCGAATCCGAGGAAAAAAACTATACGTAACATTCGTCGACTTTAAGGCGGCGTTTGATACAATTAGTAGGCAAGCACTTATGTATATACAAATTAAGCGAGATAGGTCTATCAACAAGGTTCCTTAGGACATTGGAAAGTCTATATAAGAATACAACCGCACGTATATGGGATGGTACGCAACTATCGGAAAGTTTTAATACCTCAAAAGGGGTAAGGCAAGGTTGTCTCCTTAGCCCCTTGCTATTTGCACTATTCGTGGATGACATCGTAGATTTCCTGCCAGGAGGAATCTCGCTCCGGGACCTGCGGATAAAAGCTTTACTCTATGCCGACGATATTGCAATAATGGCCGAATCACCTGAAGCTCTACAGCTGATGCTAAACAAACTGAAGGAGTACTGTGACCTATGGAGCTTGCAAGTTAATACGTCCAAAACGAAAGTTATGATTTTTAACAAATCCAGAGGAAGGCTGGCACGAAACGAAAAGTGGTTCTACGGCGACCAGCAGCTACAAGTGGTCAAAACTTACCCGTATCTAGGGATACATATTACACCATCGCTATCACTCGATTCCCACTTTAGCAGTAAACTAGCCGCAGCAAAAGGAACAATTAATGCAATGTGGTCAAAGATAATGAAAAATCCGCTTGTTCCTCATAGTAGTATAGTAAGTGGCAGTTATTCCAGGCAACTGCACGTCTGTCAATGTGCTACGGAGCCCAAGTATGCGGTTATCAACAACATGATGCTGTAGAAAAATTACAGCGGTTTTTCCTTAAAAAGATCTTTCGCTTGCCCCAAAATACACCGAATTACATGCTGCAATTGGAAACAGGTCTGCCGCCGCTTAGTATATACAAAAACAAACTTCACTTAGATTACATTTGGAAAATAAACTTCTGCTACGAAGAAACGAGACTACCCAAACGGATACTGCAAATCGCGAAAGAAAAGGATGTCGAGTGGCACCGGGACCTGCGACAACGGGCCAACGAATTTGGATTGCCATTGGAATGGGACCAAAGATTGAGCATGAAAAAAACAATGAACGCCATTTGCCATAATTTGGATGCTAAGTACCGTCATAACTTCGAAGCAGCAGCACGATCATCGACGAGCCTGATACACAACCAAGGCCAGCTGGGCTACTTCAACGATGAGTACCGTCTAGAAATCATTTCAACGATATTCAGAGCGCGAGGTGAACTGATTTTCTTAAATACGATGCCTTATAGGACAATCAACAGAGGTCGCTGTACACTATGTAACTGGAGTGTCCCGGAGGACATGTTTCATGTTCTAGCCCGTTGCCCTATATATAGAGAAATTCGGAGATCGTATTATGCACAACCTGAGCTAAGCCGGAGTGCGTTGATGAATACACTAAACGGAGAAGACTGGCTAAAACTTTCAAAATTCTGCAATGATATGATTAAGTACAGAAGAGATTTTGTCTAGTTTTAATTGTCCGTAACTTCCCTATTCGCTTTGCTTCTTTTGAAAATCTAAAATCGAAATAATGTTCATTGATAGTTTTTTTTTATGAATCTGTAATATTGGGATATTTGCCAACTCGAATTATTCTTCCATCTACTTTTCAAAATAATAAATTGAACTTCCTAATATGTAATAATTTAATTCTCACTGCTGACAGCTTTCAAAGCTATAGCTGATATCATTTGAATTTTTGTATAACTTTGATTACTTAAATGAATAATAAAATGATTTTTCTATCTTTCTATCTATCTATCATTTGAATGTTTGAATAGAAAATATTCGCATATAGTGCTCAGAAGGCGGTTGTCTAACTATACGATCCCTGTGCGATCATAGCATGAGTCGTATCTAGAAATACAAACCTTAGGTGACGCCGATTAGAAGGTTACAGTTACTGGAAAAGAAGACACCAAGATTTGTCGTGGGGTCGTTTTCCATTTCAGGGTCAGCGTACATGAAAGATTGTCGAAATTGCGAATGGAAGAAGGAGAAATGATGAGCATACATTCAATATAAAAAAATATTTGACACAAGCTTCAAATAAAAGAGAATATCCTGAAATCCTGTTTTACAGACATACGCTTACAAGACAATTTAAAATATATATACAACGACGACATATCTATAAATATTTTAAGACGTACTTAAAAATGTTAAAACAATCAGAAGCAAACTTAATTAAAATTGATAATATGCTCAAGTTCATATTATTTGCATAAAAAAAAATGAATCAAAAAATATAAAAAAATATCTTTAAAAAAGCACACACACACAGGCACACCAGAATAAAATCACATTTATAAAAAAAAATACTATACAGCCAGAACACACACAAGTATAGATTAAAAATAAGGAGAATGACGTTTTTTTTTATACATAAAAATTAAATTAAATATGAAAATAATTAAATAGGTATAATAATTAAAAAAATGTGCAGACGTACCAAAGAGGGTAAATAGAGCATCAGGCGTGACCATCTACAGAAAAGAGAAATATAGAAGATCAGTTAGCAGAATTGTAAATTTTTTTTTTCTTTTTCTTAGTTTTTTTTTATTTTATAGGAAATAGTTGTGTAAAAAAAAAACAAACAAACAAATTTGTTTGGTTTTTGTAAATATAAACATAAGGACGAAAGTGAGTGAAAAAAAGGGGGCGAAATGTGTAGGTGTAAAAATTTGGTTTAGTTTTATATTTTCGAGGTAAAAAATTTTAAAATCTAAAAAAAACACTAAGTAAAAAGCGTATCTCCCGCAGAATATATATTTTTTTTTTAATGCAGTTCGATGAATACGTATTCAGATCGAAAGACTTTGAACTCAAAAGCTCAAAGCTGTTCAAAGTTTCTAACTGTCATTTTACAATC
The DNA here is from genome assembly GCA_949715475.1 of Microchrysa polita. Taxonomy (NCBI): domain Eukaryota; kingdom Metazoa; phylum Arthropoda; class Insecta; order Diptera; family Stratiomyidae; genus Microchrysa; species Microchrysa polita. The sequence continues at coordinate 70,353,818 of OX454421.1, read as the reverse complement.
AAATGCGATTCTACCTGTCTGTTTATTTATTTAGGCGATAGAAAAAAAAAGGAATTGGATAACACTTTTATCAAGGAGGAACTTGTGAAAAGTATTAGGTATACAATGACAGGATCAAATATTTTCCCGCTGAATTGTGTATGTCATTCCCTTTGTCGTATACATAGTATATGGCTACTTCGTGTACGTGATTTAAAAAAAAAAAAAAAATCATAGGCAACCGCATTTTGTTCAAAATATTGACGACAAATTTTTGGATAAATTTTGTTGATGTGCAAGAAAGACAGACACATTCAAAGCAGAAGCATTACGGCATCAGTGGAAATATTTTTCTAAAAAATATTCAGTCTTAAATGCGTCAACAATTGCTAAAAGTTTTAATGATTTTTTAGGTAGTTTCTAATGGAGGGCATAGCTCATTCAAATATATCGCAGGGGACGGATCCAACGAAACAGCAGAAAGTGCTTTTTTCCTTCGTCTTCGTTGACAGCTGTCATCTGTTTATTACCAAAAGCGCCGTCAGTAACCAGGGCTGGATTTACCCTTTATGGCGCCCCTGGGAAGTAGTTAAATTGCCCCCGTAGATCACGTGTTAAGCTTTAAAGTAAACCCGTTGTATTTACATGAAAAGCCAAACGAATAATATTATTTTAATTTCTATAAAGATTATGCCAAAAATGCAGTATCGCCACAAAAAACTCCGAGAAGTTTTCCCTTAGGGGAAAAATCTTAGATCATGTATATGTCTACGTTATTGCTTCCATAATAATCCACATTGCATCATCTTGTCACTCCAGAAGCCCAAAAATCCTTTGAAACCGATTACATACAGTACCTCCAATGTCGACTTTCGAACGACAACCATAATGCTCATTCTCAGTTTCCTTCGAGAAGTGTCCTTTTTGGTGGTACATATGTACATATAATATTCTTTGAAAACCCAAAATGAGCTTGTGGTGATTTTAAAGGGTCAACTCACCGAATACTGTATTTTGATATGCATCGACTATAATGCATCCCTAAAGAAAAAGGGACCTTTTTTGTCCAAGGACATCTTTCTCATAACAAGTGCCGACACCAAAATAATAAGGATCGCACCACTTAACTTTCATCCAAATCGCTCCACAGGGGGAGCCAAGAGAACCAATTGAAAGATAACTTTTCATTCGCTTCAACGGCGAATTTACCGCTATTCCCGCAACTCATCAGTGATTTTTCTATGTATGGGCGATCAAAGGAAAATGTATACCAAATTTAGCAATGATCAAACCACTGAAAGTTTGACTTAAAGCTTCGTTAGGTTTTCGCTATGTTTTACAATGTCACATTTTGTCACGAAACAACCCAACGTACACATCCTAATTTCCTTAAAATAATCACACGTGTTTTACTATGTTCCAAATAATTATCACCAAGCTAAAAAAAATTGTTTTGGACACTAATAAGAGAAAAAAAATATATGTTGCTGTGGGAACTCGAACACATTGCCCTACACACCAAACCTGGCGGATACCCAACCAGGCTACATCGCCTACAGATTGGCCCGATAAATCTAGTAATCATCACATGATCTTGTTCGAACATTGTGCAGAGCGTTTACATATTACTGAATGGAGAGAAAGAAATGTCCAACGAATCAATGATTTGCGGTACGGTGTGATGACTACAGACCAGATGATGATGATGATCACTAAAGTTATTCGTACTGATAAGGCGAAGTGTGGTCAAGGCGGTTTGGTGGTCGTTGTTGACTTTTTGGAAGGTATTGACGACGGTTTGGACCATGGTTCTTTAACAAAAAAATATTTTGAAACCGATCACATACAGTGCCTCAAATATCACCTTTCAAACGACACCCATAATGCCCATACTCTGTTTCCTATGCTAGAAAAATGTCCTTTTTGGTGGTAACATCCTTTAACAAAACTCAAAATCAACTTGTCGTGATTTAACAAGACTCGTCGCAACCGATTCTGTATTTTGATATCCATATCCTTACACATAGCGTCTATAATGCATTCCCACAGAAAAAAGGACATTTTGTGTCCAAGGACATCTTCCTCATAAGAAGTGCTGGCATCAAAATATTAGGGATCGCACCACTTAACTTCCATCCGAGTTTCGTCGACATCGGTCCACGGGGAGAGTCAGGAGAACCAATTGAAGGATGAATTTTCGTTCGTTTCAATGGCGAATTTACCGCTATTCCCGCAACTTATCGAAATCGTGATTGTCGATTCTGAGTCAGAGCGATCAAAGGATAATGTATACCAAATTTGGTAAAGATCGAACTACGGGAAGGTCGATTTTAAGCGTTAAACGTTTTCGTTACAGTTTTTCGTGACGCTTTTTCACGGAACGACACCCAGTATTTCTCAGGTAGCCTCCGCAAAGACATATACATGTCAAAATTAGCCTGTGTTCCCGCCTGATTTAACTGTCAAAACATGAACTGATTCCAGACTCCCACTTAGTGATATACAAGTTTTTGGGGTATTTCAATGTTACTATGCAGCGGTGCCATTATTACGGGGAAGTGATCCAATAAGCATACTTAGTGTCTGATACCAATTCAAAATCGCAGCACGTGCAAACGTTACTTTAGACTTTGGTAGAATGCACCGGAAGATTTGCAGATTGAATTCAGCTAATTGCTTGCGATCTGCAGTAATTGTAGGTATGACCCTTTTCACGTCTCAAGATCGACCTACCCTTAGGAAAGCTGTGTGCGTTCAAGACCAGCTTTCATTCCCTCCAAAAATCCTTTTTATACCCTTCGCTCATAGAGTGAAAGGGTATATTAACTTTGTCATAAAGTTTGTAACGCATTGAAGGAAGCATCTCCGACCATATAAAAAGTATACATATGATCAGTATGACTTGGGGAATCGATTGGGCGATGCCAGTCTGTCAGTTGCGACGCGTTTTACTCACCCAATTTAAAAGCTATGAAGCTGAAATTTTGCACAAATGCTTCTTTTTGCTGCAGGCAGTTCGTATGTTTAATTCAGTAAAATCGGACCATGGGGTCATGGGGCTGCCATACAAACCCAACCCCCTATTTTGGTTCTTCTAAGAAACATTTTTTACACCAATTTCACAAAACCTTGAATTAATGTGTCTTTATGAAAGCAACTAAATATGCCAAAACAAATGGAATCGTACTTTGGGGCCATGCTCCCGCATCCCCCAATAAATTTTTCTGAGTAAATATTTTTATTTGCCCACTTATTCCAACCAAACCTCACACAAATATTGTTTTGCCGACGCAACGGAACTTTTGTGAAGACAGAAGGAAAAGAATGGGGGGGAGGGGGATTAAATACAAGTCGTACACAGCAAAAAAAAAAAAAATGCCGGGTATTCGAGCAACAAAATCCGATAGGATAAAAAAGAAAAATTATTTCGGAGTAAACATGCTCAAAATAACACCGGCGTTTTATTAGAAAAGAATCCGAAACGGACGAAACTTCTAAATAAAAACCTTTTTCGGACACATTGCAAAGAATATCCCATTTGGTATTGAGTATTACACCTATCGGATCAATTACGTAACATGTTCAATCAAGTTATTGTGCTAGGGCTAATTTCATCCGATTTTGGTATTTGGTGTATCCACCGATCGAAGTGAATTTGGTGCGAATTTGGAGCGAAGCCACATGTTGTATAAATTACAAACTCCATCAGTTAGTCTGGTTGGCTTAGTAGGTAGGGCGTTCGTCTACAAATCATAAGGTCCCGGGATTGAATCCCACTGTAGGTAGGTACATTTATTATGCATTTTAGAGCGTAAAGAGGTAAATGATTACCTATAGAGGGGTTGTACAAATCTCATTTATGCGTTACATGTTCCTTCCCTGTGAAAATTGTTTTTTTTTTTTTTTTTTTTTTATTCCAAGTATATCGAGAATCACTCCTTTTGGTGTTAATGAAAGTATTCTTTTGAGTTCAAATTATTACACCATAAGGATATAATCATTACATTCGTTCGGAGTCTTTAGCAATACCTTGCTTCGAGTTTTATGCCAATATTATCCGATTTGGATGGACACTATTCGACACCGATTCGGAGTGAAAATCACTCCGATTTTTTTGCTGTGTAGGTAAGCCCGAAAAGACTTTTAGCCCGAGGGGAGCGAAGGGTATCTAAATTTCGGCCGCGCCCGAAATTAGCCTTGGTCTCGTTTTCTATTTATTTCATGTGTTTAAAGTAGCAGAACTTGAGTGCTTGATTTCTTAGGAAGGTGTTTCGATTGATCCACTAAACCTTAACCCTTTAAAGTCCGAACTCTTAATCGCTTGATTTCCTTGCGATGATTTTATCAAATAGTGGCCATCTAATTTGCGCCTTGCTGGGCTAGCATCTGCTTTAGGATCTGGCTGCTGACCTATTTTGTCTATGAAACCCTTAGCAGAAACATTGTTACTTCCCGGCTGAAATCTAGGTGAGTCATTGCCGATTTCCCATGCATTTCTTTATGCACAAACCAGGCTGCTACTATACTGCCATGTTGAGAGCATTAGCGAATAGATTTCACCACCACTTTTACATCGCAGGCATGGGTGATACGAAGGTTAGAAGTCCATCTAAAATATCGACCCCTCCCATTCCATGGTTATATTTTTGAATAAGATGTGGTTGTTGTATGCCTATCTTTTTGTTCTCCTTCACAGAATATCTACATGCTGATTTCGCCATGACTTTCGATTCCTGCTAGGCACTTTACGGTTGATGCGATTGGAGAGTAAATGTCTTCCGTAGTAGACCAATAGTGATTCTCAGAAGGCAACTGGTGGTACTTACAGAGAAGGAGTATGCCCAAAAACGACGTTAATTCAACGCCGATGTGATCAACATGCGGAACGGCGTAGATTTTTGTTATTTCTGCTAAATGCTGCAGACAGCTTTGTGGCATAAATTAAAACATAATATATTTCTACCGGAATTAAAGTTTTCAAATGTGGGAAGTTAGTTTCTATGTTTATTACCGGCTCATTTTGTTTTGGGGTTTGAAAATTAACGCTGGGAAACCAATTTAGAGGTGCAATGTCGGGGTTTTTTTTGCCTCGGTTTGGGCTTTGATCCACTTGTGGTCAACCGTTGATGGTTACCATTTGTAGCTTTTCTTTTCTGAACACGTTAATTTTTACTGGCCGATGCCTCACTATCTTTCGATTTTTTATTATAACGGAAACTTCACCGCAAACATCACTTGGTTTAAGATTTCTTCCTCAATGTCTTCCTCGTCAGTAACTTTGTCTTTAAAAAAAAGCACTTTTTTATCATTTATTAATTTTTTTTCCTTTTTATCAACTTATGAATAAACTAAAAAAATGGGAAAGAACAATAAAAAAATTGCAAGTGGGTTTAAAAAACATGAAATTATGTTCCCAATTGGGAACAATGGGCGGCAAAGTTTAAGTTACTTTTCTACCATACTCAACGAAAAATAACATTTGAACGTCGATTTAGATAAAGTTTGGGGTTTATAAAAGAATATCTGAAGGCGACACTTTCAATATTCAGAGGGAAAAATAGAATTTCGGTGAGCAGAATTTATTCTGTTTCGAAAAATGTTAGGTGCGAGCGGAAGCTGATACGTATAAAGCGTTTTACATTTTTTGGGTGAAGTGTTTCGAATTTTTCCAATGAAATAGAAGCGCGTCACAGAAATATGAAAAAAGAAACATTTTCATGTGTCACTAAATTTTAAAACACAACAAACATATTAGCTCACCGCCCGCTACGCTGTCTCTATCTGCAGATCAATAAAAATGCGAGGTCCATAACCGAAAAACCTATACATATGAATCCATAATCGTTCGCTATGAAAATGTTCGGCCTCATGTTGGTGTTCGGTTTAAAACTTTTTCGAAAACAGCGGTTGGGAAGTTCTGGCTCATCCGCTTTATAGCCCAGACCTTGCCCCCGACTACCATTTCATTACATCGATGCATAACGCGTTGACCAGAATATGCTTAACTTCGAAACAGAGAATCAAATAATGAGACGATTCATTCTTCAAAATATAAACACATCTTCCGCAACGGAATTAATTTTCCGTGAAATGTAAGTGAAAAGCCTTGGTGCAACATCGGATTCAAGTCAGGAGTCCGGAAGTGCAGTTGACAATTAGTTGCGTGTCTTTTTGAAACCGGAAGGATTCCTCTGAATTTCTTCAAATTTGCCCGTTCAGAGGCATTTTTTTTACACTGATAATCACAGAAAGATTAGGTTTTTATAAGACGGACCATAAAAATGCATACAAGCAATACGCAGATTTGTGCCACCGAGATAATTATATAGTCAAAGAAAAATACGATATTTGGTCGGCAAAAATCCTACATGGCTGGATTTTGGCAGGATGGTTGGTGATGGCCCCGAGATTATGGGCACCATCACCACACCCCCAAAAATCAGCTACTGATAAAAACTGAGGGTACCTCCCATACAAAGTGACCCACCAGGAGTTTGTTCTACGTACTACTCATTTTATAAACTGTAGAACAAAGTTGTCATGGGTAATTTCTATGGGAGGTACCCTTAGTTTTTATCCGATTTAGAGTAACGTATTATATACACATCCTTGTAAAGGAAATTTTATATAGTTTTTTTCGTCTCTAGACCGATTTTCTGTATCTCTTGCCGTTTTTAAAATAATCGCTAAAAACTCAAAAAAGACGCCCTTCACCCGCCCTTTTTTTATAGTTGCGGACCCACAATCAGTGGGGACTTTTTTTCCCATAATTTGGGGGCCATCACCAACCATCCTGCAAAAATTCAGCGATGTAGGAGTTTTGCCGCTTGATGACCATAAATTGGGTTATTTTTCTTCGGGTAATAGTTAAGCACACGATGAACTCATCGTGGAAATTATTCAAAACTAATTACACAAAATCGCAGAGAAAAATTGTCGAAACATTTTCGCATTTTAATTTATGGAATTCTCCAGCATTTCCGGCATTGCAGCGGAAAAAATGTCAATTTGATTCTCGTCCGAAGCCTAGCGGAACTTCACTTATAGTCCAATCAATGAAAACATTGTCGAGAACATGAAAATGGGTGACGATTTTTTGTCTCCTGGTTTCGTAAGGTAAACTTATTAAAAGTACCCGGACTTGGGAGGCAGAAGGAGGAGCTAACTTGGAGGCGGAGCGGTAAGAGATCCAAATTCCCCACACTACTCTTTTCTGCACTCATTGAGGGATAGCGTAATAATCCGTAATTTATTTCAAAAGAATTTCCATTAATTTTCTACCGTGTATTTATTTGGGTTGCATGATAGAATAGCATGGGTTCGTAAATAACGGTCGATTCTAATGCTAATGCTATCTATACTGGATTTTATTTAATGTTAATTTTTTTAGGACGTTTAATGTTCGAGGAATGTAAAGACAGTTTAGATAGCATAATGCAGGTTATTTTTTGACATTTAGTTTATTTTATAACGGTAAAGGATAGCCAGAAGTAATCGCCATTTTGGCAGATTCGTTTTCCAGCAGATAGAAATAAAATGGGCACATGGCAACTGCCAACATTGGAGTTGAGCAATACGATATTATGGAGTTTTATAATAAGGGGCGAGCAAAGGTCATATAACAGTAATAGTTTTAAATGTAAAAGAAAAACTATGAGTCTTACTTGTTTTCTGTCCCATAGTACAAAGATCGACCGTATATGGGTAAAACATACGTGACACAATATTATTTCTTCGCACACAAAATTGTTCGCGCAAAAACCCAATAAAGAAAATAGGCAAAACAATTTTTTTACCGTTTCTTTTTATTTTTCATTTTTAAAAACGACTCAAAAAATATTCACCATAAAGGCAATCCATTTCTCTTCTTGTTACGACCAGTATATAAGTACATTGGCGAATTGACCAAATTGTGTGATCACTGAACCTGAACACAAAACTTGTACCTCCGCGAATAGTTAATGGTAGCTCTCGAAGAGTAGGCCATTCGGTAGACGAAACGAGAGGAGAAATTGAATATTAGAGAAATCATTTGTCGTGATTATACACCCATGCCTCCTTAGGTTATGCAAAATTATGATATACTGTTTCGTATACAGAAAGCAAGCGCGTTTTTATATGGAATGTCAAATTATGTCGTACTATTTCGAACGACATGCTAAAACTCTCTATTATTTCTTGTCTCCAGATAATTAATAAAAAGAAAAACATTTTTGTAGTTGTAAAGTTATTCTAATTTATAGAAAATGGGCTCTATTGATTCGGTACTATTTTTTTCGCGAAAATAGCAGAGACTTAAATGCACATTGTGCAACAGGTCTACTTATTTATGAAAGAAATTCAGCCAGTAATATAATTAATTTATTTAGTCCTTTCTTTAATAACGAATTAAAGTTACTGGAAAAAGAGAAGAAAATAGAAGTTGGGAGATTGAGAGATACAAAACAAAACGCAGTAACAAAAACAAATTAGAGGGAGCGCACAAATAACACAAAACAGTCAAAAATATACAGTAAATTAAATGGTGTATGTGTATGGATAAGATGTTATCTTAAATTTATTGGAATTATACCGAAGCTTATAAATCGAAGTGAAAGGATTTTTTTTGTATGAAAAAGGTCATCATAATTAGCCGGAAACGAACGGAAAAGAGAAACAATATTCAAACGAAACTCAAAATATATATCACACTCAAAATGTTTGGAGGTTATGAAACCAATAAACACTATTAGCGAAGAAAGAAATAATTTACAAAAAATAATATTTGTATAAATTAACAAATCCAAGAAAGTCTGTTCTATTTATGTAAGGAAACTTAATTTTAGTTTATATTCATTTGAAAAGTTGCCGAGTCAAATAGACTGAGAAAATTAAAATGGTTTTAAGTTTTTTTTAAAGGAAATTAAAAACTTAAAAAAAAAATATTCTTATGCATAAGTCAAGCGCATACAAAAATTTACCTCTTCATTCAGATTCGACACCAACAGAACATTCGATAGTCCGCGTAAGGCAGGCGTTGCTGCTCCAAGAGCACCTGTATTGGCCAATGTGAAAGCACCCAAACTAGGAATACCACTATTATACGCTCCCGTTAGTGGTGCACCAATGCCGAGGGCAAATGGCGGTAGTACGCTGGGAGCACCAAGACCGTTTACTGTTTGAGAAGAGAAATTTTGTATTATTGTTAAAATTGTGAAGAAATTTGGGCTTTTTTCTGCTAAAACAATACAATTAAAATTTAACAACTAACTAAAGGAAGTACGAAAAAAAAACTGTCCGAATGAAAAATATGAGTTAAAAAACAGACCGTTAAGGTCGATTTACACTGTTATAGTTGAAAGATTGTCAGTCAATCAATTAACTGACAGTCTTCCAGCTTGTATGGAAAATGACTGTGACTGATGACTGAAAAGTGTGGATCGACCTTTATAAGGACATCTTTTTTTCTTAAATTTCAGACCATATCTCTGATGCCAAACTATTGACTTCCACTTGTCCTAGAAGTAAATTTAACTTATTTTTTTTTCAACTAATTATTACTAAACTATAAAAACAGAAAAAGGAAACTAAAAAGGGTTACCTAGCCTATCACCTGTCAATGTTGGTCGCTGTCGTGCCGCGATCAACAGCAAATCATTTGTATTCATCAGTCCGCCAGCACCCGGAATAATATCAGCACCTGGTTCGCCCGGTGGCAATGAGGGATTTGTGAAATCACGTGATTTGTCATTATTATATTTGACATTTAGTGCTGTCAATTTACTATTATCAATACGTAGCGTACAGCAACCGTTGTATATATTCTGACCGTCCAGAATTTGTTTGGCATGCTGCGCCGTTTGTGAGTCGGGATATTGAATGAGAGCCTGAAATTAAGTTAAAAAACAAAAAATATTAAAAATGTCATAAATGATCGTATTTAATGCTATTTTGGTAGAATTGTAAATTGAAAAACAAAGAAAAACTTAAAAAAACGATAACCGTTACATGTATAACATTAAAAAAAAGTAATACAAAAATTAACAATAAAAAATGTTAAATATTTACAATAATTATAATAAAAAAAAAATAAATTAAATTTAAGTTAATTTGAATTTTCAAGAAAAATTAATTTAAATTAACTAAAATCAATAGAAAATCCTTTCATAAATGCAAAAAATTCACTCTACATTTCAAACTACATATTAACAAAATGTCAATTAGTAATACAAAAAAACCTCTGAACTTACTTGGAATGAATTATTTTTTGTAAATGTGACAATTTTCAGTACTTTGCCGAAACGTTGGAATATCTGATGCAGAATATCCAACGAGACGGGATATAATAGAGATTCTACAATAACCCTGAGTACGGTGTTTGGTCCACCCGGCGATGAATTATTTTGAACACCCTGTGATACAGTCGTAGTGGTGGTTGTTGTTGTTGAATCTGTTATGGGTAACGGTGAACCGGATGTTGGTGATTGTATTTGAAAATCTTGATTTTGTAGAGCCGCTGATGCATTCTAGAAAGGAACAAGGATAAAAGGAGAATTAATGTGAATGTGTGTGTGTTGTATGGAAAAGGATTAATTGGAATTTTTTTTAATGTTGGTGTTTCTTAGTTAACCGATTAATTATTGTAAGGAGCCTTAAAAGAATGATTGATGTACGTTCAGGGTCGGATTTCGACATTCGGGGCTATACGAAGGATTTAAAGTAAGGCGATCAACCGTCCTGGATCGTCAGAACCATATCTTATCATATTTCTTATAATAAAAGAAAGTCGTGCTAGTTACACCATTTATAACTCGAGAACGGCTTGACCGATTTTCATGATTTTGTTTGCTGAATAGAGCTCCGGCCGGAATGACAATTACTATTAAAAAATGCAAAATATTCACAATGAACAAAATTCACAATGGGTTTTCTTGAACGTATCAGCGAATTTCAGTAAGCTTAGGTTAGGTTAGGTAAAGGGGCCGCCTGACTAGCGCCATGCGCACTTAGACCAAAAATTGGTCCATTGTGATACCACCGTAGTTCCTACGTTCCGTTTAAAACCAGCCAGTGCTAACAATGTATTTGTTAAGCAAAGTAGGGCTCACATCTCGAAGATCATCTGTATCGTAAAGATACCTCGAACCCAGTGCACGCCTCCTTCTCTCGGATAAGGCCGGACATTCACAAGGAAAGTGATGCACACTCTCTTCCTCCTCTTCATCATCACAACTTCTGCAGAAGTCGTTGTAAGGAATTCGGAGTCTCCTGGCGTGCTCCCCAATAGGGCAGTGCCCCGTAATAAAACCCACTATGTTGCGTATATATTTCCTGTCTAGCGACAGTAATATGGCGGAACAGGATATATCTAGTATAGGCCAGAGCATCCTCGTCGTAGCACAAGTATATCCGCAGGCCCATCTCGCGTTGGTCCTACGTTCAGAAGCGGCTTCAATTATCGATGCACAGACGGCAATAGGTGTTTTAATCTTCTCGTGGTTGCCTTCAACAATACTTGCTACCGCATTCCGAGCCAAATCGTCTGCGCAGCAATTACCAGCAAAGCCATTATGTCCCGGTATCCAGCATAGTGTAATGTTGAAGAAATGACGCATTTCTCTGAGTGCATAGCGGCACTCTTCAATAGTTTTAGATGTTGTAAATGCTGATTCAAGTGATCGAATTGCAGCCTGACTATCAGTGTATATAGTGACATCCTTACCAGTGACAACGTGCCTACCCAGCCATAAAAGCGCTTCCGAGATTGCAGTGATTTCTGCTTGGAGGACGCTACAAAAATTAGGGAGGCAAAAAGACAAGCTGATGTCGAGTTCCTCCGAGTAAATTCCAATGCCGACTGCAGCGTCCGTCTTGGAACCATCAGTGTAGATGGATAAGGACCTGATGGACTGGGTCGTTTCGTTGCTCCAGCTTTCCCTAGGCGGGATTAACCCTTCTGTCGGCACCTACTACAATATGCATATTCTCTACCCAATAGGTCTGGCTGGACCTACTGAGAAAAAAAATTTAATTTATAGAAAAAGTGAAATTTTTATCGGTATAATCATTCTACCCACTCTTTACATCCATTTATAAACAATAAAAGCATTAAAATCGTTTTTGGAGTTATACTAGAGGCGTTTTTAAGAAGACTTATTTTAAGGTGGTATTAGTACAAACATGTTTCTCCCTTTTTTTCTTCTATTTTTGCTTCTCTTTTTTCATTGCGTATCCGCACAGAGAGTTTGATAAAATTTTCCAATTCCAATATCTTTGGGGAAATATTTGGCACTTTGTTGGTAAATTTTACGACGATATTAGTCTGCAGATTTGAAAAATTAGATAGAAAGAAATAGGGAATTTTCAACCCCAAAAATCATTAATTTCTAAATTTTCCGTAAATATCTCAATTAAATCTATTAATAAACACCATCGTAAGTCACTTATACTTAGCTCATACTATAACAAAGGAAATAAAACTCTTTTGATTTTCCTAGAATCAAATCTCAGTTGATTAGGTGATGTTATAAGACGGGATAAAATTAGGCGTACCCAATTTGCAAACTTCACGGCTATTTAAAGCAAAATCTCAGAAAATCTTATCGTTTATCGTACAAATTGAATTTTAATGACTTTATTACATTATAAATAGGAGATTTTTAAGAGAATTTATTATTTTCACTTTTTACCTCAAGACGAAAATGGGGGGAAAAACTATAGGTCTGGCCAGACCTATTGGGTATCAAAAAGCACTATAAATTAAAAATCATCAAAAACATGCTCAAAACTTCAACCGATTTTTTTAAATTTTTGCAAAATTCTTCTAAACATATTATTCTAGGATATCATGAAATATGAAGTCGCTGCGATTTCATCTTCTATACTTTTTTGACCAAAATATAGTGCCAAAGGTCTGGCCAGACCTATGTGCCGACAGAAGGGTTAAGGTAGAATAGTTCCTACCAAAAAAGTATTTGGGAACAGTGTAATCAGTAGTCAGTGGCTGGCTGAAATTACGAAGTATCGTTGATGGACAATAATCCAGCGCTCGCCACAGACCGGTTTCACGAAGGCGTAAGGCCGTGTAAGCTGCTGACCGTTGGGCGTATATGTCCAATGTCAGCAGTCCCAAAATCATGTCTAGTCCGAATGAAGGTGTTGTACGAAGAGCTCCTGTAATCAGACGAGAAGCCAACCTTTGCACTTTAACAAGTGAATTATGATAGGCAGTTGTGCTAAGTGCGGTCCACCACACACTAACGCCATAAAGCAGAATAGGCCGCACAATAGCTGTATACATCCAATATACAACTTTTGGTTGAAGGCCCCAGGTTTTCCCGATGGCTTTCCTGCACGAATACAGTGCCACAGTAGCTTTCTTCACCCTTTCCTCAATGTTAAGTTTCCATTTTAATTTCTTGTCCAAGATAAGGCCGAGAAATTTGGCCTTGTCGGAGAAACCAAGTTGAATGCCTCCTAGCTTAGGGAGGTTAAAAGTGGGGATCACACGCCTTCTGGACTAACTCAGTTTTTACTGGATTAATCCCAACCCCGCTGAGACTTGCCCAGTCTGTTAGGATAGCAAGGGCGTTCTCCAAAAGTCCGCTAAGTGTGTCAGAAAACTTGCCTCTAACGGCGATAGCAATATCATCAGCATAAGTGATGACTAAACATCCGATTCTTTCCAAATTCAAGAGCAATTGATTAATCGCTACGTTCCAAAGTAGAGGAGACAGAATACCTCCCTGTGGAGCGCCCCTGCAAACATATCTACTAGCAGAAGACGAACCCAACCTACTATGAATACGCCTAGAAGTGAGTAGCCTATTAACAAGGGTACAAATTGAACCTTTGACCTGTAGGCTCATGAGAGCATCTGTTATTGCTCTGGGTTTAATATTGTTGAAGGCTCCCTCAATGTCAAGGAACGCCACCATAGTATATTCCTTATTATGAAGAGATGCTTCAATATAACTGACCAGCGAATGTGGAGCTGTATCAACCGATCTCCCTTTCCAATATGCATGTTGTGACATGGATAGTAGATTAGCAGGGACGATCGTTCGTATGTGAACATCAATTAGTCGTTCTAATAATTTTAGCATAGTCGATGAAAGGCTAATGGGCCGGAGGTCCTTTGGACTCGCATGCGAGCTTCTACCTGTTTTAGGAATAAAAGTAACTCTCACCTCTCTCCAGCTGTGTGGAATATGTACCAACTTTAGGCACGCTGTAAGTATGCGCTCTATCCACGGATAAGTGATGTCTGCGCATTGTTGCAGGTCCGCAGGAATAATGCCATCTGGCCCAGGCGATTTAAAGGGCTCAAAACTGTTTATGGCCCACATAACCTTCTCATGACTGAGTATGGATTCCGTGTCGCATGGCTCTATGCGAACTGTCTGTAGATCAGGTAAAGCAGCCGTTGAACTGCCAGGGAAATGTGTGTCGCAGTTTTTATAACATCAGTGAAGAGGTTTACCATATTGTCCAGATCTTGTCCATTGATTGGAATATTTGGAAGCGAAGGTAGTCCTGCGAGCAGAGAGTCTCGAAATCTCTGCCAGTTAGTCCTCCTCCGGTTTAGGATGACTGGAGACGCCTCAGGGCGCGCAGCAAGACTGAACTGTAGATATCGGTGATCGGATAAAGAATGTTCCGCCGATACTCTCCAGTCGTTTATTAAATGCAGGATGTCCTCCGATGCCAGAGTGATATCCAACACCTCGTGCCTGTTTCTTGTAACGAAAGTAGGCTCGCGTCCTACATTGCAAATAAGAAGATTCGTTTCCAAAAGATATTGAAGGAGTAATTCACCTCGTTCGTTGGTGTCCGAGCTTCCCCAGACTACATTATGCGAATTCGAATCGCACCCCAGGATTACACTAGTACCAGAAGACGTTGCTGACGCAACAGCTTCCTTTAGATTTGGGGAACGCAGAGTGCCGTCGTGTGGCATATATGCCGAAGCAACCCAAAGCACCTTATCCTGCAACTCTAGACAGACTAACACAAAGTCTATGTCGCTATATTTAGGCACCAGGAACGCCTTGATGGTTTTCCTGATAAGAATACAGGATCGTGGTAAACCCTAAACTCACGATGTCGTCTAAACCATGCGATAGACGACAGATAAGAGCAGCTGATGCTGCCTTTGCGTGGTGAAGGTTAATCTGAAGGAACCTCACCATTACAACTTCTCAATCACCGTAATGTTCCCCTCTCCATCCGTATCATATCCGATCGAGTTCAATGTTGGGGATGGTTGAGACGCAGTGTCGAGGGCAGCCAGATCTGAGCATAGAGAGACGCAATCATCTTCTGCAACCTCGTCCACAGACTCAGAATCTGTCGTAGGCAGACCATCCGGAAGGGCATCAGCAGCCTCTTCATTGTGGGCAGGCACCGTATTGCAGGCCTTTTTAATGTCGCCCTTGTAAACTGCTCTGAGTTTTAGCTTAATAAAGCCAAAACTCACAACTCCACCCGACTTGATTAGTGAGGCCAGTGATAGCTTATAAATGAGCAAAATCGCACACCTGCGATCGTTGACAGCGTCGTCCAACTTAATGATTCGCCAATCGTCCGTTGGGATTTCTGGATTGCACATTTGAATAATGCTCAAGATTTAATCCTTATCGGACACAAAAGGTGGCAGCCACACACGAGCACGTGGGCGCGTGGGAATGTCCTCTTTGGCCACAACCTCCAACCTGGCCCCTGGCCATAGTTCGCCTGCCTTGCCAATAGCGAATTTGAACATGGAGGCCGATCTCTGATCGGCGAATCTCATGAGCTTCACGCGACCTTGATATAAGCCTCCATCCTCACAAACTGGAAGGGGTCCCGGAAAAGCTGCCATTGCAGCTTTGAAGTTAATGGTGAGAATACCCTCGACCATTCTCCACTTATCAACCGAAATCCCACCATCCGTGTCATTTCGGTCGACAATAGCCAACTCGATCCAGCTTTTCGCCGCGTCGGCGTATGAGATCGCTGGGTCGCTAATCCTAGCGACTTTTAGCCGCTTACTATTGTCCGCCTCATCCTCCGTTGACCGTTGCCGCTTGACGACATGTTTGTCAGCGTCAGATGTGACGACGATAACACCTAGCGCCCATGCGAATGACGCTTTCTGCTTCTTGGACCTTTGCGATTCATCTACCTTGGAGATGAATTCGCGTACCCGAAAAGCACTACTTAGGGCTCGCGATTGAGCTCCCGATAGGGCGTTGTGCTTCAAGCCCTCTTGTTTGCTGGTACCTGACTTAATCAGCGAACCAGGCATTGACGAAGCCTTACTCGAGAAAGATCTTGACGAGTCTTTCGGTGTATGGCGTAAGGCATCCGCCGACGAAGAGGAAGCCCTTGACGGGTCTTCCGGTGCATGGCGTAGGGCCTCTGCAGACGAAGAGGATGCCCTTGACGGGTCATCCTTGCTACCAGATACCAAGGCTTCAGTAAGCTTGCTCCACAGGATTGCTCTCTATTGAACAACTATTGAGAACAATGAAAAATTAACATTGAACACAATTATTAAGACAGATATTTTTCACATTCTTCTTTATGTATTTCTTGAACGAAATACCGGATTTCAGTAAGTTGACGCCACTGGATTGGTCTACACAAGACAAGGCACCGACCGGAAGAGCAGTATAACCAGTGAAATATCCAGAAAGTTCACAATGAGCAAAAATTCACAATGAGTTTTTTTTTTGGCACACTTTTGTCTATATTTCGTTAAGGTCTTAGTGAACTTTTGGAAGATTTTCCTGCCCAATTGGTCATTTTCGTGAATATGAGAATAAACATGTAGAAAAAATCACAATGACCAAAATTCTAAAGATTTTTCTTTTTCGCATATTTCTCCCTGTATTGCTTGAACGAATATCAGTAAATTGATTCGACCGGATTGGATTAACTATTGAAATATGCGAAAAATGTTGTTTATGTTTCCTGAACAAAGTCGTGGATTTGAGTAAATATGCACCACCAGATTGGACTGCTCGTCGGATAGATAAGTATGAAAACATGCATAAAATTCACAATGTACAAAATTATGAAGACAGTTCTTTTTCACATAATTTGTATTCATCTCGTGAACGGATAAGTGGATGCCGGTAAATTTGCTACACCGTATTGATCTCTACAAAAAATAACAGAATTTTAAAATTCACAATGGAAGAAATGTTCAAGGCAGCTAGTTTTCTGATCCTTTGGCCACCATTTTGGAACGGTTTAGTGTATTTCGGTAAATGTACACCACCGGATTAGTATCTACCCTTTAATAGCTACGTAAACTTGCAACAAATAAAAACATAGCAAATTTTGAAACCAGTTTTGCACGTGCCTACACTGCAGACCAAATAACGCGATTCCATGGAGTGGATTCCAGCCGTGAGAAGTAAGGAAGAATAAGGATTGGACCCCACCCCGAATAGTGGAATTGAAACAGCCACAAAATTCACAATGAGCAAAATTATAAAGACTTTTTCACACACTTCTGCATTTATCTCCTGAGCAGTTAAGCGTATACCGTTAAAAATGCTAGACCGAATCGGCCTCAACTGCAAAAATAAATTTGTCCCATCGGATTGGTCTCTACCCGCCAACATCAGAATAACTATAGAAAAATGCATAAAATTCACAATGATCCTTTCCACACGGGATTGGTATCTACCCCGAACAACTGAATGACTATTAAAAGACAAGTAAAATTCGCAATGAGCAAAATTATGAAAACAAATCTTTTTACAAATACTTCCGAATAGCTCAAGAACTATTTAAAACAGATTAGCGGATTTCAGTAAATTAGTTCCACCCGATTGCTCTCTACTCCACATAGTAGAATAACTTATGAAACATGCACTACATTCACAATAAACAACATTATAAAGACAGGTCCACTTTATATGCATTTGCCGACATATTTTAGTAAATTTGAGCCTCCAGATTAAACATATTGAAGAAAAATTCACAATGAAGAACACATTCAAAGCAACGGTTTTTCACATATATGTGTCTATATTCCCTGATCAGATAAGTGGATTGTAATAAATTTGACAAACCAGATTCGTCTGTCGTCTCTGCTAGAAACGACAGGCACATTTACAATAAGCTAAATTTCCAAGGTACCTCTGCTTCTCATCCTCCGGCCACCTCTTTAAATGATTAGCAGATTAACGAATCGACAAACGAAAAATTTACAGTGAACAACATTTTGATAGCAGCGGCTTTCCCCATTTGTTTTGTGACTTATCTTGAACAGAGTAGCGGATTGTTAATAAATTTACGTCACATGATTGGAATCTGCCCTAAATAGCGGGATAAACACTCAAAAAGTGGAAAATTCATTATGAGTAAAATTTAGTGAATTTGCCCCACCAGATTGATCTTCAACATCACCTGGAGGAATTAGAGGATTTCAGTGAATTCAGTCCACCTTGCTCTCTTCCCTACATACCGGAATGGGAAGTATTGAAACATGTGCAAAATTCACAATGAGCAAAATTATGAAAACAATTCTTTCTTTGACCACCACTTCGAAAACCCGAATCGTTGTTGAAAAGTCTGCAAAATTGTCCAATACAATTTTTTTTCCTAAAACTTTTGTCTATATCTCTTGAACGGATTTTTCGATTCCACTAATTTCATCCCCATCCTGGAATTGATCCCCCAAATAGCAGGATAGCTTATGAAAGATCTGGAAAATTTACCAATAAAAAATATTAAGGCAGTTTATTTGCTCCTTCTTGATATTACGGTAATCCGTATTTCAGTAACTTACACTGAATCCTCGGTCCAGTTGTCTTTATTTCTGTAAGCGATTTAAAAGGCCTTCTTAATAGCAACTGGGAAATTATTAGGGTACCTTACTTTCTCCAATTCGTCTATATCTGTTGAGTGGATTAGCGGATCTCAGTAATTCAGTTCATTTTCTGCTCCTGTTGTCGGATTAGCGGACATCTGTAAATTCCACAACCATCCATCTGACTGAGGTCTACCCCCAATTGGAGACATCATCTGTGGCGCATATACCCGGAACGGACCGCCAGATTTCAAACCACTAACCGCATCAACGGGTTGACTAATTTCACTGAATTCAAACCCTTCCCCGGCTGAGTGCCTTCTATCCTCAATAGTAGAATAGCTATTGAAATATCTGAAAAAATCATCAAGGCAACTTATTTTCTCATGCTTTTGTCTATACCTCCTGAATACAATGCCCCACTCGCCATTAGATACTATCTACAAGATGGGCCGATACGAAGTTCGCTAGGCCAGCTTGTGTCTAACTAAAAGTACCTTCCATCCTATAAGAAAAATGGGTCCAGACACAATTCCCCTCCGCGAAGCTGCATACATCTACGCCACTGGTTACGTCCAAATGGATGTGATTATTTCAAAATACCAATTTGCACTCGAATTTTTGTACAAATAATTTTGACAAAAATGTCAAAATCATCATTGAGTTTTCTTTCTATATTCCCGCTAGGTCTCGATATATACTTTGCTTACAGTCTGACCTCGAATGTCTTATCTGAATGAACGAATAAAATTCTTGTGGAGAAATTAGATCAACCGAAGAAATTGGGGGAAGTAGAGGAACAAATCGTCAAACACAACCTTCCTGCATCGAACCTTCAGGGCTCTTGCCAGGGAGGTATGTTGGAAACTTTTGGCCGTTTCCATGTAGAAAACGGGTGTAGTCCGCCCCGTAGAGGCAGTTTCCGTAGGACCACTAACCTTTCTGCACCGCTAAAAGAAGAAGAACAAATCGTCAAAATAAGATGTATGTATTAAATCAAGTCTGGCTGGTCTAGCGGTTAGTGCGCGCACCTTCGGTGCACAGGGTCATGAGTTCGAATCTCACCGTGTTCCATGGTGTTTTTCGAACTCACGAGCTTGTGACAGACTATGATCTCACTCAGATGTTAAACGAGTACCCATTTATGGGGATAAATAACCCTGCTGAGCGTGATGCTGATCTCATTACCTCAACAAAAGCAGATAAGATCTTGGAAATAGGATGTCACTAACACATCCTGCGGCCTTAGTCCAATGCTGGATTGTCGCGCCTGTTATTTATTTTTTATTAAATCAAATCAATTAGCCAGCAGATGACTTTCGGCAATTCTTTGTATTCCCTTTGTTCCATGAGTCACATGTGCCTCATTAATGTGAAGGGAGAGAAACGCTATGTATACATGTAACTCAGATACAGGGAACGTGTTAAATGGAAAGTATCTAACAAATGTCATCGCTCTGATTCTGTCGAAAGACTAAGATCTTGCCTTTAAACAATTTTTTTGGTGACATTTTCATCATCCACAAACTTCCCCCGCAAATTCAATTGACGTGTGCTACGTATTAAATATGTTTTTATTTCACTTTCTAACATCTTAATAAGGAATATGTACGTCTACACCTCCAATCTAATCCGTACCGTGTCGGCACATGTCTTCATCATTCGCATTCCCATTTCCATCATCCTGTACGAAGAACGAAACGCTCTAAATGGCTTCATACTTGTCCACATATTGTCGCGTCGCATATTCCTTTTCCAACTCCTATTTCTCTCGCAGGATCCCCTTTTTGGTGCGACTTCACAAAAAAAACCAACGCCCACGTGAACGACATCGTTGACGATGTCGCCGAACCGAACCGCCTGCCATACCTAAGGCGTATGAATCGTCTTTTCGATGAGACAAAAGATTCAAAGATTTTTGTATCCGACGACGTAATCCTTTTCCTAAGTGCGTGTACGGTGCTTTCTCTCGTTATGCTTCTTCTTCCTGTTGATGTTGCTGTTTTGATTGTTGCCATTGCCATTCTGCAACGTTTCGCTTCTTCTATGAATAGTTGTTGTTGGTATTGTTCAAAATCCACTTGTTGTTCTAATGTTCGCGTTGCTCGCCGCCAACCCTCCAGGCAAAGGACTCAGCATAAACATACAATTTCATGGAAAATAGGCAAACGGTTTTGAAATTTTGCCTAGTCCTTGCCGCGTCATCCCCATACCTCTTTCCCTCTTTCTGTCGGCTGTTATCCTTCTTTTTGCAAAAAAAGCTACGTTGTTCACATAAAATCCATTTTGCCTTTTTACGGTCGCTTGGCATGACACGAGCTGTTGCGCTCCAAGGAGAATTCAATTCCTAGACAACGATATAACGGTTCTATACGCGCGTATACAATAGAAAAGCGCTCTCATATGCGATATACGGATAGTGCGAGAGAAAATTTCGTGAAATGGTCTTGTTAGGCTTCGACGATGTAAAATCATGCTATTAAGGACATCGACATCGAACAGGAAAATAAATCCAAAAGGTATATGGGTGCAGCGCGTTTTCTCCGAAAATTCGTCGTCGCTCGCTTGAACGACGTCGGCGAAGGGATTCTGTCTATATGTATGTAATCCTTCATTCTGTTATTTGTTTCAGGGCATTATAGAGCATTTTTACTAATATGCTAACAACCTGCGGATAGGATCGACCTTTTTTCCCTTATTTTGCCTATTTATGCCCCAATGCCCGTTATGTGTCGTTGTCGACGACAACGACGACGGTGATGAGAACAACCTGTAGACGTATAGTAGTCATCGTTGGTTGTCCTCGACCGACTATACTGATTGTTGCTGGACGCAAAATCTTGACAACGAAATCAAACGGTTAAAAGCTCACCTAGATACCTTCCTTACCCGGGGATTTTGTGTATTTTAGTAAATCCCTTTTTCTGCTTTATATTTGACTCGTCGCATATCTATGTAGGCCTTAAAAGGTTGGCAGATGTTGTTTGCTAGGCTGCTTACTGTTGTTGGTTACAATATAGCGCGAGTGTGATCGTTGACGGGGTGTATAGGCTATGTGCGGATTTTCTTATGTTGTCGCGCCCCAAGGTTATTGTCCTGTCCTGTTCAGGGATTATGATTTCACGAGAACATGACGAAAAGGATAACCGATGAAATGAACTAAGAAAAGGACATGATGTTGTTTTGGATGTCTCTCGAGGCGAGGCACGAGGTTGTACGGGTTATTTCGCAAAACTGAACGGTTGACAAGCTTTGCCTGAAACTCATACTGAACTCATACTGAACTACCTGAAGCTCGATCATTAGAGCATGGAAAATTATGAAACAGAAGACAGTTGTTTGAGTAGAACGCACATGCGGAAAAGCTCTAGCAGGTCGCTCAAAGCTCTTGCTTAACAGATCTTGGCAAAAAAACAACCGATGGTTTTACAGGTTGTTGTTAATTCTTGTTGACGATTTAACATGTTTTAACATCCTCAAAAATTCCTGAATTATTATTATTATTATTATTATTATTATAAGCTTTTATTTACCCAATTCAAAACAAAAATCATTTGACATAGTATAATTTTAAAAGATTTCAAACAATGTGTAAAATTTACTCTCGAAAAAAAAAAATTTGATAAAAATAAAAATAAATTCAATTGGATATTTCAAACAAGTTATGTGTAATTAACTCTCAAAATGAAATAAGACAAATTAAAAATTAAAAATGTGTATTACTATTAAATTCGTTGGGCGTAAGCCTCCCCCATTGATTTCCAAGTTTCCTTATTTCTGGCCATCCTTCTCCAATTCGGACAGAAACTTTCGATATCGTCACGCCATCTTTTCCGTTGTCTCCCAACTCTTCGACTGCTGCCATATGGAATCCAATCTGTGCATTTAGTTGTCCACCTGTTGTCATTGAGTCTTGCTTGATGTCCTGCCCAATTCCATTTCAATATTCTCGCCCTTTCAATAACGTCGGTGAAGTTAGTTCGTGACCGTAGTAGGGCATTTCTAAGCCTTTGCCTCCTGGATATTCGGTAAGTTGCTCTTTCCATTGATCTTTGTGTTACTCTTAGCTGTTGTATGTTTCTGTCCGTAAGAGCCCAAGTTTGCGCTCCATAAGTAAGCACCGGCAGCACAGCTCCATCAAACAGGTACTTCTTCATCTGTTGGCTTCTGTTTGCGTCGAAGATACTTTTGATGCCCCAGAATTGTTTCCAGCCATTACTTATCCTGCGCTCTATTTCCTTGTCAGTGCGCCGTTCGAATGATATCAGTTGGCCTAGATATAGAAAATCTTCTACAAATTCTATGGACATGCCGTTTAGAGCCACTGGATCTTTGATACCGTTGGTCATCAATTTCGTTTTGTCGAAGTTAATATTTAAGCCAACCGTTTTTCCTTTAGCGTCCAGGTCCATTAACATAGTCTGTAAGTCGCGCGCATTATGTGAAAAAAGGACTATATCATCCACGAATCTTAGATTAGTTAGATTTTCGCCATCGATGTTAATGCCGTACTCATCCCAGTTCAATCGTTGAAAAACCAGCTCCAGTGTCGCAGAAAAGAGTGTCGGCGATAGTGGGTCACCTTGACGTACTCCT
This sequence comes from Microchrysa polita, assembly GCA_949715475.1. NCBI lineage: Eukaryota > Metazoa > Arthropoda > Insecta > Diptera > Stratiomyidae > Microchrysa > Microchrysa polita. The sequence continues at coordinate 70,330,456 of OX454421.1, read as the reverse complement.
CGTTCCAATTTAAACGGCTTGCCTATAGACTCTAATTTGACTGCGCCAGTACTTTGCTTATATAGCTTGCTCATAATGTTAACTATTTTTCGTGGGGCCATTTGGTTTTCGAGGGCTAACCATAATTCATCGTGTTCCACTGTATCGAATGCTTTGCTAAAATCGACAAAAGCCAGGTATATAGTTTCTTGATATTCGATTGCTTTTTCAATGATTTGGTTCACCGCTTGTAGATGGTCGATAGTGGAGTAGCTTGATCTGAAACCGGCCTGTTCTCTTGGTTGACTGCAGACTACAGATGATTGTAGTCTCCGTTGTATGCATTTTGAGAATATTTTGTATACGTTTGATATAATGCTGATTGGTCGATAATTACTAATTTCTTCCTTATCGCCTTTTTTATATAAAAGAGTAATCGTAGACTTTGTCCATTGGACCGGAATTTCTTCAGTTTGAACTATTGCATTAAAAAGTTTTGTCACAGGCTCTGTTAGTAAGGTTTTCCCCAGCTTTAACATTTCTGTCTTCAGTCCCTCTGCATCAGCGCTTTTCCCGGCTTGTAGTTCGTCAATGGATTTGGCAATTTCGGATGGTAGGAACTCCGGAAAATCTTCGCTAAGTTCATGTGGGTTTCTATGGCTTGTCGGTTTACTGGATTTATACAGGTGTTCAAAGAAACCAGTTGGGATTTCGCTTATAGCTTTCCTCGATTCAAACTGTTTCCCTCTTTTTTTCAATTTCGGAATCCATTCCTTTTCGTTATTCATACTTTGTTTTACTTTCTTGATTGATCTACTTTCTTCCATTATCTTTTGTATGATTTCTCTGTTGAAATTTTCATTGTCGTTCTTAATAGATTTTCTGCATAACTTCCGTAGGCGTCTTAACTCATTTTGTTCTTGCTCAGATCTGTTTTCTTTTTTTCGTAATGACTCTCTGCATTGAATAAGGGACTTGGTCGATGCAGTCAGTTTATCAATCTTTTTAGATTTGGGTTGCAGAAGTGTTTCATTGGCAGACAGCTTTATGGCGCATTCCATTTCGTTGTAATATGATTGTATATTTCGATTTGTTAAAATCGGAAGATTTTCGAAAAACGTCTCCAGACGGTGTAGGTATTCAATTTTTGCACTTTCTGTAACTATATGTGGAATATCTTTTTTCAATGGTCGGTATCTCAAAGTTTGATGGTTTATTTGGACTTTTGCTCTGACAAGTCGGTGGTCGCTTTCGTATTCGACATTATTGAGCACTGAAATATCACATAAGGTTGAGTCTTTGTCTGTTAATATACAATCAATTTCGTTTTTTATATTACCATCTGGGGAGCGCCATGTCCATTTACGATTGTGTCTTTTTTTGAAGAAACTATTTCCAAATTTCAAATTATTTTGCCATATCCATGTATTCAGCCGTTCCCCTCTTTTATTTCTCCGTCCAAAGCCATATTTTCCGAATATACTTTCCTCACCATCTTTTCGTTGGCCGAGCTTGGCGTTGAAGTCTCCAATAACGTATATTACATTTGATTTCAGCTCATCATATACTGTTTGTAAGTCGTCGTAAAATTGATCAATAATGCTATCGGATGCGCTTTCTGTCGGGGCGTAGACTTGAATGATGCTTAGTCTTTTGTTCCCTTTTACTTGCATAGTAAGTGCGGCTATCCTTTCGCTCATTAATCGTATCTCCTTTATATTGCTCTTCCATTTTGCTTTGATTAGGAAACCAACTCCGTATAAACCTTTTGTTTCTCCTTTGTAGGCGAATATATCTCCATTTTGCTTTTGGATTATTTTTTCTCCATATATACGGGTTTCTGCCAGTCCTATAACATCATACTTTATTTTGCTTATAGCTCGGTCGAGTTCAATTTGACGGCTGTCGCCAATTAAGGATCGTACGTTCATTGTTGCAATATATAAATGTCTACCTTCTTTGCTGGAAGTTGTATTTACCAACGGGGGGTTTTGACCTCTTTCCCTCTTGGTGGTCAGCCTGCTAGAGGGAGTCGCTCGCATGTTCAATTCAGTTTCGTTCGTATCATTTGCCGGGTCGAGTCGCGGGTTCCTTTCCTGGTTTTGCAGTGGTTGTTATGACTTCTGGGATCTGCTGCTGTTTAACGTGGTACCAAAAAAACGACTTATCGGTGTGGTGGCATTGCCTTTTCCTTCGTTCAAACGTTTCGTTTTTTTGTTATTGTCATTTGCATGGTTATATCCTTCTTCATCAACTCGTGCTCTCTTCTTTCCTTCATTCACAACCATATTACTGATCGTTTCTTTCGATAATACTTCTCCGTTACTAATTATATTTCCTTTGACAATCCGAGCTTCTGGGTCTTTCTGTTTTATTGCCTTTATAGCTTTCCATAGAGTTTGTTTCTCTGTAAGGATTTCTTGCGGCAGGTCGTTGCTAAAATATATAGCTTCGCTATGATCTTTCAATCTTATTTTATTTTCCATTATTAGTTTCTTCATTTTTAACGAGCGTAGTCCTAAAATAACCATCCGAACTCTTTTGGTGTTGTGTTTACCTATACGGTGTATAAAATCGATATCACTTGTACTGCATTCAACTCCAATCGTTTCATTTATCGCTTTTAGTACCGTGTTTTCGAGTTCAGTTTCATTTTTCTCAAATTCAGGTAGGTTACTGATCATTATGTTCTTCTTCCTTTGCATCAATTCAAGTTTCAGGTTTCTTTTTTCCAAATCGTTTATTCTCATTTCTGTTGTTTGCATGCGATTTTCCAATCCGTTTAATTTTCCCTCTAATTTGTCATTGACATTTTCAAATTTCGTATTCATTTCGTTTTTTAGTTCCTCGACAGCTTTTAGAATAGTATCTAGCTTCTCCATTTTGTTCTACTTGTAACTTTGACAAGATATTTGAATTTTCAACTGTTCACGTATTTTTATCGTTCACTGTGCTTTAATGTTTTGGTTCAAATCATATGTTCGAGCTCTTGTCCGAAAACTGCATCATCGACCGGGGATTGTTTGCATGTGTCACGACGCCGAAAAGTATAAATCATATGCTCGAACTTTTATCCGAAAGACTACTTTACCAACAGGTGTTTGTTTGTACGTGTGATGGGGCCAAGATCGGCTCTTCGGAGCCAAAAATTCCTGAATACGATCATGCAATTGAAAATAATTTGGCTTTGCACACCCCCCACCCTCCTCTGGAAAAATTCCTGGTTACGCCCATGGCCACACACACGTTTTTTCACTGGTGCGTCTGTGAGTCTCAGTAAGCTGCTGGAAGCTTCGTTCTATGTTCCGTTCACCTAATGCCTATCATGGGCAAAAGAAGCGACACAATCCCAAGAATAAAATGGAGGGGGAGGGGGACCAATTGGAATTAGGTCAAAACGTTGATATTTGTAAAAATCCCGCTAAAATCCAAAAAATCATCATTTTCGTGTGCGGACTGCCATAGACGCAACAGCTGTTTCGTCGCATGTTGTTGGGGAGTTCTCATGATGGCGGCCCGTGGCCATTTTAGTTTTTGACAGATAATAGCAGGTTTTTTGGGCGGCGAAAGTGGTGGATGGTGTGAACGTTGAATTGAGTGAAATAATAAAAGTAGAGACAGGCGTACGACCAGGGCTATTTTATGGTATCCTCTATGATTTGTTGTCGTTTTGATGGCTGGACATAACGCATTGGAGGAGAGCCCAAGGAAAAAGATAAGTGCCGTTATTGTGGTCTTGAAGATGTGTTTCACTCTGTGCGGCGGTGAACCCCGTCCCCAAGAACCACAAAGAGTGGCACTGGAAAACTGATTAGCCGTAGCAGCGCCCATGGACTAAGACCCGAACTAATCAGGGTCTACCGGAGCCATTTTTACAAAAAAAAAATATATATCGACGCATTTGTTTCAGTCTTTGTTTTCTTTAGGCTTCAGGCTGGTGGTGATAGGAGCAAAATAAGGAAGTTTTCCTCAGTCGTAGTTATTCGCACGGCTCCTGTATTTTTATTTCCATAATTAGCACAGTTCTCGCGTGGTGGACAAATTGCATTGGGATGCGATGTGGTTGATCATCCTATGGCGAGTCGACTGCGACTGGGCGTGCCCAACAAGAAGTGCCTCCATGCCCTCAGCGTATAAGCTAATTAAGTAAATTGGCAACCAAGCGAACAACAAGGGACGTCGCGTCGGTGGTTCCATAATAGGAAGATAGTTTGCAAAACCGCGTCTTTTTGTACACCACGGAAAGACTTTAGCGACCCCGTCGTCGATAGAAAGTCAACTAAAATCAAGACTGAGGGAAACTTCGTAATTCTGCTCTCGCAACCATACCAATTTCAATCATCTCGTTCATGTTCAGTATAGTACCTATAGGCATGCGATATCATTTTTTTTGTTGTAGAGGATAAGGGGAAACAGGCAGCTTACAATTCGTCAAACACTCCGCTCTGACCTATACAGCAAGTGCATGATGCTGGAGACGAGCCCTTTCTTTAGCCTAACCTCCACGGTTGTAGAGACACTGACTCCGTCCCCTAAGGCATCTTCGGATGTCCAGAGTTCTCCATTACAGCTGGCCTGAAAGCTGACGGAAAAACGACTTTACGAGAATAAAGAAGCTGATCCCTGAGCCAGGTTGTTTTCGGAGCCATCTCCGTAGTATTTGATTCTTTGGGTACATATCTGTCTGCCATAAAATGATCAGAGTTATAAAAGCTTAATCTTAGTGTCCGATGGCACAGTAAGAAATAGGCCAACGGTAGATCGGTTTACAATCGGAATTTAGACAACGACGCAAGCAATATTTTGAAGTCTATACCAATGTCCGTGTTTTTTTCTACAACCATGGCCCGGTTCCGGCTTATTTTTATCCCATGCTTTTTTGAACTTTTTCAGTACCAGTTTTTGGCACCTGTTAAATACCGAATGAAGGTTCATTTATACCGCATTTCAGCACGGAGTTTTTAAGTTTTTTAGTTATTTTGTTTTCATATCAGTATGCCGTCGTAGTAACACTAACGTAATTTTAGATCGCTGATTTGGAATTTAACGCTAAAACTAAAAACAATTTGTTTGGGGGGTTTCTACCCCAAAACACAAATTTTCCCCGTATCAAAAAATGTTTGAAATCTGCGTAAGACTCAAAGTGGGGTTAATGTCAGTACCAACCAGCCCACTATGGACTATGGAATACCATAACCTCAAAAATTTTCTCCACTATGAGCTACACAATTGCTAGTTGGTTTCGTCCACTGGTCAGTCATACCTGCATGGTTAGTTTCGTCCACTGGTCAGTCATACCAGTGGACGAAGCCAGACTAGCAATTGTGTAGCCTATAGCGGTGAAAAATGTTCAGGTTTAGGTTATGGCACGCGATAGTCAACCGGTTGATAGTGGCCTTAACCCTACTTTCATTCGCAGATTTTAGTTTTATGCGTAAACTCAGTTTTGAAGTCCAGAAAAACCTTGCCGAACGGATGTTAAGAAACATGAAAAAACCTGGAAACATGGTATTGAAGAAGTGCAGAAAACCTAAGAAAACGGTACCTACTGAACAGGAGGTAAAACCTTAAAAAAAACTACTTAACAGAGGCTTACAAAACCTGAAACTAGACTGAACAGGCGCTAGATAAAACCTAAAAAAACAACGGAGCTTCTAAAAATCGGCTAATGGTTGAAAAAAAAACAGGTATTGGATAAACCGGAGAGTTTGAGAAAACCGGAAAGATTTCAGTACAAAATCTGAGTACCGAACAGTCCTACTAAGAAAGGTTATGAATGTTACGATGATCAATCTTCACATTGCCTCTATATGAATGTGGAGGTATTAGGTCGAGTAGGGCTTCAAGGGCGTTGATAGAAAACAACCCCAAACTTTTCCGTATTCTATTTTTCTATTCTTTAGGTTTTTAGGTCTAGCCTTGCGAATTGACGAGATTAAGGGAGGAGATTGAGACAAAATACCTTCTTCGTAGATCCGTAGGACCCTAATAGTTTTTTTGTCAACGAAATTTTTAGTAAATCATCGGTTTATAGGTGCTTTAGACTCAAAGGCAACCTAAGCGCAACAACGCAGAAGTCAAACGAGAAGAATATGCTTCTTAGAACATTCCCAAATCATCCGCTTAAGTACTAGCACAAGCTGCAAACCTACTCGCACATACAAATAAAAACCATATAGGCACCCAAAAAACACAAAAACTCCAAACTCACTGCCATAAAATTGTCATTCATACTTATCTGATTGTCGTTACCCATTTCACGATAAATAATTTAACGATCTAGACACAAGCAAAAAAAGCACGCCTATCCTACTACTTCTAGTATTTTTCGGAAGTGAGGTAATTTTACGACCCATTTCTATAAACCACCACCCCTCGTCCCAGACTTATCACAAGAAATCCTTTTGCCACCGCCGCGCGCGCCCCCCGTGCTGAACAAACAAAACGTCTCTAGGAAAATACAAAACTCATTCCTGCATTCGCAACCCTTATATCTACAAGCCAATAATACCGCACTCTTGTACAATACAAATCTAATTATGTCTCTCGCTGTCGGTAGAACACCACACGTATAGCTTTACACAATCTGATTTCTTCGCGTCATCATTCGTGTTCAGATGTGTTCAGATTATCTGCACACACAACCGACTTTTCCGCCCCATTCTCTCTCTCTCTCTCTTTCTCTCTGTGGCATAGAGCATAGAATGTAAGTAGCTGTGTGTATTCCGTCCATTGGAATACAATTTATTCAGCGCGACGGAATATTAGGCTTTGCCGATAAACCTGCCTTCCGGTCTTGCAAAAGGCGTTTATTGTCATCGTTTATGATCCTTACGGCCGACGAGACGGTAGTGGTGGGTGTCGGTGTAAGTTTTGTGGGAAATCGCATGTTGAAGAATTTATTGATATGAAGTAGAGACACGCAATCTTGTATCCTATGTCATGACTAAACATTTTTCACAACGCACTGCTAACCTCTGGGGCGGACGATACGAAGTGAACGAACATAATAATAATCCAGGACGATTTTATGCATGGCCTATTCAATAGAATGGACGGGTGCGTGAACGAAGCCTAACAGAAAAAAAAACAAGACAAACACAGCTAATTTCAAAGAGCAATCCTTTTCCAACGACTCCCTTCTTTCGTATTGCTTTTGACATCGTAGAAACAGCCGTATCCTGCTGTAACTGCGTTTTTCTGTCTTGGCATGTCCTTTTGGACGGAATTTCTTAATTAAGTATGTCGAAATCGAATCGAAAGTCAACAGGTGGCAGTCGTTTGCCTGTGCTTTGTGTACGTATAGAACACGCCGAGGTGCGATATGACTAGTTGGGGGCCGGACGAAATTATTGTAGAAGGGCAAAGTTTAAATGCTCCCTATGACATAGCCCGGCAATGCAACAAGAGTCGGACAATAATTTCGAACGATGGCACCATGCCAGGTGGCGAGGACATGCTGTGTTCGGATTGTGTTTAGAAGAGCTGAAGGCATATTTGAACAACATAGAGTTCATAAAGGGAATATCTCTGAGATACCAGAGCAATATGAATTCCTTTTTGGACAAGGTGTGAATGTGATTAGCTCTATCTTGATGCATTTATGATATGAGTCTGTTCAAAAGGATGTTTCGGTGATAAGACATCATGCGGTCATTCTTGTTCAGGTTCATAGAGTTCGCCTTGACTGGAGTTGGTCAAAGTGAAGCGCCCGGGTCATGGCATACTCAGATCCATAACCTTATTCAGGTGAGTGAAGACGGAACGAAGACCCCCCAGTATCACGGTATCCTCCATCATCAAAACGGACGTCATATACCTTCATATTATATTCAAAAGTGTATAAATCTCTCTCACTTTACGATTCTCTCTACACTGAACCAAAAGTTGTCGTAAATGCTATGAAAACCATCTTCAAATCAACGAAAAACTTAATTAAAAAAACCTCCAATGTTCTTGTTCGTCACTTCAATGAAACTAGTTTCGTTACGTAACGAAAACATTCATTATTTCGTGTAAAGTCTTTCGTTGATATTAAAGCGGAAATTTCGTACAGTTGAGGAACGCGATTCTCCATTTGAAGAAATGATTCTTCAAAGCAAATATTCGGTTTCGTTATTTTTTTTAATACAAAAAAAATGACGCAGCACAGCATTGAACCTAGACCTCTACAAGTGTAAGGGACGTTTCATTTGCCTCAATACGCTTTGAAAAGCATCATAAATTACCTGACTACTGTGGGATTCGATCCCGGGACCCTGTGATTTGAAGACCTGCACCCTACCTACTACACCAACCAGACTACATGTGCTGAAGGTTGCTAAGATCCACATAAAGTATTTGTCAGAGTTAAGAAAAGCTTTCATTAATGTGATGAACAATGCGTCAATATCGATATCATAAAAAATATACGTATCGTTGAACCAGAAAAACTTCCTGAATGTAACGTAAAGATTCTTCAACATGTTCCTTAATTTTAACGAAATTTAACGTTAAATTTACAACAAGGAAAATAATCATTAATTTTATGAAAGAAGTTTTTATTAACCTAATAAACGAATATTTTCTTCATGTCAATGTAAATATTCGTGATATTGACGAAAAAGAATATAAACGAATCAGATTTCTTTAATGTGACGAAATGTGGCGTAAACCTTTATGAACGTCTACCTTATCATAACGAATAATTACGTTATGGCAATGAAAATAAGTCAACGAATGCGATTCGTGGATAATAGGAAAGATAATTTTTTCAGTGTATACACGTAATATAGCTCTGAACGTCTCTGCCTCTGATACACATCATGGCAAACACAAAACTACATTTTTGTGTTTACATTGCATTTAATAAGGGCAAATGGAAAATTCTGCAAAATACCATACACTATGCACTATGCATATTCCCACTTTGTCCCTATTCCCATCTGACCCCCTCTGTCTAGGTCCAACGTGCACCGCCTCTGGACGAAAGACGAAAATGTTGTGTTGGAGTGGAATTTTAATTTTGAATGAAGGATATGCTTGCATTTATTAGAGAATTACTGAAACTGAAATACATCATAGAGAGGTGCTCTGTTTTGCCGTGATGTAAACGGATCTAGGGATAGAGTTGAAAGTTTATTTTATGAATATGAAACGTAACGAAATCTCACTTATAGCCATAGCCCTCTCTCACACCTCTCTCATGGCAAGTATTTTGTGCCGGTGTGTTTATTACAAATTTAAAATTTACATCATATGCAAAGTTATGACGAGTCATACCATAATACCAAGCTTTTGATAAAATGAATGAATGACGGAGATTTTGATGTTAATCATTATTGTTGGTTTAGTAGACCTCATTAGTTGAAATATGAGGTAAAACATAGAAAACAAAAACGGAGTGGCGATGCTCTTAATCTAGACGATGAATGAATGATATTTGATATTATATGCAATGGTATAGTTTAGATTTGTTTGCAAACAATTTATTATTACGACCCTTAATTTAGCTAATTAAAAATTAATCTAATGGAACATTAGTTGGTCATATTGAACGAGCAAAATGAGAGCTCAAAGCAAAAGTTATCGACCAGGCTTTAGTCCGTTATACTGAATACTATACTTATAAATCCACCAATCAAATTACATCATCTCTAACCTACCGGTTAAAATCCTAAAACAGTAGGTACATATGTAGTTAGTTACTTTTTATACCCATCGACCCAGTGGCGTAGATAAGGGGTGATCAAGGAGATTGACCCCCCCCCCTTCTTAGTCACATATTTTTTTATAACAATACCAAAATGCCACCCACACGGGGATTTCGGAATTAGCCCTTCTTACAGTGTTTTCAATTGCATAATTGTTGCTACCTTGGCTAAAATTTGGTCAATTTCAAGCATATACTGCTCGTACATGAGATTTGGTTTTCTTGAAGCTGTGTTTTTCAGATAGTGCCATTGCCCCAATAAGAGATCCCAGATTTTCTAGGAAAATTTTGCACTATAGCAAAAATCAGTATTGTGGGATATTTAGCAGGGTTCTCACTTAACCCTCGGACTAACACTGGGGTCTGGCCAGACCTTTTTCGAATTTGATACATACTAATTTTAACATGTTTCTAATTTAGCTACTTAGTTGATATTTCCGGTACCTTCCTAAAATATTGTTAGCTTCAGATCTGCGCAACAACTAGATCGCGATGAGTTTCAAAAGGATAGTTATAAGGACATTTTGATGTAGGTACATGTCGCATTCGTAACACATGGGTCTGGCCAGACCCAATCGTGATGTGTGTGAAATATCAACTAATTTCTTATCGTATGTTGACATACAATAAAATTTATGTAGAAAATTATAGAAACAATAACAAATTTTGGTTTCTACACATCAATATCCTGGTAAAAATGATATGACGTCAAGAGTCAACGTCAAAGTCAACGCGAGAGAACTGCAGAGGAAGATGATAACATTGAATCAGCCCACATAATATAAGTGTTCAATTAGGTAAAAAATAAGTTTCAAAAATATTACCTACAAGAGTACCAGGTACAGTGGGTCTGGCCAGACCCCAGGGTTACGAATGTGACTTTCCTAACATGTGTCTGACGGAGGGTTAAAAAAAAAATAAAACCGAAGTAGATGGAAAGAAAAAAAATGACTTTTTCTTCCAATTGGAATTTTAACTTAGTAGCTACTTTTTTTAGCGTCTCCGATGATACTCTTCCTCATTAATAGAACCGAGGCAGGGCCGGATTTACCCTCTGTAGCGCCCCTGGGCAGTACTCGAGTTGCCGCCCTCCGTCACTAGTTCAAGCTGAAAGTAGATCAATCGCATTTATGTGAGGTGTACATTTTTATACCCGTCACTATGTGAAAGGGTACATTAACTTTTTCTTTAACATAAGTTGGTTTCCAGCGTTTTCGGAAGTAGCGCAACTTCAGTGAAAATTGCAGAATTTACTTCTTAGAAAGGTGTTTGGACTGAGCTTCTAATCAAAGTAATGTTCAGAAGTATAGGTATAGGTACTCCATTGAAGGTGACATTAGATGCTCATGGAGGAGCGGATACTCCTTAGAGCTCAAAAGAATTTATGAATTTACGCATTGGATGCACAAGAAACCCCTAAGACTGTCACATGATGGGAAATAATTCGATTCCTAAGAGCTGGCAATATAAAACTAAGTATATACACTCAGTGCCAAAAGCGGGAACTTTTTTTATTCGGTACTGTATTTATTATTTTATTATCACAAAAGGTCTTGGCGCCGTAGGAGCGGATCTGAACTCGTTTTCCCTGGGGTGAACCCCGTTTTCCCGATACAGCCCACTAAATTGATTGTTTTTAGTACGGGATGAGTTTCCGTAGCGTTTAGCGTTGAAATTTAAATCAATCAGAAGGACTCGACTCCTAAACAATGGATATTAAGTCTTTTTTTCGTATTCACAACCTTTTTCCGGCTACCGCCCCACGAAATAGTCCACACGCGATTCCCAAAGCTATAGTGGTAAACTGGCAGGCTGAAGCCTACGGCGGCATTTTTAACGCGCCATGCACAGATAAAAGAAAATAATAGTTCAGTGGTAAGACTTTATTCCAATTTTATAAATGTTTACTTAATTCGTTATCCAGCCATATTGAAACAATTTGGGAGTTAATGATCAATCGATTAATCGTTGGATTGTAAAAATAAGGGGCACGGTCGGTAGGGCGGCAAAAGTCGAAACGCCTACTGAAGGCAGATATGTAAATCCGCCACTGGCCAAAGGAATGAGTTTTGCAGAGTTTCTCTAATTTCTTTCTAATTTATTTAAACTGCCTCCTGGAATATCGAAATATGTATATTTCACAGAACATTAATTCAATGGAAGGATGAAAGTTTAAGAAATGCCGCCCTTCAAAATTTGCCGCTCCGGGCAGTTGCCCAGGTTGCCCATATGGGAAATCCGGCCCTGAACCGAGGATGAGGAGAATGAGCAAAGTGTGTGCTTCTTCGACCACTGATCGGAGTTTGCACCCAAAAGATCGGAAAATTGTATGAGAGGAACATTGCCAATGAGGACTTTAATTTTTGTTATTTGTTCGGTAGTCGGTCAACTGTAGTAGTAGTAGTAGTGTGGTTGAGGGAATCAATTACCGATATTGGACCGATCTTTTGCGTTGGGTTGAGCCAACTCCGCACAGTGTATCATACACGCAATAGGAAATTTGACACCTTCTTAGGCCTCTTTGACTGAGAAGTGTCATAGAATACCTGAACTGCGATTTATATTCTCGTTATTCAGTGTTTGTTTCGACTCTCCGTGGAGATGGGAACTCTCTAATATTTCAAATTTTGCAAAAAATACAAATGAAACAAATTACCTCTTTGTATGTGAGCAAAAATTATCGAAAACTTGCCTTTTACTGGCTGTTGCCAAACCGCAGTACATTCGAACAGAAATTCAGTGGTGCAATAGATGACAAAATTTCGTAAAAATCGATACTGCGATTGCAGTAAAGTGAGAACACTGATATTAGTGGTACAATAGGGTTCTAATTGAGCGACAATACTGCACATGCTGGACTAACTTGCATGAACAATACTGCATCATGCTACCCGGTATGCAGTTATCATCGAATAAAACCACAACCATTTCGTTGACTCATCCGCTTGATCATCTTTCGGTATAAATTCACAGAGACGACATCAACGTATTTACGTCCATCCTCATCGCTCTTCAGAACATTCTTGTATGCTGCAGACAAACCACTCATTGAGGCCTAGTTTTACTGTATTCATCTCTATAGTGCAGACTCGATTCTTAAAATTTACGGTCGATAGTAAAGACGAATCTTCAAGTTTAACTTCACCACACACCTTCCAGTATTGAACTTTTAACACTAGAAGGGTCAAGAATTTTATATACCTAAAAGGGTCACAGCCGTCAATTTGACGGCAAGGTGTTTACAGCTGAAATGGTATTTATATAAATATAAAATGCTTATGTAAATAAAAATATAAGACATTATCTTTCTTTTAATTAGAAATTAATGTATTTCTTAATATTTTTTTAGTAAAAATATTTTTTTTTAAGTATGACTAATAGCACATTCTTCTCAAACAGCCTTTTACAGATGGTAAAAAAATAATAGTTGAATTCTTTTCCAGTCGTCCTTAAATGCATATTTACACTGATATCCTCCGGTGATCCTTTTCGCTTGTTGCTTTAGCTCTAGCCAGTTATACAGGGAGTAGGTCTTTAGTAATAAAAACAAACCGCCTAGTAGCCAAGAGCGTTTACCCCGAGTGCTTCTCAGACCGAAACATATTCTGTTTTTGGTAAAACTATTTGTATTTGAATTTGTGACATCTACTTTTCAGACCACTGTGTAGGTTGAAGTATGAAAGGTGAAAGAGTCAGTGTTACTCCTAGCGAGATAACCGATGATTGTAAAGTAATCGCAGTCAACAACTCAAGTACGAACCGTTTTTATTGTACGGAACTGTAATTCGATCATGAAGAGGGAAACAACTTCGGACAGCTAAATTAGGATCGCATTGCAAACATCGCAAGGGTTGCTCGGAAGAAGGAAGGATGTCAGCTAAATATATGAATTCCACTCGTTCGGTACGACTGGCAAAGGTTCAATTTGTGGTCAATGGTCATATAGCTGTCTCCTCACCAAACAGGATTGCAAGCGTCATGGATTTGGTATTGAAACTCTAAACATGCCCCGGAAGGATGTGCTACTTTCCAAAGGCAACTACGATGCCCAGCTAAAATTCAGAACTAAGTGGATTATAAATATAGCATGGCTGATCGTGGCGCTACTTTCATATGAGGTAGTCTTATTTTTTTGCAGTGGATTTCTTAACATGGAGTTCTCAATGTATTTTAGAGTATCTTAGTATTTTACTTTACTTTAGGTACTCACTGGCTACCAGTTATTTCAGCATAAGTGCCATCAATTTTTCTGGTGTCCGTTAGATCGTTGTCTTGAACGCTTCAAGAAATATATGTTCTATCTCGACATTACTCTTTATCACTGGAGTGCATTAATTTTGGGAAATGTATCAGTACTGTCGCAACGTACTTTTTATTGCATTACAACAGATCATAACTGAGCAAACAAGCACGCCAAGGACCGTGAAAATGACTAAGACCGTAGCCTGGGCTAGTGAGCTCAAGCACTGGAAAGGCGCACAATATCACCAAAAGTTCAAATGGGAAACCTATATTATCGACTATTTTCTTTAACGAGCGCTCTCTCTTTCGATTACCGTAACTCCTAGTGGAGCATGGTGCGTTGATGACTACCGTGTGTAGTCATCAACGTTACAAAGACAACTGAATTCGGAGTGTGATACGGTTGTCAGCCATACCACTTCCTAGTCGCATTGTTAGTTTTTATTATTCTACGATAAGAATATTTCTTATCATCTTCTTCTGAATAATAAACTTGCGACGAGTCGTGCCGAGTTTGGAAACTCGTTTCTCTATGAGTGTCTGTTTCACAGAGTGGCGACCGATCGATCACGGCCACAGAGCACAAATTTTCACAAAAAATTATGAAAACGTTCGAGTTTCGCTGAATACCTATTGCAATTTGTTGGTTTGAATATCCTTCTTGCTTTAGTATGGAAATTGTCGCCTTTCCTCGGCAGAAAGTTGCTTTCCTTTTGACATTATCCACTAAATGACTCACAGAGTACAACGCGAAAAAAATTGTTTCCACAAACACTTCTCACCACGACGAGATAAAGCCTTAATCGCAATACTCCGTTCAGTTCCATTCCGTCAACCATCCAATCCATTCCGTTTTGTCAAAATATTAGTGCAAAGCACAATGCTCCGTTCCGTTCTGGCAGTTGTCATACGTTTTGTCGGAGTTTCTTGAAATGTTAGAATTGTTTTTTCATTTATACTTACTGTGCCTAATGTACGGCTTCGATGTACTACTCGTCAGTCATATTCATATCCGTTTGTTATGCTCCTGAACTGTCATTTTCCATAAAGTGAGGTTATGTGTACCGTAAAAGTTGAATTCTGGTCAACTCTTTCGATCCGTTCCGTTACAACCATTGTGTGCGTTTACATGTCTCAATCGCAATACTCCGTTCCGTTCAGCTGTCAAAAGTAGATCTTATGGACTGGGCATGTAAGCGCACACAATGGTTGTAACGGAAAGGAACGGATCGGAAGAGTTGACCAAAATTCAACTTTTACGGATCACATAACCTCACTTTATGGAAAATGACAGTTCAGGAGCATAACAAACGGATATGAATATGGATGACGAGTAGTACATCGAAGCCGTACATTAGGTACAGTAAGTATAAATGAAAAAACAATTCTAACATTTCAAGAAACTCCGACAAAACGTATGACAACTGCCAGAACGGAACGGAGCATTGTGCTTTGCACTAATATTTGGACAAAACAGAACGGATTGGATGGTTGACGGAATGGAACGGAACGGAGTATTGCGATTGAGGCTTAACTCTTTAAAGTAAGTGAACCTATACAATTGTCGCAGTGGAAATTGCGATTTTCATTATAAAAAAAATCCGTTAGCTATGCGAGTTGCTTGATAGAATTGCAATATTTATTAAAATAGCCGTTAATTAAGAGAGCATTATTTAAAAATTATTTCGAATCAGAGTACATAGAAATTATGTAGTTTTAATAGAAAATATCCATGAACCTAAGCATTTGTCGCGCAGTGTATATGATCAGCATGATTTGGGGAGTCGATTGGGCGATGTCGGTCTGTCCGTCTGTCTGTCTGTTGCGGCGCGTTTTACTCGGCCAATTTAAAAACTATGAAGCTGAAATTTTGCACAATTGCTTCTTTTTGCTGCAGACAGTTTGTATGTTTGAATCGGTAAAATCGCACAATGGGGTCATGAGGTTGCCATAGAAACCCAACTCCCCAAATTAAGTTCTTCTAAGAAAAACTTTTTTATTTGTGCACCAATTTCAACTACATTTAACACAAATGTTTTTCTTTTGATGACACAAAACATATGTAAGAATGGATCAAATCGGACCATAGGGTCATGGGGCTGCCATACAAACCCAACCCCCCATTTTGTTTTTCCTAAGAAACATTTTTTACGCCAATTCCACAAAACCTTGAATTAATGTGTCTTTAACAAAGCAACTAAAAGGTCAAAACAAATGGAATCGTACTTTGGGGTCATGCTCCCCTATTCCCCAATAAAATTTTCTGAGTAAATATTTTTATTTGCCCACTTATTCCAACCAAACCCCACACAAATATATTGTTTTGTCGATGCAATCGAACTTTTGTGCAGACAGAAGGAAAAGAATGGGGGTGTGGATTAAACATAAGTCGTAGGTATGCCCGAAAAAACTTTAAGCCCGACGGGAGCGAAGGGTATACAAATTTCGTCCGCGCCCGAAATTAGCCTTGGCTTTTCTTCAAATCGAAATAAAAAAAAATGTTTTGATCAGTATGCTTAGACTGGTTGAAATTGCGTTTAAGCTTTTAGGAAGCTTTTAAGCCTAAGAATTTTGCGAATTGCGAATAGCGAATTGATTTAATTTATTGAAATTGTGGTTAAGCTTTTACGAAGCTTTTAAACTTAAACACAATTGTATGCAATTTAAAGCAATTCAAAATTCGCAAAATATTTTAATCGAAACATAAGTTCCATCTACGGCTCTATTATTATTCACACAAAAAAAAAAAACAAAGTAAAGTGAATCGGTAGGATTCTTCCTGGTTGAGGCGGAAGACCATCTTCAGCCGGGATTTTCACCGTGAGCTTTATCCACACAGCATAAACGTAGTCAGTCCTCGATGAAATCATTTACAGCCCGTTCACACCGCGGGCGATGCGATGCGATGCGATGAGAAGCGAAAAGCTTCCCATCGCAAGAAACAAAATTTCTTAGCATTCAAATAGGAACCAGCACAAACCTGCTTGTACCATTCAGCATTTCAGACTGCTTGCTATGCGACGTCGCGTTGTACGATGGAGAACTTTTCCATGTCGAATCATCGTGCTTTCAGCAGCTGCTGCAAGGTGCCTTGTCGCCGATGGGAGCGACATGGAGGATACGATTTGTGTTTGGATCGGTTTCATAGTGGCATGGTGTATTGTATGTATGTAATCGTACATAGAGAGGCTGGTTTCGTGCTGTTTGATGCTGTAGGGAGATATCGACATGAGAGGCATGCTTTGTGCAGATCGGGTTGCATTACAATTGGGAATATTTATATAATACATACATACATGTTATAGATTTGTAGATATTAAATGAAGGAATAGCCCTATGTAGGTGATGTAATAATGGATTGGTCTACTAAATATCCTTTATGGAAATTTTCAGTGCTGTCCAACCCAGATCGTAGCGTACCCGTACCCCCAAAAAAGGGCGATATTCGGATTTGACAATTGTGGTTGTATCTATGAATGGGTCAAAGAAGTAAGATTTGTGGTAATATGCAATGCAGCACAACCCGGTTTGTGGCGTACGCTTACGTATAAAAAAAAATTCGTACAACGCATGAATTTGCAATGAATTATTGAAGGTAGCGGTAGATAGGTCAGTTGTGGGAACCTGTGGTGATGAGAAAACCGGGGTACCATTTTGGGGCGAACAACCCCGAAATTTGTTTTCTTGTTTTTGACATCGAATTTGGATTAAGCGACCCAAATTTACCCTAGTGTTTCTGCCACGCCGATTGGATGAGTATTTCCCCGAGAAAAAAGGGGTAAATTTTTTTGGCCGGTAGGCTCATAAGAGTGCGCGTACGCTAGAAACTGGGTTTCATTGCACTGCATGTTTCCAAAAATTCCCTATTTCACCCATTCATACATATTTGAACAACAATTAACACCAAATCCAAATGCCGCCCGAAAATTGTTTTGAAACGCGTAAGCTAACACTGCCAATTTCCAGAAAGATTACCTACCTCTTTCAGTCATTCATCATTACATTACCTACCTACTATTTATCTACAATACTACATAGACATACCGACAAGTACGTATGTATATAGAAAATACCAATGGTACTACATTACATTATTACCTACGACAATCCATTCATAAATACCCACAATTATCTATAACACTACATAAATATACCGACACTACATAAATGTCAATGGTAGAACACTCGAAGCGCTATGTCACGAAGTCGATCTGAAATCATATCCATATCAGCAGCAAATCGTACGAGCCAGCGCCGTATGAAATCCCCTTGAAAAATCCGGTTTTCGTGTCATAGAAAGAAATCGCGTCGGCTCGCAACAAATCGCATCGCATCGCCCGCCCCGATATCGCAATGAGTATGAACACATGGCATCGAATTGCATCGCCCGGCCCGGAAAAGCTCGGCGTCGCACTGTATGTGTACGCGGCCTTAGGACTGATTTATTAGGTGGCGTAGTGCATTACATCTGCTTTGGACCGCCACCACGTACAAAAACAGGTCTCAGGAGCTCTTATACTGCAGCAATGAAGCGATGAAACTCTTAAAGCCGAATCAATTGAAACTTATTTTTTAGCTTCGTGCTTTCTTGATTCTGTCACGCTAAAGAAAAACCCGATCAGAAAAATAAAATTGACCTCCCTCCCTCACCCTCTCCAGTATCTCGATGATAAGTTTATTGAATCAAGTCTTCTATGGCCTCAGGGTCATGGAGATTTTAGTCTCCTCTGTGCGGAAAACCTAATTCACCCCAAGTAGAGAATTTTGATTTTCTACACGATAGTCAAAGATGAATTCGTTCGCACTAGGAAATCCTAGAGCTGCCCTCAAAATCACTGAATACTGCGTGAACATCAATATAGTCGAGTAGTATCCTAGACGGCACCAATACCCAAATCCATATAATACTTTGTCGGAAGGCCCAAAAGGATTACAAGAAAATCTTACGGAGATTACCTAAATCCAACTACCGTACGATGCGAGGCGACGGACGAACGAACGCGCAACGTCAAGCGTAAAATTATAATGTCCTTTGGACAAACACAAAACGAAGCGCAGCACACGAAGAAGAGTTAAAGTTTGAGAGAAAATGCATCCAGGTACGAAGTTTTGTACTGTGTTTATTTTATGGGGACAAAACTTGAGAAATGTGTTTTTTTTCTGAAGTTTTTTCTTTAGTGTTCTGCATCTTTCAGTCGGTTTGTTGGTATCCCAAGAGTCGTGCTTTGACTGGTTGGTTGGTTTGTTTTTCCATCATAACTTTTTCCGGCTTTTTATGCGGCGTATATGTATGAGGAGTCAGTCAGCAGTGTCTCTTCGGGCTAAACATCTTGAGCATAAGCAACGATGAGTCAAGGCACAGTCTCAACACAGGACGATATACGATCGAAGGAAGGATGTCGTAATAGTCATAAGCTAATGTGTTCAGTGTGCTGTTGTAGAAAAAACAAGAAGCTACCAATTCCCCGAGTTCCGGTAGAGTTTTGTGCAAGCATTTATTATGCGCTTGTGCTTATGCTTATCTTTATGGTGTTACTCTCGGTATAATGATGTCTACTTGCTTATTTAGGATTATGTACCAGGCTAGTGCATCATTAGGTAGTTTTGTTTCTTGTTTTGTTTTTTTTAGGGATGCGGACAAGTCGAAGGAGGAAAAACGTCGTTTATGCGCGTTTGTGTAAGGCAATTAAATGCAAGCGAACAAGGATATGGGCGCATTTATTTGAAGAAGCGGTGTTTAGCTTCAAAACAAAGGAAAGTCGTTAGAGACGTTAAGAAGAGTTAATACAGGTCAAGAGGTGTTTCAGAAAGGAATGTGGGATTTTTACTCCAGATTAAGGTGACCAGACTCCCGAAGGCCCAATGCTGTACATGTTGGGGAATTTGGCTTTCAGACAAACCCTTAATCATACTATTTGTGGTGATGTAACTTCAGAAAGCAAGGTTCTGTTGATACTAAACAGGACCCATTAAGGAGCCCTCAAGTTCTCAATGTTCTCAATTTACAAAATATCATCAGCATGTGAAGTAGAAATTGTAAGCTATAACAAGTAAGGGCTGCGTAGCCAGGATCAGAAGGGGTAAGCCCAAAATTTTTTAATTTTTAAGACCATGGGCCCGGAATTTCCTTGGGGAGTTAGGTTAGGTTAGGTACAGGGGCCGCTAGGTACAAGAGAACCCAGCGCACTTAGACCACATATTTGGGTCCGTTGTGATACCACCGAGAAAAAACCTGTTATAAACGCAAGAAGCTTTGCCCCAAGCTTAAAACCAGCCCGTACTAACAATGTATTTATTGAGTAGTACTGGGCTTATATCCCGAAGATCGTCTGTATCGAAAAAGAACCTTGAGCCCAGATAACGCTTCCGTTTTTCCGCTAAGGCAGGACAGTCACAGAGGAAGTGATGTACACTTTCTTCCTCTTCCTCGTCATCGCAACTCCTACAAAAGTCGTTATGAGGAATTCGGAGTCTCCTTGCGAGCTCCCCAATAGGACAGTGTCCAGTGATAACTCCGACCACACTCCGTATGTGTTTCCTGTCCAGGGACAGTAGTTGGGCGGAGCGAATGGCGTCCAGTTTTGGCCATATTAATCTCGTTGTAGCACAAGTGTTACCGTTGATCCATCTAGCATTGGTCCTGCGTTTTGCAGCACCCTAATCACAGCGCACGCGGAAATTGGCGCTTTAAAGCCATCTCGGTCAACTCGATCAACTGCTTCGCTTTCAGTTGCCGCATTGCGGGCTAAGCTGTCCGCGCAGCAGTTGCCAGTAAACCCTCGATGGCCTGGTATCCAACATATGGTTATATTGAAAAAGCAGCCTAACTCTCTGAGTAGTGCCCGACATTTTTCAACAGTTCTAGATGTCGTCAGTACAGATTCTAGCGATCGAATTGCAGCTTGGCTGTCGGTGTACAGAACAATATCTCTTTTAGAGATGACGTGACTACCTAACCAAACTAAGGCTTCATATATAGCTGAGACCTCCGCTTGGAGAATGGTACAGACATTAGGAAAACGGAGCGACAACCGAATGCCCAACTCCTCCGAGTAGATTCCAATACCGACTCCTGTTTCTGTCTTGGATCCATCAGTGTAGATAGCACACGACCCACTGTCCGGGGCCATGGTATCATCCCAAGCTTCCCTCGACGGAATTAAGCTATAATGGTTCCTACCAAAAGAGTAGCTAGGAAGAGTGTAGTCAGTCGCAGTTGGCAGGATAAAGTTGCGAAGTATCGCTGAGTGTCCATAGTCCAACATGCGCTACAAGCCCGTTTCACGCAGGCGCAGAGCCGTAAAAGCAGCCATTCGCTGACCGAAGATGTCAAGCGGGATTAGACCCAATAACATATCCAATCCGGCTGAAGGGGTGGTACGAAAGGCACCAGTTATAATCAGAGATGCCAGCCTTTGTACTTTTACAAGCAGATTGTAATTAGTAATTCTACTTAGTGCCGCCCACCATACACTAACTCCGTAGAGTAGTATGGGCCGCACGATAGTGGTATACATCCAATATACAACTTTTGGATGTAAGCCCCAAGTTTTACCAACAGCCCTCTTGCATAAATACAGGGCCGTGGTGGCCTTCTTCACCCTTTCTTCAATGTTGGGTTTCCATTTTAGTTCTTTGTCCAAGATAAGGCCAAGAAATTTGGCCCTATCAGAAAACACAAGTTGACAATCCCCTATCCTAGGGGGGATAATAGTTGTAATCGTGCGCTTTCTCGTAAAGAGAACCAATTCCGTTTTGCCTGGATTAACTCCAACACCGCTGAGATCAGCCCAACCAGTTAGAATAGTTAGGGCCTGCTCCAGAAGCCCGCTAAGGGCATCCGGAAACTTACCTCTAACAGCGATCGCAACGTCATCAGCATAAGCGATGACTTTGCAGCCAGTTCTCTCTAAGTTCAAAAGCAATTGATTGATCGCCATATTCCAAAGTAAGGGAGAGAGAATACCTCCTTGCGGGGTACCCCTGCATACGTACCTACATACGGACGAAGTTCCCAAAGCACTGTGAATGCGTCTGGAAGTGAGCATCGTATTGATGAGGGTACAAATTGAACCTTCGACGTTCAATTTCGTGAGGGCATCAGTAATTGCACTGGGCCTTATATTGTTGAAGGCTCCTTCAATATCCAGGAAAGCTACCATTGTGTATTCCTTGTGATAAAGGGATGTTTCAATAAAACTAACCAGTGAGTGTAAGGCTGTGTCTACGGATCTCCCTTTCCAATATGCATGTTGAGACATGGATAGTAGGTTTATTGAGATAGCCTGTCTCACATGGATATCGATGAGTCTCTCCAACAATTTTAGCATAGTTGAGGAGAGACTTATAGGTCGAAGATCCTTTGGATACGCGTGCGAGCTGACTTCCCTCCAAATGTGAGGAATGTGTACTAAATTTAAGATGCTGTTAAAATTCTCTCCACCCAAGGGTACGTGATATCAATGCACTGCTGCAGGTCAGCAGGGATGATACCATCGGGCCCTGGTGGTTTAAAAGGCTCGAAGCTCGATATAGCCCACATAATCTTCTCACGAGTGAGAATGGAGGCCACATCACAAGGCACTATGTTCTGTAGAGGAGCACCGGGGGAGCAACGGCTGAGCTACCCGAAAAGTGCGCCTCGAGAAGGCACTCGATGGTTTCGATGCTCGAGGACGTCCAAAGAGCCATCTTCTTTCTGAAGAAAGCTTGGCATAGATGGGTTTGATGCCAGTACTTTCCTGGGGAGTTGGGGTAGGTATTGTTGAGAATGTTCGAGTAGAACTGTATCATCATTACGATTACAATAAACCTGTCTGTTCACTTCAGCATTTCAACGAGAGCAGTCGCATTTTTCCTTTGTCTCGGTGTAATCGGTTTTCGCTGTTTGTCCGCTTTTACTTTACAGCACTTTGCCCAATTTCAACAGGTATATAAGTCAAATCTAAGGCCAAAAATTAAGATTTCCCGTCAGTTTAAATTGGCGGTCCAATCTTCTTAGAAAAGATTTTACACATTTTAAAACAATTTTTCAAGAAAGGACAATTGTTACATTTTAACGATAAATTACCTTTTGCACGTGTTTAGCCTTTACCGCTTGAGTATATCCAATTCGCCTGCGATTTTAAGACAGTCGATACTCAGTGCTTTTTCAACTTTTGAATTTCAGTGTTCGAGACTGCAGTCTCAGCCGCCTTGTGCGGATGATGATAACTCTTTCCCTGTCCCAGACTATCCGAGACCTCGAGACAGAAATCATTATAATAGTTGTTTACTTGAAGTACGGAAATTTTTGTGCCGTGCTAGGAGTCGAACCCTCATTTTCACACTCTCTAATATCGTAGTGATTTCTCATAGATGGTACAGAAGTAAAAAAATGCCGTGATAACCGGCCAGCGGGCGAAGGTGTTCAAGGACCCCTCCCTTTGTACCTGGTTGGTAAAAGTGGCGGCTTAGGCAGAGGCTGGCCAAAAGCCCAATTAGCGCATAAAGCGCCGTTTTGAAACCACAAACTCAGTGAAGCTTAACTAGTGTGTATATGATGAGGGTTAGGTAATGAATTTAGGAGTGGGGAGGTGCCTTGAACCAGCCAGTGTTATTTAGGAAATACAGCAGTTCCCTTAATTTCACATTAGCTGCATCCCGCAAGCTACCTAGAAAAGCCCTACCGAGCGTCCTATACCGGGTCTGGCAAGACCCGGGCATTCACACAGAAAATGAAACAGGGTTTCCTTCTCATTTAAATTACCGCAGCTGCGGCAATGGGCGTTGTAGGGGATGCCCAGCCTGGCTGCGTGAAGCCCCATTGGCCAGTGCCCCGTGATAACAGCAGTAAGCTTGGCGATATCTCTACGCGGTTAAGTCAGAATCTCAGAAGTTCTTTTCCAGTCGTAGGAGGGCCACATCTTCCTTGATATAACGCAGGTCCTCAGATTTCGCCAGTTGGAATTAGCAGCCCTTAGATAGTGGGTGGATATCTTACTCTTAACAGCTGCCATCGGGACGCAAACACGCTCCGCATGAGAGCTGTCAAGGGTGGCACCCATTTTGGCTAGTTCGTCAGCCCTCTCGTTACCCTCTATGTTCCTGTGTCCGGGTACCCAGAGTAGGGTGATTCTTTGTCGTGTGCCAAGGCTGGTTAATGCTTCCCCACATATTTCAACAGCCTTGGAGGTCGTCTTCATGCTCCTCATAAACGATGAGTGGCATACGTAATGCCAACATTAAAGTGTTTCGGTCAAACTCCGGTGAAGAGCAGGATCCGGTGGGCGGAGCCGACCTCTTGCTGGAAGACATGTGTATCGAAGCAGCTGAAACTCATGACAACAATGAAGATAGTGCAGATTAATCTCTAGCATTCTAAGCTTGCCTCGGATAATCTGCTCGTCTTCCTAAGGGAGGAAGACATCGACATCGGGCTTGTTCAGGAGCCTTGGATTCACGATCAATCTATAAAGGGGCTCGTGGATAAGCAATACAATCTATTCTACAATATTAGCAACCTAGACCAAGGTCAGCCAAGAACATGCATCTTAGTAAAAAAAATGTATTAATGCCTTTCTCTGTCCGCACTTTAGTTCTTCCGATCTGACAGTTGTCAGAATGGAGGCTGAAGACATGTGAGAGATATATATCTCCTCCGCCTATATGGCCCATGAAAGACCAGCGCCACCGGAAGAGTTGGAGATGCTGGTATCTTCCACAACTTCCAGGAGGTCAACCCTACTGATAGGATGCGACGCCAACGCACGACACACATTGTGGGGTAGTACGGAAATAAATGAAAGAGGTGAGTCGCTTTTTGATTTTATTCTAAATACTAACCTTACAGTGTGTAACACGGGAGACCATCCAACCTTCGTTTTTCCGAGTTCGGATAATCACGCGGGATGGGAAGAGGTTCTGGATCTAACACTCCTGTCAGACAACGATAAATTTAAGGTGGAACCATGGAGAGTATCAGAGCTGAGATCTTTCTCGGACCATAACTGGATACTCTTTAACATTTGTGTCTCCAGGGAGTTGCCGCAACCTTACAGGAATCCTAAGGCGACAAACTGGAAGAAGTTCAGGCAGATTTGTAAATCTAAACTCTCAACTGTGACAAACCCCTCGATCAGCTCTGTGGAGGAGCTGGAAAAGGAGGTTAAGTCATTGGAAAAATCTTTAGAAGTAGCGTTCAAGGGTTCGTGTCCAGTGAAAAGGAGTAAGAAAGTTCTCCCTCCCTGGTGGAACATGGACCTTTCTGAGTTACGGAAGCTAACCCGGGATATATTTAATATTTGCAACAAACATAAGTTCTGGCAGCCATACAAGGACTGCCTGAAAATTTACAAAAAAGCTATTAGAACCGCAAAGGTCCAAGCTTGGGACGATCTGCGCCAATCACAACGTCAAAGGCTCAGCTAGAATCAGCAAGATTTTGTCCAAAGCAAGGTCGTGTCCGTCCTTAATAAAAAGAGAGGATGGCTTGGGCGGAATCAACTGGTGACTCTCTTGAGCTCCTGATGAATACGCATTTCTCTGGGTGCAGGAGCACTTGCACGCAGAGCCCACGATTGAATAATGGAGATGAACAGCAGAGTGACTTCGTTTTCTCCATGATTACTGAGGAGATGATTACCTGGGCAATCAACAGCTTCTCGCCTTATAAATCGCCAGGTCCAGATGGCATACTACCGATTATGCTTCAGAAAACGCAGGATCTGGTAGTTCCACGGCTGCTGATACTTTTCAGAAGCCTTCTGCTACTCAACCACGTCCCCCAGTCGTGGCGACAGGTTCGAGTTGTTTTCATACCGAAGGTAGGCAAACGAGGGCATGAGACTGCGAAGGATTTCAGGCCGATTAGTTTATCCTCCTTCGTACTCAAAACGTTAGAGCGCTTAATAGACTTACACATCCGACAAAGTCTTGAGAACTCAGCACTTTCGAAGTCACAGCACGCATACATGAAGGGAAAGTCCACAGAAACGGCTCTCCACGAAGTGGTCCGTATCATCGAACACAGCTTCGAGTACAAACAATACACGTTATCCGCTTTCTTAGACATAGAGGGTGCATTCAATAATGTTCGTATTGAATCTATTCATGAGGCCCTCTCAGACGTAGGAGTTGAGCCACGGCTTGGGTCGTGGATAGTGACACTACTAACTTCCAGAGTAATCCATAGTGACTTAGGAAGTAGTCATCTGATTAAATTCGTGTGCAGAGGAACACCTCAGGGTGGTGTCATCTCTCCACTACTGTGGATAGTAGTTATTAACAAGATCCTAGCCAGGCTTGACAGGGAGATGATTAAGGTAGTTGCATATGCGGATGATGTACCGATTATAGTATCAGGAATGTGTCTTTCCGTGATTAGTCTGATCATGGAAAGAGCCCTCGGTTTGGTCAGTAAATGGGCCACAAGCTGTGGCCTGGGCGTAAACCCGGGGAAGACAAAACTGATGCTGTTTACTACAAAAATAAAAATACCGCCTTTCTCACTCCCAAAACTAAATGGACATCAACTGCAACTATCGCCCAGCTCGAAGTATTTGGGCGTTATTCTGGACTCAAAGCTCAACTGGAAGTTGAACATTGAGGAGCGCGTTAAAAAAGCCTGTATCGCTTTTTACGCCTGCAAGACAGTATTTAGTAAGAGATGGGGTCTCAAGCCGAACATGGTACTCTGGGTGTACACGGCGGTGATACGACCCATCCTAATATAAGGGTCACTCGTCTGGTGGCCAGCGCTCAGTAAAGGCTACAATGTAACAAAACTCGGTAGAGTGCAGAGATCGGCTTGCCTTAGCATCACAGGGGGCATGCAAACATGCCCGAGGGATGCGCTGAATGTCATCCTGCATCTTCTACCCATCGATCTGATTATTAACCAACTGGCAGCATGTAGCGCAGTAAGACTCAAAGCGTTAAGTTGCTGGAGTGCTAGGCCATACGGCCACAGCAATATCCTAAACCAGCTACCACAGGACGTACGAAACGCTGTAACGGATCTCAAAGTGCCCAAACTAACCTTTGGGAAGAACTTTGATGTCAGATTCCCAACTAGAGGTGAATGGAAAGAGAGTGAGGTGGTCAAGGATTTTGACATCACATTCTTCACCGATGGGTCTAAAATGGATTGTGGCGTGGGTGCTGGAATCTTCTGCAGATCACTAAGTATTTCTGAATATTACCATCTTCCTGATCATGCCAGCATTTTTCAAGCAGAAATGCTTGCAATCATGAAGGCCTGTCATGCTCTCAGGGACATACAAAACAACCAGAATATCGCTATCTGCTCAGTTAGTCAGGCGGCTATCATGGCTTTACAATCGGTGAAGACGACTTTTTGTACCTACTTATTTAAAAACTTCGTTTCGTTTCATTTTTTGCAGGAGATAAACTGATACCTCATTGGGCAGAGAATTCTTAAGCGGTTGGCGGCTATCCAGAGTAGAGTTCGTGGAGAGCCTCCCAGAGCGGTCTTATTGGTCCCCTGGGCTCTTATTGGATTTGATGGACATACTGTGGGAAAAAAACTTTATCTCGACATCCTAGCAGAGTCCTGTAGTATGCATTTTCCTATAATTGTTTATAGGAGAATCGGATGTAGTATACAGTGATTTCTCCATCGTTTTGTGAATAATGAAAATCGCATCTTTCCACTTCTGGATCTTAGCAGCTCTACATGCTTGAATTTTCTACCTTGGGCAGTGCGGTGCTCGATACATGTCTGGCAAATTTCAAAATGTTCCGCTGAAAAATTTTGCGAGTTAATGACATTTTTCGATTAGAAAACACAAGTGTTGGGCAGCTGTAACTCCCGAACGCGGATCGGAAATGTCAGTGCCAAGTAGCTTAAGTGTTCCAATTCAGAAAGGTCGGTTAAAGCGTTCCTGAATTATCGAAAATAAACGATTGCCAAATATAAAAGTACGATTATCTCGCAAAATATATTTCGTACAGCAGTCAAACTTTTCACCTTAAATCTCATCTTTTGACGGTTGTAACTGAACCTGAACCTTGACAGCTAGTGCCTTGAAATTTTCAACAAATACGGACAATGCGATGCCTAAAAACACTGCCAAATTTCAAATTTTATGGACAATTTTTGATTAGAATAGACAAAAGTGCGATTTAGGCAGTTGTAACTGTCGAGCCCGGATAGGTAGGACCTTAAAGTATGAAGGAAATATGAGCTCCAAGTAGCTAAAAGTGTGTAAGGTTTAACGATCGATTAAATAGTTCCCGAGTTGTCGAAATTGTCGTTTGCCAAATGAAAGTGCAATTACATATCTTGATAAAAACATCTTTAAAACAGGCAAGCCTGACCACAGGCCTCACCGAGGAGCTTATTATGCGCTGATTTAGGTTGCTTTTGTGTGGCATTGGGAATGCTGTACATTTTGCTGTACATTTGCTAATGCTGTAGGTCAAAATGCTGTACTGTACAGCAAAATGCTGTACGTCTGGTTAGCTTACTTCAGATCCTATAGCAAATCAAAAATTATTTTTAGGCTCTAAATTTCCATAATAGACACGAGGATACGAAGCACATTCGCAGTTTCACTGCTTTCGCAGACATTACCACACTCCACTGTATGTCATGCGAAGAGTCACATTTGCCTCATAGACGTGACCGGGGAGAGACGCTATTTACATATGTAAGTCATAAACAGCGAACGTGTTAAAAGTCTCGGTGACCCAAGGACTAGGCGACATAATTTCACAAAACAGTTGATTGACCTTTAGATCGTCGAAATTTTAGTATCGCAGTTTGTGTGTTTGTTCCTTAGTCGTATTTCCAAAGGGAATTCACTGTAATCTGACCCGAGGACTCAATTTATTGTTTTCACCAGTTCCTCGAATTCGTTGATGCTGTAACCGATACTACGAGTATGTACAGACTTTCCTAAACATGACCAACGGGAAAAAACCCCAAAACAAAATTAATTCCACTTACCACAATTGCATGACTTTGATCCGTTTTCAATTCCCGATGATTTGAAAATTGTACATAGACAATACGTCCGCGTACCTGTGGCGGATTATTATTAAAACAGGCAACCATTGATGTTGCTGATACTTCATCGGCCATTTCCAGGAACGCTTGATTTTTCCCTTTCAGCACAAGAACGTTTGTAACACGACCGAACGGTACGCCCAATTGTATAACATCGGCTTCGCCCGATTCGGATGGAATGTTTCGTAGATGAATGACTCGCGAGGGTTTGACTGAAAATAGAAAGAAAGAGAGAAAAATCAGTTAAAAATGTCTGAACAGAAAAAAAAAACAGAGCACACGACTGGAAAAACATATCACAGTATAGGCGCAGTGTAGGCTTTCAATAAAGGCAAAAATACATTTCTCGACCTTCAGCATCTGGCGCCTTGACTGCGACGCAAAAACCGAAATGCTGTAATCCGTTAAACGAGTTGCTTTGATTCAAAATGCCATTTTATTGAATATTTGCCCAAAGTAGCATAAAAAAATCATTTTGCCAACCTCTTGGCATAGTGCCGAAGGCAGGGAAAAAATGACCATTTCCGTTCGGTTCACCGAATCGGTTCGAATCGATAACAGCAAACAGCTGCGCTGGATATATTGAACGACTATGCGAGTCTACCATTGGCATCCTGGCGAATCGAATAAATTATCCGAAACAAAAATAATATGCAATTGGAACAGTGAATTTTGCAGTGTTTATTACACTGATACCCGCGCCGGCGATGAAGTAAAAGTTCCGGCGGATGCTATAAATATTAAAATCGACAAGGACTCGCTATTTAGTTCTCCCGTAACGAGCTCTGATCCTCCTTCTCTCACCTGAGTCAGTTTACAGTATTTTTACTAATCGATTTCGGCAAACAAATTACTGAGCTTAAAAAAAAGAACACAAAAATAAGCGCTGTCGCGCGGCGTATGGAAAAACCCTACAAATAACAATGCAGACAACTTTAATTTATTATATCCTTTGAAAAAAGAATGGCAAGTCTGTGTTCGCCTTGGCTATGTGAAATACGAAGCGAAAGTAATAGGCAAAACGGACAAAACGGTTGAGTGAGGGAAAGCCATCATCGCCCCACTTATATACCGACAGAATGGACATACGATGCGTTTGGAAACCAGAGCAGCTTCAGTCCGATATTCCCTAGAGCCGTTCAGCACAAAAATATCCTTTCGTGTGGAAAAGAAGTGCAATCGTTTTTGTTTTTCCTGTTTCTTTTTTTTTTTGCTTTTGTTGCGTCGCGTCGTTTGTCGCGCGCTTGAAAAAACATTATTATAGTCGTCTGAAGGACGAAAAAGACGTCACCATACCGATGAAAGGAGTGAGTGGCAAATCGAGCTGGATGATTTACTCTGTGTTTAGAGACTGTGAAACGGTTTAACAGAGCGCACACAGCACACTGAACTGAAATGGAAAATAGAGAGATGCCAATAAACGACAAACGACATTTCCGGAGATAATAATTTTTGAGTAGAAAGAAAAAAATAATGAAAGCGGGAGAGTGTTTGGTATTTGATTTTTTTAAATTGTATGCTAAATGGGCGGAAGGTGGTTTTGGCCAGCTGGAGTTTTCAAAGAAAGTGCGGGCTGGAAATTAAAGTTTTTTTTTAGTTTTACCAAAATTAACCGTAAGTTGTTTGGTAGGCTTTGCTAAGAGTTTTTATTTGTAACGGCAAATGATCAAGGTTCGTTGGGCAGCACGAGCGCAAACAGTAGTTGGTTAAGTCTCGAAAACGAAATAGGTACCCCGCCCTACCCACTCTTCATGGTTGGTTGTGCCTATGCTTAGCATAAAACTGGAAAACAATCGTACTCGCTATGCGCTGGGGATTGTAACGTATTTTGGGCCTGCCTTTCAGCCCAACTGCGCTGTCAGCAACTTCGGAGCGATAGGAAAAATGACAACTTCTTGGTACCTTTGCTCTTTCTCCATGCTCATGCTCTGCTAAGCTGTATCCGGTTATCCATGAGAATGGAAACAGCGGAATAAGTTCACTAAACAACGAGCTTCAGCGTTGTATTCTATGTGGACCCAAATCGGTTTTGGGGTCTTGGTTGAGGCAAAAACACAGGTTGAGTTTCCAAACTCGGCATGGCCCGTCGCAAGTATATTATTCAGAAGATGATAAGAAATATACTCTTATCGTAGAACATTAAACTAACAATGCGACGAGGTAGTGGTATGGCTGACAACCGTATCACACTCCAAATTCAGTTGTCGTTGAAACGTTGACGACTACGCGGCAACCGTCAACGTTCCATGCTCCACTAATAGTTAGGGCAAATCAAGAGGAAGAAGAAGCAGAAGAGTAAATCTGAGGGAGCTTGGAAATGCGGGATACAACGATAAGGCAAAGGTAGTAGCGCATCTGGTCTTGTCTCATCTGTATGTAACGGTGTTGAATTTCTATTTACTTGAGCAGTCTTCTACATGATTAAGAAATATATTGAATTTCATCTTTTCTAGACGTTCCAGTGGGTTCGATCGGTTTTCGAGTAACAATAATAATACTCGCGTTACTGTAACAGTTACTGATCTGATTGGATTAGATTAGATTTGTTTTGGGGCTGTGGCAATTATATTGCCCTAGGCACTGCGACCGGGGTGGATGAACTCATCTAACCGATTTCTTTTGATATTCAAAGAGCCGATATCCTTCTCTAAAGGGAACGCAATGCCGAAGCATTCCAAGCGGCGCATAGCTAGCCTCTCAGCACGCAACGTTACACACATGCGAAATGTCAAGTGTCGAAAAGAAAGAAACGGTCTCTTGGTCCGTCTCGTCGTTTGAGCAGATAAGTGATGGCTCTGTGCGTGCGATAGTGAGATGTTTACAGTTAGTTGATCAAATTTTTGTTGGTGAAGATGTAGAAAGGAGAGGACGGTCGGGTCGTAATCGGTTAAACGGTACCAGATGGAGTGTAAAAACGGAGTAAACGTGAATTTTTAGTGAGTTTAATTTCGTTTGATTGTGTCTTCACATAGTCCCGTTATCCAACGAATTTTGCTCAAGCGCGATATAATATTTTTTCGTATTTAAATAGGAAGTGTAGCATTAAAAATATATCTTCTTCTCAGTACCGTATAGCTCTAGATTACTGGCATCGTAGAGTGCGACTCAACCAAGTGAGCCACAGAGCGTGGCATATATAATAATAATAAGCATTAAATATAACGAATTTTGGTTGAACGAGGCGTGCCGTGTATTTAAACGGATGGTCGGTTTCTTTCCTTCGGCCGTATCAAACCGAAGGTCAAGTTAACGATGTCTTCTTTTATTTTGTTGCTTTTTTGTTGTTTCTTGTGGATTTTTTCCGGCTGCTTTGACATAAGTTAACATGATGAAATAGACTTCATTGCTTTATTCGCTGTCCCTTTTTCTTTCGCCCTCTTAACATGACGTGTTAGTTTCGGAATTCCACGTTTAAATGGGAGATTCCATAAAATCCGCGCCCGGAGTCCCAAGGATGGGAGGGTTTTGACGCGCAGGGCCCACTTCTTCTTGGTCCGTACCATGAGCCGTTCTACATCGCAGGCTCGCTTTAAGAAATGGAAGGGATGCGCCCAAACGACCACTATTAACGATTTTGAGCTTTTGAGCTTCTATTTGGTTTATTTTCGCATTTCTTTCGCGCTTAACTCTTCGATTTAAATTTTGTTTTCCCGTTGTCAGCTTTGGTTGACTTGGCCAGCCCGGCCAATCTCATTCCCTCGTCTTCCAAGCCCGCATATCACATATCCCAAAGTAGGCTTCTGGGCCAAAAGAGGAGGTGGCGACCCTCTTCTTGCAAACTCATTGCCTTCGACACCCGAATGCCCAGGTACCCAAAAAAGAGGAAGACTGTTAAGGGAGCCAAGCTATTGGAGGATTTCCTGACAGACCCACACAAGCTTCGATTTGAGAGTACAGCTCGTCGGCGCTTTCATTGCCATTTGGCTGTCAGTAAAAATTGAAATTTTCTTGTTTGTGTAGCCTTTTCATGGCATTTTCTTGCGCACACTTCAATTGCCAATTCCCATTGGAGTAAGTAGACTAATACCTGGGCCACTAATTCCTGCGCCAGAACCTGGATCGGTCTTCGAGCCGTGCGTATAAAATATGATAGTACTGGGGTGGAGTTCTCTGAACCTGTCAGACGAATCCTTCCTTACTCAGATCAGTGCGTCAAATTAGGTTTCAAAACGTAAAGTCGCATACTAAGTAGGTTGCCGCTTTTCCATCCTAGCTGTACTGAGTTCAGTGGGCATGCTGTATAACATAATCTTGCCTCTGCTTCAATATGTATGTGTAGTGGTGAAAGGTTCAGCAGAAACTCCAGGGCGGCGATGGGGCTGGAGATGAAGGCTCCAAGGACAGCTAGACAGCCTACCGTCTGCAGTGGATGCCCTTCTCTGTTAAACTACCGCCCCGTATTCCAAAATAGGCCTGACAATTGTCTTATAGATCCACAGAATTATGTCTGGTGTAATACCCCATGCTTTTCGCGCATAGCTTCTGCAGATCCATTAGGCATTAGTTGTTTTCTCTGTTACCACCCTGAGGTGCTCTTTCCAGTGTAATTTCTTGTCTAGAGTGACCACCAGATACTTGACAGTTTCTGGCATGGCTAATTTTGAATTATACATTGAGGGACACTTCAATGCTCGTAGCGTCCCCTTCCTACTGAATGGGATCACTGGGGCCTTTGTTGGATTGACACGTAGCCCATTAGCCGTGCACCATTCCTGTACTATTTGCAGAGCGTTCCCCGAATTTGCCTGTAACCGTGATTACCAAGTCGTCCGCATACCCCTGAGTGGAGAACCTAGCTGAGTTAAGTCACCGCATCAATTCATCAAATACCAAACACTACAGGAGGGGCTATAAAACACCTCCTTGGTGAGAAAAGTCGTGCCTATACTGATAAATATGATTCTGGACGAAAGCATGCGGTGCACTCAGATTGTAGTAGTATTGTCGGCCCCTTTGGCTTTTAGTGCCGTTCCAATGGAATCGAATGACGTGTTGTCAAAGGCACCCTCTATATATGTATAGAAATGCATATAGGGCCATTTTTTATTAGACATTGCCTACTCGATCTCTTCCACTAAGCTTTGTAGTGCCGGTTCCGTCGATTTGCCCGGTTGATAGGCATTTTGCTTTGGGAGCAGCCACCGCGTCTTTAGAAGTGTACTCCTATATGAGCGTCCACTAATTTTTCAATTGTTTTCATAAGGAAAGATGTAAGGCTGATGGGCCGATACTTACGGTCGTCCGTCGGGCTTTTACCCACTTTGGAGATAAAAACTACCCTCACTGATCTCCAGGCTGTTGGGATATATCCCAAAGCAAAACAGTTCTATAGATGCTAACCATGAGGAGAATCAGCTCTTCTTGCCGTCCTTGCAAGAGTGCCGGAAAGATTCCATCCATGCTGGGCGATTTTAAGGGATTAAAGGCCCCAATTGGCCACCTTATCTGTTATACGTGAAAAACTAACCTCTTGCCGATTCCCAGTCAGATCTATTTGCCCTGTTGGGCAGATTCGTGCAGCCGTGACCATCATTCACGTTATAGTGTAGTCTGCAGCCGTGGAAATGGGTTGCTATAGGGGCAGCATGCCCGTACTTTCGGCATCGCTTGTGATGTCCCCGTTTTCTCATTTCACAGTGTTGATCGAACTGCAACCGTTTTTTGCCAGTACTTTGTGAAGTCTAGGCGCTTTGGTAAAACTGCTGACGCTGTCGCAAAAGTTTGCCCAGCTTCGCCTTTTGGCGTCTTTGATCTGTTTGTTGTATTCCGTGAGGGTGGAGCGACACAGGACCCAATCCCCGTTGCGCTTGGCCCTGTTAAACAGCTGCCTGACCTATTTCCTGAGGCGAGCTCTCTCCTGGTTCCACCACGAAAAACACTCATTTTCTTTAATTTAGGGGGCAGTTTTCTTCAAAAAAAAAAGACACAGTTGCCCTGGTGGTCTTGTCGACGAGTCTTTCGAGACTGCGACTTTCTGTCGATTTGCTGTAGATAGTCCTTCAGTGTCACTGATCTGATACCCTTCACGGCGAAAACTGAAGTCTCCGCTCACCACTAGTCCACGCCCCTAAGTACATACATAAGTCGTTTCCACTGTTCCAGAAACTTCTACGATGCACTGAACTCTAACTGGTCGTTGTTGGTGTATTAGATTATGCAGTGTGTCCGTGACATTTCTCGTTGGCGACACTAGTGCTCTGTGGTGTAGGTAAGCAAAGGAAATACAATTTGCGGTTGAATTTTTTTTTTATTTTTTATCGGAGATAGGCGTGTGGGTACTCAAATCATAGAGTACGGCGAGTATATTTCATATCAGTTACTTTATTCCGGTTTCAAGAAACGGTAACGGAGTTATGAGTCGTTAAAGTTGAGCTTAAGCTATAGATGCGGATATGAAACTTTGCACAATATGCTGAGATATTATCGCCAAAACGGGCGATGTGCCTACACCGCGGGTCGAGCAACGCGAAGCCATGGAGCGGTATAAAGAACGAGGCAAGGAAGAAGAAGAAGATGAAACTTTGCACAAATATTTGTTAGTTTGAGCATACATATATACGAAATACTAAGCATGCTGATATTTGCTTAGAAGAAGTAGATAACAGTAAATTTGTGAAATTTCAGTATGCGCGTTTGTAGCCCCTCGTAGAATTGCCATTGTACCTATACATCTGCAAAATTTCGATGAGGATTTTTCAGGAATAATATAAGAAATATATGTGTGAATTTTCATTCGAATAACTTGATCCAAACCGAAAAAATAGCGAATCTAATATTTGGTAAGGACGTTTCACGTTACCATAGGCTATCGACTTTCCACCTGTTTACTAAATATCTCGTTATTGGCTCAACCCATCGACATGAAATTTGGTAGCAATGCATAAAATCGAAATTATATTTGTTACGAATGAGTTTTAAAGTTTATAGGGTCACGTCAACAGGGTGTTCCGGAATAGGCTCAAGATTCGACTTTTTTATTATTCATCAGAGAGAGGTATGTGGGTACCTACTCATATCAAAGGGCTCATCGGAGACATTTTTCCTATCAAGAATTTTTTACTAACTCGTTATAACGATAACGACTTGCGGATCGGGACTGCTTAGCTAGGAGCAATTCTTTACCTACTAATTCCACCAGCCGCCGGTACAGAGGGATACCTACATAATCCCGAAAAACGAAATGCCGCCTGTTAATAATCCCGCCTTTTAAAAAAATCCCGCTTTATATTATCCCGACATTACTAAATCCCACCATTATAAAATCCCGCCATCACATAATCCCGCCACCTCAAAATTCCGACCACTGAAAACCCCGCCGTTTTATAATAGTGAAATAATCCCGTCAAAAAACGCCAAAAAATATTTTCATTGTTGACAAAAAAATCAATACTAGTTATGTTATGTGATTCCCAGCAGTTAATGCGATACTTTCGCTTACAACAAATCCCCGGGAATATTTGTTAATTTTTTGGATCTAAAGGAAAATTGAGCCCCTGCATAACAAGACTGCCTTATAGGGGTAAGTATCGACTGCTGAAAGACCAGACCTATTTTTTAAATTAAGTCCGTGGGTATGCGTGCCTATAGTTTCCTTATGTGAGGAGACCCATTATTTTAACTGTAAATGCGACGGGGCTTTTTAATATCTCGTCATAGAAGGTATAAGTATTCTTTCATATATCGCGAGCGCGATTTTCGAAAGCATATTTACCTTCTATGACGGGATATTGAAAAGCGGTATTTTAAATTAGAGGGTTATTGAAATGGCGGGATACTAAGCTGGCGGGATTTCGATTAGACGGGATTCCAATGGAGCGGGATTTTTTACAGGCGGGATATTGAAATGGCTTTTTTTTGCATCTGCATCCTCTAAACTTCGTGTCAATAGGGAAAAAAACATAGCTATTTTCACTAATATTGAAATTGAATCATATCGCCTAACTAGCTTTCACTTTCCAATATGTATAGCAGTCAGCGTTGCCACTCGTGTTACAATTGTAACATTTTGTTACAATTGTAGCATTTTGTTAACAAATTCCAATTTCTTGTTACAATGTTACACCCCGACCAATTTTGTTACAATCTGGCTAGAGTGGAGAATTCAACTATATTTTAATATTTTTCTACTATAAGTGACATGAAGAAGTACTCTATTTTTATGATTTGTGCATGATCACCCATCGATTCAGTCAGGCATGTCAAACTTGTGGCACGCGGGCCACATGCGGCCCACATCGCAGTTTTGTGTGGCTCACGGCCAGATCGGAGAAACACAGTATGTATCACATTGTGTAAAAATAAAAAATGTAAATGTCTGTAAAAAAATTAAAAATTGAGCTGTTGAGCTGAAGTCTATGAAATTTATTAAAACTCGTCAAAAATTCTATTGCTAATGCAAACTTTAATTATGTATTTAAAAATCCTACTCTCTGTTTTAGGAAGCTATCGGTTTTTCAAAGTACTTTTGTGCAGGAAAATATAATGCCCATCGTGAAATTGTTTTCTGTCGAAATTTATTTAAGAAAGCAGTATTTGGCTTTGCAACAGTGGCGTTATAACTTATGTTCGCATTTTTCAGGTACTTGACTTTTTTGTTCGAGCTTTATTATCATCCGCCAAATGATTTTGGCTCCCAAAGTTATTTCTGGATGATTGGTTTTGATAAGCTAAAATTTGAGTTAATTACTTAGCAAATAGAGGTTGTTGATCAATCCACCAAATTTCGGCGTTTTTTTTTAAGTCTATAACTGTTTTCATAATTTTTATCCTGCGGCCCGCTCAATCCTAAAGACGCTGACATTTGTTGGCCCAGGTCAGGTTTTGATTTAGACACCCCTGGATTGAGTACCCGTTTTTACTGGTCCTTTCTTGATTCAATATCAGTGTTCATTCAACTATACCAGCTAAATTGCCCTAAGCCTTCGAGTCAGTTCAGTAAATGAATTGAATTTTGCCTTGCCGCAGATTCAAATGAAACATTTACGGTTGCCAATATTTTCGTCATTAGAACAAACTGTTCTAATTTTCAAGCGTCAGAAGTTGGTCTTGGTAATTTTTATGTTTTATTCCCTTTTTAAACAGTTAAATACATTCCGTTACATTCTTGTTGTGTAAGTACATAATGTTATCGGAAATATGCTACCGGAAAGGTAACTTTTAGGAAAAGTTAATTAGTACATATTAAGTGCACGCAGGGGCGTACGCAAAAATATATTTCGGGAGGGGTTTTCCATTCCAATTTTTAATTTATAGTTCCGATTAGAGACATAATTTTTACCCAAGAAAAAAAAAACCATTGGGATTCAGTCGCTTATATGTCTATATTTTTAAATTAAATAATCTAGTCAGCTCTAGCTTCACGAAAAGTCCTGAAATCGGTAACCTCCTTCCTGGGGCAGCTGATTCTGTGTTTGAAATATACCATGTCTTATTTCGCGAAATTTTTCGAAACATCCTCGACACAAGGAGGAATTTTTCAGCCGCTTTTGCGACATCACTGTATTGTGAATTAATTTCGGAGAGGTTTGAACCCCCAAAACCCCTATGTAGGATCGCCAATGAGTACAGTTCAAGTAAAGTGCTGGTGTTTATTCTGTATCTATAAAAGTGCCCATATATGTAAAATGTCATCCCTACAAAAAAAAAGAAGACAGCGCTTACTTTAGCAACAAAAGCCGAGATTATTGAAAAACTTAAACAGGAGTATCGAATAAGAGGCTTTCCCGTGACTATGGAGTGGCGCCATCATTCATTTCGTATTTAATAAAAAATGAAAATCAAATTCTTATTTGCCATTAAGGAAAAAAGCATTGCATAAGGAGCTTTTCACACTTACGGTTGTCAAATTCCATACCTTTTTAAACTCACCAGATTACATAATCTGGCCAAATTAAGTAAAAGTGTGAAAACCTCCTTATGGAGAATTTTCGCAAATGGAGCAAAAACTATTCGAGTGGTTTATGAAACAAAGAAAAAGGAAGTGCTCCAATGATGGCAATGTTCTAAAAGAAAAAGCCTTTCAAATCTTTGAGCAACAAAATACTGGGACGGCATTTAACCCCAGCGACGGTTGGTTGCAAAACTGCAAACGACGTTTTGGGTTGCGCAGACTTAAAATTTGTGGAGAGAAGTTGTCTAGCGATGAGACTGCAGTATCGCCGTTTAAAGCACAATTGAAAGCGAAAATTGCGGAAATGGGCATTACACTCGATGAAGTGTACAATGCAATGCCTACACCGCAGGTCGAGCGACGCGAAACCATGGAGCGGTATAAGGAACGAGGCAAGAAGAAGTGTACAATGCGGATGAATCTGCATTATTTTTCAGACTCCTTCCCGATTAAACTTTAGTCCCCAGCGACGAATGCTGTGCTCCACGGCTTAAGACATCAAAGGAACGAGTGACAATTTTATTGTATTCCAATGCCACTGGAGTACATAAGATTAAGCCGCTAGTTATCGGCAAGTCGCGAAATCCTCGATCGTTCAAAGGTTTTAATAACCCGCTAGAGTATGCCTCATCCCGTAATTCTTGGATGACGACGACTGTTTTCATAAGGTTGTTCCACGAGAGTTTCGTACCCCAAGTAAGCGGTAGTTTCAAATTTAAGGCAAAATTTATGTTAAATTTGAATGTTAAATTTCAAAGTGACTGAATTCCTAGAAGAAAACAATCTTTCAAACAAGGCATTGCTACTCTTGGATAACACGACATGCCATGCAGAGCTTACTAACTGCGACGGGAATATAGTCATTAGGTTCTTTCCCCGAACGTAACTCCAGTTCTACAGCCCATGGATCAGAATCCTATAAAGCATACGAAGATGTCCTACAGAAAAGCTTTGCTTTCTATGATTATTGCTGAAGATAATTGTGAGGTGTGTATTGGCTTTGTTTACAAAACAACAAACAAGAATCATGTTTATTTTTTTCAAAACAATGCGCGCCCGCCATGAAAAAAGAAGCAATTCTGTCTTTGAAATTAGCTTGGAACTCCGTTCCTTAGACAGTATTGCAGCCCAGTTGGAACAAGCTTTTGTCTATTCAATCTGATTCGATTGGTTGGATAAATTAATGACGAAATCGATTTTGAATAGGAGGACGATATTCCCCTCGCTAACCTAAGGCTTCGGCAGGACACAATAGAGCTATTTCAATGTCTAGGACAGGCATAGATGATGGCAAATAAATTACACAATAGACAACAACAATGCTCTTTATTTATGTAGGAAGTAACGCCAATTGAATTGGAGGAGTGGTATGAGGACATAATTATTGACGAAAACTCGAATCTATCTTACCTAGTAGCTGCGACTCTGACGACGAGGAATTGATCGGAAATGCTCGGTTCTCCCATGCAGAGGCAATCATCTATTCAAATCGATTACTTAGCGCGGCTAAGGAAAATCATTAAAGGGCCTCGGGCATTTTTGTAATACAAAACATCCGGGAAAAAGCCGTAAATTTATCGGCGAATATTGGCAAATGAAAATAAGTGAATTTTTCACCAAATAATTGTTGATACCCATCACATTTATACCCTATTAACTAACTGTTATTAAACGAATTTATATAAAACCTTCAGAGTTAATGTGTTTACATTAACTCATGGACCACTTTTTCGACACTATTTAAAAACGCTCGGAAATCAGAAAATCTTAGAAATTAGAATTGGTCAAAACTTTTTTTTCTAATTTTCGAGCGTCTACTGTACCTTACAAATACTTGGTCCAACTATCACGTGAATTTTTCGTCAAATCCATGGACTCGCCATAATATACAGAATTTATGAAACAGAATGGATAACATTTTCGGAAAAAAAGTCAGCCATTTTCAAAATCGTTTGTTTAAATTTATAACTCTCCACTATTTGTGCGAGCAATCATTAATTTCGGACTTTACTTTCGGACGTACATTTATTGCTTAATTTGTTCATTAACACCAATATCTTCAAATTTGTTACACTCAACCTAAAAATGTTACAATTTCATGAGATAAATGTTACACTTAGAAATCTGAAAACGGTAACCCTGATAGCCGTTTCAATATTTTAACGGCAAATGTGATGTAGTAAGAAGGTAAGTATTCTTTTCTGCCCCCGCTTTTCAATATCCCGTGATTTCAATATCTTGTGACGGGATATTGAAAAGCGGGATTTTGAATAAGCGGGTTATTCAAATGGCGGGATTTGGGATTGGCGGGATTTTGATTAGACGGAATTCTAATTGAGCGGGATTTTTAATTGGCGGGATTTTGAAATGTCGGGATTTAAAAAAAACGGGAAAATGATGGGCGTACCCAACCCAAAAAAAAAACTCTGAATTTTACCGCACAAAAGCAAAATTAAATTAATAGGATATTATCATTTAATAACCGCAATACATTATTAAATCGCTAGTTTCATCGTCCGCCGGACAAAGCAATAATTCCCGGAAAATTCCATTCACCGCAGCAATTCAATATTAAAATACATTTTCCAATAAACGTGGCAAACAATCTATTCGCCGCCACCACTGTACAGTGTACACGTACCCAGTAATTTTTTCGCCGTTGCCTCTATCACACTTAGGTACAACATAGTACAACGCATCAACCTGCTAATTTCTGCCCATTAAATTTACAGTAGCAATCAAAGGCCACGTAGCTTTAGTCCTTCTGGTCGGTGTTGTCGTCGTCGCCACCACCTCCATGTTCTTTACGAGCAAAAATAAAATTAAATTGAACGACTATATGCCGAAGGATATAAAGGCTAAGAGGACTATATGTATATTTCCTATACGATGCAGAAAATACCAGTAGCAGTGTGGTTGTGGCTTATGTCGAAACCAATGATTACTCTAAAAATACACTTATAACCCCATAAGGCACCAAATAGTACCTACGTACATACCACAAAATAACTTCTGCAATTAGCCTGATGGCCTCTCATTGAAAGAATGGTATGCCATCATCGTGAATTTCATCAACACATTCACCAATATGTATGCATTTTTATATCATATAATTAAACATTGCATTAGCACCGGACATTTGTAATATTTATTCTGCGGTTTTTCGAGTGATTTTATCCTCCGAGTTTGAATTGGTCAATCTATTTTTAACGTGTATTGTTCCTTATGGCGGAAAATTTATTTTTATCATCAGGAAAAAGTCCATAAACACCGAAAGGATATAATACGGTTTATTCAAAAGGTGATTTAGTGTATGTACTTCCGTTCGGTTGGTTATATAGCCACTCATTTTGTGTGCATTTTATTTTATGATGCACTCACCACTATTCGTGGAATCGTATTATGGTACTTAGTGTGCCACAATGGTTTGACACGGAATATTGGCGAGCAAATATAAATACAAATGTTGCTGTAAAACCGCTAAAAAGCGTCCGTTAAAATTATTACTAACTGACTAATGCATATTAAACGGGCGACAATGCAATATGGAAACGTCATAGCTCCTTCATGTGGTATGGTTATGTACATTGCAACTCAATCGAAGCGTTAAAGTAAATAATTAGTCCGAGGATAAATAATAAATTAAGAGTAGCATCAGTTTTGCGCGACCCCCGGGAGGCGGGAGGACGACTCGCAGCCAGTACTCAGCATCCAACAACACTATATGATAAAATGTCGATAAATGATGATGTTATTGTTGATGATGATGATGATGAGTCTGCTATCGCCGCGTGTACCATCATTATAATCATCATTGTCAGCGAAACGGTTCTGCGCTCCGTTTCGGGTTTCGCATCACAGGACCTTCACGCCCACCTTATGCAAAACATATTATTTTTGGCGTGTATATACTTACTTACATTGGAAAACAATTGTATCAGCATTTATCAGTTAATTAGTCCTTTCGCGACCATTTGTTTGTGGTATTTAGCTGCGGGCTTATACACAGACAGGATAAATGTAGGATGGACGTGGCATGGAGAAAGATAGAGCATAACAGACCAGGGATCATGTCGAATATGTTGTAAGCTGCTATTATTTTAGATGAGGCGGCTATAATTGTAGCCGTTCTGCTGAAAGCTACATGGCAGACAGATAGGATCGTTATATTGTATAGAAAACATGTTGGCATGTCCATGGGGTCCTTTTATAATAAAATGTACATTATTGGTTTGGAGTAATTAATTTACTCTTTAAGTTTTTAATTAGCCGTTTGGGCTTTTGGGTATAGGGGTGATTAAATTGGCACCTTTACTTGTACATATATAGTATGATGACGCAAATAAAATGGTTTATGAATTAAAGGGATTCAATATTTCGTAATTTTATTTAAATTATTGTTTTGGTCAATAATAAATAACTGGGGCGACAGTCCAACATTGGACCAAGGCGGCAGATGTGTTAGTGACATCGCAATTTCCAAGATCTTAACTGCTTTTTTATAGAGATTAACAGGACGCTCAGAAGAGTTGTTTATGCCTATAAATGCGGGTATACTTGTTTAACATCTGAGTTGCGATCATAGTCGGTCGTGAGTTCGAAAAACAAAAAATAAACTGATTTCGCTCACGGTGAGACTCGAACCCACGACCCTGTGCTCCGAAGATGAGCGCACTAACCATATACTACACCAACCAAACTTTCGGTCAATGCTTTTGTCTTATTTATGAATGCATTTTTAGTCCTTCCTTTCTACTGAATTTTTTGGTTAGGTACACTATTTTAAGGAACGTGTTCGTAGAGGCAATTCATATGATGATGTAGTTTCGCATCCAATTTCGAGCCGTATTTAAATTTTTTTGAATAGTTCTACTTTCCTAGTATCAACTATGGACTAAAGGAACATTACTGTATAGCAGTGGTTCCCAACTGACAAATGTCTGCGGACCACTTATCCTGAAAATGAATCACTACGGACCACTATTTTTTGTTGAAAGAAATTCAGGATACAATTTTTTTCTAGAGCTGATCTCAGGGTCTCTCATATTAT
The DNA here is from genome assembly GCA_949715475.1 of Microchrysa polita. Lineage (NCBI taxonomy): Eukaryota > Metazoa > Arthropoda > Insecta > Diptera > Stratiomyidae > Microchrysa > Microchrysa polita. The sequence goes on along the minus strand of OX454421.1, from coordinate 70,286,595 downwards.
AACTTGCACTTTTCCATATTTTGACTTCTTCTACTCAGCAATACAAATGATCGTTTTATTGGGTTAGAACTAGATAGAAGAGCACAAGTCCCATTCAAATTTGACTATTGCTGTTCGATAGAACAACTCCTGTCGAATTTGTATAGAAATGTTGCTGTTCTATACTGTCCTGACCCAATAAAACGGGCCTAAATTGGGAAAACTCCTAAGAGAAATGTGCAGTTTAGACATGATTTGATGTACATATTTGTACCACAAACGTATCTAATGCAAGGGAACTCAAACGTCTGGCTGTGGTTAAAGTATATTGTTACGGGATATGTACCGCATAATTTGTGGGACCATGGCCATGGGCCTATTGTGCTATAGTCCTAGCCAAAAGGGAAGAATCACGCCTGGATGATCGTATATCCACATTAAAAGTGCCTTAAGTTGGTTGACATATATAGCCGAAGCTAACGTGGATTTACCGACGCTGCCCTCCTACAGAGTCAATAGCTTGAGTCTTGTCTGAGGTTGACGCTCGGAAAAATGGCAAGTTTGCAGCTGCACACACCAGCTCTTTTAGTTTGTAAACGACGATGCTAAGGCAGCCTTACACTCTTTTTTAGATCTCAGTTTACTCAGCACAATTACTGTAAAAGTCTTTTCGGTCTGCGGTTTGACAACAGTCCTTGTAGCAAAGAGTTCATTGGTTGTTAAATGTTGTTTACCTGTTTACCCTTTTCGCATAAGGAGTCTCCGCGGACCACTTACAGGCCTCGCACGGACCACCTTCGGTCCGTGGACCACCTGTTGGGAAACAGTGCTGTATAGAAAATATACCTATATAGTTGCTCAAAACCGGTGGTTTAACTTCGATCGCTGAGCGATGATCCCATGAGTCGTCTCTACGAACACAAACCTTGACTTATAGTTCTATTCTATACATCAACTACGGTGCATGTCTGTAGTATTTTTTGGCATGACAACTTACCAGCTCTATAGGAACAATGTGATCCAATTTTTGAACCGGTGCTGTCGTTAACAAGCGTTTTAAAAAGATCGTAGAACGAGCTCCATTTTCTGTAATCTCCATTGAATTTGATTAATGAGATTTTCGGGAGTTTCAGTGCGCATTTTCTTCAAAACCTTGCCAATGGCTTTCCAGCAAAACGAGCTGTGTTTTGTAAAACGTATTTGTATGGCGAGGTAGTCCCGCTTTCTTGTAGTTGGAAATAAATGCCTCGATCAGTTCTTGGAGAACCATTTGCTCCTTATAATTATGTCGTCCATAACCCTACTTTTTATATTACCAAAATGTGGTGTGGTGGAAAAATGAATACCAAAATGCAAATGGGTAAGGAAAAGGATTTATTCCACCAAGAATTACTGATTGAATGCCGAGAGGGTCGGCATCCGGCTCGATGGACCAATAAATTATGATTCCAAAATTCAAAAGCATGATAAACACCGTACCTTTTCTGATCACGACGACAACGATGACTCCGTACACTGCCATCTTGATAGACAGGCCGGACTGTCGAAATTCGATTTCGAAAATTTGGGTTCTTAGCGCCTGTGGTTGTTTCTATTGCTATTGTTGTAATACGTGTTACTTGGGGTTCTTAGGCCCGTATTTATAAACATTCCTTAACTCAAGGAGACCTGGAGTCAAGGATGCCGAAATTCAATAAATTAAATGTCATTTCCCATACTTTTTCATAGAAGTCATTTATATTCACGAGTCAATGTATCCTTGATTTAAGGAGAAACTCAAGGAGACCTTGAAATTTTCTATAGTCAACTTCACTTGAAGTCAAGGTAGCTACCCACCTTCCTTGAAATATAGTATTTCAAGTCTATTGAAAACTTAAGGTCTCCTTGAGTTTCGCCTTAAATCAAGGATGCATTGACTCCTGAATATAAATTATTTCTATGAAAAAGTATGGGAAATGACATTTAATTTATTGAATTTCGGCATCCTTGACTCCAGGTCTACTTGAGTTAACCCTTCTGTCGGCACCTACTACAATATGCATATTCTATACCCAATAGGTCTGGCTGGACCTACTGAGAAAAAAATTTGATTTTTTATAAAAAGTTAAATTTTTGTCGGTATAATCATTCTACCCATTCTCTACAGCCATTTATAAACAATAAAAGCATTAAAATCTTTTTTGTAGATATACTAGAAGCGTTTTTAAGAAGACATATTTTGAGGTGGTATTTGTACAAACATGTTTCTTGCTTTTTTTCTTCTATTTTTGCTTCTCTTTTTTCATTGCGTATCCGTACAGAAAGTTTGATCAAATTTTCCAAGACCAATATCTTTAAGGAAATATTTGGCACTCTGTTGGTAGATTTTATCGCGATATTTTTCTGCAGATTTGGGAAAATCGATATATAGAAATAGGGAATTTTCAACCGAAAAATAATTTCATTCTAAATTTTCCGTAAATATCTCCATTAAATCTATTAAGAAACACCAACGTAAGTAACTAATACTTAGTTCATACTATTACAAAGGAAATAAAACTCTTTTGATTTTCCTAGAATCAAATCTCAGTTGATTAGGTGATGTTATAAGACGGGATAAAATTAGGCGTACCCAATTTGCGAACTTCACGGCTTTTTAAAGCAAAATCTCAGAAAGTTTTATCGTTTATCGTACAAATTTAATTTTAATGACTTTATTACATTATAAATAGAAGATTTTTAAGAGAATTTAATATTTTCACTTTTTACCTCAAGACGAAAATGGGGGGAAAAACTATAGGTCTGGCCAGACCTATTGGGTATCAAAAAGCACTATAAATTAAAAATCATCAAAAACATACTCAAAACTTCAACCGATTTTTTTAAATTTTTGCAAAATGCTTCTAAACATATTATTCTAGGATATCATGAAATATGAAGTCGCTGCGATTTCATCTTCTATTCTTTTTTGACCAATATATAGTGCCAAAGGTCTGGCCAGACCTATGTGCCGACAGAAGGGTTAAGGAATGTTCATAAATACGGGCCTTAGCGACAGTTTTATCAGCTGATAATCTGGAATGTATATCTAGATGGCGTTGCTCCGTACGCTAGATGATGATGACAAGAGCAATGAGATGTGACCTGACAGATGACTATGACTTTCGATATAGGGATGTCCATCAAGTGTTCGAAGTAGGGATGTCCAACAAGATCGAACAAAGTGTCTATAGCTCAGTAGGTTGAGTGCTGACCTTGTGAAATGAAGGTTGAAGGTTCGAGTCCCAATTGGGACGAAACTTTTTTCGCTCAATTTTTACGTATTTTCCCAAAGCTTTGTGGTTTCCTACATTCCACTATTTTGATGACATTACATTTACTTAAAAAACATTTGGACATTGTTGAAAATTTCCGGAAACAAAATTCCAACTGAAGAACGTGATTTTAGGTGAATGTCCCCAATTAGTTATCGTGCTTTCAATATTTCCTAGCTTAGAGCGTGTGCAAGCCCCTAACAAACATTTTTTTTTACAAATGTTTAATGTGGTTAAGATAAAGCTGCGGTTACAATCTTTTGTGAATTACAAATTGCAACCTTTGCAAGGTTGTGACATGAACTATACTTATTTGTGAAGCTTTTGAAACAAATATGCCCAGTGCATAATTAAGTGAAGTTTCCGTAAGCCTCCTCCTCCTTTTATATCGGTATGTAAACATTGAATAACTTTTAATAATAATAATAACATTTACCAACCGATTGACTTGGTTAGCCATGTTTTGGAAACGTCAATTCAGTACAATGTTAATCATGAATCGCTTCACACCGAAACAACGCGTCGAAATAGTGACGCTTTACAATGAAAATAGTCGTGTTAACTCAACGTGCATATCGTAAAAAAATATCGTGGACAACAGGCACCGTCTGACAACACTATTCGTGGTTTGGTCTCCAATTTTGTTGAGCAGGGCACAGTGGGAGATCGCCACTATGCCGTTTATCAACGAACAAGACGCTCCAATGAACTGATTGTAGTTGTTAGAGAGAGTGTTGCTCAGAGCCCACAAGAGACGTATCGGCACCACGTTCAGCATTTTGGCGTCACTGGAACCACTTTGCGGCGTATTTTTAAGGATGATTTGCATTTGTTTCCATATAAAATGCAATTAACACAAAGAACATTGCCGACATAACGTCCACGTCGCTTGGGATTCGGTCAAACAATCGCTCGACGGCGCCCCAAGTCACACTGCTACTCAAACTATCAAGTTTCTGCAACGAAACTTCTCTGGACGTCTTATGTCAAAAAGAGGTGACATTAACTGGCCACCCAGATCTCCAGATTTGACTCTACCTGACTTATTTTTGTGGGGCTATTTGAAAAGCAAAGTGTACGCCAGCAATCCGCGGACCATTGACAATCTGCAGGAAAACATTCGTGCCGAAATCAACGCTATACTGCCTAAGAAGCTCAAAAAATTTATGTAAAACGCAGCAAAAAGTCCTCATTTTTCTGTGACTAATTATGACGATTATTTAAACTAGACATAACATAGACGACAGAGTTACAGCGGCTGTGCTGCACTGCAATGCAATGGGAAACGATGTTTGCATACACAATGCTAACCCTGTTCCTAACACCGGTTTACAACGTACCATATATTTTGAAGTACCAATATTCCGGTTTTTTTCAGCCATGGGCCAGTCCCGGTTTTTTTTCAGCACGTGATGAGTACGGAACTTATTCGGGTTTTTTAACACCTTTTCGGCAGCGGTATTTTTCAGGTTTTTAGCACCTGCTCAGTACGTGATTTTTCAGGTTTTTCTTCTAGCACCTGATCAGTAACGGTCTTTGTCAGTTTTTTAGCACCCGTTCAGTATTGGGTTTTGTTCAGGTTTTCTTTGCACCTATTCAACACCGAATGAATTGAGTGTTAGGTTCTTTTGTGCTGCACTTTACTACGTTTTTTTCAGTTTTTATACCCTATACCCTATAAGATGGTATAGGGTATATTGTTTTTGTTACGCCGATATTATGAAAACCTCCGGGGGTATAGCAAAGTATATATACAAATAATCAGGGTCGGTCATAGATTCGAATGAGCCATGTCTGTCTGTCTGTCCGTATGTCTGTTTGTTCGCATGATAACTCCCGAAATAATGGTGCTAGCGGTTTGAAATTCTGGTCAGATGTTTCTTTTGATTAAATCTTGGACGGTATTGAAAATGGGCCAAATCGGACCAAGGGTTAGGGGAACCGTACCACACATACAAATGACTCCTCCTTGATATTTTCATTTAGCCATAAATTTCGACTAAATATCGCTAGCCACCTCAAATTTTAAATAATGCCTTAGGCCGCGCGCAGACTTATTATTATATACGCGCGGCCTTATTATTATATATGTATACTCTGAGCTGATGGAAAGTGAAAAAGGCCTTATCACCCCTACCCCCTCCCCTATAAAGCTATATTTAGCCAAATCTGTTGATAGAATGTCGCGAAACACTTCAAATTTGTGTCAAGTGGTAGCTTTTGAAAGCCCCTTTATGATATTAAAAGTGCACCAGATCCAGATAATATACCCTCTACTCCCCTACAAAAAAAAATATTTTAAATTTTAGGTTTTGCGTGCCTTCTAGGCCTGTACATGGGTATAGGGTATACACTTATCGTGCTATTCGCACGATTAGAACTCAGTCTGCGTTTTTTATTATTTAAGCCACGATTCGTTTTCCATCTGTTTGAAGACTTACCCGGATTACCCCGTTATCTAGGGGAATACTCGCCCAATAGGTGTTACAGAAACACTAAGGTAATTATTTTTGGCCGTTGATTCGATTCGAGGTTAAAAACAAGAAAAAACTTTTGGGGTTGCCCACCCTGAAGTAGACCACTATTGTCTCGGGGAAATACTCGGTTGTGATGCACTGCATGTTTCCACAACTGACCTATCCATCGCTACCTTCAATAATTCATTCCAAATCCATGCGCCATCCGAAATTTTCTTATACGTATGCGTACGTACAAACTGGGTTTTGTTGCACTGCATGCTTCCACAAATAGGAAGCGATAGGAAGCTTCTCGCTTCTTATCACATCCCATAGCATCGCTCGCAATGTGAACGGGGTGTTAAACTGTATCTATACACAAAAATGTACGAGTACATTATCATTATACTACTTTCCCAATCGGTCAACCACATCAGTTACGTCAGCATCATCTCATCTCGTCATTATCTATCAAGAGCCTCTTTCGACTCGCCTCTGTCTATTTCCACCATTCATCAAACACTCTCCCCAGGATTTTTTATTTCAGCTTTCTATTCTTGTGATAAATAGAAAAAAAGGAAACATGAAAGAAATATATCGAAGCTGACTAGGAGATGATGATGAAGATTGGACAAGGACAGGCCTATCAGTACAGCGGTCAAGAAAGTGGAAAAAAATCGCCAAGATACCGATATAACCAAGAAGATAACACATCGGTCGGTGCCTTCTTGAATCTTTCCCCCAACGTATGTAGGGATAGGCATCATCAAAAAAAAAGGGAAGCTTCAGCAATAATCAATCAAATTCCATTTCTATCGTTTTATTTTCATCGACCTCATCCCTCCATGTCAATGCACTATCCTCTGTCCACTTCAATAAGAAGAAGTCAATGATGTACATATTCGCATACAACAGACATAAGGACGCGTGGGTCTAGTTTTTTGGTATGTATATATGTATAACCTTTAAATCTTCGACTGAGTGTCCTTCCACCGGGTCATTCGGAAATTACACTTTTGATTACTCCGAAACGGAAATGAAACTAAAAAGCAATAACAGAAAGAGCAAATATAGTGCACACAACAACACTGTAAAACTACAAGTATTGCATCAAACATGCAAAAGTGTAGTAAATATAAAATTTCTCCCAGCCGAGAGTTAGATGGCAGCAACAGTCTTTTTTTTTATTTATTTGGTGGAAACTTTTTGGAGATACGATACCTATAGTTAGAGAGGGAAATCAGAGCTTTCGACATCATACTCTCGGAAAAACACTGCGAAGATGTATACCCGTATAGTAAGTACATCGATTTGATGAACGAGGGATTAATGTTTTCGGCTGCCCATCATAGCATGTTGTGTTGATGATTGTTGGTGATGGTCCGGTTCTGTGTGTGTTTTTGTGTTGATGTACACTGAATCGAGGTTAACCAGATATAGCCGAAGCTGAATGCCGTCGACAACATGTTCGGTATACAAAGGCAAAAGGACATTGTGCTCATGATGTTGTATAGTACGGATGTTGGTTAGAGTTCCGGTCAGATTAACCAACTGTTGCTATTGTTTTACAACGATGATACTTTGTGTCTATATGAAGAGTAGACAAGCAAACAAAAAAAAATATTTTGTTCATGCTGATTGTGGTTTGTCAAAGTTCTTATTGAAGTTCGATTTGCGCTAACAATGCAAACATAAGGACACAGGAAGGTCGTTGACAAAGAGTTTTGTTTTCATTATCAGCATAGAGTAGTTTGATGAATTACAATAATTAAATCTAAATGCGTCGAGCGTTTACCACTCAACGTATAGTGCATATTGTTGTTGACTAGATTTTGAAAATTGATTCGCTAAAACAAAAACTAAAAATCTACACTCTTATCGCATAAAACATGTAGGCCGCCTTTGTAAAATAGTAAAATGAGTCTGCTCATTGAAACGGAGGTCAACAAAGTCTTGGAGTTCTTTTTCTTAATGGTGCGCCCAATGAACGCTTAATTATGCGATAATACCAAATTAAAATGGATAAGTGCAAGAACAACAAAGCGCCTGGAAGTGATAGAATCCCAGTCGAATTTTTCAAATATGGCACAGATTCTCTGACAGATGCGCTCTGTAACGAATATAACCGAATTTTCGACAGCGGTGATGTACCAGATGGCTTCAGAGATGCTGTAATTTTCCCTATTTTTAAAAAGGGTGATATAAATAACCCTACCAGTTACCGTGGCATATCTTTTCTCAATACAACCGGGAAAATATTTACTACCCTACTACAAGCGCGTTCCGCAAAATGGCTGACAGCGGAGAAACTAATAGTAGAATATCAAGCTGGATTCCGTTCGACATATTCCACACACGATAACATTTTCATACTCTTCAACTGGGCTCGACACTTTCTAAGTGAAGGACGAAGATTGTATACCTTTTTTGTAGATTTAAAAGCCGCTTTTGATACTGTTGGCCGTTTATCATTGTTCTACAAACTATACAATAATGGAATGTCTTCAAAATTTGGATATGTACTTGAGAAACTAAACGAGAACACAACAGCTGCAATATGGAATGGATCAAATATCTCCGACACATTTTTTACCAACTGCGGAGTACGCCAAGGTTGCAAACTCAGTCCCGAAGCGTTCGCTGTATATATCAATGACATCTTAGATGATATGCCAGGTGGAGCAACAGCTTTTAATTTATTGTTGAAAGGACTATTATATGCGGACGATATGGTTTTCTTCGCAGCGAACCCCTCGGACTTACAGAAAATAATTAATTACTTGGAAGGTTATTGCGAGCAATGGAACCTAACCATAAACTTAGAAAAATCGAAAATTATGATATTCAAAAAACGTTTTCGACAGGCCAGAGGTGAGCGATGGTGGTTCAAGGGAAGCGAAATTGAGGTCGTCAAACAATATAAATATTTGGGAGTTTGGGTTGCGAGCAATTTAAGCATGGAGCACCATTTGGAACAGAAGCTAAAAGAAGCAAAGTGGGCGATAAACTCAGTATGGAAAACATGTTTTAATTCTGCAACATTAACTCATACGGCGAAGTATAAAATATTTCAAGCGGTATCAAAGTCCGTCATGTTATATAGTGCCCAAACCTGGGGTGGAAGCAAATACGAGGAAGTAGAAAAACTTCAAAGGTATTACCTGAAACGGACATTCTATCTGCCGACAAAAACGCCGAACTATATGCTGCAGCAGGAAACAGGGCTAACATCACTTTTCTTGGAAACCTTATCAACTTTTGTAAAATACCTTATAAAAATATCGGCAATGAGCGATGACAGGATACCAAAGAAAATACTGATGCATACAATAGAGAGAAGGAATGCCTTCTATAGTGACCTGATTGAATTGGCATCGGAAAGCAACACGCAATTTAATTGGGATGGTACAACGGCCACTAGCTACATATTACAAAGGCTTGTAAGGGATGTTAGACGGGATGAACTGGAAAAAACGGCAGAAAGAGCAACTGCATCACTACACAGGACCACATCATGGGCGTAGCCAGGATTTCGGTCAGGGGGGGCAAGCCCGAAATTTTTTCAATATCAAGATTTTCTTAGGATTTGAAATCGTTGGTCGCGAAAATATTGTTAGGCAAAATATAGAGTATTTTAGCTGGTGTAATGGTTAGTGGCCGCTCCTTCTTTGCACACGGGTTCGAGACTCACCGTGAACGAATTCAGTTAATTTGTTTTTCGAACTCACGCCCCTTGTGATGAACTATGAACTCACTCAAGATGTTAAACGAGTACCCATTCATGATTGTTTTTTTTTTTTAATTTTAGGAAAGGACAGTCGAGAATGATTTTCAAGACCATTTAAAGAAAAATTGCCCCTGAAAGTGTTTAGACTTTTACTGGTTATTCTGGTTACATTCAACTGGCCTTCGTTTCTGCTTTTTAAAACGTAACTCGTTTATATTCAGTGCTATTTTTGGTTTTTGGGCAGCATATTCCACTTGTGACATCAATGTCCGTTTTGAAATCTGGCTTTTCTTGGTTCTACAGGATCGCATCTCCTGCTGAAACATATCGAGAAGCCTCTTATCTCACATCCACAGCATCCATAGAAAAAAACATTATCCGACAGTCGGCTGGAGACATTTAGGGGTACATGCTTTTCCACTTCCTTAAAATAGGAGCCCAATGGAGCTCTTAAGCTGTTTTTCCTTTTCCAAATAGGAGCCCAAGCGCTCAGTTATTCCACTGAGAGCCCTCTTTAGCTGCTCAACTCAGCTGCTCCTCTACACTTCTACAATAACATCGGGAGTCCTAGCTAACCCTCCCCAGAACGGAATCCCACAGTAAAGTTTAAGCCGAAGTTGGGCAGGATTCCATTCTGATGGTAGTTTTTTGCTCATTCGACTTAAGTTGCCGGGACGCCGTATAGCTTGCATGATGAAGTTTTGACAATTAAGTACTCTCGCACAATATCAACCATCTGATCGTTATAGCTCTGGATCTCGAGAAGAAGTCAAATGCAGTTGACTTAAAGAAAAAATTAAACAAGACCAAAGTGCTAAATTTGAGTCCAGCTTACGTACGTTGTCCTCGACGCGGCCGCACGACAGCGACTCGCTCATTCCATAAAAACTCGTTTCTCTCTCATTTTAAAAACGAGTTTTCATATGGAATGAGTGAGTCGCTGTCGTGCGGCCGCGTCGAGGACAACGTACCTTTAGTCTGAAAGCATTCCACAGTCAAGTTCTTGTCCAAAATTTTGCAAACCAAATTGTGAAAACCAAAGCTGTTGAAAGGGAGCAGTACTTGGAGAGCGTACCTAAGTTACTGGTCGATGCAAACAGGCCGACAAAATTTCACGCTAGTTCTCTGAATGCATAGAGTTCGACTGAAAAACTGTGGTCAAATTAGGAGGCATTGCGAGAAACCGTATACGTTATGGGACGTAAGTGCAGTCGATTCTCTATTTTCCACAAGTGGTTTACAGCCCTTATACACCTGCAACTTGGTTGCCAACCTAAGTTGGTAACACGCAAAAAAAAACGGAAAATAAGTGATTTGTAGGCATGGTGCAGGTTGCAGTACCAGGTTGCAAGAACGTGAATGGCGTGGTTGCCGGAATGTTGCAAGTGTGTAGTTAGGTACCTGCAACCTAGGTTGGCAACGAAGTTGCAGATGTAGAAGGCCTGTAAGGCACAGTCGTCCACTGCACTTTTAAAGCTAACAAAATTTTCTTTAGTTTGAGTGCAACGCCAGCTTTGTAGGTACAAAGGATCCCCAAGATACAGCATTTCGAACTTTTTTACAAAAAGAAACAATGTTTAAAGTGCTGTACGAGTATTTTGAGATCCTTTGCACCTACAAAGCTGGACTCAAATTAAAGAAAGTTTTATTAGCTTTGAGAATCAAGCAGACGACTTTTGGAAATCACAAACCAAAATATGAAAAACCTTCGAAATTTTTTAGGTTTTTTGAGGGTCACGGGGTTAGGATAGGTTTTCGAAGTTGCAAAATTGGCGGTACACTTCTGGTATCTACCCTAACAGTATCCCAAAAAAACAGAGCCGAGCTATTTTTGCGACGTAAAATCATAAATTGACTGACCTATAAGGGAATCCTTATAAATATTACAGTTCATAGTCGCTCGTATTTGAAAAATAAATTTAAATTTTGCAGCTACTAGATACTTCTTTATATTTTATTTGTCAGTTACTTTAATTAGGCTTCCGAATTAAATTATTTTATTGAATGAGGTAATGCATTTAAAAGTGACGCTTTGTCCCAATAAGCATTCCTTTATAATTATTCCTTAAGGGAATCCGTATTCCTTAAGTGAGGACTATGAATTCCTCCCTTAATGTTCATGTTTTAGGGCTTTCAAGACTTGTTTACGTTTCAGAGTAGTAGCTCACATAAAATTGTTCACCTTCAAGTTTGGCGAAGTACACGTTTACCCGAGTCTACTGTATAGACATGAAAAGAGCTATCCATAGCGCTCAGGATTGCTGTAAATCTGGACGAAATAGAATAGAATTAGGTATGTCCATATGTATCTATGTAGATGACTATGTAAGGAAGAAGAACGGCTTGTAATAAATTGATATGGAAATGTTTGTGTGGTTTTCGGAATATAGAAACTGCAAACGAAAATGCGAAAAAGTGAATCTGAAAAAAATTATCCCTGAAATATTTTTTTTTCTTTCAGTATTATCAATATTCAATTCAATAAAAAAAAGTTTCACCGGCCAGGGAGGGGCGGTCGCCCCCCCTGCCCCCCCCCCCCCCCCCCTGGCTACGCCCATGGACCACATATGTCCAATTGAATCATACCCTACTTTCCTACTTTCATAATGATTTTTCAGCTCACAAGATATCCCTTATATTCCAAGCACGAGGAGAACTGCTCCCCCTGAATTACAGACCACACAGGCCCCAGCTAACAATAATGTGTAGTCTATGCAATATGGGAGTTCGAGAAGACACGATGCATTTCATTGGCATATGTCCGATTTTAAAAGAAACCAGGAGATCTTACCCTGGAAAAGACGCATTGAACGAGCAAGAAGTGCGACAACTGCTTAATGGATTAAATTGGCACCGTTTGTATGATTACTGTCGCATTGCCTTCAGATATCGGCAGAATATAATAAACGAGAGTATGTGAGGTGTTTTGAACGCGGGGCAGATGAACACGCAGAATCTGGAGTTGTGTGAACTTCATCGCCCCGCGCACAAGCAAAAACCCCACAGTCGTTATTAAAGCCAGCCAACGGCTTAGAACCAGGCAAATGGCTTAGGGCTCCATTACACAGTCATATTTCTATTATAATATCTATTATGAAATAGAAATATTATCATATATATGACCGTGTAATGGTATTTCATAATAGATATTATCATATGTACTATAAATAGAACCTATCATCATATCTAAACGTCAAAATAAAAATTCGTCACAATTCCGTGTTTTTCGCGTCTGGCGACCCAGGGACGTACACAAAGAGGCTTTTTATACCTGTTCTTCTTTCTTAGAATCAAATAGAAAGTAATAAGCGACCCGAAAAACGCACAATTCGCCATTATTAGATGCATTTCCGCGACTAAAGGAATAGGCCAATCAAAGAAGACATTATAGAGAACATCGAAGGGGGTGACGATTTTTTTCTTCGGTATTTTGTTAAGAGTAGTTAGGAGGTACTAATTTTACTCGGAGCTGAGTGGTGCGCTAACGTGGGGAGTTAAAGGTGCAATTTTTTGTGTTTTGGGCTATATCTCGAAAACGGTGAGTCGCAGAGAGTAAGCATTTAAGCTTTATAAATGTCCTATTTATTTGTCCGTACTTGCTAACGGTTCTTCCAATATTGTTTATTAAAAGTCGAACATTTTCAATTTTCTCTATTTACAAGGATAAAGACAAACGCTGTGATAAAGAGGGAGGGGAAAGAGGGGGGTGTGACTGTTTTTATTTCATGGATCCATAATGGATGGTTCGGAGTAAAACATACATAAACAATATCTGAAGAACCGTTAGGAGTTTTGCATATGTATGGGCAAATAAATAAGACATTTAGAAAGCTTTAATGTTTACTCAAAACTTTTTCTCTACGACTCACCGTTTTTGAGATATAGCCCAAAACACAAAAAATAGCACTAAATTGCACATTTAAACCCCCCCTCCCCGCGTTAGCGCACCCCTCAGCTCCGAGTAAAATTAGTAGCCTTACCTCCTGTCAACTCCTAACAAAACACTGAAGAAAAAAATCGTCCTCCTTCGATGTTCTCTACACCCACTTTTTATGCGTTCATTGCTTGGCCTAGAAAACAAATTTTGTATTTGACACTTGAATAAACAATAGATATTATGATATAAATATGATGTAGTGTAATATGTAAAAATTTGATTTTCCATGATAGATATGATCATATCTATTATAATAGATATTATAATATAAATATGACTGTGTAATGGAGCCCTTAGCCATGCCTTATAATTGTTTTAGAAATAAGAAAAAAAATATGTCAACCCTGCTCCGTCTGCTTCCAGCCCTGTTAGGAAAGAAAGGGTCCCTCGTATTAATGGGTACGCAATAGATATCCCTAAACTTATTCAGGAGATTAGAGCTAGGAGCATTAAGATTTCCATTAAAAATAGGATCACTGATAAGTGCATTATTTTGTGTGAGAGTATGGCTGATCACCACAACGTCTTTGAACTCCTTAAGGAGTGGAAAATGGCGGCTTCCACCAGCTCCCCGCCTATCCTGAGAAACAAGGCTCTTTTAATATGTGGATTGCATAATGAGTGTACTCCAGATACTACACTCAGCTTCACAAAAATCTGGCCACTCGCCACTTTCGAACTCAAATTCAATTTTCTCAAAAAGTATGCAACTTACACCTATGAAAGTTATATCTACAGAAAGTGCATTTAATGGCAATGCAAATGACTATGATTTTTATCTGAAGTACCGTTAACTCACGCAACAAACACAATGCCTGTTTTGATTAGAGTTCGCGCTTACCGTGTGGGTTTCATTGGAGCCTCAGTGTATTATGCAAGAATATAAGGAGGTCTATCCACATATTAAAATAACATCAATTGCCAAATTCTTATCAAGAGACGACAAATTGCGCATGAAGCCCAATCCCTCGACGCAATTAATCTCGACTTCAGGTCTTAAGCCTGACCAGGATCTGAGGGAAGTAGGGGCTATAAAGAATTTATATTCTAAAAAAAATGGGAGGGAAAAGATCAGGAGTGTAGAAGAGGTATAATGTTACCAATGCCAACATTTTGGGCATTTGACAAAGAGCTATACTAGTCCTTTCCGTTGCGTGAGATGTACGGATAAACATGAGATGGGTTAGTGCAAACTAGCGAACTTGCCAGATGCTGTAGTTGTTGTAAGCCAGTGCATCCGGCCAATTTTAGGAGCTGTCCTGCTTACCTCAGGTTACTGGAGAGGAAAAGGGCCAGCTCCATTAAAAAGGTTAATAGCAATAAATTTAAGGTAGAGTTCATAAGTAACAGCATTAGAATACCTTCTATGCCTTTTGCTCAGGCGGCTAAAGGAGTAAAGCTTTCTTTTTTTATTTATTTAATTAATTAAAAAAAACATGCAGATCGATATTGTGAGTCGCAATCTAGTCAAGGTTAAAATTATTTCAATTGTTAACAACAATTTGCAACGTTGTTGTTGTCATTGTGGACACAACACGTAAAAATTGCCAAAACTGGTCGGCCACTGGAGCGGTGTGTCGTACTCCTGATAATAGAAAGATACTTGTAATCTCATTTTAAATCAGGGGAACTCCGGCACTGCGTGAGTTCAAAGCGGATTTAAGTAAATTGTTGAGAGATACTAGTCGTTTTGAGAATGTTGCAGTCGGCCGTGATTTCAATTCCAGACATCCTGACTGTAGTGAGAACACAAATGGACAATATTTGAAAAGATTGCTTAGTGAGACTGCATTGAACAATCTCTCGATTATATCATCTCGCCTATGTCTGCAACTAGGCCTAGCAGCTCTTCCACTTTGGACTTTTTCTTATAGTTTCGGAGGCATTCAAAAACCTCATTAGCCAGAATAGCTGTAGGACTACGACAGGAATGTCCGATCACTTGGCTCTGAAATTGGACTTGTAACTTTTCCTAGCAACTATGTGAGGCAGCTCCTGTTTTGGTAAGAGTTTTACTTGGATAAGGTGACCAGACTTCCGAAGACCCAATGTTGTACACATACTTGCGAAATTCGTTTTTCACGCCGAATTGGAGAAACACGAGGCTACCACCATGGTGCATGCCATAAGATGAACTCCTATTATTCTTCCTTTCATAAGTGATGTCTTCGTAAATAGAATTGAGAAAGAATAGTAGCCGATATTCTCGAAAACATGTCCTGAACCTTGGGAAGGCAAGGTTCTGTGGATACTAAACAGGAAGCCCTAAAGTTCGCAGTGTTCTCCTCAGTGGCGTAGATAAGGGGGATTGATCCCCCTGGGCATACATACTTTTTTATACTAAATTATAATATATAAATTTAGTTCTTTCTTTGCTATTAATTATTTAATTTTCGTAACAATACATATCTACCAATAGGCCATCCACAGGAGAGTTTCCGAATTAACCCATTTGACAGTATTTTCAATTGCATCATTTTTACTGCCTTAGCTAGAACTTTGACAATTCTTAGCGTATACTGGCTGAGATGGCATGAGATTTAGATTTCTTTCAAGTGTTGTTTTTCAGTTAGTACGACTGCCACAAGAACAGATCAGGTGGAATTTTCTAAGATAATTTTGCATTATAGCGAAAATGAGTATTGTGGGATAGTGATACAATTGAGCGGCATTACGACACGTGATGGACTAACTTTCTTCACCAATATTGCATTATGCTACTCGGTATGCAGTTATGTAGGATTTTTCCGAATAAAATTACAACCATCTCGTTCACTCATTCGCCGGACCATTTTTTGGTATTACATCACAGGAGCGGCCTCAACGTTTTTACGTCCTGATGCTTCCTCGCTCTGCATAATTTTGTTTTTCTGCAGACAAACCACTCATGTCACTGAGGCCGCATTCATCTCCATTGCGGGAAGGATTCTTCATTTAGGTTCTTCATTTGCACTCGGTATTGCAGACGACCCACAACCTTCCAGGATCGAACTTTCAATATGTAGAGCGTATTCTGCCTACTTATAATTTTGAGGTGATTCTGTAAAATTCTCCGTTCTTCCTAAGATGCGCTGTCGCCTGACGGGATTAAGCTCCCGAGTATCATTCAGGAGTCGTTAGCTGTAACTACCGCGGATTAGTAGGACCTTGAAACTTGGAGTCAACTCAAGTAGCTCTAAAATGGTGCCAATTTTCACCAAAAATGAACGGTGCTCTAAAAGTTTTCTAAATTTAAAATTTTTCCATTCACGAATTTCAGAGTTATGGACAATTTTCAATTAGAAAAATCAAAATTACGATTTGGGCAGCCGTAGCTTCCGAACGCGGTGTGGTAGGATCGTGTAACTAAGAGAAAATGTGAGCGACAAGTAGTTCTACAATTGAGCCAAATTTCAGAAAGATCAAGAAGGGTTCCCAAGTTATAAACGATTGCCTAACATATTATCTCGCTAAATATCATACCAAACAGGGTGCACGGGTCAAATATTACACCCAAAAAGCAGACAAGACTGATCGCAGGCTTCATCGAGGACCTTCTCATGTAGTGAATTAGGTTTCATTGTGTGGCAAGGGGAATGCTGTACATTTTGCTGTACATTTCCCAATGCTGTACGGCAGGTCAAAATGCTGTACTGTACGGCTGTGTGAAGTTAGCCAGTCATTTTTTTGAAATTAGGTCCTTTTGCTCGGTGAACCGTTTGTTCTACAGCGGCTACGTTTGTTCTTGATTGTTCTCCAATTAATATCGTTTGTTCTTCTCTAATTATTTAATTATAGCAACTTTAAAATTGTGAGTGTGAAGTTAGCCAGTCATTTTTAAATATGGGTCGGAAAGGTATAGGTTTGGTATCAATCGAAAGCCAGACGTTTGTTCATTTTGTAGGGCGTTTGTTCATCCTGGAAACGGAAGGATTCAGGAATTATTAAGGAAAAAGAGATTAGTTGTGACGTCATCTTCACTCAACCAGCGCCATCTACTCAGCTCAGCTGTACGGGCAACCCGTGTCCCGCGAACAATTTATGCAAGATCCACACCATCATCGTACAGCTGAGCTGAGTAGATGGCGTTGGTTGAGTGAAGATGACGTCACAACTAATCTCTTTTTCCTTAATAATTCCTGTATCCTTCCGTTTCCAGGATGAACAAACGCCCTACAAAATGAACAAACGTCTGGCTTTCGATTGATACCAAACCTATACCTTTCCGACCCATATTTAAAAATGACTGGCTAACTTCACACTCACAATTTTAAAGTTGCTATAATTAAATAATTAGAGAAGAACAAACGATATTAATTGGCGAACAATCAAGAACAAACGTAGCCGCTGTAGAACAAACGGTTCACCGAGCAAAAGGACCTAATTTCAAAAAAATGACTGGCTAACTTCACACAGCCGTACTGTACAGCAAAATGCTGCACGTCTGCTCAGCTTATACTAGGACCAACTGGGACTATTTTCTGCAGATCTTAATAGTTGAAATAGATTACACGCGTCAGCAGCAGCATCGGCAGAATTTCATAGCTGACAAATATGCTGAATGCCAAGTCTTCTGCTCAACATTTTTATCAGCAATGAAAAATGCATTGGGCTTGACGTTTCGCGATGCCGATGCTTCTGCTGACGCGTCTAATCTATTTCAAGCATAATTCATCTGCTATAAATATTCGGGTGGCCGACAATAGGAATCTGTCAAGAATGGAGATAGATGAGGTTTTAGGTAATCCAACTTCAATAGGCCGATTTCCCTGCTTCCAACTATGGGGAAATTCTGGGTTTCCAAAATATAGAACTTTCTTCACGACGAAGAGATAATACTTTCCATTTCAAAACAGTCTTGCTAACGCCAATTCCGGTACATCGGAAATAACTTCTGGAGTTTCACAGGGTTCTGTTTCGGGTCCAATTTTTTTATAACATCTTTACATCTGATATTCTTATTTCACGCGTGTTAACCCCAGTGAAGAGCATGCAATATGTTGACGACACATTAGTCTATGCATCTGGCATGAATCCGAAGAAGGCTGCAAAGGCTATCAGTAGTTATCTAGCTGCCTACTTCATGAAACGGGGTATACGAATAAATGAGGAAAAGAGCGAAGCTGTGGTTTTTCGAAGAGCGGGTAACTAACAGCATGGAAGGCGCAGTAGGAGAACTATTCGAAAGCCTGTACTCGTACAGTAAGAGGGCATCTCATCATAGGCATAGGCTGAGGCACTGGCACTTGCCTTCGTATTATTTTCATTTCTTTTCACTTTTTCTTTTTCGTTTTAGCTCTTTCTTTTCAGTTATTTCTTTTATTTTTAATTCATATTGTAAAGACATAGAGTAATTTTCTAAATTAAAGTGTACACATGGGCCGGATGCAAGCCGCGCCAAGCTTTTAAACACGCAAGTTCAGATTAAGATGTTTTTAAGAAGTTATCGTAATATTTTTAAGATTCTCTAGTTTCAAGACAAACAAAATGGCGCGGGACTTTCATTAACCCTGATTTGCGTCGTTTGCCTTTTTGTAACTCGTCAAAGAGATGATTTTCATTTCACAGCAGAAATAAAAAACAGAAAAACAAACATTTTCAATAATACACAAAAATCGATTCTTCTACTTACCAACACCACCCAAAACTGAATTCGAATCCAATTTTGCTTTTTTTGTGGCCAAATCTTGATTGTTATTGTCTGAAGCGGGAGCCATGACTGCTGCTTGACTTAAAAGTTCGTCACTGCCTCTCTGCAAATACACAAAAAAAAAACATCCGTTATAAAAATTAAAT
Organism: Microchrysa polita; assembly: GCA_949715475.1. NCBI lineage: Eukaryota > Metazoa > Arthropoda > Insecta > Diptera > Stratiomyidae > Microchrysa > Microchrysa polita. The sequence continues at coordinate 70,267,428 of OX454421.1, read as the reverse complement.
CCTCTCTAAAACACAAACATACTTAAACATACGTTAAATTCATTAAACTCTAAACCGGATTTGAACTCATAAAAAAAAGCATCGAAAAAAAAGCAAACAAAAGCATATCTAAGGAAGGAGTGCGCGCCAAAAAAAATGCTAAAACATCAAACATCATCATCATTCATTCTAAAAACAAAAAAGGACTCTGTAGGTAGGTACATGCCTATCTTCTCTGTATCCACCGCACGAATTTCGCGAGTGAAACTCCGACAAAAATCTTAACGTCTATGTGCTTTTTAAAAACAAAAGCCATAGTGTGTTTTTTTGTGTACCTATGTATACAAAAGAAAGTGGAAATTGTCGAAAATGCGGGCACGCCAATGAGCAAACAAACAAACATAGCAGGTAACTGCGAGGCGTCGAAGCGACACACGCCAAAACCTTATGAATCACATCATAGAACCGGAGAACAGAGAGAAAAGCAGCCTGGCATCCACTTGTGAGCTTCGTCTCTCTCTCTCTCTGAATTCTCCCCGGCACACCTAACCATATCGTCAGACAAAACCGTTAAAGCCATAACCAAATGAGATGGAAAAGTACAAATTTTAGATTCGCCAAGAGTATCGCATGATGCTATATGTGGATGGAAATAGCGCACCACCAAAAAGGACTTTGTAAACTCTTCCGCAAAAGTTTATTATTCGCATATATAATAAATGTTAAGCTTAACCGAGCATTTTCCATTTTACCAGGAGGGTGAAAGGACGATATGGCGGATGGAGTGTGTGCTGTGGATGGTTTGAGACCGACCGATCCGGTTGTGGTAGGACAACGATATTTTGTTTTTCGTTTTTTGCTTGTTCGGCACGAAGACGACGTCGAAGAAGGTACGTGAATAACGGGATGTGCACACAGGATATGCTCGTAAATGTGATAAAAGAGAAGTACGCCACGTCGATATGCTCCTGTATGAGATATGAATATGATGTCGAGAAGAAGACGTGAGGTAACACTCAAAGTTGAGTACTTATGGACAAAATCTCAGTGCACGAGCGTGTGTAAGGATGCTCTCGGAAATAATGTACGACGGGTTTTCAGGGCTTAAAGTATACTAAATACACAATTCAAAAGGAAAACCGCAGACCGCACACGTAGCATATAAGATGATGAGCAGAATTAGTAGTTACGTCATGGGTCATGGAGAAAGGCTAGGAGCACTATAAATGAAGGTCTTGACCTTTGGTTTCGGATCTCATTCAATCAATATCGCATTTAATGTAAGTAAAATAAAGGAAATAAAGGACCCGATCATAGAACCTAGATATGACAAGGACAAGAGAAAAAAAAACCATCGTGGCACTCCGTTGATGGTAATCGTTCCCGGGGCTATCACCAAATAGCCAAGCCAACAACAGAAGAACAGAATTCTGTCAAAATCCATGTGTGGGTGCCGGGCTCAGGTATATCCTGTAAGCTTTCAATTCCCTAGAATATGAGCAGGAAAAAAAAGTTTTGTAAAGTGTTTGAATCCTGGCACCCCCTCTCCGGTTGCTCTTCAAGGCTATACATAGAACGAAATACTCTTCTCAATGTAGAAAAAATAATCACCAGAGTGTAATCCTAGAATATCAAAAAAAAAAGGACCACAACAGCAATAACAACAACAAAGACGACGACGATGACGACGTTTTAGAAACACGTCAAAAAGCATACATGCCCGTTGGCAGTGGTGTGTTGAAATGGCTTTTGAACTTCCAATTAAAATAAGTAACAACCGCGCGCCACAGTACCTATACAACTAAGAGATAGGACGACAGGATGAGGACGACAACGTCGACAACGACGACGACAAGGACGAAAACAACAAGGGGCCAAACACAACCCGAGTCGACATGAAACGACAAAGACTTTTCAGTTCAGAGTTCTAAGAAGTACCTTGGTCCGCTAACGAGAAAATTAATATCTTCTGGTAATGAAAGTATTAGAAAAGGAGCGCTCTCCTAACAGAAGACAATTTTGGTTCGTTTGAAAAAAAAGGATAAAAGAGAAGCCTTACAGCAGTAGTAGCAGCAGTGCGGTACCTGGTACATTCCTAAGTGAAAAAAATGCCGGGTGTGGGTATATGAGTATGGTTGATGGTGATCCTTTAAAGTCAAATTACATCTAATCCTTCGTCCCTAATCTAATATAAAGGCTTCAATGCGAGACGGAGGCGACAACTTCCTTTCCGCTTAGACACAACCCGTTCGCCAGGACGAGTCGCTTTTTCAAAAGCACACATATGCGAACATACGACAGGAGTAGACGACGTCGACGACGACTGTGTAAGGCCTGTAAGCTTCTAATTTTTGCAGAGGATTAAATGTTAACATGTGTGAGCACATAGAAAAATTGGTGCAACTTCATATACAAAATATCCTTCAGGGCTCTGTCGTTCCAAAGTCTTTTTGTACACCCTTGGTGCACCGGTCGCGCTCATTAGGTTAAGAATTTTCCCGGTAGGCTTAACGTGTGTACAGCGTGCGTATATAATTTTCTTATAGGTGTCCTAGTTAGACACTTCAGAGGGCTTTTGCGCCGCTCATGCACCACAAGAGTGAAAGCATTCTTAGGCGTATAGGTAGCTGAAATTGATGTGAAATTATATATGTGCCAAGGATTAAAATGTAATTTTATGTAATGGAGTTAAGAGTGTGTGGCGTGGTAAATTTTTACTTCTGTTCTTTTTTTTGTACGAGTTTTGTCAAGGACTTGCTCGAAAGTGTCGGGGCATATGGCGTGTATCTAGTGCTTACATTCAGCATCGAAGGTGGTGTCGCGCTTAAGAGAGTTATAAGCTTATTGTTCACGAATTGGGGATATTTTGTAGCGAGCATTATTTTTATTGATATTGATTGCAAAAAAATGTATGTATCAGTAAGTACATACTTAACCTTCAAGCGGGCGCGCATCATTTTGTGACATAACCGGGCGCGAGGTAATTTACCGCCCTCGTCTTTTCCCCTCCCTCCATTTGCGCTCAACCGTAAAACTTCCATTCTCATAATTATGGTAAATTGAGAGAAGAGCATGTCCCAAATAAGTTATCATCATAAAAACTATTATCTGGTGAATAGTCAAACAAGCTCTGCAGTTTTAGCGAAGCATGTCACTTCAGTGATATTACACAGAGCACACGCATTTTGAACACAACTATATACCAAAATATACCATCCCCAGACGTTTGATGGCCGCTGGAAAGGTATAGAAGGTAAAATTTACCCAACATTGTATTGTATCGTATGTATAACAGTATGACTTAGGAATACATACTTCTCCCACCTTGATCCGGGCAACGGGAGAAAAGCTATGCGCGTTTATGTGATCAGGGCGGTAAATTACCACCCGCGCGCCCGCTTGAAGGTTAAAGTATGTACTTAAATAAATGCATTCGTACAACTATAGTTTTTACAGACTAGGAGAAGATCACTGTGGCGAACCATTACTTCGAATTTTTTTGGCTCAACTACCCCTTGAAACTCACCTTCATGAGTAAGCGTAAAAAGCTGCGTGTAGAGAAAAGCTTTATCCTACGTTTTAGCACGTGCTATGTGTTATAGCAATAACAACGGATTAGTACTCGAACACGATATACATGGCTTGGAACCGCTTTCTCGTAAATCTTATCCGCTGTTTAGTCTTATCGTATAGACAAGACGCACACCATTTTCTGAAAGCTTTTACATTCTATTGAATTGAATTTTTGTTTATTTTGCATAGTATCGCCATTGTATAAAATTGCGTAGCAAAATATGGCGTAACTATGCAAAGCAAACAAACATTCAATTCAATCTAATGTACAAGATTTCGGAAAGTAGTGCGCGTCTTGTCTATACGATAAGGCTAACCAGCTGATACGATGTACGAGAAATCGGCCCTTAATTGTGACATTTAAAGTAAAGGTTATACAGGACGGCTATTCCCCGTTTCATATTATTTAAGTGTTGTTCGGATGCGCGCTAAGAGCGGCTCCTAAAATCGACTTGAACTTTTCGGGCCTTAAAAAGGGCATGGACACAGGACAATCAAGGTGGCCGCAGCCCTACCATCATTAGGGTTTCAGAGGATACACAGATTAGAGGAGATTTTGAATTTTTTATCAATTCCATGTGATTGCATATGTGATTTCCTGGACTCCCGCAAGCGGGTCGGTGTCCCCTCGTGGCACTGGTCTTTGGTGAGTTGCGTCACCACGTACCTGAGCAGCGCAGGGAGGTCCCTGGTATGGTTGATAAGCCATGGCGTGGATTTGTACAAAGACCTTCGGGCGATGACGTTCCCGAGCTCCCTAGTCATGCATGGTGTATGGGTGACACAGCATGGCTGACTTGTTCCCTATTCCTTCGAAAAGTCAGCCATACAAGCTTAAAAGACGCAGTGCTTCCTCGTAGGGGAGAAACACATTATAAGCGTACGTGTCCAGTCTCGGAGCTGGCGGCTTCGCGTAACCCAAGCCACGAAGGGGTTAGTTAGGGAGAGTGACCAATGCGCCTATACCTAGTTGGTTTGTGGATTGATGACCACACGGCCTGAGTCAAATTGCTACTTAGTTAAACGGATGGGGCCACCCAAATGCGAACGGTAGCGCTACGAGTCTGCTTTAAGCAGACGAGTAGGCACAGGCACAACGATCCTGCAGCTGGCGAGCCGAATTCGTTAGGTCTACCGTAAGGGGGCCAAGGGATGATCACACCTGCTATTGAGAAAGCTTTAGCGAATAGTGTACCTCGGGGATGGGCGTGCCCAGGGATCCTTACCCATCTTGGCGTTGGTCTCGAGGGGGTATGTGGTGTTAGACAAGTCGACCAGCTAGAGTCGCAGCCTGAGGTGAGGTTCCAAAGGGAGGGATCCCTGCGGTAAAACTCCATTCCGACTTTAAGTCGGATAAAATCCGCCACCCGCAAGGGGGGGGGGGGTACGGTCCACGGCCAGGGTACTTCTTAAGGCAAGTGGAGTAGATCACATATCCCGTGGGATTTCCTGGACAAGTGTGCTGGTTATGAGCTACGGTCGGGCCAAGCCAACAAATTCTATTTTCAACTACACGTATAGATGTCAATTTATAAAGGATTACCATGGCAAAGGATCCTTAATTTACCGATAAGATAAGACGTTGGCAATCTTTTAGCAGACCTTCATTGTGCGTGAATCAGAACTGATTTCCTAGCCACAATGGTGCGCTAACGGCTACGCGGATACCCAAACCTACTACTCCAATATGTTGTCATATATAATTATATCTATTATGTTAACTTAATAAATGCGCTTCCACCCCCACGCCACTTTTGAGTCACCACCAACCATGGAATCTTGTCTCAAAATCAAATCAGCGAAGACACACACCACCTCACACAATGCGATCCTAGCGACAACGAGCACACTTAGATTTCGAGTACTTATAGTTACAATGGTTGCCGGTAGGGACGAGTGGTCAAGCGGACGAGTACAGTTGTCGAGTGGTCAAGTACAGTTTGTGCGGCCACGTGGTCGTCAAGACCAGTTTGACATGGCCAGTTACAAGTCGTCGTCGAGTGTCGCGTCCGTCGCAAGGAAGAGTGGTGGAGCCCGTGGCAGGGACCAGTGTCGAGTCCGTGGAAAGGACAAGTGGTCGAGTTTGTCGAGTTCGTGGCAAGGAAGAGTGGTCGAGTTTGTGGAACTCGTAGCAAGGACGAGTCAACTGAAACGACAAGCGATCGAGTCCGTTGGAAGGACGAGTGGTCGAGTTCGTAGCAAAAACGAGTTGTCCGTGCAGGAGCATCCAGAAGTATAGAATGCCTCACGGTTCTGTGGCCCCTGCGCGGATTTGCTTGTTATCGAACGATGTAGTGCATGTTAAACGAAGAAGTGTCGGATTGAGGCTTAGTGAATCGTAGGCCCTCTTCACTTTTCGGAATCAACGAAACAGAGGTGCATCGAAATGATAAAAACAGTCCCCCCTGAACGAATTCAGTCCAATATAGGTGGATGCGTTCATGTTAAACACGAAGCATCACAGGGAAAAAAAGTCGAAACAACACTCATCCCCTCGGTATTGTCGATATGATTATCCGGCCGTCGATGCTGGGGTAAGATTCATAGCTCGTCGGACCTGACCTATGACAAGTCACTGGATATTAATGCCGAAACACTGCTACATTTGTTGAGTTAAATGAGCAGCAACAGTCTGTAGTAATTCTACCAGTGGGGCTAAGTATGGCCATCATACTCAAAAACAGCGTCAACTTAATTTGACAGAAAATCGTTATCTGAGTTGTGGAATTTGCAGTCGCCGAACGTTGACTTACTTGCCTAAAGTGTAAAATTAATAAATTCACTCGGAACACAATAGGTTTCAAGAAAATTCAAAAGGAAAGAAATTTATTGCTCTCTAGACTCTTTCAACGTCTCCAAGGTGATACCTGGATATATATACGAGTACCAAGGAGACGAAGATCTAGCCATAAGTTGTTTTTCGTCGCCGACTGCGTGAGCAGGTAAAACGATAAAAGTATTATCAGATTATTAGACCGCTCACCGATCAAAAACCGTAATGTTCAACAAATAGATAATAGTCTGTCGAAAACGATTTTGCAGAGTATTGAGCGGGCAGATTGGCCGATATGAGTTTGGTTCTCCTGCTGCTTTATTCGGCTTGGGGAGTAGTGCACAAGTTTTTGTGCATTCAGAGTTTTCGGGAACGTATCCTGAGTTAAACAAGTTTCGAAGACTCCAACGTCCATTTTGGAAAAAAGGCGAATTGCTAAAGCTTTCTGTCGATTATATCGATAATTTGAGGCACCTGTTTTCGTGGACCTCGCCTAGGTAGATAGTCTGTTGTTTGTAGCGTAATTTTTTAGTAGCGGGCCTGCTCATCAGTTTGGGTTCACATTGTCCTACTATTACAACTCTACTCTACTCGGGGTTAAAGTGGCTTTCGTATACTCGATCCTGGGCTACGGGTCGTATTTGCGCAAACAATTAACCCAGATCAGATCATTGATCACTAATCAGATCACCATGTAAGTTTGGATCTGTCCCTTAGTCGGCTCTGATTAGAGACAGGGTCCTATTTCATTGCTTTTGAAGCAACACAGTTATCGGTGTCTTTCGCAAAGTGTGTCCAATCCTATTCACTGTAATTTTTGGCCTTCGTATCGATCCGCCGATCGTAGTCAGAGTTCTTGATTTTATATGACACGAATTCAAAAAAACCTTGCAGTTTCTGGGTTTAATTTGATTTACCTTTTCATGTACTGCTCCTATAAAATGCAGCTCTGAAAGCACCCAGGGAGCGAAACATACCCAGCTTGATTTTGGTCCTGAGATAACTGTTTTACCAGATGTTGGACAACATACTAAACACGCCTTTTGCCTGGTTGATACGACGTACGATGTACTGCTTCATACCACCATTTTTGGCAACTATGCTTCACAGGTAGCGGACTTCATCGTCTTCCTGTATAGGCTCGCCATTTATGAATGGAAATCGGTGTTGGGTTTGATGTACTTTCTAAGTAGGTTTAAAAGCGATCCAGGATTATTTTTTGACATTTTTATGTCTTGACTCTGGCACATAAATCGAAAATCGTCACGAAAATTGCAACGAAAAAGCGTTACGTTTTTGGCATTACAGGTAGTACCCTGTGAATTTTGGGTGCCATTCAAGGTTTCAACGGAAGTTGGGCTAGGTGCTACCCTGTGAGTGTTGGGTGCCATTCAAGGTTCAACAGAGGTTGGGCTTGGGTTCAATTTACGTTCAACTTCAGTTCAACTTGGGTTCAACTTGGGTTCAACTTGAATTCAACTCGATTTCAACTCGAATTCAACTCGAATTCAACTCAAATTCAACTTTCAACTTAGGTTCAACTCACGTTCAACTTTCGTTTAACTTTTGTTGAACGACCCAAAAAGTGTAACTTTCAACTTAGGTTCAACTCACGTTCCACTTTCGTTCAACTTTTGTTGAAAGACCCAAAAAGTGTAACTTTCAACTTAGGTTCAACTCACGTTCAACTTTCGTTCAACTTTTGTCGAACGTCCCAAAAAGTGTAACTTTCAACTTAGGTTCAACTCACGTTCAACTTTCGTTCAACTTTTGATGAACGACCCAAAAAGTGTTACTTTCAACTTAGGTTCAACTCACGTTCAACTTTCGTTGAACTTTTGTTGAACGACCCAAAAAGTGTAACTTTCAACTTAGGTTCAACTCACGTTCAACTTTCGTTCAAATTTTGATGAACGACCCATAAAAGTGTTACTTTCAACTTAGGTTCAACTCACGTTCAACTTTCGTTCAACTTTTGTTGAACGACCCAAAAAGTGTTACTTTCAACTTAGGTTCAACTCACGTTCAACTTTTGTTCAACTTTTGTTGAACGACCCAAAAAGTGTAACTTTCAACTTAGGTTCAACTCACGTTCAACTTTCGTTCAACTTTTGTTGAAAGACCCAAAAAGTGTAACTTTCAACTTAGGTTCAACTCACGTTCAACTTTCGTTCAACTTTTGTCGAACGTCCCAAAAAGTGTAACTTTCAACTTAGGTTCAACTCACGTTCAACTTTCGTTCAACTTTTGTCGAACGTCCCAAAAAGTGTAACTTTCAACTTAGGTTCAACTCACGTTCAACTTTCGTTGAACGACCCAAAAAGTGTAACTTTCAACTTAGGATCAACTCACGTTCAACTTTCGTTCAAATTTTGATGAACGACCCAAAAAGTGTAACTTTCAACTTAGGTTCAACGCATTTTCATCTTTCGTTCAACTTTTGTTGAACAACCCAAAAAGAGTTAAATTCGAAAAGCAAATCGTCACGAAATAATGTATAAATGATTTCGCGGTTGCATCAGTACTGTACATTAGCATTTGTTGAAAACATGAAAATGTCCCACTGAGTTGCGGACTTGTACGCAAGCTGAACCGACATTTTTTTGTAACCTCCATTCTCTAAATCGATCAACTTTTTTTTTTTTGTGGTATCAAAACGGCGCGGCGCTTTTGCTATAATTTTAGCAGCATCAGGAAGCAAACAAATGCCCCTGCAATTGTTGGTGTCAGTTAGGCTGCCCTTCTTCGGAAGTTTGACGATTGATCCCTGCTTCCATTCCGTGGGAAAGGTTTCAGTAGTCCACGATCCATTAATAAATGGAGGCAGAAACTCAGCAGTTATTTTGGGTGCTGCTTGATAAAGTTCGGCAGGGATCTCATAAAGACCGTTCGCTTTTCGCTTGTCGAAGATGTAAACGATATCCATGTTTTGATGCTAGGCTACATTTTATGGATATGAGGAGGAACTTCAACTACTATTGATCGGTTTAGAACTTCGGCAAAGTGATCTTTGCATCGTCTCATTTGCTCTTCTTTCAAAGTATAAGTAGCATTCCATCATTGTCCCTTACAGGATGTTTAGATGAATTACGACTCCCTGTAAACTCCATCTTCAGCAGAATTTGCATACTATCTTTTGTCGGAACGTTGAACGTTGAACATCGCGAGCTTTCTGCCGATAAAAAGCTTCGATGTTATCCCGATTATCAACAGTTATCAAAACGATCATCAATCAATTTCGTCCGAGATCAAAGTCTGCGCTGGTAACAAACGCATTTTCTATGGAATTCCAGTTTTCATTAATGTCAGCGACTAGCTATCTCCGCTGATACACGCGCAAAATGGTGATTGAACTGTCCAAGTAACTTCATGATGGCCCTTGTGCTCAAGCACCGAGACTCTGAAAATTACTGCAACTCTTATCCTATCCCTATCACTTGTCTGAGTCCATCGTGGACGGCACCCACTTCTGCCTTCAGATCACCAAATTGTCATAATAATATCACCCTTAGCTATTATGGACGGCGTATAGATGACCGTAGAAGGCATCCTTTGCTACTTCCTTGGGAGGTTCGGTAGAAGCATAACACTGTCTCATTGTCATATTTCTCATTCTGGTCCGGAACCGAGCAGTCAGAATTCTATCCGAGACAGGACCCTAAGATAACAAACAGTTTCGGGCAGCTCTGCCTCTCGGCCACTACCAGACGGCTTACCAAAATACAGCATTACAGAGCTACACATTGGCGTGTTTGACTCTCCACTTCGCTAACTCACCAGATGTTGAGCTTATATCGTAGAATCTGCGCTCTCCTCTTCTTCTTCTTGTAGCGGTACAGAAAGGTGTGAGCCGCTGTGTATCTATATGGATTCGATTTATGGTTGGTCATCGTTCGCGACCGTGGTCTTCAGGGACAGGCGTGTGGCTGCTGAGATAGGATTTTCCCACAGTGATAGAGGGGTAAGATCAGTGGGTGCAGCTGGGCATTGAAACAAAGGACCCACATCATGGGGCGCACAAACGCAATTTGGGCAAATGTTTTGTATGGTCGGGTCTACACGAGATAGATATGAATACAAGCCTGACCGAAGTTGGGGTAAAGTCAGTCTGGTGGCTCTAGGGAGCCTAATCTCCTCAGGCGAAATTGGTGATGGGAGTACTGAGAGAACTCTATTCGTACCTAAGCAAAGCTGATGAGGTTCTAGCTTAACATGAGCTACAAGAGTGGAGTGGATAAGGGCCTCCAGTGTCTTTGCAACAGGTGACAGTATGGTTTAGCGAGTTTAGCGCTTTTTCCTGGTTTGAGACAAGGAACTATACGGCCCATTTTCTAGATATCAAGGATGGCAAGCGCGGAGATCGAGAAGTTAAGAACGGCTATGTAAGCTACTCAATAGGTGAAAGGTCGAGATGTTTTAGCATCGTGGCCATCGAAAAGCCATGAGGTCCGAAGGCCTCGGAATTTTTAACATTCTCCATGACTTTCTTAAGCTGATCCACGGTGTATAATGGTAGGGCGTCAACAATTCGGCTACAAATCCGTCTTCTAATTTTGCACTTGAGCCCATCAGACTTGGGATGTGCAATAAATTGCTTATTGAACTGGCTCGCACAATGAAGAGGATTGCTGGTTTCTTTCTTGCCGAAGGTTATGGCGATATTGCCCTTATCTTTTGTGGAGTTGGAAAGGGCACGGAGGGTAGACCACAACTTGCTGGCACCTCCATTAAGATTATAGTCATTGAGGTGCTGGTACAATTTCGCATTCCGGTAGTCTTTAACTAGTCGTCTAATTTCGATGTTAAGCTCCTGAATTTTGGGGACACGTTCTGGGGACCTTTAAATTCATTGTCTAATGACATACGCTAGAGTTCCCGACTTCAATCTATGTCACGTGACGATCGTCAAAAGTCGTACCGTACCGTTGAGTGAGGCCTTATCCGAAGCATTTTTGACGTTTCGTTAGCAAAATAAACCTTTAAGTAATGCAAGTTGCTGGCGTACACACCCTATCCCTTTAGTCGTCTTATACGTCAACTCAGAATCAATGTGGTATATTCTAACCCCTAGCCACAGGAGTCAACTTTCTGTTTAGCTTTTCATTAACCTGAACACCCGTGCGTACGCAACCAAGATGCATAAGAAGTTCAGGAGAGTTTTCTTCACTCATTTCCCTTCAGTTGCCTTTTACGACACGTCAGGGAAAACGGTGGCATTATTCTTGACGCATGGCACAGGGATTTTCTTTTGCTTTTTGAAGTGACGATAGCCCCTGTTTGCGAAAACTTTTTCAGGACATCGACTGTCCTTACTGAATATTAATTTATGCGCCGTTATTCTTCCTCATAATTGCATGCACGGTATAGGTCGCGCCGGTCTACAAACAATCTTATGGGGCTTTAGGTTGATTTATTTTTGTCAAGAAGTGCCAGGTTTTACGTATTTAAAGCTTTTTTTTTGAGAGAGCACCTTCTGTCAAATAATCTTTGAAGACTCAAGCAAATAATCATTATAGAGTTCTATCCCTGGTCCCCTGAGCTTTCGCATCGTACCGCCTAAAAGCAGTTTGCTGAAACTTTTTTGGGGTTATGTCGTAAACGTGCGCAAACTGCTCTAATGGACTGAGCGAACAGAACCGCAAAGACATTTTTTTAGTACCTCCGGACATTTTAGATGTGGTGCTTATTGCACTAATTTCTTTTTTATTACCCGGTAACACGCAGGGACCGTGTTTAGATCCGCGTCGTCGCAGAGTTGTCAAAAACAGTTTTCTTTGTTTTTCATAATCGCAAGCTTAAGTGAAGGACTCTTTCTGTCTCTAAGTTACTCTCGAAAGAATTCAAGTGCTTTAAATTCAACTAAATGGATCTCATTCTCTATGGTAAGCGTCAATACCTCAGTGGCGCTATTGCGTAGAGGCAGATAGAGTGAAGGGAGAATAGTAACTTCTGAAATTCTCATTCCTTAGGAATATCTGAGATTAAAAGATATATCTGAGTTACCTCCGCGTGACTAACGGCCAGGCAATTGGAGGAAAGGACATTTATGAAAACAAATCTCCGTATAACAGCTAAAACGTTAAAATTCGGTCGTGTGCAAATGAATTAGGACACACTTCTGCGGTGAAAAACCCCAATTCATTGTTGTTTAAACTAGAAACAAACCTGCTACATAGCACGTTATCGTAAAACACAAACGTCAACAAAACTTTTACTGCAATACCAAACAAATTAAATAAGTCATCGACTAGAAATCCACTCAAGCTTCACTAATAAGCCCTAAATCCTCCCGACATCTGCGTACGGCCATTATAATATAGCCTTATCCGACGGCGAAAAAAGCACCCAAATTGTTCCATTTCAATTGCTTCTAGTTTGTGACAGATGTTTCAATTCAATGCTTTCTATTTTTCTACGACTAGCTTCGCCGAAAAGTCGACTATATAGTATTCACCACCACCATTAACCCCCCTCTCGTTACTATGAACTTGTGAACGCATACAAGCTCCATTCCGCTTCTCGTTTCATAGGCCAATAGCCTCACCCTCCTTAAAATATTATATTCATCACAAAAACTCTTAACGAATGTTGGTTCTGTTAAAAGTCCTATTTCGTCGTTGCGTATACTCTTTAATTCCTGTGAAATTATTATCGAAAATATGGAAAGTTTTTCGTACGTAACAATTCAATTTCGGAAATCAAAGAAATCCAAAAATGGATAGAGAACCCTTGTTCGAATTTCGGTTATATATATATATAAAAATCAAATGAAAAATTACGAAAAGTCCTGATCCCGGGGAAAGAGAAGGAGAGAGACAGAGAGGATGATGATACAACACCGGAGAGCGGGTTGAAATATACTACAATATTTTACCCGAGCGAAAACAATTGACGAAACTCGAAAAACATTTTAAACATCCAATTGAATTTTAAAAGCCGAGCAGAGGACGAAGAGAGAGAGAGAGAGAGCGAGTAGAGAGCATTAGGAAAAAGCAATCTGTTGATTTAATAACTTAAGTTGACTCATGGACTTTCTCGTCATCGTCGGCGGCCGGCTCTTTTTGGGTTTTCCTATGTTTTCTCTGCTGGCATCTGTATATCATAAATAGGAAATAGGGCATGCTTACGGCAACATGAAGCATGGACCAACAGGACGATTTGTATGTGCACAACAAACAGAGAATACACAAAACTCATAATAGAATATAACTTGAAATGGACAAAGTTTGGAACGCGACAAGGACAACAATTGTCGTGTCCTGGTCCATAGTATTCCGACGGCAGAAAGTTGATTCGGAACCGAAATTCGTAGTCCATATTTCGGTTTGGTCAGGGTAAAAACTGAATTAAGTTAAAATCGTGTATTCCTTGCTTTTGTTTTCGGAGAAATTTTCGCTTTCTTGATTCGGACTCTGACTATGTTGTCCTTACGTACATGGTGAAGCAGCTGTTGTTAGTGATTTAAAGTATGTGTAGCAGCCCCGGACGGATGGAAGGATGATGCCCTACGAAACGTTATATGAAACTTGAGCGGGGGCGGAAGAGAAAGATTGTCATTGCACTCACGGTGTAAAAAATTCAACGAATTTAATTGTCAGTGTCGTAGCGGTTAAGGAATTACTGACTTTAGTTATTGATTGGCTAAGACTTGACTGTTCTGGGAAAACCTGAATCAGGATCGTTCGGTTGACCTTCCCTATTTTATAGTCTTTTCATGGAGAAACCTTACGACCAGAAGATGGTTCGTTCAGGTGTTCCTAATCATAGCGAAGCTTAGTTGTTCATATCCGAGGAATGATCCCCGATTGAAGTCTAGTTGTTTTTTAACTGCGCTGCAAATACATACTTAATTTTGGAATAGCTGAAGGATCAGATCAGCTCGTTAGTTGTTGCCAGAATGCCCTACCCAGTATCTCGACATGGCAGGCTGGAAGATCTTATTTCCTAGTTTCATATTTCTTGCAGCTCTCTGGCTTGGCCAAGAAAAATGCGTCCAGGACCGATTAGCACAGAGAATGAACCCTCTTTTGCAAGTCCATCTGCTCTTTAATTTCCCTTAACACCTATGTAACCAGGTTCCCTACAAAGATGGTTACAGAGCTACGCGACGATAGGTCCTAATGTTACTTAAATTTTGTACAAAGAAAATCCCTGTGGTGTCGTTGGTGCAGTGGTTAGTGCGAACACTTTCGGTACACAGGGTCGTGTGTTCGTGTCTCACCACGGCGAACGAATTCAGTTTATGGTGTTTTTCGAACTCACGACTCATGTAACGAACAATGATCTCATTCAGACGTTTAACGGGTAGCCATTTATGGAGATATATAACACTGCTGTGCGTGCTGTTGATCTCAACACATCAACCGGTTAAAATTTCGGGAATTGGATGCCGTTAACACATCTGTGATCTTACTCAAAGTTGTATTGTCGCGCCAGTTATTTATTATTTAAGACAATTCCTTAATTGCCGCTTACTGATCAGTAAGAATACCGATAAGGGCACCATGGAGACTCCGTCTCAACATCTACCTACGACGTGATCGGTCGTACCTACAACGGAAAACCACATCCTAGATAGAAATTCTAGAAATCAAGGCACGAACTGCTTATCCAATCGAACCAGAAAATTAGGCGCGAGTTTTCTACTAAAATGCATACCTCCTCAACCCAGAGAGCCGTAAAATGATGCGCGTAATTCCCCAAACAGCTACAAGCGTTAGGTACCAATATCACCTGTGACAACCAGCCAGGCGATTCGTTGGAGTTTATAAAAGCTCTCTGTGACATGGCGCGGCAGATGTTGCTATTCCAATTCAGTCTTTATTAGTCAAGAGTGGGGTAGAGGCGTCTTACTTCTCCATGGAGTAGGTTACAGAAATACGCCTGCGCAAGAAAAGGGTTCACTCACAATGTGTATATGTATTGTAAGGTTTCGTTTTTAGCCTACCAAAAAAACGACAAATTGCAGCAGAAACAATATACATAAAATCAAGGCGTTGGTTCTAAGTCGTCATTAGCCGAACCCGTTCCTGTCTTGATCAACCAGTTAAAGGGATCGTTGAAACCAATAGCTTTCCACAAAAAATTTGGCCTGCTGCCCGCGGCTTGCGAAGATTTGTCAAAGCGAAGTTGCTCTTTTTCCTAATTTACAATTTTTATTGTATGCCCAAACAGAATGCTCTCCCACACAAGTGTTCCGAGCCGTGTTAGGGGCTAGTTCTCTTAGGCATTAACACAAATGCTAGTTTATTGCTTTGCCGAGTGGCTTGGTTCCTTAGAGATACACGCAGGCCTCGTAGTAAAAGTGGAACTAGTTTAAGTGCCGTGATAGCTGCATGACTCTCAATAAATATTTCATCAGTCCAGTAAGTTCTAACACATATCCCTATACAGACGGCATTGTGTCAAAAGCTCCAGAGCCTGTGTTGGATGTGGATTCTTCGTCACCTCTTCCTACATTAAATCGTCGGGGATTAAATTGCAAAGTTTTGACCTGATAATTCGATGGCAAACTTAGTGT
Source organism: Microchrysa polita (assembly GCA_949715475.1). Classification (NCBI taxonomy): domain Eukaryota; kingdom Metazoa; phylum Arthropoda; class Insecta; order Diptera; family Stratiomyidae; genus Microchrysa; species Microchrysa polita. The sequence goes on along the minus strand of OX454421.1, from coordinate 70,251,583 downwards.
GCCTGTTCTACGTATTGACTGTTCTGGATAGGCGTTATGCTCGGTTCCCGTGCCACAGCTTGATCACGGCTTTATAGTCTACTTAGAGAAGAAAATTTCAAGGACCGGGCCGTTGTCTATAGGAGCAATAGGTACCGAGACGGTTTACCTGATCATAACTTCGGAATCATAGACTTAGGAGACATGCATTCATGTTGTGAGACTTTTCCACCGCAAAACTGTCTGTCATCTAAATTCACAGAGTTATGTTATGTTGGTAACCTATGTTACTTCTAGTTGCTTTCTCCAATACCGTTTAGAGCTTCTAGTAGCCTCCAAATGTTTAACACTGTTCGTCATTGTATATCCGCAATTTATTTTCAAAGACTCCTGAGTTTCTCAGTCTTTTCTTTTCGTACTAAATCGCCCATCCTTCTGGAAATCAACCAGGTCAAGTCGAAGCTAGTTTTAAAAATAATGTTTGTCGCAGTTTACTGTAGTAGTTCGGTTGGTGGTTGATGATAGTATGTTTTTGATTTCATTTTTTTTCCAGAAGCAAAAATAGTCTTTTCTGGCATTGACCCGAGTGCTCAATAATTTTAGATAACTGGGTCTGGCAACTAGTTGGCACTGTAACAACACCCCCAACACACACCATAAATATAAAGAATATAGATTTTCACCAAGTCAGTTGACTACTGGCCTACTGATAATACAATAGTACCGCCATCGCATGCTACGTACCGTTACACAACGTTCCCACTAGCACGCATCGTACAAGCATTACGACGATCAACATCATGCGACATTCTCATTCAGCAGGCTCGTGCAATATAAAAAGACGAGCCAACCAACGAGTCAAAAGCATTCATCATTCTAGCCTTGACATCGAAGCATCCACAACTGGAACTTAGGAACAAGATATCGAATCGATATACACGTAAGCATCAAATGCGTACAATCCTGGACCATTCGCACGGCGTGTGTTGAATATTATAACTTTTGTATCCTTGAATTAAATTGAAATATTTAAGAATAAGGAGCAAACATTCCTTCATAGTTTTCACTAAGAGGACTCCACGAAAGAATATACTTGAACATTAAATCTATCGGTTACAGTAGAAATTCTTGAGAAGCTGCAGTACTTTTAGGCTTCACTCAATCGGCGCGTACGAATCGCACTCGCAAGCTCGTTAATAGAAAAGGTGAGAGCTTTTTTTTTAGATTTTTAAGAATGATTCAATACAAGTTTGTAAATTTGAATTTAAAAATTAGTTTCGCTTCAAATTACGAGAGACACACGGCAGAGGAGCAAGCATGATTTTTTTTAAAGCAGAAGAAGACGTCTGTCGCAACAAAAGCTTAATCTCCTAATTTTAAAGCGATTAAAGTCGCAACTTTTTTTGGGGTTCTAAATAAAAAATTTAGTTCTTAAAAGATAGTTTGAAACTCCGTTCGGCATGGTAAGCAAACGTAGTTGGTTAAGCTAGTACCCATCCTGGTTCCAGAACAAATTGGTGAAGTTTGAAGTTGAAATCAGATCAAAGCTTGGTGAAAGTATGCTTCAGACCAATCGCAAACAGGAATATTTCGAGACAGAAAAGCTTAGGGACCTAGCCTAGCGCAGACAAATTACGTCATTGGTATTATCGTCCAGCTCTTCTTGGCATTCCTCTCCCTTCACTGATTTACACACGCATGAATTTACAATAGATCATAAAAATATCTCCCACCTGGTCACACAGACAAAGAACACTTCGTTAGCCTCTAAGACCGCTCACCATATTCACAATAATCCCCTACACTGCGTGCAAAATTTTTATGACAATCATTTTTCATTAAAAGCTCCCTCTAAACAACTCCATTAAATTAAGCTGTCAAACAATTAATACATTGTTCTGCCACGATGTATATACTGTTTCGGTTATACGGTTGATTCGGGTGCGCGTTTTCCGGGCTCCGGAAATCGCATAAAGCTTGAACACAACGAAAAAAAATGTACAACCTCATCATTCAACCCCTATTATATTAACGCACTCACAATAATCCAACCCTAATTAGATTACAAAAGACGGCGTGATGCGACGCCCATAGACAATACAAAACGAATGAGTTCGCATGACCGAAGATGAGCTAAGGGTTTATTTATTTAAATAAAGAGAGCTCGGGGAGTATAGCAAAAAAAAAAGCGCGACACCGAATCGGCAGCACTTAAATTTCACCTTAACGGTGACGGCAAGTGAAGGCGTAACAAAAATACTCACGCGACCGCAAAAATTATATTGAATGAAATGAGCAAAATGAATTACGACGGCCCTACTCTCTCTCTCTCTCGCTTACGAAAACCTTACGTTTTGCCGTAGCATAAAAAAGGACTCCTTCTATGAGCTAGCTAAACGTACCGGGCGCTTTTTTGCCGCACTGCCACAGGATATAGGCTGGAATTACATGACAAATTTATGCTATTTATTTCATATCCTGGGAGAAAAGACAAAACTCTTCTTCTTGTGCGAATTAACCCCTGCCGCCGACATGTCCCGCGACATTCAGGTGGTCGCCGAAGTGTTCAGGAAAACAAACGCTGCTGATTACGTTGGGCATTTGAGAGGGACTTTGTTCGTACCGATTGTACTATTCTGAAAGGATTTTCATCGCCGTATCCTATGTCTTTACTTTGTACCTAGCCTATACAACAAGACTCCTTTTTTAGTATTCGATACGACATAATATAGATCCGGATACGCGGATTCATCGCGGCACCACTTTTCCGTAACGAAACATCTTAGTGAACCATTTGAAATAATTTATCCTTTTGAATCATGACGAGATGGTAGGGCAATGAAGCAAATCGAGCCATGCCTTGCCTTGAAGAGACATATAGGCAACCAAAACAAGCAAGGACGAATTGAGCATAGTCACGGACGAATGCCAACGCAACGAGCCGACCACAATGACGACGACGAAGAGGATGAAGCTGATGACGACGATGATGAGGATAATAAAGCAAATGGCTAGAAACACACGCCAAGTGAAACTTAAGAGCGCACGAAAGTAAAAACCAACCGTTTTCCGTTTGAAGTTTGAATCATCATCATCGTGTCGTTGAGCCGAAACGACGAAGGTAAATCCTGAAAATGTCAGAAAATAGGCGAAGGCTTAGAAATCACCCCGTATAGCTTTCACTCTTCGCCGACCCTTTTTCGTCCATTTTCATTTTAGATTTTCCTCGCTCGCTCTATATCTCATCTAGGCATACAGCATGAGACTGAGCGAAAGAGGATACGGAGAGCGAGACGTTTCGCCGGAGTGCTCAGTCAAGCGGGCTAAAAATGTTTCGAAAACCTCAAGTTACGGTGATAAATATATCAAATGCCACCACCGTGTTACCGTTTCACCCATTCCAATGAGATGACTTCTATACGTTGAGTGGGGGAGACGTTACGGTAAGTGGCCGGGAGGGCCTTAATCTTTTCAAACCAAAATTGAGAAAGCCATAATTTATACCTTGTAGTCAGAATCAGAAACCGCAAGGTTTTCTCTATTCGTAAATCAGCCGATATTTGGGTTAAGTGATGCTCTGTATATTATCCGAGTAGAAAATATGCAGCGCGTACTGCTGCTGATTCGGAACGGTTCGGTTCGGCCTGTCATGCAGGGATTGATGAACAATGATGCCTGCCTGCCTGTGTGATGTCCTTTCATGTGGGAAATCATTCGGTTGATATCAAAAGAATTCAAAATGATATGTTACGAGTGTTTGTGTTGTGTGCGCCTTTTTGACCCTAAACGCGGATTGGATCTCCGAGTGGGATTTAGGAAATTATATGCACGCTGACGCCTTGTGTTGGATTGGGAATATGTTGTAAAAGGGATGCGAGACCCCCATAGGCAATGTTATTAGAAACATTTTCAAGGATTGAAATCAATATCGGGTGAAATTTATTGGAAAATGTAGGACAGACCAAATGAAATTTTTCAAAGTCCAGAATAAAATAGTTTACCTTAATCCGTGTTGACCTTTCGTCTGTCATTCGAAATGTATTTTGGGGGATTGAATAAAATCCTAAAGACGATGGCAACGAACACAGAACGAGGTGGAAGGTAGGCGTAGTTAATACCCTATACCCGACAAGGGGTTAACAGGAACTAGAGAGAGAATAAAATTCTAGACACAATTTAGGGTTATTGCTTTTAAGAAGAGCGCCTCGAGCCCAAGGGGCAAACTAGGACTCGATCACCGTTTTTTATAGTAGGTTTGGAAATCTTGTAATAAATGATGAACTTACCTTCAGCCCTGAGGTCAAACACTAAGTGCTTGTTGGACAGGGCGAAGTTAGGCTCCTGACACTTACTGTACCTAACGATAAATTCGACGGCGTGGCAGAGGAAATTCATCATCGCTTCCCCCAAATAAAATGACGCAGCGCACAGACCAAAGAACCTTAGCATTATTTTACAGTCCTGTGTGCTGCTGTTGGGTATTATAGCTCTCGCTAACAAACGTGAATGCGGCTACGCGACAAACCTAGTCCGGGGTAACTACATCTTTCTTCGATTTTGCACTCGTAGCGAAGTGAAATTTCTCGTGATTCTTCCCTCTCTTGCCACTGAGGCGTAATCAGTTTCAGTTTTGCGGCAATCACTCTTAATCTCAGGGGAAAAGGACACAACCAATTACGAGGATCTAGCAATTAGCTCTGGACCTACGCTCCATTGGCCTATAGGTGCTTCAGGTACTTCGGAAATCGGCACTAACCTAAATCTGTTATTCATAGCAAAGTGAGTTTGGAGCAAAGCCCTTATCCAATGTGCCATTAACCGGCCGTAGAAGTGGATCTAATGTAGCAATCGCGCCGACCAAGAAAGGAAGCATAACGATTGCCGACACCTTCGTGCGGAAGTAACACCGGTTTTCGTCGGCAACCGAAAATCCATACATTTATGAAGCACATATGACTCATAGGCGCGAACGAGGAGGAACGCTGTGTGTGTGCTTGTCACTCGCAGACAGTGAACATGTTAAGAAGAGCGCTACCACATCCTGCCTTACCAACACATTCAACACTCACACCACACCATAGGTACTCCACCTACCGGTCTGGTAGCTGTCTCAAGACTGGGCGTAACTTAACCTCCTCTTGAAACAGACGTACTCGCAGTGCCGGATTAACCACGTGGCAGAAGGTGGCAAATGCCACGGGCCCCGCGCCTTAAGGGGCCCCGCGTTTTTCTCAAACAAAAATTGTAATTAATAACCAATCTACGCCAGGGCGTCCCAAAATTATAGTAAGGTTAATATTGCATAAAAATACAGGAATATTTCTCTCTAATTCATGATGGCATTCCCGCAAACCTACGTCCACAGTGATTCACATTCAAGCGGAACATAAGATTTTTGAAATTTATGTTCGGAAATGTATTTGCAAACATTCATAGAATTTAGAAATTACAGTTATCAAAATCTCTCATTCACAGTGGCGTACCGCTTTAAACGTTACGAAAAGTGGAGGCACAATTACTTGTTTTAAAAATGATTCGAAATTGTTTCACAAAAATGTTGTTTTTCATTTAAGTGTTTAAGATTTACAAGATTTTTTTTTAATTAGTAAAACCGAATAAATGTACAAGGTGTTAACGTAAATTTGGCCTTCTGGTATGTGCTACGTTAGTACATATCTTTTTTATGGGCCTAGATATTTGGTTGTAGCCTTTTATGAACCTGAGTAATAATGAAAAGGATTGTAAATGCAGAGTGCAGAGAGTTCACAGAAACAGGAGCACGATGGCTTACCAAACACTGTACCTCAAAATATAATAATAACAATACTTTTATTGCATATTCGTCGTGTATTGCAAGGCTGTATTGCTGACATTTGCTGGCTGCTAGCAGCTTTCCTAAAACCCTTGAGAAAAGACCAATAAAACCGAAATATGAATTTTAGAACCACTTTGTTAGTTTGGTTAATCGAAGTTTCATAGGCCCCGCGCTCAACATTTGCCACGGGCCCCGCGCTTGCTTGAACCGGCACTGCGTACTCGTATATCATATCAAATTAATCTGATCAACATAGCGGGATAATAGAAGAGGAAAATGCAATGGAGGAGACCAGTCGAGGGAAGGCGAATTGGATAACCTTGTTGACCGCTCATTCCTTGATAGTTAGCAACCTGCTACCCTACATTACTCAAAAGTTACATGGACATAAAAGTTACATGCAGGTTACTCTACAATCACGGACGAACTAAAATCCCTATTTAGAAAGGTAGGCCGCGCCGACTCAACTGGCACGATTATTCTGATCGAAACGCTCGTCAGCTTTCTTTCGCTATCAAATTTTATTTCCAGGAATTATCAACTTGAAATGGATGTCACAAACTAGTTATAGATAGCTTCCGCCAACTATGCCGGAATATTAGTAATCCGAATACTCAAAAAAGAGGCGCAAGAACTAAGTGAATTCTGCAAAAATGATTATGAATTTGGTGTGGAGTATGGGGCAGAAGATATGTTAGTTTCCTTAAATATTTTAAGCTAGAGCGAACACCCACTTCCATTACAACCTAGAGACAGAGAGAAGGTTCTCCACATTACCCTGGCGACCGGTGATCTATCCATAACGAAATGGAGAGTATTCGACAAAGCTTTCATCTCGAATTACAGGCATATCGTTTCGAGATCCAGAAACACTCTGAAGTTCATACCTCCATTGGCCATTGGTGCGGTAGAATTAACGACTGAACTGCTAAATGAAAATCTCGTCTTAATATAGGTATGAGAAGGACCATCGTGGTTCCACCACAAAGCGTTGAAAGCAGTGAGACGAGTAAAGAAGTTTCTTAGTTGGCACAACACCCACACAACAATTCGTCTAAATGTGATTCCTGGAAGACAAGATGCCTAAAGCAGCTCGTCTACTTTAAGCAATGTTATAAAGAGCCTCCACATGGAATCGGTCTCCGGGGTCCGAAGCAAACACTGGAACTTCAATTATAGACCAATTGTCCAGGCTCAGTCCGCTTTGGGCGCTTGAATCGTTGACCTTCAATTGTCGTCAAGGTTACGTGACATTGTCCTCCAGTTTCGCAAGATCAGCAGGTGGCGGGCGTTCTCACCTACACATAGGTGTTTAAAAATACGGTAGAGAGTCTTCATTCACCAGGGAGTTGGCCTAAAAGCCATTCTGTCGTCATATTTGACTGCAGAAAAGTAAAATGGGCCTGGACTATCATGAGCCCTTTATCTTTGTTCTTTCCAACGAAACTAGGCTGGATCCCGAACAAACCCTCTCGTAGGTTTAACGCCCACGCCTGCCACGAAAGGGTTTAGTGGACGGCTCTCAAAAGAAGCGCGGATTGATTTTGTGACATCAATCATGTCAGTGTAGTCTAAGGCCGCGCGCAGACTAAACGCGTATTGGAGCGTAGTGTAGCGTAGCGTAAAACCTTGTATTGGGCGACAGGTTTTACGCTATGCTCCGATACGCCTTTAGTCTGCGCGCGGCCTTATACCAAGTGCTACGGCATCACGTTTCATACTGCTGGATGCCAGGCCTTGCTACCACCTCTGCCGTTCTTTGGCTGCGGGTTGTTGCGGAACTCCACGCCAAGGTAGACCGCAGCCCGGAAGAATCACCTGTGCACCCTGCTAGGGATTTCGTAGAAAAACTGCTACCAGTGAGGGCACCTTGGTCTGGTTCCCTGACTCTTCGGAGGAACGCGTCCCACGAATCAATGGGATAAGAAGTATAACGCAAAGCTAATTAGAAACTACAGATAATGATTACCCTTGAAATGTGTTTACGATAAGCAAGACTTCGGCATTACAAGCCCCATTTTTTGCTTCTGAATTGGAGAAAAGTGCTTGTTACTCTTTTAACAATGCACAGCACATTGACCCCGTAACAAAACTATACAAAACCAAAATTAGGTCATTCCAAACACCTGGAGAACATTTTTTAAACTTTCCTATACACACAGACACGCTCACCGCAAACTCTCGTGTCTCTTAAATTTTTCTTCGTCATCCTTTTCACAAATCCTTTCGCCATGACCATACTGTATTTAGTGGCGACGATGACACAGCAATTGCACAGTGTCCACCACACTCTCACCGAATACATTGGACTTGTCTCTCACGAGATTGCTGACTGCAAGACCTACATATAGGTTTTATGCCGTGATCCTCTCCCTATGCAAACCTAGCGAGCTAGCATTTTCACATCGTCTCCGTTCGTGTTGCTGGTCGGTGTCAGAAAAAAAAAACTCCCAGAACAAAGCGATGTAAAGCAAGTGGTTGAGAGAATCGCATCAACCGAATGCCATTACAACTGTGTGTCGAGCGACGGAGTATACCAAAGACAGTCCCAATGTTTCGTCTGTTTTCTCACCGCAACACCGAGTTGCTGTCACAGCCATGTCATGCCAACTGTATTCTCCCTAGATCGTTGAACATTAGGCGAAAAGAAGAGAAAAAAAGCTCAAAAAAGCCGGAAGAACTACATAGAAAAATACGTTTGGGTTAAAATTGAGCCCATCCTTAAGGTAGCCAAGGGAATATAAACTTTTCCGAAACTGGGTCGGTGGAATATTCTACCTATGAATGCAGCAAACAGCTGAAAAAAAGTAATTCCACGAAGGCAAAAAAGCATCTGCAACAACTTTGCACTCGTATTGCCGGCAAACAAGAGAGTGAGAACATTTCCAGAGAACACAAGTACAGATTGTGTACAACAGGCTTGCAATGGAGGTTTCCGCAACAGAAAAGGGTGCTTCCGTATGTTTTTCTTCTTCTTTATTCTCGCGACTCTCTTCTCAAGTATAGCTACTCTACGTGTATGTGGGCATTTACAACGGAGTGTCTAAAAGGGCTGGTGATGGCTCGGTGCAGATTGTGTGCGACAAACCGCTTTTTTCTTTCTCCAAGAGTTTGTAGTGTGTTTTCTGTTAGTTCTGTAACGTTTTGTCTAAATGATGTTGTTAGAAAAAGTTTATTGTTGGTAGGGTTTCATATAGAGCTTTCGTCCTTTTTTTTACGGGTGCATGTGTCAGAAACGTGTGAATAGCAGCGGTTGTTTTGCTTTTATTCCGAGACATTTCACGCCATAAGAATTCTTTTTACAGTTGGTGTGATAGTAGTGCGATTTAGCGTACAAATGGACGTGGATAATAGAGAAATATGAGGAAGTTGAATAAAAGGTTAAAGATCGGCAGGATAGGCATTTCTATCTCTACTGTTATGTGTATGACACACAGGAACATTTCTTTTTTTTTAAAGCTGTTTTTTATGCTGAACCCCCACTCTGAAAATCCTCATTTCACTTTGGAATTTGGAGATTATATGATTATTGGGGATTGTTCTCTCGTTCAAAGTTTTATGATTATGAAAGGGTCTTCTATCGTTCCCATCCTTAGATCTTTATCCTGCCATTTCGATACTAGGTTATTTGATATACGCCACAATGTTAGAGTCCGTTTTCGAACATGGAGACTTGTACCGATAATAGCGATTAATTCATTCATTGCCTGAGAAAATTTTTCGTTTTTTGTTATATGAGACACATATGACTCATATACTTTAACGAGTAGAAACGACATGCGACACAACTGTATGAAAGGATTTGGGATTCTTCAGTAAATAGTTTTGTGATTAGAGATTTCGTATCACCCTTATACCGTTACCTTTTGTGGATGCGAGGCTAGACTTGGGAAGAGATAGGATTGGAGGAGAGACCTATCACCTACATATAAGTCGCCTAGAAAACCAACGGTAAATTGTTATTTCCTACATACCGGTCGATCGAGGGGCAGCTGCAGTATGGGTTTCACAAGCCGATTGCTCGAATTGCGTTTGACTTCTGATTGGACATTCCAGGAAAATCCTTTTCCGAGAAAATCGAAAATACAGCATTGCCATCATGTCTTAATTTTGCGGAAACATCATCATCGCATATACGAGTACATTTGTATGTCAGCTGACATGAATCATCATCCGATGCGGTGAACAGGTACTGGTGAAACACAAACGATAACCGCAACACAACAATAAAGTCCTTCGTCATCAAGGCATATGATTTTGAATCTAAATGAAAATATAGAAACAACATGCGTTCCTCGTCACATACACGAAATCAATCCCCAAAATGCTGCTTTGGACATACACTGACTAGGATATTTCTAGGCAAGGATGGGGAGGGTGATTGACATTCTGTCACAACGACAACAACATCATCATCCGGCAATGTCTCCACACAAATCCACAGAGACGTTAATTTTTCCCTAGCATCCGCGAAAACAAGCCAGCTCCGAGGATAATTTGTCTGTACAGAGTCGGATGATAATGTTCGCTTCGTAGGTACAAGTACCGTTATTTCTGCTATTCTCTCGACATTGCAAAATTGGACAACAAAAGCGACTTTTGTCCTGACAAAACGTATCAATCATTTTGAGTTGCTGTATATGTATACGTAAGTATGTGTGTCGTCCACATAACAGTAAATTGAATCCTGCCTGGAGAGCAATCATAGAGACCAAGGTATGAGGGTCTAGTAACCTTCAAAGCCACATACACACTCCTATTTGCGCCTACATAACTGCGTTGGCAATTTTAGAGGAATGTCGGCAATGAGACACGACGATATGGCGCACTCAAATTATTATTGTTCAATTAAATTTTGACAATTCGATTATGGATTCCGCAGGATCTGTATACGAGGCCAACCGAATTTTGTGTTCCACTCCACCTCTTGTGCTATGTTTGTATGTCGGCTCGAGCTGAGGCTTTATCATCATCATCAAGGATAATTGATTATTGACATATTGCGGGCATGTATGTGGTAGTATGGAATAGAGCGACCTAGCAAATTTGTTCGTGTGTATTGGGTTGGGACATCGGATATGCATAATTCTGACAACGTTAAAGGATAGGTTAAAAAAGGATTATAAATAAAAAAACAGAATTGCGATGCCCATAACACCTAAAGGTTTCATTGGGACTTCCCTGAATATTTACTTTCCTATGGGTTAGTTTCATCAGCCAACTACACAGGCAGCGTGGGAAAACCCGCTATTAGTAAGCGAGGTCTGCCTGTATCGATCTAGGGTCTCAGCTCCCGGTTGATGCGCAATTCCACGCTGTTAGCGAAGCCATAGCTAGCATGATATTCCCACATAAGGAATGCACCCGTGCAACTTACCTACCCAATATCTGACCCTATCAAACAACTACTGCCTCCTTAGCGAAGACGCTCATGTTTCAAACATGTTGCTGCACCACAAACACTCAGTGACGAAGACGACTCCATTTTTAAAACGTTCACTGTCTTTGAGTCTCATGTAAACACAGCGTTCCTCCCCGATCACGTCTATGAGTCACATTTGACTCATAAACGTAAGGATTTCTGGATACCAGACGTGGTGGTAATGGTGGTGAAAACCGGTCAGACAGTGAACGTGCTAAGGAGCGGAAAGCGGTCTAGATCCCGGACATCCGAGTTTCTCGGACACACGACTATCACATGCCGCCAGTTCTCCAGAGCCGCACCGTAACACGGGAAGGAATTATCAGTAGCACGCCCAAGCTTCCAGTTCAAGGAGCCAGGAAGCCTAGGCTTAGAAAAAGATGGCGTACGGTGGCAGACGTAGCCTGTTGGCTAATGGTAATGGAAGTAGGCAAAGTTAGAGTGGGCTGGACAATCTGTCAATTAAAATGGCAATTGTCTACGAAACGATGTTTCAAGTGTCTAGCGTTTGGCCATTTTGCGAGAACATACAGAAGTCATCTAGGGACAACTATAAGCATCGAACAGAAGGTTTCAATTGTCCAAGCACTGCTAGGCAGCACAGGATCTGCTCGCACTATGAAAGGAAACTATTTCGACGCTGCAATTATTTGCGACTAACACAAGAATCTACGGAGCTCGGTCTGGGTCACAGAGAAAGAAAATGATCTAGCAATTTGAACCTGGGAATACGGGAAGGGTCAAACGAATCTGACATTTGTGAGCAGTTCGTGGGTTTTTTTTACTACAGAAGGGCAAGTTAGCGAGCACTATATCCATAGCGACCACCACGGAATTTTATTCACAATAGCAGAGAAATCACCTCGAGTTATAAGTAATAAAAACCCCAATCGTAGGGTGGTCAACGAGTAGTTTTGACTAGGCGTGTTTCATCGAAACTGAAGCCCCGAGGGCCTTGTAACTCGCTAAATAACTGGAAAAAAAATCCGAATAACTCCATGACAAGAAAGAGTTCGACCAATAAAATACGAGAAAACTACTGGTGAACTGACGAGATTGCAAGCATTCGGCGCAAATGACTTAAAGCTCGGCGCCTCTGTCAACGTGCCACACGAACAACGGAGAATAGTGATTCGTTCGACGAGGCCTATAAAACAGACTGACGATCGCCACAGCTTGCGATGAAAAAAGGCAAATGACACTGTTTCAAACAGCTCTGTGAGGACACAAACCCGTTAACCCTCATCCAGCGGCAGATTTTTACAACGCTTGCCGGCGGCAAAGGTACACCTGTACCTTAGTACATTTTGTATGAAAATCTTCACTATTTGTATGAATTTTGACCGTAAAACCGTTATATTATGTTGACTAGTCACAAATTAGTAACTGTTTTTGCCGAAGTGAATGTTTTAAGAAGTTGGGTTTATGTGGATTTAATTTTTGGAGTGGGTAAATTTAGAAAATAGGCAAAATTTTAAAAAGAAAATTGAAAAATGGGTTGTTTGTAATTTTAATTTGACGAAATCTAAAATTGATTTACAAAAGCTAAGTAGAAAACGGTTCAAATTTAGTCATTAATGATTTTAGAAGAACTTGGTATGTTTGATTTGCGAATAGTAGAGTCTTTGGTTAGAATTTACCCCCCTGCCCCCAATATATTATTCTATTACTAGAACCCGTTATCGATAACGAAAAAAAACGTCAATAATTATCACATTCTCGTTATTTTCCATAAAACAACAATATTTGAAGCAATAAATATATTGGAGAAATGAGTAAATGTGTTATTATACGAAAGAAAGGTCCTGTCAAGTAACAAGCAAGTAGAATCTGCTAGTATAATTTTCAGTCTCTAATCCTTGTAAATCTAAACTCAGGCCAATTCCTGTAGTAGAAAAATATCTAAAATTTTAATTGTGATTGTTGTTGGTTAATTGTAATATATTTTCTCGTATATGTAATTAAATCCAAGGATCGATTGAAAAATTAAAACAAGAAACCGAAGACATGTCGCATATTCTATAGCAGTTATCGGTATCTATATATGGTACCGACGTACAATTCAACCAAGTTTATGTACCACCCAAACATGGATTTAGAAATTTGGTTGGAGGCTTCTGCTGGTTTTCAGCTGAAACTTCAAAAGGAACTCGGGTGGACGTCCCGAATTACACAAATCATAAATATTAGGTGATGGAATACAAATTATTTAATTTTCACTAGATGTTATGGGGGGAAAGAAGGCGTAATACATTGTATTGGTTGCCCCGCCATTACATACTTCAAAAAGTTTGGTATGTCAGTAAAAGTCTTCAGATTGATGTCAAATAACCAAAAACCGCTGTATGAGTTAGCCTAGTCCTTATAGATCGATATCTCCTAGGACCTTGATCACTACAAATAAAAATTGTAAATCAAATACTTCTGTACATCACTCGATTTTCAACTTATTGATGCTATAATAAGTCTCTCTAAGCATGAGCATTCACCAAAAATATTTTATTTTCGTCTTTTGTAAATTTTCTTTCATACAAAATATATGAAGGTACAAATGTACCTTTGCCGCCGTTAAAGGGTGTAAGATTAATTTTGCTCCCTAACTTGGGGATGGGTGGTCACACATTTCTGAAATTTGGAATACATATTTTAAACTAAAATCGTTGAGATGTCAGAAAATTTCAGACCGATCGGACCCATAGCAAAAAAGTTACGGTGTTTTAAAAACGAAAAAGGTACACCTGTACCTATCCCGCTGGATGAGGGTTAAAGAAGTCGGCGTAAAGGGTGGTCATGAAGAAAATCCGACAGAATGCGCCCAAACTCAAATGTCCGGAGTTAATAAAAAATCATGTCTCCACTTTGTTTCCCCAATACGAACTAGACCTGGGAGCAAAATCCTGACGCCGATTGGAGGTGAAATAATTGCGGAGAACTCTTGAAAGCTGCTTCTAGGCTATAGTGGATGGTAAAGCGCCCGGCCCGAATGGACGAGTCCGTAATAGAGCCTTGACGGCGGCAATTCTGGCGACACGCCTGGAAGGTTTACTGACGTATTTCGAACCTAGTTTAACGAATGGACTTTCCCACAACTATGAAAGACACAAAAACTTGTGCTCATTCCAAAATCAAACAAGACACCCGGAGAGCCTAATTCTTACCGCCCTATCTGGCTAATTGACACTGCGGGAAAGTCTTTGAACGAATAATTTATAACTGAGGGACGCTTATCAGACCTTCAGTACGGTTTTAGACTGTGGGCACAATCAAGATGGTTACCATAAAAGGAATGGCCTCATTACGGACCCTTGATGTCAAAAACCCATTTAATTCCGCCAACTGAGGGGCATACACGTCGCTCGTGAGCAGATGAATGTGCCCGAATATCTCGCCGGGATAATTAGGAGCTATGTTTTGAGTTTTGACACTGGGAGACACAAGGAATACATGGTGTGCCACAGCGATCTGTTCTCGGCTCACTCCTTTTATGCTATCATGCAGCTCGTTATGTCGAGGGGAGTGACGGTGGTCGGTTTTGCTACAACGACAACCGCTATGTCGTCGTCAAAAGAGATTCGGAGGCGATTACGAGTACAACCAGCAGTCTGTGGCTGAAAACTGTTGGACTGGAGCTCGCCGAGGAAAAGACCAAAGTAGTACTAATAAGCAAGCGCAGAAAAAATCATAGCCCGAGACTGTGTCATAACCTCGACTTATATGGTTCAGTCCTTAACGGGCCACGAAGGGTGGTACCGACAATATTTGCATCGGTTTAAGCTAGACGACTCGCTAGAATGCCCCGTGGATGCAAGGTAGTAGCGAAAGAAGAGAAAAACGTTTTGTTTAATTATCCAAGATTTGGCGATATCCGAGAACCTAGTGGTTCTGATATTGCTAAATCAGGAAATAACTGGGATTCAGTAAGCACGGCAATTTGTGCCGTTCACATTGAACTATAGAGGAAAAGCATCGACGCAAGTGCGCAACCCGTGCCGATGGCCGACTAGCTGTAAATTGCCCTTGTAAAGTAATAGCATAACTGCAGGGTTGTGATCGCAACATTCGCCATCTCTATACAGGAAAAAAAAGCTTATCATAACACATGCTGTCAGTCCTACTTTCCGGCACCGCAGCACGGGCAGGATGTATCAGTGAAACGCCCAAGCTTCCAGTTCAAGAAGCCGTGACCTGTAATCAGGAAGCCTAGATTTAGATTAAAATCTGGAGGGGTTTCCATGAGCAGGACCAAAATCGGACGACGGACTGGTCCCGTCTAGGTGTTTAATCAACACCGGTACCAATATTTTGAAGTACCGGCTTTTTTTCAACACCGTTTTTTTTTTTAGGTTTTTAGCACCTTTTCAGTAGCGGTTTTTTTCATGTTTTATTTAACCCTGGGCCGGTCCCGTTTTTTGTTCAACACCGTTTTTTGAGGTTTTTTTAGCTTTGGGTCGCGGATTCTAAACTTGGGTTTCCGATTACCATCAGTGGAATCAGGACCCAAAATGACCTCAAGGTTTCTACCGCGCGGATTCGATGAGTTCTCGAAAAAATCATTCTGAGGCAGGCACTCAAAAAAATATTTTTAGTTTTAGCGTCAAATTCTGAATCAGTGGTCTAAAATTACCTTAGTGTTACTACGCCGATTGGACGAGTATTTGTCTGAGAAAGTACCTTTCAGAATTAATGAAGAACCCTGAAAAAAAAACTGCGCTAAAATGCGGTACAGAAGAGCCCAGTATCAGTTCATTCTGTCTTGAACAGGTGCTAAAAACCTGAGAAAGACAGTTATTGTACAGGTACTTAAAAAAAACTGAAAAAGACCGGTGCTGAAAAAACCTGAAAAAAACCGGTGTTTGAAAAAAACCGGCTCATTATTGAAAAAACCGGTAATGTAAAAAAAATCGAGGAGTTGGAAAAAACAGGTAATGCAAAAAATCGAGGTGTTGGAAAAAAAACCTGCGGGTGCCGGTGCACCTGGTGCTGTACCGGGTGTTGAAAAAATCGGTATCCCGTACTGAAATCTGAGTACCGAAAAGGCCTAGTCTGGAACATTCATCCTTTGTAAGGCGGCATGAATGGAGGCCCAGTTTGCGGAATGAAAAGCATTCTTAACATCGAGCAGAACAATATGTGCTATTTTTAAGCGATTCCCTTACAGAATTGGTAACCAATTCAATTGCATCCACAGTAGACCTCGCTCGTCTAAAACCATATTTTCGTCTGACAGGCACTCTTTTTCTTCCATTCCGCTCCGATAACAGTCTGTTAAAGATAATTCTCTCAACAGTTTTCCTTACTTGTCGAGCAGGTATATTGGGCGATATGAGTTTGACTTTCCAGCCGGTTTTTTTGGTTTGAGAAGGAGCACCAACTTTTGCTGTTTCCATGATATTGGAAAGGTGCCAAGAAAATTTCGAAGACTTCCACGAACTTCTGATGGGCAGCACGGAGTGCAGCCCTCAACGCCTTATTAAGGATACCACGTGATCCTCCTCAAATCTTGAAGGAACTTTGCAAAGTTTCACGTCTGCTATAACATAGGAGGAATGTGAATCATCTGCTGTAACGAACCTTGTCCCACGGACATCCGCTCATGTCCACGGAACAGGACCGAGGTAATATTTTGGAGCAGCGCCGGGCACTTTATTTGTGGCGCTTTCCGCCCTAACTTCTTCATCACCGCCTTGTATTCCAGACGGGTTCAAGTCCAAGTTGTCGCAGAGTTTTTTAAAACAATTTTGCTTGCTTTTTTTAGGGGTGAGCGTTTTTTATTAGACTCTAGTGGGTCATCATGCGCGCCTCTATGAGATGCCCTTTGACAAGGAGGACATCACGCCTTCAGACAATTGCGCCTGATCCTCGCAATTTCCTCAGACCACCAGTAGTCCTCATTTTATTAAATTATTGCTTTCTTCCGAGGCATAGATGCGTCGCAGGCCACCATCAGCTGGCTGGTGATCTGTACGGAGATGTTTTCCGCAGAACCCATAATTGAAAAACTTCGTTGAAGAGTGACTCGTCAAATCACTTTGCAGACCATCCAATGGTCTGTGCTCGGAGCTTTCGATTTACTCTGTTTGTCACAGTGTACAAAATTGCTTGTTGATCGCCATGAGTGTAGAGCTCTCTGAGATACCACTCCGTAAATGGCGCCAGCGATCTGCTGACAAATGTGAGGTCAATTACTATCCCTTGAGTTAAACAAAACCAACATCCAGTTGAAAAAAAACGCGTCAAGAAATACCCTCCCTCGCCTTGTCTCCGGGCTACCCCATTCTGTGGCCCCCCGTAATTACCACAGCGCTTTCCGTACTCGCGTCGTCCAGTCCAACCAGAAATTGTTGGAAGTCAATGTCGTTCCATTGTGGTGGAGCGTAGCAGCTGCAAAAGTCTCGTGTCATGCTGCCCGCACGATGTCTCACAAGGAAGCCTACCTCAGTCTGTTTTCTACGATACCCATTCCACAGGAATACAACCTCTGTTCATATAAATCACAGAAAACGTATTGTACAATAAAAAAAAAACAATTTAAGTGTCCGTGGTATTGTTAGAGGTAAATCGTTTGCCATATAGACAGGATACAGTCATCCAGGAACTCAGAGATAACCTATAGATACACTATCCTCAAGCACATAATCAGGCAGCGGCATACTCCTCCTGATATGGAACGCTGTTTCACGATGAACTACCTCTAGATCAAGAGGGGAGACACCTATCAATAACTGCATGGTGGCAGTAGAAACTATCCGACCTACTGGAACTATGTTGAGCTGTCGGCTTCCACGAGAAGATCATGCTCAGCCCATTAGAGCTCCTGCGTCGAATGTTGCGCAGTCATAGATCTGACTGACTGACTGGACATAGCACGTCTCAGCATACAAACCGCACAAAACATACACCTCAACCAAAGAAAGCGAGGTTTAAGACTCAACCGTTTGCTGGAAGTCCCTCCCAAATAGTTACTTGACTTGCGTCACTTGAGAGCGATTCTACCCTTTTATCGGGGGCGGGCTCGATGTTAAAGACCTTTTTTGCATCATTGTCACCTATTTTCGGTTTGAGACTTCAACGCCCACACGGGCTTCCCACGCATTAACAATCTCCATTAGCTGCGAGCCCTTCTCATTTCATTCACCAGGAGAGGGAGACAATTCGTCAAGCTTCACGGAGAGCATTCAAATTTTCTAGCAACTGTTATACGGCAATGGCCCATGACACTCTAATGTAGGTTAAACCTTTCAGATTAGGCGCTGACACACTGAACCGAACCGCACTTCAAGGTTTCGATAAGTGCTTATAATTTCAACGTCTCTACATGCATGCCTCTTCCAAGGAAAAAAAAACAATCGGGCTTCTCTCCGAAGGCCTTTTAAGGATATAATTTCACTGAAAAAAAAACTGGATCATCCTGAAAACGTTACACTTCTATAAATTAACACCACACACATTGTTCGTATTTGCATAGAAATTCACAATTTCAAAAGCTTTTTAATTCCGCTCACAAATGAATGATTTCCAGCAGTAACTTGCGTTAAAGCACCTCTTCCATTATTATCCTATTTCCACAGGACGAGAAAAAAAAACCCCGAACCGACATCTCTCCGTAAATACCACTAACGCCCAATAATAATGGCACCCGACAATAACAACAAATCGTCCAAAGAGCCCACACAGAACCATGCGGCGGCGCTCGCACTCTCATTCTGTGTGTGGTGGTAGTGGCTTATTCATTTAATTAAAACAATTAAAGACAAACAAAAGTGTACTAGACGAGATGCCACCACTCCCTGGACAGTTTTTGTCCTTTGGAATATCCAGGCATAGTCGCCTATAGTCGCACCTATAGAGAGAACCAGAGACCTACTCAATACCCATAACATCGGGACGTTCTCTGCTATAGAACTGGTGAAAAAATACTGAAACAATTTCTCACCGCTCTGTTCATCATACGGAATAGAGCACAAACTGGGCAAGGACAACAACACAGTCTGCACACAGAAAACAAACAAAAATATGCGAAGTGTACAAGGACTCAGTTTTTCCCATTGCATTTGACGTCGGACTTGGACTTGGACTATCAAGTAAATATTTTATACACTGCCCTCTGCTATTTTTCATGGTAGTCTAGGCACCGAACAGGATCGCTGACTATGACTACGATTGTCAGGATATTATATACCTATTTCGCTCGGGTTCATATTTGTTGGAATTTTGAATGTGACTCGCACCACTCGGTCGAAGTCTCGACACAATTTCGAGTCCACAGGATTCTTTGTTGGCTTTAGTATACATATGGCAACCGTGTCTATTTGCCTTTTACGTTCAACAAACGGTATCACGCAAAAAAAAAAAAACGGAGAAAAAAAAACCTTAAAAATGAAATAAAAACAAAGCAAATAAAAAACGATGAAAAGAACTTACACAGAGACACTCCCACAAGGTTCAGTTCGGGCTCTAACTGTAATTTTTATTTACAGACTATGATCAGAAAATGGATTCTTTTTTATTTTCGTTGTTGTTGACGCTTTGTTAAGAAAAAAAAAGGCTAAAGGACAACTCGGCGAATTTTTTATGATGTATTTATTATATCAAATAGACTGTCCTTCCTTCGTTCTCAAAAGAATAACCGAATATACAAAGTAACTAGGACGAAAATGGACACAGTCAATATGAAAGAAATAAAAGTCTTAAGGATCGTCTAGTTCAAAGAGAGTTAATCCGTTCAATGTTCTTTCCGCTTGACAGATTTCGTTTCGTAAACGAAACGAAAATCCTTCCTTTACTGTCGGGTCTGCCAAAGGAGTCGGGTTTCTTATTTTTTTTTGTACATTTGTATGAATCAAAAGTATAAACGTGTAATAGAAAAAAAGTGTTTTGGGTGGTGGGGGTGAGATGGGTCAATAGAAGATATTTTCTACAACCAGCATGCAAATATTTCAATTATTATAATTTTTCAGGAAAACATAAAAAGATGAAACATGGATGTTAACGGATTTCAACGACTGGATGACTATGTCATCCTGTGTCGGTTTCATAAAATACAAATTTAAAAATAATTTTCAAAAAACGTAGGAGGCAAATAACTCGGCAGAGTGTGCTATTGATCACAGCACATCTACAAACAGCCTTCAACATCATATAGATACGAGCTGTCGGTAGCACTTCTTGAGGAGTAGATTTTTTGCTGCACTATTGGACTATATCTAAAATCTAACGGTTCATTGCTGTACTATACGTTCAGATTTAGATCTCGGTGCAGTCAAGCTCCACAGGCTGGTTTATACGAAGTGCATTGCAGTGGCGGATCCAGGATGATTTCTTGGGGAGGGAAATCCACCTAAACAGGGTGTCCGGAAACTGGCGCATGAACACCGGATAGCGGTTCCTTATGTTATTTCCATCAAAAAAGTTGTACGGAACATACCCCCAATTCTTAACCCTTTAGATGGCACAAGTATTTGAAAATTTTTGAAAAAAAAAAAAAATTTCTTGTACCAGTTTAACCTCAATATCTCCATAGCTAGAATAGCAAAATAAAATGAATATTATAGCCAACAAATTTACCTAAGAAATAAAACTAACCATACTAATATCGGATAAGAGTTTTGGTTTCTAGATAGCTTCAAATATAAGTTTTTGTGATTTGACACAAAAACAAATTACTTTCCATCTCAATTTTCTCTAACTTCTGCCAAGGTGAGGTGCTTGTACGATTCTTTTAGAATTTGGCGCATATACTCCAATCAATAGAGACGAAATAATATGGGTTAGCGTGCAAAAATTGGGGATGTCTGAGATTAAGTTGGTAGGAAATTTTGTCCTCTATAAAATTGATTCGGCAAATTTTGTGCTCAATTGGACTGTAAAGAAGTTACAGGCCAAAAACTTATGAAAGGGCCGATTTTAGATGGTTTTTTCAAGATAGCGGCGGGAGCACAGGGGGGAAAGTGACGGAAACTTGAATTTTAACTTACCCCACCTGTGTTTATAACATTTCAAAAATTTGAGACATATACAATTTTTCCAAGGTAAAATCTCCCCGTTGATTGGAGTAATAGTCTTGTGATTATATCTTTCTGAAATCATTTTATCCTAGCTCCATTATTTCTAGCAGTTTTAATGTCTTAGGTTCAGGAAACTAGGGTTGATTTTGGCTCGATTTTGAGACAATTTTAAATAAATTTTACCAAATTGCAAAACTTTAGGGGCGGTTGAATTTAATTGGAGCTAAAACTAGCCGTAACCATTATTCACATTTTTTAGAGTCTCCAATACATCAGTTGCCAAGCGATTGTCTTCAGACTTCATTTGGTTGTTCCAGTAATTGATCCAATGACTCAACTGACCATCAAGTTTCAAACTTTGGACGTCTTTCTTATTTGGCGAAATGTATTTCCTACATTATATTATGGCCCATTTTCTCAATATTTGTGGAGTTTGTGGAGTTGTACCTTTGTATTTATGTTTTAATTTTTTCAAGTATGAAACCAAAAGTTTTTCAAGTATGAAACCAAAAATGATTTGATGCGCTAAGGGGGGGGGGAATTTCCCTCATTTCCCCCCTATAAATCCGCCACTGGGTGATGCATTCAGGGGCAAAGCAAGGAGTTTTTTTTGTTGTCCATTGTCTAGACATGCCTAATAAAATTCTCCAGCTAAGATTTGGTCACCTCTAGATCAATCACGCTAAAAGCCCCTTTTTCTTCTAACCACACACTGTTAACTATGCAGACGTAAGCTCATCAAGCTAGAAAAGTGTTTGCAGTGCACTCTTTGTTTTAAACATGCCGAGGGGTTGCGCTCTTTTCATCTGTGTCCGTTTAGGGAAGTTCGACTGTATATGATCAGCATGATGAGCTGAGTCGATTGGGCGATGTCCGTCTGTCTGTCTGTCCGTCTGTTGCTACGCGTTTAACTCGGCCAGTTTAAAAGCTACCTGAAATTTTGCACACAGCCTTCTTTTTCTTGCAGGCAGTTTGTATGTTTAAGTATGAGTACACGAGAATACAGCAAACAAATACCATTTCCCCTGCAATCGCTGAAATCGGACAATGTGGTCGTGTGGCTGCCATACAAACCCCCCCCCCCCAATTTGGTTTTTATAGGAAATACTTTTTTATATGCGGACCAATTTCAACCAAACTCACAAACACAAATGTGTTGATGCCACAAAACATAATGTAAAACTGAATGGAATCGGACAATGGGGGTCATAAAGCTATCATACAAACCCAACCCCCCAAATATAGTTTTTCTAAGAACAACTTTTTTATTTGTTCATCAATTTGAACCAAAACTCGTAAAAGTGCATTTCTATTGATGCCACAAAACATATGTAACAATGAATGAAATCGGACCATGGGGTCGTTGGGCCACCATATAAACCCAACTCCCCATTTTGGATCTTCTAAGAAACATTTTTTCTACACCAATTTCATACAACCTTAATGCGTCGTTATAAAAACAAAAAGAAAATGTAAAACAAATGGAATCGTACTATGGGGTATCGTAGAATGGGGAAGAATTTAACTTTGGATGAAAAACAACTTTTAGCCCGAGGAGAGTGAAGGGTATTAAAATTTCGGCCGCGCCCGAAATTAGCCTCGGTCTGGTTTTTCTGTAACTTCATCTCTTTTTTATCGTTCCGTTTTTTCTGTTCTAGGCTCAAATAGACAACTGTTGGTTGAATTTCATAACCAGGAAAGTTTCAACCTCATCTGGTCACTCTTTTACATAGAGACACTTTTAACCGACAAATATACAACGACAATATTTACTAACGTTTTGAAAAAATATAAATTCTAAAACTTGTTAGTCTCCGAGGACGACCAGGACGACAGCGATATGCTGTTGGGCGGCTGGGCACCTATAACAATGGTCTATGTACTTGGTGAGACGCAGAGAGAGAGAGAGAGAAAGAAAAAGAGAATCGAAAACTCAGTTCAATTTTAAGTAATTAATAAACGCAGCGGCCTAGATAAGGAAATGAGGATCAAGGAGAATAGTCCTTCTCCCTTTCCAGCACACATTTTTCGTCTTTGAGGTTGGTGTTCGTAGAGACGACACATGCGATGGTCGCTCAGCAATCGTTAGTTCAGCAACCAATTTTGAGTACTTTTTGCAAATTTCTTGAATGTGGCTGGCTATACATTCCTTGTATCGAATATCAGTTGAAGGAACATGTCTGTATAAGCAATATACACATATGGTGCTCAGAATAGACTGTTTAAGGTACGTGTTCCACAATTCATGTGATGATTTCTCAGCGATGGTAGTTTTGCATACCTACAATTTCAAGCAATATTAAAAAAAAATTAATGGTTCTATCGACTATGGACTAAAGGAACATGTCTGTACAGAAAATATGTATATGCATATAGTACTCAAAACCGGTGGTTTAACTTCGGTCGCTAAGCGATCATAAAATAAGTCGTCTCTACGAACAGAAACCTTTAGGTACCTACAATCGCTAAGCGATCATTACATGAATCGTCTTTACGAACACTAAGTTTTACTTTTGCGTAAAGGAAATGTAAATTTTATGCTGAAATTTCTTTACGTGTATAGTGTTTAATGAAAAATCGTGTACGGTACGTGGCATGAATTTATCCACCAAATTACAAAGACGTAGGCAACAGTTTGTACGATTCGTTAAATAACTCGCATAACTAAGCAGGTCGTTTTTTTTTAAGTGAATTTCTTTTATACAAAATTTCAAGAGATGAAAAATATGGTTTGATGCCGCCAGTAAGTCGAACGCAAATTATTTTTTTTTTCTGTATGATCTAACCCAATAGGAAGCTCTCAAAGCAGCAAGAACCTCTCATCCGCAGCATTCTAATTTTTGTACAAATGTTTGGTAATGGAGGGTCATTAGCAAACATTTGTACAAAAATCGTAGTAAAATAAATGCAAAACTGTAAAATGCAGTCTCACAATTTCTACAGAAACGTTACTAATTTGAAGTGTAATAAATACATATATTGTGAATACATTCAGAAATACCAACCTAATGTTAATCTATACCGAAAAAATATAAGCAAGTTCGCAAAACTATTCCCTACCTCTCCGAAAAGCTACCTACGCCACTGAATAAACAAATAAGTTTAACTTGAATAGTCTCGACAGGTTTTTATTGTTTGGGTGTAGCTCCGTTGTTGTAGCAAAAAACAAAAAACAAAAAATTGATTAAAGCGATCTGACCGTGCTTCCTCGGTCGATGCGAGCTGCATCTTTTCAGCTGCCCTATCGCACAGAACTTGCACGTAAAATCAGTCCAAAGCGAGGAAACCATTAAGAAAACCCATAAACGATCCAATTCTGAAATGGCCGTTTCGGTCGAAACTGGACGAACGAATATTTTTCGAAAGGTCGATCCACACTTTCCAGAAGTCACCGTCATTTTTCATACAAGTTGACAGATTGTCAGTAAATTGATTGATTGACAATGATTGTCGCAGTGGCGCAACCAGGATTTTGCCTTGGAGGGGGCTAAAACCATTGATTTGATCTATGCCACAATATGGATAATAGTGAATATACATATCCAGTAATGGATAACGCTATACGGTAGTGGTACATTCCCTCTTATTTTTTATGTAAATGTTTCCCTCTTATTTTTTATGTAAATGTTTCGTGGTCCCTCTGATTGCTTCCTTGCCTATTCAGCCCTAATTATTCTATATCGGCGTGTAGCGGTGTAGTAAATATAATTAATTTTAAGTTAGTTTATATTACTTTGTCAGTAGGTTTTAAGCTAATTTTCCCTAAACAAACCTTCTCAATTAACAACTTGAAATATCCATTTATTCTACAATATAATATCTTCACTATAGTTGTACAGACATAGTCTGTCATAGTCATAGTCTTTTCATGGTTTTATGAAAACATACTTTTAAATCACTTTCAGCATTGCAATCGGTGCTTTTATAAAATAGAGACAGAACGCAAACTTAGACATTATATTCGATGAAATTGGACGCTTCAAGACGATAGGAAATAATTTGACTTTGTCATGTTCCTGATTGTCACAGACTTCCACGATCTCGTACATTTATAGAATAGAATTCTTGTTACCAACAATGGATTTCGCAAAGGCAGATCGACTACAACCAACCTCATATCCTTCCGAAGTTCTCGAGTGGAATCAAGTTGATGCAGTATAAACTGACTTTAGTTAGAGTTAGAGTGGACCATAAAATTCGAATTGAAAAATTATACAAATTTGTGGTATCTGGGTCCATTCTAAGTTGGGTTCGTTCTTACCTTCTCAATCGTACCCAATTTGTGAAATTTCAAGGTTGTATATTCAAAGGTATATCCGTTTCCTCTGGTGTACCACAGGGTAGTCATTTGGGTCCCCTACTCTTCAACATTTTTATTTCCGACATATCGCAGTTTTTGTCTGATATTCCACACCTTTTCTAAATTGTAAAACACCATACAAACACATTTTGACGAAATATTTCTTCAACTGAAGCTACAATCTCTCGAAGAATGGTGCAATCAAAATTATTTATTCCTTAACGTAAATAAGTGCCACGTAATAGGCTTCTTCCGTAAGAGCGAAATTATAGCCCATTTTTACCAACTGTATAACGATGAACTGAGTCGAGTTGACCATATGAAAGATCTATATGTATAATCTTAGGCAACTATGCTTCAATTTACAATATGATATACACTGTCCACGGCTAATAAGCAGCTTGGCTTTAATAAAAAACTAACTAAAGAATTTCAGAATCTTTGGGTCTCTGAATCTTGATATACCACACTCGTGTGCCCCATTCTGGAATATGCGGGAGTTGTCTGGCTCCCAGTACAGTACCTATAGTTCAGTACAGTATGAAATACACTGCAACAGGTTTGAATCAATTCAAAAACAATTTCTCCTTTTTGTACTGAGAAATCTATATGATCGTGCCGATTTTCGTAACCTTCTTACCAATACATACATTTAATGACACTCTCCTCTAGAAGAAGTCTATTCAGTGCATGTTTTACCTTTGATGTTATTAGCGGTGCAGCTAATGCTGATTTCCTATCTGGCAAAATAATTTTCGACGATCAACTGACGCATCCATTATTCTCCTGGGATATCTAATACCTCAATTCTACCTAGATTCCCAGATTGATAGACAGTAGGAGAACTGACAAGACTGGAACTGAATACAACGCTTTGATTCAGTTATATGAAGCCACCCAATTTTGAGAAGAGAACACCAATAGATCTAAACACATTCTCTTCGAAGCGTAGAGCCCCCAATAATTTTAATTGCAATGAAAAATTAAAATTTTATTTTGTGTATGCCTCATAAAAATTTCGGATGTAAAATATGTATAGCTCGATAAAAAAAAATAGTATCGAATTCGAACGATCTTTTTTTACCAAAATCACCTCAGAGCTGCTCGTTTGTCTTGTTCTTATTTGTGCAAAGATAAAATAAAAATTAAGTAGCGTGGATGGTAAAATAATATGAGAAAAAATGTCAAAAACAGCTTGCGTACAAGTCCGCAACTCAGTGGGACATATTCAAGTTTTCAACAGATGCTAATGTACAGTACTGATGCAACCTCGAAATGATTTATACAACCTAAGTTGAAAGTTACACTTTTTGGGTCGTTCAACAAAAGTTGAACGTGAGTTGAAACTAAGTTGAAAGTTGAATTGAAGTTGAATTCGAGTTGAATTCGAGTTGAATTCGAGTTGAATTCGAGTTGAATTCGAGTTGAATTCAAGTTGAACCCAAGTTGAACGTAAATTGAACCCAAGCCCAACCTCTGTTGAAGATTGAATGGCACCCAACACTCACAGGGTACCACAGGGTACCTGTAATGCCAAAAACGTAACGCTTTTTCGTTGCAATTTTTGTGACGATTTTCGATTTATGTGCCAGAGTCAAGACATAAAAATGTCAAAATGTTTCAAACTTGCACAAACCACCACAACTGGCGAATATGCTATGAACCGATTCATACTCGTATTTTTATGTAATTTGCAACGAAATGCATTGATTCATATTTCATTTGCAATTTTTCTCTTCCTAATTTCTAGGTCTGGGAGGGGCTTTAGCCCCCTTAGCCCCTCCCGTGGTTGCGCCACTGTGACAATCTGTGAACTTTCATGGAAAATGAAACTGATGACTGAAAAGTGTGGATCGACCTTAAGGATGGAATGGAATCGGAAAGACATAATACAGTGGTTGAAAAGAAGACGAAGGTACGATAGAGAATTCAAAGGTAAAAGTTTCGTTATACATATTTGAAATGGAGCTGAAAAAAGTCACACAAAAAGAAATCCATTTGCTGAAGCTAAAGGAAGCAGCTGAAACCGTTTGGTATAATTGTATCATTAATGTCATTTCTCATCTAATATTGTCGACTTGAATATATCTCGGCGTTGACACGATCCAAGATAGAGCTGCATGCAGAATTACCACCGCCAGAACAGACGAAGTGCCTACACCGCAGGCCGAGCGACGCGATACCATGCCATAGGGAGTATGGTATAGGGCAGCAAGGAAGAAGAAGATTGTCCACTTGCTATTTTTAAATGAGTGAGATGTTTTGAGTAAGGCGGTAAGAGAGAAGATTTAAAGAGATCTTGGTAAGCTCTTTGCAAGAAGTTCTTTTATGAGACGAAGATTAAAAAAACACGAATGTAGCCGTCGAACAAGCGCTTTATAAAATTATGATGCCCAAAAATTGTATGGTTGAGGTCGTTTTTTTTCAAACGTATCTTAGTTTCAAACACTTGTATGTCTCAATGAAGTGAACTCTCTTATCAGAATTTCTTTTAAACGCTGAGTTACTAATTCTAATAGTACTTACTACGCTTCAATTACACATTACGAAAAAGCGGAACTCACCTGAAAATAAATGGAAAAATTTTTTTATTATAGATAATTATTAATAATAAATTATTATCAATTAATTTTTTATTGCGTAATCAGAACATTATTAATTTTTTTTTACTCTGGGCCTTTTGCAAGATTATTACGTTCAATGTTTAAAAGATGCATGTGCGCACAGCTTTTTAGCCCGTCCCCGGATATTATAATAGAACCTTGTTCCTAAACTTATTGCTAAAACCGGTGTGTTAAATCAGTACCGTTATAAGGTTTTTTTTTATTCAATTATAATCTGGTATATTGTAAGTACCGGTTTCCTAGTGATAAAAACCGGGAAAACACCGATTTTCAAATTTTTGTTGTAAACGTTTTATTTGCGATACTTAGATATTAGAGAGTTTTAGTATATCGTATGGAATAAAACGACACAAATTGACATTCCATATAAAAATTCGCTTGCTTACCGTATACGAAACAAAATATCTTAATTTTGCATGTCCCAAGTAGGCATGGATGTATTTCCGTATATTTGATGCTCTGGAAATAGTCGAAATTGGCGAAATAATTTTGTCGTTTCTTACACCTTCGCCTACTTAGGACATGCAAAATTGAGATACAATTTTGTTAAGTATACGGTAAGCAAGCGAATTTTTATACTCTCTATTCTTAGATACGAGTACAGGATAAACATCGTTTTTTTTTGTCTCCGTTCTTTACCCGGGACTGAGAAACAGGGCCGTAGTTGAAAAAGAAACGGTTCTTAGCAAAGCTATGGGATATTGTAAAAAACCGGTACTGAAATCTTAGTACTTCTTCTCCTATCAATATCTGACTTGCAGCCAGCCAATATTAGGCCAGTCGTTTTATGATTTTAGGTCGCAATAAATTGCTCGACTCTGGTTTTTTTTGGGATATTGTTAGATACCATAAGTTTGCAACTTCGAAAAACCTGTGCTAACCCCGTGACCCTAAAAAAAACCTCAAAATTTTCGGACTTTTTTCATATTTTGGTTTTTAATTTCCAAAAGGTGCTTCCAACAAGAAAATCGTCTACTGGATATGTAAAGCTAACAAAACCTTCTTTAATTTGAGTCTACCTCCAGCTTTGTAGGTGCAAAAGATCCCAAGATACAGCATTTTAAAGATTATTTTTTTGTAAAAAAGTTCGAAATTGAAATTTTAGTCATCTTCCGAACTTAATATCGGGTTCAATGTGCATTCTACAGAGAAAGTCATATGACACGAAGTTATAAACCAGTTACTTAGCTGTATATATGTTGGAAGGAATGGAATCGGACCATGGGGTCAAAGGGCTGCTCCTGAAAATTAGGTTCTTCCAAGAAAATTTTTTTTCTTTATGTACCAATATTAACCAAACTTCACCCAAGTGTGTTCCTGATTAAGCCTCAAAAAATATCTAGGAATAGATGAAATCTGAACACTACGTCATAGGGCTGTCATCCAGGAACAGCTGGAATCGGAGCACGTCATAGAGTAGGTCGTATTACAATTACGGACTTAAAAAAAAATATCTTTTAAAATGCCGTATCTTGGGATCCTTTATACCAATAAAGCTGGGGTTGGACTCAAATTAAAGAAGATTTTGTTAGATTTAAAAGTGCAGTGGACGACTTTCTTGTAGGTAGCCCCTTTTAAAAATTACAAACCAAAATATGGAAAAAGTCCGAAAATTTTGAGGTTTTTTAAGGGTCACGGGGTTAGCACAGGTTTTTCGAAGTTGCAAACTTGGTGGTACACTACTGGTATCTATCCTAGCAATATTCCAAAATACCAGAGCCGAGCTATTTTTTGCGACCTAACGCCTTATATTTCGGTTTATCGACTGGCCTATATGGTCATTTCGTTAAAATTGCTGTTTGTTTTCGGTGATTATACAATATGGGTATAAAACATTTGTGTTAGTTAGAGCGATTCGCTGTACAAGTGATTAATTAGTGGAGTTTGGAAATTTCGGACAATTCGATAATCCGAAAAGGGTCCGGTCCCAAACGATCCGAAATATCGGGGGTCTACTGTATAAGAGCTATGACAGATTTTGCGGACTTTGACTCTAGTCGTCGCATAGTATACGTTTCGCCTTGTTTTTCGGGTTTCTAAGGCAGGGGCGTCTAACTTACTTTTTACGCGGGCCATATTGTTAGTTTCAAAACCGGTGGAGGACTAACATTTTTATGAAGGGGAAGACATAATTTTTTGTTAAAATTTTTATTATTAACCCTAGAGTGGGTGCGCTATGAGCATTTTGCCGCCCTCACCAAAAAAACCTTAATAATTCGTAAATTTGCGTTTAGTTTGCGCTTTTCAGTAGCTGCCCCTATTTTCATTCAGAACTCGTGCCGAAAGGCTGTACGTCGTCAGTGGGCGGAGTCGGGCTAGAGAAGGAGGCTGTTACCATCAGGCGGCAATTTGCTCATCGCGCGCCTTCTGCGTAGGTAGGTAGAAATATCACATATAAAAAAAAACATATTTTATATTATTTTTTATAAGTTGCAATGTTGGGTATGTTTTATGGTGCATTTATTGTAAAAGCTATAAGAACGCTGTTAATTTCCTTTTTTATGACTATTACATACGATAATGTAGATTATGTTAAAAGTCTATTAAAATGCGTTGCGCTTTCCAAAACCTTTTATAAACCGAAGTTCCCAAAACAGATTTCAATAAATATGTTAATTTGTCATTGCTTATTATTATATTAATTACTTAAATTAATAGTTAAATTATTATATTAATTACTTAAATCGTGAGAAAATAAATTAATTCTGCTGCTTTATTGCTACTTAAAATGGTCACTGAAAAGGAGCGGCAAAATGTTCCCCACGCGCCCACTGACGTTTTTTGGAAAGACGCGCCCACTCTAGGGTTAAAGAGCATTTCAGCATCATAGCAGCGTTTACCTTGCAAACTCGTGTTTGAGGAATCGTTCTAAAATACAATGTGCCCAGTTAGTTGTCGTGAGGGTTCTTTAAGACATTTTCACTCACAAAAAAATGCACTTTAAGTTTTAAAAGGGGAGGAGGGGCGCGACACACTTTTTGAAAGTGGATATATTCCTTCCGTCCTCATCGACAATTAATTGGATACATTTGGCTTTACGAAGTTTTGTAAAATTTGAGCTTTAGATGTAAATACTTTTCATCGGTCTTCCGACAGAAATAGTTGAGAACTTTTACCTACCTTCGAGCCGTAGTGATAGCGGATGGAGGGGTTGATGCGGATGAGGAGTCGCGTATAAATAAAGCCCGAGCAGTATTTCTCAATTTGAGTTCTCTTTGGCAAAAGTATAACATCTTCAGAAATTCCAAGCTCTGAGGTATACTGTCAAGGGAGTTCCTGACCTTCACGCTCTTACCTTCCGGCCCCTTTGGAAGTTTTGGAACTTCGGCGTTTTAT
This sequence comes from Microchrysa polita, assembly GCA_949715475.1. Classification (NCBI taxonomy): domain Eukaryota; kingdom Metazoa; phylum Arthropoda; class Insecta; order Diptera; family Stratiomyidae; genus Microchrysa; species Microchrysa polita. Next base: position 70,220,103 of record OX454421.1, on the reverse strand, counting down.
TGACGAGGTCATACTGTCAAATGGGGATTTCTTCATCCAGTGAATGCACTCATCTTCATCATCAGAAACCCAACCCCGGGGTTGCAACACTTGCTTCACAACCTCCAGCCACCACGAGCCCAACACATTGACGGGCAGGGACCATCGTCCCCTGGACATACCCATCCTCGAGGTACGCATTCATTCAGACGTGCATATCCCAGTTTCATTGAACCTGTGCTAGCTTTTCACATTCCGGTGGCCCCTTCAGTTTACTTATCAGCAATGCGATTTGGGCCGTGTGGTCATCAATCCACAAACTAGTTAGATGTAGGCGCGTAGGCATTTTCCACCATGGCCATTCTCCCTAACTAGCCGCTTCTAGGCTGGGGTTTTGCGAAGCCGCCAGTTCCGAGATTGCAAAATTACTTATGGTGACACCTCCCCACAAAGGAACTACCGCAATTCAAATGGATGACATAGGAGACTAGTGAATTCGGTTAGATTAGTTCATTTTATTGAGAAGGCCTCAAAAATCTGTTTGTGTAAATTGTAAGAACTATGGGTTTAATAGAGCTAACTTTGCAGCCTTTTCGGCCGTCTCTGCTTGATACGTTTCCTCGCCTATACTTTTCCCAATTACTTATGATTGTTGACACCGAATGTGTTGAAATCAGCTAATGTCTACCTCAGATCATCAACATCAATGTGGAAAGCTCAATTTCGCCATAAGGCCTCCTGAATCTTCAATACCTCAGGTCAGAACCATATGTAATATAAACTAAAATGTTTCTCTGAAGCTATGAGCTCTGGAACATATTAAACAAAAGATTTACTACACCAACGATACGATTTAGAACTACTTGCCATTTCTTCAAACTGAATCATTAAATATATATGTCCTTGCAACATCCCTCCTTATAGTGCCCTAAATTTCACCCTATCCAAAAAAAATCTCAATCTCCACCTGCTGATTACGACACTTCACATCAATTAAAACCCGCGCAACAACGTTAAGGACAACCCGCAAATGAGCATACACCAGCAGTGCTATACCATCACTGCGCGCTCCACGAATTTACACCACAACAAAAGATCCTGATTATTTCCCTTGTGATTTATGCATATGGTGACACACTAAGATTCAAACCAGAACACGGCGGCGCCACGCGAGACAAACACACAAAATTCATATAATTCAAAAGGAAAATTAGTTTCCCTACCAAAACGACCACTCGACTACCCAAATGGGGAGTGCTAGGCTAGGACTGCTTGCCGTCGCGCGTCGCATCGTCCTGAAAACCCTTAAATTTCGTCCGTGTTCAAATAAATAATTTTCAGAAGACAACAACGAGCGCTTTGCTCGTTTACCGTGTCGTTCCGGTGCTCAACTCTTAAAAGTTTTATATACGAGAGAATATCCTTGCTCGTCTATTTTATAGAGAGCAGTAGCAACCGTCCATATGATGATAAAATCGTATACCATCAGGACTAGATAAGATACACCTATAGTAGTAGGACACATATAATTGGGCCATAGGATGCGCTCCGTTAAGTGGATTTCGACATGCCATATATTTCGCGATGTGATAGTATGGCCCGTAAAACAAAAGAGTCCTATTTATAAGGAGGTGACGAGAACAAGACACCAGCGCGCGCGAAACAATGAAACAATAAGCGACAAGGGAGTGGCATTATGAAGAGCGTAGCGATAAAGTGGTAAGCGTTGATTGCCACAACTTGATGTGGTTAAAAATTTTACAGCGCACATAGAAAATAATTCATATATTATCTTCGAAAATAGAAAGGACCGAAACAATGATGATGAGATGGTGACGACAATGATATAACTAATGGAAAGGAGACGGGAAACCCATTATAGTGTGCTTCGGCTGTAACAATGAGCTCAGTAAGTGTAAAATGAACATATTAATTCCCTGGAAAAGATTCTGATATCCTGTGTGCATGTCTCAAGCACTGCCAGCACTGCTAATCAGATAAGAATCAATCTGTAAACGTTTTAGAGCTCTGTATACAGCGTCCTCGAGTGGATGTATCTCGCCACAAAACAATTACAGTTCACCGCAAAATTGCCACACATGTACAGATCCTTTAAACACATTAATTTCTATGACAACCGACTAAAAGTGGGTTGGGTTAGGGGTGTGAAACTCTCGGACCAAACTCTTGAATATCTACTCGTATGTAACGCTCTAAGCATACAGAAACAATACGAAAGGATCAACAACGTTCATAGCCACTTTAGAGACGAGATTTTATCTTCTGTATGTATAACTAGAGAAAGTTATGTGATGTCACTCGGTGTGTGTATCCTGATGGCAAAACGATTCGTGTTGAACATTTCAGGGCTCATTTTGTGGGTGTATATCCTGTCATAGTCATCGTTATTATCCTGTCCTCGCGTCGTCCATTGTCGTGCTTGCCGGAGTGCATGAAGAACGGTTATATAGCAACAGCACTCCCCCAAAGACAATAGCTCCATGCAAAGATGATGACAAGGGACGATAATGACAACAGTTAACCGAAAGGCTGAAAGGCGACCCACTCCGCATCTCTGCAGTCCCGTTAAAAAGCATATTCTAATACAGTTTCTAATTTAATATGCCACTTTAATGGATGCATTAAAACACACACACGTACGCATTAATGTAAACAGACCATAAAGCCGTTGAATGAAAATGAGGCAGAAATGAAAGGATATGCGGTTACGGGAAGATGTTCGAGTTCTACTCCTGGTCGTCCTTGCCGTCGTCTGTCGGGGCTCCATAGACCATATCGCACATATATGACTTGGAAAGTTGCCATCAATTTTTGGTCCTTGAACGCCTCTTCCATACACTCGACCCTATTTCGGGATAAAACTCGTCTCTCTCTCTCTAGTCGTTGTCGTCTCACCGAGCCACTTTTCTCAAGATGTTTTGTTAACTACATAAAGCTCTTCACTTTTACTGTTTATGGGCAAACACTCTCAACGAAACTTTCCGGTTTTCGTGTTGTAAAGCATATATGGCGAAACGGTGTGAAGTATGCTAAGAGGCGGCTATGGTTCGATCTAGGCGCATTCATCAAAGCCAACATAACTCAAGTTCTATCCATGTACCTAATGTGTATGATACGGGCTCGACTCGTTTGCGGCGTGGGCTCTTCTCCGGCACACCACAATGAACAATCGAGTGGAATTAGATAGATGCAGGGTGTCCGAAAAGTTAACGTCAAGCGGCGAGCATATTGATCTTGCATCGTTTATAGCGATGGTTACGATAAAAATATTAAAAAAATAATAATTCATGCAATCAAGAATTAACCAAGTCTGCTTTAGGTAGCACACGCACGGCAAATTCGTTCTGTCAAAATGAGCCCATCCTCTCAGTGAAACTAACGGAGAATTTTGTTTAGGTTTGTTCTTTATTCTTAAATATTTTAATTCGATTCAATGATACACAAATTAATGGTCCAGCTTTGTACGCATTCAATGCTGACGTGTATGGCAATTCGAGTCTTGTTCGTGAGTTCCAGTTGTGCTTCGATGCCAAAACTTGAATGATGAATGCTCCGGCCTGGTTGTCTGGCTCGCCTTTTATACTATACGAGCCTGCTGAGTGGAAATTTATGTGTCGCATGGTTTTGACTGTTATGCTTGTGCGGTGCGTACAAGTGGGACGTTGTTTACGTGTACGTTGCATGCAGTGGCGATGCTGTTGTGTTATCGGGAGACCGGTAAATACTGATTTGGTGCAAATTTATGGTGTACGTTGAGCGTCTCGTTACAATGTGTAAAAACGCATAACGGAAACTTCTGTCACTTAAGCATATGCGCTATTCTCCGCCACTATTTAAAAACGCAGGTAAAATAAATCAGCAACGTATTTTTACAGTTATGCAGCAATATTGAAAAACGAAAATCGTACACACTTTGCAGGAATATTTTTTTCGCGCACTGAAACTGCAAAATTTTTGTACGAAAAGGCTCCATTAAATTGCAGTGTAGCCCCAGAAAAACCCGTGTTGGTTTTGATTGAAACCGCCAAAAGCCTGGGGTATATTATGAGTGTGCATGGATTTTTTTTAAACACCGTTATTTTGAAATCAGTCCTTTCAAAAATAAATCCTCTTAACAACAATAAACCATCAAAAAATGGGTATTACCCTGTCACAAAGCCCTGGTCCAGTATTTTTACATTTTTATAAGCGCTAAGTTATCACGTGTGCACGATCCGCTCGTATTAAAACTGCCTTGTAAAAATGGCTACTTCTACAATAAAAAAAATGGCGGGAAAAAGCTTTTTAGAAGAATCTATTTCTACACCATAGACGTGAATCCATGAGGAACGATCTGTACAAATGTGACTAATTGACAGCACTTTTTAACCCTCGGATGGTTCAGGTAAATTTTACATACGTAAATGGTTCAGTGGGGTCTGACAGACCCCAAGGCAAAAATCGCTCTAAAACGTAAATTTTTGCTTTTTTGCGACATTAGTTTGGACTAGAAGTAACTGTGAAGCCTTTTGATTAAGTGGTATATAAAAAAAGTGGAATTCGGACAATAGTATGTGGAAGAAAAAATTAGGTGGTGTCAAATTTGAGGGTAATTTGAAACTATCACAAATAAATCAATATAAAACATAAAATTTTACCAAAAGTTTATTTTTAATAGTCAAAACGTATTTACTACTAATTAACAAAGATAAGTACATCAACATTTTGTAGCTAAGGTTAATAGTTTTCCTTAAATCGGGATCCAAAGTTAGTCAATATTTGGAGCATTCTTCTTCACAGCTTTTTCCTCGATGGTCTTCGCAAATTGGCTTTTTGCACTCGTTGCAATTGTATTTTGTCGTCCGATAATTTGCTCGTGGGCATAGAAAACATATTTCCCTCTTTTGGGGACCATCTGACCCCATTGGGGACCTGGGCATCAGCCCCAGGGGGGGGGGGGCAAGCTGAACAATGCCCAAAATGTCTTCAATATTTTGCACTGTGCTTGGGGGAATATTGCCGGAGGATTTTCTCCTTCTTAGAAGAGGTTCGACAAGTGTACAGCCAAGTTCGCTGAGGAAGCTTTATGTATTATGTAAAATACCCACCTAATTCTTACGCTCAAAAAGTCATTTATTTATGTCTTGACTTAAAAAACCATAACGTAATGACACAATATTGAAAAGAGATCCTCATAAATGAAAACCAGGTAAAAAAACGGCTAGTTTCGAATTAATTGAGTAAAAAATTAAAAAACCCCTAATTCAAAACACCCTAAATTTTCCATTTCATTCAAAATTAACATATCTAATTTCCCAAATGTACTCTAATTACAAAGTTTCAACACTTCCCGACCATTATTATCACATTTTATCGTTTGCCAAATAACATACTTTGAAAATTTCCCACCAAACGAAAAATGTACTTTTGTAAAAAAGACATACGTAAATGGTTCGTGGGGTCTGACAGACCCCACAGCACTTTCAAAGTGCTATAACTTATTAACAAAATCACGAATTCAAACAAATTTATGCTTAAATGAACGTATGTGACACATACTTAAATTACATATGCATCAAAATACCATTCAACAAGTTTTTCTATGAAAATTTTAAGATTTAAATTTCTCTGTGGTCTGTCAGACCCCACTGAACCATCCGAGGGTTAACATTAATGTGTCCAGAGAGACGCCGCAAACTTACAGAAACCCTACGACAACACGCTGGAAGAAGTTGAGGGAGAATTGTATAGGACTAAACTCTCAAGTAGCAAGTAGCTTTCAAGGGTTCGTGTCCAGTGAAAAGGATTAAGACGACTGTCCCTCCATGGTGAAAAATTAGCCTTTCTAAGTAACGGAATCTAAGGGAATCTTCCCTGGGTGCAATAGCACTTGCTTGCAGAGCCCACGATAGAGCATAGTAGAGGCGACCAGCAGAGTGAATTCGTATACTCCATTATTAGTGAGGTGAAGATTATGCTTCAGAAAGCCAAGATCTTGTAGCTTTATAGCTGCTGGCACTTTTCAAAAGCCTTCTGATAATCAACCGAATCCTCCAGTAGTGGCAACGAGTCGAGTCGTTTTCATAGTGAGGGTATGAAAGCGCGAAGGATTTCGGACCGATTAGTTGATCCTCCTGGGTACTCAACACTTTAGAGCTCTTACATCCGACAAAGGCTCGAGAGCTCAGTACTCTCCAAGTCACTGCTCGCATACGCCAAGTGAAAGTCCACAGAAATGGCTCTGGATTAGGTGGTCCGTATCATCGATCACAGCCGCTTTCCTTGACATAGGCGAGTCATTCAACAATGTTCGCATTGAATCTATTCATGAGGCTCTCGCAGACTTAGGAGTTAAGCCAGGGCCTGGGACTTGGATAGTGACACTACTAACGATCAGAGTAATCCACGGAAACTTAGGAAACAGTCATCTGACTAAATTCGTGTGTAGAGTACATCAACTTCAATTATAACCCAGCTCGAAGTATTTGGACCTTATTTTGCACCGAAACTGGACTGGAAGTTGAACATTGAAGAGTGCGTTAAAATACCATGAATTGCTTCATACGCCTGCAAGAATGTATTAAGCAGGAAATAGGGTCTCACGCCAAACATGGTATTTTGGGTTTGCACAGCTGTGGTAAGACCCATCCAAACAAACAGGTCACTAGTCTGATGGCCAGCGCTCGGTAAACTGCTACAATGTAACAAAACTTGGTAAGTGCAGAGATTAGTTTGCCTTAGCATCACAGGTGGCATGCGAACATGTCGGAATGTAATTCTGCATCTTGCACTCATCGATTTTTTATCAACCTACTGGAAGCATGCAATGCAGTGCAATGAGACTCGAAGAGCTAAGCTGCTGAAGTGCTAGACTATCCGGACATATTCTAAGCGAGCTCCTACATGACGTACGCAGCGCTGTAACGGTCTTTAGGCCATGCCGCCAGGCTGGGCATCCCTTAACAATCCGCTTTGCCGCAGATACTCTGATTCGCTTTCAGTGTGAATGTCCGCGGGTCCCGCCATCAGAACCCGATATCGAGCGCACTGGCTAGGGTTTCTCAGGGAAGCATGGAGGAAGCAGCGGAGTTGAAAATAAGGCAGCTGCTCGACTTACTAAATAACACTGGCTGGTTCAAGACACTTCTCCATTCGTAAATTCATCATCTAACCTTCTAGATAAAATAAGTCTACCTTTACTGAGTTTGTGGTTTCGAAGTGGGGTTAATTGATCATTTGACTCGTTCAGCCGAAGCAGCCATTTTCTTTTATAATAGCTTTCTTTCTGTGATAATGTTTCTATGGTAACCTCAAGGTCCCATTAGGCCGACTTCGTCCGTTTCTCCATACATGATTTGGAAAGCTACGTATTTATCTGAGGTTTAGCCAAAATTGGTCAATAAATAAAAATATTTTTCCGAAAAGAATCTACTTTTAGAGGGTGAGTTTCTATGGCAGCCCCATGACTTTTAACACCTATCATACCTTTCTGTGGCCTAAAACTGTCCCACAATATAAAGAGATATAACACATCAAATTTCAACGAAATCTAATCTGTAGTTTAGGAAGAGATCTGGTTCAGAACCAAAAGAGAAAACTTTAGGGGAGGGAAGGGGAGGGAGGGAGGGGGGATAGAAGTGCAATTCAGAAAGAAAAATTGTTACCGTTATAGTGCGAAAAGAAAATTCGATAAAAGTTGCATTTTTCACAGTGTTCAAAAAATTACAACAAAAAAGACTATAAAAAATTATAGCGTTTTAACCGTTATATTAAGTTGAGGAAAACTCTAAATGCACACATTTAAGTCCTTTCTTGATTCTTTTTAACATAACATAACGGTAAAAAAAAACCTCAAATTTTTTATAGATTTTTTTTTTATAACGGTCACCAGGACACCCGAACAGTGGCGGATTTACACATTTGCCGCTAGTAGGCTGTTGACATTTTGCCGCCCCTACCAAGCTCTACGAGAGGGGTGTCAAGCTCAAAACCTGGTATGGGCGGGTCTGGGCCAAAAAAAAATCACTGTCTTTCAGTTTAAGCGGGGCGCAGGATCAAAAATACGGAAACATCTACAAAAATTTACGAGTATTTTACAAATTTGATTACACAAATATTTCTCTTAAAATATGGCTATAAATCTGAGGCACTAACGACCTCGGTATACTTGAAAAATGAAATTTTTCGAAAAGGTACTTCAATCGAATTAAAAAATTTTAAACAAGAAATTAAAGGCCAAAATTTGTTTGATCCGTCAGTAACAACTTTTTTTCGAATTAATTTCCGTCAAATCTTAATCAGCTGATCAGAATATTCATCCGGTTATCCAGGTCGCGCCAAACAACCTTGGGAGTGAAAATTGTTAGGCAGAAAACATAAGTAAACTTCGGACATAAAGGTGGTTTTAAATAAGCAAAAATTAGTTTGTGATGTGGTGTGAAACATTTTTTTCGGGTGTCAGTTAAAATATCGGAGTGAGCCGAAATGTGCTAAATAGGGAAGTCAAGTTTGGGACTTGGGTTTTTACACATTTTCATTGGAAAAAAATCTATTTTTGAATGTTAGCCCAAATCACATGTTTTCGTGCACTCTGAACATATTATAAGCCACCTATTTTACAAGCTTTTGTAAATTTTTAGGCTTGAGTTCAACATTCCATTTCTTTCGTTTTGACGAATTTTTTTATTGGGTCGAGTACAGGACAGAACAGCTCAACTTCCATACAAATTTTACAAACATATTGACAAGAACAACTCCAACTGCAATGACAAAACTTCAAATCCGGATTTGAAACTACAATTTCAAATACTTTTCTATCAACGTCACTTCTAAAATACAGTTCTAAATTTCATGTTCATTGTTTGATCCAGTCACAAGATAATGCAGGGAACAAATGCTTAAGGCGAGGTCCTATTGTGAAATGCCCTTACCAAATATTAGATTCGCTATTTTTCCAGTTTGGATAAAGTTATTCGAATGAAAATTTGCAGCCATATTCCTCATGTTATTTCCTAAGAACCCTGATCAAAATTTTCAAATTTACAGACCTAAGAAGGGCTACACGCACAAATTGAAATTTCAAAAATTTACTGGTATTTACGTTTTCTTACCAAATGTAAACACACTTAGGGCCATTTTTTCGTACATCTTATAGGCTGGTTAGTCTTATTGCCTAGAGAAGACACACACAATATTTAGAAAGCTTTTCCATTTTATTGAATGAAATTTTTGTTTATTTTGCATAGTTCTGCCATATTTTGATGGTTACACCATCATCTTAGATTAAAAAAATCATTGCACGGTTTCATGCAACAGCGTAAATAAGCAAAAGATAACATAACTATGCAAAATAAACAAAAATGTCATTCAGTACAATGGAAAAGCTTTCTAAATATTGTGTGTGTCTTCTCTAGGCAATAAGACTAACCAGCCTATAAAATGTACGAAAAAATGGCCCTAGGTATTTAACGTGTATCAGCTCATAATAACTTCAAACGCCCATAACTTCGTTACCGTTACTTTAAACTGGAGAAAAGTAACAAATATAAATCAAATCCATACGTGCATCTACGATAAGAAATAAAAAAGTCACCTCTTCTGAACACCCTGTTATCTCTGTCCTACCAACTTCTAAGGTATTCGTGCCGAAGACTGCTACCATTCTACAGATTCCTACCAAATTCTAAGTGAACTGGCGGTCGGACCAAATCCATTTCATAAGGGTTTTTCGAAAAAAAAAATCTAAAAAACCTTACAAAAGAGCTTTGTTGAGAATTTTAGCCTGAAAGCAGATTATAAGAGGTCTTTCCGCTTTTCGTCTTTAATAATAAATCGTTTCGTTGTTTGAAGCTCTGAGATAACGGTGACAAATAGTTCTTCACTTATATGTCTCCCTGAGGTACAAACACACTTCACGAAAAGCATAAGTGGTATATGGCATAGCGTTGAAGTTTGTTATTTGCTTCAAATTTGCCGCCCCCGTAAAATCTGCCGCCCTAGGCTCCAGCCTACTCAGCCTACTGGTAAATCCGCCACTGCACCCGAAAGCGCTATACAGTGACGGTTACGAAGGAAAAATTCACTTGCGTGTTAACAGTTATACATACAGTTATAGTTTCAATATTTAACAGTTTCGCAAAAAAATCGAACAGTTACAGAACAAAGTAAGAAATCCATACACAAAATCAAGTTTGAGGAAAACCAGACTCTGTGTTGATATTTTATAATTTTTCCGATTTTATTCAGAAAAATTATAAAATGTCAAGACAGAGTCTGGTTTTACTCAAATTTTATTTTGTGTGTGGATTGCATGTAACTGTAAAAATTTACAAATTCATTTATTTTCCTAAGTGGCACCATATTATGTAAGTACTGTGCTATCATCCGCTCCCGGCTTAACATCGCTAACTTCGTGTACACCCTGTACATATATCGGGCGAATATCCACAAGAACTTGAGTACCTTACATTTGGAGAGAAGGCGCACGCTGGTTGCCTTGTTCACCTGTTGAACTCAAATATACGACCGAACGTGAGTGCACACACGATACGTCCTTCTTCATTTCCGAAGATATTTCATTTCGTTCTATTGCTTATGCCTTGCTTGGCTGACATATTCTCCGCACTTTATCGATATTCGTGCTTGGCATGGAAAATTTTTCTTAAGCATAGCGCGCCATCACGAGAGCATTGCATTGCCTTCTTCTGCCGAAAGTAACTTCAATCTTGGCAAAAAACCAGAATAGACAAGGACACCTCCGAAAAAGAAAAGACAAACATCCAGAGACAGGCAAATCACGTACGATGGTTGTTGGGCGCCAGGAGTAGCTTCTTTTTCGACTTTACCAAACTTCCGAACACACTTGCCTAAAAATCTTCTCAGTCTTGTATGTACGATTCAGCAGTATCTTTTTATAGTCGTCACACGATGATTTGGCAGCCACCGCGCCGACCGCAAGGACGAGGAGGAGATGACTAAGACGACTGACGAAGATGATAAGGATGATGATGATGATGATGACGGTAATAGCATCGTGCAAGCACAACCGACTATCATCTATCAAATTTCATTTTGTGTAGAACAATACACACAAATAATAATAATTTTTTCGTAGGTAGATAGATATATTTGATTTGCCAGGATGTGGAAAAAAACAGCCCCCAACCGAGGACGACACGACGTATGTGTCTTTTGGGGAAAGAAAGACAGACGCGGATCATATATCGCGTGAGGAGAGAGGGACATGGGCATGGGGGAGTAATGTTCAAAATTCGGTAAATATGCCTCAAATTGCGGTCGTGCTTTTTGGATTCCTTTTTTTTTTGTTTCTTTCGATGAGGGTGAGTTTTGTAATATATTCGGAGAATTGGAGCGTTTTGTTTTTTTTTGGCTTATTTGGGCGTTAAGTGGTTTATTGTAACTTCCGTCACCTTTCATCTTTATATGGTTGTTTGAGTGACGTGAGTAAATGAGAGACATTCGTAAGGTAGGGAGGGAAGGTGGCTGGAATGGAGGGGTGAGAAAAATTGTTACTATGACGAATTGCATGTATGTAACTTGAAACCGCAAGTTTGTGGGCAATCAAAATTGAAATAAAGGCTACGACCGCACCGAGGGAGAATAATATGTGATCGCAGGTGGAATTCACGGTTTGGAGAGAAAAATAAAACGAAACAATAAAATATTCGTAGGTAGAGTAGCCTTTGGCAAGTGCACAGTCCTGTTCAGTGTTTCACAGTTATATTTTTAAAATCCTGGTAGATTTCCATTGAAAATTATGGTAGGTTTTAAATATGCGATCGTTTTTTTGTTACCCCAGACATGGAAGGTGAGTTGAAAGGCTAGAGCTCCGATTTTTGTTGTTGTTATTTGTCTACATATGTATATATGTGGATCAAAATACGAACTGGCCAGTTGGTATCAAACCTTCGAACAACGTGGACGTGGCTTAATTGTTTGCTTAATTTGCTTTATTGCAAGTCTTTTTTTACAAATTAAAGTGAATTATGCCTATGACAGATATCCAAATCATTATGACGATAATCCGTCATAATGATGAAAGTTCGAAATTGAGGTGACACATATGTTTTCGTCATTAGGATTCGTCGTTTACTTTTGACGTTTGTGTAAATAATGAAAATGTCCCTAACAACAGTGATATTTTGATGAATATTCTGTTCAATAATTTAAAGACACACTTTTCTTGTAGAATTTGAATAGAAAAGTGTAAAGATTGATAACAAATTTAAAATTTTTGCAAACATTCTTGTTCTTCAATTTTGTAACAGATGGCGTACCCTGTCATTATTGAGCAAATGATGTAATTTGGAATTCGTCATAATGATGGTAAATTTTCGCCATAATGACGTATTTGCGTCATTCGAAGTTAAGTGTGTCAAGCTTGTTATATTCATCAATTCATTTCCTACACTTCCAGGGGGCTCAACCCGGATTTGAACAGAGCTAAGCTTCAGTTTGTTTTTGGACTCGATTCCCGGTAAATTAATAAACGTGCGAAACAGAAGAACAGTTAGTAATAACGGTTGTGTGAACATTTTGCTTGGCAACAGAAAAAAATGGCGGTGAAATAAGAGTGAACGGCACCGTAGAGCACTGCAACGAAGTGATGCAATCGTGGACGTGGTGAATACTATGAAAGGCGCCGAGGATCGTGCATCAAATTTCAACATCCATGATGTTGAGAGCGTGATTTGCAAGTTTCACGATGACAGCATGAATGTTGTAGTATACCTGAACGAATTTGAAGCGTAAACAAGCGCGTTCCGATGGATGGAAATTCAAATATTCAAAAATCGCTAGCGGTCGCTGCTAGAATGTACATAGATTGCGAGGCAAAACCGATGATTATTTGTACCGAATACTTGAAATTGGCAGTCATGCATAGGTGGATGATGTTTCGGTACATGATTGATGGCATTAAAGACTCGAAAGTGAACAAAACTGTTTTATAAGGCGCGAAAACGACAGCGGAATTTACAGAGAAACTCATAAGATGACTTATGCCGACATCCTGAAGAGAGCGAAGTCCGAAACGGAGAACTCTTGTTCCAAATGAAACCCCGCGGTGGAGATTCGGTATTCTTAGGACTGAATCCATCGAATGTAAGAGCTTTGCGGCATGAAACGAGAATAGAGGTTCTTGATCTCGACGAGGTCACGACAAGGGATGATATCCGGGCGGCATTCGTTGAGAAACTGGAAGTGGAGCTTTCCCTTGACGCCATAAGGTCGTTGAGGAAGGCGTACGGTGGCAACCAAAGATTAACCAAAATCTTGCCTACAGACTTGGCCGACAAGGTGATGGAAGTAGGCAAAGTTAAGGTGGGGTGGACAATCTGTCGGTTGAAAGGGCAATTGTCTCCGAGGAGATGTTTTAAGTGTTTGGAATTTGGCCACTTTGCGAAAGACTGCAATAGCCAGCACAATATATCAAATATGTGCTTCAGATGCGGAGAGGATGGCCACAAAGCGGCATCCTGCGACAATGAGCCCAATTGCATTTTGTGTAGGTAAGGAAGCAGCTAGGGCTGACTATAAGAACCAAACTGGTGCAAACAAGTGCCCAGTATATCAGGAGGCAATAAAACTAATCCCTAAATGAGATTCCTGCAGTCGAACCTGAACCACTGCCAGGCAGCACAAGATCTGCTATCACAGACGGTTAAAGAGAAGAAAATCGACGTTGCAATTATCTGTGACCAATATAAAAATCGGCGGAGCTCGGTTCGGATAGCAGATAAAGACAACTAAGTATCAATTTGGACCTGCGGACTTTATGCGTTCCAACAAGGTACATCGGAAGGGTTAAACGGATGGTCAGAGCGAAGATCAAAGGCGTACACGTGTATAGCTGCTACGCGCCACCACGATGGAATGATACATATTTTGAAGTTTTTTTTGATGCACTGGTGCGCGACGCGAGTACCCACAATCCCGTGTTGATTGCCGGAGACTTCAACGCATGGGCACGGGAATGGGACAACTGCGAAGCAAACAAGCGTGGACGGACGCTTCTAGATGCTTTCTTTCGGCTTGACATTGTTCCAGTGAACTCGGGGAACGTCAACACCTTTAGAAGAGGTACTACGGGGTCCATCATCGACCTCACATTCGTAAGCAGTTCTTTGGTTAGAGCCATGGAGTGGCAAGTTAGCGAGCATTATACGCACAGCGACTATCAGGGAATTTTATTGTCAATAGCCAATAGATCGCTTGTGAGCATAACGACAGTTCCGATAGTGGGATGGTCTACGAGACGACGGCGTCGTTCATGGAAACTCTGTCTGACATAAGTACATTTAACGGATCAGCGGAACGAAAGGCCTTACATTAACTGCTCAACTATCAGCAGCGACGCCATGCCTCTTTCTTGGCAATCTCTTCTTCAATCTCTAATCGGAGAGAAAACTACTGGTGGACCGAGGACGAGAATGCTTCAAAGCTCGACGCCTTTGCCAACGCTCGACTCAAACGACAGCCTACAATGATTTGCTCGGGGCTTATAAAGCAGCCTAAAACTAGCAATTAAAAGGAGCAAACAAAACTGCTTCAAACAGCTCTGTGAAGACGCGAACACAAATCCATGGGGAACAGCGTATAGGGTAAGCATGACAACATGCGAGACAACGCCTTACATCGAATAGTGGCACCATACCCCCGATTACAGAGCCCGAACGTCTAAAGGCAGCATCCAGACTTGAGGATGATGGTAAAGCACCAGGCCCTGTTGGTGACCCTGATAGGGCCTTGAAGGGAGCAATTCTGACAATGCCCGGAAAGTTCATTGACGTTTTTGGAACCTGCTTAGATGAACAGACTTTCCCGCAATCATGGAAAAGGTAAAGATTGGTGCTTATTCCCAAACCAAATAAGCCTGCTGGTGAACCTGACTCTTATCGCCCAATTCATTTACTCGACACGACGGGAAAAGTGTTCGAAAGAATTATATATAAACGCCTGTTGTCAGAAGTAGTGGAGGAGCCGGGGCGTTTATCAAACCGCCAGTACCGTTTTAGACAAGCGCGGTCTACGGTAGACGCAATAACCACCGTAACTAATATAGAGACAGAATCACTATGTAATGTTGTATACTATAGGATGAATTTGGGAGAAATTAAACACGCGTACGACTTCGTTGATGACCTCTACGGAAGTGGTTTATTCAATTCATTGAACTATAGTTCTAAGTTCACAAGTTCTAAAACTAAGTACTAGGGTTAGTTCTAAATCTATACAATATCTTCCCACACTTATTTTAATTGATATTTAAATGTGCTATTAATTATTAAAATTTTTCAAAATTGAATCTGTCTGGCTGTTTGCGAGTTCTGCTCGATCTTCTTAAAGGACTATTCGAAAAATCTTCACGATTATCATTTGCTATTATTTCGTTTTTCAAACTACAAGGATTTACACTTATTGGATTATCAATGTTATCATCTATTTCTTCTTTTATCAACGGCTGCGGCATATCATTATCTGAGTGCCTTGGAACAATATCTATAGTTGGGTGAAATTTATCCTCCAATTTAGACTTCCTTAATTGATTTTCATGAACATATCTTATAAAATCATTTACCTTAATTAAGTAAGTGCAAAAACTCACTTGTTTTAAAATTATTGATGGTATCCAATTAGTGTATTCCTTGAAGTGGTTTCTATACATCACTTTTTCTCCGGGCTTATAAAAATATTTTGTTTTATTGTTTTCAGACAGTTTTAAGTTTTTTGTTTTCTGTATTACATTTTCCTTTTCAACTTCATTTGATTTAATAATGCATTCCTTATTTAGAAATTCAGTTGGTCTATTATTAATGTTTTTACAATCACATTTCTTATTATTGATAATAGATAGCAAAGTTCTTGGCTTATACGAAAAAATCATGTCAGAGGGAGTTTTAGAAGTTACCGAACATGGCGTATTTCTATAAGACATTAAAAATTTACTTAACAATTCAGTGATTTCTATATGTTTCGATTTTGATTCCATAACAAACTTTTTCAATACCTTTTTACATGTTTGTACTCCACGTTCACCTAATCCATTACTCTGTGGATGATATGGAGGTGTTTTGGTTATTTTAATGCCGTTTAACTTTCCAAATTCAAGTAGCTCTTTCGACCAAAATGGGGGACCGTTGTCAGACACTAACTCCCTTACCAGCCCGAAATACGAGAAAAATGTTCGTAACTGATCGATTAACGCTTTAGCTGTGGTTTTGTTCATTAACTTCACATCTATAAACTTAGAATAAGCATCGACCATTATAAGAAAATTTTTGCCTTCGAAATGAAAAAAGTCCATATGCATACGCTCAAATGGCTTACAGCAGCTTGGCCACTTTGCGTGTATGATTTCCTTTTTACTATTTGACACTTGTTGGCAATAAATGCATGAACTGACATATAATTCAATATCCCTATCCATTTTTGCCCACCATACAAAAGAGCGTGCGATATTTTTCATCGCTACAATCCCTGCATGTGCTTCATGTACTAATGCTAATACTTCACTTTGCTCCGATTTGGGTACTACGATTCGATCATAATAATACAAGCAACCATCATCGGTCGAAAAATTATTCCGTAACTTAAAAAAATACTTCAAATCCTCTGATATTTCTCTTGGCCAACCCAAAAGAGTAAACTTGTAAATTTTTGAATAAACAGGGTCTAACTGTTGAGCACGTTTGATGTCCTCACTACTAAGTGGACAACTCCTATCTGCTCTTAATCGATTGATAGATTCTTCTTCCACTTGAGTTTCAATCGACAATGGTAACCTTGAGAGACCATCAGCGTGGCTCATTTCTTTTGCGGGACGATATTGGAAAGTATACGAATACATAGACAGTATTACTGCCCATCGTTGCAGTCTAGATGCTGAGACAGTAGACGTACCTTTACTCGGACTAAAAATTTCTCGAAGCGCCTGCGAATCTGAACAAATTGTAAATTTCTGTCCATATATATATTTATGGAATTTTTTAATTGCAAAAATGATTGCTAAAGCTTCACGGTGAAGCTGCGAATAATTTCTTTCTGCTGCCGACAGTGTACTCGATGCAAAAATAACTGGTTTTTCCACAGAACCTACTACGTGTGACAAAACCGCACCTACTCCGTAAGGACTTGCATCTGCCGAAATTACTATAGGCTTCTTCGGATCGTACAGTTCCAGTAAATTATTAGACAAAAGAAGGGTTTTGCTTCGTTCGAATGCATTCTGACATTCTGACGACCATTCGAATTTTACATCCTTTCTCAAAAGGCGATATAGCTGCTGCAATTCGGTAGACAAGTTTGGAATAAAATTCCCATAATAATTTATTAACCCCAAATAAGCTTGAAGCTGTGATAAGTTTTCAGGGGGGTTAGCTTTTGATATTGCTAGCACTTTGTCCTCACTTGGACGAATACCATCTCCCGAAATTACATGCCCTAAAAACGAGACTGACTTCTCAAAAAATTTGCATTTTTGTAAATTGATACAAATGTTATGAGAATCTAAACGCTTCAACACTTCTAATAATCTTTCTTTGCATTCTATGAACGAACTTGCTCCAATGATTATGTCGTCTAGATACGACTGAACCCCTGTTATGCCTAGCAGCACCTGATCGATGACGGATTGAAAAATTGATGGTGCACTAGAAACACCAAATGGTAAACGTTTATATCTAAACAAACCGCGATGAGTATTTACAGTTAAGTATTGCTTTGATTTTTCAGAAACTCTTAACTGCAAATATGCGCCTGATAAATCAATGACACAATAATACGATGAATTTGACAGATTAGCGAACAAATCGTCGATTCTTGGTAGTGGGTAATGTTCTGTCTGTATATAGCGATTGATTGTTACCTTGCAATCAATACAAATTCTTACTGAATTTGTTTTTGGTACTACCACTATTGGCGATGCCCACTCACTATATTTGACTGGCTCTAGTATTCCCGCAGCAACTAGTTTTTCCAACTCCTCTTCCACAATTGGTTTTAATTTATAGGGAACTACATATGCCTTATGAAAAATCGGTTTGGCCTCTGACTTCATGACTATTTCGGCTTCGTAATTTTTTATACAACTGACACCGCTTTTTAACACATTCGGGAATTGTTTTGTTATGAAATCAATTATATCACCATTTTTATGAAACCACTGAATGTTGTTGTTACCTTCATATTGGAAACTGATTTTCCAGTTTGGAAATAATATGTTCAACCACGACCTGCCAATTAGAGCTTTCGGAGACTTTTCGCTATTTTTGCCATCTAAAACTATTAACTCCAAGACTTTCTCTTCTTTTGCTTCTGGTAATCTCACTCTGACATCCACTTTTCCTTTGGTTAGAATCGACTCGCCAGTAACTGAAAAATATTGGGTATTACAAATTGACTTAATATTTAATTTTGAAAACATAGACCTATATATATCATATGATATGATCGACGTTCTGGCTCCCGTATCGACTTCCATTCGTAGTGACTGATCTTCCACCAAAATGATAACTTCTAGGGGGCTATTTTCGTTCTTTGCGTGTACTTTAGTAATTTCACCGAAATGATACATACTTTGTTGGAGATCGGCAATTAGTTCTCCAGATGAGACACTTGCAATCTTGTCTTTTTTGACGTGACTTGACTGTTGTTGCTTGTTGCTTTTCTTCGGACTTAAGCACACTCTGGACGTGTGACCTTTTCGCCCACAGTTGAAACACTCCCAATTCTTCGCTGGACATTTTTCAATACTGTGTGCTTGAATGCAACGATGACATCTCTTTCTTCTAGAGTTGATAGACTGCTTTTGGTTATCTCGACTATTGTATTTCTCCTGACTTCTATGGACTGCGTTGACTGTGTGCTGTGGAGTTGCTTGTAGTGCGCTGTTTTCCGATTCGGCCATTTCAAAATTTAGAGCAATTCGACAAGCGTTTTCAAATTTTAGATCTCTAATATTCAAAAGCTTAGCTCTTAATTTGCTATCATGTATTCCGCATACAAATTTATCGCGAAGCGCATCATTCAAAAATGTTTGGAAATCGCATGACTGGGCTAGGGCTTTTATGGAAATCATATAGTCCGATATTGTTTCGGATTGTTGCTGCTGATACTTATAAAATTTGTATCTCTCAGCAATGATGCTCACTTGTGGCTTGAAATGTTCACTCAGTGTGGAAATTAATTCATCGTAGGTTTTCGAGGCGGGGATATCCGGCATAATTAACGATTTTAACACCTTGTACGTTTCACCACCAATGACTGTAATTAAGAACGCCACTTTTTTCACATCCTCGATACTATTCAGTAAGAAGTATTGCTCCAATCTTTCTTGATAATCGACGAATGACTCTCCAATAATATATGGCTCCATCGAACCCACTAGCACCGTATTGTTCACCATTATACCTCGTCGCCAAAAATCTGTTGTATACTATAGGATGAATTTGGGAGAAATTAAACACGCGTACGACTTCGTTGATGACCTCTACGGAAGTGGTTTATTCAATTCATTGAACTATAGTTCTAAGTTCACAAGTTCTAAAACTAAGTACTAGGGTTAGTTCTAAATCTATACAATATGTACACGATAATTAGGAGCTACCTTGCATATCGCGTCTTGATTTATGACACTAGGGACAAAAGGAATTCGTGGTTACTGCAGTAGTACCGCAGGGATCTGTTCTTGGCCCACTTTTGTGGACTATTATGTACAACGTTATCTTGGAGCTCGCTATGCCGAAAGGAGTGAATGTGGTAGGTTTTGCTAAGGCCATAGCTGTCGTAGCAACGCCATCTAGATACATCAAGGATGTAACTCAGCTGTACCGTTTGCCTACTAAATTGTGGACGGATACGAACAAACAACAACAACAAGCATATGACGTAATTAAAAGGAACAACAAAACAGTGCCAATTTAGTAGGCGATTTGACGTTTAAGATTCTACATTGCGGCCTTAATTTCTAGACGGTGTTGGTCGTAGCCGTCGCAAGAGACCCGAAGTTGGTCGAAATGTATACAAGTGAGGCGACAACAATCATCAAACTGTGGCTGGAAACCGTTGGATGAGAGCTCGTCGATCAGAAAACTGAAACGAACTTGATAAGCCAGCGCAGAAAAAAGTGTAGCCTCAAAATCAGAGTGAGAGAGTTTGTCATAACCTCTAAGCGTGCCGTATGGTACTGCGGGGTTATGATTGACTCGAAACTAAGCTTTGGAGAGCATTTAAAGTATGTGGGCGATAAGGCGGCGACTGCCACGTCGGCTTTAGCAAGAATTATGCCAAATATAGGCGGCTCTTATTGTCGACGGTGGTAATATCAATAATCATATATGCCTCGCCAGTTTTGGGCAAGTGCATTGCGGGTTGTCAGGGACGATAAATCAATAAACGCGATATATCGTAGGTGTGCTTTGAGAGTGTTTTGTGCGTACCGCACGACATCACATGAAGCGGCCTACGTGGTATCTGGAATGATGCCCTTGCCGATACTAGTGGAAGAGTTCAGCAGGCTGTACAGCAGTCACCAAGGCATAACACCTCAGGTGCACTCAGCACGAAGAAACATTGAAAAGCTTGAATCAATGAGAAGGTGGCAGATTCGATGGAATGAGGCCTCTACTGGCCGATGGACACATACCCTTATCCCAGACATAGCCATGCCAGCAAATAACTAGGATTCAGTAAGCAGGGCAATTTGTAGACGCAAGACTGCTACCCGTAGTGATGGCTGATTAGCCTAAATTGACCCTGTGAAGTAATACTGAAAGGTGGTCCCGCAGGGTCAAGCGATGACGAAAGAGGTGTTTAGGTTTAGTATCTATGTAAGATTCCCCATCTCTCCCCCTCCAAAAAAAAAAGTTGCGGCTTTGGAAAGAATACTAGCAGAATGTCGGTCTCCTATCGAAAAATATCAAGCAGCCTCTCATTTGAGAAACGAATTGCTGCATAACTCATAGAATGAACGTTGGATGAAGATGGGATGGTCAACGAAACAAGGGAACGCCTTTCATAGGAACCATCTCTCGTGTTGGTTCAGTTGATAGATCATCGGAGCAGCGCAGCTGTCCATACAAGTTGTAAATTGTCAATAGCATTCAAGGCCTCCATGCCCAGAGATAGTTCGTCCTTCATCTTTCTATACTCGTGCTAATTTTTGCAACATGTATAACCGCGCTGCACAGGAGTCTGTTCTTGGTTTATTTTAGTGGAACATCCTGTAAAATGCTATATCCTCTGGAGTTCGCTAAGCCCAAAGGAGTGACGACAGTGTTTTGACTTGTTAAAATTCAATACTCGAATTACTTACGTTCACTGTCTACGAGTTACATGTGTACACATCGTTCCTCCCCGTTCAAGTCTGTGAGTCACATGTGACTCATGCAACAAAGGAAGAACAAAAGATTCTCGGAAGGAAAGCGTGGTAATGTAATGTCGACGCAGAAAGGTCAGACAATGAACGTGTTAATGGATAATGCACTTTCAAAGTGATGAACACGGATCCGGTTCGAGATTGGTTTAGAATGGGAGAGTTTGGAACGAAATCACCCGGTTAAAATCCACCTGATCAGAATCTTCAGGTGGATTTTAACCGGGTGAAATTTTTCTCTACCGCCAGTTGCCTCAAATTGGCTGATACTATAAATCGATGTGTCGAAAATCTACTAATTTAGCAATCACATTTTCTTTCCTATAAAAATAAAACGGAAATGGCCTTTCAAGACAGTAGATCGATGGATCTAATGGATATTTGACCGGGTGGATTTGGGGTTTTGATCAATCGGATATCTTATGAGAATCTATTAAACACATGAAACTGTTCAAGTGATTGACTTGAAATTTCCTGGCCTATGCAGAATTTTTTTTTTCTTTCACAACTTCGTTTTTTCCTACTAACGAATTTTCCTTTTCATTTAGGTCATGTATAGTTGCTTGCTTCACTTTTCAATCTCCATTCAAATGCCTATTGAGACATATAGGCAAACCATATACTTTTCAGACATTTTACTTGACATTAAAACAAAAAGGACACACATTAACATTCAACAACAACAACAACAGTTCCGTATGTATTTCGCAAGGATTATTGCGTGCACAATATTCTTTGTGCGGTGAGACACTGTGTGCGATTCCGGCATTAAAATCATATTTATCGTTCGTATGTATGTGTTCAGCAATATGCATAAAACTAAAACGAAATGAGAAAGGATAATTGCACATGTTGTTAGCGCTTTGTCATATTGTTGTCGCGGTTGTGTTGTATTTTCCATTAAAATGTTTTGCATTGACTCCTGTAAAAATGCGGACGCGCCAAAGCAATATATTCAAACAAAACCATATATCGACAACATAGCATATTCTGAACGTCGTATAAATGCGGATATATGAGGACATTTTTTTTGTTACGTAACTCGTCCTTTTTGTCGCTTTTTGCCATAGCAAAGTGCAACATTACAAGAATCCGCGAGCATCAGACTTTTCAATAGGGTGGGGCGTGCGGGGTGTGTTTCCGCTTTCGTTTTTGTTGCGAGAGATGAATGGTAAGTATTGTTTAGACGTTATTACGATTATTTGTTGTATTTTTGAGAATACAAGAAAAGCAGGAATTGTGTTGTATTTCGTTTTTTTTTCAGAAGGGACAAAGTAAATGTCACATAAAGTATAAAGGGAGTGAGTTAAGGATAAAACGTTCCATTAAATATTGCGGTGCGATGGTATTTCACTTAAAGGAAAAACACTAAAAAAAAAGCAGAAAAAATACAACGAAAAATCGAGCCACCACAAGCGTTTTAATGTGACATAAAAAGGACATTGCATGTATGGCAAGTTATGGCGACGACAAACAAGACATTGAGTGAACTTACCGATATGGCCGAGACTGAGGAATTCCAGAAATAAGCGCAATATCCTTGTCCTTGTATGTGAAATCTTTGGATACACAATATTGGGGTCACATTTCAAATTTGCACCCCTTCTATGCGAAGAGTGTACTACGCCTTGGAAATTCTATATGAAAGAGTACAAGTTTACGACTATCCTGCGACGATATCATTATTTCAATTAAATTTTTTGTTCAAAGAAAATTGCAAAATGTATCTTCTTCTTCTTTGCCTCATTGTACTGTTCCATGGCGTTGTGTCGCTCGGCCAGCGGTGTAGGCTGGCTGGTGTAGTGATTAGTGCACCGAAGGTGCGGTGCACAGGGTCATGGGTTCGAGACTCACCGTGAACGAATTTAGTTTATGGTGTTAGTCGAACTCACGATATGTATGATCTCACTCAGATGTTAAACGAGCAGAGATGTAGTCAGGAGAGGGATCCAGGGCTGGGATTGGGATCCCTCCCCTCTTTTTCATGAAAAAATAAAAATACGCTCTTTTGGAATAAACATGAAGGATGGCCAATGATCACGATACAGTGTTAGAATGAAAAATTGGTAGATTTTCATAAGGAAACTGATTTTGTATCCTAGTAAGTAGCGAAGGAGCTTTTCTCGATTTAAAAGGGCACCTACGCGTGGACAACTATAGCTAATCCTTGCCGATTAATTGACGAATTATACCTTTCCTATGAGCATTGCGTTGGGTGCCGGTAAACGCGGTGTATGACACTACCGTGAGACAAGCACTATATAGTCATGTTATATTCGTGTACCAGAGATTTATATCTCAATGCGACTGTTTAGGTTTTCAAGGTTTTTAGCGATCATTATACCCTTCTCCAGGAACAAATATCAGACGCCCTTCTAGCAATTTGAAGTCAAGTCGAATCGACTTGACTTCAAATTGCTAGAAGGGCGAGGGACGTAGCCAGGATTTTGTTTCGGAAGGGGTCCAACTCTCGATATTAGAAACGCTGCATTAGCTATACATTTTTTTCCGTAACTTCGTTTGCATCTATTGAATTCAAAGCACCTGTTCAGTACCGGTTTTTTAAGTTTTTTTCAGAACCTATTCAGTTTTTTAGGTTTTTCTAGCACCTGTTCAGTACCGGTTATATAATGTTTTTTTCAGCACCTGTTTAGTCCCGGTCTTTTTCAGATTTTTTTAGCACCTCTTGAACACTGAATGAACTGATACTGATAGTAGGTTCTTTTGTACCGCATTTTAGCACAGTTTAAAACTAAAAACATTGTTTTGGGTGCCTGACCCAGAATGATTATTCTGTTTCCTCGAGAAATACTCATCGAATCGGCGCGGTGGAAACACTGAGGTCGTTTTGGAATCAGCGACCCTAAATTACCTTATAAGATGATGATGATCTAGATCAGTTTTTCGACTTTACTACTTTTGTGGTTGATCTAAAATTTGATAATCTACGACTCTATCACTAGAAATATTAAATATGCCCAAATCTACCACAATTCTTAATATCCGAATTTTTTTTGGAATTTCTGCAAATATTAACTAGCATGTACCTACTTATATGTAATCAAAGCTCATTTCTGTGTAGAAAGCACATTTTCTGTGGAGAAAGCTAATTTTCTCTAGCTAATTAGGTACTAGAACCTAAAAAATGAGCTCTCCACAGAAATGAACTTTGATTGTTCAATCAATAGTCGGCATACAATATAGAGTCGGCATACATTATTCAATTGATTGATGAATAGAATTTCATTTCTGTGGAGAAAGCTTATTTTTTCTAGCGAATTAGTGGTACCTAAAAAATGAGCTTTATCCACAGAAATGAGATTTGATTCTTCAATTAATCGCGTAGTCTATGTCGACCATTATCCAATTGATTGAACAAATAAGGCTCATTTCTGTGGAGAAAGCTCATTTTCACCAGCGAATTCGGCAGTGCAACCTAAAAAATTAACTTTCTCTGCAGAAATGAGCTTTGATTGTTCAATCGATTGGATAATGTATGCCGACTCTAAGAGTGAGCATAAGAAAGTTCAAGTATCGACTTTCTGCCCTGAACGTTAATGTTCCTATCCTTTAGTGTTCCAGTTATCCTGTCCTAAAGCCGACTCGTAAGGTTATTAATTTTAATGTAAAAATATCTTCAAAATTATTAGGAGAATTATTCAACAAAGGCAGTTTTGACGTTTTAATAATTTCAAATACGATCAAACATGAAAGCACAGCCGAACATAATAATAATGTGAGTGCATGATTTGAAATTCCATGTTTATTGAAATCATTTCGGGAGGGGTCCGGACCCCCTGGACCCCTCCCCTGGCTACGTCCCTGAAATCGAATACACCTTGGTCATCCTTGGCAGAAATTTCACTGTCAAAAACGTGTCGAAGCGGCGGTAGATAAAGCCACCAGAGCTTTTTGGATATGCAAAAAGTTCGTAGGGAAACCTGGGGTATAAAACCCTTTATCAGGCTCTGACTGTGTTGCCAAAGCTCTCTTCCACCAGGCCATGCAATATTTTAAGGTGAGGTCTTTTGATTTGTACATTTAGAGCCTGATAAAGGGTTTTACCCCAGGTTTTCCCTACGAACTTCTTGCATATACAAAGAGCTATGGTGGCAAATCCGTTCTAGGCGAGGTACGCTGATTATATACGCTGAACTCTGTTTGGGTGCCAACTTAGCCTTTTGCTAACACCGCACCGGTACACCAGCGCAGCATCTGTTCAGTACTGGTATTTTTCCGTTTGTTTAGAACCTGTTCAGTACCGGTCTTTTCAGGTATTTTAGCATCTGTTCAGTATGGTTTTTAGGTTTTCTTAGCACCTATCCAAATTAACTGTTCGTTAGGTTCTTTAGTACCGCAGCTCGTTTTTAAGGTTTTTCTTTTATTTAGGCCACGATTCGTTTTTCATCACTCAGAAAGGTAACCCAATTTTCTCAGGGAAATACCCCGAGTTTCTAGAGGAAATACTCGTTGAATCGTGTCGTGGCAAGAACACTAAAATCATGCAGACACAATTCGATCTGCGTCCACGTACAATTTAATGCAATGCATCACACGAGTTCGCGAGTCATTCTATTATGTTACATCATCACACGAGTTCGCGAGTCATTCTATTATGTTACAACCGCTCGTAAATCGCAAATCAGGTTGTGTGTGAGCCTCAAGGTAATTTTGGGTCGCCGATTACCATAAGCGGAATCAGCGACCCAAATGACTTCAGTGTTTCTACGGTGCCGATTCGATGACAATTTCTCGGGAAAACACAGGCAGGCAAGAAAAAAAATGTGTTTTGACGTTGAGTTCCAAATCAGCGATCTAAAATTACCTTACCTACGCCGATTGGATGAGTATGTCCCTGACTATATCTGGGTGCGTTTCAGAATGAATGAAGTCTTCAAATGTATAAAAGGCAAATCGTGCCTTAAATAGAGAAAAACTATGCTAAAATGCTGTACAACAGAATTTAGTATTAATTCAGTGGTTGATTTGCTTTTGAACAGCTGCTATTAAAACCTGAAAAAATGGATACTGAAAAACCTCAAAAGGACCGGTACTGAAAAGGTGCCAAAAAACCTGAAAAACAGGCTCATGGTCCAAAAAAAATTACTGATAAAAACCTGCAGTTGTCGGTGCATCGACTGCGATACAGCGTGTTGAAAAAACCCACTGTTCTGAGTTCTAGGACACATGAGCGTTCTGTGCAATTTCGACACTCTAGCCCAACGCCTGTAATAAATGTAAGCGGTCGCGCCAGTAAGGAGGTCGACTCTGCGGACCTCTCCTTTAGTTTTTTCGATGGTCTACTCTGCGGACCTCTCCTTTAGTTTTATCTCGATGGTCGACATTGCGGATCTCTCCTTTAGTTTTTTTTCGAACGTACTATGGGATACGACAAGTATCCCATAAAGTAAGTTCAGTGGCGGCTCTTCCGCAAAAATACCATCACGAGGCACGAGCGACCTCAGCGATCACTCACTTGGACTTGGGCAGCCGAGCGGAGTGGGTCGCTCGAACAACGTGGGTAAGTAATTTGCTTCTTTTGGTGCAAGCCGAATCACGGTAAAAGTGTCCCGAATTGCCAATCGTAAATTTAAAGGCAATTATCCCCGAAACGGCAATCGAAAGGTTGGCGGCAATTACCCCGGAGTGACAATTGCAAAATTTGGCGGCAACTATCCCCTCATTGCCGGTTGGAATAGGCGACAATTATCCCCTGAGTGGCAATCGCAAGGTTGAAATTGTGAATTGACGTCAATATTGTTCGTCTTAAACGGCGTTGAAGGTGCCTGTTCCGCCGCAACTTTACTGTTTATCAAAAACGGCGTTGAACGTGCCTGTTCCGCCGCAACTTTACAGTTCGTCCTAAACGGCGTTGAACGTGCCTATTCCGCCGCAAATTTACTTTTCGTCCTAAACGGCGTCGAACGTGCCTGTTCCGCCGTAACCTGACCTACTTCGTTCTACGGCGTTGAACGTGCTTGTTCCGCCGCAACTTTACTTACTTCGTTCTTAACGGCGTTGAACGTGCCTGTTCCGCCGCAACTCTCACTGATACGTCCTAAACGGCGTTGAACGGGTTTGTTCCGTCACTATTCCTGGTCGATCGCAGGAATGGTTCCGCTTCAGATTCCCTATCTTAATTTATATGTACATTTTGTTTAACGCGCAGATTACTCGGGAACCGCGTAGCCGCTGAGTTCCCTTGGCTGAAAAGGCATCTGGAGATAGATGTAACGGCCGCCACGACCAAAAAGAATACCCCGACCCCCTACTACCTGGTGTTGCTACCAGCAGATGCCGCGCTCGCAGGTTGTGGATCCCCTACTCCGTAATACGGAAACCAGGGTTCTGTTACACGCCGCTGGACAAAACTCGGAGGGGCATATTTAGTGAAGGACGACATTGCTTCGGCTCCAATTAGCAAACAAACTCCTTCCTTAGCACTATCGACCTTGATCATAATCTTTTCAAATAGGGTGCACAATAGCCAAAAAGATCCACGAAGATGTCTACTCTTACTCTAGTATGCGCGAAGGATATGTTATCGCCTTATTCACCTCGAGGATAACCTTTTCAACGTTGCTTTTAGGCATTTGCTAACACAGGTGGCTGATTCTCTCTGCCTTAAAATTTCAATCGAAGTTAATTCGACCCACAGTCTCACCGCCTCATGTACTTTGTCGTTCACTTAATTCTAATATTTGCGAATATTGATTTTATTATTTATGAAGGGGGCGGTTTTGGATGCTGTGACCCAAGGTGCCAAACTCGCAGGGCACTGCCTGTCTTGTTACATTGGATAGTTATGATAGAAATGCTATACTGCTGTCCACAAGCAAGAACAACATTTTATTTTTTTAAAATGTCTACCAAAATTCCAAACCTAACGATGGACCCCTTCCGAAACCAAATCCTGGCTACTTCCCTGTAATCGAGTACCTGGTTATGGGGATAAATAACACTGCTGAGCGTACTGTTGATCTCAACACCTCAACAAAAATTAAAAAAACAATTAAGATCTTGGAAATTGGATGACACTAACAACACATCTGCGGCCGTAGTCCGATGTTGGACAGTCGCGCCTGTTATTTATTTAATTTTTATTTCATTTTATTTATTTAAAACTTTTATTTAGTTTTTTTTTTCTATTATTTTTCGATCTTACACATTTCTAGTGCACAAACACAAACTAACATAACAGCCTATAAGTATTAGCCATTCTGGTTATATTCTGTACGCGTACACCCAAGCACCGCACACATTGAGAAACTCGCATTACAGTATCCCCACTCAATGATTCCATCGACTATAAAAGACGCGCGACAACCACAAGCCAACAGCATTCTAGTCTTGACATCAGAGCATTTAACAACACATTCGAACTCAACAACAAATCAGTAAGGTTTGCATTAAATGTGTCTAACTAATGGACCAGATGGAAAACGCAGTGTAACAAAAATTTAAAGGAAATCGAAAATAAGTTTCCTCCAAATCTGTATAAAATTTCAGGAAAAATAAAAATGGAATTTTCTTCGAGATTATAAAATGGTCGACTAACATAATGCGATTCCAATTTATTTCGGCATAAAAACTCGCCTTTTCATTTTTTACGGGTTAAATTATAATTTCTATACGTACGTCAACTAAACCGGCACACACTCAATAGACACAAAACGGCACACAATAGGTACTCAACGTATGCACTAAAATCGTCTATACCAGGAAAAAAAGGACATTGCCGGCAAATAAGACGATAGAAATTCCGGCGAGCAAAGAATACAAAAAGAAAAGAAAAAATAGGTACAAATCTCATGAAATAAAATGTAATATGTATGTCCTTCACATTATTATTAGTATTGACTTTTCGCGAACAAAAGATGAAAGACGTGTTCGTCTATATCTATATAGGTATAATGACGAAGAAGAAGAAAAAAAAATCATTTCGATGGCCCCAAGCTGATGTTTTCTATGTAATTCCTTTATCCAATCTTTTTTTTCGTTTCCTGTTACTAAGAATCATTTCTTTTTAGATTTTTTTATATTTTATTTTCACATTTTGCCCCCGAGTATTTCTATTTTATTATGTGTGCGCACTTGAAAAAAAGGGGGTAGATAAGGAAAAATAAAAGGATCCAATGGGGAGGGGATGAGGTTGTATGAAACGAAATGAAACGATATAAAGTATGGAATAAAGCTAGGCAGAGCTATAGACGGGCCAACGGAACGGGTAAAGTCTTGAACTTCTTTATGGACTAATTGAAATACGTTATTGAGTGTAATTTTCATTTCATTCTCAGGAAACTAATGAATGAGAGAACAATTTTTTTTATCTCTCTATTTGTACGTTTGCCTTGCACTCCATCTCCAGTGTACGGGATGAATGAGAAATTACACGACGTAGAATGATGATTAAATGTAAACAAAAGAGAAACGAGTTACTATAGAGTAAGCTCAATATTGAATGGGGTTGAAAAGTTCATTAGACGTTTTGAATTTACTTGAGTGGATATAGATAAACAAAATGGATGACCATTGTTAAAACGTTTTCGTTGTCAATTGCAATTTCACTAGTGCAAAGCCTTCAAACTGATAAGCATTTGCGTCTAGAAAATAAGCACAAATTTGCTATAAATATTTCTTAGAGATTGTGCACAATGCGTGCGAAGCGATCGACGCTGGTGATCATTATGTACTAATTACACGCTTTTGCGACCATCGCTTGCAGCCTACACCGTCAAATAAACGGCTGAACTCCTCAAACTGAAAGAAAGCTCATCAAGCGATGTACGCTACAGTGTGCCTATGCGTTCGTTTCAGGACACCATATTAACGTAAACGAAGCTGAGGGGCTTTAGGAGAAATAATAATCGCTTAGCGATCATCGCTGGAATAAGGATCGCTTTAGGTTTGTGTTGCTAAAGACGACTCATGTGATGATCACGCAGCGATCGTAGGTAGGCAACCGGCTTTGAGCACTATATGCATATATTTGCACACAGACATCAGGGTACTAGGAATCAGGCGACATTCAAACAATATTCAAAGAGGGCTCAGAGGTGGTTGATCAAATACGATTGCAGAGCGATCCTCGCATTAATCGTGTCTACCAACACCAACCTTTAGAGAGTGTACACAATGCGTGGCAAGCGATCAACGCTAAATTTCTCGACCACATCGACCGATGTGCTTTTTACATTATGTACCACATGAGCGAGAGCGCGTCACAGTGCGTATATGCGGTCATTTCACGACACCATGCAAACGTAAGCGATGCGCAGGAGATTTTGAAAGAATAATAGTCGCTTAGCGATCATCGCTTGAGTAAAGATCGCAACGCGATCGTCGCCAACGAAAAAATACATGCTGGGGAAAGGTGTGAATCAGAAGATTCCCGATGTGTGTGTATAAATAAAGACATAAGCAGTTAAATAGTTTCCTTGTTCATCAGAATATCGTTCAATACGACGCTATCAGTGAAATAATTACTATGCGAAATATCAATTTCAACCTCTAATCTAATCCTAAAATTCAAATATTAAAAATCTTCCATTTGAAACGCTAACTTTCACAAGACGTCCACATAAATTCTGTCATCTTCCACCGCAGTCAATTCAAAAATTATTCTCAAGACAACTTGAAACTTCTCTTTTGAAAAAACCTCCTTTTATTTGGGTATGCGACAGCTCGACTATATTCACTATATGGCATTACCACTCGGTTCACATTTTTCCGTATGGATGACATGAGCTATCAGCCAAGTGTACTCGTAAACCTATATAAGGTTTCCTTAGAAGATGGTCAGTTGTCAAAAGTCAAGTGTCTGTGAAAATATGCGACACGTGAGATGTCCCCATGGCCTAGGCAAACGGAAGTCAAATTTCTATGTGCGGAATGTGTATGTCACTCGAATGTCATATATTCATGACAAACAATATAAAAAAGATATTTTTATTTGAACCGCAAGTTTGCGGGAAAGTTTTGAGCTCATATAAAATTCGGAGAAGTATATGTTTGTGTTCGGAGTATGACTGCGGAGTAGTCGGGGGAATAGGTCATCAGCATACATGTTGAGTGTGAGATAAGTTTAAAGTAATAATGTGGCAGAGAACGCTTGTTGTCACATTTTCCATTCGAATGAGAATGTCTTAACAGAACTTTTATGACGTGAAATGTTAAAAAATTCTTTAAGCGTGTCATACGAATTTTTACTTAAGTAGGATTCAATGTAGAATTGATTCCGAAAAAAAGACACGAGATGTTGCAGATCAAATATGTTATGATGGTTATAGTAGTACCAATCGAATTAGACAAACTGTTGAGTTTCTATTTAGCTGGGTTGCATAGTTCCGGTTAACCGAGCAGGTTTCCGAATTAAGTGATCCGGTATAAGGTGCATCTGATTTTTTCGTCTATTCATATTCATAGAGAAAACATGGACCCCTACCCTTACAGTAGAGATGGCAAAGGCAAAGTTCAAGTGCACTCATTTATTTTTGTATTCTATTTGATGACGCGGTCAGGCAATTACGAATTCAAATGAACCTTGTAACGTGCTCACTCCGCTTCGGAGTAAGATTTGTTGAAAGACTTAGAATGTTTTTCAATTTCAGTGATTTATCTACACAAGTTTAGAGAGGTTTTATATTCTAGAAAATTTATTTTAATGTATAGAGGTGTTTTCCCCTCTCTGATGTCACTTGTTTCGGAGTGTGTTTCGGAGTTGTTCCTCTCACTGCAGGGAGTGGAAGTACTGGAACTGGATAATGCCATTAACAGACACATATACAAACGTATCCAAATGAAATTTTGCCACTAAGGGTAGTCTTCATTAAAGTGAAATCCCTTGTTTACGGTAAAGGAAAAACTGAAATCAGTTAAACCGTTCAAGAAATGCAGACAAAGTAGGAAAAAACGTAGGTACTGCCTCCAATTGTTTCTATTGACTTATTTTCTTAACCATTCTGCTGTTTGGGGTTTTTTTTAATGGGCAGGGGGCGGCTGAGTGTTCGTCTGCTTATTGATCTACGGTAACCCTATCAAGAGATATTGACAAAAGTGTAACTTTTTCTGATTCTGGTGGAAGTTCAGGAGACAAAATAGATAAAAGTATGTGAAAAATAGCTTCCTTACGGATTTCGTTCACTGTGAATTATTCTGTATGATTCAATAGCTATTCTGCTATTCGGCGTAGAGACCAATCCGAGATGAAGACAAAAGAATTTAATGCTGTAGACAAATGTACCGGTGTGGAAAGAAAGCTGGAGGGTCCAGTTTACTAAAATGCGCTAATTCGTTCAGGATAGACCCTCATTGTGAATTTTTCATATGTTTCAATATGTAGTTGTTCTATTCTATTGTCCGCATGTTTCAATGGTTATACTGTTATTTCAGTCTGAGCCCAGTGTAGACCAATCCGGTGCGGTCAATTTACTGGTACCGGTAGTTCGTTTCATATGCTTCAACTGTTGTTCTGTTACTTGGTGTTGATATGAATCCGGTGGGGAAATTTACTCAAATCCGCTGATACGTTCAGCAAATACAGGCAGAAATAGGCGAAAAATTACTCTACTGTGAAATGTAATGTAATGTCAAGCCAGCCGGATCTTAGGCTTGTTGTAGGGTACATTTTGCAACATCTCTCTATAAAATACTACACACCAATGAATCTCGTTTGTGTATGGCTAATTTTGAATCTTTGCCATACATATTCTCTACACTGCTTGTACAGTAGTTGCCTATTCGGCACTGTCTTATCGATGTCACCATTTTAAGCTAAACACTAGTACAAAGAATATTTCCAGAAAAAAAGCCTACGAATACCAGATTGTAGATTAGCGATTGTAAATGATCTCCATTGTCAACTGGATCCCGCTCGTAGTCGACAATGCGTTTTATTAGTGTGGGAAACATTTTTTTTTAATCTCCAAATACCTATACCAGCTAAAAGATTAAAAATTCTGGATATTCCTCGGATAGTATTTTTTTGTTGTTGCTGAAAGTAACTTAACAGTGCGTTTGTAGAGTTTTGAAAAAATTGGAATGAGAAATTATGAACTTGTAACAACGCTCGCAACGCACCATCAATTTTCACGAAATTAAACTCACGATAGCGCAACAGCACCGCCGCATGTAATGCAACGTACACGAATGTCGTATGCAACGACCCGCTAGCACGCACCGTACAAGGTACAAAACGAATGAAACGATCAACAGCATGCAGCATCCCCACTTAGCAAGCTCGTACAGTATAAAAGGCGACCCAGACAACGAGCTAGTAGCATTCCGCATTCTAGTGTTGGCATCGAAGCATTTACAATTGGAACTCGGGCACATGCATCGAACCGTCATTTATCTCAGCATCGAATGCGTACACAAATGGACCATGCGTGCGTGAGTTGAACATTAAAATTTTGTATCATTGAATTGAATTGAAATATTTAAGAATAAAGATAAAACCTACAAGATTACTCCATTGTTTTCACGAAGAGGATTCCAAGAAAGAATACACTTGATAATTAAATCCATCAGCTTTGAGTTGAGGATTATAATTTAGAGAGAATTGATATCATGGAATCGGAATCGGGTAAATATGGCGACTAATTTCTTGTGGTTATGTCACGATTTCTCACAATAGAGATCGAGTTATAGTTACGAGCGCACAATATGAAGAGTCCCGTGAAAAAAAAATCAGAAACTATAATATGTGCTTAAGTGGCCAAACATCCTTATAAAACACTTTCATCGCCTAACTATACTAATAGAAAACAACAACACGCATTCGGTGAGAAAACAGATCAAATACCATTCGTTGCTTATCTATTCATCAGTCGTGTCATGTTCAGTCATTTATCATTCATTTCAAAATCCTCCATAAGCACGCCGGCTGTGTTTTGCCTTGAACAGCGCGCCGGCTTCAGTTAACCAAAGCAATTTACTATCCACCTGTTATTTGATGTTTATAACGTTCTCGGGCTATTTCTAGCCTCTTTTACGGCGCCATCTTCGCCATTAACTCGAGTCCTCGCGGCGATGAGCCCGCCAGCAAATCACCTAGACACTGCGAGGGCGAGAGAGAGAGAGAGAGAGAAGGAGGAGAGTGGGTAAAAAAAGCAGTGGGTTACTGGTGAGTTTCTACTAGACATCATCCCACAAATCCACACACCAACCGCTTTTCGTATAGTCTCAAAAGTCCTTTGGTGACACGTCCCGTCGGCCACACGCTATCACCGTGTATATGTCAGAATATGTTATATAAAAGGATGTCGTCCGGCTCTTTTTGAAAATTACGCTACTGTGCAATTGTGGTGGCTAACCGCTGTTGTAGCCATCACATACTGAAAGTCCGGGGCTTTTCGTATGCACATACATACATAGCACGTATACTCCAGTTCTATAGTCCTGGTGACGCGCGCTAACTTCCATTTTTGTTGTGGTTATGTTCAGTTGTTCCTGGCTGCTATCGACTTTGTCACCACCACCCTCTGTCACAAAAAAAAAAGTGAAAAATGCACACCCTAGGAAAAATACGCTCACATCCTTACAATGGATTTTGTACAAAGGATGCGGTTAGTTTCGCTCTCGCTGTTGTGGCTGACTATCGGCTAAGCAACAGTTCGCTCCGCCGATACTATGGTTATCGGTTGGTTGTGTATGTGTATGTCAAATCATTTTCAAAACACACCTGACCACTCCGGTATCGCCGGATGGTGTCAATCTCAAGGCACACAGGAACTGAAATTCAAAAAGTTAACAATTTAATAGGAACTCGGCGTTTCGTATATACCTGTCCAGCATTTTCCTCTCTTTCCGAACTTTCTTTCTAAGTTTTTTTCCCTGCTTATCTTCTTCTTATTCTTTCAGAGTTAAGTTTTACACCCGGAAAAAAGCCTCATGCTCTCTTTATATGTAGGCTACCTTTATAGTTTTACGGCCAGTGGAGCTGACGTGTTTTAATTAATTTGTGACATGTCCTGATGTTTGGACAATATTCTTTTGGAGTTGTTGTCCGTGTCTGGTGTAAATATGGGGACCACTCCCATAAGTTACTTTCTGGAACTTCTATAGGAATTCCTAGACTAGACACAGCGATAAATCGTCACAGTTATGTGTTTCTTGTGCCGATAATTATTGCCTTCGTTATCTTCGGGAGTATTGCAAGCTCTTTTTTGTTTTTGCGTTGCAGTTTTTTTCGTAAGCGTTAGGATTTCTTCGTGAACTATCGCAATAAGTTTTAACGAAAGAGAGAATTTTCCACGGGGTTTACTTTTAATTTATTAGTGAGTGCCAGAAATTTGAGGTAAGGATAAGCGTTCGGCCTGAAATATCTGACCGCGGAGAAACAGTCTAGTCGGTTCTTGATACATATAAGGTATGCGTTAAGAGGGACGTCTGATTTTATCAGAGAAACAAACTTATGGCGTGTGCGTTGATACGTGGTGAAAACATGTAAAATTGGAGATTTATATCTCTTGTCTCTTATCGATCATTTATCGATTGACGATTGCACACTATTTTTACCTTTTAGGTTTTTTTTGGCACTTGAGAACATATAGTGACCGATAAGCAGTATTGTCATTGATAAGGATTTTTTTTCGTTGTCAAGCTCATTTTTTCGAAAGCGTGCGAAATTAGTTTGTGAATAATACTTTCGAATTGAAGCTCCAGTTTCACGTTGGGTACTTTAGAGTTGAGAGTCAAAAGCCAGTCGCTTCGGGTAAAAAAAAACAGTCTGTCACGTAGCATTTGAGTCGACAAGGACTTTTAGAATATTATAGTGCATAAAAGACCCAAAATACAAGTAACTCTTTTTTTTTAAGTTTTTTCACCATTTTCAAAATCTCAGTTGAGAATGCGCCAAGGCATCTCGGCCAAAGCGCTGGATATGGCACAAAACATGGCAGCGGAATGTTGAAAAAAACCATGATTTGTCATTAGATGACAATTTGTCACAACCTTGAGTTCCAATATTGTTTGAGAGCTTGAGAAGTTGGTGGAAGCTGCATGAAACAATAATTAATTGAATACCTTATACGAGTCGGACCCATGGAAGTCATGGGAATAGGCTGCGGTGGATGGGGAAAATGAGGAAAACACATTTGTCGATCAGGCATTTGTTGGAGACACGTCTTCTGAGTTAATATGCAAGTTGTGTCACTGTTAGTGCACAGCAACGGAAGTTTATATATTTATATCACTACAATTAACCATCTTAAAAAAAATTAGTTAAAAAAGTGTTTTTTTTTTTTTAGTTTTAAATTAAAAACATGCCTGCGGTCAACACTTCACACAATCTTCAGATAAAATTCTCATAATTCCAGACATCTAACAGAGTCATGGGCGTAGCCATGGAGAGACAGGGAGGAGCGCTTACCTCCCCCTTAAACGATGACTGTAAATTTGTTCTACTTACACTATACAGAAAATAGGTGGACTGCGATATTCTAATTATTAATTTATTAAAAATTACTGCGCGTATCCTACGTGATCAGTTGACGCCTAGTCTCGAAACTTCAAGTTTTCTTTAAATCGAAAAATTTCAGTCTCAATGACTCGGATATTCCCAGCAGGGCCGGCCTTAGCACTCTGGTGGCCCTGGGCCAAATCGATGATGGTGGCCCCTTACCTAATACACAAACAAAAAGTATCAAATATTAAGAGCTGCGGTTAGCTGTTTCTCACCCAAGAGCTTGCGGAATTCTAATCTTCTCTCATGATCATGTTTCTAGCATTCACTAAAAAATAGCAGGAACTTTTTTATTTATTTATTTTTGGGTTACGCATATCTCAATGAAAATGTTTCCAATTATTTCATACAATTGGAAGAAAACTTACATTTGGAAAATTTTTGTCAGCCGTGTAACTGCTTTTCACTCGCCAAACATTCAAAATTTCATCCATCTGGCGGTTTATGTGAGTTTCATAACTTTGCGAGAGTTATGTTAATTATTGGCTGTCGCCGGAGTGCTCAGTTGGCAGCCTTAAACTCGAATTTTAATATTACAACATTTTGTGGAATTTTTCTATGCATTCCTTGAATTTTTCAACCAAAAATAATTTCAAAATTACACATTTCCTATTTTTGAGAAGTTGTCATAGAACCCTAGTTTTCTACGGAACCCCGTTTGGTAAGCACTGCGTTAGACGATAATTTTGTACACGCGGTGCATCGTGTTTCTATAAATAATGCTTCCGCCAGTTTTCTATGCGGCAAACTCCAATCTTCACTTAAGGGTTTGACGTCGGTAACGTGCGTACGGTTAAGTTATCCTGTTCATGATAAACACTAATTCAAACTTCTTGCGACCTGAAGGCGTCACGCCTTGTAAAGTAAAAGCATATCCAGTAAATAATCTCGATTTTAAGATTTTTGTATGGCCGCAATGCTCAGGTTTCGTGGTCGCTGAAGAAAGCATAAATTCAAGGGTGCGAATACCGTTATTCGAAAATTTTGATCTAGGTTTATTTTTCTTCTTTCTTCCCTTAGGTTAGGTTAGGTTAGGTACAGGGGCCGCCAGATTTGCACCCAGCACACTTAGACCAGATTTGGTCCATTGTGATACCACCGAGAGAATCATGTCTCTACTAATTGCCTAAAAACCAACCCGTGCTTACAATAAATTTAGTGAGCAGTATTGAGCTCACATTCCGAAGATCATCGGTATCGTAGAAATACCTTGAGCCCAGAAAACGCATTCGTTTCTCAGCCAGGGCGTGACAGTGGCAGAGTAAGTGATGCACACTCTCTTCCTCTTCTTCATCGTCACAACTTCTACAGAAGTCGTTGTGAGGAATTCGGAGTCTTCTCGCGTTCTCTCCAATAGGACATTGCCCTGTTATTACTCCCACCACACTACGAATATGCTTTCTGTCTAAGGAAAGTAGTATCTTAGAACGGACATTGTCTAGGTTTGGCCAGATCATTCTCGTCGTTGCGCATGTTAAGCCATGAATCCATCTTGCATTGGTTCTGCATATTGAAGCGGTCTCTATTAACAATGCACAAGCCGCAATAGGTGTTTTCAAGAAGGAATTACCGTCTTCAACGCTACCTGCTGACGCATGCCGGGCCAATTCATCTGCATTGCGATTACCTGCAAAACCACTATGGCCCGGTATCCAGCATAGCGTATAATGTTGAAGAAGCGACCCATATCTCTAAGTACTGAACGACATTTCTCAGTAGTTCTTGAAGTGGTCAGCACTGAATCAATTCATCGAATTGCAGCCTGACTATCTGTGAATATAAAGACGTCCCTACCAGTGATGACGTGACAGCCCAACCAAGTTAAGGCTTCTAAAATCGCGGAGATCTCCGCTTGGAGGACACAAAAAAAAAAATAGGCAGGCGGAAAGACAAATGAATATTCAACTCATTCCTATACCAAATCCTGCATCGGTCTTGGAACCATCAGTATAGATGGAAATGGTTCCACTGACCAAGAAGCTGTTACTATCCCAAGATTCCCTTGAGGGAATCAAACTACAATGGTTCCTACCAAAGAAGTGATTGGGAACAGTGTAGTCAGTCGCTACGGGCAGGTTAAAATTACGAAGTATCGCTGAATGCCCATAGTCCAGCGCTCGCCAGAGACCAGTTTCACGTAGGCGCAAGGCCACTTTTGCGGCCATTCTTTGGCCGAAAATGTCCAATGGGAACAGTCCCAGGACCATATCAAATCCGAATGTAGGAGTAGTTTCAAAGGCTCCTGTTATAAGAAGAGAAGCCAACCTTTGAACTTTGACCAGCAAATTATAATAGGTAGCGGTGCTCAGTGCCATCCACCACACACTAACTCCGTAAAGCAAGACTGGCCGCACAATAGCGGTATACATCCAATGCGCAACTTTTGGCTGCAAACCCCAGGTTTTCCCGATGGCTTTCCTACACGAATACAGTGTTGCTGTAGATTTATTCATCCTTTCTTCGATGTTGGGCTTCCATTTTAGTTTCTTATCAAGGATAAGTCCAAGAAATTTCGCGGTTTCAGCAAGCTCAAGTTGAAAGCCTCCTAGCCTGGGAAACCTAATATTAGGAATTGTGCGCTTTCTTGTAAAGAAGACAAATTCTGTTTTGGATGGATTAATTCCAACTCCACTGAGATTTGCCCAATCCGTTAGGATAGCTAGGGCGTTTTCTAATAGCCCGCTAAGAGTATCAGGAAACTTGCCTCAAACGGCAATAGCAACGTCATCGGCGTATTATACCAATCCGTGGAGTAGTGGCCTCTGGTGTCATCACTACTGGCTGTCGCCTATTAATTATCATGGTATAATGTCAGGTTTATACTTCTCGAGCTTGGATATTGGTAATTTTGTTCGATAAGTTCTAAAAATCAACCGTGCAACTGTCACTGTTATTTTTAACAAACATCAAAGAGCAATGGTGCTGTTGGAGAGCAGATATTGCAATTTGAGAAAGAGATAGAGAAGGATGGATGTCTTTTCTCTATTCATGTTATAACAGATCTCTTATCAATAAAATCACATCATCGTTATTTCACTTTATATTGTCGCGTGGAGACCCCCTTTGAGTGACCCCCTTTCCGAGTGGTGGCCCCTTGAAAGTAAAGGTTCCTTAAGAGTGGTGGCCCCTTAAGTATGGTGACCCTGGGAGACCGCCCAGTTCGCCCACCCCTAGGGCCGGCCCTGATTCCCAGACAGGAAAACTAACAAACTGTTATCCGCAAATTACTGCTGAGACTGCAGTCTCGAATACGAGATTTATTCTCGTACTTTTAAGGCCTTTTGTATTCGTGGCTTTAATATAAGATCCTGCAATCCCTCGTTTCGCCTAATATCTCGAATCTGAAATTAGTAACACCCTAAGGTTTTGCTTTCGCGATGATCCCGAGCTACGGAATAAAAAGCAGAAAGCGTAACCGTAGCGAATGTAATCAGGAGTAAGAAGTTTATCGTTAAAAAGCGGTCAAAATCGTTCTAGATTTAGTGTAATTATTAGGTGATTTAAGATTGCAAAATATGGAGCGGAAATTTTTTTTTTTTTTGGGTTCTTAGCTCATTCCCGTCATTCGTTGCGGAACAGGGCCAGAACCGCAAAAAAACACAACATTTTCTGTGTTTTTCCGATTTTTTGCTTATGACTCTGAAACTGTACATTTCTGCGAAAATCTGTTCGACATTCATTATCCCACCATTTCAATATCCAGCCAGTTTAAAATCCCGCTTAATTGCGATCCTGTCTAGTTAAAATCCCGCTAACTTAATATCCCGCCATTTAAAAAACCCGCTAATTTAAAATACCGCTTTTCAATATCCCGCTTTTTAATATCCCGTCATAGAAAGTAAAGGTTTGTGTTCGTAGAGACCACTTATGTGATGATCGCTCAGCGATCGAAGTAAAACTCACGGTTTCGAGCACTTTATGCGTATATTTTCTATACAGACATATCCTTTAGTTCACAGTCGATACTAGGAAAGTGGCACCATTTAAAAAATATGCAAAATATGGAAAATGGATGCAAAACTACGATCGCTGAGCGATCATCACATGAATTCCTTCTATGAACACATACCTTAAGTATTCTTTAAAAAATCGCGCGCGCGATTTATGAAATACCTTCTATGACGGGATATTAAAAACAACCACCATATTTACCGTTAAAATAATGGGTCTCCTCGCATGGGAATACTTCATTTTCCGACACCCACGGAACAGGTGAATTAATTTTTAAATAAAAAGGTGATCTGGTCTTTTGGTAGTCGAGACGGGTTGGGTACGATATCCCGCCTATCATATTCCCGTTTTTTAAAATCCCGACATTCAATATCCCGCCATTTCAAAATCCCGCTCAATTAGAATCCCGTCTAATCAAAATCCCGCCAATCCAAAATCCCGCCATTTCAATATCCCGCTTATTTAAAATCCGACTTTTCAATACCTTTTGTGACGGGATATTGAAAAGCGGGAAAGTCGGGAAAGCCAGGAAAACCAAGGTACCTGCCTAAGTTCTGGAGTATTGCTGACACAGTTGCAGCAAATTTTCCAAGAACTCAAAATATTGTTGAGGCTTGGCACAGACGATTTAACTTTATCACAAGGAAAAGCAATATCGGTCCGTACCGGCTGGTGGAATTACTAGGTAAAGAATTGCTCCTAGCTAAAAACCGAGTTGAGCCGTGCCGATCCGAAGGTCGCATCCAAAAGGTATTTAGACGTAACCAGCAGTTAAGGAATATACTTGCATCTAAAGAGGACTATGAAAAAACTTGACGCATAAACTAATGTAAATTATTGATAAGTCGAACGCATATCTATATGTTTTGTTAACAATAAAA
The DNA here is from genome assembly GCA_949715475.1 of Microchrysa polita. Taxonomy (NCBI): domain Eukaryota; kingdom Metazoa; phylum Arthropoda; class Insecta; order Diptera; family Stratiomyidae; genus Microchrysa; species Microchrysa polita. The sequence continues at coordinate 70,178,438 of OX454421.1, read as the reverse complement.
AAAAAATTGACGGTATTTTGGCGGGATTTTTTTATTATTTAATATCGGGATTTAGAAATGGCGGGATTTTGAGGTGGCGGGATTTTCATATGGCGGGATTTTGGAATGGCGGGATTTTGGAATGGCGGGATTTCGATATGGCGGGATTTTGATATGGCGGGATTTTGTAATGTCGGGATAATTTAAAGCGGGATTTTTGGGAAAAAGCGGGATTATGAACGGGCGGGACTTTGTTTTTCGGGATTATGTAGGTATCCCACAGATTTTACCTACTATGGGTTGGATACGATATCCCGCCCATTATATTCCCGTTTTTAAAAATCCCGACATTCATTATCCCACCATTTCAATATCCAGCCAGTTTAAAATCCCGCTTAATTGCAATCCTGTTTAGTCAAAATCCCGCCAACTTAATATCCCGCCATTTAAAAATACCCGCTAATTTAAAATACATCTTAAAGAAAACATGATTGCGGGCCCAACGCGACATTAATCTTCAAAATGCGTTAAGCAGTATGGCTACAATTGATAGTAAGTTTTTGAGGTTTTTGGGGATTTTGGCCCTGGTTCGCAACGAAATTTTGGTTGGAAGCTCTGGATTCGTGCTCAACACCCCAAAAACATGAGAAACAAAAAAAAAAAACATTTCTCCACCACATTTTGCAAACTCATGTATTTCCTGCTTACTACACTAATTGTGCTTTCTTAAAATTTGACTTGAAATGTCTAACACCATTTTCTATCAATACTTTACGGGTAAATAAAACAAAAACTGACGGGAAACCTTAATTGATGTTGACGATTTTAAAATATTTATCCTCTAAAAAAATCCTGGATACGATCATGAAGAAAGATGTTGGGCTTGCCCCTCACCCTTCCTCTGAGCGAAATCCTGTCTACGCCCATGGTCCGTAGCTAGATCACCAAGCACACATACTAGCACGCAGACTGTATAACAGTTGAGAAAGTTGAAGAGAACACTCACGCACTTGCCATGGGCAAATCATTCAGAACGCGGAGTGGTATTAGCATAGATGAAGAATGAAGAAATGTTCGACGTCACTGACACTGTATGTGGGGAGTGCGAAACACTAACACTAGCACCTATAGTACATCAGTTATGAGGAAAAGAGTGCTCTGAATGCGATTTTAGAGCGAAACCGTAGAAAATTATATTTCAAAAAAGAAAGCGAAAGCGACAAGACACTTAGTATTTTAAAGAGAGAAAGACGCCACACCAGTTAAACACTGGCGCCAGTGGAAGAGACTCAAACGAGTATGATAAATTTTTGTACAATTAGAAATGACAGTATGGTTCGAAACGTCCGTAATAACTGGTTGCTTATACCCAATTTGATAATTTTCCCTAAATTCTAAATATTCTCTATCGAAAGGAACAAATTTTCAGGATATTGTCTGCCCGACAAATTTTTAACAACACAAAAGTCATCAAACTGCAACGTAGCCGTTGACATACCCATTAGCCTGTCTCCCGGTAAGTACCAAATACCCGTCAAGTGGTTTCAGCCCCTTCCAGAACAAGATCCTGGCTGCGCCACTGGCCAGACAGTCCTGTGTTCATGTTCAGTTGTGCACAATTTCATTATTCGGGGGGAATTTCATGGTATCCAAGTGACACTTACATTCACATTTTGTGCGGCTAGGCTCCTTTAGTACTGGCTTTGTCAGGTTTTTGAGTATCAGGTGAAGAAGATCTAGATCCAGATCCGGTTCTTAGTATTGGATAAAAAACCAAGAAAACCAATATTAAAAGAAAATGCTACAAAATGAAGAAAACCGGTACAAAAGAAAAACCGGCTGAGGGAATTAATACGTTAGGTACCGGTATTCATTAATCACCGATTAACAGTTTCACTGTCTGACCGGTTTTCATCGAAATTGTGGCATCCGATCAAATCCATACAATTATGAGTCACATGAGACTCATAGAATATGAACGGGGAGGAATGCTGTGTTCACATGTAACTTAAAGACAGTGAACGTCTTAAAACCGATATTACGAATAAATTGCATCCTAAGCTCTGCACTTACCAGTAAATTATAGGAGAAACACCTGCATATGGAACATAGAATCGGGTTTTTCGATTTTCTCTGAATTTACCTTATCGACAGGGGTCACTCACTACAGCTGCTTCAAAAAAAAAAAAAACAAAGCTTTCATCAACCCGATGTCCAGAGTAAAACTTCAGTTAGATTAAGGTGACCAGAATAGCGCGACAGACAGAGCGAGTTCTGAGCAAGCTAACCATCTACAGGTATACCGTCAGGGGAGCACCTAGCCTTTCGGCCTTTATCTCCCGGTCCCGCTAAAATGTTTGGACCTTCGGCTTTTTACTGACAAGGTCTTATTGTCAGATGGAGATTTCTCCGTCCGGCGCATGCACACACCATCAGGAACCCAACCCCGGGGTTGCATCACTAGCTGGATGACTTGGGTAACAACCTCCAGCCACTACGAAGCCAACGCCTTGATGGGTAAGGACCATGGTCCCCTGGGCACGCCCATCCCCGTAGTTCACTATTCGCTATAGACTTCTCTATAGCAGGTGTGATCCTCCCTCGGCCCCCCATTTGTTTAGCCTTACGTCGAATTCAGACATGCACATCCCAGGCTCGTTGGACCTGTGACTACGAGCCTGTGTAGACACGGAGCGCTGCTTTTCACATACAGGTGGCCTGTTCAGTTTACTAGTCAGCAATGCGACTCGGGCAGTGTGGTCATCAATCCACAAACTAGTTAGATATAGGCGCGTAGGCATTTACCACCAAGGCCGTTCTCCCTAACTAGCCCCTTCAGGACTCGGGTCTTGCGAAGCCGTCAACTCCGAAGTTCACACGATCTCCATACGATGCACTCCCCCACCAGAGGACACCATAATCGTGCTTGGGCTTTAGTGCTTCCCTCCCGCAATCTATGGGGGGAGGTAGGCACGCCAAGAGCCACCCGTACATAACTCAGGAGCACGGGACCGTTACCGCCCGAATGGTCTTTGTACAGATCCTCGCCATGGCGTCTCAACTGTACCAGGGGCCCCCTTGCGCTACTAGGTCCGTGGTGTCGTAGCTCACCAAAGATCTTTGTCCCACTACAAACAGCCTTCCTTGGCTTAATGTCACAAGGACACCGACCCCCCTGCGGGAGAGCGAGGTCAGAGCAGAGCGAAGTCTGAGCAGAGCCAAGGGTGAAGTACAGGATCCGAGTGTACATATGGACGAGACAGATGTCTAAATCCTACGAATCGCCTTCCATTGGCGCACTTGTCGCTTGCCTAATCCTATTTCCCAGCAGCGTATGAAACTTATGAAAAATGTTGATGAATTCCGAAAAGCGCAACAGACAGCGAGGTCTGAGCGGAGCGAAGGGCGAGGTATAGGATCTGAGTAATACTAAGGACGAGCCAACGGTTTAAATCCTACCAATTGTCTTCTATTGGCTCACCGCTCGCTTCGATTACACCTCGCCTTACCCACTTCCTACCAGCGCTGATCGCAAGGAAAAAAACTGTTTGCAAATTATGAAACGCGCGACAAGCCGAGTGAGTTCTGAGTGAAGCCAAGGGCCACAGGATCTGAACGAATGTATAGACGAGCCAGAGATCTAAATCTTACGAATTGCCTTCTATTGGCTCACCGCTCGCTACACTTGCACTTCGCCGTATTCTATTTCACAACTGCCCTACATCGCAAAAATTTTGAATTTTGAATTCTCAAATGCACGAAAGACATTAAAGTAAACAAACAGAATTAAAGTAAACCTAAGGACTAGCCAGAGGTCTAAATCTTATCTAAACCGGGTTGCAATATTTCTGGAGGATATTACGCATTTCTCCATAGTTACATTAGTGATGTCATGACGGTCCCCTGGGCTCTTATGTGGGAATATGAAAAAAAAAAACTTAATTTAAAACCCATGCCGAATCCTTTCATTAGTATGAATTTTCCTATAGAGATTGATAAAGGAATCGGATGGAGTGGCTAATTTTCCCATAGTTTTGTCATAGGAGAAACAATTAATATCTCATTTTTCGACGACTGTAACTACTGAACCTTGACAGCTAGAGCCTTTAAATTATCACCAAATATGGGCTGCGCGGTGCCCTAATAAGTTTGTCCAATTTCAAAATTACACTCAAGAATTTCCAAGTTATGTTCCGATCAGAAAATATAGAAGTGCGATTTGGGCAGCTGTAGCTGCGGATAGGTGGACCGTGCAATTTGGAGGAAATATTAGCGCCAAGTATCTCTACAAGTATTCAAATTTCAGAGAGATCTGGAAAGGGTCCTGAGTTATCGAAAATGGACCATTGTCAAACATAATAGTGAGATTAACTCGCTAAATGTCGACCGCAGACGGTACAGGCATCAAAGTTTACATCTTAAAAGCAGACATAACTGATCGCAGGCCTCATTGAGGAGCTTATTATGTAGTGAATTAGGTTTCATTGGGTGGCATGGGGAATGCTGTACATTTTGCTGTACATTTTCCAATGCTGTACGCCAGGTCAAAATGCTGTACTGTACAGCAAAATGCTGTACGTCTGGTCAGCTTAAGTTAGGTGTAATAGGTGCCCGCAAAGTTTCTACTTATCTAAAAGCTTCGTTTCGTTTATTGCAAAAGATAAACTCATACCTCAGGCTCAGTGGGCCGAGAAATCTTGCTGGTGGTGGTTTTCGATGCACATAGCTTTAATGCAGCTATTGAGTGGAGTTGGAGAAGAGCATCCATAACGGTGGAAGGATAGCTTAGTCTGGATGCGATATTTCTGGTAAAGAGTTGCTTACCTTAGTGATCTCATGCTCATGATCTCTCTTAACGCAATTTTAACGGGTTCTAAGTACACAGTGTGGGAAAAAACTTCATATAAAACCCCTGGCAGAGTCCTTCCTTTAGCGTGCATTTTCCTCTAGATGTTGATAGGGGAATCGGATGGAGTACAGTCGCTGATTTTTAATCGTTTTGTGATGGGAAAAAAATAAATTAAAATCGCATTTTTCGACGTCTGTAACCTCAGTATCTTGGTAGCTAGAGCCTTGAAATGTTCACCAAATATGGACAGTTCGATGCTCTTCAAGTCTGCCAAATTTCAAAATTTCAAGTTATAGAACTTTCGACCGCCGATAGGTAAGGCCCTTGAAACTTGGAGGAGATGTGCACCAATTAGCTCTACAAGGGTGCCGAATTTCAGAAATTTCGGCCGGATCCCGAGTTATGGAAAATGAACGATTGGCAGACAACTCGTTAAATATCGATCGTACATCAGTCAAATTTTACACTTTAAATCGCATCTTTCGATAGCTGTAAACTCTCTACTTTGCCAGCTAGAGCCTTGAAATTTTCACGAAATGTCAACAGTAGGGTACACCTCTACATGTTTTATAAATTTCAAATGTTTCGCTCACGAATTTCTAAGTGATGGAGAATTTTCGATTAGAAAACACATAAGTGCGATTTGGGAAGCTGTAAGTTCCGAACGCGGATAGGTAGGGCTGTTTAATTTGGAAGAAATGTGTGTGAGAAGCAGCTCTACAAGTGTGCCAAATTCCAGAAATATGTATCGGCAAGGGTCAAGCTATCGAAAATGAACGATTGCTAAACATAAAATTTATATTTCGTTAAATTTCGATCGGTATACCTTAAAAGCAGACAAAACAGATCACAGGCCTCACGGTAGAGCTTCATATTTAGTGAATTCGGTTTCATTCTGTGACATGAGGAATGCTGCACTATCCGTGCACTTTCAAACTGTTTCTCAGCAAGGAAAACGGAAGATTTTCGAGTTCACAGGCAGAAACGCGATCACGCTTTCCAATATTTCCAGATGGAAAGTCTGACAAACCATGAAACTTGACGATTGAGATTGATCTGCATTATCTGAGAACCTAAAGGTCAAGAAGACCAACTTACCGGCTCGTCTTAAACCGCCCACAGAACTCGAGTCGCATTGCTGAAATTGGCCGTCGTCGCCAGGTTAGCTAGAGACAAAACATTCATAATTACATAACGAACCACTTAAAACATGTTAAACTTAACCTGCACACTGAACCATGTTTTTGACCCATACCTTGATATAAAACTCGAGGCGATCGAAGAGTTGAAGCGCCTGGCGTATGTATACAATATATCTGCTAGGAAACGTCTTGGCAAATAGCCTAAAGTACAAAACAAAGGAACGAACTATGAGCTCCATCCTGTACCACAATTTTGTCACCTTCAATTATCGTCCAAGTCCAACTATACTCGTATGATCACAGACAACTTGAACCAAAAGTGACTAATAGCAATTTTAATTATCCATGTTAATAGAATAATAGAAAAGCTCTAGACGACCCTCAGCATAAGCGAGACGTAGCAATAGAAGGTCGTGTCCTTTTGTGCATCCGTCTTTTCGGTCACAATGTAATAAAGACGACAATGATTTATGGTTCCTCTAAGCAGGACTTCCCTGAAGGTGCTGTTCATAGTCTATACATTGTATAGTGTCTGTCTTGAATTACTACGTTGGGACATACCCTCTGAAATCTTCCCAGGACTCCGTCGAACTAAGGAAGACAAAGTACCGCGGCAAGGCAAAACATACGCCCCATACAATAGCCGGGCATTGTGCAATTGTTGATCATTGTTTGACCTGAGCTGCAAAAAAACATACAAACGTCTAGCTATAAAGCGCAAACAATGAAAACGTTTCACTTTTCTTCTTCTTTGCAGATAATTTATCTTAATTATGACCTTAATTCGCTCCTTGACGCGCCGCGCTCCTGCTGGAAAGTATAATGTGCTGCTTGCATTTTATTCTTCCCGTTTTGTTCACATTCGCACTTCGTTGTGTTTCGCGAATATTTGTTCATATTTTCTTAGAAGGCAGTTAACGGTTTCTTTGCAATTTCCATGGTACACTTGGGGTGTCCTAAACTCTGAAACAAAGGTGCGCACGCTAGCGGCTAGCAAAAGCCTATATCTACGTGGTGCATGCCTTATCAATCGAATTCACGACCAAAAATGGAATAGGATATACGTTTTATGATGTTTGACGTACGTTCTGTTTCCTTGCAGGATTTCGCGCTTATTTTTTTATAGCTCATTATTTTCTACACTCATTTGGTTGTAGTTACGGAGCGCGTCCAAAGTATACATTGCCTCTGCATGTACATACCCTCGCGTATCGTGTCTAATTTTCCTGGGGAGGCTTATCTTTGCACCCGGCATCACACCGATAGGCAAAAGGTACCCCAGTACGGTTCCAAAAATAAAGTATAAATGTAGGTACATCTGCTAGGATACTCTCATTAAAAGTGAAACAATGTTTGAACAAGAACTTCATAGAACTTGTGAAGAGATGTAGGGCAGTCGAAGCAGCAAGAAAAAGCCGAAAAGGCGTGATGGGGGGGGGGGGGAGTGAATGCAAAACGTGCCGTTGGTGGGTTTCTGTTGTAAGTAGAGTGTGTTCGTTGGTTTTCGGAGCATTTAGCGGAACGATAGGCATGTAGCGGTATGGTCATCAGTTCAGCATTTAGTTTGTGTGTTACATACACGTTTTGCTCCAATTTCGTAGCATATATAATGAGCTTGGAATTTAGTTTAGGAGATGCATCGTGCCATGTTTACAGCAACGAGACCTATTCGGTATGCTGGTTTCACCATGGAACCGTGAAACGTTTAGATTGGAGCTTCAAATTAGTTCGGTTTCCGATTACCGCATTACAATAATAGAATAATTGCATACGATGTGTGTTTGGGTGCTTTTCTGCCACAAGGCATCATTACCGTAATGTTTTAATATTTTTGTTCTTGTTCGAATGCTAAAAATAACGATTTACGATGTTTTTCAGTCATCAATACTTTTATCTTTTCAGTTTTTTCCTTTTTTTTGCGACCTAACAATGCAACATGTCAACATCATTCGCTCCTCCTATCTCTCTCTCTATCTCGCTTTCTCTCACTCCTAACATTTCTCTGTTATGTCTACTATGTTCTATATCCATTTTTAGTAGAGCCTCGATACTTGTCTTGTTTTTGGAATGTATACGTCGTATATGGTAAAGATAATTCCGAAGGAATTATATTTAGTAACGAATTGTTATGTAACATGAGACGTACAAATATGTAGTCCGTGTAGTCCTTAGGGTTGGAAAATGTCATGTCTACACGAAAAGCAGCATTATTTCGTTATGGTATTCCGTTATTCTTATTTTAGGGCTATCTTTTTGCTTGTCTTCCTATTTCTATAGAGTCTTATTTTTTAGACGCTGGGGTTTCATATGCGTTTAAAATGGATCGTAGGGAAAGTTTGAAAAGTATGCAATAAATTAGTCAAATATGTACTTTACGTGATGCATGCCCAAGAAGGTGATGAACGCAGCACAACGAGTGGACAGAACCAAATTGCATGGACGACCGAGAGCTCGATGAGAGCATCTGTAAGTGAGGACGCCCATCAGTTGCTATACGCCTGCCGTCCATTACCTGCTTCGAGCGGCGCGGCGCTCCCGCGTTTAAAGCTTTTCCGAATTTTAATGGCGTAACCAAGCAAAATATGGCGTAACTATGCAAAATAAACAAAAATTCCATTCAATACAATGGAAAAGCTTTCTGAATATTGTGTGTGCTTATACATTTTACTAGTAAAAGCTTTTTTTCGCACATTTTGTGAAAACTTTGCCGCTGGAGCGCCGCGCCGCCCAAGTTTACGCTTGCAGTGGACGAGAGCCCATAGGCTTCCCCAACTTGAGAACGAGGTGGGTCCAGGCCTGAAGAGAGGGTGGGGGAACGGGGTGATTCCCCCCGGGCCCGGGATTTCATAGGGGGCCCGGCTTTTGAAACAAAAGTTGTGTTTCAGTGTTTTTTACATACAAATTGCTATTTTGAGGTCCTGAACTAAGAGACCTTATAAGTACTGTTTCTAGCGTTTTAACAAAAATACATAACATATAGACTCTGCACTAGGCTTGGGGCCCCTAGTTTATTATTTAATTTTTAGGACTAGGGGCCCGAATCATCATATTCAATCAACAAATTAACATGATCGTTTCGTTACTAAATTCGTAAATTCAATCTGCCCTCGCCTTTCGAAAGTGGATGCATGATTTTATACATAACCAATTAAGAAATTTCGACTTCTTCATTTAGTAGTGTACTGTTTTAAAAAGTTAGTATTCGAAGTAAAAAATAGGAGCCCTGTGAAGCGACATTTTTTTCTAGGACTTTTCAGGACGACTATTGTTTTGTGTACGTACTGCTGCTAATTAATTTTTTTTTCAAGGTACCAACACCCAGTTGTTGATCACTTAAATTATTGAATCATAATTTCAATCTATCTTCAGTACTCGCCAACTCGGTAGCAAAAAAATAAAGGATTGTCTGCAGAGAAAACCGCGAATTGCTTACGAAATAAGTAGAATAGGAAATAGACACTTTGTAAATTCGTTGCGGTATGCATTTCGAAAGCCAATTTTATATAGTAACGACTAACATTCTGGGACACTGCGGGTCCCAAGCAACAATTCGTTTGCTTTAAAGAAGCACTTCACACTGTAGCAATCATATAGTACCACGAAATGAATTTATCGTGTGACTTCGCTTAAAGAAATATTTTGATCCGAAGAAACATCCTTAAAGAATTTTCCGGAAAGCCTATATCATCATTATGGAATACATTTAAAGATGGTGGTATAAGACTTCGATAAAACTGTCTCTAAACGTTAACCTAAAAAGATACTCCTTTAAATACTCCACTCTTGTGTTTATTGGATGATACAGCACACACATGCAATAGTCTCTCTAAGTTTACTCACACACATGCATAGATTTTCCTATAGCACAGTCGGTTTCATTTTTATAGTGTGACATTCGTATGGTCTTCCAATAAATTGTTCACCGTAGTTTTATAGAAGGATGGATTTTGTGATTTTTTAATGAATTGACACTTATGAAGTGCTCTGAAATACATAATTTCATCAATAGAAATCCTTGAAATCTTGCATGAAACCCACACTCACTCACGCTTTGTTATTTTCGGAACCAATTAAGGTGATCTCTGCGCAGAAACTGACTGCATTTTATTGAGAAATGTGTGGATTTAATCAACGTCGCCTGATTGATATAGGGTGCATTGCAGAAGATTCGATAAAGAATTGTCAAGCATTTCTATAGAATCAAGTAACCATTTGTAGTGTTTACGAGCAATGCTGACTATATGTATGTGAGGTTGGCTGAGTGGTAGCGTGTAGGACGGGCAATCAACAGACAGACACGGGTTCGATGCTAGCTGTGGAAATTTTGTTTTTCTATTTTTTTTGCAAATTCGTTCAATGACAGAAAATGATGATATAAAGCAAATGACGCACGCATTTTTGGAACCATAATTTAGTGCTACAATAAGGTTCTATTGGATTAAAAAACGGCGCCAAATGCCATTATTGGACTATTATTCAGTGGTAATACCCTGTAAAGTGCCCCTATTAATGTTAGAAGAGAATATTTTACGAAGTATTATAGGGATGAAATTGTTACTTGGGGTGTGCTAATAAATTACAGATTTGAGCTCCCCAAGCATTTGTTAGAACTGTGTACTGTATGCGCCTTGTTCTCCTAAAAACTTTGTAAGGGTTGAGGTTCATATTAAACCACAGCTGTTTCCTTTGAAAAATCTTCATCCAAAGAAAAAACAATAAGCGTAGCGAATTGACGGTAAAAAATTTCAATGCTTTCTTGAAATCAAAGTTCGAATATAGGTTGGCATCTTACTTCACCAATAGAATAGAAGTTTTCCAAATTTCGTTGGAACAAGGGAATCGATAATTTTTTCAAATTTTTCTCTTGAGAGAGCTAAATGCTAGAAGAGTACCAGGCTACCAGTATCGTTTTAAGCGTATCTTGTGTAAAGGACACGACCATTAAATAATAATTTTTTTTATCTCAGGCAGATTTTAGTATCGAAATTTCATACTAGAAAGCTGACCCTTTAAGCAGTCGCTTTTTTGTAAAGTTTCGATACCCAAAAATGAACGTAAAACGAACGAACCTTATTTTAGAATGATTTGGCTTCTGTAGTTCCTTAAAATTGAATAATCAACTCTCGAATCTTCTTCAAAATATACTTGAAAAAATGCACACACAAGTGTTGAACTATCCAGTCAAACCCGTTTTTTTGTGAGTTTAGTATGTAAAAATGCTTCACGATTGAATTTAGTTTCTGTCAGTTTTTTTTTTGCTTGTCCGTCAGTTTTTTTTTTATTATTTTAATTTTTCTACAATTCGTATTTTTCTGAAAACCCAAAATTTTTGCTCAGAACTTAAATCTCAAAATGCACTTTAATGCACAGAAGACCGCATTAAAACACTCTTTAAATATCGATCGTACTGATGCCGGACCATTGAGGTTCCCGATTAGAAAGCCCCCGGATTACTGAGACTGAGCCGATTCAGTGAGGACGCCGGATTATGAGGTTATACAACTTGTTTAAGGACCGATATGTCAAATAACAATTTTCTTCGATTCATAATTTTTATCGTATGAAAGAGGTGGGCCCGGAATCATTGTCCCCCCGGGCCCGGATTTTCTCTCCACGGCCCTGGGTGGGTCGCATGACCGCAACAAATATGGGTCCAACGCAAACGTTGTAAAAGCCAATCGTTGGGTTAACACGTTCACTGTCTATGAGTCACATGTGACTCATAAATGTATGGATTTTCGGATGCCAAACGTGCTGGTAATGTCGGCGAAAATCGTTCAAACAGTAAACGTATTCATGTGCCACAACAATCCTATAAACGAAATTGAGCTCGAATTTTCCCTACGCACTCTCCACGTATTACCTGTAGCGTTTCTACGAGCAAGTGGAGGTTTGAGAGCTAGTATTACCCGCTAAGCGTCAATCTAGGTTTACCACAGCTTGTTATAGTAGTATTAAGCTAAATCTAAATACCAGTATGTAAGCCACTGGTATTACTAAAAAGCAAGACTAACTGAGACAGAAATTTCGTCACAAATTTTCTCAATATCCTTGCTAAGCGATCCTACACAACCGTCTTTGTTAGGCAACTCTGTCATAAATTGCGTACACGAAATTGTGAAAGATTATACGTATTTTGAACAACTGTAGCTGATGTTCACCCGTAAGTTAATCGTAGAGGTAATTTGGGAGTTCTATGTGTTGAGAATGGCTAGTTTTTGATGGACAGTGGTTCGTTTTATGTCGGTTTTTCACCACTGACTTTCATGCATACCGAAGGAAATTTCCGATCAGAAAACTGATAAGAGTACCTCTCTCTCTCTCTCTCTGGTTCCTGTTAACCCCTTGTGGGGCATAGGGCATCAACTAATCCTTCTTTCCACCTCGTTCTGTTCTGTGTCTTTAGGTCTGACCACTGTTTGTTTAATGAAGCAGCTTCGCTATTAACCGATCTTCCCCACGTGTTTCTTAGTCGTCCAACATGGCGTCTAGCATTGGCTCCTTGAGGGTTCCAATCTAGGGCCTGCTATGCAATATAAGTTAGCCCTCTTCGGAGTGTATGACCTCTCCGTTGCCACTTTCGCCTTTTGACAGAAGTGTCTATCCAATGCAGGCCTGTGCTACTCAGGAGATCATCATTGGAAATAATCTCCGGCCTGCGGATTTATAGGATGCGCTGTAGACACTGGTTTGCGAAAGTTTGCAACTTAGTTTTCATATCATTGGTCGACTTCCAAGTTTAACAGCCATAAAGAAGCACAGCTATTACAATAGAATTGAAGATTCGGATTATGGTGCGCCTGGAAATGTTGTTATTTGGTCAGAAAAGAGTCAAAATGAAGAAGGCTGCCCGAGCCTTATTGATACGCGATTGCATATCAGAGTCCGCGCCCCCATTTGCTGTGACTATGCTTCCGAGGTAGCAGAATTCGTAACTTTTTCGACTGCCTGGCCAGGGTTTTTCGGGTTTTTTCGAAAATGTTTCAAAAATCCCTTATGAAATCGATTTTGTCCGTCCGTCTGTTCACTAAATAACTCGCGAGCGGCTCAACCGATCGTCATCAAATTTAGTAGGAATGTGTAGAATGGTAACAGTCTTTGGCACGAAATACTTAAAAGTTGGTGGGGCAAAGATAACAGGGTGTCCCGGAGATTTGAAAATTTGTTCACTAAATAACTCGCAAACGGCTTAACCGATCGTCATGAAATTTGGTAGGAATCTGAAGAATCGTAACAGTCTTTAGCACGAAATACTTAGATATTGGTAGGGCAAAGATAACAGGGTGCCCCGGTGATTTAAAAATGTGTTCCCTAAATAACTCGCGAACGGCTCAACAACGGATCGTAATGAAATTTAGTAGGAATGTGTAGAATCGTAACAGTCTTTAGCACGGAATACTTACACGGCGGTAGGGCAAAGATAACAGGGTGTTATCGTCAGCATAGTCATGGTGTTGCAAACATTTTACATCTGATACCTTTCCTCTGATTTTGAAGCGCGCTCATCTAGTACATCGTGACATTAGGCTCCCTTATAAGATTCCTTGATGATGGAAATTATTTTATCTGGTATGCCCCTCCTACGAAGAACTCTCCAGATATACTCCGGATCAACACTATCGAACGCTTTCTCGAAATCAATGAAGATAACGTGTCATGGGGATCTCCATTCGGCGGATTGCTCAATAATAATTCGGAGAGTGTTTATATAGTCGATACACGAAAAATCCTCACGAAAGCCAGCCTGTTCATTGCTTAAAGTGCTCAACTTCATCCTTGATCCGGCTCAAAATAATTTTAGCCATCAGCTTGGAGACAGCTGGAAGTATGCAAATACCGCGCCAACTATTAGAATCCTTAAGGTTACCCTTCTTCAGAATTTTAATAATTACGCCCTTTTTCCATTCTACTGGAAGAGTGCCGGTTTCGCAACACTCCCTGATGAGGGGAACCAGAATATCCGTTGTAGCATTCGAATCCGCTTTAAACAGTTCAACCGGAATTCCATCTATCCCCGGGGCCTTACCGGCGTCCATAGATTCGACAACCCGCTTTAATTCCGTCTTAGATGGTGGTCTGGAATTAATACTGATGGCTACTGGAGGGACGTCTTCTTCTGCTGATGAAGATGCACTTGCAGGCCCAAAACGGTTGTTAAGGACTTCAAAAAAGTGCTCTTTCCATCTCTGAAGTTGCTGTTCTTCGCCAACAAGCAGTAATCCTTCTTTATCTTTCACAGGATGGTCCGTTGTGAACGATTTACCAATTATTGGTTTAATTATAGTTTAAATAGGGTACCGCTTTCACCACGGTAAGCCGCATCATTTGCCTCCTTCGCTAAAGCGTTGATGTAAGTACGCTTGACACGCCTCGCAGAGTACCTAATATGGGTATAATCTTTCACCAACAGCATTCTCAAAATGAAGGATTCTGGAATGTTGTTGATGTAGCGGTTCATGTCTGTGGACGTCCTCTAAGTTCCGTCATCATTCAATACTTTTGTCTAAAGCGAGAAGAGACTAAGAAGCTCGATTCAGCCCTCGGAGACAGGTTAGCCGGCATCGAAATATGCGTTCCACATAATAAAGCGTACCACCGCAGCTTGGGCAAATGTTCTGTATGCCCGGGTCTATTCGAGGTAGGTAGGAATAGAGGCGCGCAAACCAGCCTGTCCTCAGTTGAGTCAGTTTGGCTCTTGTGACTGTCGGGAGCCTGGTGTACTTTGGCAATATGGTGGTGGCAGTACTCAGAGGACTCTGGATAGGATGAATACCTACGATGCCCGCGTGGAATGCTGTGTCATTTAAGAAATCAGGAGGTAGCCGTTTGCATCTCTGGACTTCTCCTTCGAGATTTCTGAGTCCGCCCGCTTCTAAAATATCGCGGAGGGGAGTATTGTCCACGACATGTTTGTTTTCGGTGATCCTCTCGATAACAACCGGCCAGATATTGTAGCGAAAGAAGAAGATTATGATTTCGCACTGGTAACATGCTAGTTCTCTTATGTAAATGAATCGAAGATAATGGACGACACGGGCAAGCAAGCCCTTTTTAGCAGGGTCCTCTCCGCCCTCATTTCTTTCAATTCATCAGATATGATTCAATCAGTTATGTGAGAAGTATGCTATCTATTAATTTCTTTATAAATCGAAAGAAATTTTTTCGCGTGTTCACCGCTAAGTTCATTTATGCGTTTCACAGAAATAAGGTTTGAGAGTGATGAACGGCACGAGAGCTTAATACTGAAAATAGAACGAAAAGCAGCAAGACAGCAGACGAAAGCAGCACCATGCATTTAAAATGGGTGATGTTGCTGTTGAACAGCAGCAGCACGCTGCCAACATGACGTCGCCCATTGAAAATGCATGGTCCTGATCCCGCCTGCTTTCTGTTCTATTTCAAGCATAATACGAGGGCAGTCTGATAAGTACCCAGCCTCCCCGCCTGATGGTGTCGGTATCGCAAGAGCAATTTACTATCGTGTAGTACATTCTTCTAGACGGCAACTGTCCAAAATTCAGCCGGATCAGACTCGTAGTTTTGCTTTGGCCACGTGTGAAAGCTGGAGTGTCCGCCGATTTTAGAAAAATGGAAAAAGAGCAATATCGGCCGGTGATTCGATTCTTGTTTTTGGAAGGGAAATCGCGCAGCGAAATCAAATAGCGTTTGGATGCTGTGTACGGTGACTCTTCACCTTCCATGGCGACCGTCAAAAATTGGTTTAACGAGTTTCAACGTGGTCGCACGTCGGTTTTTGGTGAGCCACGTCCAGGTGCCCCGAAAACGGTTAGCACGCAGGATAACGTGACAAAAATCCACGATCTCGTATTGACAGACCGCCGATTGAAGGTGCGAGAGATAGCTGAGACAGTAGGCATTTTAAAAGATCGCGTGGGTCGCGTGAAATTTTGGGCATGAGAAAGCTGTCGGCGCGATGTGTGCCGCGTTTGCTTACTCCGGACAACAAGCGCAACGGTGAGACCACTTCAAAGCAGTGTTTAACGCTGTTTAAGCGCAATCCGAAGGAGTTTCTGCGTCGTTTCGTGACATTCGACAAAACTGGGATACACTGGTACATACCAGAGACCAAGGAACAGTCTAAACAGTGGACTTCAGCAGGCGAACGTGCTCCGAAGAAGGCGAAGACTGCTCCATCGGCCGGAATGGGATTGACAAGGTGTGATCAACATCGGCTACCTACAGAAGGGCAACACGGTCACAGGGCTGTACTATGCCAAATTATTGGGCCGATTCGACGCCGAATTGAAGAAAAAACAGCCCCACTTGGCAAAGAAAAAAATCCTCTTCCACCATGATAACGCACCGGATCACGCCTCCGCCCGCCATCGCCAAACTGGTCGAATTGGGTTACAAACTGCTGCCCCATTCACCATATTCTCCAGATTTCGCCCCGAGTGACTTCTTTTTGTTTCCAAACTTGGAAAAGTCACTCACCGGGCAGAAATTTCAGTCGAATGAGGAGGTCATCGCCGCCACGGAGGCCCACTCTGCAGGCCTCACCCAAACGACTGTCAACTAAAAACTGCGCATCCAAAATGGCCGAAACTTTGGTGAGTAACTGTTAAAAGATGCACAACTACATTCACTAGCTTTTATTGACGAGTGGCGCCATCTTTGAGTTGAGGTCGGAAACTTTTCAGACCACCCTCGTATTCAGTTTTGTTTTTTGTGTATGTTGGATATCCACAATCAGCCGAAAGCTCTGCTGAAATTTTAGATGAAATCAAAACAAGCATGGGCAAAATCATAGGACTCATCACAGGGAGGAGCAAAATAAGAAGGTTTCTCGGATACCTCGGATGGAGAAAAACGATGTAAGGTCTGAATAGGATAAAACTTGCAGCTAGTGGAGGCTAGGATAGGTGCTTTTGCACACACAGTAGGTCTCACCTATTCTGAGATGTCCCCAACATTCAAAGATGGAAATCTCATTTCAATTATTGTCGTCAACTTTTGAAATTGGCGGCTCCGACAGTTGACATATTACAAAAATACCGCGACTGAGTTAACTAATTAAATATTGCACGGCTCCGACTGTCATCATTCTAGCAATAACGAAGACAGTTCCCTCAAAATACGACTCTACCCCCATTTTTGAACGACCAAGTAATTTTCCAGGTCTTATGTGATTTCTCCTTGAAGTTTCAAGCACGCTTCACCAACCGGCACGACGCCATTTTCGCGAAACATTCATAATGTTTCAGATCGGTTGATCGGTTTTAAACTTGTATAGAAACTGGTCAATTATTATCACTTTTTTGAAATAAACCCTAAACTATCACCCCTATTTGTAAAAATTTAAACTAATTTGAAAGCAAGTTACTCCGCTCAATTTCATTGAATTTTGAATAATTCTTCGGGCTTACATACTATTTTATATTTACCCTTTTTCATCGTAGCAAACGCTCTTCCATGCCCCCTCTGTCTACGCCCATGGAAACCTGAACGAAATTGTACTTTTTCCAACTTTTTTTTCGCATTTTGCGTAAAATTATTTTATGTATGTTTTACGGATTGATGAACAATTCGGAAACTTTTTTTTCCCAAAGCATTAAAGAAAAAAATGTTCCACTTGAAAAACCAGCCACTTTGAGCAGTGGCGTATTTAGAAAATTATCAAATATCGTATAATTTTATAATTTTTATAAAGTTGCGAAAGTTTTTGCTGAAAGTTGTGCTGGTATCACTTAAGTTTGTGAATTAATAGCATCGCAATCAGAGCAATATTGTTTAGGAGCATTGTTCAAGAAGCACCAATTGGAGGTCAACGATACAGACAACTACTAAGGCCCGATGTCGGACAATGGTGCAGTAAAGAAGAATCAACTAAACAACTGAATCCGAAATTCAACATGGATTCTGCTAAATATTCTAAATGAAGAGCATTGGCTTAAAAAAAAACCCTTTTTTTGCGTACGCCCCTGAATCTTGCCTGACCGAAGGTTGTTCAAGGTCTAACGCTTGTCTTTTAACTGTCACTGCATTCCCTATGTATTATACGTATTGAGTAAGAAGAACTTTTATTTAGATGGCGCAACCGTTAGGTATAGCAATAATGAACTGCACAAATTTTCCTACTTTTTACTAAAAAGTAGGATCCTGACAAGGGTCCAAATCCATATCAGGTTTAAAACAAACATTTTGATTAAATCGAATTAAATATTATATGTACTCACAATATGATTATTAGCGTATCACTTACCTGTAAAGAGAAAGAAATAAGAAAACATTGAGTAAAATGCATTAGGATAATTAATGGTATTCATGAAAACATTTTTGTTGACAGAATATCTACTAAATGAAGACATAAAGAAGAAAAGGAATAACATATTACCACACGCTGCATGAATATTATCTGCAAATATTTAAGGACTACACACTACTATGCAATTACATTTCAAACTACGCCATATGTTTCAGAGAACAAAAAAAAATCAAACAGTTAAAAAAAAAACAATATGTAAAGGTAAGCAACAAAAAAACAAATTTTATCTGTAAAGCTCTATCTACAATGACTGCAAAATGGCAGCTCGTGAAAGAAACTGGCATTTGGCAGCTACTTAGCATCTACACTAGATACCAAGTGGAGACTGAAAATGCCGTAATTAAACTTTCATTTTGGGGGATTTTTTTAAATTGTATTGTCAAATAATTAATTAATCCATTAATATTAGACCATTCAATAATTATAAAAATTCACACCAAAAACGAAGAAAAGTAGAAAAATTTTTACTTTGAATTCGACAAGCGGATGTCAAAGTGTCAGCTGACAGATGGTTCAGTTGTAGGGTTACCACCTCGACCACTACTCTCGCCCGGCACATGCAAAAAGGAAATGATGAGAGGTGGGGAGAGGGTATTGTTAATCCTCTATAACAATTTTTGGTTTCATAGATACGTATGCAGATTTCAATGGACCCAACACACAGCCTAATGCCCCCTCTACTCGCCGTAGTAATAGTAATGTGAAAGGTATCAACAACTCCTTTCAATATGCAAGAGTTTAGTGATTGCTTTGGTAGCACATCCACGTTATCTTAAACCAATCCGTAATAATAGAAGAGATCATGGCACGATCAAATATAAATCGTTGAGGAGACCTATCTGTCGATACCACTGCCATCCATTCCTTTTATCTCTGCTGTCGACATAAGGCAAAATCAGCAAATTCTGCTCCGTGATTTCGTTCTCAGTTAAAAAAAAGCACTAGGCCAAGTACCTATAAAATCTCAGCAGCATTATCCTGGTCAGTTTTAGACCTATCCGTATAACAACTAATACATTCCTTGGCTGATTTTACATTCTGATTTGCCAATTTTATATTCTAACCGATTTCGAATTGCTTGAACATAACTCCGTTGTTATCTGATCTTTATCTGATTCAGATTTGCCGAATATATTTCATGTAACTCACGGGACCGGTGTCATTATAATGCCGAGCCGTAGACATTCTAAAATGTCTACGAAGAGAAATTAGAGCGGCCCAATTATTGTTTTTAGAGTAGGCGATGGGCAAAATTGTGAAACCACAGTCATTCCAAGGCAGGCAAGCTTCAATTTCAAATTCATATTATTTTGGGGTTAAACCCCATTTACGTTTAGGAAATTGCTTTTGAAGCGATTCGGAGTGACAAGTAGAGCCATACCGTTAGGGGAGTATACGATCCATCGAACTTTCAGGATTTTATTAACTCGTCATGATGTCAAATAGGGGATTTCTTCGTCTTCGAGACGAAGAGTCCCTGGGTTCACCATCCCCGAGGTACACTATTCGCTGAGGACTTTTCAATAGCAGGTGTGATCCTCCTATTGGTAAGGCCTAACACAATATTCAGACGTGCATATCCCGGGTCCATTTGATCTGTTCCTACAACCGACAAGTAGCGATGCTTTTCACAGTCGCCGCACGGCTCTTTCAGTTACTAGTCAACAATTTGACTCGTTCCAAATGGTCATCAATCCATTAACTAGATGGGTATAGGCATGAAAGCCATTCTCCATACCTAGCTCCTTAGAGGCTCAGGTTAAGCGAAGTTGCCAGTTTCAAAGATTTACACGCTCGCTTATGGCGGATTCAATTATTGTCAATTAAATTTAAAAGTAAGTATGGATGGATGGATGGATGTGGCGCTGAGATAGGTTGGGCTGGTTGCGCCCGATACTGCAGCCTGCTGGCTTATTGTATTTCCCATCTAAGCGAGAAAATTTCAGGTTATGAGCTCTGTCCTACGTAAAAGGCTTAGAAGAAAGTTAACCAGGTTTACTTTGGGTGCACCCATACTGGTGGTTTGAGCCCCAAAGAAGTTTTGTCTCCAGCTCATAAGAGCGGGACATTCGAAAATAACGTGCGAGGCTGATTCCTCATCTTCGTTACAGAGGCGGCATAGTGGGTCTTGTGTGTAGATCCCTATTGTATGCAGATGTTTCCGTAGGGTGCAATGACCGGTTATAAGGCCTGTCACTGCCCTGAGGTTCGTTTTACTTAGACTGAGGGCTTCGGTGCAGCTGGTATGCCAGTTAGATTCCAGCATGCACTTGCTATGCCTGAGCCCTTCAGCGAGTCTCCATCGGTCTTGGAATTTTTCCTCGGTCCATCGTCTGGCAACGGTTCTGGCAGTAGATTTACTGATCCCGATTGCAGGTTCAGGACCAGTTAAGGGTAGTTCGGAACCCTCTCTTGCAAGGGCATCCGCTTTCTCATTTCCTTCGATCCCCTTATGTCCTTCCACCCATTTCAGGGTTACTTTGTTTCGGATTGCTAGGTTTTTGAGATTTTGTTGGCATTCCCAAACCAATTTAGAGGTTGTTTTGGAATTTGCAATTGCTTTTATAGCAGCTTGACTGTCGGAGAGAATATATATGGTCCTATTAGTGTATCCCTTTCGAGTACTCTCTCCTGCTGCAAGGTTTATGGCTATAAGTTCTGCCTGGAAGACAGTTGTATATTGACCTAGGGGTTTGGAGATGCTATAGTTGTTGGTTTTAGTATAGACTCCTGCCCCTGTTCCTTCGTCTGTCTTCGACCCATCAGTGTACCACACAATGTGATTTGATAGATGGTTGTCGTTCCATTTACTCCAGTCTTCCTTAACCGTTGAGGTTTGGATGTTGGAGTCGAAGGTGTACATGGCCGGGGTATAGTCGCTGCCCATATCTAGGATTGGGTTTGCAATGATTTCTGTGATCGTACAGTGTCCTACCCTTTGTGGTGTCCACATGTTCGATGATTGGAGTCTGTACGCTGCGAGTCTAGCCTCTTCTGTGATTTTGAGGTCCAGTGGTGGCAGGTCTAGTAGTTTCTCTAGAGTTAAAGTTGGTGCACTGCGCATGGCGCCAGTTATGCTTGCGCAGGCCAGTCTCTGTACTGATCCCAACTTCGCTACTGCTGTTTTTTGCTTGATTTTAGTCCACCAGACTATGGAGCCATAGGTTAGACGGGGTTTGACCACAGCTTCGTATATCCAGTGTATCATTCGTGGTTTTAACCCCCACGTTTTTCCTATTGCTCTTTTAGTAGCATATAGGGTCTGTTTGCCTTTTGCAATTGTGTTTGGCAGCTGCTTGTTCCACGTGAGTTTGTTATCAAGGGTGACTCCCAGATATTTTACCTCCGTGGTAAACTGCAGTTGTTGGTTGAATAATGTTGGAGCGTTGAGCCCTTCCAAGTTGTATTTGCGACTGAAGATTATTAATGTTGTTTTGGCGGGATTGACCGATAGGCCTGCTCTCCTGCACCAATCCTCCACTTGGGTTAGAGCTTGTTGCATGAGTTCGGAAATAACTCCTGGATATTTTCCCCTTATAAGGATGCTGATGTCATCGGCTTATCCTAGGGTATAGAAGCCAGTATTATTTAGCTGGACCAGTAGGCTGTCCACTACAAAGTTCCACAGGAGGGGTGAAAGTATACCCCCCTGTGGGCAACCTTTGAGGACAGCTGTATACATCGTTTCACCGAATAATTTTGCATGTACTTGTCGTCCTTGAAGCATTGATTTTATCCACCGACATAGGGTGTTTTGAACTCCATGACTCGAGGCGCCGTGTACAAGAGATTCAAAGGAAGTGTTGTCGAAGGCCCCCTCTATATCTAGGAAGGCCGCGAGCCCTATTTCTTTGATTTCTAATGTGGTCTCAATCTTCCCAACTAGATGGTGTAGTACTGATTCACATGATTTCCCTGTCTGATAAGCATGTTGGTTTGGGTGCAACGGGAAAAGCGATAGGCACCTTTCGCTGATATGTTTATCGACGAGCTTTTCCAATGACTTAAGTAGGAAGGAGGTTAGACTTATTGGTCTATACGATTTCGCTAGGGTTTGGTCACGCCCCGGCTTTGCCAGAAATGCTACGTTTACCTGCTTCCAAGTGATTGGGATGTATCCCAAGGCTATGCTGGCTCTGAATAGTCTTAGTAAAAGCGGAGCCAGGGTCGTAAAACCCTGCTGAAGCAGGGCTGGGTAGACACCGTCTGGTCCTGGTGATTTGTAGGGTTCGAAAGAGTGGATCGCCCATTCCACCCTATTATAAGTTACTATTTGGTTCGCAATGCGCCAGTCGTCTTTGTTAGCTCTGAGAAAAAGGGAGTTGTCATCCAACTGGTCTGTGCGCTCCGATGTTATCGTTGATCCAGGAAAGTGAAACCCTAGGAGGACTTCCAGGGTCTCCTTACCTGTTTTTGTTTGGTTTCCATCGGAGTTTTTAAGTGTTCCGATGGGGTTTGTTGGATCCTTGGCTAGAATCTTCTGGAGTCTCGCTCCTTCATGCAAGTTTTCTATTTCTTCGCAGAACTTCCTCCAGGATTCCCTCTTGGCCTTCCTAATTTCTTTGCTCAAAGTAAGTATAGCATACTGACTTTTGAGGAGAACAACATTTTCTACGTTGTAACCCAGCAGAATTATTCTAAACCCGGCGGCCCGGCAGAAACTTCTAGACCCGTCACTGCCGGGCGTGGCCCGAGCAGGTGGTAGCCCTATTCAGTTGCTATATTGAATATCACAATTGCACGTCCAGATAGCAGAGCAGCCAGTGTGGATACAGCTTAAATGTTGCATACTTCGCAGATCTAAATGCGTAGCAATACAATTTGACTTTTCTTTTCCTTGTACGGAAGAACTAAAGCTGAACGCTCCTCTTTCATAGCACAAGCTGCAATAGAGTGTTTCTCGAAACTTGGTTCACTGAAATGCCGCCACGTTGATACGACCGACGACTGCCGTAGGGCGTCAAGGTGCGTTCCATTCAATTATGGAAAAGCTTGCACGAGCTTTCTTCCATTCAAAGTATTTTTCACAAGCGGTGTCAGCATATTTCTTGCTGCTGATATGTACGGTTCTTATACATAAGAAATTTACCGTTATTCCCTCTTGTTAAAAACAAATCAGTATCGAGAGTACGAGAGTCTGTAGTGTCAAAATAAATATGCCGCCGAGTGTAATTAATTTCGAAATTAACTAATTAATTTCATCTGTCAAACTTAACGCGTAATTTTACATTAATCTCCACCCATTATTATTCCCCTTATTCCCTCTGTATCTATGTCGATATTTCATCAAATTTCGCAGTAACGCAGTTCAAAATTCAAAACAATGTAATAATCCAGCAGTTCGTTTCTCATTAATCTATTCCACAGCTATACGAAACAGAGAGAGCATTACGGCCACGGGCAATAATTTCAAAAACTTACGTCATACACACGAGACACGACTAAGTCTAGGAAACCTCTGCTATGTTAATTTTCATTTTGAATATTTTAACTAGACAAGAGACAGAAAAAGAGAAAGAGAGAGAGAGAAGGCAGGACTAACTTATCCGACACAGAGATTTTCGCATTTTACACAACGACAAGCCGAACTCGACAAAAAGCAACGGAAGGAACACACAAATTACATCCAGGAGATTAGGACTTTTGCCTATTTTCATCTATTTAACGCGATTCTCTCTTTTTTTGCCTGTATCAACCACGGAAAGGGTGAAACGCACACAGGACTCCTATAGGGAGTAGCCTATAGTACTGAGAGAGCCGCTTTCATATTTCCTAGAAAATATTTTCGTAACTCATAAACCTAAAAGATGCGTGGGCAAATAGAAATGAAATTTTCACGGATTTCTTGCTTTGCAGAGGATTTAGGTTAAGGAGAGGTATGCAAGGTCTCGTCCCGTGTGTCGGTCGTTCGCGGAAATCTCTCCTGACTTATGTTTGCGGATGCATGAACATATTCCGTGAATAGAAGATTTTTCATATTTCCGGTTTTTTTTTACGGAAACGGTCCATTCTGTTACGAGTTACGCTTTAATTTCAATTTACACCCCTCACGCACACACACACGCACACTTTCAAACACATCGCGTCCCTGCCTTCCCTAGCAAGGGAAGCAAACGGATTTTTTTTTTCGCAAAATAAATAGCCCGAAAAAAGTTAAGCGGTCGGACATCATCGTCTTGTCCACATCGTTGCACGATGAAAATGAGGGAAAAATTAACTCTCGCCCGAACAAAGAGGTGTGGTGTGGTAGGAGGCGTATACGTTATTAATTTACGTAATGGGAAAAAAATGAGAAAAAAATAGATGAGAAAAAAAAATATTTTAAAATATTCCCGCCGTTGATTCGAGTTGAGAATTGAGGCGAAAAGGATTTTGAAAATATGTATGGGGACAACAAAGCACAACAACATCGGTTGGTGCGATATCCTGATAAAATGGTGAGGCAAATTTCGGTGAAGCTTGGAAATTTAAAAAAATAAAAACTTCCGGAGTTTTGAAAGTACTTAACACGGACAAGCTGTGCTGTGCATGGATGAGAGACCAAGCGCGAAAAAGAGAGATACAAAGAGAGAGAGAGAGACATGGAGAGAAAAAGTTTTGCCTAAATGTTTTGTAATGAGTTAATAGACCTAGTAAATTAGATAAGATTAAAAGGGATGATTCCATTCACCATGGGGATCTGTTAATGTTGGGCATTCGAGTTTTTTTTCTTATAGCAAGGGTAATATTTATGGGTTTCGTTTAATTTTTTAATTTTTTCTTTTCATGTTGGCAAGTATTAAAAAGAAAACAATATGCACCCTTAGAAGCGAGTCCGTATTTTTGGTAGGGAATTATTCCCTTGTTGTAGTTACCGTTCTCTCTTGATTACCGTAACTCCTAGTGGAGCATGGTGCGTTGATGACTACCGTGTGTAGTCATCAACGTTACAAAGACAACTGAATTCGGAGTGTGATACGGCTGTCAGCCATACCACTTCCTAGTCGCATTGTTAGTTTATTATTCTACGATAAGAATATTTCCTATCATCTTCTTCTGAATAATAAACTTGCGACGAGTCGTGCCGAGTTTGGAAACTCGTTTCTCTATGAGTGTCTATTTCACAGAGTGGTGACCGAACCATCGCGGCCACAGAGCACGACCGTTACCGTTACTTGGATACATATTCACAAAAATTTCTTATTTATACGGTTTGGACTCTCGTGACGCCCTTTTGTGCCTATGCATCCATATGGGAACTTTAGGCATTTTGTTGGGCTCACTAAGAACCACAAATATGTCGTTGATGACCTTCCAGGGTAGGATTACCGTTATAAAAAAAAATCCTAAAAAAAATCCGAAATACTGTTTATTACAGTGAAAGAACGTCGAGGTATGTGATGTGATGTAGAGGGCCCTAGAGATCTTAAGATGTCCTTGGGGAAAGAGCAAATATCTATGCAACCATGCAGGTTGGCCAACGAAAAAGCTGCTTAATGACCAGCCAAAACAGGTGATTCGCATATCTTCTTCTTCCTTGCCTCGTTATTTATAGCGCTCTATTGCGTCGTGTCGCTGGGCCTACGGTGTAGGACCATCCCCCGTTCTGGCGGTAATGTCTCAGGCTATTTCTACAGACAGCGTTGTTGTGTTTCGCATATACCTATTGAAAAAACCCACGTAGGGATACAAACTATGAGTGAAATGAGTAAAGACAGACGCCAGCCTGAACAATGAACATGGTGGAGAGGTTTTCTACACAGTTCCTTTTTTTTCTGCTGACGAGGTCGTGCTAATGAGATTTTGGCTTGCTTCCCAAGCCATTTTCGGTCATCTAGCATTCACTTCAGGCGACAAATAGCTCTCATTTCGCCCGTCTATTAGATGTAGATTTGACTGAGGTACGACGAAAATAAAAGCCACGTCATCAGGTAATAGGGGAGACTGGGGTACCTCCGGCTAATATTTGTTGCACGTTGGACATTTTTTCCTTTGTAGTTTTAATGTCGTATTTCTAATATTTCGTTGGAATTATGAGAGTTTCTGTGATTATTATTTTCAAAATTCAAAAGAAAATTATACGAGTACCACAGTAATAAAAATATTCTTATTTTTTAATAGACGAGAAAAACCTCAGAACAAAATGCTTCAAACTATGGAAAATTGAAAAAAGTAAATTAAATGCTCCACGGATAGATTCAGCACTTTGTATTGCTGCACTTTCGTCACATAGATTACGGCTGAATGTACCCCGCATTTCATTTACTCTACAGTTTTGCCGTATGCACCCTAAAACTAACTAAGTTGCTTTAAAAAATTCCGAAGCTTCCCGGGGGCCATGGGGCGCATTCAGAGAGCTAATGTATGATAAAAAATTGCAAAAAGCTTCTGAGTTATAAGCCGTTGTAAAAAGTGCCGCAGATACCCCAGTCTCCCCTAGTAATATGGTTTCCACATTGGGTCCTCTACTGACCGGGGTGAACAGGATTTTTCTGGGATATTTCAATGCCCAGCATGAACTTTGGCACTCAGGCCTTCATTAGTTAATGCTAGAGGTAAAGCACTTAACGCCTCAGACTCAATGTAGGTTCGCTAACACGCAACACTGACACTTGCAGCAGTTCTCCTAATATGTTGTAAGTGTCAGTTAGATGGGTGAAACCTACTGGGAGACACGTGCAAGTCTCTCAACTCAGACCACGTCCCAGTCCCCAACTAGTGCAGCGCTAAGCTGACAAATGAATGGGACAATATGAGAAGCACAAATCCTGGTGATATGTAGTCTGGCTGGTATTGTGTTTTGTGCGCGAACCTTCAGTGCACAAGGTCGTGGGTTCGAGTCTCATCGTGAACGAATTCGGTTTATGGTGTTTTTCGAACTCACGACACATGTGACGGACTATGATCTCACTCAGATGTTAAACGAGTACAGATGTAAACGAGCGTGCTGTTGATCTCAACACCTCAACCAAAAAAGCAGTTAAGATCTTGGTAATTGAATGTTATTTAAACATCTTCGGCCTTAGTCCAATGTTGGACTGTCGCGCCTGTTTTTTTTTTAATCGAGGTGCTCTAAAAACTCAGAAGCTGCTTGTTAGGTTTAAAGACAAGTTAAAGACTACAAAGGGTCGAAACAAAACAAGCACGTCAATAAAACAAGGACAAAGGTAATATAGGGATAAAATTCGGCAGTCAGCAGATCGACAAAGCTCAACAAATACCAAAAAAAACTTATAGGCTTAGACGCAGAAAGAAGATCTGCCGCAGAACTGCTGACATAATACCAGTCTACATTAGGGACGAAATTAAAGCAGTCATTGAAAAGGCTAAAAAATCCAAGGCCATCGGAACTGATGACATTTCAATGACCATGATGAAACAACTCGGCCTTCCAGTCCTGGAGTATATCACGAAGGTTTCTAAATTTGCACTTGCCTCCCGGAAATCTGGAAGATTAGACGAAATGTCCCTTGTCTTAAACCCAACCTCGCCGAATCCCATTGGCCAATTGGTCAATACTATATCCAGTCGCAAAGACGCTGAAGACTCCACCCCACTTTTGTCACACACGCTCAGCTATGATCTCACCAGCATGGCTTCAGGAAGATTCGTAGCACAACTACACCTACAGCCTTCAATGTGAACCGCATCAGAGAAGGACTGAACCAGCCACAACCTGGACACACATCAATCCTGGGGACCAATGATCTGTCTAGTTCATTTGACAAAGTCAATCACTCACTGAATGTTCACATTTCTGACCAAAAGTTACGCTAGCGTGCAAGCTACCGAGCCGGTCGGCAATCCTTCACCGAGTTTCGAGGCGGCAAGCATTCAAAGCTTAAGAAGATCAAAATAGGTGTTCCAAAGGGCGGGGTATTCTCTCCAACCTTCTTTAACAACTACTTAGCCGGAATTTCAGAACCTGCGTATGGAATCGAAGTGGTCACTTCTTATGCTATAACCCGCGGTCGAGCGGCTATAAGTTGAAGGCTGATGTTTCTATTAGCAAAAATGTTCCTATTGTGGAAAACCCGAACATTTTAGGCGTACATCTCGATTTAATGATCTCTTCAGCCCATCATGTCACGGCGCTGTATGATGAAATGCGCAGGAGGAATACTGATCATAAAAGCTCTAGCTGGCAGCTCATTGTGCAAAGATTGAGAAACCATGCTGACCACGTAATGAGTTTTTGGGTCAAGCAACGCGTGACTATGCTGCTACAGATCAGACCACGGCTGTTGCCGATACCGATTGCAACGAAATTCAAGTATGTCAGAATGCTGCCCTACACATCGCTACAAGATGTTTCGTGTTATCAGCCCAGGACCGTTTACATCAGGAGACCCAGTTTATGCCAATAGGCGATCACAACCTTCGACCATCGAAACAGAATCTTGTCGGTTGCTATCATAGCGACCATCCCATGAATCATCTCATTAAACGAATTCCTCTCCCACATAATGTCTCCCTTGAGAGAGAGCCATTCGATGATGAGACATACGGAGCCGTCATCGCAGCAATTGATACTTGGAATTAGATCAGTCTCCCTCTCAGTGCTCCCAGTACCTATTTCGCCTGAGGAAAAAAAGGCTCCCGTAACATTAGCTCAATTTCGGTCGGACTTTTCTTCGCGCCTAAATTCGCACCCATCTCCAAAAAACGCGGACATTAAAAACATCTCTCCGAACTGGATTCGCGCGCCTGAATATTTAGCCCATATATTTCAACGCTCCCCCAATTGTGACTATACAACGAATTGACGGAGCGAGGTTGCGCGAACGACCGAGGGTTTCCAGCTCGTCCTCGATCCTATACGATCAGCCATACGAACTTAGCAAAAAATAGCCTCCCTCCCTTTCACAAACTAAATCGCCGCATCTTTTCGAATTTCAGCGCGCCGTTACGAAACGGTGATTTGTTGTATCTCGTCAACATCTCACAAATACGTGCGTCTCTAACGGCTTTTTGAAAGTTGGTTTAGAACCAAAAAAGCTTGTGCTATGTTACCGTTATGGCGGTTTTCACAAATATCTGGTTTTAGATATTCCTATGTAGCGTTGCTACTGGAAACTTGTGTCTTCTTCTTCCTTGCCGCGTTATTTATACGGCTCTATTGCTTCGCGTCGCTCGGCCTGCGGTGTAGGCACATCGCCCGTTCTGGCAGTAATGCCAGAAGAAAGAAAGAAAAACACATGCAAAAGAAAACGGCTTTCCGTGAAGTTTTTCCAAAGTTTAATTCCAGTTTTCTTGGGCTCATATAAGAGCGATCGACAATCAAGACAAACCAAAATGTAAAAGAAATTTGTGTGTGGCTTGCAACTGCGCAGTATACTCCGAATTTGATATGCCGAAACTTATACCGTAATTCGACAATAGCCATAACGATGGAGTAAAATGAGAGATAAGTGGAGCCAGAGAGAGATATGATGATGAAAAATGAGAAAGAAAGAGATAAAAAGATACAGAGAAAAAACTAATAGAGAGAGATAATTATAATCGCGACGATTGCGGTAAATATATGACAGAGCTTATTGAATTGGCTTCAGAAAGGAAAGCAGTAGAAATTTCATAATGCTGTAAAATGACTCTAATGAATGATAATGGAGTTTTCCTTGAAATTCCGAGACCTTGAACAACACTTAACTCGTTCACTGTCTACCAATCACATGTGTACAAAGCGTTCCTTCCCGTTCATGTCTATGAGTCACATGTGACTCATGAATGTATAAATTCTCAGATGGCGGAAAACCCGTTCGACAGTGAACGTGTTAAGCGCCCTACGTCTTACGCAACTGGTTTCTCCCAAAATCACGTGCTATCTTAAAAATATTTACCTAATTATAGGAAATAATCTAACTACAACCATTTCAAGGACTTGCTGAATGTTTACCACACTCCCCCCGCGCGCCCCCTCTAAAAAGTTTGCTCATGAAATCCAAAACATACAAAAAAACAAACAAACCCAACCCATACCTAATTACACAAACATCACCTTTCTCAAAATCCAGCCGAAAACTAGTGTATGCCTACTACACAAACACACATACAACCGAAAAAGGTAATTAACCTGAGAATCGACACCTGATGTTCTAGAGCGGCTCATATTGTACTCGTATACACGGTAAGGTACACCTCGACCCCAAACTATTTACCGCACGTTTATCATCAAATAAAAGTTACCATTTAGAGTGTAGGTAGGTGAGGTACTCTGTGTGCGCCACAAAGATTTTCGTATGGGTCATTACACTCACGCTGGAGGAAAATTAATGAACGAGCAACAACGGTGCTGGTTAGTAAGTGGAGTGATGTATAGCCGCTGTATCAGGTCACGGAGAGAGCGGTCCTACATACAGAGAGAGAGAGAGATATGTGTCTTTTTGATAGCCAATTTCGCATGACGCTGAATGAATGAACGACGAAGACGTCATCGACATAGTCGTGACTTGTGTGACAAATTATTATTGTATACTCATATATGTAACATCTGCCAAAAGGACTACATTTATGAGCCCCACCATTTTTACGCTTCATGTTGTCAAATTATCCCAAAAAATCTCTGAACACTGAATTGAATATCAGAGAAGCTCAAAATGATCCCTTCGAAGAGAATGTAAACAAAATGTAATGCAAAAAAAATGACATGAATCTCGTCAACATCGAGTCCTTGGTAAGGAAATTTTAATGCGCAATTCCTCTATAAGAGTACTTCTTGTCAAATTTGTCCCTTTCACTCTCGACCGCAATGCGAGTGCCTAACAGACTGTGTGTCCTCCTGTGACGTGGTGGTGTCCTTCGTCACACCGATTAAATCAACAAAGGCGTGTGCAACTAACGACTACTTTGATATATCATTTCGGACCGTATAAAAGGATTCCGTGCCATGCCAGCCAGTACGTACCGTACTCCCCCGGTAAAGCATCATTTCTAATGAATGAAACCTGAGCGCGCCGGAGCTATCAACAAATGTCGGCAGCTATGACTCCCAGAGTGGATATAAAGCCTAAATAAGACCAAGTCGTTCTGGTTGTCGTATAGTTGGTCGGTTTTAACTCCGTTGCAAAAGTAGCGCCAAACACACTATTCAGAAAACGTGTTGTATGTTTGTACGTATGCTAAAGGAGTAATCAAGGTCCTGTGCGTCTATATGGTTTCGCAAGCACTCACACTCTGTTTGAGTCTCACTCAGCATAACGAAACTATACACGTATAGTGAAGTTGTAAATTGTGTGTATAGGCATGTGGCTGGGTCCTCGTAGGTTTTAGTTTATTTAAAATTCAATTACTGAGAAT
Organism: Microchrysa polita; assembly: GCA_949715475.1. Taxonomy (NCBI): domain Eukaryota; kingdom Metazoa; phylum Arthropoda; class Insecta; order Diptera; family Stratiomyidae; genus Microchrysa; species Microchrysa polita. Next base: position 70,146,907 of record OX454421.1, on the reverse strand, counting down.
CGTGTGTACTTCTTCAATGGCATCAACTCGTCTTCGGTGTCCTTTTAGGCACAACACCAATTTCATTCGCTACAGGCTTTATACAACACACTTCGCATATACATTTCTCGATGCCAGGAGCGCAATACGATGTTGTGATGGGGTGTGTCGGGAGAGAGGGTCATATAGTCCAGGATACGGACGGTACGAACGACCACACGATGAACTTTCATATGCAGAGAGAGAGGCGAATTTACTTAACCCGAATGCACACATGAAATGACCTAAACTTGGCATCCACCCACCGACCGGGGCGCGACCCTCGGCAGTTTTTACTCTGACATCAATCTCGTCATCGTGTATGTATGCTCAATGCTCACCATAGTTTCAGTTGAGAGTTGAGAGTTGAGTGCTGAGCACTCAACCCATGGTCCTGCGGCAGCCATGCTACGACACACTAGTCTATTCAGGATGGAGTACGCCAAATGCTAAATGCATGTAAGCAGGAAGGAAAGTGGAAGGAAGTGAACGAAAGGGGTTCCTTCTTGCTAGAGCTTTCTGTTTTACGTTTACGTGTTTTTTTTTCATTATTCCTATGACGAGCTAAAAAAAAAAAACGTTTATCCGCGCGATACGTACCTACCCGGCCTATACGCCCCTACCCTACCTATACGCCTTGCTTTGTATACATAATACTATGAAAACTGAAAAGTGAATATCTTGTTCGGGACTCGGTAAGTGCACTACAGCGTGTGCGATATCATCTCTAGGAAATAGGAAATATGTGACTAACATACTTCAAACTCCGAACTCACGACACGGACGGACGTTCGGACGCGGACGTGGCATGTTTATTATGAAAACCGTTTTCTACTTGTGCAATGAAAAAGGTTTTAGTGTCGATAGTTAGGAAATATATAAATTGGTACCAAGGGAGGCTTTTAGGCGATGCACATTTTTTGGCGGTTGTAAAAAGCGGATGGGGTTCGATGAAACCCCGCGAAATACGAGACGGGTTCTGTTGTGGCATTCTACTCCGAATAACCCAGCTCTTCAACTGTGCCATAAAAGTGAAAAAAATGTATATTTGTTGTATAATATATTTTAGGACTGCGTTCTTTCGTTATTGTGTGGGGAAATTTGATACGTATAGGCATACGCGCCGGTCGATGAAATTTGCAATGACCCCCTTTTCAAATTCGAAGAAATTAAGATTCGTATCGCTTTAGAAGGTTGTATTCACTGTAGTTTTGCAATTGATGATGATGCGTCCTTTCGACTTAATATGTCGGTAAACTTGAGATGCGATAAAAGTACCGTTAGTTTGGGTCTAAAATCTACTGTCGAGAGTGGAATAGAGATTTATTTATTTATTCAAATGTAATTAAGCAGGAGCAAGTTCTATGTGTACAATAGGTAAAAAGGATAACACGTTCACTGTCTATGAGTCGCATGTGCGTGAAATTATACGGCAAAATACCTCCTTAGAGCTTTTTTTCTCAAAGTTGTAGACCCCCTTCAGGCCTGGCTACCCCAAAATCAGAGGATTGTCCCCAACAATCCTGCAAAAATTCAGAGATATTCAGAAAATTTTCTGCACCGTATTTGTATCTGTGCCGAAAACGACTAAAAGTACAAAAACTTCGGAAACATTGGGAAGAACATTTTGATCAAAGTGATTTTTTCAATTTCGTTGAAAAAAAAAATACAAGTCATGCTACTGTAGGAGCCGCGGTCATTAACCCATTAAGACCCAGCGTTGCGAAAACGCAACGTGTTACTTTTCTGTACCTGTAGGGTGTCATGTAAACAATAATCCAAAAAGTGTTAATGATATCGAAACTTAACATAATTATCTAATCGACCTGTTTTTGCAGGATGCTCAGTTTCGTCATTATAGTGGATTTCAAGGACATCGAAAATGGCGAAAATCGCCATTTTTCTCTCTCAATTTTCAATTTGCTCTCATTTTTTCGAGTATCCAAAATTTTTATATAATCAGAATCTACAGACATTACAATGTATTATTCCACCCTTTACCTGCCCAAAAAAAGGTCCTTCCAAACGCCTCATGCAATTTTGTACCTACAGCGCAGTATAGACCTCGGGCGGAATGAAAATGAAATTTTTGTCCGCTGCGATTTTTTCAATGAAAATGCATGCTAACTGTCGTGGAACATGTCGGAAATAATGGGCAAATCCATAAGCTACAATCTGAATATGGTTCCAAAATTTTTCTCGGCCATTTTATGTATTATTTTTCGATTCCCCGGTCATTTCACCGTGGAAAATATCTAATGACGGGGGAATCGAAAAATAATCCATAAAATGGCCGTGAAAAAATTTGGAACCATATTCGGATTGTAGCTTATAGAATTCCCCATCATTACCGACATGTTCCACGGCAGTAAGCATGCATTTTCATTGAGAAAATCGCAGCGGACAAAAATTTCATTTTCATTCCGCCCGAGGTCTATTCAGGCCTTACGTTGAGAAAACGCAACGCTGGGTCTTAACGTGTAATGCAATGCAACCACTCTGACGAGTTCATATGTGGGATAAAAGTGTTGTTTTTGCAAACTCCTAGGCCATAAAACAAGTTTTTTGAGAATTTTGGGATTAGTCAGTAATTAGTCCATGAGTGGAAAGTATGATAGTTATCCACAAAAGTCGTATGTCATTTAAAAGTTTGAAACTTTAGCTAACTGTTAGTACCCTTTTTATCAATATTTGCTTCGCACTTTTTAAATGATTGCCACTTGTAACAAAAAACCCAGAAAAATTGAAATTTCAGGTAAAGGTCAGGTCAGGTAAACTACCCCTATAAACGCGCCCGTAATCGGTTTCTCATTATCAGTTGCATCAGAAAAGTTAGGTAGCTTACATCTAAAGTAATTTCAATCACTGTTTGGTCATCAATGGATACGACGCCAGATCAGGCGGCACAAGTTGTAGCTCTATTGTCGGAAATCATAGTCAGCGAACCGTTGCTCGCCGTCTTGGAATGAGTCAGTCTGCTGTCTCGAGAGTTAGCAGGAGATTTCGAGAAACTGGTAGCTTTAATTCGAGACCAAGAACGGGCCGCCCTCGATCCACTTCAGAGAGAGACGACCGTTTCATTGTTACAAGTACGTTACGAAATCGGTTCCTCACGGGTGTTGCTGCGCAGCGGAACCTGAGGCGTGTTCGCGAAGTAGCTGTAAGTGTCCGCACAGTAAGGAGACGATTAAGGGAAGCGAATATCAATCCAAGACGGCCTGCCAGGGGCCCCAAATTGACTGCACGACACCGACAAGCGCGCCTCTTATTGGAGCTCAGTATTGTTCACTGACGAGTCGAGAATGTGTCTATATGGCAGTGACAGAAGATGTCGAGTCTACAGGCGTCCAACTGAGCGATTTGCGTAGTGCTGTTTCACTGAAATGGTTGCATACGGCGGCGGTTCCTGTATGATGTGGGCTGGCATTTTCTTGGAGGGAAAAACGGATCTCGCATTCGTGCCCACAGGAGGCCGAAGAGGAGGGCTGACAGCTGAGCGATACGTTAGCGATATTCTCCGTGTCCACATTGTGCCCTATGCAGCATTTATTGGCGAGAACTTCACTTTGATGCACGACAATGCCCGGTGTCATGCATCGCGCCTCACTCGACAGTTCTTGAATGAAGTCAATATGTCGTCACTTAACTGGCCTGCACGCAGTCCCGACATCAATCCCATTGAACACTTATGTGACGAACTCAACAGAAGAGTCCGAGCCAGAAATCCAGTCCCTTCGTCCACTGAAGAATTGAAGGCAGCCCTATTAGAGGAGTGGACCGGTATTCCTCAAGATACCATCAGCACCTTGATCAGATCAATGAAGAATCGACTGAAAGCTGTCATTAGAGCAAGAGGAGACAATACCAAATACTAAAATAATAAATGCTTAACTTATTTTCCAACAGTTTTTGTTTTATTTGCAAAAAACCTAACCAAAAACCATATTTCATATTTGCTCATTTTCGCTACGATTTCGCTCAAAGAGCATCAATTTTAAAAGTGTTCACCAAATATTGGTTAAAATGGTACCAGCGTAAAGCTAAGGCCTTAAGCTTTTCAATGACATACGATTTTTATGGATAACTGCTATACTTTTCGAAAAACACGTACAAATGCACGCGCTTTTAGGTTGAGTCGATAGTTTTGCAGCCGAGTGTAGTTGAGAAAATTAAAAGTTCGAAAGACATTGATGTAATTGCTCTTCCGCAGGAACGTGTCAATGCAGTTAGTGATTGCGAAGACAACGATGAAGGTGCCCACTGATTTCAACAACGAACTTCCAAATGAAACTGCGGGTGAAGTGGAAATTTTGTGCGAATTCGAAGATGGCGACCACGCCGATGAAATAATTGAAAGTCCTTTGCCACCAAAAAGACGTTCGACATCCAAGAGGAAAAAGCCTGAGCCTGAAGCTAAGTGGACAAAGTCAAATCATCATACTGCCAGCTTACTTGGTGAGTCACTCCACTGTGGCTCCGTTTTCACACTCGACCAGAATGTGGCCTAGCCTGAATCTTATTCCGGCGAACTTCGGCTTTACCTGTTTGGCGCGCTCGGAAAGAATTTCCGCCAGTAACACGTTTTGGATGGACGTATTTTGCTCTGACGTTTACGTTTCCACTGGGTCTAGGGTGGCCAGATGCCCCGTATTTTACGGGTTACCCCTTTTTCGGGCACGGAAAGTCGAAAAAACCGTAATCCACAAAATAAAATACGAGGCAAACAATGGATGATTCAAGAAAAAAACTCCATCAAAGGGTTAGAGACAACTTTTTATTGCATTAAAGTCAACCAAATACTTCGAAATTTGCCGGGATGCGAAAGTGACGTAATCAAGTTAACACTGTTAACATAGTACATACATGAATGCGTTGTAGTATTTGGAATCAGGATTTGATTTTGCCGAACATTTACCTGTACTGTCTGCATCCCTTAAATTTGCAGCACGAACTGAAATTTGAGCAACTGGAGAGGATAGTCGGATGTCTAAACATAACTACAGTCAACTTGGATGAACTTTATGAGGAATTTTGTGTAATTTTGCCCCTAATTAATAAATACATATGTCCAGGAGATGAAGAGATGCCGATGAAGTGATAAGCCCTGACTCACGGACAAAATTATTTACAGCTGTCAATAATAGCAAAATATGATTCGAATTTTGAAACTGGTCTTTTCTATCCTGGCAGCGTATTTAGGAACCCTTGATCAGTTCGTCCCAACGCAGGTGACGAAATCGATCAGCTTTTCTAGTGGCTAAGTACCAAAACACCTTATCGATTTCGTCCCCTGAAAGTGAACGAGCTCGCATAGGATTTCAGTACATTTTACGTCAAAAGCGGCCAAAACCCTTGTTCAGCTCGAACGAGTTTTTGGCTGTTTTCTACGTAAAATATACTCGAAATCCTATGTGAGCTCGTCCACTATCAGTGGACGAAATCGATAAGGGTTTTGGGTAAATTTGGCACTAAAACGCTAATCGATTTCACCCCAAGCAGGTGACGAACTGAACAAGGTTTCATAAATGCACGTCCCGGCAATAATTCTCCGTCCCGGCAGAATATTTTCGCTTTGCGGTAACGCATGAACAGATAGCCGGAACCGACTAAATATGTATTCACATTGTAAAGGCTGACTCTCAAATGACATTGAAAGATTTCTATAACTTTTTATTGCACAATTAAGAGTTATTGGAGGCTGTGTCATCAAAGAAGAAATATTGTTACAAAAAAAGGCATATCGGCATAATAATAGTTTTTTTTTTAAATTTTTGCCCCGTAAAAAAATCTAAAACCCGTATTTTATACGCTAGTGACCCGTAAAGCGAAGGCGGGCAGGTGGTCACCGTAGCTGGGTCGGTGGGTATTATGGCCACACTGGTATTTGAGGCCACCATCGCGTATGAAGCTTTCGCTTTTCCTTTGCCTCCAGAGGGGGCAGACAAGCGGCTTCTATCGGCGGTTGTTGTGGTCTCCTTGCTCATATTGGTTTTCGCTTTAGTCCGCTCGCCTCCTTAGATGCCGCCCTCAATCGCGACAGCGCTACCTTGGTCTTGGCCCACCCTTTGCCGTTTGCTGTCTAGCGTAAAAGCAGGTGAGATCTCGTCCGTGGAGCGTTGTCGCATGGCTTGAGGAGCAGGCTGATTGCTGGAGTTCAGAGTCAGCTCATGTCGCTGTGCCAGGAACTTGAGCTAGTGCTTGCATCCCGCGCCGCTCAGTCCTTTTCTAAGATGATCCTTAACGCCTTCTGGCTCGAAGAGTCTCGGATTTTTGTTTTTATAATTCGATGGCCCTGGTCTGGGCTTGTCAATGTTCGAGAGTTAGAGCTCCTCAGGGACACTGCGTTGGGTGGTTTGATTGGTGCCATCGCGTGGCTGTTCGGAAGTGGCGGCCCTCCCTTTTTCATATCGGAATCACTCGAAGAAGTGAGTGCCACATTGATGGCTTCGGGTGTTGTGTGTTTTGTTTGTGTTGTTTTTGTTTTTCTCATTATTCATGTTGTTTCCACGAGTAGCTAGGGAAAAGTGGTCCACCGAATCAGGGCTCGCTTTACTCCGGTAAGGTCTTAGCTACCCTTGGATATAGACCCGGTATCCAAGGAGCTCCGTTCGTGATGATCATTTACGCCGATGGGTGGTGTCGAGTTATTCGATAATGCTATGAACAATTGTCGGATTCGGATAAGAAATGGAGTTAGCCATAATTGACAAATGCGCTGTCCAACTCCCGAGTTCAAACACCAGTACGCTATGATCGAGTGGATCATAACATCTAACGGAGAGGATATCGAGTTCGTTACGATACTGCAAAAGCCAGACGGTATTTGAGTACAACAAATGCTCAATTCCATTACACCGAAAATGTTTCAATGCGTTTCATAATATAAGTCAATAGATTGAAGACTCTTTATGTTAACATGTAAATAATAAACACGTTTTCATCAAAATATTCTTTGTACTAAGGTAAAGTTCATGTAGCATCTATAGATCAAGTTTTTCATAGTAAAGTATATACCGTTTTGACCCAGCGTTGCGTTTTCGCAACGAGTCCTCCGGCGCTTCCCAGGACGAACTAAAAATACGTTATTGGCTTTTTTCTTAATTGGACCAACAATAATAAGATTCTAAAGTTTCATTGTCCTAGCTCAACGGGAAGAGGGTTCGGGTCTTAATGGGTTAAGGGGTTAGTAATTTCATGATTTTTGGTTCAATTGGCCAGCCTCGCAATTCACAATGAGCAACATAAATTATTTTTCACAGACTGCTGTCTGAGTTGCATGAACATGTTAGCGGATTTTCGAAGATTTTCCCGAATAGCAGAATAAGTATTGAAAACTTTGGAAAAAATTCACAATGAGTAAAATTATGAAGACATTTTATTTCACATATTTTCGTTTTGTATATCATGAACGAATTGCAGGATTCCAGTAAACTGATTCCAGCGTATTTGTCTACAACTGGAATAACTCATTGAAATATGCAAAACATTCACAATAAGCAAAATTATGAAAACAGTTTTTTTCAAATACTTTTGTCTTTTGTCTCCTGAACTAATTCGCGGATCTGAGTAAATTTGCACCACTGGGATTGGACTCCATGTTGATGTATCAAATGGGATAGCAACAACAACGCATTGGTCTCAGTCATGACACGATCCAAGATAGAGGTATCACTTGAACGGGTAAGCGGATTCCGGAAAGAATGCTACACCAAAGCGGTCTCAACTGCAAAAAGAAATTGTAAATTTGACCCACCGTATTGGTCTCTACTCTAAAACACCAGAATAACTATTGACAAATGCATAACATTCACAATGATCCTTTGGCCACCGGATTGGTCTCTACCCCGAACAACAGAATGACTATCGAAAGACAGGTACAATTCGCAATGAGCAAAATTATCAAAACAATTTTTTTTGCATCTACTTCAAGTTCAAGAGCTATTGAAACAGATTAGCGGATTTCAGTAAATGTGCTCTACCTGATTGGTCTCTGCTTCACACAGTAAGTAGAATAACTTATGAAACAAGCACAAAACTCACAATAAGCAACATTATTAGGGCGGGTCTTCTTCGCATGCATTTGCCCACATATTTTACTAAATTGGACCCTCCAGATTCATTGAATGATTTACACATTCAACAGCAAAATACGCATTGAAACATATTGAAGAAAAATTCACAATGAATAAAACTTTCGAAGCAACTGTTTTTCACGTATCTGTGTCTATATCCCCTGACCGGATAAGCGGATTGCAATAAATTTACCCTACCAGATTCGTCTCTAGCTGGATCGTCAGAAGAGTTTACAATAAGCTAAATTTGCTTGTTTCTCATCCTCGGGCCACCTCTTTAAATTATTAGCAGATTAACGAAACGACAAACAAAAATTTACAGTGAGCAAAATTTTGATAGCAGCTGCTTTCTCCATTTTTTTTTAGACTTCCTTTGAACGGAATAGTGGATTTATAACAAATTTACGCCACATGATTGGAATCTGCCCTAAATAGCGCGTAATAAACATTCGAACATGTGGGAAATTCATTATGTATACAATTTAAGTGAGTTTGCCCCTCCAGATTGGGGTGCAACATCACCTGGAGGAATTAGCGGATTTCAGTGAATTCGCTCCACCTTGCTCTCTACCCTAAATACCGGAATAGCTTGTTGTAAAGTAAAACTACGAAGTTCAAACTTCTCTTTACATGAAAAGGGTAGTTTCGAAATGTTTTGCCTCTATCTTACATTCTGCAACTAGCTTACGTGTTTTGGTAACGGACTAGTAAAAGTGTAGAGGAACTCCTCATCCACTGAACATATGGAACACTGTACGTTACGCCACTGCATGGGACCTCAATTATAAATCGTAAAAAAAAAATGCTCAGCAATTTTCTAGCTCAAAGGACAAGCTATTTAGACTTGCCAGAATTTATGCGACAAACATTATACGGTTGCCACATTTCACATTATTTTACAGATTTACGGATTTAGGATCAATCGTTAGTTTTAACGAAATAATAGTTTCCATTTACCAGCACTACTCGGTTAAGCTCCGCAATTTTTAGAAACTCTCAAATTACAACTCTTCCGTCATTCAATTCCTGTAGGATCAATAATACCAATTAGTAAAAACAAACCTAAAAATTCCCTCAGCATCCACGCGTGGACCTAATTGAATATGACACACTAATTATTGAGTGCAAAACCTTTAGCCTTAGTTAATTTCAACCTAAATGAAATTTGAATCCCTCTTTCGGGGAGTGCCATCGCGTAGTGTGTGTATAGTATGCTTCTCTCTGTGATTTATTTATTTCAGAGCCCTTTCCCCTCCCCTCTCTTTCCTCTCCGGACACCGTGTGCAATTAGGTGAGGTCGCTCGCGCGTTACATTGTGTGTTCTATTTGCCACCTTTGGCGTCATAAGCACGTTCGTATTACATTTATACAAGGCCCATACCGTTGGCCGCCTTCGTCACTGCCGTAACCGTTTCGTATTACCCGTATGTATTCTGTGTATTTATAATAATGCTCACCCGAAAAGTACATACAGTCTGCCACTTGACAATGGCAGGCGCAAAAAAAAAATTTAGAAGAGGTGTAGAAATCAACGGTCTCTCTATGCTCTCTAACAATGCAAGGCATGCCATACTGAAATTCTCTATTTGTACTGTTCGGTTAGCACTTTTTTTTTTACTGCTCTGGGGGTGGAGGGTTGGTCGGTTGGATTTCATTTTCTGTTTGTCCATTTTGCGACTGTTGTTTGCTATATGTACCGGGACGCCATACCTACGGCCTGGCATGGCATGGCGGCCCGGGTGAAAATGTTAGATAAGCACGTACCGGTAGCCTAATGAATTAGTAATAGGATCGATTTTTGTACGCCTCCGGACAAAAGAATGAAACGACACAAAAAGCAAAAAAAAAAAGAAAAACGGAGCGAGAGGTGTCGTTGTCAGCCCTTCTTCAGCAGAGATACCCAGCTGTTGTTGCTGCTACCTCTAGCATTGTCCTTCGGTGCCAAATGCTGCGCTCTTTGCATGCTCCATGTCCATGCCTGAGGAGATTGCCACAAATGTTTGTTGAACGTACTTTGGAGCTCTTCGGTATAATTGCGAGAAAAAAACTAGCAAGAACACCTAGAATTTCACCAAAAGGTATCCCTGTAGTGTGCAAACGTGTGTGTACATATGTGAGCTGCTTCAGCAGATAAATGTATGGTTTGGGTTGGGCTTGCTGTTTCACTGTTGTGACACAATAAACGAGCGTAATACACGCCAAACTGACACGACATTCTCTCTGCATCTCTATCTCTCTTCTTATCTGGAGTTTCTTCTCTTATCTCTCCATCTGTTCGAAGCTAAAATTGGTTTATCCAAATAATTACTTCTTTTTTTTTGCGTTCTTGTCTAGGGTGGTTGACATGACGTGTTAGATTCTTCTCTATTTAGGGCCTATATGCCACACATGCACACACAAATTGAACGCAATCCATAAAACAAATTGTTTTCGTTAGTCTGACATGATTAGACGCGGTGCAAGAAGAATGAGAATAGGTTTTTCTGACTTTTTCTCTTTTTATTTTCTATGCCTATACTTCGTAAGATAAGGGTTGGAGCTGGGGTTGTATAGGTAAATGACAGGAAGCCTCCAGGACCAAAATGAGAAATTGAAGTGATTTGCTATATACAACTTTTCTGAGAAAAAGGTGTTGTATCGTCATCGACCGATAAAGTTGGACGAAAAATTGTGAAGGTGTTCTGAAGAGTTAGAGATAGACTGAACAAAAACAAAATGACACCTTTATCTGTTGCGTGGTAAATGGATGTGTTCAATTAGTTGGTAAAGCTATAGCTTTGACCGTGTCAGATAGGAGGGTGTAGGTGAACGGGGCTGCACCAGTTAAGTTTCCTGGAAGTCGAGATAGATTACGAATTTAATGTCGGCTTAGCGTGTGAATTAGAGCTATAAATATCGGCAGAATTGTGACAGATGAGCATTTTTATTGAAGCTTAATAAGGATCGGCATGGAAACATGTTTTTTTTGCTAAATAAAAACAAATTGTTTTAAGCTGAGATGGTGATGTACAAATACCCGTAAAAATTAATCCGGTCAAAATCACAGCAAGAACAAATTTCCATCTTTCGCTTAAAATTCAACTGGTCGAAAGATTTCCAACTTAAACTTTTTTCGCCACAACGAACGGAAATTACCGCTGTACTCATTTGAAGGTGTGGGCTTTTCCAGGAAAATTTCGAATCGGGTGATCTTGAGCGGGTGGATTTTGACCAAATTGATTTTGATCGGTTGAATTTAGACCAGATGCAGATTTGAACCGGGTGGATTTTTACCAGATTGGATTTTTACCAAGAGCATCTTGACCGCATCAAAATTGGCCAGGTGGATTTCGTTCGTGGTGGATTTTGATCGGATTGATATACTGTTCAGGTTGATCCGGAACGATTCAATTTAGACCATACAGATCTAGGGCGGTTGGTTTTTGTCACGATTAGATTTCAACCGGGTAAATTTTGGCCAGGCTGTTCTTATTCGCTGGAAATTTGGCACAATAAGATCAGCAGAATTTCGACCAGATAGATCTTGATCGGTTAAATATATACCAGATGCAGATTTGAACCGGGTGGATTTTCATCATCGAACTTCTAGACTATGAAATACGCTTAGACGAATTTAAAAGTGTCCCAACATTTGGGTAAACTTTTTTGGTCTAAAATCTATAAATCATACCATTCACTGGTCTAAATTGGAAGCAGTCACTGCTTCAAAACCAGCAACAATCTCACTCGCTGCCAAATTTAGATATCCAGTTTATTTATGCAGTTGTCAATTGTACAGCGGGGCACCATTTATCGAATACATAGTGACAAATTTGCAACTTTTGTTCGTTTTTTGATTGAAACTATAAAAACATTAACACAAGCACAGTGTCCAGTTTTGATAAAAAAAATTATGAAAACCTTCAAATGAAATTTTGATTCCATAATTTTCCGGCTGGCATTTGGCAGCCCGTGTGGATGCTGTTTTAGTACGAAAAGTGACATTAAACACCTCGTCTAGTAGTATGTAACATTTGAAAATCTGGTCTAAATATCCAAAAAGTTTACCTAGATGTTGGGGCCACTTTTTGTTGACCTTTTCTTATTGTATGCTCATTCCATGTACTAGAAATTCAATGATTTTCACCAGATTGGATTTTGACCAAGAGTATCTTAACCGCATCAAAATTGGCCAGGTGGGTCTCGTTCGTGGTAGATTTTGATCGCGTGGATTCCGATCAGGCTGATATCGACTGAGTTTAGACCAAAAGTGTTTGTTTTGTTCAATTTTGATCGCGAGAAATTCGGCCTGAGCAAGGTCGGGAGGGTTTTGACTAGATTAATTTTGAACGGTTGAATTTAGACCAGATGGATTTTGTTTTGATACGATCGGATCTAGACTGGGTATGTTTTTTGGATTCTGACCAGATAGATCCTGATCGGTTGAATTTAGACCAGTTTAGTTCGGGGCGGGTATGGTTTTTGTCACGATTGGATTTGGATCGGGTAAATTTTGACCCAAAATCGGGAGGTTTTTGACCACATTGATCCTAACCATATGATTTTGAGTCAGATGGATTTTTATCAAATTGCCTTTGCCCGGTAAATCTCTTTCATGGTCGATTTTGATCTCGTGGATCATCAGGCTGATCAGCTGAATTTAGACCAGATGGCTTTTGATTTGACTCGATTGGATTTGGACCGTGTCAGTTTTAACCAAGTGGTTCTTGATCGCGACAAAATTTGTGTTCGAGGGATTTCGACCAGATGGACATTAATTGACTGAATTTTAACCAAATGGATTTTGACCAGTTGGATTTTGATCGGTTGAATTTTAACCAAGTGGTCTGTGATCGCGAAAAGCGCGGCCTGGACAAGGTCGGGAGGATTTTAACTAGATTATTCTTGATCAGTTGAATTTAGACCAGATGAATTTTGTTTCGATTCGATCGAATATAGACGAGGTGAGTTTTAACTTGTGCAAGAAGATCTTCTTCGAAGCGATTTTGACCAGATGGAAATTCATTGATTACGTTGAACCAAATGGAGTTTAATCGGATGAATTTAGACCAGTTGGATTTCGTACCAGATTCAGTATATGCTAAGATAAATCTTCTACACGACCACTTTGGAAAACTTCTCTTATCATAACTGTCGCATAATACGAACTTTGATCTTCCACACTTTCCTAATTCTATATGCAAGGATTCAAATGAATTTCGTCGGTGACCGAGATTAAGGATGTGAAAGTCAGTCAGAAGAATAGACTACCTCATGCGAGGCGTTCGACGTTCTCGTCCTCGTCTTCATCGTTATCGTCTCTGACAGCCATATTTCTGCACGAATATGCATATATGTCCTGTCATAAGTCCTCTAGCATAAATGTGTCGCAGTTTCCGTATTTCGTTTCAACATACAGTCCTCACCTCATGAATGAAATGTGTGTACATACACACAAACATACAAATGCAATGCATGCATGCAAGCATATGTGTTTGTATGAAAGCGTTGTGTGCATATCTATTATCCTTAATCGTATTATATCGCATAATGAATCTTCATACCTGAATGCATATTCAGATTCGATGATGATTTTGTCGCACGACAACGACGACAAGGACGTGGACGACGAACGTACGACATTATTGTACTACAGGACGAAATACTCGGAAACTTGATGAATATTATGCAAAGCACTTTGCAATGATTATACATATTTGAAATTTCAGGGATTTCAGATTTTCTGTTATTCTCTCTTCGTCTTTTTTCTGTATATGTCTGTCTGATAGCGAGTTTTAAGGACGACATAGGACGAATAAAAAAAAATACGAGGACGAAGAAAGCGCATATAGTGTTCCCGGTATAATGTGAAGACGAAAACTGTGTTCGTGATCGATTTGAAAAGTGCGAAATGATTGAACAAATATGGATTTGAAATCGGGGGAAAAAGGATTTTCTCGTTTTGAAAAGACAGACGCATCAGTGTGTGTGTGTGTAAGTATGTTTTTCTTCTTTTTGTAAATGTACAAGAGCGAGTATGTTATTCAGGAAGCGATTGAACATTTCTGCTTAACTAGACTTTTGAGCGTCAAGTGCATATATGTACGTTTACGTGATTTGAATTCATTCATATGTACATTGTTCGTCGAAAATTTCATTTTGAATAACGATTAGTGTCGATAAATGGATATTTTTAGTATCTTATCACAACCAATAACCGGTAGGTCGAAACAGGGGGTTTTGCGGCGCGACATGGATTCAACAAACACAAGTTCAACCAACTGACGCGTTATGATAATGATAGTTTGTCGGGAGCGACACGAAAACCCTTAAAATGAAGAAAAATCCCCAAAGTCACCACAATCTACATTTTGAAAATCCCCAACTATTTAATTCCAAAAGATAAGATAATCCCCAACAACAATTTTCGAAAACGCATCACGATTTTTAGGATTGATCCCAACAAATTAGAAAAGAGATTTCGTTTTGTGGGGATTTCGAGATAGGTGTTTTTTTTTTGGGGATTTGGGATTGGAGATCTAGCTTAGAAAGGTTTTTATACGAAATTCACAAGCATCAAATCGTCTGGAATATAGCCCCAATTAAAATCCCCAAAACTAAAAGCCCCAATCCCGAAATCCCCAAATATTAAATCCCCACCAACTCCCACGAGGCGAGGGCTGTCTGGTGTAAGGTCTAACCGTCATTCTTCAATCTGTCCGTCGAGCAAGATCGCACTTCAGAAAATAACGAGTCCGAGTTCTAATCGTGCGAATAGCACGATGAGTGTATACCCTATATCCATGTACAGACCTAGAATGCGCGTAAAACTGAAAATATTCAATTTCATATTTTTTTTAAGGGGAAGGGGATTTCGAGATTGGGGCTTTTAGTTTTGGGGATTTTAATTGGGGCTATATTCCAGACGATTTGATGCTTGTGAATTTCGTATAAAAACCTTTCTAAGCTAGATCTCCAATCCCAAATCCCAAAAAAAAACCACCTATCTCGAAATCCCCACAAAACGAAATCTCTTTTCTAAATTGGGGGCTTAACGCTGCAGACTGACGGACAATTAGACAACTAGGACAGGACACACACTGATCAGAAATAAACGCAGCGCACTAAGACCTTCCAGCACCAAAGCAAGGTGAAACAACCGTGCCGATGGCTGAGTGGGTTAGGGTTAGGGATTAATATGGGATCGTAAGCGGTGAACTCTGGGTATCTGGCTCCCCCTCTTCCAAGTTTAAACTAGCCTTGTCCTGGCAAAAGGGCTCTGCCAGGATCGATTGTTTTTCTCCTTACACTAAATAGCCTAAAAGCGGAACCTTAAGCACATCTATAGAGAATCTGAGCCTCAAAGTCGGGCTTCGGACTCCTAAAACAGATTCCACTCCCAAGGGTAGTGGAACCCACGCAGTAGGCCCATTCTGCGAGCATTCTTGGCACCAAGCTCCCTCCGGAGCAACCTGCTGGGCGTAAATTACCTGTGTGCACAAGTAATCTTTTGCCTCATGGCAAAAGAGTGCCTCTAGGCAAAAAACCGCCCTTGGGCAAACCGCATCCGGGCATGGCTACTTGACTAAGGAACAATAATGCCGACCTTAACTGGGAAGACGCAAATCTAATCCTTCAAAAGATTAGTGACTCGCCGGTAATCAAGAAGTGCTTTATCTGGTTTCCAGAGGAGGAGACAAAGGGACGTGAGGTACTTCAACAGTTGGGAGTCCAAATGAATTCCAAACTGAGTCGTAGTTGCTGTGTGACAGCGAACCAGGACAACACACCGACTTTCCAGATATGTTCCGGACAATCGGCATCCTTCAACCAGAGGTGACTTTGATTCAACAATAAGAAGGCCGATTCTACTTCGGATTGGGATCAATGACCGTGAAGGTCTCAGATCCACATAATCTGAAGGAAGTCGCAAGCAAGGAAACATAATAATGTCCAATTATTCATGTTCCCTCTCTCAATTAAATTTGCAACATTATATAACGGCCACTGCGCTCATCAGTAATCAGATCAATGCTTGCAAGACATTACTTTGCCTAATCCAAGAACCTTGAATTGATGCAACTGGCAAAACAATTAGAGATCTAAATTTCCGGCATGCGGAGTTATTCTAGGCTGCAGGGGACGATAAACCTCGCTCTTGCATTGTGGTTAACCGTGACCTAAGGGCAATACTGATGAACGATCTAAGTGTTACTAAGTAGTCGCACAGGGTCAGGGCATACTTTCCATACGACAGCACCGAAGTTCCAAAAGCGACCTCCATCAAAGTGGTAGACTACGCCAAACGGAAAGTCATAGGTATAATCGCCGGTGCGATGCCAACGCGCATCATGTAGGTTGGAGATCCGAACTCGCCGAGTATCCAGTTAGGACTGACTTCGAGATTCTCAGCAACGGCAATGAGCCTACATTTGTCACAACTGCAAGGAGAGAAGTGATTGATATCACATTAGCTTCTAAGGGCCTGACAAACCTGGTCCACAAATAGGAAGTCTCCAGGGACATCACGCTATGGAACCATCGTCGCATTGATTTCGAACTGAACCTAGGTTATACACCTAGGGAACCTTTTCGAAATCGCCGCAGAACCACCTTACCGTCACCAAGCCGCCAAATGAAATCTGTTGAGGCGGCTGAAGTGGCCTTTTGCTAACCAATCGGATAGTAGACGCCTACGAGGAAAGCTGCCCCATGCGCCTGCCAAAGAAGGAATGTACACCTTGTACACCACATCCGTGGGTACGCTTGTGTGAAGAAACCAACTCCACACAGGCTGCGGCGAAACTTAAGCGAATCCCCGTAAAACATAGTAGCCAAATGCCGAGCAATCTAAGGCTACCAGACGGAACGTTAACGGAGAGTGAAGAGGAAACCATCAATCAACCATCACTTTCCACGAAGCAAACATTCATTCGACAGCCACAAATTCCCAGCACCTAGCGGGATCTTTCCTGCTCTCCTGAAAGAGGGAATGGAATTTCTTGGCCTACATTTAAGGAATATATACACATGCCTAGTGTATGCACACGCTCTGTGGCTCACTTAGTTGAGTCGCACCCTACGATGCTAGTAATCTAGAGGTCCGGAGATCGAATCTCGGCGTGGTCCAGGAAATATATAGTGCTTGTAACATTATATACACTCCTCTATATGCAATGTAACGTTGACTCGAAGTAGCCTATAAACGGTTGAGTGAACGCACCATGCCCCACAAGGGGTTACGGTACAGAGAGAAGAGAAGTGCATGCTTACATTCCAACAACCTGGGGGAACGTGAAGGTGATGTTTATCCCTAAACCATAGGTAAACCTTCCCATGCTGAATCTTAAGAGTTTTCGGCAATATGCCGAAGGAAGGTAAATCGACAGAAACTGCCCATCATGAACTCCTCAGTGAGCTCGAGACGAGTGTGTATCAGGAAGAGTTTGCTCTGGGTGCATTCATCAACATTCAATGGGCTTTCGAAAACGCCTCATTTACCAGCACCTGTGCTGCAGCAAACGAGAATGGAATCGACCCTTTGCTAATAGGGTGGATTAGGGGTATTATGCTCACTTCAAGGGATATCCTTATAACAGTTGGATCATAAAACCATCGAAGCAGCGTGTACCAGAGGGTACCTCTCTCTCCTCTGATGTGGCTCCTTGTGATGGACACTCTGCTCCGGACTTTAGATAATAACAGAGTGTTTGTGGAAGCTTATGCCGACGACCTTGCTCATATAGTCAAAGGCAAATTTGTAGACACAATATGTAACCGAATGCAATCGACACTACGGCTAATCGACAGATGAAGTAGGCGAAATGGGCTATCAGTAAATGCCGAGAAGACTGTCTTGGTTCTGTTTACCAGATAACGATATTGGGGAAACTTCACCTTACCCAGGCTTCACGGCGTCGAACTTCATCTATCTCTTACAGTCAAATACCTCGGGGTGCACTTGGACCTCAAACTTACGTGGAAACTCCATATTCAAGAACAATGCCATAAAGTCTTCAACCTTCTCTGGTGCTACAGAAAAGCCATAGGTAAGTCTAGGGGGTCTTCACCACAACGGGTACTTCCATCATATTACCCATCCTGCTATACGCTTGCATTGTTTGGTGGCCTAGAGTCAGTGTAGGCGTCAGCAAGAAGCTGCTGACGCATATGCAGAGACTGGGCTGCGTAAACATCCCTGGGGCAATGAAAACCGGGCCGTCCGCTGCACTGGAGGTCCTCCTAAACATACCATCACTTGATGTGGAAGAGAAGAGGAAGGCAATAGGTCCACGCTTACAGTCTTGTAAACATTGGCACCGGGAAGATAACAACATTCCACTTCAAAAACATCCTCAGGCGCTCATGCCTTTGGGCAGGACAGTTTCCAAAGACGTTTTCATACGAAGTAATCCCCACTGATAGAGAAGAATGTTCCTTTGAAGGCCACTCTGACTTCGCTGGAGATGACATAACTATCTACACTGATGGATCAGTGATGGATGGCAGGGCTGGTTCAGGGATCTTCTCGCCTCAACCAAAAATTAAGGTGTACTAGTCTCTCTCTGGGTGCATCACATCAATCTTTAAAACAGAAATTCACGCCATTATAGTGGCACCTCATGAATGAATGCGGTACAACTGGCGCGGCCGCAACATTCGAATGTGCTCTGAAAGCCAAGCTTCCATAAAGGCACTAGACTCTGCAGAAATATCAAGCCAGCTGGTATGAAATTGTCATCAAGCACTTCTAAGGCTGGGGAGACTAAACGGGCTACATAGCTGGTGTGGATGACCGGAAACTTAAGCATCATTGGTAACAAGATGGCAGATGAACTCGCCCGACAAGGCTCTAGTTCACACATGCTAGGTCCGCAGCCAGATTTTGGCATACCATAATCCGTGATCAAGCTTATTCTAAAAAGGGAGTCGGCTGCAATCCATGCCGGAATCTGGGAGAACATAATTTCCTGCCGACAGACTAAAGATTTCGAAACAGCATTGCAGTGCATATGCAGCTGTCCTGCCGTTTCACTGTCAACGAAGAGGTATCTCGGCGATTACTTCATCGCCGAGAGCGAGGTGTTCTCATTACCACTTGGCAATGTGCTACGCTTCGCAAAATCCTGCATCAAACGCAGACAAAACAGCGCCTAAGCGCAACGGAAGGGTACAATGGGTCGAGTTAGTGGCCTGAGTGCCCGTACCGCGTGGTCCGCCTACTAGTTCGGGCGTGCCCTTGAGATGTGTTTTAGTACGTATGTGTGTCCAAGTCGGGCGAATCGTGCTAGGAAGCAACCGCAAGGAATGGGCCTGCTTACTTCTTTCGAAGATTTCACAGCCCCGGTTTAACCGAAAAAAAAACCTAGTTAGGTATAAAATGTTTTTTTTTCATCATAAACGTATATTTGTTTTTTTTTTCGGCAGATCCAAATCATAGCAAATTTTCAGCTAATCTAACATTTTATTGAATTCGATGTTTATACCAAACAACTGGTCTAAAAAAATTATTTTGCAACAGAGGAGACAAATCATCAATATTTCGTAAGCATTTCGGATTGTTTTAATATAGAAAGTTCAATAAAAATATCCTCTTAAAAGTGGATATGAGTGCTGGAGTATGCAATGAAAGAAAACACACTAAATCACACATTCTCGTGCATTATAGAAAGCCAAGCAAGGAGGAATGAGTTAGAATAGTAAAACAAAAACAGTTTTTCAACTTCTATTTGAAAACATTGAATGACAATAGTTAGACGCGGAGCTCAGAATATGTACGAAAAGAAAATTCTAAAACGAAAAAACATTACACGGTAGGCAACTAAAAAAACTCAACAGCAGCGGGGGAAAACATCAAACAGATAGATACGATATAGGTAAATGTTTTATGTGTTAGACCATTCAGATTTTCTAAGAATATATTATTAGACCAGATGGGAATAAATATTTTTTGTTAACGTCTTAATAGATCAAAATGGTCGACGTATTAGAAAAGAAATAAATGGGGAAAACTCCGTTTATAAATCAGAACGGTTACTAGATACTACTGGAAATTAGTTTGTAGTTTGTCCATTCGACCATTATTGATTGAGGGTTTGAGACACATAACACACAAGTGTTTCCACCAACATGAGAAGTATGTCGTAATTTCGATATAAAAAAAAAAGATTTCCAGTAGTAGCCACGATTAAATATTAACCCAGAAAGCGGATTAGACCAGTTAATAGGTCTTTTTAAACTAAATGCATTTTTTTCTTAATTTTATGACCGTACTATTCTTTTAACCAGACAAGACAAAATCACTGAAAAGCTGTGATCGAAATTTAACAAAAAATACAAATCGTCTAAAAAAATAAATCAAACAAAAAATTGGTCTAATTTTATTGCTCTAATTTTATTGCTCTTATATGGACACTTCTATTGTGCATAATGTTTGAAACGGATTAGACGCGTTGAATGCCGCCGAAGAAAGCAGCACAATGCATTTTAAATAGCTGACATGTCAGCCGTTTAAAATGCATTGTGCTGCTTTCTTTGGCAGCATTCAACGCGTCTAATCTGTTTCCAGCATAACAGTGGTGCACCAACAATATCATCAATTTAAGAACAGAAAAAAATCTATCTGAAAAACTGATCTACTCACTGGTATAACTAATGGTCTAACGTCTAAAACATTTCCCTACGAATTCCAATTTACACTAATTCACAAAACTAAGGAAACAAAAAAATTTGTGTTTTAAAACATTTTTTTTTCTGTTTGTTTTGAACAAACATCATTTTTTTTGTTTTGCATTTAATTTCTGTACCTTTTTAGGAGAGGATAGATGTGGTGTACAAAATTCAGTCATTGAACAATCAGAAGTGTCAGATGAAGAACCGAAACTAGCAGTAGTAGTAGATGCACAATAATTTTGAGAAGTAGTGTTAGATGCAGAAGAGAATGTTGCAAGAGCAGCAGCAGGCACTATTGCTATAAAATTATTGTTATTGTTGTTGTTCTGGTTGCTATTGTTATTGTTGCAATATTTCAGCATTGTTGCATTTAAATTGAGCGTTGTCGTCATTGCTGCTGGTGACGTCGTCGTAGTCGTGTAGGGATTGTGATTTTGATGATGGTGATGTTGATGCAACTGTTGTCCGTCCGCGTGATGAGGATAGTAAAATTGAATTTGTTGTGTTGCCACCGTTTGTTCGGGCTGGTGATTATAATTATTGTTATAATTGTTGTGGTGAATATAGTGTTGATGATAGTCTGATTGCTGTAGCGCAGGCGTCGATGATTGTTGCATATATGCACTTTGTTGATGGTGCGCGTAGTGGGGCAACACTTGCTGATATTGATGCATTTGGCACTTTTTTGTTTTGTATATATTTACACAACTGAATGCACACTTTTTGTATGTTTTTGAATTTGAATGTAAATATGTATTCAAACACGGCTTACCATAATTTCCTTGTAGTTAAGCGAGTGTGTTGCTGACGTGTAATTAAGTCCTGCACTTGTTATTAGTGTCGGTTGTTGATGATGGTAATTGTTGTGATGAAATTGATGATGAAATGCGTTCGGATGCTGATGAATTTGCTGCTGCTGTTGTTGTTGTTGTTGTTGCTGAGCTTGTTGCTGTTGTTGATAATTTCTCAACGATATCGTATCACACAAATTGATTTCCGTATAACGACTTAGAATTAAAGTGGGCGTAACAGCACTTACAATTGACGATGTAGCCGACGTGGCAGTAGGCGGGCAACAATGTCCACAATAGCACAACGAAGGGATTGTCGTCGCCGCGACAGCCGAATTTTGATGATACTGTTGCTGATGATGATTTTGTTGTTGTTGTTGTTGTTGTTGCAATTGAATATTTGCGACAACTTGTTGATACGGATCAGTAGCGGGTAACAGATAACTCGCGGGTATTAACGAAGTAGTCGAAGGATTATTATTATTGGACGGGTGCAAATTCGGAATGGAGGATGTTGTGAAAGCGGATAGAGACGATGATAGGGAGTTGTTGTTGTTGGTGGCGGCAACGGCCGAAGAGTTTAGCGAATTTAACGATGGCGGAGGTGCCAAAAAGGGGGGACAAATTGCGAGGCCCGGTTGGAAATACGTTGTGGTAAGAATGGTGGTGGATAAAGTGTATGGGTTTAGGTTTTTTTGTTTTGGTTCAAAGTTTTTGTTTTGTTAATTTGAAAATAGTGCTTTCAAAATGGGGTGACCAAAATTTTGACGACCAACTTAATTTCTCTCTATATATATATTTATATATGTTAATTTTGTTTAAAATATTTACTTTACAATCTCACACGAATTACGGATGATTTAATATCATCAAAAGTTTTCGACGAGATTTTTGTCGTTTGTTTTTTTTATTTGCTTAAAATACACACGATTTGATTTAATTTAATTTTTTCTTTTAGATTTTAAATATATATTTGATTTTTTTTGTATATCGTTTTTTTAAATTCAATGATTGAAAAGATTTGATTGTTCTCGATAGAATCACATATATATGTTGTATAGATGTATAAAGAGTCACAGAATTTTCAAGTTGTGAAAATTTTTTTGACAGTAAAGTTTGCTGTCAAAAATAGATTTAGATTTAGGCGAATAGTTAGGCGTATTTTTATTATAAATTTTCTTTTCAATGTATATATAATTGCAGATTGATTGTATGTCAAGTCAAGTCTTACGAGAGAATGTGAAAGAGAATATTCTACTTGTTTTTTCCCTATATTTATTTTAGATTAATATATCTACCGTTATATTTTATATGTAAAAAGATTTTAGATTTTTCTATATGTATTGAAGATTGTCAATAGTTTAGAGAGAAAGATAAAAAGATTTTTCTCTACATTTATATCTACAGTTGATTGATATATATATATAATAGATTGATTGTTCGCAAGATTTAAGATTAGCAGTTAAAGTGTTCCCATAAAATATGTTTTAAGAATATCTTTTTTTTTGAGAGATGAAAAAGTAGATCTCTTTATTTGAAAAAATTTAGATAGAAATAGATTGTAGATGTGTATGATTGTTCTCAGTTGCTCACAAGGAAAAATTCGTCTTTGTCCAATTTTTCCAAAATGAAGTCTTAAACGTTTGCTACTGTTTTGTTGATTGTCAAAACGCTAATTCTTATTTTTTTTTGGTTCACTAAGTCATTTATACATTTATATACCGTTAGCTTAGATTTTATTTTATATACTAGTGAAATAAAAGAATTTAAAACGATTTTTTATTGATTTACTATTTTATATTTCTATACACACGATATTCACGTAACCTTTTTTTTTGTATTTATGTTTGATTGATTGATTTATTTCACAATTAATTAAATTGAATTAAAGAAAAAATATATTTAATTATATTTTTTTACACATTGATTTACTCGAAAAAAGAAACGGATAAGAATTCAACTATGAATGCTTTATTTCGGAATGTCTATTTTAGGTCTGATTGTTTTTTTTTCTGTCCTACTGATTTAATTTAATTAATTTGAATTCATCTACACGACGATTAACAGACACATATACATCTGACGATGATGACGGCGACAACAACGATGAAATTAAAAATTGTTTGTTTAAACAAACAAATGTTCTCGAATATCTTAGAATTTCTATTTAGATTTATTTTTTTCTAATGTATATATGCGTATTGACTTTGATTCCCTCTCACGCGTTTTTTGATTGTATATAACGGTACTATTTTTTTTCGCTTATCTAGATAATTGCAACAACACAATAAAAAATATTGTTAATGGAACTTTAAAATTCTTAATAAGTTTTTTTTTTGTTTTATTTAACTGTGTAACAATCTCAGGTTTGGTTTTTTTGTAATGTAAATTCAAACAAAACACGTGTTTCTCTTTCACGTCTATTTCGAGAAAAAAATGATCGTGCTTGAATTGCTTTTTTTGCTAATTAATAAAATGTTTTTAATAATTACCGTTATTGTTATTATTTTTTACTGATATGTAGCTGGTAATAATATTTTATGTTTATTTTTTTGTATATAAATTTATTTAATTCTTTTTAATTTGCTCTTCAATATCAGAATTCTGATCGGATCTGTCTTTCGCTTTATCTTTTTTTCCGCTGTGATTACACGCAAAATATATATATATATTTGTGTTTTGTTTTTTTTTTTATTTATACTTTAAATGTATATGTATGTATATATAGATTCTCTTCAAAATTCCCTTAACTATTTTTTTTATCAGTTGATTGATTCTTTTTAATTCTCTGTTTTGTTCGTTTTTTTTTTTGTCTTAATAAATTCCTTAATGATTTTCACAGATTTTCCTTCTTTGAATAATTAATTGCAAGAAAAAGGAATTTTGAATAATTACACAAAAATATTGCACGCAATTGCACTGGTCCGACACGAAAAAAACTGACTCTGGAACAGAACACTCTCTTTGAAAATCTTTGGTAGTCGCAATACGACGCAAATTTTGAAGAAATTTTCAAGAAAAGAATCTAAACAAATTTTGACACCTTGAGCCAAAAAAAAAAATTATTGTGCGACTAATATATTTTTGTTGATTGACAAGTTTTCAAGTCTATTTGATTGCAACGATTATCTTTTTTGTTTTATCCTTTTTTTATTTTGTAAATTGTCTTATTTATGTGCTTAACTGTTTTTTAACTAAAAATCAAAATTGTATATATAAATATATATATATATATCAAAAATAATACTGATACAGATTTGAACACCTCAAGTTGGTCGTCTTCTGTCTTTTTTTTATTAATTTTCTTTTTGATCGGTAATTTGTATTTTTATGTTTTGTTTTTTTTTTAACGGGTCTGCTTCAATAATTTTCAAAAGCTCAAACAATTTCAATTTTTATTCAAACTGACTGAATTATTAAGTGATATTTTTTGACTGCCGATTTACCACACACCAACCAACAATTTTCTTTTTTGGGAGGATATCCTTTTGGTTGTTTTTTCTAGGAAAAGGAATGAGACAGAGAGACAGTTCTTTTTTGACGGGTGCTGATTACTGGTGATCGGATCGCACTTGATGATAATTCAACCGCACTTGTTTTATTTTTTCGGGTTTTCGTTTTAAGATTTTTTTTTATACATAGAACGAATAGAATAGTTTTTCTTTTTTGTTTCTTTTTATATAGATTTGATGTTGTAGTTAGATTGAAAGTTTAAGATAGACAGATGTTATATCACTATTTATATGATCACTATACTATAAAAAAAACGAAAAGGTAATATTTGTTTCCATTAAATAGTTGTAAACACTTTTAAAAAATGGAACGTATAAAATTTCGAGACAAATAAATTTATGTTTCGCGTTAAATTGACATTTTCCAGTTTAAAGAATTATTGCGCGAAAAGGAAAAATAATTGTTTTGTGTTTTTACCCAGTTCTGGGAATTTCGCTGACACAATTTTGAACTAATATAAAAGTTTTGGACGAACGAAACCAAAAATGATTGCTATATAGCTCATCAGTCAGTCTCGCAACGTATCATTTTGCAATTTTTTATCTTGTGAAAAATGAAATTTTGCTAAAATTGCAGAACTATTATAACTAAATAGTTTTTTGGTTTCTAATTTCTTGATTTTTGAGGAAATGTATATAAAAAAGTCGATACACTTATTAGTTGACAAGCCACTCATTAATCATGGGGATTTTAGGAATTCTGTTGGCCGCCATTAAAGCTTCGGCACAGACTTCTTTCTTGTCAAATGTACCGTTATACATATGTTTTCGGCAATCTTTCTTTCCTGATCAACTAAAATGTTCAAAAGAAAATTTCACATAAACTTTAGGCGAGGAAAAGCTCACTTATATTCATGGGGACTTTAGGCATTTTTTGCCGCCATTAAAGCTTTGACACCGACTATTTTCTCATTAAATGTACCGTTATACGGACTTTCTCGTCAAATATATACCGTTATACGGAAATTTTCGAAAATCGTTCTGGGTACGATGATAAAATAAAATGTTCAAAAGAAAACTTCTACTTCAACGTTAGGCCGGACACAGCTCATACTTATATTCATGGGGAATTTTCTGCCGCCATTAAAACTTCAACACAGACTTTTTTCTCGTTAAATGTGCCGTTATACAGACTTTCCAAAAATATTTCCGGGAAACCTGATAAGTTGAAATTTTCAAAGCAAAATTTCCACTCAAATGTTAGGCCGGACACAGCTCACTTTATGAGGCTACAACCGAAACTGTTCGCATTGCATTTGGTGCCCTATAGGACGGACCTTCCAGCATACGACAATCCCCATCAAAATGAATTTTTTTTTGAAATTATGGACTTTAGCGCTAATTGACAATTTATACAATGTAGCACACGAGAACCTGGCAATTTTTGAAACATGATCAAAAATCAAGCGGCAAAAGTTTTTTTTTTTTTTTGACACTAAAACAATCCAAGACAAAATTGCAGAATTTTGAGTACACCCCTGTTAAAAAATGACATGCCAAAGATATGTGCCTATTTGTTTCCAGAATTCACTCCAATTTCTTTCCAATCGATTCACTTCATTTTTGATTCCGGCACCAACGACGAGGTGGCTCAGTGGTAGAAATGACGACAGTCTATCTCTGAGTTGCCGGAGCGTGGGTTCGAATCCCACTGAGGCCATGGATGGTTTGTGTTGTCTATAAAAATGCTCTTACGGCAGCCGGTTCTTCGATGTAAATCGTCCCGGAGCTACCCGTCCTCACATTGGCCAACAGCTGCCAAAAACAACTTCTATTTAAGAGTGACAAAAATATTTCTTGAGTCGCTACAACAACAACAATCATCTAGGAAAGATACCGACTTAGTTGGGATTCCATTCCGTCGACAATTGAGTTCGGAGCATGATGGAGTTGTCAAACACCCACTTCCTAGTTGATTTTTTCGTCCATTTATTACTCTCAATTACTCTCAAAATTCGGGAGATTTACAGTTTTCAAAACTCAGTACAGCAAAAAAATTTACGTGTTTATTATTCACAAATACTTTTGAAATATTTCTTATTGTTGTAAATGGCTAGAATTTGTAGTCTTCTTCTTCTCTGTACCGTAACTTCTTGTGGGGTATGGTGCGTTCACTCAGCCGTTTATAGGCTACCTCGAGTCAACGTTACATTGTATATAGAGGAGTGAATAGATAATGTTGCAAGCACTATATATTTCCTATCCGCACATGTACGGAAGTTTTGTCCACGCCGTGATTCGATCTCCGGACCTCTAGATTATTAGCATCGTAGAGTGCGACTCAACCAAGTGAGCCACAGAGCGTGACAATTGTGAATTTGTAGAGTAGAGAGTTCAAAATTATGTTTTTATACGAATTTTAGAGAAATTTGTAATTTTCAAAATTAGCTCATGCGAAACACTTGTTTTTTTTTTGCGAAATTTTTGTACCTCTAGATGCCTTGAGGTGACCAGACTTCCGAAAACCCAAGGCTGTACATACTAACGCAATTCGGTTTTCAGGCAAACTTATCAGTCATACTAGAATTTTTACAATTCCTAGCGTATACTGGCGTACATGAGATTTGAATCTCTTCAGGTGTTGTTTTTCAGATTGGGTGACTGCCACAGGAACACATCAGGTGGAATTTACTTAGAAAATTTGGCATTTTAGCGAAAATAAATATTGTGGGATATGTAGTAATACAATAGGGCTAATTGAGCGGCATTATGTCAAATGCGGGACTAACTTGCATGTACAATATACAATACAGCACCAAGCTACCCGATTTTTCTCGAATAAAATCACAACCATCTCGTTTGCTCATATACGCGTTTGGTATTGCAGACGAAATTTTAATTTTCAGTTCACCCCACAACCTTCCAGGATCGAACTTTCAAGGTGTAGAGAAGAGCATATTCTGTATTTTAAGGTGTAGACCTTATTCTATAATCTTTAGGCGATTCTATATTCATTTCAGTTCTTCCTAAGATGTGTTGTTGCCTAACACGGGATTAAACTCCCGCGTATCATTCAGGAAGCTCTAAACTAACTTCGATTAATTAGGTGGGGATTCGTCCGGAATCTCAGCTAAACAAGCAGAAATAAAACAATTTCAAACCCTTCAAGCGACAGCCCATTTTTTGATTTTCCCTGTGCTGAAAAAACTAATCCTGATCACTGATCCCCTCTTCCTCCGAAAAACTATCTACGCTACTGGTTCTCATTAACAAAAAATCATCAGCATGTGAAGCACAAACCTATATTTTCCCACGAAAACCCATAACAAGGAAGAGTACTCGAAATAATATTAAACGCATAAAACAAAAGATATATTTCAGAAATTTCAGATTTCTGGGACTTCCGAAAGCGGGTAGGTGGGACTGTGCGTCAAGTATTTCTAAAAGTGTGCAAAATTTCAGAAATTTCGGTCGGTTTCGAGTTATGAAAAACTAATAATTATAGGAAAACATAAAAGTGGAACAGCTAGGGCCTTGAAATTTTCGTCAAATATGAACAGTACGGGTACTCTACCAGTTATCTAAATTTCGAAGTTTTCCACTTACGAATTTCCAAACTATGGACAATTTTCAATTAGAAAACTCAAAATTGCGATTTGGTCAGCCATAACTTCCGATCGACGGTAGGTAGGACCGTGTAATTTGGAGAAAATGTGAGCGCCAACTAGCTCAACAATTTCCGAAAAATCGAGAAGAGCTCCCGAGTTAACGAAATGAACGATTGCCAAACATAAAAGTGCGATTATCTTGTTAAACATCTATCGCACAGGGTGCAGTAGTCCAAATTTAGACCTTAAAAGCAGACATGACTGATCACAGGTTTCATCGAATATGTAGTGAATAAATTTCACTGGGTGGCATGGAAAATGTTGTACATTTCCCAATGCTGTACGACAGGTAAAAGTGCTGTAAGTCTCGTCAGCTTACGATAAGCCGTACCTAATAAGCGTGCCTATAGTGGCAGTTTCTCCGTCCCTTCAATATTCATCGAAACGCGTGTCTGCCCCTTCGCGTAAAACCATATTGTATTGACTGAAAGAAAAACTTCAAACCAGGTGGTTTCAGCAAAATGGAACCACAGTATATACACACTGCGAAAGCCTCATTACCATATACTCGTAGTCCTCCGTAAATTGCTCCCCGGCAATGTTATATCAACATTTGTCGACAATGGGTCTCTCAACTTGACTAGGTCTGACATTATTTTCTTTGAGTAGGTACTTGAAAATTATGCATTTATTAAAAAAAAACTCACGCGCGTTAAAACAA
Organism: Microchrysa polita; assembly: GCA_949715475.1. Classification (NCBI taxonomy): domain Eukaryota; kingdom Metazoa; phylum Arthropoda; class Insecta; order Diptera; family Stratiomyidae; genus Microchrysa; species Microchrysa polita. The sequence continues at coordinate 70,117,594 of OX454421.1, read as the reverse complement.
CTGAAGAGGTCCACCCGCGAAAAGATCGGGCGAAAAGAAGTTGATCTGTTGCAAGTTTAGTGATAGGAACGGACACCACTTTATCGAATAATGTTTTTTCTTTCACAGGGTATCATCTAAATTTTGCAACTGTTCTGAGTGTTTCCTGCCAAAAAAAGATCTGCAGCATAAATTCTTTTTTAACGACATCTTAGGAATCTTCAAGTTTCAGTGTGCCGCCAGGGTTCTCACTTTAATGCAATCGCATTAGATTTTCTGCGATACTCTACATACATCATTCAAAAATCAGGGTTTTTAAATTTTTTGGAACTTCTCCAAAAAAAAAGGTCAACTTTTCATTTTTTTTTAAATTTATTCAAAAGCAATTTCAGTTTTTCAATTTGTCGAAATTTAAAAAAAAGAGCCCGTTTTAAATTTTGCGAAATTTTTCCGAAATAAAGGATAACTTTTGAATTTCTCCAAAAACAATTTCAATTTTTCAAAGTTTTCCCAAAAACAGGGTCAGTTTATCAATTTTTAGAAATTGCTTTTAAAAAAAAGGGTTTAACTTTTCGAAATTTTCCCAAAATTGTTCGAAAGTTTTTTATTAATGGAGAACCAAACAGCCAATATAGAGCATGTTGCGGTGCGCCTTTTGCTGAATATTTCAGATTCCGTTATTTTGAAGTTGCTGGATAATAATAAGCAGAAAATATTTGATAGGAAAATATACATATGTCGTCCAGTGCAAAAAAAAAAAAAATTATTATTTTGTTTAGATCTACAGCGAAACATAAGCCCACACTGCGTTTTCTGCTTTACATCTGTACACCTATTCTAGTGTTTACACTCACTGGAATTCCAGAGATAATGTAAATTTCTAAGGAGCCATTCAGGGACGTAGCCAGGATTTTGTTTCGGGAGGGGTCCAACCCTCGATCTCTGAAATTGCGGTAGACATTATATAAAAGTAGAATTTTGTTGTTGATTGTGGACAGCATTATATCCGAGGGTACAAGATAGCCAGAGCCGTGAGAAGAGTTTGATTTTGAGTCAAAACATGCAGAAACGCCCCCTCAAAAATATTTGTGAAAGACAAAGGAATCTCTTATGTAGACGTTATTATATTCCTTTTTGACCTCATGGGTGCAGATACCTAAGAAAGCTATTTGCGGCGTAAAGTACCTATATATTCCACCGATAATGTTAAGTGACTAGTACCACTTCAGTTTCAATTTAGGTGGTTACATAACGGTGGCGTAACGTTTCTCAAATTTGTTGTGTTCAAATTCAAAGCGGGGGCTCTCTTTTTCATACAATCGAATTTTCTTTTTTTTTTTTAATCTACATATAAAGAGCTATTCTCTGTTTCTCAATCGTTTTTTAATTTTAAATATTTTTCGAAACGAAATATTTACTTCTCAAATCAAATTTTGGTGAGCAATCCTCACAGTTGTATTTTGTTATAATTTCAACGAAAAATTTCTGTTGAATCGCTACACGACAAGGAACTTCCTAATCGCCTCTTTCTAGCTGTAGGTACTTGATTTTTGATTTTAATTCAATTTTACTTATTTTGTGGCATTGTGTGTACCGATATTCATCAATTTTTAGAGTAATAACCGCAACCAATGTGCACTAATTTATTTTAAAAGGAAATTCGTCGATTTGTTCTGCGGAAATTCGTCAAAATGATTTGAAAAATGTTTTAATTAGACATGAACATTCACAATTTGAAACTGAAATTCGTTAACATAATTTTCAAATTTGTCAATTCGACATGAAATTTCGTCATAAAATTTTGAAAACAAAAACTGAATTGGAAATTGTACAACATGCTTTTGAAATTACCCAATTTGTAACAGAAATTGGTAGACTAGATCTTAAATCCTCCAATTTGCAATGAAATGCGTTAATTTAATTCGGAAATCAATTAGAAAAAATGCCAAGATAATTTGAAATTTAGAATTTGGCATGGAAATTAACTAGTTACTAATGAAAATTCGTCAACATGGTTTGATGTATTTCATGTTAACTTGATTTAGAAATTCGTCAATTTGATCGGGAAATTCATTAATAAAAAATTCATCAACGTGTTGTGGAATTTCAACAATTTTAAATGGAGTTTCATAAATTTGAATTCCGCCAACGTGTTTTGGAATTTCGTGGTCATGATTTTGAACTAATTGTGGAAATCTTGACTTATCGCTCCATTCTATACACCAACTGCGGTACATGTCTGTAGTATTTTTGGCGTAGTAACTTACCAGCTCTATGGAAACTACGCGGAACTTTTGATATTTGTCAATTTGATATAGAAATTCGTCAATTAGGAGTGGAAATTCGACAAAATGATATTGAAAATCGGGAATTTGGAACGTGTTCGTATCAAAGCAAGCATAATTTTTAACTTTATCTTAGACATGAATCAGCGGCATTAGAGATTTTTACAACAAATAAGTTAAAGACCAAATATCCTTCACCAAAACCGACGAGTGTAATGAACACCAGGAAATTTAGTTACTGTAAGAAATCCTTTCGCTCTGTATAGATCTCCTAGTTGGGAAGCATCTGCATAGATGCTGCAGATACTTTCTATTGGTTACAGGAACGTTGAGATATAAATCTCGGTCAAAACAGCTGGGACACGGACATAACCTGGTTCACATAATGCTTGTCTCACGGTGGTCTCATGCATCACGTTAACCGCCACCTAACACAATGCCCAAAGTAAAACTATAACCCCTCAATTAATCATTACCATATTGCAGGATGCGGCGATCCCGATTTCATTTCCCATTAGAAGCACGATAGTTTACCTAGTTAGCCGCAATCTGAATATAAACTGTTTACTTCGGTGCCCTTTTAAATAAGCCTTATTAATCTACCAACTTTTCAATCTAAAACTGTACCATGATCATTGGACATTAGATTTATTAAATGATTTGTCCAAAGTTGTCGCAAAAAGATATATACATTTTCTTCTGTAAAAGAAAAGAAATAATTATATGTCAGTAAAATTTCAAAGTCTACTGAAATCATTTCGGGAGGGGTCCGGACGCCCCGGACCCCACCCCTGACTACGTCCCTGGAGCCATTATGAGAATGTGGAATAGAACTCGACTATTTATGCGGTAGGTATTCATAAATAGAAAATCTGTTCACACAATGTCTGATTGATTTTCTTCGAATTCTCAGATGAAGTGATTTGAAGCGAATAGAATAAAGGATAATTTATCGAATTACCAGATTATATATAAATCGGCCGAAATCAGTTAAAATCCACTAGACAAACTAGGCTGACAATCCGAAATTCCGGAAAATTTCACTACTTGTTTTTCACTAGAAATCCAGGTTAATTTTTCAATCGAATTCTAGTAATTTGGCACTAGATTTAATTTCATTTAACTAGATTTCCATTTAGTCTGGCTGGTCTAGCGGTTAGTGCGCGCACCTTCGGTGCACAGGCTCATGAGTTCGAATCTCACCGTGTTCCATGGTGTTTTTCGAACTCACGAGCTTGTGACGGACTATAATCTCACTCAGATGTTAAACGAGTACCCATTTATGGGGATAAATAATACTACTGGGAGTAGAGTAACCAAAAACCGGGCCGGATTTCCCATATGGGCAACCTGGGCGACTGTCCGGGGTGACAAATTTTGAAGAGCCGCAACCTTCAGAAACTTTGATACTTTCCATTAATTCGGTCAAATGGCAATTTACATAATTAGCACAAAATAGGCGTTGCAAAAGCGGTTACTTTGGTCAAATTGTGCTGCCCTTACATCTCCCTTATTTCTACAATCAGACTATTTGTCAATTCATCTCGCCAACTGTTCAATATGGATTAAGCTAACAATTCATCTAAAATTGGAGTAAAATCGCCATAAAACGAGCGGGACGATCAGAGGCCGAACTACTCGACTCGGGGCAGTCCCGCGAGTTTCTAGAGTGGTCCCCCGGGTAAAAGCAGTTGTGTCCATATTTTTAGGGTTTTAATTATCTGGATTTGAAAACAGGTATGCATGTATACAGGTATGAAGTGAATTTTATTTGGTACTCTAAATGGCGGTTTAGCCACCACCTATGCACCACTAGTTTTCTACGATGCTAAAAAATTGTTGCGGAACGTTCGAACAAACTTTGTGCAGTATCACTTCGATAGGCAGGCATCGATAACTGCGTATGATAGAGAGAGACAGTAAAGACAAAATTGATTGTTCGGAGGCCAATATTACATCTTCGCGACAGATTTCATCTATCGACACAAAGGCGTCATACCAAACTATGGATCTATGGTGATATTTGGATTTATTGGCATAATTTGATATACATTTATGGTAGGTACTAGTGTTCATAAAATATGATTCCAAATACTAAATTCGCTCTACTTTTATAGTGGCTTAGCTAAGTCGGCAATTTCATTTTATTGTCTAAAAAATGTAAAGAGAAAAAAACTAACATCTTACAGACAATGCATTTGACAAAGAAGGACGATAAATACAACTTTTATTTTGACTTCTTCAATATTATCTGTTTTCTTTGCGGGGTTCTTAAAAAAAATTCTTTTTTTACTAGATTTTTGTGGTGATTGCAGGCAAACTATTCCATTATACACTGGTCGGCATATGTATTTTGACATCTCATACTCTCGAGCCCCGACACTGATTTTGATTAAATGAAGCGAATAACGGTAAATCTCTTTTATCGAAATTAAAGCAGATATCGACAGCAATAAATATGTTGAATATTTTTCCTGTTCTCTTTCGGACTCTCATTCTATAGAAAAGAGAAAAGATGGAGGCGTAATTCTGGTGCGGCATAAGTATTTTGTCGTGCTCTGTGGCCGTGATCGTTCGGTCGCCACTCTGTGAATTAGACACTCATAGAGAAACGAGTTTCCAAACTCGGCACGACCCGTCGCAAGTTTATTATTCAGAAGAAGATGATAAGAAATATTCTTATCGTAGAATAATAAAACTAACAATGCGACTAGGAAGTGGTATGGCTGACATCCGTATCACACTCCGAATTCAGTTGTCTTTGTAACGTTGATGACTACACACGGTGGTCATCAACGCACCATGCTCCACTAGGAGTTACGGTAATGAAGAAGATAAGTATTTTGACAACATTTAACTCTTTGATTGCACCAATTTATTCGCAAGAATTGATGCACGCAAAATATATTATTACTAATTTTTGAGTTCCCCATTTTAAATTTTAAGTAAAAAATATCTCCAGCGGCTCGAAACATAAACAAAAATCAGAATTTAGAAGATTGGTTTGAGCATCGATAGAGACAAGTCTTAGTCCTGGTTTACACATTGAATGCACTACTATTTAATTTTATTTCATACGGTAAACTGTTTATAATCAAACATAAAAATGTTATAAAATAAAACAAAGACAAATCTTAGCGCTGTCTGAAAGAAAGCGCATGTCAACCCCGAGTGATGAGTGAGCCCCAATGAAAAACTCTAAGAAAGAAGTGAAATTTATATCAAATTGTGCAAAAAGATCGATTATGACTTCCGGCGACTCAATGACGACCTTTGAGCATGGAAACAGTGATTTAAATTTAAGCAGCCTAGGCCATTGTAAGCAATATATCCCTGCATCATGAGAGAGCCTCCACTGTGGTTTTCATTTTAATAACCCGGAATCCGTTTTTCTACATAAACCGGGCATTTTCTTTAAATATTGATTTTTTTTGTACAAATGTACTAAAATAACGAATATTAGCTAAAAAAAACTTTTTCTGAAAATTGCAGTGGCTTGAACTTTTTCCTTAGTAAAAGAGGTTTGTTTTGATGTTTTTTTTTAATCTTTCTTTGGTTTCACTTTATCTGCGTATGCATGCAATTTGCCTTTTTTTACTGCTAGGGCGAAGGTGGTCGTTATTATCTGTGCCTCCGATATCACATTCTCCATATCCATAATATCCTTTGGGTCAATTAGGACATTTTCCATAAATATTTGGAAGATTTTTCAATAATTTTTCGATATTCACATCCCCTTTCTGTGATTCGTGGATAGTTTCCTATTTCTTTTCTCTTATTCACTTTTGGTGTTTAATAATGAACAGTCTGCCGTTTGAAATTAAATTGAATTGCAGCGTCTCCAACATTTAAACCAGGCCTCTACGGAGGCTTTAAACCACTGTTTCCCAAAAGCTGGTCCGCGGACCGAAGGTGGTCCGTGAGAGACCCGAAAGTGGGCCGCGAGGTACTATGGGGACTACTTCTACTTCTTCTACTTCTTTTTATCGTGATCAATTGAAATAACAGGCATGAGCTTTGAAAAATTGTATATTACAAATAAAGAACTGAATACTTTCGCTACTAGGTATGTGGCTGATCTGAAAATGCAATGTGTAGACCTTAAGATAAAGTGCAAAAAGCTCGGTGGTCACAGTCTACATTGTACCGGTGATTTTCGGGAAGCAGTGGATTTTTCCTCGGATAATGTGACACTATTGTCTGTACCTAATTGTTTTTACTTCTTAAGTTAATTGGCACATTGGCAGCACAGTGTCCAAATTTTTCCACAGTATCATTTGAAGACAAACCAGTTTAGAGTAATCAACCACTTCAATCCTCCTTAATCCGGTAAAACCGCATCCAATTAATTATTATCGGACAAAGTTAGACGCCTTTAACTCTGAAAGTTAGGTGTCTCTGTTCTGTTCTGAAGAACCTAAAGAGCTGCCGATGTTACTGCCTGTGCCTATACTTTAATTTTGGTAGATACTACGGTAAACCCATATTCATTTTGTCGAAGGTATAAGAGTGCTCATAAATAATGGACAAAAGTCGGTATACTAAGTTACTCGATGAAATGTTACATTGCAGGTTTTCAGTTTTTCTAAAGACGGCCCAATGTTCGCCTTACCACACAAAAGAAAAACAGAGGAATCGAATTTTATCGTTATTTGGGGGGCTTAGTGAATTCAACCCGCTAACGGTTCGTTGATCTTTTGAGTGCGGTTCGACTGAACTGTTGCGCGTGGTTCGGACGAACTTTTTTGTGTATATTTCGACAAAGCAAATGTAGAGTCTGCTTAAAATTATTTCAATACGAGGCGGTTACAGAGGAGGGATATGGTATTTTCTTCTGATGTTTTGAGCCATTTTTGTCATAAGGTGTCGTAAAAAACCAATAAAAAAGTCTAAAACCTTGTGGAAAAATCGCGAAATTCCCTTTATTAAAAAATATGGTGGTCCGTAGTGACTCATGTTCAAGCAAAGTGGTCCGCAGTCATTTGCGAGTTGGGAACCACTGTTTAAACCAAACTTCGAATTTCTCCAATTTTTCTCCGATGTTTCAAGCCACTGGAAATATTTTCTACTTGGAATTCAAAATATAGACACAAAACAGTAATAAAATTATTTTTTTCTAGAGGAATTGGTGTACAACAAAAGGTTGAAATATTGTCAAAATACTTATGCAGCACCAGAAATACGCACCTATCTGTTCTTTTCTTTATAGCGGGAGAGTGCGAAAACGAACAGGGAAAATACTGAGCAAATTTATTGATGTTGATTTGTACTTTGATTTCCTTATACGAAATTTACCGTTATTCACTCTAGTTAAACAAAATCAGTGTCTGGGCTGGAGAGTGTCAGATGTCAAGATACATATGCCGACCAGTGTACATATAACTAAATTTTCAATAATTCTAAAAGTTTCGAACTAAAAAAGCAGTTGAAAGACGAAATAATTAGTATGAATTAATAATTTTCATTGTCTAAATTTTTCATGGTTCGAAAATTTCTATTGGCTCATGGGCCGCTCCACGGAAATTTTAACGTCACATACACGTTAAGCCCGTGTGAAGGCGACTCATCTAATTCCAAGTTTAGTTAGTATGACGCAGGGCAGTAAGTTAGCTACTGCCCAGGGGTATCATTGAGGATAAATCCAGCGCTGACGGTAACTCTCAAATAAAATGAAATACTCTCTTTGGAAACAGGATACAGGACCAGAAAATTGAAGTTGAAAATTTGAATTAATTTCCGATGCAATCGGGCCTGCGTCCATTCCAACTGACTCGCATTATAGCCGGTCGGTGAAGCCCGAAATTATTGCGCCCAATTCAAAACAGGAGACTAAAATCTCCGCAACTCAAAGGCAGGTAAAGACTAACGGTGCCCCAATTCAGTCTTTAGATCCGCCGAGATTTTTGTCTCCCTGCAGATATATCAATATTTTTTAATAGTCTACTGCATAAGACTCTTTCGAGTCAATTATTTCAAATGAACTAAATTTATTGATAGCCTTTCGCATCTGCCATTTGCCAGGAATATTAATTTAAAAGGACGTACAAGTTTTTCTTTTTTTTCATAAATCTGACGACTGGTTTTTCTTCAACATCGGTTTGGAAGTATTTCAAAATTGGATGACAGACATTACCTATATGTAGATATATTGATGGCAAACATTTTACAACAAAAATTCAAACTGGAAAATTATGGGAAACTTCAAAATATTTGTCTCGAAATTTTCGTTTCATTCAAAACTCAAATCTTATTCACTAAAGAAGAGTTTTGCATATAAAAACAGTTTGTAATCACAGAATATTTCACGCAATCACTTTCAAATGTTCAAAACCAAATCTTATTGTCAAAAAATTTTGGATATGTTTTTTTTAAAGATACAAAACCGCGCGCGAAACTTTAAGTCTTTTTTTTCCTCTGGTAATGTTAGTAAATAAAACGCGTAACTCCTAACCAAAAAAAAAAGAGCTGTATCTACATAAATTACCGAGTAGTATCTGATTTTTCGTTTCTCTATATCTAAAGTCACGGAAACACAAAAAACAACATCTCACAATTTAGTAATAAGAAATATGAGAGTAAACAGCTTTTTTTTTTGTATCTTAGAAAAATATTTAGGTACACTTGGAGTGCGTATGAGCGAAACTGACTGTTTTTTTTTAATGAAAATTAATTGATATGTGTTTAACTATTAAGTGTGTAGGTATTTGTGGTAAGTGCAGAAAATGTATTCTTTTGTGTCGGAGAAGTAGGAAGTTTTTCTAATTGTTTTTTTTTTTGGCAACATAATATAAAAGTGTTTATAGGTATGTCTTCTCAAAAAAAAAAAGATACTAGCTGAGTGAGTACTCTAATTGCCTATATGTATGTATGCACTCAGAAATTTAAGAAGTTGAAAAAAATTAAAATGATAAATGTAGGAAGTTTCTTGCAGGTATACACCGCAAATCGTAGATGTTTTTTTATTATTATTGTTTTGTATTTTTTTTTAAATTTTTGTATCAGTTTTAAACCCAATCAAAAAAAAATCAAACTACACACAAAACACCTCTTCGATATATTTTTTTTTATATTATGTTAACACTTTTTCTTTCTATTGCCGATGGCTTTATTAAGAATCACTCATTTAAGCTCCGCTCCGCGCGTATATGTGTTTGAGCTGCAAAAGAATTATATATAGACAAGAAGACAACAAAATCGCGCGTCAACACGACACACAACACCACGACGAAAATATAAGACGTCGCGCGTTACGATATAAACGACGACGCTTTAGCGGCGACCCGCAGCGGACCGCGATATTCTCTCGAAGACGCGAGAACTTTGGTAACTAGAATTTTTTTTATATTGTGTTATTTCTTAAGTTTGCGAATTGTTAGAATCTTCTTGTGTGAAAAGAACACACACAGAAAAGAGAACGAGATCTTTGGATTGTTTTTTATATACATATATTTCTTAGAAAAAAAAACATTTTTTTTATGTACTGATAAATATTTTTTTTTGTTATTCTCTCTTCTCCGAATTTTTTAAGTTTGAATGTTGTTTTTTATGTGTATATATATATATAATTTAATTAATTTATTTTTTTTTAAATTAACTTATGATTTTACTATTATTTGATTTTTTTGTTTTAATATATGTGTGTTACAAGAGCGGCGGATATAGAATTGGAACGGGTTAAAGCAAAGACTGTACGAAGACTGAAGTGAAATCGACTGATATCCGAAGGTAATATACTAAGACTGCTTGAATGGTTTTTTGGAGAATCACCACGAACAGCAAGCAGTCAGAACGGCAGAAGCATAGGCAATCGCGGAGAAGAGCTATACCAACCACCTTGTTGGAGTTGTTCAGTTCAGTTTCGGTTTTTTTTTTCATCATTCCAGTCTTCTTCTTCTTCGAACGTGTACATATTGTATATAATGCGCTCTGTTGTCCCAATCCGTAAAGAGGAGAAATGAAATAAGTATTGTTGGACTCGATGACGATTCAGCGCGGGAAAAGGTGGTATGTAGTACGCCCGATATACGGAAGAGAGGTAAAATTGGTATGGATACACACCAGGCAAAAAGGAAGTGAGATGAGAACCCCAACCTGTGTGTAACCTGTCGCGAGAACGAAATGGAATATGGAACACGGTTTGAATTGAGTGCAGTAATGGAATTCCGTGTTTGCGAAACTTGAACATGGATAATTGGTCAGTTGAGTTCACGCGAAACATGTGCAGACTGTATGTGATTAGTCTGGTAATATTTCGGGAGACGATCAGCTTCAGTGTCCATGAAACCACAAAAACCTACGTAGGTCTCCTACCGCGATAACCTACCGATTATAATCTAAAAGCAACTGTCCTCATATATATTTGAATCAATGCAAGCTTGCTTGAGTGCACCTCACGAGCAAAAGCTTCAATAGTGCGCGCGAAATAAATTGTTTCATGTTCGCTTCGATTCTATACATTCGCGATGAGAATGTATATATGTACCTACATTCTTTCTTGCACCTTACTGCCCGCGAAACATATAAAAAGAGGACAAAAAAGCATCGGCACCAACATAGGGCAGCGAGCGCATCGAGGCGCAACCAAGGGTGTAGTATGAAAAACGCGCTCGAATGCAAGAAGAGAGATGGCTGAAAGCAACTACTATGGTTGGAGCAACAACCTGCGATATCCAGAACAACCTGTCCACGTATCGTAATAACTGTAACAGAGTCCTTTTTGCATATGCAGGACTTCGGTGTTTCATTTCAATTTAGTCCTCTGCTCCTTCTGTATCATAGCAGAAGTAAAAGGACGATCCCCTGATTTTTCTCTTCCCTTTGTCCCAAAATCCGGGGCAGTAACACAAAACACAACATCTTGTGACATACCTTCAGATTTACGAATATATGGAACACGTTCCACATTTCATTGCGCAGGATCCAGGATAAAAAAAACTTGTTCCGAATGTCAACCCCATGCAATTTTACACCTGATTCCTGCGCACTGTATACAGACACATCTTCCTTGCGGAACGAGGGCAATATTTGTTGCATTTTCCGCGGTCTGCAGTTCAGTTTTATGTCATGCATCACTGCTGCAACTGTTGCGGAAAAATAAATGCAAATTGTCTTAACCATTTTTATTATTAATGAATTCAGCGTGCAATACAATACCCGCCCAACTTCGAAGAAGAACTTCTACCACACATATCACATCGTCATTGTCTCTATACCTTAACCCTAACCTTAGCACACTAGAGAGACGCCACCAGGCCGTCATGGTCGTAGTTGTGGTCTTTCCGAGGTTTTTTCTACCGACATACAACCAAGTTTATAGATACCTCCGCAAAGTGCATTCAACCTGCAGGCGCGCTGGTGTTCCGTTCCGTCATTCGCGAAATACCATAATCTGCACAAGCCGGCCGCGATGCGGCATGCGACTCTTCTAGCTCCGCGGTTTTTATATTTATTATTAGTAGGTACAAAAATGTTGCTTCGCATACCATACACAATGAAAAACCAACAAACCTACACAACGACAAAAAAAAAGCTGCAAAAAGCCGGTAAAAAATTCACTGAAACGTATCTCGCAGAATGTGCATCAGAGATATAAACATTCACCGGAGGCACACTGGCTGCTTTTACCGAACCGGCATTCGTGTGATACAATACATGCGAATCTATATATATATATATGAAGAAGCAACAGCTCTTCAAGAGTCCTACTGACTGACTCTCTGATATGAGAAAAAAGCAACAGATTGTGTACTCAAGTTTACCCCCGTAGTCTCCTCTGTCGGAAAAGCTCATTGCTTCTATCTCACTTGCCACTTCTCTCTATCTATCTCTCTCTCGAATCAAATCTGCATAAAATATGATTCACAAAAACAACCTTAACTTATGGCAAACAAAAAATGATGATTTCCTAAACCTTACCAGCAGCTCTACAGGGAACTTCAAAACCCGCATTCTAATCTTCTTACTAGAATCTCTAGAATAGCTTACCTTGCTGCTAGATAGGAGACCGACCACCTAGACTAGAGAAACTCCACCAGGCACACTTTATAGGCTCTCACTCCGGCTCCAATCTTCGTATGATTGGTGTAACAGGTTGGCAGAGGAGCAACAGCGCAAACAAGCACATCCACAAACGCTCCAAATGAAAAAGCAACTAGTGTGGATCACATGGATATAATATTCGTAGTAGCTACGTTTTGCGCTCAGAAGATATCTTTTTATCTTAGATATGATATCAGAGCTCGCTCCCCCTTTTAAAACAGAACCATAGCAAAATACTCACGATGGTGTATAGTAATGCGCAGCGCATATGGAGGCAATGAGCGACACAGTACGAAATAGTGGTGAGGAGTTACTATTCGGAACATTGACGGAGGAGAATAAAAATTATGAGCTCCGATCGGCAGTCAATGCGCAGGTTTTATTCATATATCGTGTACTCCACTGACTGACTGCTGACTGTGTCACACACAATATAGAAGCAGGGTTACCGTTTTCAGATTTCTAAGTGTAACATTTATCTGATAAAATTGTAACATTTTTAGGTCGATTGTAACAAATTTGAAGATATTGTTGTTAATGAACAATTTTAGCATTAAATGCGCGCAAGTCCAAATTGAATGATTGCTTCACAAATAGCAGAAAGTTATAAATTAAAATAAAGGATTTTGAAAATATCTGACTTTTCGAAGATTTGATCTGTTCTGTTCCATAAACATTTTTGACGAAGTTGGTTTATAGGAGGAACGATAAGTCAAAATTTCCACAATTTGTTTAAACTCGAACCTACTATTTCATCACAGATTTAATCCAAAAATTATTGGTTACAAATCTCAATCAATTAATAATGACACTACTCAGCACAGAAGCTTAGGGCGGAATTCATAGTCCCCACTTAAGTTATAAGGATTTCCTTAAGGAATAAGGGTTTTCTCTATATAAGTAAGCCGTTAAGGGAGCTTCGTATTCATAGACATCACTTATTAGGGTGTTGCCTCATTTAATGTAACGATTCACTTATTGGGCATAACTTTTGAAAGTGACAAATAAAATATAAAAAATATCAAGTAGTTAAAAATTTGAAATTTTTAAAAAAATTCAAAGTGTCTGAATAAGGATATGTCAACAAATATATGAGTTCATATAAGGTTACTAGATACGTACCTTAACGAATAAGGGAACCGTTTAGGAAACCCTTAAGCGTTTGCTTATTGAGTGACTATGGATAGCGTCAGTCCCTTAAGGGTTCCCTTAAGTATAAGTGAGGACTATGAATTCCGCCTTTCCGAATGACTGAAGGAGCAGATAATTTCATAATGTTGGGCGCAAAACGAGATGCTCCCTTCAGTACATCAGACAATGCTTAATACGATATAATCGAACTTAATTAATATAATATACTAGGTGGGCCAAAAGTAATCACTCTATTAGAAATCGCTGTAACTTTTTTTTCCTTCTTTTTTTTAATTTTTCTCAATTTCTGAAGTAAACAAACGTAGAATACGAACTGTCAAGCCATGAGTTGGTTTACTCCTAAGTAACGCGGCCATATTCTGAAGGAAACATTTCCGGGTCGGTTAATCTCTCGTTTTGGTGATTTACACTGGCCGGCCAGATCACCCGATTCAACTGTACCAGACTTCTTTTTATGGGGTTTTCTGAAGTCGCGGGTTTACGTCAACATGCCTCAGACTCTTGAAGCCCTGTCGCCCGATATTCTGGGAAGAGTGATGAAAAATGCCATAAAACGGGCCCGTATGGTAATCAACTGTGGCGGCGGCCACTTGGCCGATATCATTTTTGCGACTTGATTCAATAAATTCTAAGGGATTAAATAAACGTATTTCATTAGCAAAACCAAAGTTTTTTTTATTAAGAAAAATACAGCAAAAGAACATCGGATGATTACTTTTGGCCCACCTTGTAGATATAATGAACAGAAATACATGCAGTAACATTTTTATCTGTCCTTGAGCTATACTTATTCCATTCAGAAAACAACCTCGATATTGCGTGTTGTACTCTAACCTACTGTAAAAACATAAATTTGGTAGCAAATACGCGGGTCAGTGGGATTGAATCCAAATACACCAGCACGCGCAACTCGCGCCAACTTATGATGTGCTCTAAAATGGAGTCAGCAAAAAATCCGGCAGCCGCTAGTGTTTCCAGTAAAAAGAATTAAATTTAATAAATTTGAATTAAACTATCACGTTCCCTTTTAAATGCTACTTTAATTTAAAGTGAAATTTCGTGCCCTTACATTCCAAATTTTGCCGAACATTTTGGCTACCGTAAATTTGTTGTTCAAATTTGTGTCAAGGTAGAATTCAATTCTTTTACTGAACTAACTCTAAGGCTTGGTGCAGTTTGCTGCTATAATTGAATGTTGCCCATTGATTCTGAATCAAGAAGGGACCAAACAAAAAACGGGCGCTTAATCCAGGGGTTTCAAAATCAAAACCTGACCTGCGCCAAATGTCTTCAGGATTAACGGGCGCAGGATAACATTTGTAAAAATACCTATAGACATTTTTTTCGAAATTTCAATCTGAGTCACTAACGACCTCATGATTATATCCTCTAGAAATAGAATATTCATAAAATGCACTTCAAACAAATTTAGAAACTTTTGACAAGAAATTAAAACCCTGAAGTTTTGTGGATCGATCAACAACCACATTTTGCAAATTAATTTAGGTACTAAGAATTAAACACTCCAGAAATATCATTGAGAGTCAAAATTATTCGGCGGACAGTAATAAGTCTCGAACAAAAGTACACTAGACAACCGTCAGCTTCCTAAATAAATACATAATTAATTAATTAAATTGACGAGTTTCAAGAAATTTCATAGACTTTAGTTCAACACACGTTATTTTTTACAAACATTTCCATATTTACGCAATGTGTTGCTACATACTGTGTTTCTCCGATATGGCCGCGGGCCTCACAAAACTGGGCCGCCTGTGGCCCGCGGACCATAAGTTGGACATTCCTAGCTGAATAGATGGCTGATCATGCTCATCAGTGGCTGATCATGCTCATCACAAAAATATAAGATTTGTTTGGAAAAATAATTGTTCATGTCACTTATAGTAGAAAAATATTCAAATGTAGTTGATCCCTCCACTCTTGCCGATTGTAACAAAATTGGTCGGTGTGTAACATTGTAACAAGAAATCGAAAAATGTAACAAAATGTTACAATTGTAACACGAGTGGCAACGCTGTATAGAAGACACACGATATTTGTTGTGATGTGGTAGTGTGTGGGTTAATTGGAGGAGTTTTATCTACTTATATGTATCTGACAACACGAAATTATTGTGTGTGAATTTTAGGTTGTTGCGAGTATCGGCATACCTGGCAAAGGTGGGCTACCAGTACGTGTGTGCAGAATAAGCTATATGGTTCTTTCACTCACACACCGGTCTCAGAGATATATGAAAATTGGTTGCTTTTTGAGGCTTCTACTGATACGTAAGCGAGAGCTTTTGGCATTATGATTTGAGCAACTGGTGAAGAAAGTGATGAATGACAATGTATGGAAGATTGGTAATTAATGAGGAGACATTATTAGTTACATATATCCTATACCCATAAGATGGTACAGGGTAAACTGTTTTTGTTAGGCCGATATTATGTAGCACCTCAAAGGAGCCAAGGGAGGTATGGCAAAGTATATATGTATATAAATGAATAAGCCATGTCTGTCTGCCTGTCCGTGTGTCTCCCCGCAGGGGGGTCTGGGTTCCTGTGACATCAGCCAAAAAGGCTATTGTAGTGGGACAAAGATCTTTGGTGAGTTGCGACACTAGTTGGGGAGAATGGCCTTGGTGTAAGATGCCTACGCGCCTATACCTAGCTAGTTTGTGGATTGATGGCCACACGGCCCGAATCGTATTGCTGACTAGTATACTGAAGGGGCCGCCCGGATATAAAAAGCAGGTTCAACAAGCCTGGGAGGTGCACATCTGAATTTCTACGTGAGGCTTAACCAATAGGGGGCCGAAGGCAGATCACACCTGCTATAGAGAAGTCTTTAGCGAATAGTGTACCATGGGGATGGGTTTGCCCAGGGGACCATGGTCCTTGCCCATCAAGGTGTTGGCCTCGTGGTGGCTGTAGGTTGTTACCCGAGTCATCGAGCTGGTGATGCAGCCCCGGGGTTAGGTTCCGGAAGGTGAGTGCATTCGCCGGATGGAGAAATCCTCCTCTGACAAAACGACCTTGTCAGTAAACGCCGAAGGTCCAAACAGTCCGAAGGACCGGGAAATAAGGCCGAAAGTCCCTGACGGTATACCCGTAGATGGTAAACTTGTCCGTGTGTCTGACTGTTCACACCATAATTTCCGAAATAATGAAGCTAGCGGTTTGAAATTTAGGCCAGATGTTTGTTTTAATAAAATCTTGAACGTTATTGAAAAAAGGGCCAAATCTGACAAAGGGTTCCCCCACCTCCCATCAGGGCCGGATTTGCCATCTGTGGCGCCCCTGATCAGTAGACTAATTGCCGCCCTCCTTCACTCCGCATTCACATAGAAGACTCAACGTATGTGTGCCGTTACGTGTATATGATGTTAACTATATCCATTCATCTCCACTATGCGAAAAATGCAGTATTGCCACAATATTTTATATAAAGTCGTTTCCTTCCCCACCGAGTCAAAGTGGAAAAAACGGTAGCACCGTCAAAACATGGACTGACTGGGCCTGTCTGCAAAGAGAACAAGTTAATTCTAACAGGGCCTGTTTTCTAGAAGATATGCAAGAGGAAGTCCTGTGACTACTGGTTGCTGTTGGCTGTTTGTTTGTTGGGTATAAGCCCCGATGTTCCAGTCAACTATAGGGGTGCAAAAAATGCCCACGCCTTATGAGCTTCATTTTTTACTGGTAGCTTGTGAAGTCCGGTTCCAGTCACAATCGATGAACAATGCAAAGTTTTTTCCTTAAAAAGTTCGTGGGCTGAAGTCCCTCCTATCTTTAAAAAGAAAATTACGATGTTTGCCTGGCCAGCTTTTGTGTTATAAATTGTCTAGAGATATTATTACTTTGACCTTCGCTAACGATTATTAAATTCCCGATTTTACAAAAATGAATGTTTATCCGATCGAAAAAAAAAACTGATCATTTATCTAAAAGAAAGTAGAAACTCAGCTTTTAAACCTGGTTATTTCTAAGTGTGTTTTTTTACAAATAAGCAGGAAAAACATGCGACATTTCACATCACCAGGCATAATATACTGTGCCCTGTACCATGGTTATCTGGTCACCCTGACCTTCTGACAGTCTAGTCATAATGTATTTTCTTGGTCGTAGATAATAATGGTGTTATGTCTTACGAATCTTGACTGGTAACTGAAATTCAATTCCATTCATGTAAGTGTTCCTTAACGCCGTTAGATTTTTTGAATTGCCATATGAGATATCTGTAGCAGCACCGTTACATATGGAGGGTCCTATACGTTCTCGTCTGAATCTATCTTATCTACCAAAGCCAGTACTGAGTTGGCAGCTTCAAGCTTCAGAGGTAGTAGAACTTAAAAATTTGTTAAATGTTTTTAGCGACACATTTTGGACAATTTGGAAATCAAGGAAGAATCGACAAACCTTCGGATTGTAAAATAAGTGAAATATAACTTGTAGAGAGTAGATTGTAGAGAGGCCTGAACCCGAAGGGTTTCGAAGTGCTGAAGACAATGGGCCTATTGTGCTATTTATAGAGAGTAGAGGTCATAGAGTGGCAAAATTTGCAAATCTGCCACCAAAGCGACCGTTTGTGCAGTGCCACACCGGGCAGTTGCCCGGCCCTGCCTCCCATGCAAATTACCCCTCCTTGATATTTTAATTCGGCCATAACTTTCGACAAAATATCGGTAGTGATTTGAAATGTTGTTCAATGCCTAATTTTGACATATGCTTGATGTGAAGCAGAAGCAGACTACCCCTACTTCCCCCACAATACTATATTCAGTCATATCTTTTGATAGAATGTTGGGAACAATTTCAGATTTGTGTCAAATGGTGGCTGATTAAATATATAAAAGATGAAAAGTCTGCTGATTTTTGTAGGGGAGGAATGAGTAGATATTCCTTCCCTACAAAAATCTTGAAATTAAATATTTTGGGTTTTTTGTGTCTTCTAGGTATTCGCTATTCGCACGATTAGAACTCGGTCTCGATTTAATATTGTAATAGGAAAAATGATTTAGGGAAAATGAAGATTTGCCGAGCTTAAGGCCGCGCGCAGACTAAAGGCGTATTGGAGCGTAGCGTAAAACCTATCGCCCAATACAACGCTTGTATTGGGTGACAGGTTTTATGCTACGCTATGCTCAAATACGCCTTTAGTCTGCGCGCAGCCTTAGTCAAGTCCTATAGTTATAAGGGCTCCAGTACACAGTCATACCTATTTGGTCATATTTCTATTATAATATGCTTAAGCCTACTTGATTTCGCTTACCAGGAGTCTAAAAATTTATACTGAATGAATCGCATAGGCTTAGGCATATGCCATACATATTATAATATAAAAATGACTGTGTAATAGAGGCATAAGTATAACCCACAAATAGCCATTTTAGTTTGACAAAGTAATATACAAAATCGAGAATCTTACGCCTGCCGTCCATTACCTGCTTCGAGCGGCGCGGCGCTCCCGCGTTTATAGCTTTTCCGAATTTTAATGGCGTAACCAAGCAAAATATGGCGTAACTATGCAAAATAAACAAAATTCCATTCAATACAATGGAAAAGCTTTCTGAATATTGTGTGTGCTTATACATTTTACTAGTAAAAGCTTTTTTTCGCACATTTTGTGAAAGCTTTGCCGCTGGAGCGCCGCGCCGCTCAAGTTTACGCTTACAGTGGACGAGAGCCCTTAAGGTCACTGGGTATCTTTTGCGAATTGCTTGAAATTCCGTTTGAGCTTTTAAGAATCATTTAAGGTTTGCATGCAGTTTAAGCAATTCGCAAAAGATCGTAAACGCAGCCTTATAGCCGATACAGACTACCAACCAATCCTGGTGTCGATTTAAATTAATCCAGTCAAAACCCTGGATACTAGATCGAATCGTATGTCACTAAATTCAAGATACATCGCATAATGTACATATTTACAGTATTTAAGTTGCGGTACAATATGGTAAAACTGTTAATCAAATCGAGAATTTAATAAATTCTGTCGGAAGTGTGGAAGTGATTTTCTTTTCTTTCTTAGTGATTTTCTTTTTTTCTTTCTAAGGACTCCAAAGAAGCTTTATATAAAATATTTTACCGAAATCTACATTCACTGTCTAAGCCGTTTTCGCCGATATTATCACCACATCTCTGGCAGAAAATCCATACGTTTATGAATCGCATGTGACTCATAGACGTGTGAACGGGGTAGAACGCTGAACATATGTGACTCATAGTAGACAGTTAAAATGTTAGCACCAGAGAATCGTTTTGGATTGGTTGCCCCGGATAGCACAGCTACAGCTACACACCTTAGAAGCAATTAGCAATTTCGGCGTATTTCTTTGAAAGCTACATGGCGTACTCCTTTTATTGCCAGTTAAAAGCGATTTGAGTTTTATAGACCTGTTCTTCTGCCTATCATTCTTATTATTAATTTATTGATATCCTGTCAAATGAAACTTGTAGAATTTGTTCTTTGGGCTCAGAGCAGGATATATCTGTCGAGTACAGCGTGGCGGCTAAATTTGAAAATCCTTTTGACCATAATTAGTTTTGATTTATTGTATTCATGTGTAAAGCCATATTAGGATGGTTAAAACCATCACTGCCTGCCAAATTAATATTCAGACTTGGTCTTTCCTTTCTCGGAAAATTCGTTGCACTATGAGGCACATATGCCTCGCGAATAAAAACGCCATCATATAGGACACACAACAACAATAAATGCTGTAAACAATTGTAAACATTTTTCTGAGTAAACATAAAAAACTTACAAAATCGACTGTTCCAGATTTATTTCACAGGGGTATGGACAAAGGACGATTTCACCAGGACAGGAGGCTCCTCGTGGGTGTGTCAAATGAAAAAGCAACAACGACGCATCAGTCTCGGCGTTAACAATATCAAAGATAAAGTTGCCTGTGGAAATAGGCAGAGACATTACTACTGGAACGAGAAGCAAGGAAAAGGATAAGGAGGACTCCTCACGTGTGAGCAAAGTAGCTATAGATCAGTTCGCGAAAGAATGATTAGGGTGCTCAAAACGGACACTCCCATTTGAATTGAGTGAAATTTCTCTATAGAAAATATTTGTTCAACTAATTTTTTCTGGGTGAATGGATAAACAAAAATTTTATTGGGTCAACGTGGTATAACGATGAGAAAACTAACTATGTACTTACGTAACAAAATCAAAGGCGACAATGTCAATGAACAATGCCATGTCAAATGTTTTCAGTAAAAAAGTTCTGGTCCGAAATTTTGATGCGGAAAACTCTAGATATTCGTAATCAAAATACATCTTGGAAATGAAAGAAGAGAAAAAAATCTCTAGCACAAGTTGCATTCTCGAGTTACTTACGTGAATCATTTTGAATATTTGTTGTCACTTTTCAGCAAGTCTACAGTTGTATAGTCCATTTTTTAAACATACCTTTATTTACAAAAATTTCACCTTGTTCTGTGAGATTACCTATCTCTAGCTTACCTAAAATGAGACAATAAAAAAAAACAGAAATTAATTTTTCATATTTATCAATTTACTGTTAGAATTTTTAAGTTTGTAAGATAAAGCTCTAGCCTTCAAGCTATAGCTTTAGGAATTTTCACTATTATAATACCGTTTAAATTTTAATGTCTTAATAAAGGCATTCAAATTAACGTAAAATATGTTTTAAAATATGGGTATTTTTCAAAAATTCTTGTTTTCTATTGAATCATTAAGTTGCCATTAATGTAAAGATACTAAACTCTTCGGGCAAACCACCGCCATAGCTCCGCAGCTATTGTATGTCTTCAATTTCGCATCACACAAAATGTTCAAAAATAGGCTGTGCATGTAGGTACTTTACAAATGTAATAAAAAAATGAAAAATTTAAAGAAAAACAACTGCTTTTTTATTAGCTCAGATTTAGCCGTAATTATGGGACAAAACCATTTCAAAAACAAATTTTCAAACATTTGATTCTTCACTAAGAGTCTCGATGATAACAGCAGCAAGGAATGCCCTTCATTTAGAAAAAATAATAATTACCAGCTTCCCTTCATCGCATCAGATCCCGTCCATGACGGTAAAAACTATTTCAACAATAATTCAAAATCAAGACAAATTACAACTCAAAAAGTTGGTTATGAAAGAACTCTCAGGACGAATTTCCTCTACTTACAATGCTTGATAATTGTATCGCATTGATACGTGTACGTGCGCCTAAGCTACGAGTTTTCCGCTTCGTGGGACCTGACCGTGCGCCTTACATCACCATTTGAATTCCTGTTTGTTGCTGTTGTCATTTTATACAGTTACAACAATAATTTCCAGAGAATCCGTTTCCGAAAATCGCATTCATTAGTACATTATAATATTTGCTACATACGAGTACAATAAGTAACCTAAATCAACCAAAAATGCAACTCCGGGTAAGAAGAATCTTAAACGAACAGAAAAACTAGGGGGCTTCTCCCCTGCTCGCTACGCTCGCCAACCCCCGGGGGCCGAGGCTAATTTCGAGCGCGGCCGAAATTTGGATGCCCTTTGCTCTCCTTGGGCTAAAAGTTTTTTCGGACGTACCTATGACTTATATTTAATCCCCCTCCTCATTCTTTTTCTTCCGTATTGAGCAAAAAAAATGTTTCTTAGAAGAACCAAAATGGGGGTCGGGTTTGTATGGCCACCCCATGACCCCATGGTCAGATTTCATCAATTCTTAGATATGTTTTGTGTCATCAAGAGAAATACGTTTGTGTGTAATTTGGTTGAAATTGGTGCACAAATAAAAAAGTTTTTCCTAGAAGAACCTAATTTGGGGGGTTAGGTTGGTATGGCAGCCCCATGAGCCCATGGTCCGATTTTACCGATTCAAACATACAAACTGCCTGCAGTAAAAAGAAGCATGTATCCAAAATTTCAGCTTCATATTTAAAATTGGCCGAGTAAAACGCGTCGCAACAGACGGACAGACGGACAGGCAGACAGACAGACGGACAGACGGACATCGCTTAATCGACTCCCCAAGTCATGCTGATCATATATATATGTATACTTTTTATATGGTCAGAGATGCTTCCTTCAATGCGTTACAAACTTCATGACGACGTTAATATACCCTTTCACTCTATGAGCGAAGGGTATAAAAAGTAGTGCGGATCACAGGCTACGTCTGACAGACGTATATGGTTTGAGAAACACAGTTACTTACGCCAGGGGGTAATGCTGATCGAAAAATATTCATTACCCCATTATCAGTAACAAATTGGTGAACGAATAGAAGAAAACCAGACAGTCGGGGTGGATAAGGCTTTTGAGTTATAACGTTTTATATACCGATTATACGTCCACTGGACGTACCTGTGACGCAACGGGTTAATACCTACTCGTATAATTGCAAATTCGGCTTGATATGCAGGTTTACATAGAAGCGTTCAGTTTTTCTACCATTAAACCGACCGGGAAACACGAAAAAGAATCGCGATATTGTATTTATCGCATCGTTCCACGGATATTCCAACATTACATAAGACCTCGCTTTCGTGTGAACGTGATTGATCCACTTCCAGGCCTTACAGCCCATTCAGACTGCCGGCGATGCGATGCGATAAGAAGCGATAAGTAGCGATAAGCTTCCCATCGCAAGAAAAAAAATTTCTTAGCATTTGAATAGTAACCAGCACGAACCTGCTTGTATGTACCATTCAGACTGCTTACGATGCGACGTCGTCGCTCCCATCGGCGACAAGGCACCTTACAGCTGTTGAAAGCACGATGATTCGACATGGAAAAGTTCTCCATCGTACAACCCAACGCGACACGGAGGATACGATTTGTGTATCGATCGGGTTCGTAGTGGTATGTGGTTGTACGATGCAGAACTTTTCCATGTCGATTCACCGTGCTGTTTAGACGATGCAATGTGCATCACCGCGGTTGTAGTTTTCTAACAGCGACTTGGGGTATACGATTTGTGTTTGGATCGACTTAGTAGTGGCATGGTGTATTGTATGTCCATATGAATGGAGAGGTTGGTTTCGTGTCGTTGAGGCTGTTTGATGCTAATAGAGAGCAGGATTTGTTTCAAGTCGATCGCCATATGGAATTTTTATACTATATACACATACATACGTGTCGATGATCATGTATAGTGTTATAGATTTGCATATTATGAATGAATAGTCGTAAGAAATCTACTAAATTTACATGCTGTCCCACCAAGTTCGTAGCGTACGTGTACCCACAAAAAAAGTGCGGAATTTAGATTTGACAAGAATTGTTCTTATACAAATCTTTGAATGGGTCGCAATGAAGTAACATTTGCTGAAATATGCAGTGCAACACAACCCGGTTAGTAGCGTACGCTTACGTATAGGAAAGTTTCCTACATCGCATATATTTGCAATGAATTATTGAAGGTAGCGGATAGGTCACTTGTGGGAACATACGGGGGTGGGCAACCTTAAAAAAAATTCTGGTTTTTGACATCAAATTCCGAATCAGGGACCCAAATTTACCTAGTGTTTCTGCCACGCCAATTGGACGAGTATTTCCCCGAGAAAAGAGGGGTGCCATTTTGGGGCGGCCAACACCACGCCAATCGAACGCGTATTTCCTCGAGAAAACAGGGAGGCCATTTTGTGGCCGGAAGCCCCAACGCTACAAACTAGGTTTCATTGCACTATTGCACCCATTATCAACAATTTAGACCATGTATATCCGAATGCCGCCTGAATATTGTTTTGAAACGCGTAACGTAAGCTGAAGGTTTGTGTTGCTAGAGACGGCTCATGCGATGATCACTCAGCGATCGTAGTTTGGCAACCAATTCTGATCTCTATTTCCATATTTTTCAAATGTGGCTACATTCCTAGTATCGACTACGCCTTAAAGGAACATATCTGTGAAGAAAACATACGCGTATGGTGCTCAGAATCGGTAGTCTTACTACGATCGCTAAACGATCATCACATGAGTCGTCTCGACGAACTCAAACCTTAACACTACAAGTGCCTAGTTTGGAAACTCGTTTCTCTATGAGTGTCTATTTCACAGAGTGGCGACCGAACGATCACGGCCACAGAGCACGATCAATATTTAGGTTATAATAAATATGTTAGCATAAACTAAGTAAAAAAATGGGAAAAAAAATTTAATTTAATTTTAATCATTGAAGGTCAAGTTGACCCTAACTGGATTTTTCACATTAAGTTTTAACAACTACCTCCACGTGCCTCCAAGGGTCTGTTTATACAACATTATTCCAGAAAGTCTCAAGATTACTAATATGTAAGAATCATAACCCCATAGAACCCCAGGCTACTTTTATGACCGATTTTGTTATGTCATGTTGGCTGTTTTAGACACGATTTTTGAATATCTACTGTAAAAATGTTGGATCCCTTTGAACCGGAGATAACCGTAGTTTTCATCCTATTGAACTAGTTTTTGGTGTAGAGTGTAAAGGGACTCTGTCTTGACATTCAGCCAAAATTTACCACCTCCTTTCCCCCTGGGGAGGAGCTATGGCCGTGTCGACTAGCAGGCGAATCAGGCGTGTCCTTGGTCGGAGCAACTCAATTTTTGGCAAACATAAACTTCATTTCGTTAAAAATATTTTCCTAAATTATGCTGGCTCAACTAGCATTTCTTGCAGAGTTACAGTTGGTCTAGCTGTAGGTGATCAGGTGTCTCTCGTTTTTCACAAACCATGTATTTAGGATGACCAAACCGTGCGATCTGCACATAATCATAATAGCTTCACCTTCGTCATTTCTGACCGTTGAAGGGCTACCCTTTCCACCATGGCAATCCTCGGAATCATAATTTGATTTATCCACATGGCCATTTAGAATTTCTCCCAAGAACACTCTGGAATGGTCTGAATCAGGGTGTCAACATCGTTCCAAAATGCCTCTTTACCTTCTGGTGGCAGTCCCACTTGGGACCGTGTAGGCGCTTATTACGTTCCACACCCTTCCACAGATCAATTGATGACCAATTTGATGCTGATCAAGCGTTCACTTATTATGCTGCCAAGTAAAGACGACGCCAGAATAATGCCAGCTCCGTTTCCTCGGTTTTTAGTTTCACAGAAGTACAATTTGTGCTTCATGGAATTCGTAAGAAACCAGGCTCTGCCGAAGTATATTGCCACTTCGTCTCTTGCACGCACATAATGTCTATCTCTCTTTGCTTCATAAGATCCTCAATCTCCTCTCTCTTTGACGTCATGGAACCGACATTCCAGCTTGCAACCCTCAGCTTCTCCACAATGTAGTTGGACTGCCCTATATTGCTCACCCCCGGAAACCGTCGATCTCTGGCGCGAACTAAAGGTTCGCCCCAGGGATCACTCAACCGCATAGCAGAAATAGTGCCCAGCGGGATAATGCTTGTATCTGCGTGAATTTCCATAAGGCCTTCCATTCTTTTACACCTTTTGGAGAAATCAAATTCAAATTCGACAACCCATACACACACACTAACCTATGTTAAAATGTCCTTCAGGGTTCAGATGTCATGGTCGCCTGCTACTTTCGCATACTAGCGGCCAAGCACCCTCTTCACCATGCATCCCACGGCGCATGCTGATCGACCTTTGTCACTCCAAGAGTTTTCATCTCTCCTGTCCCTTTTAGTCGCCTTCTACAACACGCCGGGAAAGACGGTGGCATTATGCATGACCCATGCCACAGGACATTGAAACATCTGCAAAATTGACCTGGACATAATTGAGAAGGCAATATATTTTCTCTTTCTTTTGTGTATTGTTGATCGAATTAGCGTACCTCAGTAAAATATCTCTATTTACCCTGGCGCGCCCTCCCCTAACCTCTTCAATGAGCCATGAAACATTTGACAAATTGACAGGAAAAAGTTGGCAGTTTGCTTTCCCCAGCTTTCACCTAGATATTTTGATCGGCGGAAGGACTTCTACGTTAGATAAAAAAAAAAATAAATAACAGGCGCGACAATCCAGGATTGGACTAAGGCCGCAGGATGTGTTAGTGGCATCCTATTTCCAAGATCTTATCTGCTTTTTGTTGAGGTAATGAGATCAGCATCACGCTCAGCAGTGTTATTTATCCCCATAAATGGGTACTCGGTTTAACATCTGAGTGAGATCATAGTCCGTCACAAGCTCGTGAGTTCGAAAAACACCATGATCCACGGTGAGATTCGAACTTATGACCCTGTGCACCGAAGGTACGCGCACTAACCGCTAGACCAGCCAGACTACGTTAGATGGAAGAAGGAAAATTGACTAAGATAATACTTAACAGGCTGACCTTTTTCCTACTGAAATTAGCACTTCTTAGCGGATAGTCAAATAAGCAAAATTTTGGCAAATCTCTTTTTCTCATCCTTTGGCCTTATTCTTTGATTTCAGAAAATTGACACAGACGGAGAATGTATAGTGAACAAAATTTTGAAAGCAGCTGCATTCTTAATTTTTTGGCTACCTCAATTGGACGAAATAGCATATTGTTAATAAATTTTCGCCGTATGATTGGAATCTGCCCTAAACATAGCGAAATAAGCATTCAAACATGTGGAAAATTCACAATGGGTGCAGTTTAGTGAATTTACCCTAACGAATTGTCGGATTTCCGTGAATTTGCTCCACCTTATTGCTCTCTACCATAAAAACCGTAATAGTAGTATTTCAACATGTATTTAAACGGTAAATTCCACCCACCCTCTTCCGTCTATTGGAATAGCAGAAATGCTGCTGAAAAATTTGCAAAATTTGCCAATACAAAATTATTTCTATAACTTTTGTCTATATTTCATGAATGAATTATTCGATTTCAGTAATTCCTTTCCCCTCCCCGAATTGATTGACCACCCAAAGAGCAGGATAGCTTATGAAACATCTGGACAATTCAACAATAGAAACATATTTGCCCCTATGTTTGCCTATATTTCTTATGGCTTACACTCCCAATAAGCCAATAGCACTTGACCCTTATGGGAAATTATTTGTGAACCACTTTTCCTAATTCGTCTATATCCCTTGAGCGAATTAGCGGATCTCAGTAATTTCGGTCCCCCAACACGAGAACTCCCCATTTCTATTGAAATATATACAAAATCGAAAGTGTAAAAGTGTTAATACAGTTCATTTCTCCTCCTTTTGGCAGATTAGCGGATTTCTGTATATTCCTCAACCACGCATCTGAAAAAGTTCCACCCTCAGTAGGAGACACATCTGGAAAATTGGCCAGGAGTAAAATTATGAAGGCAGCTTATATTCTTCAGTTTCACAAAATTCTGATTTTCTCCTGTCTTTGCATACACTGGCCGGCATATGTATTTTGACATCTGGTACTTTCGAGCCACGATACTGATTTTGTTCAACTAGATCGAATAACGGTAAATTTCTTATAAGGAAATCAAAGTACATATCAACAGCAATAAAAATGCTCAATATTTTTCCTGTCCGTTTTCGCACTCTCTTGCTATAAAGAAGAGAACAGATTGGTGCGAAATTTTGGTGCGACATAAGTATTTTGACAATATTTAAATCTTTGATTGTACACCAATTTCTCTGGAAAAATATGAATAAAACATAATTTTGTTAATGATTTGTGTTTATATTTTGAATTCCAAGCAGAAAATGTGTCCAGTGGCTTGAAAAATTGGATAAAAATCAGAAATTCGAAGTTTGGTTTAAGCCACCGTAGAGGCAGACTTCAACCCTGGTTTAAAGGTTGGAAACGCTGCAATTGAATTTAATTTCATAAGGTAGACTGTTCATTATTAATTACCGAAATTGAATAAGAGAAAAGAAATAGAAAACTATTCCATGCATCACAGAAATGGGATTTGTAATCGAATAATTACCGAAAAATCTTACAAATATTTATGGAAAATGTCCTAATTTAACCAAAGGATATGATAAATATGAAGAATGTGCCATCGGAGGCATAGATAATAGCGACCACCTTCGGCCTAGAACTAAAAAAGGCAAATTGCATGCATACGCAGATAAAGTGAAACCAAAGAAAGATTTAAAAACCATAGCAAAAGCAAACCTCTGTTACTAAGGAAAAAGTCCAAGCTGCTGCAACTTTCGGGAAAAGTTTTTTCGGCTAATATTCGTGATTTTATAACATTTTTACAAAAAAAATCAATATTTAAAGAAAATGCCCAGTTTATGTGAAAAAACGGATACCTGGTTATCAAAATGAATACCACAGTGGAGGCTCTCTCATGATGCAGGGATATTATTGCTTACAATGGCCAAATCACAATCAAATCACTGTTTCCATGGCCAAAGCTTCTTTTGGTCGTCATTGAATCGCGGGTTATATTCGTTATATTCGTTTTTTTTTGCGGCACAATTTGGTTTATATTTCACTTCTTTCTTAGAGTTCTTCATCGTGACTCATTCATCACTCGGGGTTCACATTCGCTTTCTTTCAGAAAGCGCCAAGATTTGTTTTCATTTTGTTTTAAAACATTTTTTTGTTTAGTAATAAACAGTTTACCGTATAAAATAAAATTCAATAGTAGCGTATTCAATGTGTAAACCAGGACTAAGGTTGGCATCAATCGATGTTCAAACCAATCTTCGAAAATCTGATTTTTGTTTATGTTTCGCGCCACTGGTGATATTTTTTATTTTACAATTAATATGGGGAACTCAAAAATTAATAAAAATATGTTTTGTGCATCAATTCTTGCGAAAAAAATGGGTGTAATCAAAGAGTTAAATGTTGTCAAAATACTTATGCCACACCAGAATTACGCCTCCATCTTTTCTCTTTTCTATAGCATGAGAGTCCGAAAGAGGACAGAAAAAATATTAGGCATATTTATTTATGTCGATATGTGCTTTAATTTTGATAAAATAAATTTACCGTTATTGGTTTTAGTTAAACAAAACCAGTGTCGGGGCTCGATGGTATGAGATGTCAAAATACATATGCCGACCAGTGTATATCTCGGGAACGGAACGCCAAATTTAAAACCGACAAAAAGCGGATTTTAGTCAATTACATCACTTCTCTCCCCTGAATAATTTCCAATCCTAAAAACAGAATGACTCTTGACGCATCTTAGAAATTGGCTAATTTATTTTAGTATTAGCAATTTTATTTTCAAAAGAGATATAAGAAACGAAATTTAATCATAAACACGAACAATCATGTTGCTTTTATCTTCTTCTTTATGGCACGATAGCCCGACGTCGGGCCTTGGCCGCCTGGATTGAAGACCTCCAATTGTCGCGGTCACGCGACCTTGTCCTCCAGTTCCGAAAGCCTAGCATCTGGTGGGCGTGCTCACATACAGAATGCTCCCATCGGGCTCTGGGTCGTCCACGCAATCTGGCTCCGTCCACTCGTTGCGCGTTCATCACCTTTTTGGGCGTGCGATCGTCGTTCATCCTTTGTACATGTCCCGCCCATTGCAGTCGCTGCAATTTCACGATCTTCGACACCTGTAGCTCATCATACAGCTGATACAACTCAAGGTTGTACCGGATGCGCCATTCACCTCGTTCACGAACGGCCCCGAAGATTCTTCGGAGAACCTTTCGCTCGAATGTGTCCAACAGGTGCTCAGAGTTTTGGGTTTGGGTCCATGCCTCGCAGCCATAGCATAGCACAGGTCGGATTGTTTTATACACGTGGAGCTTCGTGTTCCTGTGCACCAGCTTCGAATTCATAATTTGGAGGACCGCAAAATAACACTTATTAGCTAGTTGTATCCGTCGCTTTATCTCATCTGTTTCGTTGGCGTCCTTTGACAAATTGCAACCCAGGTAAGTGAAGTTGTCTACATATTCTATATTGAGGTCCCCCACTGTGATGCTTGAATTTACTGGCGTTCTAGTTTTTGATTGCATCATGACCTTGGTTTTAGATTCGTTGATATGTAGTCCAACTTCTTTGGCGGCGTTATTGAGATTATGCAGGAGGATTTCTGCATCACCCAATCTTCTAGACATGATGTTGATGTCGTCGGCGTAAGCTACTAGTTGAGTCGACTTAATGAGTAGCGTTCCGCTGCTGTCCAAATTCATGGCTCGAATTACATACTCCAGAGCCAGGTTGAAGAGCGTCGTCGCCAGCCCGTCGCCTTGCTTGAGTCCAGTACGAGTTTCAAATAGGTCAGTGAGTCTGTTCTGTACTCTGACCTGCGAGACGGTATTAGTCATCGTCATCCTTATGAGTCGCACTGGCTTAGCTGGTATACCAAAATGCAGCAGAATGTTGTACAGTACACTTCGATCGATACTGTCGTATGCCTGCTTGAAGTCGACAAATATTTGGTATACGTCGATGTTATATTCCCAGCACTTCTGGAGTCAATGCTTCGCTGTAAAAAGCTGATCTGTCGTCGAACGACCAGGTCTAAAGCCGCCTTGGTACTCGCCAATGATTTCTTCTGCGTACGGATTAATTCTGTTTTCTAGAATTTTAGATAAAATCTTATAAGTCGTACAAACTAATGAGATGCCTCTGTAGTTCTCACATTTTAACTTATCCCCTTTTTTGTGGATTGGGCAAATTATACTTTTGCGCCAATCTTCCGGGATTATTTCGTCGTTCCATATTTTAACGATAAGTGTGTGTATAGCCTTAACAAGGCTCTCCCCACCATGCTTTAGCAGTTCAGCTGGAATCTCGTCAGCGCCCGGGGCTTTATTATGTTTCAGTGATTGCATGACGAGATCAACTTCTTCTATTGTTGGGGGTTGAATGGGAGGGCCTGTTTCAGCCGTCAGCTCCAGCGCTTCTTGTGTGGGGTTGTTCGGTTGAACATTAAGAAGCTCTTCAAAATGTGAGGCCCAGCGTTTATCAACGCTATTATATTGCCATCCTTATCCTTACAGAGGCTGGTCCTGGGTTGGTATCCACTTTTAATTGAATTAATTAGCTTGTACGCTTGTCTACTGTTCCTACTAGCTAGTCTTTGGTTTATTTGCATCAACTGCTCGTCAAGATGCTTACGTTTCTTACGTCTAATTAACCTATTCGAAAATCGTCGAAGCTCGTCATAATTTGTTTTTTTGGCTCTAGTTGCGCGTTCGGTCCATTGGCGATATGCCTCGTTTTTCGCATCTACCGCATTTTGACATTCCTCGTCAAACCAATCATTTCGGGCTCGCCGGGCTTTGTATCCCACAACCTCCTCTGCGACCCCCTTGATGGTGTCTTTGAGTGTATCCCAGATCTCAAGGGCGCCTTTGTTGCTGATGTTATTTAGCAAGGGCGTCAGCTTCCCCTCAAGGGCAGTCGTATAAGTGACCACCGTGGCATCATCCAACAATTTGTCAACCGCAAAAATTTTTGCCGGGTTGAATCTCGAATGATGCACCGAAGAAATTCTGCACCTATAAGTCGCCTTCACCATATAGTGGTCAGAGTCAATATTTGCTCCACGATAGGACCGAACATCCATCATGCTCGATGCCCATCTCTTGCAGATAAGGACGTGGTCAATTTGGTTGACGGTATGTTGATCTGGAGATCTCTGTCTGTGGTCTGTCTGTGAATACGGCGATGCGGAAAACACGTTGAGCTAATGACCATGTTTCTGCTGGTCGCGAAGTCTATTAGTCGTTGGCCGTTGTCGTTACATTCTTCATGGAGGCTGTAACCTCCAGTAATCCCCCTATGCCAACTTTCGTTTCCGACTTTGGCGTTGAAGTCCCCCAGCAGCAATTTGACATCGTTTGATTGAAGTGAGTCGAAGAGATTTTCTAGGCGGTGGTAGAACTCGTCTTTGGCCGTGTCTTCACTGACTTCGGTGGGGGCATGCGCGTTTATGAGCCAGAGATTGAAGAACCGAGTTTTAATGCGAATCGCACACAGCCGCTCGTTTATGGGTTTGAAGTCGATAACATGCGGCTTAAGTTGATTGTTTACAATGAACGCCACTCCAAACTCCCTGTGGCCCGAAGATTTTCAACTTGTGAAAATTGTGTACGAATTTCGGTCGTCTATCTCGCTACTAAGCCATTTTGTTTCCTGGAGTGCAACTACGCTCAGCTTATATTTTTCAATTTGATCCAAGAGGGCCCTTAAGGCCCCTGCCCTATTCAGGGAGCGTACATTCCAGGTTCCGAAAGAGTAATCCGTTGTTCGTTTGCGAGGTCGTCGTTGAGTTGTATCCGTCCAATCTTGACGTCGAATTTTTTTTACAAGGATGAGTTGTCGGCCCATCGGTTAACCATGATAGTATTCGTAAACGAAAGAGGTCCATCATGGAGGGGCCTCGGAGGTGCTGCTTCGGTGATTGACTATTCGGTTATTGTCACCTTATTACGTTTAGTAACCTGAGACGCTGAAGTTGTTAATACAGCACTCAGGCGCAGCGGTTACTCGGATAATGCGGGGAAGTAACGCCCCGTAGAGAAACATAGGAATTGGCCGGAGCCGTTCACCCTATGAAACTCCTCCTGCATAGCTAAGGGTCCGCAGTTATGCCACAACTGAAAAGGATATAGGAATCGGCCGGAGCCTTTCAACCTTTATCCTCCCCCTTTTTGTTGCTTTTATGCTCTTTTGAATTGCTCTTCCGTCTTGGATCCATTATTCACAATTCAGCCGGTTTCAAAAAAATCTGTTCCATTTTTATGTTGAGTAGATGTTCGTTCCAAACCTCATTCGTGCCCCGCTAGGCATGCCCGGACGACTTGTGTCATCCCGTTTTCTGACAAATGTTTTGCAATTGTCAAAAAATTAAACTCACTTTAAAACTAACCGAAGGCGTGTACCTATTTCACTTTTCCCAAAAAAAATAAAGGAAAAATTAAATGGTGGTCCGCGAGAACTAAATGGGGAACCACTTAACATCCTCATGAGCAAAAGGTTAAGAACCACTAATCGAAGTTCCTACAGCATAGACCAAGCAACGAGACGTCCTGAAATGCTACAATTCCTACCGTATTAAATTTTAAGTCATCGTCACCTCAAACTTTTCAATTAGCATGGCAAGTTCTCGGGATCAACCCCTAGCAAAAAAAAGCAGAAATCGCCCCCTCTATTCCGTTTGTATTTGCAAGTGTCAATAAAAGCAGAACAAACATAACAATGTTTTTCTAAAATTTTATATTTGATTTTCATTGCCTTGTTCTCTGTAGAGCCAACCAACTTCCACCATTTGTTTTTGGTTTTTCCGTCTCCTACTGCATGGGAAGAAAAAAAACAACAAAAATATTCCAAATAGATTGTTTCATGCCATCCGACATAGAATATCTTTGTATCTAAAAATTTTCGCACGTTAGACAATTGTTGTGGAATCGAAAAAAAAAACATGGAAAACTTTTTTCAAAGTTTTCCCGGTACATATTGTCGAATTACGCGGGCTAGGCTATCCCTACGTCGCATCGCAGGACGAGGATACAAGCTGCGACAATGCGAGAATGAGAACGGCGTGTTGTACTACTATAATACTTTTGCCGAAGCAACAATGCTTCACCAACCGCCAAAACCGCCGCCGAAAGAGTCAATGGGATAATTCAAAAGTTTGTACTCTCTCTTGTTGTCATACGCTTTGTTTGATGAGCGTTGATGATGGCATGGTGGCGGTGGTGGTGTTGATGGGATTGGGAGTCTTTCGCAATGATGATGACGAGGACATGAAGGATGCCGTTGATGATGGGAGCTCGAAATCAACCAAATGTTGGCGGTGACAATGATGATACAGTGCACGCGAAAGGTATACATAATCATGGCTTTCTCGTGCTCCATCATATCAGACCACAATGTGTTGTATGTGTACATAAATATGCCATGAATCGAGTCCTCTTGTATTTGAGACTTTGACAAACAAAAACTTTGTTCAAGGCTCATACATTTGTGCTAGGCACATCTATTGTACAAAGCCCTGCTCTGTGATTGCGGTAACACGCTTTTATCACGCGGAAAGGCCTTTTAAATTTTTTTTTCATAGGATACAATTCAGGCCGCGTGTATGCTGAAAAATATTTGCCAACAAACGCGGGGTCGCGTAAGTATACGAAAACACTGAACGGTGCAAACATATTTGACGACAAAGGATCATCAAATCAAGGCAGACACACTTTCGCTGTAAAAGCAAACATAAACACGCGAAAAAGGCTAAACGACTATACGTCGCTGTCGTTCCAGAATTGCGCGGTAAAAATCACAAAAACCCAATATACGATAGAACTTTCAATCTTATATATGAAAAATTCCTTAAAACACAATTACCCTTCGCTTCGACATAAATTCGAGTTACGTATATTCAAACATGTGGGTGAGATACGAGTATATGGGGGTACGTGCAATATAGAGGTATAGAAATGGCCTCACTCTTGTGAGTGCTAGTTCAAAAGCGGAAAGAAGGAAAAGTGGAAACTTCTTCGTAGACTACTGCCACTTACCTCACGCGGATACTTCAACATTGGCAGCTTATCGTGCGACTCGACGACTAGGTCGAAACCGCAAAACCATAAGAAAGACGCGGTAAAGAAAGTTAATTTCTCGCACCCCCTTTTTTTGCAACGCCCCGGATATATGCAAAACCCTTCGTCGCTTTTATATAGGCCAAAACCTCGGGAGTTGGCACTTATTCTAGCCTTTTTGCCCTCTTAACACCACTCCGTCGTCACTTTCTTGTCATCATCACCTGTTGGATGGATGAATACGTGTGTTTACAATGAGAGCCTATTATGGATGAATATTTTTTTTGTTCGGCGATTTTCTCTTTTGTGCGGTTGTTGGTTGACGTCGCGTCATTTATGTCAGCAACCTCTTATTTTTTTGCATCAGTCACACAGGAAAGTTTGCATAGTAAACGAGGCGAGTGAAAAGAATTTAGGAAAAAGTATGACGACATTCAGCGTTTTTTGTGGGTTATTAGTTTCGAAAGTTTTCCTTTTTTTGGGTGCCTTCCCTTGAGTGACACGTTGTCAATAGAAAGGTAATCCGAAAATAATAACTTGTTGCGTAAAGGGGTTGAATCGGCGGCGCGGATTCGTTATTATAAATCGACGGAGTGCAATTGGCCCTTCTAACGGAAATTATGTCAAGGAGTCAGCTAAGTTGACAGACGCTGAGATACACTCATTGACTTACGCTGAGATACACTAATGCGTTACGGAGCTTCATTTCAGAGGCTACATGTAGCTTAATACAACTTAATACTTTCACGAATAGGAGTGGGTTAATTAAACCGGTGCTCCCTAAGACGACCTTAAGTGGTCTGCGAAGCTTTTGCTATGGCTCTCCCATAATTCAATAATTCACAAACTTAATTTTGAAAGAAACTTTTTAATTTTAAGCTTCATAAACACAAAAGTCAGAAGCGGAAGAAAATTGAGTCTTCTGACTGTTTTCACTGAGATGTATCGCTCTTGTTGTTGCAAAGTGCATGGAGGAAGAAAACCTGGGAATGTTCAGCATAGGTATGCAGCTACTAGTCTCCCTAGAACGAAGACGCCACAATTGTATGTTAAATCCAGTGGCGGATTTACCAGTAGACGGAGTAGGCTGGAGCCTAGGGCGGCAAATTTTGGAGGGGCGGCAAATTTAGGAGTGTAAAAAAATTAACAATCTGTTAATAGAAAAAAATCGCAATTCTGCTAGCCGAGTTCGACCCTTTTCTAGCTAGTCACATTAGACATTGTGTAAATCAAGGATCTGGAAGTACGGGCTATTTATCAAAGACAGTTTGCGACGAGTTTATTTATCTGATGAGTCATAAAGTCTTAAACCAAATTGCCGAGGAAATAAAACGGGCTAAATATTCTCGTTATATTGATTCAACCCCAGATACATATTTCCCACGTGGATCAACTTTTAACTTTAGTAAGGTACGTTTCGGAGACAGAAGAACCCTGCGAAAGATTTATCAAATTTCTCTCCTCAGTGGGACATAAAACAGAAGACATGTTTTTGTCGTTATTTCGGAACTTAAAGCACTGCATATAAATATTGAAGACTGCCGTGGTCAATCATATGATAATGCAGCGAACATGTCCGGTGTGTACAATGGCTTACAGGCTAAAATTCAAAGCCAAGCACCTTTCGCTTTTTTTGGTGCCTTGTTCGGCGCACTCTCTGAACCTAGTCGCAGTCACTGCAGAAATCTATGTTTTTTTGTAAGTTAGCAACTGAAATCGGCAAAGGGAAAACGGTGAAGCGAGTGAATATTACCCGTTGGTCAGCTAGAGAAGCTGCATGCAGAAGTTTGAGAGACTCTTGGCACGAAATCCTGAGGGAATTAGAATGATAACGAATGATAGCACAGAAAAGCCTGTAACGCGAAACAACGGGAATACTATTAAATTTAAACAAATTAAAAACAACGATAATGGTAATTGTATATGGAATACTTTCTTAGAAAGGATAAATAAAGTAAATAGGTATCCAAATTCAGGCTTCCACCACAGATTTAATTATTGTCGCCGATCTCTATGAATCTCTTAGTAACTTTTTCATACCTGAATGAGACAATTTTTTATTATTTCGGAAAAGAGGCCATCGAATTAAGCGTTGTTAAGCAGTACGCCAAAGACGGCGGAAAAGGTAGTCGAAAAGAAAAAGAAATTATGATGATAAGCCGGATGAAGAAACGGGAATGGCTGGTATAGTTTCAGGATCAACGTATATCTTGTCATCATTGATAGACTAGTTTCAGAACTACAAAAAATTGAAAAATTTTCTTTTTTGACAAAATTAAGTGAATTATCATCAACAACTGGATCAGGATCAACGTATATCTTGTCATCATTGATAGACTAGTTTCAAAACTACAAAAAATCGAAAAATTTTCTTTTTTGACAAAATTAAGTGAATTATCATCAACAACTGTTTCGGAAAAAGCTCTTTCTTTTGCGAACATTTATTTTAACGATATGGAAACAGATTTAGTACAGGAATGTATCCATTTCCAAGGCCACCTTTCTTCTGACAGTACTTTAGCAAAACTAGATCCAAAATCTTTAAAACGTTTATCTTCGTTTCTAAAAAAGCAGGATTTGCCAAAATTTGGATATAGCGTCGTTATTTCTAACAGTTAAATGCCTTAAGTGCAAAAAACTATAGGGTTAATTTTAGTTCGATTTCAATTCAATTCAATTCAAACTGCCCCTAAATATCTGCAATTTGGTCAAGTTTATTCAACTTATATCAAAATCGATCCAAAATTAACCCTAATTTTCGGCACTAAAGCCAATAAAACTGTTAGAAATAACGAAAATAAAATGATGTAAGAAAAAATCATCGTTAGACTGTGCGCCAATTTTTGAAAGAATCGTGCAAGCACCTCTCCTTCGCAGAAGTTGGAGAATTTTGAGATGGATAAACATATTGTTTTTGGGTCAAATCACAAAAATTTCTGTAAAAAACAACCCTCTTATCCGATTTTAGTGCCATTAGTTTTATTTTTTAGGTAAATTTGTTGGCTGTTATAATCATCTTATTTTGCTTTTCTAGCTGGTCTAGTTTTTAAGATATTGAAGTTTTAGTCGTACAAGAAAATGATTTTTTCAAAAATCTTCAAATGCCGGTGTCAACTAAAGGATTAAGCTAAGGAGGTATGTTCCGTTTTGCTGGAAATCACATAAGGAATCACAATCCGGTGCGTTTATGCGGCAGTTTCCGGACACTCTGTATAACACGTCTTCCCATACCTAAAATAAAGTTTTTTCTTCTCGCCAACTAAATGCATAGAATTTTCGCCCAAGTCTTTTTATACGTTTGCTTCCTTTCAAAACATATAAAAAGACTTAAGCGAGAAACTCTACGAAATTTCACATTTTTCGCTGTATCTTTTTTTCTACTGCACGGATCGGAGCAAATGATAGCCTATGCAGATGATGAGATTATCTCTACGAGGCGGTAGCCCTACCAATCAATAACCAAAACAAGATTTTCAACAAAATGTGATTTTCCATTGTATCTTCTTAAAATGTTCTATAATGTACCTTGTAAATGCACTGAAAAAAGTCTCGTCCGGTGATTTCCCTTTTGCTAGTAAAAACGTGTGAAATCATTTTCTTACGCGTTTTACAACTTATATATTGTCCAATATTAAATGGTAGAATCAACTTAATGCGGTAGGGCGTAGGGGCGGCAAAATTTGAATAGCCTACTGGCCACAAATGTGTAAATCCGCCACTGGTTAAATCTTCAGGCGGCCAAGACCCTTTATCAGGCTATTATAGCGCGTTTGTGGTAATTTTTAATAAAGCAAATTAGAAAAAGGACACGACCGTGTTTCGATCAAGAGACACGGGAGCGTCTCGCCCGCCAAAGGAAAAAGAAAGAGAACACCGGACGAAACACGGTTTACCGATTCGATAGGCTACAGCTTTCCAGGCAACTTTTGGAAATTCAAAATTCAAAATTCAAAATTCAAAATTGAAAATTGAAAATTGAAAATTGAAAATTGAAAATTGAAAATTGAAAATTGAAAATTGAAAATTGAAAATTGAAAATTCAAAATTGAAAATTCAAAATTGAAAATTCAAAATTGAAAATTAAAAATTCAAAATTCAAAATTCGTATAT
Source organism: Microchrysa polita (assembly GCA_949715475.1). Taxonomy (NCBI): domain Eukaryota; kingdom Metazoa; phylum Arthropoda; class Insecta; order Diptera; family Stratiomyidae; genus Microchrysa; species Microchrysa polita. The sequence goes on along the minus strand of OX454421.1, from coordinate 70,078,668 downwards.
ATCTGGCAGATGCATTGTGTGTGTCCTTGCATTGTTTTTTACCGTTACTTCTTTTCTATTGCGAATTCCACTTTTCAACTCAGTGTAGTTTCGTATACCGAGTACGGAAGCATTTTAGTCTGAAAGTGAAAATCGTGGGGTCCTTTGGCTTTACATAGGAGGCTCGAGCATCTGTTAGTTGCATTGCGAGCACTCGTGTAAGTGATTTGAGCGTGTAATTGATATAGGCGCACCAGTTTACGATAAAACAAATATTTACTACAAGAGGAATACTTTTAGAGTTACACTAATAAAGCTTTGTTTTACCATTGAAGTCTATTTTAAAATTTAGTTATGCTGAAAAAGCTGTAAAACTGCAATTATGTAAGACAATTCCAAAAAATCTCATTTTTTAAGACTTTTTCTTAACAAAAAAAATATAAACCAACCCGATTTTCTTCTTTTGATATTGACTTTTAGTATGATAAGGCTTCAAATCTTCAGATAGTGAAGAAAAAAACCATATTAGGATATTTATTACCTTACAGCGGGATGACAAGGTTGGCATCTAATAGATGCATTGCGTCTATTCGTGTTACATTTTTTATTGCGACTAACGGAAGGCTAATGTTGCTACTATTTGACCTTCACGGGACCCTTAGCATTCGTCTCGATGAATGAACATTCTTAGATATCTCGTCCACACATGAAAGTTGGAGCCAGGCGTAGAGCCCCTATTGGTTATTTTCTGTCCTTATACCTTAGGTGGGAGACTATAAATTTAGGTAAACGTAAAGTTTCATTTTGAGGGAAGTGGTTCCGGAGAGAATCCGACGAGAGGAGTGGTCGAGGTGGTAATCCTAATTTCATAGTAAAAAAGTAACACGATCGGGCGCAATTCACTTGACAGATTAATTCATTCTCCCGCCCTTCAAGAAAGTTGTGGAGAAAAATAAAAACTGCTTTGGGTAGTGGCTTAAGAAATATGAAGCTACTGTGAGTTTCAATTCACTCTCTATTCATATTACTGATTGGCCCAACAAAAATTGTTTACTTAGTCTATCAGATGAATTGCGTCTGTTCGAAGGGTAAGCTTTAAATAAGCTTTTAACCTTAAATACAATTGCATACAGCTTAAGGTTTAAGAATTTTACAAAAGATGCTAAAAACGGGCTTATCCTCGGCACCATAAAGCGGTTACCTTCCTATATTTAATGGATTGATAGCCAGTCGTAATTGGTCTCCGAATAGGCATACCAATCTCCTGCAACTTTCCATGCATTCTTGACACGGCTGAGTGACTTAACTGAAGTTGGCAGCGAAGACTGTCAAAAGAATATTTGCTGCTAACGTTTTTTTTTTCGATTTGATTACTCGAAACAATAGAGAGTTTTAGCAAGTCGTATGGAATAAAACGACATAATTTGACATTCCATATAAAAATTCGCTTGCTTACCGTATACGAAACGAAATATCTTAATTTTGCATGTCCCAAGTAGGCATGGGTGTATTTCCGTATATTTGATTCTCTGGAAACAGTCGAAATTGGCGAAATAATTTGTCGTTTTTTACACCTATGCCTACTTAGGATATGCAAAATTAAAATATTTTGTTTCGTATACGGTAAGCAAGCGAATTTTTATATGGAATGTCAAATTATGTCGTTTTATTCCATACGACTTGCTAAAACTCTCTAATAACTGCCCGATAAATTAAACTTCCATTTGTTATACCCGTCAGCCAGTGTTGCCAACTGAAAATTTAGAAAACGGCTAAATTTAGCCGGAAAACCGGCTTTATTTTTTTCAAAAACGGCTAAAAATCCGGCTAAATAAATTTCAGCCAGAAAAACGGCCAAATTAAATTCTTTCTGGAGAATTACCCATAGCATAGCAACCAGTTTTAGGCAGATTTCTTAGTTTTATTACATATGTATATGCTCCAATCGCTGGCATTACAGTTAAAATCTAATAGCTCAACTAGTCAAAGTTGTTGTATACAGGTACAATTTCTCGGTCAAGTCCATAACCACATTAGGTTCGAAATTGTGGAGCATAAAATTCGTAAAAGGAGCGTCCATTGCGTAACTATGGACAAGGGCAACCGCATTTATATCTTACCATCATCGCACCTGAATAACTTTATATTTTGATTAAATTGAACCATTTTATTTATTTTCGAATTTGAGCCCTCCAAATGTTATTTCATTTTCCATAGTTACGAAATTGATGTTCCATGACCGCATGGCTGCTTTCCATCAATTTTTACATATATATTTTTCTTTGAAGTACCTAATTTCGGGGGTGGGTTTGTATGGCAGCCCTATGACTCCCTGGTCCGATTTCATTAATTTGCATATTGCATATTTGCATATGTTTTGTTGGTGTAAATTGTTGCCCAAACACAAAAGTTTTAATTAGAAAAACCTAATACGGGGGGCATACATACATTTTCATGAGGTTTGGTTGAAATCGGTGCCCAAATAAAAAAGTTTTTCTTAGAAGAACCTAATTTGGGGAGTTCGGTTTGTATGGCAGCCCCACCCAAGCTACAATTCGTTTGCTTTAAAGAAGCACTTAGCACTGTAGCAATCATATAGTACCACGAAATCAAATTATCGTGTGACATCACATTAAGAAATATTTTGATCCGATAAAACATCCTTAAAGCATTTTCCGGAAAGCTTCTATCATCATTATGGAATAAATTTAAAGATGGTGGTATAAGACTTCGATAAAACTGTCTCTAAACATTAACCTAAAAAGATACTCCTTTAAATACTCCACTTTCGTGTTTATTGGATGATAAAGCACACACATGCAATAGTCTCTCCCCAGCAAACAATTTTATCGACTTTTTCGAAAAATCACAAAAATGATTCGAAAGCGAAATTATTCAAATGAACAATTTATCGTAGACTTGTTTCCCCGACGAAAAATCATTTTATCGTCATCAATATGTCACGAATGCGACTCCTATTAACGAAATAGCGTCTTATTATTGCAAGGATGATAAAATAGTAATCCCTCACAACGAGAAAATGATGAAATTGTCATAAAATAAAACGACTAATTTATTCCCATAATTTGTAATCCTAGATAGCTCAGGTGTAGGACGTATGACTACGAAACGATAGGTGCCCGGTTCGATTCCCAGTAGAAGCAAAGTGTAAAAAGGTAAAGTTAAAATAAGGTAAAAAAAGTTAAGGATAAAATAGAAGAAAAAAATTAAAAAAAAGGGAAAACTAATTTTTTTTCACTTTTTCTATGTATTAGTCTATTATCGCCAAATTATCATCCTGGCGAATTAATATCGGTCACTATTCATTCACGAAGGGAGTGACGCCTTTAATCCGAAAACGATATGAAATTCGAGAAATGTTTTCTATGAGGCGAATTGAATTCGTATCGCGGACGATAGAAATTGTTTGCTGGGTCAAAGTTAACTCACACACATGCATAATATTCTTTTATAGCACACTCGGTTTCGATTTTATAGTATGACATTCGTATGTAGATCCGATAAATTGTGCACCGTAGTTTTATAGAAGGATGGAATTTGTGATTTTTTAATGAATTGACACTAATGAGGTGTCTGAAATACATAATTTTTTCACTAGAAATCCTTGAAATCTTGCATGAAACACACTTACTTATCTTCGGAACCAATTAAGGTGATCTCTGCGCAGAAACTGATTCTATTTTATTGATAAATGTTTAGATTTAGGGTGCATTGCAGAAGATTCGATAAAGAATTGTCAAGCATTTCTATAGAAGCAAGTAACCATTTGTAGTGTTTACGAACAATGCTGACTATATGTGAGCTTGGCTGAGTGGTAGCGTGTAGGATGGGCTATCAACAGACACGGGTTCGATGCTAGCTGCGGAAATTTTGTTTTTCTATTTTTTTTTTTTGCAAATTCGTTCAATGACAGAAAATGATAATATAAAGCAATTCCGATCCATTTTAACATATGTGTTTTTTCTAACATCCATAGGGATCCATTTTTATGAAGTTTGGTTAAGATTGGTTTATAAATAAAAAAGTTTCTCTTAGAAAAACTTAAATTTGAGGGCTCGGTTTATATGGCAGCCCCATGACCCTGTGATCCAATTTCGGTGATTCAAACATACAAACAACCTGCTAGCTTGAATACCCATCGAGTAAAACGCGTCGCAACAGACAGGTAGACAGACGGACATCTCCCAATCGACTCCCCAAGTCATGCTGATCATATACTCGTATGTATACTTTCTTCTTCCTTTAATGCCTCACAAACTTATATACCCTTTCACTCTATGAGCGAAGGGTATACAAAATTCACAAAATAATTTTAGCCGGTAAAACGGCCAAAGAAAATTAATTCCGGCTAAAAATCCGGCCGGCCGGAATTACAAATTTCTTCCGGCTAAACAGCACGGTTTCCGGCTAAATTTGGCCGGAAAACGGCTAAATTGGCAACACTGCCCGTCACTATGTGAAAAGGTATATTAACTTTGTCATGAAGTTTGCAACGCACAGAAGGAAGCACCTCCGACTATATAAAGTATATACATTATTGATCAGCATGACGAGAGAAATCGATTGAGCCATGTCCGTCTGTCTGTCTGTCTGTCTGTCCGTCTGTCTGTCTGTCTGTCCGTCTGTTGCAACGCAAACTAGTCCCTCAGTTTTGAAGCTATCGGGCTGAAAATTTGTACACGAGTTTCTTTTTAGTGTACGCTGTATATATGTCGGAACGAATGGAATCGGACCAAGGGGTCATGGGGCTGCCCCTGAAAATTAGGTTTTTCTAAGAAAAACTTTTTTTATGTACCAATCTTAACCAAACTTCACCCAAGTGTGTTTCTAGTAAAGCCTCAAAACATATCTAGGAACGAATGGAATTGGAACACTACGTCATAGGGCTGCCACAAACGAACCATTGAAAATTAAGTTCCTCTAAGAAAAACTTTTTCCTTTTTAAGCCGAACCTAACCAAACTTCATCCAAATGTGTTCCTAGTAAAGCCTCAAAAAATATCTAGGAACAGATGAAATCGGAACACTACGTCATAGGGCTGTCATACAAATCAACCCCCCAATTAGATTCTTCTAAGAAAACTTTTTTCTTAATGAACCAATCTTAACCAAACTTTGCGCAAATGTGTTCTTAGTAAAGCCACCAAAAATATCTAGGAACCGATGAAAACGGAACACTACGTCATAGGGCTCTCATACAAACCAACCGCTGGAAATTGCATGAATTGCATGAACAACTTTTTTCTTTGTGAATCAATCTTAACCAAACTTCACCCCAATGTGTTGCTAGTATAAGCTGACCAGACGTAGGTACACCATTTTGCTGTAGAGTACAGCATTTTGACCTGTCGTACAGCATTAGTAAATGTACAGCATTCCCAACGCCACACCAAAGAAACCTAAATGACTGCATAATAGCCTCCTCGGTGAGGCCTGTAGTCAGTCTGTTAGGTGTTATTAGCAAGATAATCGCACTTTCATGTGGCAAACGTTCATTTTTGATAATTTCGGAACTCTTTGGTCAATCATTCTGAAATTTAATGTACCTAAATGTAAGCGCCAGGTAGCTTCACAACCTGGGGATTACATTTACTTTCCCTATCTGCGTTCGACAGTTACAGCTGCCCAAATCGCACTTTCGTCTTTTCTAATCGAAAAGTCTATACAATTTGTCCAATGAATTTGAAAATTGGCAGACTTGTGAAAATTTCAAGGCTCTAGCTCACACTTGTAGCTGTAGAGCTATACTTGGCGCTCTCCGCTCACATTGTCTCCAAATTTCAAGGTCCTACCTATCTGCGCTCGGGAGTTCAATCGTATCAATCGAAAATTGTCCCTAATTCGGAAATTTGGTGCGGAAAATTTTGAAATTTATCAGCCATGTACAGAGGACCGCACTGTTCGTATTAGGTGACAATTTCAAGCATCTATAGGGGCCAAGGTCCAGAAGTAACAGCCATGTAAAGATGCGTAATTGTGTAATTTTCGTACTTCTAATAAGCAGCTTTATGATTTTTGTCTCAGGGTCACGGATAGTCATAGATAGGGAAAGGACCATCATCATCCCTACAATGCTGCTGAGACTGCAGTTTCGAACACTGAAATTCAAAAGTTGAGAAATCACTGAGTATCGACTGTCTAGAAAGCGGTCATCGAATCCGTATTGAAACAAATTGGATTATAAATTGTCCTTTCTTGAAATATGGTTTTAAAAAAATACCTTTCTAACAAAATGGAACCGACAATTTAAACTGACACAAAATCCTAATGTTTGTCGTAGATTTGAATTAAATATCAATTCCTAACACGAAAAAAATTCCGGGTTCATTGTGTTAAGCAAATGTTGGGTTTGGCCCCTTTTAAACGAGATCTTCGCTACATTTCTCCCATGCCTGTTATAACTTTGCGTGTTAAAACATACATTTGCACTTCACATGCTGATGATGTTTTGTCAATGAGAACATTTAGAAGTTGAGGGATCTTTTCTGGGTCCTGTTTAGTACCAACACATCCTTGCATTTAGCTGGGTTTCAGAAATTATGACATTATTAGAATCTTGTTGTTAATTGTAGACACTAGTTTCGGCGTTGTCCCAATGCATAATATGCCTCCTGTCCCACTGTTCCTGTGTCGAATCCAATATTATCGCTTGACGAGGCTGGGCGAGCACGATAGCACGCACGATTACTTTATTGATCCGCTATCATCGGAAGCAGACAGTGCCACGTCTACAACGCCAAAGACTTTTTCTGTACAATTATTATGGAAGGGCTCGTGGGCCATGGTATATGCACGAAGCAGCAACTATGGAACTATGAAAAGTATGATCGCGTATTCGGTGCCCGCGTCATGCTGCTTTTGCCTTCCCTTTGCACGGCTCAAAAAAAAATTCTTCATTCTTACAGGGAAATATTTTATTTCAAATTGTGTAGCCTGTATGAGTTCTAAAGAAATTTGTTGAAGTTTCCATTATGAAAGACGATCCCAATTTTGGGTCACCAGATTTTTATGTGTTTCAAATTGTTTATTATGTAGTCACTACTATCGTGCATATGCCACAATTTATCTGACTGCAAATTAATTTCGGCAGAGTTTTAGGAATGAATAAATTAGAAATACTGTGGGAAGTTAAGGACTCCTGGACTCCACCCCTGGCTACGTCCCTGGAACATTGCCTTCCCAAGGTTCACCACACATTTCCCAGAATAAAGGCATTATTCTTGCTGTATTCCGTTAAGGAAGATATCACTTATGAAAGGATGGAGAATATGTGGTCGTTTTATGGCATCCATCATGGTGGTAGCCTCGTGACATACAGTTGACGCCGCTTAATGCGATCACATGGGGACCTTGCTGTTTTGATAACATTAAGCGAATGATAACAAATAATAAAATAGTACGATTGAGGCTTTGCCTGAAAACCGAATTCCGGAATGTGTACTGCATTGGGCCTTCGGGAATCTGGTCACCTTAGGCTAGTAAAACCTCAAAAGATATTTAGGAATGGATGGAATCGGAACATTACATCATAGGGCTGTCATACAAACGAACCCCCAAAAATTAGGTTCTTGTAAGAACAACTTTTTTTCTTTTTTAATCTTAACCAAAATACATCCAACCAAGTGTGTTCCTGGATTAACCCTAACGTATCCAGGGACAGATGGAATCGGAACACGTCATAGGGCTGTGGTAGAAATTTTCAACACAAAAGGAGAGTTTCATTCAAATGTGACGGGTATTCAAATTTCGGCCGCGCCCGAAATTAGCCTCGGTCTCGTTTTTTGGATATTTTTGATTTCATGAGGCACATTTGACTCATGAAGAATTATACCATGTGTCGTATATGTCTCATATGTATCACGTCTTACTAAAAACGGTTATTTTACAATTTAATACAGTAGAACCTCCATAAGTTGACCATCTCTTTAAATTGAGCATTTCTTTTTCGCACTTATACCCTCACCAAAATGTTAAATTAGGCTCCGTAAGTTGACCAAATTCTCTATCTTGACCAAAATTTGTCCGCCCTTGGGTGGTCAACTGTAATTCAACTATTCTGATGAATTTAGCGCATTATACAAAACTATATTTTTTGACAGTTAAAAATATGTATCCCACACAGTCGTGATGTGACTTAATTTGTAATTTGTAGTCTTTTGGGCGCGACAAAAGGAGGGAGTGTTAAGATACAAATCTAGGCTAAAACCAAATTAACACATTTCATATAATTTACAATTGAAATTAGTGTAAAACTTAAAAAGCATTCCAAATGAAATAAATTCTCAACAGATTCTTTACGCTTCTCCTAACACAAATTGTCCCTGGAAAAAAAATAAGAAATCCTCCTCTTCTTCACATTTTCCGGACCATTCACTTTTCGTACATTAGCATTCATCGCATTAAGACAGTAGTGAGATGATGACACGGTCTACAGAAGCAAACATTTCGCACCCCTACTACAATCGACCGAAACAATCACTTCGCCTGCGGATCACAGGATATCAGGATGTAATAGAATAAATGTATACGTAAAGATTCTCCGTCAAAGATAAATTCTCAACGAGATAAAGCGTACAGCGTTAATCATAAATCTTAAATCAGAGAGAATAATAGATCACATGGCGCACAAAATTATATTCTCTCTCATTGCCACTAAGTATAAAGTCAGCCTCGAATTGAGAGTATGAGGCAATCGTGAGGTGAAAGAAAAATCCTCGAGCGTCACAAGGATTTTCCTGTGACCAAATTGTTGCTGTTGTATACATATAGGGTCGGTCGTACAATTCGGATGATGAAGTGCGAAATGAGAAATGTCGGAGATTTCGTCGTACTGCTTCTACACAACAAGTGGATTAAAAGGAGGCAAATACGAATGTTGGGTACATCCTGCCGGGGATTAACATTTTACCTTTAATCTGGTTGTTTAATGCGATCTAGCTCCTTGTTGTCTTGTGCTTTGAGTGACTCTGGAATCATTCAGTCGTTTCGGAATTAGCAGAGGGAGCACACAGCCCACGGCCACCAACCGACATACAACTGAGATTTCCAGTTCGGCGTATTACATGATTGCTTCTTTTTGATACGTACGTACGTTCAAGGATGTTTTGTCGGCATACAATCTTGTTCTAGGGCGGCAGCGATGGGATCTTAAGTGAAAATCTTCGGAAAAGACGTTAATTCCCCGTTGTTACTGTCGAGTCATCATTAAATATTTAGTTTGGTCGATATATTCAGTAAACTAATGGTCACCTACCAAATTCACTCTTGTTTCCTATTATTTTGCGTTGTGCTCGTTTTATGTGTTTCATATGGGATGATACCTTCTCTGTGTCTGTGTGCATACGGAAAATTGTATCCTCTGGCCTGTTCAGCTTTTTTTCGCATTTACCTTCCTTCATCAGCCTGGCCCCTTTTCAATTTTTTTTTCTCGTGCCGCATTTCGTGAGTTAGATTCTCTGGCAAAAGCGCCTATAATTTTCATCACAACGTACTCGCGTACATGGACATTCGTTATCGCCCGATATACAATTCCCTGTGAGAGATAAAAGTGACTAACGTGTACGTTAGATGATTTTTTTCGTCCTTTATATTCGTTTCAGTGTGTGTGTGGGAGACGGAAGCACACTGTGCAGCAAGACAGGAAGGATTCGTGTATTCACGACAAGAAGATTGGTAGATTGTGTGATACGTCATTGGACGTGAAGTGCACATATGTTCTCGTGTGTAACGAGTACGTAACGTACGGTGTACTTTACTCACCTTTTTCAATCTATACTAGAAATAAATTTTTCAACGAGTTCATCTCACAGCAGGAGCACGAGTAGTACAAACGAGCCCGGACCATGTCGAGTCCTAATGCAGGCTCGTATATTTCTTTCGAATCCGTTCCAACCATTTGGACTTGTACGACTACGAGTATACTGTGTACTAACATACTACAGTCAAGTCAACTCAGTCAGTGAAGATTCTTTCTTCTGAGTGGCAATTATTTTTTCACAAGTTGCGTTGAAATTAGGATGGATTGTGTCGATTAGATCGTAACGCGAATGTTTTATTTAGTTATGGTGCGAGAAGTATGTGTTGAACTCGTAGGATAAGATGTGGTGGGCCCGACATATGTATTCCTTGCGGAGTAACGCGATGAGATTATCAACTATGAGAATTGGTTATTTTTCTCTCATCTCGTATGAATGGGTGCGATCCGAGAAAGAGAACAATGCAGTAAAGATAATTTATTTGATTTATTGGATATTTCAGTGAAATCAAATCTGCAGAGTTCTGAATTATGTAATATACAATTACGTAATGTTTTGCAGTACTACACTAATAACATTATAAATAATAATTTGGGGGTGTGGGGTTCGGTTGACAGATCTAGTTCTGAACACATTGTTTACTGTTTGCGCTCTACATAAATCTGATATTTTTCACAGTGAAAGTGAATAGTTAGTGACACATTTTGGTACAGAAGCTCATATTGGACTTAGCTATCGCATAAACGTGATCGAAACCCGAAACAAACAAGGAAACTACGAAAATTCCGGAATTTAAATCAGCAATCAAGGTAAATGTCCAAACGACCGTTATCCGAGATATCGCCCGATACACTTCCTACAAGCAAAAAAGCCAGTGCCAAAATGACCCCGGCGGACAAGCTCGAGTTAATCTCAATGTTCTCTGATAAGCTAGAGGAGCAGTTGAAGGACCAATTGAAGGATGTGGTAAAAAAGTGTGATATCCAGGAGTTATTTTCGAAGATAGCTGACTTAGAGTCCCGTAACCAGCAGCTGTCAAATGATATCCGACAAATTACGAAGATGTGTAAGAAGCAAGCCCGACAAATTGAAAAACTAGAAAAAAGTGCTTTAGAAAGGAATTTAATAATAAAAATGCCAACCAATAGTTTTACAAATGATGTCGATACTGTTAAGGAATTGTGTACTAAGACTCTACAATGTTGCAGCACCATATCCGACAGTCAAATCCAACGCCTTAGAAGTTCTACAGGCCAAAGAACGAACATCAGGGTCATCCTTCATGAAAGGCAAGCAGTGATTCGTGCGCTAAAGAATTCAAAAGCATTAAAAAACACCGGCATAAGTATACAGAAAGACCTACCATATGAAACAAGGCAAAAAAGAAACGCTCTTATAGCCATCAAGAAGCAACTCGCAGAAAAACGACCGGATATAAAGGTGTATATCAGAGACGAAATTATGTTGATTTTGGGTAGACAATTCACTTGGAATTTGCAGGAAAATAAGCTACAATACGGCGAATGTGACGGGCAGACTGAGTTGAATTCACTTTTATCTGTCGAGATGTCAACAAATAACAACAATGGCGCTAACCCATCTACGTCAAACTATGCTATGTTATCTCAGCAAAACATCGCATAGGGGAGAGTAGCCGTTTGCCAACCAAATCAACAAATAAAAGTTTTGGCCTACAATATTGCTGGTCTGAAAAGTAAAAGTATATTCGCTGATTTTTATCAATATGTTAACCAATTTGATATAGTTATATTATTAGAAACCTATGTGGAGAAGAATTTTGAAATTTACGAGAAAAAGCTCAAAAACTATGAAATACGATGGATTGCTGCGGAGAGGCGAAATGGAAGAGGAAGAGCTAGTGGTGGATGTATTCTTGGTTTTAAGAAAGAATCAAATTATAATGGACTAATTAAGTGCGAGTTCAATGAATGCAATGGTATTATTTATTTTAATTTGCGGATTAATAATAAACAAATGGCAATAGTACCAGTGTATCTTAATTGCAATAAGTGGACGGATGATTATAATAGGCTGAATGATACCCTAGCGATTATAAATAATAACAATTTGCTTATTATGGGCGACCTTAATGCTCGAACGGGTTCCGAACAGCCAATTGCAAACTCATTGAATAGTGTAAACAGGCAAACAAAAGATCCGACAATAAATTTATGTGGACGAAAAATTTTGGAAATAGCAGATTCCTATGGCCTTAAAATTTTAAACGGTTGTTCGAATAGTGATCGGCAGGGAGAGTACACTTACATTGGCTATAATAGTTGCACTGTGATTGATTTGTGCCTGGCCGGAGGGGACTGGCTTCCTCTCATCTCGGATTTCATGGTCGACAGTAAACAGTTCTCCGATCATGTCCCAATAATATCAACGATTGGGCTAGATTGTATCGGTAGAACAAACACCACGGTAATGAATCTCCTGCCGAAAATGAAATGGCGTGAGGAACATCTCCTGCAGTATCAACGAAACCTGGATTTGCAACTGTTACAGTCTGAACAAAGAATAGATACTAACCGAATAGCAGAGTGTATAAAACTAAGTGCACCTTCTTGTAAATACCGCCAAAGAAATACAAAACAGCCATGGTTTGATGAGGATTGCGATAAGCTTAGGAAACGCTCATTTGCTTGGTTAAATATATTCAAGAAACACAACACGCTATCAGCGAAAAATATGTACCTCCAATTAAATAAACAATATAAGAGTGAATGCAGAACAAAAAAGCGAACATTCTACCAAGAACAGGCGGAATTATTAGCTAAATGTACAAATTCGAAAAGCTTCTGGCAAATAGCAAGGCGAATCAACGGAAGCGACGTGTATTCTATTGGGAATGGCATTAACATTGAATTATTAAAAAGTCACTTCAATCAAATGTTGAATATTGAGTACGAAAACAAAATGCAATTCGCAAGACCTAAATTGTATAACAATGTGTTAGATGCGAAGAGGTGTGCGATGCCATGGAGAAGTGCAAGAACAACAAAGCGCCTGGAAGTGATAGAATCCCAGTCGAATTTTTCAAATATGGCTTCAGAGATGCTGTAATTTTCCCTATTTTTAAAAAGGGTGATATAAATAACCCTACCAGTTATCGTGGCATATCTTTTCTCAATACATCCGGGAAAATATTTACTACCCTACTACAAGCGCGTTTCGCAAAATGGCTGACAGCGGAGAAACTAATAGCAGAATATCAAGCTGGATTTCGTTCTACATATTCCACACACGATAACATTTTCATACTCTTCAGCTGGGCTCGACACTTTCTAAGTGAAGGACGAAGATTGTATACCTTTTTTGTAGATTTAAAAGCCGCTTTTGATACTGTTGACCGTTTATCATTGTTCTACAAACTATACAATAATGGAATGTCTTCAAAATTTGGATATGTATTTGAGAAACTATACGAGAACACAACAGCTGCAATATGGAATGGATCAAATCTCTCCGACACATTTTTTACCAACTGCGGAGTACGCCAAGGTTGCAAACTCAGTCCCGAAGCGTTCGCTGTATATATCAATGACATCTTAGATGATATGCCAGGTGGAGCAACAGCTTTTAATTTATTGTTGAAAGGACTATTATATGCGGACGATATGGTGTTCTTCGCAGAGAACCCCGCGGACTTACAGAAAATCATTAATTACTTGGAAGGTTATTGCGAGCAATGGAACCTAACACCCTAGACAGACGACACGAGTTAAACATAATTAACCCTAGAGAGATAATCTACGTCGAATCGACGTACAGAAATTTTTCTTTTTATTATATCTCATAAGCAGTGTTGCCAATTTAGCCGTTTTCCGGCCAAATTTAGCCGGAAACTGTGCGGTTTAGCCGGAAGAAATTTATAATTCCGGCCGGCCGGATTTTTAGCCGGAATTGTTTTTCTTCGGCCGTTTTTCCGGCAAAAATTATTTTATGAATTTTTTTTGAAACTAGAATCAATTTTTCAATATTCACAAACAAAATAATTAATCGCCGTGAAATTATTTCTACATACACTTATTATCGTATATTAGGGTAAGTACCTACTATGTCCACCTAAAGGAAAACTTGCATTTATGTCTCCTGGGAAAAATTTGCCGCGGAGACTAGCCTTTTTTTTTAAATATATTTAGGGTAATGGGATTTACGTAAACTGACGTTATTAGTAACTAGTCCAAGCATGTAATTTACTAACCACCAATATGCTGAATAATTTGATAAAATTCTTTGGCTGAGCAATTCTTGGAGCATGGGGGTACCTGAACATTGGTCCATTTTTCAAAGTGTGAATTCTTTACCACATCCCAATAGGAAAAATAGAAGCGCTTCCGATAGAAGCGCTTCCTCATAATTTCCAAATGTGCTTCGGAGGAAGTGCTTCCACAGAAGTATAATTACGAATGGTGAGGGAGCACTTCAAGGTAGTAATAGAAAATTATAGACTCTTTGTAGCTGCTCCAGAAGCGCTTACCACTCACTTCTCTACAAGCGCTTCTGGAGCGCATCTTAAGGAACTGCTTGCCGCCGCGGACATGCAATGCTAAAAAGTACATGAGGAGGAATGGATTGGGAAGCGCTTCTCTGCTTCCCGAGAAGCGCTCCTTTTGCCCTTCTGGAGCGCACTTTTTCCTGTTGGGATATAACGTAATCATGCCAAATTAAGTACAAGGGTGAAAACCTTTTAGCGCGATTCATAGATATTGATAATATCGCCGGAACTTTGTAGTGCTCAACACTAACGTTGTGCAAGTAGCTTGCCCAGTAAACTACAGAAATTAAATTTAAGTGTGTATATATTTCGGGGGCAACTTGCCCCCATCTTCAGCACAAAAGCTAAGTGCTGAAGAAGGGGGTAAGTTGCCCCGAAATATATACTCACTTAAATCTAATTTTTGGAGTTTACTGGGCAAGCTACTTGCACAACGTCTGACGATTCGTAGAAACTACACATTGCACATGCATTACATTTTATTGTTGGGTTTGTAGCAACAAATTTATCAAAAATCTATACCATTTCCCGGGCAAGCTCATAATTTTGGAACATCAATTTCGTATCTTTGGAGCGTTAAATTCATAATTGCGGAACATCAGCAATGGATCATCAATTTCGTAACTATGGAAAATAAAATATAATTTGGAGGGCTCAAATTCGAAAATGAATAACAAGCTTGACACACATATTTTCGAATGACGCCATCATTAGCACGAGTTCCAAATTACGCATTTGGACCATCATTTGCTCAATAATTACTGGGGACGCCTTCTGTTGTAAAATTGAAGAACAAGAATGTTTACAAAAATATTAAATTTGTTATCGATCTTTTCACATTTCTATTCAGATTCTCTAAGAAAAGTGTGTCCTCAAATTATTGAACTGAATATTCATCAAAATATCGCAATTGCGAGGGACATTTTCCCCATTTACACTAACGTCAAAAGTAAAAAAACGAATTCTAATGACGAAAGCATATGTGTCCAATTACGAACTTTCAACAGCATCATGATGGATTATTGTCATGATGATTTGGATATGTCTTGGGCCTAAAATGTTTAAATTTTGATCAAAATATAAGATTGTTCGGGTGCGATGATGGTAAGATATCCATACATAAATGCTGTTGTCCTTGCCCATAGTTACGCATTGGACGTTCCTTTTACGAATTTTATGTTCCACAATTTCGAACCTAATGTGGTTATGGACTTGACCGAGAAATTGTACCTATACAACAATTTTGACTATGTAGTTTAGCTATCCCCGAACAAAGTAAATTTTTACTGTAATGCCAGCGATTGAAGCATAATAAAACTAAGAAATCTGCCTAAAGCATAGTTTACGGGAAAAGAAAAGAAATAAAATTATTAAAATCAGGTTTTTACTATATTTTTTCGTAATGTGACTGTTTTGTATGATTCAGCCGGTCTTTTGGCCGTTTTGCTCACTGAAATTAATTTAGCCGGATTTTTAGCCGTTTTTGAAAAAACTATAGCCGGTTTTCCGGCTAAATTTAGCCGTTTTCTAAATTTCCAGTTGGCAACACTGCTCATAAGTGAAGCTTCATAATTTGTTGGTTCCAAGATTTAACTCAATTCATGTCTTTAGGCGTAATTACGTGGCAAAATAATTAGCTTTGGTGCCACACAGCCTAAAATATTGGGGGGTCATAAGTCAAATATACGTCGAATCGACGTATGATTATCTTTAACGTCAGTAAAAACTGTAGAACAAATTTGTACTGAAAAATATTTTACTTCGCCCGAATTGACATTTTTATAAATCTTCATAATGTGGATGTGTATTTACTTGGATATAACCACTAAAAGCCTGTTTCGATAAAGATATCCTTTATTTTAATCTCTTGAAAGGACAGCCCACTTTCTACTAGAACCACTTTTTTAAAATTAATATTATATAAACAAACAAATGATAATTTTGCAAAACCATGAGTTTAACAGATTAATATTAAATACAAATGATTATATATCTACCTTTTAACAACATGTTACTCTTAAAAAAGAAGTTATAAGGATGTTAACTCGCAAGACGTCGAATCGACGTATGATTATCTTTTCAGGGGTAAAAAATATGATTATCTCTCTAGGGTTAACTCCTGATTATGTTTAACTAACACCCTAGACAGACGACACCAGTTAAACATAATTAACTCTTGATTATGTTTAACTTATTCGTATGTCATGTGCTTATTGGCTTGATGATACTCGGAAAATTTAATTTAAACATCATTATCACAACGTCATTAAAATTTGATGATGTTTACTCGTCGAGTAATCCGGTCTCCACTACTTCATAAATATTGGAAAACTGGAAGTAACAGCTGATTTGTCCTGTCAGTTGTTGCTAAATTTAAAGCGAACGGTGGCAAATTTAACTTTGAAAAGGTAATAACATACAAACTATTTGATTTTAAGCATTCTGAATTAAACAAATTTTATTTTAGCTCAGTAAAAGGCAATCAGTTTGACGAGGCGATGACGCTTTTAAATGGCAACTTAAGGAACCGAATTTTCATGCAGTAGCAACTGTGAAGATTTTTTATCGGTGAAGTGAATAGTGGAAAATAAAAAGTTTTTACGTACCCTGGCTACGAGAACAGAACATGATAATATAAAGCTCAAAAAATTACAAACCCTGTCAAATTTATATGAAATTTTTATATCCTATTTTGGAGAAAAAAAAAAACGCAGCGAACGAACTTCAACTTTTTATTTTCGTTTTAAATGACGTGTATTGTATATAAATTAATCAGTGCCTGTAATTTAGCAATGGGAATAAAGGTGTGTTTAAGACTTTTCTTGCAAATGCCTATCTGTATTTATTCGAACTGAGATTCTCGGATTACTTATTTTCTCGATATTAACATTTAAAAGCACATAAATATGTTATTTATTGTAAATTGTGTACTAACTGCATTCTATTAGGAATACAAATTAATGAGTTGCATTGAAATCCGGACTCTAGTTAGTAAATTATTTTATTTTGACAGTTCAAATGCAATTGCATTTTTCGCCCGTGTGTCACTAGATGAAGTTAAACATACTTGAATTCAAATATCATTAACTCAAGTATGTTTAACTACAATCGTCTGTCTAGGGTGTAATGCGTATGTCCTGTGCTCATTCACTTGATGATACTCGAACAACTTAATTTAAATATCATTATCAAAACGTCATTAAAATTTAATGATGTTTACTCGTCGTGTATTCCGGTCTCGACTACTATAAAAATATTGGAATTCTGGAAGTAACAGCTGATTTGGGCTGTCACGTCATGCTAAATTTTAAGCGAAAAATGGCAGAATACGTCCTTAAAAAGGTAAAAATAATAATATATAATTAATTTTAAGCATTTTGAATCGAACACAATTTGTTTCAGCTCACTAATAAGCGGACAATTTGGCGGTAGGATGACATTCCTAGCTTGTAACTTAAGGAGCCGATTTTTTGTGCAGCATCAACAAAGAACACAATATACATTATGTATGTACATATGTGATTAGCTTCGTACGTGTGTTATTTTTAGCTGCAGAACAGTCTAGTCTCCAGTGCAACGTAAATTTTCTTCATGGATAATCCTACAGAATCAAATTAGAACGGATCTAATCACTTCTACTTTTTTTGTTTAAACTGCTATTATATAACTCTAGTTCTAAGCTCGACAATTATTGTAATATTAATATAAGTGCCTGTAATAAACAGCGAGAAAAAAAGTTTGTGTGGTGTTTATTTATTAACTCAACACTAAAACTTGATTTATTTGATATCTATTGAAACTGAGAGTCCAAAATCCCTACTTTTTTTTTGAAATCAATACTTAAAAGCACTTAAATATTTTATTTAGTTGCGGTTTCTGTCCGCACTGATCTAGCCTACGATCATGCTTGTAACAGATTATGGTAGAAATAGAATGGCTCGATGCATTTTTAATGAATGGCAGGAAAGGCTATTTTGTACATGTACATGATGTCACCCATTTAAAATGCATTGTGCTGCCTTTTTCGGCAGCATTCAACGCGTCTAATCTATTTCAAGCATTAGACACGTTGAATGCTGCCGAAGAAAGCAGCACAATGCATTTTAAATGGGTAGACTCACCTAAAAAAAAATAAGCTGCCACCCATTTAAAATGCATTGTTTCCATTCTATTTCTAACATAACAGACTATTACTACTTTAGAGAGCAAAAAAGCAAAACGCAAACTGTATTTTATTATACCTCTTGTAAAATTATAAATGCAATAACAAGTTTTCGACTATAAAAAAAATATAAATAAATAGTTAAACCAACAATTCATACTATTAAAAACAATTGCATGAAAATCCGGACTCTAATTAGTAAAATATTTTCTTTTGACAGTTCAAATGTAATTAAGTATTTTAGTCGTGTGTCACTAGACGACTTTAAACATGCTTGAATTCAAATATCATTAACTCAAGTATGTTTAACTACAATCGTCTGTCCAGGGTGTAACCATAAACTTAGAAAAATCGAAAATTATGATATTCAAAAAACGTTTTCGACAGGCCAGAGGTGAGCGATGGTGGTACAAGGGAAGCGAAATTGAGGTCGTCAAACAATATAAATATTTGGGAGTTTGGGTTGCGAGCAATTTAAGCATGGAGCACCATTTGGAACAGAAGCTAAAAGAAGCAAAGTGGGCGATAAACTCAGTATGGAAAACATGTTTTAATTCTGCAACATTAACTCATACGGCGAAGTATAAAATATTTCAAGCGGTATCAAAGTCCGTCATGTTATATAGTGCCCAAACCTGGGGTGGAAGCAAATACGAGGAAGTAGAAAAACTTCAAAGGTATTACCTGAAACGGACATTCTATCTGCCGACAACAACGCCGAACTATATGCTGCAGCAGGAAACAGGGCTAACATCACTTTTCTTGGAAACCTTATCAACTTTTGTAAAATACCTTATAAAAATATCGGCAATGAGCGATGACAGGATACC
This sequence comes from Microchrysa polita, assembly GCA_949715475.1. NCBI lineage: Eukaryota > Metazoa > Arthropoda > Insecta > Diptera > Stratiomyidae > Microchrysa > Microchrysa polita. Next base: position 70,059,400 of record OX454421.1, on the reverse strand, counting down.
AAAGAAAATACTGATGCATACAATAGAGAGAAGGAATGCCTTCTATAGTGACCTGATTGAATTGGCATCGGAAAGCAACACGCAATTTAATTGGGATGGTACAACGGCCACTAGCTACATATTACAAAGGCTTGTAAGGGATGTTAGACGGGATGAACTGGAAAAAACGGCAGAAAGAGCAACTGCATCACTACACAGGACCACATATGTCCAATTGAATCATACCTTAGGTGAAAGATCCTACTTTCATAATGATTTTTCAGCTCACAAGATATCCCTTATATTCCAAGCACGAGGAGAACTGCTCCCCTTGAATTACAGACCACACAGGCCCCAGCTACCAATAATGTGTAGTCTTTGCAATATGGGAGTTCGAGAAGACACGATGCATTTCATCGGCATATGTCCGATTTTAAAAGAAACCAGGAGATCTTACCTTGGAAAAGACGCATTGAACGAGCAAGAAGTGCGACAACTGCTTAATGGATTAAATTGGGACCGTTTGTATGATTACTGTCGCATTGCCCTCAAATATCGGCAGAATATAATAAACGAGAGTATGTGAGGTGTTTTGAACGCGGGGCAGATGAACACGGAGAATCTGGAGTTGTGTGAACTTCATCGCCCCGCGCTCAAGCAAATACCCCATAGTTGTTATTAAAGCCAGCCAACGCTAAGGGACCCAGCATTGCTTTGATCTAATAATCCAATGGAAAGTTCGAGTATACACACCGGAGAAAGGTGGAAAAATTATGGAGAACCTACTTTATTTTATTTCTATTATTATTTTTTGCTTTTTTAACTCTTACCTTAAACCAAAATTTGTTACATTAGAATTGTTTATATACAAATAAATAATAATTATCTAAAAACTGTAAATAAATGTGCAACTAAAAAAAAAAAAAAATTTGAAGAAAACGTTAACTGAACCAGGCAAATGGCTTAGCCATGCCTTATAATTGTTTTAGAAATAAGAAAAAAAGATGTATATAAAACTGTTATTTTGAATAAAACACTTTATCTATCTATCTATCTATCTATCTATCTAAATAATAATTTCCATGAGTATTATATTCCTACAAGAGATCTGGTACGAAATCCACCTGTTCAAACCTGCCAATCAGGTCGAAACTTACCCTCTTTTATTCAATAAATTAAGCTGTGCCCCACTTATCATCAATATCCATTTCTATTATACCCGGTGTCCCATAAGTCAACCTCAAGCCCAGGCCCGTCGAGAGAAATTCCGGGCCAGGGACTGAAAAGGAAATTTTTGACTCTGTTAAAAACACTAAAAGAGCGTTCAGCGTTAGCAACAGTAGCAGGTATAGTGCAAAATATTCGCAAAGCAACTCAAAAATTTGGGAAAGTCGTTTCAAGAGTTTGTGAAAAAAAGGAACATTACGCTATCAGCTTCGCAAGAAGAATATTTTCTTGTTCTTGTTATCGACACTTATCTTACCGTCCGCCATATAGCGGACATATAGCGGAAAATATCGGAAACACAAAAGTTCCCCCTATTAAAGCGGATAGCAGAACATGCCAAAAAAAAAGCATTAAGCAACTCAAATGGTGGAAAATCAGATTCACATTTGCTATTCTAAATAAGTTTTAGGCAAACGATTTTATCTTTCAAATCGTGTGAAACATCGGATTCGTGCTCTCTGACAAAGATAGCAGCAGCATTTTTAATCTCAGATTCTTCCATCATTTTAAATTGCCATAAAAAAGAGTTTGCGGCATTCAAATTCCGCATCGCATTAATTTTGGTAATCCCTGCAATAACCGAATAAATGATAACCAAAAAGGGGTTCCTTTTAAAATGAAGTCCTCGATCAGGCTCCTTCGTACTTTCTACATAAAAACCTTTTTTTCGCCGGATGGCAGGAAACGTTGGTATAACGTCCACCCAGCTGCAAGCGTTTTTCATTCGTGTACAATAAGATCCCATTGATCTCTGATTAGTTGTATATCAGGCTGTAAACTTTCTACATTTATAACTTCAACGTCAATCGTAACACCTTTGGCCTGAAGAAGGATGCTTCGCTCATTAATATCTTCGACCAATTTGACGCCACCAAAACACATTCAAATATCCCTATATCTTTGAAAATGCTAATATCACTCTGAATTTCAACGGTCAATGCTCAGCTAGACTTTCTAGTGCTCTATTTAATCGAGAAGGCTTTTAATGCGTCTATTTTAGCAGACCATCTTGTGTGTGAAAGTTTGTGCAGGGAACTCGGCATATTATCTCTCAAAATTTGCCAGCGATGTGGACTGCCGCTGATTGTAGATCCTCTGAACTACTCCGAAAAATTTTATTCCGGCTGGACCACATTCTGCGGAGTCTACATCACATAAATTGAGAGTATGAGCTGCGCAAGGAGATTAAATGGCATTAGGATTTTTTTGAGTATGTGGCTTTGAACTCCGTTTTTATATCGGCCTTTCATATTACTTCCGACGGGCCTTGAAAGTATAATATGTAATTGTTTCTCTTATAATAAAAGAATTAGGACGAATCTACATACAAGATGTGTGATTTGAAGGGGGCCCGGTGTTATGGTTTTAAAAAAAAATATTTGAAGTGAGTATTGTCGTGTAGTTTCCAAAAGATTTATTGTCACGGTCATTAAATATGTATTACAAATAATATTGTTTTAAACGATCGCACATTTTTTATTTTTGTCAAATTTCCGGGCATATCGATACCTATGACGGTTTTGAAAAACCGAGGTGAAAACGTAAGCTTAATTTCATAATAACTCATAACTCCGTTACCGGTACTCGAAACTGGGAAAACGTATTTGATATAAAATGTAGTCGTCGAGTCCTTTGATTTGAGTACCCATACGTCCAACTCCGATCAAAACTAAATAGTGGACTTTTTCAACCCACTCGGGACACCCTGTTATCTTTTCCCTATCAATTTCTAAAGTACTCGACTAAGACTAAGGCCCGTATTTATGAACATTCCTTAACTCAAGGAGACTTTTTTGTCAGGGTTGTGCTTTGTTCCTGATGTCACCGCCGCTATGCGAAAGTCCACAGGTCAAGGAGACCTTGGGTCAAGGATGCCGAAATTCAATAAATTAAATGTCATTCCCCATACATTTTCATAGAAAAAAAAAGTCTCCTTGAGTTAAGGAATGTTCATAAATACGGGCCTAAGACTGTTATCATTCTACACATTCCTACCTGAATTTCATGTCGATTGGTTGAGCCGTTCGCGAGTTATTTAGTGAACAGGGTTTTTTGGAAAAATTAAAAAAAAAAACTAAAAACGAGTTCTAATCGTGCAAATAGCACTGTGAGTGTATACCCTATACCCATGTACATTGTACAGACCATTTTTTTAACGAAGTGGGGAAATCTTCGGCAGATACTGCAGACGCAGTTATGCCGGATTTCTACAGGCTAAAACCAGACCACCTGCGGGAGCATCTCTCGTTAACGTTTCCCCAAACTCCGCATTTAGTTGCACGCGTCGCACCCTAAATTTCCGACATTCAAAAAATACATGCTTTGCGTCTTCTGCAACTCCCTTGCAGCTAGGACACTCTAGCCAGTCGTCCAGCTTAAATCGGTACAAGTATTGTCGATATGCAGGAGCGTACGCAGAAAAATATTTCGGGAGGGGTTTTTGAGAAGTCAGTGTTGGTCTGGAAGGAAAGTTTCTAGCTTAGAGCTTATAAAACGATACCCGCCATGTAATTTGTGTAATAAGTTGATAGCTTCGAAGATGACATCAATGAGCAATACCTTATATAGGGTGTTTTTTTAGACTTGTGGTTTTCAATCTGGCATAACTTCTTTCGGAGTTGGTTTTTTTTACAGCTGTCACTTGATTTATGCTCAGTTTAGTTTGCCATTTCATAGTAAATAGAATTACTCCGGAACAACGTTTGCAAATTGTGCCCAAAACAAGATGACCATCGATCCCGATATTCACAAGAAAATTTTGTTTAGCTATGAAGCTAACTTTGGGTTGAATGGGTATGTTCATAAACAAAATTGAAGCGTTTGGAGTGCTGATAATCCACAAGCCATTGATGAGACGCGCCGTTACATCCTCAAAAAGTCACTGTTTGGTGTGCTCTATAGGCAAAGGGAATCATTGGTCCATATTTCTTCAAAAATTAAGCCGGCCATAATGTTACAGTCAATGGGGAACGCTATAGAGCCATGGTTAATGACTTTTTCGTGCCTGAATTGGAGGATATTGATGTGGACGACCTTTGGTTCCACCGCTGGACTATATTTTTATGGGGTTATGTGAAGTCGCTTGATAAGCAGATAAGCCCCAGACGATTGGCGCCTTGGAAGAGAATATTCGGCGCGTTATTGCTGACATACGGCCCCAATTGCTTCAAAAAGTGGTCGAAAATTGGACCTCTTGGCTGGAATTTATTCGAGCTAGCCGCGGTGGCAACTTGCCCGAAATCATTTTAAAAACATAATGGCAAAGTCTTATCTTTATAATAAAGCTAAGTTCTTATGGCCATATCATTAAATTATATGCGTTTTATTTTTTCTTTAAAAAAAAACACCCTATATGTATAGCTGTGTTATCACCAAATCTCGAAAGGTCAATAAAAGTACCGTGATGGGTAGTTAGACCCATTTGAAAAATCCAGTCCTCTAATTTTTCGAAAAATACATTATTTTTCCATTGTATGGGTTAAACAAAAATTTAACGATGGAACTTACTCGAAACACAGGGAAATAATAATGTTCGTATGTTGCTGGTGTTATGTTCGTCTTTTTCTATATCCTCAAAAAAATATAGCTTAGTTAAAATCTATCTCCGAAATTAAAATTCTTTAGTGAAGTTTCTTTGTGAACTTCGTTTGAAATACATGGAAACCCGTACTATCTGGTTTCGCGCAGACATATAGAAAACAAAAGAATTTCATTTAATTGAACATTTACATTTTGTGTCTTGATAAAAGAAGGGTTTGAAACTTGTCTGAAATATTTTTTCTACCGTAGCTGACATCAAATGACCTACATACTCTATGCGATTTTGGATTAGATAACCTCAGCTATCATTATTTATGATTACAATTTGGTGACCCTAGCTTTAGTTTTATGACAAGCTATCAAAACGATAAAAGTCACCGCTAACGCGACGATAACAACTTTCGATTTCGACAACGGCAATTTACTGCAGGACCGAGTACTACTTATGGAACGACTCGCGGCCACGCGCGGCTTAAACTGCCTTAATCCCCTTGACCGAAGGTCAAATTCTTTAGCCGCTCCTTCAAAAACAAACCCTTATTGCCTAAACAGCGTTTTTCATACCAGAACTGCTACTCATATTTTACAACAAACTCAAAACCCGCATTCTTTATCAGGTAATTTCGGAGGGGGTTTGAACCCCTACCTAGGATCGTCACTGTCGATATGCACCATGTCCCGTTAAGAATTGTGTTAAATAGTGGCTCACTTCGCCGTGTTGCCGTTCAACCCATTTTTCAATGTCAGGGATGAGAGAGTGAGTCCATCAACCGGTTACAGCTTCGTCCCACTGCAGTTTCCACTATCTCATGCGTTCCCGTCTTTCCAACCATTTTTGCCTTTCCAAGGACGCAAACGAAACCCACGAAATTAAACGACGGATACAACTAGCCAATAAGACATATTTCTCGGTCCTCCCTATAATTAATGCGAAACTTGCGCACAGGAACACGAAGCTCCGCGTGTACAAAACGATCATCCGCCCCTTGCTATGTTATGGCTGCGAAACATGGACCCTTACCCAAGCCTCGAAATTTTGCTAGACCGATTCGAACGAAAGGTCCTTCGGCGAATTTTCGGGGCCGTTCGCGAGCGAGACCAATGGCGTATCCGTATGAGTTGTATCAATTGTACGCTGAGCTGGAAGTATCGAAAATCGTGAAGCTTCAACGTCTACAATGGGCGGGGCATGTACAACGGATGGACGATAATCGCATGCCAAAGAAAGTTATGAACGCACAACGAATTGACGGAGCGAGGTTGCGTGGACGACCGAGAGCTCGCTGGGAAAACTCCGTAGGTGAAGACGCCCACCAGCTGCTGGGCTTCCGAAACTGGAGGACAAGGTCACGTAACCGCGACAATTGGAGGTCAACGATGCAGGCGGCCAAGGCCCGACGTCGGGCTATCGTGCCACATTGATGATGATTATGAAGTCCGCTGGCGTGTTATTACGACGAACGCTATACAATCTGCTTGTCTCCTCAAACAGAATTTATATTGGAATCATTCCAGCATCAACGTAAGCAGCTTCATTCGAAGTTGTTCGGTACGTACAGCCCACTCTCAATGCGCACCTACGGTAAATTGAGCTTAATTTCTGTGCGTTCCTAGAGGAGTTTAGTGAAACAGCCCAAACTGGTGAGACATACATTAGTATGGAAGTAACAACCTTGGCTAGCGATAATCTCCTGATTGCTCTGCGACCACCTATATTCCGCATAATCCTTGATAAAGCCACGGTGGCTACCGCCGTTGAAACCTTTACATTTTTTATACCCTTCACTCGTAGAGTAAAGGGTATATGTAATAACTTTGTCATGAAGTTTGTAACGCATTGAAGGAAGCATTCCCGACCATATAAAATATGTATATAAATGATTAGCAAGACGAGCTGAGTCGATTGGGCGTTGTCCGTCTGTCTGTCTGTCCGTCTGTCCGTCTGTTGCTTCGCGTTTTACTCGGCCAGTTTAAAAGCTATCGAGCTGAAATTTTGCACACATGCTTGTTTTTATTGCAGGCAGTTTGTATGTTCGAATCGCTAAAATCGGACCGTGGGGTCATGGGGCTGCCATACAAACCTAACCCCCCCAATTTAGTTTTTCTAAGAAAAACTTTTTCATGCGTGCACTAATTTCAACCAAATTTGACACAAATGTGTTTCTATTGATGCCACAAAACATATGTAAGAATGGTTGGAATCGGACTGTGGGGTCATGGGGCTGTCATACAAACACCCCCCCCCCCCCAAATTGAGTTTTTCTAAGAAAAACTTTTTGATTTGTGCACCAATTTCAATCAAACCTCATAAAAGTGCATTTCAATTGATGCCACAAAACATATGTAAAAATGAATGGAATCGGACAATGGGGTCATCGGGCTGTCATACAAACCCAACCCCCCAAATTGAGTTCTTCTACGAAAAACTTTTTTATTTGTGCATCACTTTCAACCAAAATTCGTAAAAGTGCATCCTATTGATGCCATAAGACATGTGTGAAAATGAATGGAATCGGTCTATGGGGGGGTCATGGGGCTACCATACAAACCCAACTTCCCATTTTAGATCTTCTAAGAAACATTTTTTTCCACACCAATTTCAAAAAAAACTTACTGCGTCCTTGTAAAAAAAAAATAAAACGAATGGAACCATTCTATGGGACCATGCTCCCGCATATCCCCAATAAAGCTTTCTGAGTAAATATTTTTATTTTCCCACTTAACCAAAAACACACAAATATTGTTCTATCGACGCCACAGAAGGAAAAGAATGGGGAAGAATTGAACACAAGTCATATGTTCGCCCAAAAAAAACTTTTAGCCCGAGGAGAGTGAAGGGTATTCAAATTTCGGCCGCGCCCGAAATTAGCCTCGGTCTCGTTTTTATACCCTTCGCTCGTTGAGTCAACGAAGGGTATATTAACTTTGTCATGAAGTTTGTAACGCATTGCAGGAAGCATCTCCGACCATATAATAAGTATACATATATGATCAGCATAACATGGGGAGTCGATTGGGCGATGTCCGTCTGTCTGTCTGTCCGTCTGTTGCTACGCGTTTTACTCGGCCAATTTAAAAGCTATGAAGCTGAAATTTTGCACAAATGCTTCTTTTCGCTGCAGGCAGTTTGTATGTTTGAATCGGTAAAATCGGACCATGGGGTCATGGGGCTGCCATACAAACCAATCCCCCATATTGGTTCTTCTAAGAAACATTTTTTGCACCAATTTCACAAAAACTTGAATCAATGTGTCTTTACCAAAGCAACAAAAAAGTTAAAAACGAATGGAATCATACTGTCGGGTCATGCTCCCGCAACCCCAATAAAATTTTCCGAGTAAATATTTTTATTTGCCCACTTATTTCAACCAAGCCCAAAACTTTTGTCAAGACGGAAGAAAAAGAATGAGGAGGGGGATTAAATACAAGTCATAGGTACGCCCGAAAAAACTTTTAGCCCAAGGAGAGCGAAGGGTATCCAAATTTCGGCCGCGCCCGAAATTAGCCTCGGCCCCGGGGGTTGGCGAGCGTAGCGAGCAGGGGGAGAAGCCCCCTAGTTTTTTATCGTATTATATCCCCTTCGGGATCACAAATCAACTTTGAAGAGTGTATACGTTATATTTCTGTGAGAACTTATCATGAGCATGCATACAAAGACTTTTTTGGATGAGACAGCTTTGGCAGCTGTTTGATGTTGAACCTCTGTATCGTATAGCTAAATGCTGTGTAACTGTATAAGAACAGCTGTCACTGTGCCGTACGTGTTGCAGTACTTTTTGACACGCGGGGAAAACTGCTTGAACGGATAATTTTCAACCGACTTTTAGCGATGGTTAACAAAAAAGGGAGCTTGTCGGATCGACAATATGGTTTTAGACAGGCGCGTTCCGCAGTGGATGCAATTGACATTGTTACCAATTTAGCAAGGGAATCGCTCAAAACGGAGCATGCTGTTCAGTAGTGACACTCGATGTCACGAACGCATTTAATTCTGCAAACTGGGCTTGCATTCATGCCGCCTTGCAAAGAATAGATATAGCAGATTATCTTGCATCTATAGTCAGGAGTTATCTTTCAAACCGCGTCCTACAATACGATACAGGTGATGGGCCCAAGGAGTATGGGGCTGCACTAGGAGTACCACAGAGGTCAGTTATCGGTCCGCTGCTGTGGATCATTATGTACAACGGCATCCTGGAACAACCTGCCTAGAGGAGTGACCGTACAGGGGTTCCCAGACGACATCGCAATGGTGGTTGTAGGGAAGAAGCCAGAGTGCGTAGAGGTCTACGAGCGAGGCGATTACGACTATACTACAAAAGACTGCTTTTGGCTAAGGTGATCACATTTATACTACTGTACGCCTCACCGGTTTAAGCTAATTCACTGGATTTCTGTAGGAGCGCCTAGAAATTAAACTTGGCTTACCGTAGGTGCGCATTGAGAGCAGTGGCGTGCACTCCATATATGCAAATAAGCAGTGCATACCCTCTCATTTAAAAACATTTTCTTCATACAAGTTCATGAAAATAATTACTGATTTCACTGTTAATTCTTTCCTCAATAAATGTACCAGCGCCATCTTTATATAAATAGTGTAGGTTCCACTGACCTCGTTTTTTCGCCGACACTAGAGTATGCTCGATAAGCACCATTTCGCCGTGCTTGTAATCTCCATACGAATTGAAAAATTTCAACTGCAACAATGTTGCAGGTTTATATGGTGAAAAGAAGCACGCCTGCCTTGGCGTTGGCGAACAAAGTTGACGGACGAACGATGACTATAGCACAAGCGGCGAAAAATGTCGTGATAAGATTTGAGCAAAGGGAACCAAAGCGGAAATAAACAGTAGGTCCCAAAATGTGTCGTTCAGTTTTGACAAAATGTTTCCTTTGTTTGTTTTTTAATATTTAAACAATGTTGAAAGAGGAATTTATTATTTCTTGAAAGAGCATGTATTTTACTAATCAGAAACAAATTATAATGCACATTTTTGTACGGGGTTGGTTGAATAGCTATGTATGCATTTTGTTAGTCACACTGTGTTATGTACATATTACAAAAGAAGGTTTGTATGCCTACAGTTTACACATTTGAGAAAATCAATAAATCTTACAATGCGAATGTTTTTATTTGTTTGATTGATTTAAATAATTTTTCAAGCACTGTTTTGTTAACGTTACAAAGTTTTTTTTTATTATACTTATTTTAGTGCTTTCTAAAATAAATTAGGCGGTTTTTCCTCATTTTTAGCTATCCTGAGATTACTCAATTACTTAGGAAACACTAACACTAACCTTCCTTTTTATTTCGACATATCAAAAAGCGTTTATACTCGTATTTATCATCTTTTCTTCGGTTTTAATTACCCTTCACAAAATGGCTGTGCACGCCACTGATTGAGAGCGTGCTCGGTGTATATAACAACATGACACGAGGCAGCATACTTCGTTGCCGGAATGATGCCAATGGGATTTCTGGTTGAGGAGACAAGCAGGCTCTACTGTGGTCGTCATGGCGAAAGTCCTGCGGATATAGATCGTCGAAAAAGGTTGGAAAGGGAGGAAAACATCAGACAGTGGCAACTACGATGGAACCAAGCTACAACCGGAAGATGGACACACTGTTACATCCCTGATATTTCAAAGTAGGTTAGACGAAAACCACTTTTTAACGCAATTTCTAACAGGTCATATGGAGGATATCGATAATATCTGTATCGTTTCAAGTTGAATTGCAATTGCCCTAGATGCAAGGGAGTGGCATAAGACGCAAGGCACCATAAAATAAATTGTATTGCACTGCAAGTTTCCGCAAACGATACTTCGCGTTGACCTATTCATAATACATACTAGACCAGTCATTTTATGATTCTCGGTTGCAAAAAATAGCTCGGCTCTGGTTTTTTTTTGACATTGTTAGGGTAGATACCAGAAGTGTACCACCATGTTTGCAACTTCGAAAAACCTGTGCTAACCCCGTGACCATATATATATATATATGTGATTTGGGGATTACCCGAAGCAGACCACTACTATTTGGGTCCATTTTCGTCCCCCTACAGTCCTCAGTGATTTCCAGAAGTCGACTGATAATTATCGACTTCTTCCTTCATCACTGTGTCCCGTGTGATGAGTAGCATATCTTTGAAGCTAAGTTCCCTCATGGATTCCACACCGATTGTGGATTTGCCTAGTATCCTTAGCCTCCTACTACCTAGTGCTGGGCATTCACATACAATGTGTGCTGCCGTCTCAGCCTCTTCCAGACATAGTCTGCATACATCATCTTCCACGATTTTCATCTTAGATAGATGAGCTTTAAAATTACCATGTCCTGTTACTAAGGCAGTTATCCAACTTAAGCTGCTCCGTGTGTAACTGAGTACTTGTTTGGCTTTCCTCCCTAGTGGACTGGTAATTGCGTTACGAGCCTGTCTACAAGTGGATAGGCTTCGCCATCGTTGCCGATGGATGGAATCAATCCAGCCATGTATCCTGGCTTCAATCATGCCGTTTCCCAAAGCAATTTTGGGTTCCGGTCCTTGGAACTTTCCTGCTGATCCCTCTTTTGCTAAGGTATCGGCAAGTTCATTCCCCAATGTAAGTACGTGTCCTTTAACCCATATTAGCGTAACTTCGTTGATTGAAGCACACTTATTGAGCTTCTGGACACACTCCAGTACCAATTTTGAATTGATGTTGGATTGCTGCATGCGCTTGATCACCGATTGGTTGTCGAGTGCTATCAGAATTTTCTTCCCTAGTATCCCGCCTTCCAGAATATGATCCAGCGCGTGCAGCAGTCCAAGCATCTCCGCCTGATATACCGATACATACTCTCCTAGGCGAAGTGAGCATGCAAGGTTTAGCTCCTCGGAGTATATTCCAGCCCCCGCTCTTCCGTCCATGAGAGACCCATCAGTAAAAATAGCAACATCACGTGTATACTCCTCGTGTATCCTGCCATCCTCTATGATAGTGATGTGATGTCTTTCGACTACCCTACATCTTCTCATACCATCCAAAGGCATATGAGTCTCCCTGACATTATCACGAACAATATCGAGGATCCTCTTATGACCTCCGTTGCTACCAAAGTGATGCCAAGTGCCATCTCTTACCATTCTTATTGCTGTGAGCGCCGCACTTTGTTTTATAAACAGATCCAGTGGCGGTAATCCCAGTATAACCTCCATAGCATGTGTTGGCGTAGTTCTCATTGCACCACATATGCTTATACATGCTATGCGTTGAATCCCATCCAGCCGTTGCCTAGTAGTTTTCTGGCTACCCTTGGGCCACCAGACCACTGCTGCATAGGATAGAACGGGCCTAACCATCATTGTATAGATCCAATGTGCCGCTTTTGGTGATATACCCCACCTACGTGCACACACTCTCTTACACTGATGCAAAATCCTCGCTGCTTTTTGTGTCTTTTCGTTAGCATGAGAGTTCCAAGTAAGTTTGGGATCTAAGGTTACCCCTAGGTACTTCACCTCCTTGGACTCTTTTATCTCCGAACCAAAAAGCAGCATGGGAGTGGTTTCTACATCTTTCCTTTTCAGAGTAAAGACTATAGTGCTTGACTTGCTTGCGTTTATAGTTAGCTCTTGTTCATTACACCATTCTTCAGTTGCTTTGAGAGCTTGCCTCATGCAACCTTGAATAGTGTCCATGAATTTGCCACTGACCATAATTGCTAAGTCATCAGCGTATCCTACTGTATGTACGCCCATCGAGTCCAGTTTCCAGAGAAGAGAGTCTACGGTGATGTTCCACAGTAGAGGCGAAAGTACCCCTCCTTGTGGGCAGCCCCTGACTACCCTTCCTCTTATTCTGGCACATCCATTACTGAGATTCACTGCCCTCCCACTAAGCATCGAATCGATCCATGTTATTATCAAGGACTCGATCTCCCGCTCAGCTAGGGCATTTCTTAGTTTGCTGTATGAGATCTTATCAAAAGCACCCTCTATATCCATAAATGTTGACATAGCGATACCGCTGTTGTTAATCTCTCTTTCTGCTACCCGCACTACTTCATGCAGAGCGGACTCAGTAGATCTACCTGCTCTGTAAGCATGTTGACATCTACTCAAAGGTCTATACATCAGCGAGGTATTCTCTAGATGGTCCACCAATACTCGCTCCATTGTCTTCAATAGAAAAGAGGTTAGGCTAACCGGCCTGAATGACTTCGCTTCCGTATAATCCTTTTTTCCCGGTTTTGGTAGAAAGACAACTTTGGTCTCTCTCCAAGACATTGGGATATATCCTGTCGATAAACAGGCAACGAATATGTTCCGGATCTTCTCCAGCAAAGCTGCTATGCCCCATTGTAGCAGTGCCGGAAATATTCCGTCCATTCCAGCCGTCTTATATGGCTCAAAAGTATTTATAGCACTCCTGACACCATTTGAAGTTATTATCCTCTCAGCTTCTTGTCGTCCGGTCGCCCCTACCAATTTACAGGTTTGAGTCCACGGATTATTTGACTTGAAGCTTCCTGGAAAATGGACTTCCATAAGCGACTGCAATGTCTCCTCCATTGTTTCCGTCATAGTTCCATCCGCCTTTCGGATTAGGCCCATTTTGGAAACGCTGTCTTTCGAAATCATCTTCTGTAATCTGCATACATCGGATGTATTCCTCATATTCGAGCAAAATTCCCTCCACGAATTCCTTTTACGTGTACGTAGAGTCTTCTTCAGCTCTCTCTTTTTATCCTTATATAGATCCCAAGAGCGAGGGGTCCTCTCTCTCATGTACCTATTAAACGCTTTCCTTGTCTCTTTCATCATATATTCCAATTCAGTGCACCACCAGGGTGTTGGATCCTTTTCATCTATGATTGTAGCGGGACAAGCCAGTTTGAAAGAGTGAGTTATCGCAGAATTCATTTGTTCCACCGATCGCTCTATCTCAATCGTGTTATTAGGTATTTCCCCTGAAATTTCCTCGATCTGTTCCAATAAATACATTTCATACTTAGTACGGTCCGTATTCCTTGGCACTCTAATACGTTTGTTTTCGCTACTCGGTTTCGTGCCATACAGAATTCCAAACTGAATAGCCCAGTGATCAGACATGGTTAGTCTGTCCACCACTCTCCAGTTCTGAATTCTGTGCAGCATATTGACAGAGCTCAGGGTAATGTCTATCACCTCAGCCCTTCGCGCATCAACGAAGGTGGGAGCCACCCCTATATTAGCTATTAACAAGTTGTATCTTTCAACAAATTCCAGCAGCTGCTGTCCTCTGATGTTGTCATCTGTGCTGCCCCACACAGTATTATGTGCGTTGGCATCACATCCTAATATCAGACCTATACCTCTTTCTTTACAGTATTTTACCAGGTTCTCTACTTCCATTGAAGGAGGTGGTTCTGGTGAGTCGTAAGGGAGGTACGCCGACGCGATTATAAATGATCCTGCCCCACTTCCAATCATTACTGCTGTAAGATCGGGCGAGCTTAGATGCGTCATTTGTACCGCATGTACACCATGCCGCACCAGGATACAAGTTCTTACCTTTCCACCCATCTGTACATAGTATAGATTGGCGGATTGTTGCGACAAACCCCTAATTTTGTTTTCCTTGGTAATCCAGGGTTCCTGTATCAATGCAATGTCGAGTTTTTCTTCCTCAAAGCATCTCATCATCATCGCTGATGCTGATATACAGTGATGAATATTCAACTGACACACATTCAGTGTTTGTTTGTGCGGGCCCACCTCCATCCCTGATAGATTCACCCTTACAGGTTCCTCTACCCCCGCATTTTGAACGATATTGCGCTCACTGTGCATTCCTCTGGAATTTAACGACAGCTTGTTCAAGACCGCAGCTGAGTTTCCCCCCTGCTTTCCTGATAGCCTCCGCGTCCTCCTTTGGACACCACACAGTAAGCGTCGTACCGCGCTCTTCCGCAGATCCAAAAGGCTGTGTGTAAGTGACCCTCCATTTGGAAGTGTCTTTTACACAGGCATTCTGTTTCTGCAGCCGCCTGAGAATAACATCCTTGCTCTCGGTACAGCCGTGAGCAAGGATAATCAGTCTCGCCTCATCAACCCCGTGACCATAACAAAACCTAAAAATGTTCGGACTTTTTTCATAAATTGGTTTGTAGTTTCCAAAAGGTGCTTCCTATGAGAAAGTCATCTTCTAGATTTTTAACCCTAGAGTGGGCGCGCTATGAGCATTTTGCCGCCCTCACCAAAAAAACCTTAATAATTCTTAAAATAATTCTTCGTTAAGTTTGCGCTTTTCAGTAGCTGCCCCTATTTTCATCCAGAACTCGTGCCGAAAGGCTGTACGTCGTCAGTGGGCGGAGTGGGGCTGGAGAAGGAGGTTGTTACCATCAGGCGGCAATTTGCTCATCGCGCGCCTTCTCACGTAGGTATATCCCATATAAATATCCCATATAAAAAAAACATATTTTTGGCAAAGTTGGAATTTTGGGTATGTTTTATGGTGCATTTATTGCACTAACTATAATAACGCTGTTAATTTCCTTTTTTATGAGTATTACATACGATAATGAAGAATATATTAAAAGTCTATTAAAATGCGTTGCGTTTTCGAAAACCTTTAATAAACCGAAGTTCTCAAAATAGATTTCAATAAATATGTTAATTTGTCATTGCTTATTTGTGTTTTACTTAAATCTGAAGAAAATCAATTAATTCAGTTGCCTTATTCCTACTTAAAATGGTCACTGAAAAGGAGCGGCAAAATGCTCCCCACGCGCCCACTGACGTTTCTCGAAAAGACGCGCCCACTCTAGGGTTAAAGCTAACAAAACTTTCTTCAATATGAGTCCACCTCCCGCTTTGTAGATGCAAAGCATCCCAAGATACAGCACTTTAAACATTGTTTTTTTGTAAAAAAGTTCGAAATTGTAGTTTTAGTCATCTTCCGAATTAAATATCGTCTTAAATGCGCATTCTACGGAGAAACTCATGTGACACGAAGTTATAAACAAGTAACTTAGCTGTATATATGTCGGAACGAATGGAATCGAACCATGGGGTCATAGGGCTGCCCCTGAAAATTAGGTTCTTCTAAGAAAATTGTTTTCTTTATGTACCAATATTAACCAAACTTCACCCAATTGTGTTCCTGGTTAAGCCTCAAAAAATATCTAGGAACGGATGAAATCGGAACACTACGTCATAGGGCTGTTATACAAACCAACCCCTGGAAATTAGGTTGTTCTAAGAAAAACTTTTTTCTTTATGAACCAATCTTAACCAAACCTCACCCAAATGTGTTCCTAGTAAAGCCCCAAAACATATCTAGGAATGGATGGAATCGGAACATTACGTCATAGGGCTGTCATACAAACCAACCCCTAAACATTAGGTTCTTGTAAGAAAAACTTTTTTTCTTTTTGAATCTTAACCAAAATTCATCCAATAGCCTCAACGCATCCAGGAACAGATGGAATCGGAACACTCAAATTAAAGAAGATTTTGTTAGCTTTAAAAGTGCAGTAGACGACTTTCTTGTAGGAAGAACCTTTTAAAAATTACACACCAAAATATGACAAAAGTTCGAAAATTTTTAGGTTTTTTGAGGGTCACGAGGTTAGCACAGATTTTTCGAAAACTTGGTGGTGCACTACTGGTATCTTTTCTTCTTCCTTGCCTCGTTCTTTATACCGCTCCACGGTTTCGCGTTGCTCGACCTGCGGTGTAGGCACATCGCCCGTTTTGGCGATAATTTCTCAGCATATTTCTACAGGCAGCTCTATCTTGGATCGTGACATCGCCGAGACCAATGCGTTGTTGGTATCTATCCTAGCAATAACCCAAAAAACCAGAGCCCAACCTTTTTTTATTCGACCTTACGCCTTATATTTCGGTTTAATTACTGGCCTATACCTAAAATAATTCTTTACAAATCCAAACGCCAACCGAAATGTTTATTCGGCACGAGTCTACACAAACCGGCTGGTAGAGCACATGTTACCTCTTTGACCCGAATGTCGTCCGAATTGTTTTTTTTTTAATCTCGGCGCACTTTCTCTATAAACTGGGTTGAAGAAGTGCACTGAAGATTTACTCAAAAGAAAGCGTCTTTCGTCCATTTATCATTACATAAATACGGAGGGATTTGAAACCAAAAATCATGCCGAATTATGAAACTACCAGCATCAAACATCGCGAAACGGCATGAGCCAGCGTCGTATAAAATCCCCTGGAAAACAAGTTTTTTTTTTCCATCGACATAAAACGCGTCGCCCAGCCCAACTTCGCATTGTGTCTACACACATAGCATAGCATAGCACCGCATCGCTCAGCAAAGCAAAGCTCGGCGTAGAGCTTTTTCTGATTTTCCGTCCTGAGCTTAAATCTAACAAATCTAAGCAAAACCATGAAATTGCTTCAGTTGTTGTTGAGTTATAAATGGTACAACTAACACGACTTTTTTTAAATACCATCTTCAAGCAAATTCACGTTTTCTCAACACAAATTAACTGTACATCAAATGAAGTTTACGCTGTAAAAAGTCAAATTAATCATTCAGCAAATCACTTCCTATTGTCAAATTGTTAATTGGTCTCGTTAACGCGTTAATTTCATGTTTGCGTGGTCGTTAATTTCATTTGATGTATAGTTCATTTTGTTAAGAAAAGGTTGAATTTGTCTTGAAAATGGTATGTAAAAGAAATTAATATATAATTTAAAACTTCCAACTCAGTACAGTTTATATTGGATACTTAGAAAATGAACTCAGTAGATTGAGATACAGTTAACCTGTTTAAGAGACCCAATAAATTTACTAACAAAAAATACAATTCTGAAAGTCATAATTTTATTAAGAATAAATTAATAAGCACTCATGTAATACCGTCTAATTTGTATATTTGTGTACATTGATTTTTTGAATATTATTAATAGCAAAAAAAACATTTTGTCAATCAGAATCAACCCCAAACAAGTGTCACGACATAACATCGAAAACAGCTGCCTCAACAACCCTTTCCTCAGATTTTTTAACGAAATTACCCACCATCAACCTTTTTCGTTATTTTTACTTTCAAAAATCATAGCACTAAATCATTGCAAACGCCTATATCTATGCCAAATTGATTTAAATCCATTTCAACGACCTCCTTGCGCGGCGGCCAGCCGTTCTGTTTGCATTTCATAACTCACATTTGGCCATCATCAATTTTTATTAGAATATCCTCGTATCTTATGGCTTTGGGGCAATCATCTTCTCTCAAACTGCATAACTTCGCGGATTTTTCTTTTCGTCGTCGTTTTACGTTTCTTCATTCTTCGCACTTTTAGTATGAAAACACAAGACGCTGACTGCTATCATAAAATCATCGATCCTGCAACGATGAAATTCTTGATTCCTTGCGCTTCCGGTCGAGAACACAGCACGAAACGGAAAAAAAAACAGAAGCCGTGTGAAAAGAGCTGTCTTGTCTCCACGTTATACAATAGAATAGAATAGCAACAAATGGCCGTCATAGTCTAATAAATTTTCATCGAAAGGTCATTTCATCGAGTGTGCACAATGATATAGGATCCTCCTGAAGAATGTGTCCTTTGCTGGAGTACGCGTTTTTTTTGTCGCGCGAAAAATAAAAATTTATAGCAAGAAGAGGCGCCTCGCACAGGTTGAGAAAATCCTGAGGAAAAATGCGAAGCAACCCCCTTGGTATGGAACAGGTAAAATCAAGAGGAAGAAATAGAAGCAACAGGATAAAAATTCAACACTACAGCACTGGAATAAAGAGGAATCTATAAAAGGACATGCTACTTTGAAGACTATGTGCAAAAGATAGGAAAATATTTAAAATTCCACCTACAGATAATCCATGCAATAAATCAGATGATATTGAACGGAGTTTTTGTGACTTTTGTCATCGTTGGTTTGACTCTTGGCAACACGCCCGCAGCCCTCGATCCGCGCTGGGACCGTGTGTCGAGACTATTACCCCAACAAAAGGGCTAGCTTCTCACTGCCTTTATGTTGGCTATGTGAGTTTAATTCTGCATCTTGCTTGCTATTTTTTTAGTCATGTCTTTATCATCTTCTTAGGCATTTAAGCCGTAAGAACATGACGACGACACGGCAGGGTATACGACAACAAAACAACGAGGAGAGCGGGAAGCATAAAACCCATGTATGTGCGAGTGTGTGCGTAAATAAAGCTCGTGTGTCTTACATTTTTTATTTTTATTAGCGTTTTATAGGAGCATAAATCTCCTGACACGAAACGACCAGAGCCCTAGCATCGATTCAAGCCTCTCGGAACAATAATTCGCCATGTGAATGGAAAGAAACGGGCCGCGAGATGAATTGTATTGTATTGTGTGTTATGGTCGTTATTATTGTTGTTCGACATACAACCTTATATCGGCAGATCGGTACATATGTGTTTTATGTACATACAATACAATGTCCTTAATACTATCTATCGAGGAAAAGGGATAAAATATCGTATTGGCGAGGTAGCGCCGAAGGGGTTTCGAACGTTAGCCTAGAGCTTAATATCTACATTTCAACTGTCAACGAGGATAACGTATCCATACAATGTGGTATTAGTATGACTATACAGGATCATAGATGAAAAATTGTAGAACAAAAGGCATAGCCGATCTGCCGATAAGTCTTTTCTTTGGTTAGTGTTAGCGCATTAACGGAATTGAAATTGACATGTCTAATACCCATGCATATAACAATAAATGTTGAATAGGAGATGAAAGATAGAATTATTAATGCAAATCATAAATATTTTTGTTAGTGCTAACACATACTACAATGTCCAGAGTCGGATT
Source organism: Microchrysa polita (assembly GCA_949715475.1). Taxonomy (NCBI): domain Eukaryota; kingdom Metazoa; phylum Arthropoda; class Insecta; order Diptera; family Stratiomyidae; genus Microchrysa; species Microchrysa polita. Next base: position 70,039,847 of record OX454421.1, on the reverse strand, counting down.
TATCCTTAATGACAAATTCAAATTGCCGCCCCCTGTCACAAGTAAGGCCGCGTACACATACAATGCAACGCACAGTGGGGCGAAAAACCCGAATTTTGGAAACAATTATAACGAGACCGAGTTCTAATCGTGCGAATAGCACGATGAGTGTATACCCTATACCCATGTACAGACCTAGAAGGCACGCAAAACCCAAAAAATCAATTTCATCTTTTTTGTAGGGGAGGGAGAGGTAGATGGTTGGGACCTGGCACATATTTAATATTATATCAAGGCTACCATTTGATACTAATCATAAGTTTTTCGCGACATTCTAGCAAAAGATATGGCTGAATATAACTTTGTAGGGGAGGTAGGGGTAGGGATAGTCGGACGTTCTCCACTTTGCACCAACTTCAAGCATATTTCACAATTAGGTATTGATGAAAATTTCAGGTCGCTAGCGATATTCTGTTGAATAATATTGTCGAATTAAACTATCACGGAGGGGTCATTTGTACGGGAGGTAGGGGGACCCTTGGTCCGATTTGGCCCATTTTCAATACCATCCAAGCTTTTATCAAAACAATCATCTGACCTAAATTTCAAAACGCTAGCTTCATTATTTCGGGAGTTATCGTGCGAACTGACAGACACACGGACGGACAGACAGACAGACAGACGGACATGGCTCATTCGAATCAGGAACCGACCCTGATCATTTTTTATATATATACTTTGCCATACCTCCGGTGGCTCCTTCGAGGAGTTACATAAATCGTCGTAACAAAAACAATATACCCTATACCATCTTATGGGTATAGGGTATAAAAACAATCTCAATCTTCATGTATTTGGCCATTCTAGATCGAATGGAATTGGTTTCACGCAGATAGGATATGCCGTTTTGAAGTTATTTCGATTTTAAGAGGGGAGAGGGGATCATTTTTAAGTTTTTCTTAATTATTTCAAAAACTGTAAAAGTTACAGCAAAATATTTCGAGGACACATGAAACTACACAATATTACCTTTGCAACGACATATAATACAATTGACTTATTTTGATAAGTTATACCCTAGTCCTACACGTAGATAGAAAACACGAAACGCAGATGTGAATAGAATGTTCAACAGCATAAAACTATACAAAAATTTTGTTTTTATGCGAATTTTAGCGAAATTTTTCTTTTTTAAAAGTAATCTATGCGAAATTTCAATGTTTTTTTTCGAAATTTCCGTATCTCTAACAATGCTAGATTAGTTTTGAACTTGCGAATCATTTCAGAGATACACTCCCAATCAAAGGCATTGTTCCACTTGAAAAATGGCTGAATGTCGGAAAGTGATAACGGTAGTTTCTTCAAACTTGGTGAGAGTATTTTCAGTAGCCTGCTTGTTCTTTCAATAACCGAAACTCTCAAATCCGGAGTTCTTAGGACAATTCTTAAAAACAGTGCAAATGTGAAAGTCATTAGGATAGTTCCATTCCAAAAAATCTTCTTCTTCCTTGCCTCGTTCTTTATACCGCTCCATGGCTTCGCGTTGCTCGACCCGCGGTGTAGGCACATCGCCCGTTTTGGCGATAATATCTCAGCATATTCCTACAGGCAGCTCTCTCTTGGATCGTGTCATCGCCGAGACCAATGCGTTGTTGTTGCTTTTTCATTTGACACAACCAGGTGTTCTTCGGTCTGCCTCTGGCCTTGGGTCCATCCGTTCCAAAAAATAACGGTATGGAAATATAATTTGATTTTGAGAAATGTGGCTATTAATGAGTTGCATTTCCGTTAAGTGATACGTAGTAGAATCCAAAATTGTTGAGAAAAACACACTTCCAGTTATCCGATTGAATTCATTTAAGTTTTATTTTTCAATGTAACTCCCCTTTACTTCAATAAAACGAAGAGATCGTTTAATAAGATCCTGCATCCCTTTCAAAAAGTAGTCCGCGGGTTTATCTTGAAAATGGTCCAAAACAGCATCTTTCAGTTCCTTCTCAGTCTCAAATTTTCGTCCTCCGAGGTCCTTTTTTAATTTTGGGAACAGGAAGTCGTCACTTGGGGCCAGGTCTGGGCAGCACGGGGGGTTTTCAATTTCTTCAAAGCCGCATTTTACCACAGCAGTCTTGGCCACCGCGGCGGTATGAACTGGTGCATTGTCGTGAAGAAGCAGCACCCCTTTTGCCAGTTTTCCATACCGTTTCTCCACGATGTTGGCCCTCAATTGGGTCAAAAGATCTGCATAATATTTCCCTGTTACTGATGTGCCCTCTTCCTTGAAGTCAATCACTATAATTCCCTTGGAATCCCAGAAGATGGTGGCCATAATCTTTTTCCGGCTCTGCTGCACCTTCTTCTTCTTGGGGCGCTCCTCATAAGGCCTCCTCCATTCCATGGACTCCCTTTTGGCCGTGGGATCATAGTAAAGGACCATGGTTTCGTCTCCTGTCACAATTCTGTTGATAATTGCATCCGAGTCGGCGCGACACAGCTCCAAAAAGTCTTTCGAACATTTCATCCGCTGTTTCATTTGATCTGCTGAGAGGAGTTTCGGGATCCATCTTGCCGAAATCTTCCTCATCCCCAAATGGTCGGTAATAATTCTTTCGACAGTAGTTTTCGATAGACTTGTCCTTTCTGCAATCTCTGATAACTTTAGCCGCCGATCACTCAATACAACTTCCTCGACTAATTGGACGTTTTCTTCGGTGGTCTCAGTTATTGGGCGTCCGGTGCGGGGTTCATCAAAAACATTCGTCCTTCCTCGCTTGAATTCCAAAATCCACCGTAAATAGTCGCCTGGGATGGTGAAGAGTTGCCGTACACGGATATAAGTTCATCTCGAATCTTGGACGCCGTGTATCCTTTAAAAAAAAGGAATTCAATGACCGCGCGGTACTTGATCTGCTCCATTTCAAATACGAAATCAGAATGCGACACAAAAAATTACCCAGCCGGGCCCTTGATTGCACAATTGAACTCATGTTTAGTCCTGTTAGGACCGAAGAGTTGTTCTATCGAATAGCGGTAAAATGAATTCAATCGGATAACTGTAAGTGTATTTTTCTCAACAATTTTGGATTCTACTACGTATCAGCTCAAAAATTGTATCCGGGATAGAATTGTGTACGTTTCGATGAAAATTTATGTTAATTTCGTCCCAAGCTCACCTAATCGCTTACATGAACTCTTCAGTGTTGTGAAACTGTCGTCTACCAGTATTACATATATCTTCCTTGTCATCCATCCTCAAACATTTTTGCTGATATTTAGGTGTAGAAAGTATTGAGGTGTTTCCATAACCTTGATGGATTGATCTTAAAGCCAATCTTTCAATAGTCTTTCTTCATGATTGGGGCTATTATCTTGTTAATATCTTAAAGAATTTGCATGGAAAATGTCGGCAATTTTAGGTATGACATTACGCAGAACATTTTTGTAATATAGCTCAATAGTTCTACAGCGAGATATTCAACCCCATACTTTGACACTTCTTACTCTTGAGCGTCTATACAAAATTAATTCTTTCTTGCTCGATTCGTGCAAATAATATACCTAAATCCATCTGGACCGACGAGATTGAATTGTTTTCGTCAGTGGAAATACCGCGCTTCTACTTATGTGTAAGATTCATACAGTTTCTACATTGGGGCTGAATATCTTGGTATGGAACTATTGAGCTTATGGAAATCAGGTGTATTCAGAGCGGCCAGTTTTATTAAAATATTCTTCCTAATGTAATACCTAAGATGAATGATAATAATGAAGTTAGATTACATTAAAAAAACCTATACAATTTTATACCGGATACCGGATTTGCCCTCATATCACTTAACGGAATTAAATCATTTTAAGTCACATTTCTCAAAATAAAATGATCTATTTATACCGTTATACCTTAGGACTTTCACATTTGCATTATTTTTAAGAATTTTCTTAAGAAAATTCTAACGGGACTCCGACCTTCTGTTATTAAAAGAATAAATAGGCTATTGAAAATATTGTCACCAAGTTTGACGAAAATACCGTTATCACTATCTCACATACAGCCATTTTTGCAAGAGGAACTATATCCTATTGATTAGGAGTGTATATAAATGCCTAGAGTCTAGCGACAATAATTTCGTTCGATTAGATTTAGATAGTCTAAGAAAAATGGCATATTTGGCCGGCAAAAGTCCTACATCGGAAATTTTCTTGCATTATGGTTGGAGATAGTCGCCATATTTCAGCGTTAGACTAGAAAAGAAAATAGAATATTTTCATTTTAGACCTTTTTAAAAGCTCCATAACTTTTGAAAGAATACTAGTTCAGCCTTAAAATTTTGTATTAGTATTCACAATAAGTTCAAGGTCATTTTAAGGTAAAAATGGCCATATTTTGGATCAATTTTCTTAGACTAAGATGCCAATTGCTATAAGCAGTTTAAGATTGAGTTGTAACACCATCGATTCAAGTGTCAAACCCAAACTCTGGTATAGAAGATAGTGTGATACTTATTAAATGATAAGCCGCCTATTGCCAAGATGTATCTTATCTAATTTGCTTTAAATTAAAAATTACACAATCAGACTCTATGAAATTTAAAATTGCTAATGCACATCTATCACATTCAACGCTAATTGTCAGTCTGATGAATTCCAATTTCGTCTTTTAAATTACTATGTCTGCGTCAAAAGTCAACAAGTTAACAAAGGTGCTCTTAATATTTTCGATATTCATACAGAACTACTTTCGTTTGATTTCTCCATCTATAAATCCGTAAAGTAGTAAAACTTTGTCACCACATCTCTCTCTCTCTCTCTAGCCCTGATTTTATGATCAATCCTAAACTTTTTTGACAAAAATCTTCTCAAACTCCTTCCGGACTAACCAAAATGGGAAGTGCATTCATACAAGCTAACTGCACCACTGCGCTGGCCTGAAATGGCTGGTGTTTGTGTTTCGCAACTTATGCCATCTGTGGCTATAGAGGTCCATTTCGGTTGATTATAGACCGACCCAACCACTCGGCCACCGATGAAGAAAATGTCATTTAAAGCACATCAAAAGACTGCAGTCAAGTCCTAAGTTTTGCTCTAACGAGATGGCCAATATTGATGAATAAAATTTTGTACGACACAAGGATTGTCATTGACGAAACTGAAAAAGGGATGTTAGTACAACTTCTTCCAACCGCACAAATTTCCGATGTCGTCCATAAAGTAGTTAAGGAGCTTTTCTCTTTGACTTATTACATGTGTAACGAAGTACTTTCATCGTTTTTGAACTTTTTCCAGGATTGTTGTTGTTGTTGATTTGAAACTTTATTGCATGGGTGTTGCACCAAACTAGAAATGTTGAATTTCGAGTCCTACACATGATTCTTATTAGGTCCTTTTATCTGAAGTTGACCAATTCCATGGTTTGCTTAGAAAACGAAATGGCAAAATACATAGAACAGGAGCAGAAAGAGAAAAGCTAAGCTAAGTGCAAACATTTGATTTGAATTGTAGGAAAAATTTGGAATTTCTCCAAAATAATTTACAACATCCTTTGGCGAACAAGAGAAAACCCTTCTTCCTACGCTTTGACGGGACTCACAAAAGTTTCGAGTTGCAATTAATGGAAAGCCGTTCGAGTTCACCTAATTACGTGCGAATGTCGTAATAATATGAGAAAGTCCGAAATTGTAATAAAATCTTTTGATAATAGCGTTTGCCACAAAAAGGACCTCTCATTTTGTTTTCTTAACCCTTGTCTCCTGGAATTTTTGTGTCGTAACACATAAATTCATCACGTGAAAGAAAATTACCCTAATCGAGTGGCAGAGACGGCCGGCGTGTAGTCCGTATAAACAAATCCCAAAAGATTCCCAGGAGTGGGCTCGCATAAAGTGCTCGTCGCTACTCGTTTATTTATACGTGACTGTCGTCCTGTCCGTTGTTAGTCCGTTTATCTGACGAAAGACTTTTATTCTCATTTTTTTTTTCGATGGAATTGTGTACATATAATGATTACATACTCACGAGGATGAAAGGACATACGTTCCGGAACCCGTTCCGTATCCAATAGCTCTGATGGGATGCGTTTCGCGCAATTATTCTATGCAAAGAACGGTATATTTAATGCCCGATGTAATCAAGAATGAATGTGACCCATGTCTCGCTCTCTCACTCTCATTTGCATGATAGAGGCCGGCCAGGCAAATGACGATGCTTTCAACTCGGCCGCGTTGATTACGGCAATTTATTCGTATATCGTCACCACGAGGTCGCCTTTCAAGTGTTGAATGGTCTCTTTTATGCACGCCTATATATAGAGAATAAAGTTGTCCCTTTGCTCACAGCTCGCATTACTTTAACTCCCATTAGAGAGAAGCTGGCTATGTGCTATGTGGAGCTAGTCGTTCGTTTCCTTTTTTTTTGAGTATCTGAATTTTTTTCACCTCCCAACAATAAGGGTGCGATGATAACGGTCATATTGTCCAGTCAGGACAATTGCACTAACTGTATGTGCGTTGCAAATGAGCAAAATAGCGAAGGTAAAGGCAATCGAGCTATAGCACGAGACACAGCCGATGTGGTGTGTTGATGAGGTTATTACGGAATGTCAGGGAAGCCATTTTATTTTATTTTTTTTTGTATGTAGGTGAAACAAATTAAAAAGTCATTTATCCTCTTTAAGAAAATGCTCATGGGTACTATCAAGATGCCCGGCGTGTCCCATTGAGGAAATAATGATAAATGCCTCTTTTGTGTGGTCGTTTTTCTTTCTTTTTCTGTTTTTTTTTTTTTCTTATTGTAGTTTCTGGCTTGGATTCGCATCTTACGGGCAGTTGGAGTGATATTAATTTGGGGATGGAGAGAAATCTTTTTAGTGAAAAGGGGATTTTTCACGTGATATGTTTAGTTAGGGTGAAATATTAACGGGAGAACAAAATAGGTTTGTTACCATTCGCATAGACACAGCAGTGAGAATTTCAGGTATCTCAATACTACGAATCATTTCCTTATCCTTTTTAAAAATAAGAAACCTGTGTACCAAAAGTGCTTATATCCCGGTCTTTTGCAAAATAAGAACCTAAAAAATTAGTACTAATTTTTCAGGTGTGTTTAGGTTATTTTGGTAGATTCTAATTTACCCGATATAAAAGCTTGATAAATACCGTTCTGATACCTACTAAGAACCGGACAAAAGCACGGATACAGTAAACATTCCTACTGCGACCGGGTCTACGTTCCGGAACGACCCATGCCCCAGCACGAGGATAGTCCAACTAAACTGTAATGGACTCCAGCACAAAATCGCTGAACTAACAGCACTCATGGACAGACACCACATCCAAATAGCGGCAGTACAGGAAACCAAACTCAACTCTAGTCACTCACTCAGGTCATATGGGAACTACAATGTCATCAGACAAGACTGTGATAGGAACGCAGGAGGAGGTTTGGCTTTCCTCATCCACAATAATTTGCAATACAGCGTCGTTGATGTCACTTCCGCCGATGACACCTTGGAGCAGCAAGCGATAATCGTCAAATCAGGAAATATTGACTTTGAAATCTACAACATATATATTCCACCTGTCTCCAGCTGTCCCACAGGTTACAAAGTCAATATCAGCCCTCTATTAAACGGACAATATCGCCTCCTACTTGGTGATTTCAACGCCCACCACGATTTATGGCATTCCAACCTCCAAAACGACACCAGAGGTAACATCATCGCCGACCAACTGGATGATTCCGATTTCTGCCCTTTAAATGACAATAAACCGACCCGTATCACTGGATCCTGCACAAGTTCACCTGACATTTCCATCGCCAGCCCTGGACTTATTATTGACATCTCATGGGAACCAATCCTCACAACATCATCTGATCACCTGCCAATTATTCTGACTCTCGATATGCCGTCGAAATTCATCCATCCCGATAAGAAGACGTACACCAACTTCAACAAAGGTGACTGGGACAGCTTTAAAAGGTTCACCAACGAGGCTTTTGCTAGTCTCACCGCCCCCAGGTGATGCTCGTATGGCTGAAAAACAAATTAGACGAATTATTCTCACTGCAGCTAAGAGATACATTCCAGCAGGCCGCATTCCCAGCCTAAAACCCAACTTCCCAACATCTGCGGCTAAATTGGCAAAAACTAGGGATCAACTCAGAAGTGCAGACCCAAGTGACTCACGGATAAACGACCTTAATGACATCATAGTCAAACAGGTCAACGACCACAGGAGAGGCATATGGCAATCACATCTCAGAAAACTAAATTCAAACACTGGTGTGAGCAAACTCTGGAGCACGGTTAGAAACCTATCCAACCCCACTAAAACTCAAGGGAGGGTTTCTATCAAGTTTGGTAACTCAACCGTGAGCGACGATAATAAATGCGCAAACCTATTCAACAAACAATTCGTCGAACACCCAACTAAGGATAAACTCAAGCGAAAAATCACACGAGACATCCGAAACACTAAAGTTGATGAACATCTCCAATCACCTCTACAAAAGTTGCAATGGCCATAAAGAATGCCAAAAATTCAAAAGCACTTGGTCCAGACGGTATAGCAATGATCATGCTCAAACACCTCGACACACCGGCCATAGAGTATATCACTGCCACCATGAACCTTTCGTTACGAACATTCATCATACCAGAAATTTGGAAGAGAGGCCGTATCATACCGTTACCCAAACCTGGTAAACAACACTCCTTAGGAGAATCCTACCGACCAATCACGCTTTTATCCCCTGTGGCGAAAATATTGGAATCGCTGATACACAAGACTCTTGCGACGCACATACAACTCGCTAATCACCAACACGGCTTCCGAAAAATGCACAGCACCACCACTGCACTAGACCGAATCATGTCTAAGGTCTTCAATGGGATCAACCAACCCCCGCCGTTTAAGCGTACCATTCTTGTGGCTTTAGATCTGTCGAAAGCGTTTGATACGGTGAACCACTCGCTCCTACTGACGGATCTCCGCAATTCATCCACACCGCCGCATATAGTCAAATGGATCGCAAACTACCTTGCCGGACGTCAATCCAGCACCGAGTTTAGAAATGGGAAATCTAACCTAAGAAGAATAAAACAAGGCGTACCACAAGGCGGGGTACTTTCCCCCACCTTGTTCAACCTATACATGTCAGGGCTTCCCACCCCACCCGAAGGAATAGACATTGTATCCTATGCTGACGACTGCACCATAATGACATCTGGCAACGACATTCCCGACATGTGCGATCTCATCAACGGTTACTTGGAAGAGCTCAACCTTTTCTTCAACAACAAGAACCTAATGCTATCAGCGCCCAAATCTTCGGCCACCCTCTTTACCACATACAACAAAGAATTCAACCAACGGCTTAACATCAGAGTAAATGACAATGAAGTTCCCACTATCCGTCACCCCAAAATTCTTGGCGTCACAATTGATAATCACGGCCTATTCAACACCCATGCCGACAACATTAGTGACAAAATGAAGGGCAGAAACAAGATCTTGAAGTCCCTTGCTGGCAGCAAATGGGGCACTGATAAGGAGACTTTACTCACCATCTACAAAGCCGTCAGTCGTTCTGTGGTAAATTATGCAGCACCGATATGGACAAATATCCTATGCAAAACCAACTGGAAACGGATTCAAACATGCCAAAATGCAGCCATGCGTACCATTACTGGTTGCGTTCGCATGTCATCTCAAGGACACCTGCACCAAGAAACCAAGCTGCTAGACCTCAAGGCACACAATGATCTCCTGGCTAAGCAATATCTTGTTGGTTGTCATCGAAGCCTACACCCAAATCATGACCTCATGGACAAAACCCCACCACCACGTCATGTAAGACGTTCGTTAAGGGACATGGAAAGGGAAGTCCAAAGGTTTAAACGAGTTCCTCTCGACAACTCCAACATGTACAAGGCGGCCCTAAATCAACTGCACACCAGCGAGGTAACCAAAGCCACAAATAGGCTATCCGTAAACCGCGTCCTTCGCGCTCGACCACCCGACATCTCAGCCGACGAACAACAACTACCGAGAGCCACACGTACCACCTTGGCTCAGCTTCGTTCTGGATTTTGCTCCAGACTAAATTCGTTTTGGTCACGCATTGAAATATTTGTCCAGCATGTGGAGTTCTTGAGCACATATCCAGGTGGGCAAAGCGAAATTTGTATTTCAGGACAGGCAGTCGAAAACGTTGATGAATTTTGCTATCTCGGAAGTGTAGTTACAGCAGATGGTGGAGCGGATGCTGATGTAAAATCACGGGTAAACAAGGCTAGGGCGGCTTTCTTCAATTTGACTCCATTCTGGCTAAACAACAATATTTCCAGACGCACCAAAATACGTGTCTTCAATTCTAATGTGAAATCCATTCTGCTATATGGCTGTTCAACCTGGAAGGTGACTAAAGAGATCACTGATAAGTTGCAAACTTTTGTTAATCAGTGTCTACGGCGCATCCTAAATATTCGTTGGCCGGAGATCAGATCGAACGAGAATCTCCTTACTATAACTGGCCAGGAAAGGATAGGCACTTCTATCAAAAGACTTAAGTGGCAATGGATAGGTCACACCTTCCGAAGAGGGCCCAAAAACGTCGCAAAAAAGGCTCTAAACTGGAATCCACAGGACTCCGGAGCAAGACGCCGTGTTGGGCGGCCAAGGAACACATGGAGAAGATCGGTAACTAGCGAAGCGAAAACGCTAAATCTTACATGGTCGCAGCTAGCGCCGTTGGCGCAAAACAGAACGAGGTGGAGAGTAGGCTTGGTTAATGCCCTATGCCCCACAAGGGGTTGACAGGAACTAGAGAGATGTGGAGCCAGCCCACACGACGTGGATCATATATTTGACTGCACTGCCGCACCTACGCATCTAACACCTATCGCACTATGGGAGAACCCCATCGAAGTTGCGATCTTCTTAAGTCTTGACCTTGAGGAGAGGATGCCTACGATTTATGAATGATGATACAAGTTCCCCCCCCCCTCTCTTGCGCCGCTACAACAATAACAACAACAACGGATATAGTAAAACTCATACTAAAAAAACTAGTACAAAAAAAAATCATCTTCTAGGTCAGTGGTGTCCAACCTAGTTTTTACGTGGAACACATTATTACACTCACATTTCCGCTTAAATTCAAAAAATTCCACTCTCTGGTAGGAACATTTTTCTATAAAGACAACACGAAAATGTTATGGTCGCAGCGGTATTCGAACTCGGCCATTGAGAGGAAGAGTATGTCTCTACTCACTGAGCTACCAAAAACTCATTAGGGAGGTCATTGTGAATAGCGGTTGGCGGCGTTTTTGGAGGGCGTCAGGTGTTGAAGATCATTGAGTAAAAGTGCACTAGACGAGGTGCGGAGTGGAGAACGGAACAATTTGTCTGTTTTGGATAGTGAAAACGATGAACATCGGTTGACCGCCAGACACTATTCCTTGATGCGCAATTGGGCTCTCATAGGACGTCACGGGCGCATTTTTGTGCAGATCGTAAAAGAGACGTTGTGCTTTTAGACAATTAACCCAAAGTTTCCAAAGTTTTCTCCTCTTTGAGCCAAAGTGTTCTTCCGAGGTATAGAGCCTTTGTCAGAAGCCTTAAAATGTTTGCTGATCTCTGTTCCCCGGATCCTTGGATGGAGTTGCTCTATTTTTCTTAACTTGTTGTGTGTCTAATATTTTTTTCGATATGCTCCGATTGTTATTGAAAACAGAATTAGAATTGCTTGATGATCGCTTTTAGTGTAAGGCTCACTGACGCGAGACTCTATAACTGGCACCGGGTAAGCTTTAGTGGATGCACCACCGTAGTCCGTAGGTCTTAAGCCAATTTAAACTGACTGTAAATTTTAATTATTGGAAATCCACGCACATAGTTTACATTTCCCGTTACTTATAACTCAAACTACTCAAACGTTTTATTTTTTTTTCTTCGAAATGATTTGCCCCTTTCAAGCTTATTTGGAAAACCTCTTATTTATATTGGTTCCTCAAAGAAGCTTAAATTTCTTTCAAATCTACTGTTTTGTCCCACATCATTACCGTTATGTATATTTTCCCAAGCCCAATCCTTCTGTAATGCTCCTTGTCCTTGTGAAGACACATCTTTCATTCAATACACAGGAGTACGGAATCGATATAGCGACACTCAAGCCAAACCTACTAACTGACCGATATATCCTGCATCTTCTTCTTCTCTGACATAGTTCAATAATTTTCAATTCCGTCCAATTCAATTCAGTCCATTATTTGTAGAAAAACATGTGAACGTGGACATTTTCAAAAAGTGCCTTATGCGAAGGTCTTGGTCATGTTGCTGCCATATAGGTAGGTACTCATAGGTGCACACAATATCGGTTGTCGATATAACCCGTTTAATATTTATGAACGGAAATTCGAAGAGAATTGACGAAACAACGATATGGAGTCGAGGAAAGCCAAAATGCCAGCCAGAAAGACTGAAACAAGCCGGTTGGCGTGGACAGGAGCCCTCCATGCTCCATATGCATCATCACTTGAGAAGAATGAGAAAATTCATACAAAAATATCCATACAATGAATTCGCCTAGATATAGAGAGGAGTAGAATAAATCGAACCACCCATCGCCGCGCCACCTTGTTTTAAAGGCCAAGATGCAGGAGTATCAATGATCCCGTCGTTGACATTGACGAAGGTAGTTTTTCTATTTTCTTTTATTCAATTCTTTTTTTTGTTTATTTTAAATGTTTTTTTTTTTGGTTTGCAATTTTATTTATTTCGTATGAATATCTTTGGCACGGGTTCGTGAATCGATAGACGATGGTCAATCGGCGTGACCCCATCATATCATAGCATAGCGTACAACAGCACACGTATTGACGTCGATTGAAAGACGAAGAAAAGATAAAAAGGACGGAAAAATGAGAGAGGGAGAATTCAGTGTTGGCCAAGGAAAGATTTATTTATTGTTGGGCGTTCAATGGACAATCCTTGTCGAAAGGATACTTTAAATTTGTTTTTTTTAGGGTTAAATTGAATGTCAAAACGATTTTCATAAGCAGGAGAGGATATGATCGGAGGAGGAGGAATGAGTAATTTTATTGACACGGATTCGGAGTAATATTCACGTAAATATTGTTTATATAACGAAATCTGTATTATTTACTGAAGAAGCGTTTATGTTATTGTAAGCAAAAGCAAAGAACTATCAATCCGCTCAGGATAATTAAATTAATACAAGAACTTCGTCACCTGAAACCTTTCTTGATCTATTAGTGAAACTATAGCAGATCATCTTCATGGTAATTGAGCTGTGGATGGGACATCGTATATAGGCCAGTCAATAAACCGAAATATAAGATGTTAGGTCGCGAAAAATAGCTCGGCTCTGGTACCAGTAGTGACCCTCAAAAAACCTCAAAATTTTCGGACTTTTATCATATTTTGGTTTGTATTTTTTAAATGGTGTTTCCTACAAGAATGTTTTCCAGTGCACTTTTAAAGCTAACAAAATCTTCTTTAATTTGAGTGCAACCCCAGCCTTGTAGGTACAAAGGATCCCAAAATACAGCATTTTAAGTTTTTTTTTTTTTGTAAAAAAAGTCCGAAATTGTAATCTGACGTACTCTTTGACGTGTTCCAATTCCATCTGTTCCTGGATGCGTTGAAGCTAATCCAGGAACACAGTTGGATGAATTTTGGTTATGTAAGATTAAAAAAAAAAGTTTTTCTTAGAAGAACCTAATTTTCAGAGGTTGGTTTGTATGACAGCCCTATGACGTAGTGTTCCGATTTCATCTGTTCCTAGATATTTTTTGAGGCTTAACCAGGAACACATTTGGGTGAAGTTTGGTTAATATTGGTGCCTAAAGAAAAAAAAAATTTTCTTAGAAGAACCTAATTTTTAGGGGCAGCCCTAATATGACTCCATGGTCCGATTCTATTCGTTCCGACATTTATACAGCTAAGTAACTGGTTTATAACTTCGTGTCACATGAATTTCTCCGTAGAATGCGCATTTAAGCCGATATTTAGTACGGCAGATGACTAAAATTACAATTTCGAACTGTGTGCTGTATCTTGGTATCCTTTGCACTTACAAAGCTGAAGGTGGACTCAAATTAAAGGTTTTGTTAGATTTAAAAATCCAGTAGACGACTTTCTTGTAGGAAGCACCGTTTGGAAATTACAAACGAAAATATGAAAAAAGTCCGAAAATTTTGAGGTTTTTTTAGGGTCACGGGTTAGCACAGGTTTTTCGAAGTTGCAAACTTGGTGGTACACTTCTGGTATCTACCCTAACAATATCCCAAAAAACAGAGCCGAGCTATTTTTTGCGACCTAAAATCATAAAATGACTGGCCTAATAGCTCTACCCAAAACTACTAAGCCAGACCACGTTCTAAATTGTCGCCTATGAGTCGAAACAAGTCTTTAAAATCCTACCAATCACTCTCAGTGGGCCAATTGGTGACATTATCGGATCGTGTATCGTGTTGGACGAAGGTTCATCCACAGTTGGATGAATTTTGGTTATGTAAGATTAAAAAAAAAAGTTTTTCTTAGAAGAACCTAATTTTCAGAGGTTGGTTTGTATGACAGCCCTATGACGTAGTGTTCCGATTTCATCTGTTCCTAGATATTTTTTGAGGCTTAACCAGGAACACATTTGGGTGAAGTTTGGTTAATATTGGTGCCTAAAGAAAAAAAAAATTTTCTTAGAAGAACCTAATTTTTAGGGGCAGCCCTAATATGACTCCATGGTCCGATTCTATTCGTTCCGACATTTATACAGCTAAGTAACTGGTTTATAACTTCGTGTCACATGAATTTCTCCGTAGAATGCGCATTTAAGCCGATATTTAGTACGGCAGATGACTAAAATTACAATTTCGAACTGTGTGCTGTATCTTGGTATCCTTTGCACTTACAAAGCTGAAGGTGGACTCAAATTAAAGGTTTTGTTAGATTTAAAAATCCAGTAGACGACTTTCTTGTAGGAAGCACCGTTTGGAAATTACAAACGAAAATATGAAAAAAGTCCGAAAATTTTGAGGTTTTTTTAGGGTCACGGGTTAGCACAGGTTTTTCGAAGTTGCAAACTTGGTGGTACACTTCTGGTATCTACCCTAACAATATCCCAAAAAACAGAGCCGAGCTATTTTTTGCGACCTAAAATCATAAAATGACTGGCCTAATAGCTCTACCCAAAACTACTAAGCCAGACCACGTTCTAAATTGTCGCCTATGAGTCGCAACAACTCTTTAAAATCCTACCAATCACTCTCAGTGGGCCAATTGGTGACATTATCGGATCGTGTATCGTGTTGGACGAAGGTTCATCCTTCATCGATTTCGCTGATCAAAAAAAGAGTTTGTCAATCAGTTAGGCCTTAAGGGAAACTCTGTGTCTTTATCACTCGTACGGCGACAAAAAGAAACTGAAAAGTCGTCTAAAGTTGCACTGAATATATGAAACACGGGTTGAAGAATCATACGGTGAGAGGCTTGAATTTGCCTACGCGAACTTTAAAATCTACTGAATTTGTACATATAAGGCCTCACCAGTTATCGGTTATATCGAAAGCCATTTATTTTACTGGGATTGGATAATTCGTTTTTGGGATCGTATAAAAAGAGTGTTGTAGGTGAAATTGTTCAACCGTTTAGACTACCAAGTACAAAGACAGCCATTGCGAAAGCGCCGCCCGTCTATTGATAGTGGAAGCGAAAATGGAAGCCAATCACACATTAGCCAAAACGTACGATGACGATGCTAGACTTCTGTCACCAGGAGAAGCTTCCGTTAGTGACGCTAGAATTTGCCAGTTTGAATAACACCATAAACGAACGAATTCAGTTCACAGCGAGTCTCGAAACCATGACCTTGTGCACGGAAGGTGGGCGCACTAACTAGTACACAAGCCAGACTACTACTACTACGATTTTGGAGTAACCAACCTTAATAAGCCGGAAAAATTACATTTCGTTTTTGATGCAGCAGCCACAGTGAGAAACGTTTCCTTTAATTCAGCTTTGCTCAATGGACCGGAACATGCACAGCCGTTATTCAGCATTTTGTATAAGTTTCACCAAGGAATCATCCCAGTCGCAGGGAGCATTTGAGAGATGTTCTCGCAAGTACGATTTCAGCAAGCTGATCAGAATTCGCAGCGATTTTCATGGAGTGATGAAAGTCCGGTAGAGCCCATTCGAGTTGACGACATGGTTTCGATGATACTTGGGGCAGTATGCTCGCCATGTTGCGCCGAATACGTCAAGAATTTAAACGCTAACGAGTATTTGTCTAGTATACCAAAGGGTTGCAAAGCAGTCATCGAGAATACGTACGTCGATGATTTGGTAGCAAGTTTCAAAAGTGAGGCCGAAGCCGAGAGGATATTCTTGAAGCAGTTGAGACAAACACAATTTACAATACGGAATTTCATCACTCTAAGTTTGAATGGAAGAGAGCTGCAGATTAATAGCGTCAACTTAGAGAGTCAAAAATCATTTGACAACATTTTGGGTCTTGTTTTACACTTTAATTTTACTTTAAATTTCATAAAATCCCCGAAGAAGTCATACTGATGAAGCGACCGTCAACTAAGCGCGAAATGTTGGGGATAATCGTGTCGATAGTTGATCCTTTTGCACTATTACCGAATTTCACTATCGCAACGAACATTCCTTTGCAAGCTGTTTGCAAACACAAAATCAACTGGGGCGAGGAGCTTCCCTGTCAACTGCGGTCGTGCCTTGGAGCAAATGGTGAAACAACTTTAAACTAAAAGTTTGAAGAAACGTTTACTAATCCACGATGCTACTCACTGTTACCTCAAACTGCTGATGAGATACAACTCCATGTATTTGTTGATGCCCGTATAAGTGCTTACGCTGCAGTTACATATCTGCGCATAAAGTCTGGATCAGAAATGCTGCAAGCCGCCGTTTTAGGGTGTCGAGTTAAGGAGATAATTTTTCGGAGTGTGGAGTTCGCCGTCAATAGGGTTGTAATTTGGTCCGACTCAGAAACTGTTGTGCTTTGCATAAAATCTACGGCTCGAGAATACAAAAAAAATGTTGCCTGGCGTATTGCCGAAATTTTGTCATCCTCCTCGCCAGCCCAGTGGTGCAGGCTACCGAGTGCCATGAATGTTGCTTATCGTGCAACCAAAGTCAAGGAGAATCACGATAATATACACGACGGATAAAAGGACCGGAGTTCTTTATCAAAGCGAGGATTTTCGGCCGAAAGAATCATGCGAGAGGACATCAAAATACTGCCGAGATGAGGAAGTCCAGCTAAGCGATTTTGTAGTATGTGATGCAGACCGTCTAATAAAATTCGACAAATGTTCATCCTGTTCTAAGCTAACTCGAGTCACAGCCAGGATTCTGAGATTTTCGGAGAAAACTAGGCTCGATGTCATTCATCGTTACAAAGAGGAAATCACTGCAGCTGAAATGTGTTCAGCCGAAATTATTGTACATATGTCGCCCGGTACAACATGAGTCGCTTACTGCAAGTCATTCTTCGTTGCAATAGGACGCCGCAGAGAGAAAAGATGGAATTGCCTTTTCATATGTCTAACCACGCAGGCAATTCATGTAGAGATTGCTACTGACCTTTCTACTAATGCCTTCGAAATTTCATAAATCGACGTGAACCGCCTGCAAAAATTCGAAGTGACAACGGAAACACCTTTGTGCAAGCACAAAAAGACTTAACGAACGAAAATCAATTGTTCGATGTTGTGCAGTGACATAGGAGTCAGAGTGACATCGATTTGGGTTTTCAATTGACCACTCTATCCAAATGCTGGAGAATGTTGGGAGCGTTTAATCCAATCGGTCAAGCGCCTTCTGAGTCGAGTATTTAAGGAAGTTACGCCCGGTCTGAAGACATTTCGAAGCGCTCTCGTCGAAGCTGATAACATCGTCAACAGCCGATCATTAAACGAACTGCCTTTATCGCCAGAAGATGATGAGCCGCTAACCCCGAACCATTTTCTGGACGGTGGTCTTAATTCAACACAGACACCGAACACATCTGATGAGCCCGAAAACAATGGAGAATGGCCTAAAACACCAAAGAAACACTGTGAAAAGATGTTTTTCCGAATATTTACCACAACTTTTACGTCGATCCAAATTGAAGGAAGCCAGGAAAAGATGTTTTTCCGAATATTTACCACACTTTTACGTCGATCCAAATTGAAGGAAGCCAGGAGGTTTAGTCATCATTTTCGATCCGAATCAACCACGCAACCAGTAGAGGAAAAGAGTCGTCACGGAAGTTTACCAAGCTAAGGACATGGTCAAGTACGCAGCACCGAGGTACGAGCAACCCAGGGTTTACTACGCCCACCCGCATCAACGCAAGTCGCTTTATTGTATGATGAATCCTCTGGTCTATCAGGATTCACGAGGAGCGGAAGGTGTCGAATTTGCAAACAACACATCTGGCAATACCATCATTTTGCGTCGCACAACATCATTAGCGACGCCATCTCGTTCCTACTGCGACAGTGTCGAAGAACCGGCACGACCCATGTCATCGGCATGGCCAAGAGTCGCAACGACCCCCTTCGACGCAAGATGGCGAAGGAAACTATGTGTCGTACATTCTTACCGTTTTTTCCCACGGGGAGCAGTCTTGGCTGGCCCAGCTCCTCACACTACTACTACGTGCCGGCATTGAATCGAATTCAGCTCCATGGATTTGCTCAATCTGCGGTAATAAGATTTGGACCAATGTTCAAACGTCGGTCGAATGTACATGCTGCGGAGAATGGGTTCATCTAACGAACTGCCCGGGTCTTACCCAATATAATCAACGGGGACCAACCTACACAGCGAGTCGATGTAGAAATAGAGGGCGACGCTCGTCATCCAACCATCAGTCCCCCCAACCAAGGTTCCCAACAATCCTCACTTTCAACCCCGGCAAACGCTGTACGCCCAATTCAACCAAGACCAAATTTGACCCCAGCTCCACGTACCATCGATGTTAACTACAACAGCACTAAAATCGTCCAAATAAACTGCAACGGACTCTAACATAAAATCGTCGAACTTACTGATTTCATGGACAGACACCATTTCCAGATTGCAGCTGTTCAGGAGACCAAACTCGACTCCAACCATTCGCTCAGCTCACACGGGAACTATAACGTCATCAGACGCGACCGAGAAAGCAATGGTTTTGCCTCACAACAATCTACCGTACAGCATGTTGACATCACTTCCGCCGATAGCACCATGGAACCACAAGCGATAACCGTCAAATCAGCAAATGTTAACGTTGAAATCAACAACATTTATATTCCACCCGTCTCCAACTGTCCCGCTAGTTACAAAGTCGATATTAGCTCTCTCTAAACGGAAAAAATACCGGCGTACAGGGGGCTGCGCCCGCAATACGTGAGTTCAACGATCAGTTAGTGAACAAATGTTTAAATCTCCGGGACACCCTGTTATCGTTGCCCTACTAACTTCTAAGTGTTTCGTGCCAAAACCTGTTACTATTCTACACATTCCTACTAAAATACATGAAGATCGGTTAAGCCGTTCGCGAAGTATTTAGTGAACAAACTTGTAAATGACCAGGACACGCTGTTATCTTTGCCATACCAATTTTTAAGTATTTCATGCCAAAGACTAACCATTCTACACATTCCTACCAAATTTCATGACGATCCGTTAAGCCGTTCGAGAGTCATTTAGTGAACAAATTTTCAAATGTCCGGGACACCCTGGTATTTTTGTCCTACCAACTTTTAAGTATTTCGTGCCAAAGACTGCTACCATTCTACACATTCCTACCAAATTTCATGACCATCAGTTAAGCCGTTCGCGAGTTATTTAGTGAGCAGACGGACGGACAGACGGACGGACAAAATCGATTTCATAAGGGTTTTTTGAAAAATCTAAAAAACCCTAAAAATCGTCTTCTGCTTGGTGATTTCAACGCACATCACAATCTATGGCACTCCAACCTATACAACGACACCAGAGGTAACATCATCGCCGATCAGCTGGACGCATCAGATTTCTGTCCAATAAACGACGATAAACCGACTCGAATCGCTGGATCTTGCACCAGTTCACCAGATATTTCCATCGCTAGCTCTGGACTTATCAATGACATCACATCCGCCGATCACCTACCAATTGAACAAACGCTGGATATGCCGTCTAAATTCGTCCATCCCGACAAGAAAATGTACACAAACTTCAAGAAAGCTAACTTAGATGGCTTTAAAAGGTTCACTAGTGAGGCTTTTGCTAGTCTTCAAAAGGGTTCCCCTCGATAACACCAAAAACTACAAGGCGGTTCTAAAGCAGTTGCATACCAGCGAGGTAATAAAAGCCACAAATGATCTATCTGAAAACCGTGTCCTTCGTGCTCGACCAACGGATATCTCCAATAATGAACTACAGCTACCTAGAGCCACACGTACCACCTTGGCTCAGCTTTGCTCTGGATGGTGCTCCAGACTTAATTCATTTTGGTCCCGCATCAACAACGCCATTGCAGACATTTGTCCAGCGTGTGGAGCCAGCCCGCACAACGTGGACCACCTTTTCAATTGCATTGCCGCACCAACGCACCTAACACCCATTGCGCTTTGGGAAAATCCCATAGAGGAAGGAAGCTTCTTAGGCCTTGAACTTGAGGAACTACAACAACAACGCCATCTCGTTGACTCGGTCTGCTGGGATCAGACCACACCGGGTGGAACAGTAAAGCCAATCCAAGTAAATATAAATAAATGATTAAAATGGCCGCTTTGAATAAACCGTACAAAGTTAACACTGTGTGTTTTACAACACCGTTTATCTATCAAGTATATAGCAGGGGAGACTTACCTTAACACCGATATGAACTGGAGGAAAATCGCCGTGAAGTGTTGAAGGTAGTAGTGGCAATGGCAAGGGAAGGGGGCAGGTCATCATGGCCGCTACCTAAAATGAGAAAGACCCAAAAATATTTTGATTAGAAAAAAAATTCAAAAATTATTTTTAAATTGGAAAAAAATAGTAAGATTTAACCATTACACGCAACAAGGAATAACAAATTTTCAAGTTAAAATCTTAACGAAACCTTTTTTCTTCGACCCGAATAAAAAGTCTGTTTAAATCCTGGTTAATACTACACAATGTCACATCGAAATATGAAAAAATCAAAATTGCCACGATTTCAGCTTACTCGTATAAATTCGAAACATACTCAATTATGTGGAAGTAACAGGTGTCCTTTTCCGAATGCATATACGAGTATCTATCCGAAATGTATTCCTTTCAATACCTTATTCTATACGGTCCATTTATTCGAGGACTTCATTCCACTATAGACTTGAGGTCGATTGATGAAAATATTGTCTCCGTCAAGGAACAATTTCACAAAAAAAAAGACAGTGAATATCCTGCTATAGTGCTCACACAAAAAAAAAATCAAATAATCTGGAAAATTCATAATTTTGACTTCATGATTGTGAATCCTGTTGTCTGTTGCTTAGAAAGCTCATAACGTGAGCCACACAGAATCACATAGAAGCGTTGTAGATATAGTCTTTCACTATAATACTTAAATTTCATTTATTTAATATAATATTGGAAAAGAAAAACGGCAATAGCACAGAAGAAAAACGACGAATGAAAATTTCTGGATGATGACTACATGACGAGGACAATGACGGGACGCACAAGCAATCTCAGCCTCAAACGCACCTGTGGATGTATAGTTTCTGTATAAAATCCCGACAATAGCAAGCAACCAGAATTTTCACAATTTCCCTTAGTACAAAGCATGTTTGCTATAATAAGGATACGACAATGCCATGCAAGGATGATATAGTCCGGGTGACATCATCCCGATAAAAGGAACACGATATACGGGGACATCTCCGTATATCGTGTTCCTTGGTTCGGAGTATTAGGCTTATAGGTTTTTGCAAAAAAAGAAAAATGAATAAATGTTCTCCTCTAAACACAATCGTGTTTTATCTCGTGGATCCGTGAGAGAGAAAAGAAAATTTGAAAAAATAAAAAGGAATCATTCTCGGATAGGTATGGGACATTGTTTCCTTATAGACACTGAGAGGCAGATACATGCGGCAATCTTTCTATTATCTTTCAGTCAGCTGGGTCGTTTGAATGTTACCGCGAGTAAATGGAAAAATATATCCATATCACTTGGCTGATGCGATGAAGCTGACATATCAGCCAGTTGATCCGTCTAAGATTTTATTATTTCGGTAAGTGACTTCAGGAAGATGGGTACGAAGTCATTGCTACAATGCATGCATATCCATGCATTTAATTTACAGAATTAGAGACAGACTAATCTCTGAAGGTCTTAAAACAGTTCATTGTACGACTTTAGGGTCCATATAGGAGTATCACCACAAAATTTATCCCTTCCATGGGTTCACAGTCCGCTTTAAAACTTATTGTTTGTTTGTGCAGAGGGGATACGTTTTGGGGTCCAACGTAGAAGCCTTTGTACGTAGTCAATTCATAAATTGTGTGATAATTTCTAGAAAAAAAATATTAAAATTTTCGAACGAAGATTGACAATAAATAAAACTGTCTGTTCGAAAGGCGGCGGCTATGTTTTGCCATTGAAAGTATAATTGAAAATTCGGAGTTATAAGCTCTTCGAAAAAAATCTTCTGAATATTTTATAATGGAGATTAGCATCAATATAAAAGTAACTATTAAAATGGTATTCGCAGAGGGCGAGGGTTATGTTTTGCAATTAAAAATTCGGAGTAGCATAATCCAAATTTCCAAACCACTTTCAACCGCACTTGTGTGGATTGGAAAATATATTAGTATGACATTTTAACAAGATTGCGCTTAGGTTAAAATAAAATTATAGCCATTTGAAAATTCGGAGTGTGGATTTTTTCGAAAGTGTTTTAAGAAATTACCAAAGTTGGATTGATCATATAGTATCCCCCTTCATCAATAGTTGTTTTTTATTTTAAAATAAAAACGCTCACATGGTGATATTTAACCATAGTAAATTACCTGCGCCTTCAATGGGATTCGATCCCGCGAACCTATGATTTGAAGACGAACGCCTCTATCCTCATGGCGCACACACAAACGGTCAATCCGAATAATTTTTTTTTAATTTTCACCATTTCAAAATCGAAGAAAATGTTTGAATTTACCAGAAAAATGAGTAAAAAAAAGATTCGGACGTGTGTGTGTAGGCGGCCTAACTTTTTAACTTGCTAGACAATTAGTGTAGTTCCGAGGTGATTTCAGATTGCAAAGTGTGGTGGAGAAAATTTTTTTTTGTTTCTTATGTTTTTTGGGGTGCTGAGCTCGAATCCGAAGCTTCCCACCAAAACTTCGTTGCGAAGCAGGATCAAAACCGCGAAAAAACCCAAAATTTTCGGAGTTTTCTCGTTTTTTTTTGTTTATAACTCCGAAAGTGTACATTTCTCCGAAAACCTGTCCATGAAAATATTAGAGAAAACATAACTGCGGGTCCAACGCGCCATTAATCATTAAAATGAGTTAAGCGGTATTGCTACAATTGATAGTCATTTTTTTGGCGTTTTTTGCAATTTTGACCCTGTTTTGCAACGAAATTTTGGTGGGAACTTACAGATTCAGGTTCTGCATTCCAAAATACACAATGTACAAGATAAATGCAACTTTTACGACCAAAAATGAAAAACCGTTCAATCTCAAAATTTTTTTCATAAAATGGAACTATGTTAAAAATGGCAAATTTAAATTATCCACTGTAGTAATACCGCTAAACAGATTTTTAATATTTATGTCTCTTTGGACGCGCAATTATGTGCTCTCTAAAATATTCATGGAGAGTTTTTCGCAGAAATAAATAGTTGCAGAATTAGGGGGCGAATAACGGAAAAACAGCAAAAATGTTAGGGTTTTTCACAATTTTGACCCTGTTCCGCAACGAAATGTTGGTGGGAAGCTCCGGATTCGTGCTCAGCACCCCAAAAAACATAAGAAACAAAAAAAAAATTGTCTCCACCACATTTTGCAATCTGATGTACTAGGTTTATCACGTAGTAACTACACTAAATTGAAAACACGACACGACAATTCAACTCTATTCCTTGTTTCAGCTTTAAATTTAAGTTTGTAATTAATATTAAATTTAATGCAGTGATCTTGGCAAGACGCCTTTCAGAGCAAATGTGGCCTCTGCTCCACAGCCCTAATAACCGTGTGTATATCTACCGCTAAATTTTTTTGTGATTTAACGCCAAACAAACCGCAGCTACACTCTAAAAACTGAATTTAAATTTCCGCTGAAAATGCGGACAGTTACAGCCAATAACGCAGACCTGCCATTTGAGAATCCGGATTGTTACATGAACTTTCAACGATTTCAGGACAATATTGATTTTTTTTATCTAAGGGACCTGGTGAAAGAGGAACAATAAATTTAACATTTGTTTTGACTTCGAAAAGTGTATATATCTTACGTGCTGCACCGTTCTCGCCACAGGGAATGGGAATGATAAGGATGAAATGCGCCTCCAAATTAATCGCTATCTAGGACGATTACAGGCATTCTTCCAAAGACGAAACCTCACCATATCTGCGTCCAAATCTTCTGCGCCTTTTCTAACCACTTGGTGGGAGGACATTAGATGGGAGATTGATATACGTATTGTCAATAGTTCTGTCCCTACTGTAGCAAACCCAAAATTTTCGGGCTTCACCTAGAGAACATGATGACGTCTGCGAATCATGTGATAAAATGCGCAGTAGGAATACAATCCTAAAAGCTCTAGCTGGTAGCACCTGGGGCAAAGATAAAGAAACCGTGCGAGCTACTTATAAAGCGGTGGGTCGAGCGGCCGCCGATTATGCAGCCCCAGTTTGGACACATAGTTTATGTGACATAAACTGGTCCAAAATTCAGGTCTGCCAAAATGCCGCTCTACGCATCGCGACAGGTTGCCTTCTAATGTCTGCCCAGGATCACTTACATCAGGAGACCAAATTGATGCCAATACGTGACCACAATCTCCTACTCTCAAAACAGTATCTTGTTGGTATCGTGAGGATCATGCCAATAATTATCTCATGGACCGAATTCCTCCACCACGACATGTCCAGGCGTGGTTTACGAGAACTAGAGAGAGAGGTCCAGGGATACGAACGGGACCCTTACGACGAAGTTACATACCGAGCCGCCATCGCAGCGATTCACACTGAAAAATTTAATCGCTCTATTGCGAGCTTAGGTGCGAAGAGTTCTCTCAGAGCGCCCACCACCAATTTCGTCTGAGGCTCCCGAGAGCCACTAGAGTAACACTATCTCAACTTCGGTCCGGCTTTTGTTCACGCCTTAATTCGTACCTTTCTCGCATAAGTTACTGAGATTATTGTGCAATTTTTCGTATCGGCCGGAATTTGAAATATGTCTTGAAATAGTCGGAGCAGTTTGATTATTCTTTCCAATTCTTCTGTGGGCTTTGAGATAAAAACGTCAAGAAGGATTTTGAACTCTTTTCGGTAAAATGTTGCAAAGTCTATTTCGGCTGTAGTTTGAGATCATTCGTCCAATTTTTTCGGAATACGACGAGTTCGGTGTTGTTTTTTTGTAGTCCGATTCAGGGTCAATATCTAATTTCCTTACGAAAATCATGGAGCTTTGCACTAACGCATTTATCTCGCTGTCGTTGTTAAAAGTTAAAGTCTTTAAAAGATTTTATTGTACTAATAAGAAGTTTCATGGCGTCGATAATTTTAAGGTCCTGAACTTCCAAATTTTCGGTTAAATTTTTCAATTTAAACATTAGTTTTATGTTTTTTTTTATGCCGAATAGCTCTGTTAATAAGTATGTATGTACATTCAATTACATACTTTTAATATTGCAACTATCCAATGTTTTTATCCTTTTAAACATCGACAGGTATTTTTTTTTGTAAATTCCTTAATGCCGTAAATCGCAATCCTACATATTCCCACTTAGGTAAAATTTGCCAACAGCAGATGAAAACTGCAAATGTCGTCCCTGTATGTACATATCTGACCAAAAACAACAAAGTTGTAAAAGTTACCCCGCCAAAGAAAAATTCATCTGCCGCAAAAAGAATACATATCACTCCAATCCGCTGCTCATACCTAATTTTGTTTGCTGGATGTACTTTTGTTTTAGGTGTAAATGCTGGAGAAGTTTAAATGTACAGGACTACTTCTTAAAGTAATTTGGTGGGAGCTTTAACATTTTATTCAGTGCCACTTTGACGGCTCCCTCCAAATTACTTTAAGAAGTAGTCCTGTACATTTAAACTTCTCCAGCATTTACACCTAAAACAAAAGTACATCCAGCAAACAAAATTAGGTATGAGCAGCGGATTGGAGTGATATGCATTCTTTTTGTGGCAGATGAATTTTTCTTTGGCGGGGTAACTTTTACAACTTTGTTGTTTTTGGTCAGATATCATATATTTTTGCATACTTAAATAGCCAACTAATATTTTTGTTTTGGGAAAAGTTTCAATATGTTTTTGTTCAGCATATTCCATAAATTTAATATCATAAGTTATATTCACAGGGTCTTCTTTAAAATAAATAGATACTGCAAACGCAATTGCAAATACGCCACAAATGGCTCCTGCTGAGCTTTTTTAAAAATAATTTTGGGATGAAATGGGTATAGTTTATTAATATGTATTTTGTGCAAAATAGATTTGTGTTATCTTTGTGTTATGGCTCTGCTAACATTCTGTTAGTAATCTGTTAATTTTTTGTTAACTCTGTTAATGCTCTATTAACGTTCTCTTAACACTCTATTATCTTTTCGTTAATGCTCTGAGCTCTGTTAACGTTCTGTTAATGTTCTCTTAATTCTCTTTAATCATTCGTCTAACGCTCTGTAAACGGTCTGTTACCTTTCTTTTATTACTCGATTTACGTTCTGTTAACGTTCTGTTAAGGCTCTGTTAATTTTCTGTTAACACTCTGTTAACGATCTGCTAACGCTCTGTTGTGCCTTGCCAACGCTTTGTTAACGTTCTGTTACTGATCTGTCTTAATGCCCCCCTGACCCAGTGTCCCAATGTCACATTGTCCCAATGTCACAGTGTCCCAATGTTCCAATGTCCTAATGCCCTAATGCCATAAGGTCCATTGTCACAGTGTCCTCATGTCCCAATGTTCTAATATCCCAGTGTCCCAATGTCCTAATATCCTAATGTGCCAATGTCCCAATATCCTGATGTCCCAGTGTCCCAATTTAGGTCCTATTGTCCCAATGTGCAAATATCACAGTGCCCCAATGGTTTAATGTCCGAATGTCCCACTACCCTAGTGTCCCAATGTCCCAGTATCGGAATATCCCAATGTCCCAGTCTCCCACCTAATGTCCTAATATCCCAATGTCTAACTGTCCTAATGTTCCAAGGTCCTAATGCCCCAATTTTCTAATATCCCAATAGCCTAATGTCCTAATATCCCAGTGCCCCAATGTCCCTGTATCTCAGGGCCCTAATGTACCAGTGGTCAGTGTCCCAATGTCGCAGTATACCAAGTGTCCCAAGGTCCCAATAGCCTAATGTCCTAGTATCCCAGTGCCCCAATGTCCCTGTATCTCAGTGCCCTAATGTCCCAGTCTCCCAATGTTCCAATATCCCAATGTGCCAATATCCCAATGTTACAATGTTCCAATGTTCTAATATCCCGATGTCCCAGTGCCCCAATGTTCCCACGTCCCAGTGTACCTAATGTCCCAATGTCCTAATGTGTTGATGTCCTAATATCCCAATGCCCTAATGACCCAAGACCCTAATGTTCACATGTTCTTATATCCCAGTGCCCCTATGTGCGAATATCCCGATGTCCCAATGTCATAATATTCCGATGTCTCAGTGGTCCAATGCCCCCCGTGTCCCAATGTCCCAATGTCCGATTGTCCCAAGGTCATAATGTCCCAATGTCCTAATATCCCAGTGTCCTAATGTCCCAGTCTCCCAGTGTCCTAATGTCCCAATATCCCAATGTCCCAATGTCCCAATATCCTGATGTCCCAATGCCCCAATATGCCGATGTCCCCACGTCCCTGTTTCCCCATTGTGCCTAATGCCCCAATGTCCTAATGTCCCAAGACCCTAATGTCCCAATTTCCTAATATATTACTACCCCAAGATCATAGTCACCCAGTCTCCCGGTGTCCCAATACCCAAATGTCCCAATGCCGCAGTGTGTTTTAAAAAATGGTCAATGCGATGAGCCGATAGACGCAATTGTTGGAAATCTTTTGTTAACTTTACCTATTAATTTACCGTTATTCCATCCACTTATCTAAATGGAAGACATTGATTCTTTAGAAGGACCACCAGAGGATCATTCGTTCCAAATTTCATAAAAATCCCATCACGAAGAGAGACAGTAGAAGCAAGTCTTTCTGCAACTGTAGACTTCATTCTGAAATTGGGTTACTCGCTTAAGTCTGTGAGGGTGAAAATTTCACCGTTTATTGCATATATCTTACCCGTTATTGTGCCGATCGACGATTTTATTTGGAAAGGCACTAGAACAGGATATGTGGAATATTTTGGTAAAAAAAATTTTTTGGGGGCTGTTGCCTGGAAGGCTGTAGCCTGGTCAAACAAAAAAGCAAGTTGTCTCCGGTAATCATAGACTTGTTCGCTTTCGTTTTTCTTTTTCCTTTGGCGGGCGAGACGCTCTCGCGTCTCTTGATACAGGGTGTCCCGCATTGGGTGGTCAATACTGTAAGGGTTGATAGCGCAACTTGTTTCAGCAAGAAAATTCCCAATACAATCGGAATTTTTTTTACCGTTACCTTGTTATCGCTCTTTTTGTGAAAGTCATCGAAAAGCGTGACAGTTTCAGAAACTACATAAATTTTCACAAAAACTGAAGTTTTTCCTGTTGCCAACATTATCGGCACTTTCAAGATACAGTTACTCAAACTTAACAGAAATTTTAAAATAGATTTTTCATCGAAAATTCAAACAGTAATTGCATAACGGTGCTTTATACGTACAACTCTGCAAAGTTGATAAAAGTCGCTTCAACATGTTGGCTTTCCAACGGTATATCACTTTTCTTATTTACATTGAAGAATTTTAGGTAAACACGCATTGAATGGTCAAAATCATGGCTTCAGTGGAATCGTTAACAATTTTCCCTTGACTCGAAAAAAGACATACAAAGCCAATCATAATTCGGGATAGAATCTCGCTACATTATTTTGACCAGAACTGTAAGATATTTGAAATTTGGTACATTGTTTGGCAAATGCAACGGTACTTATAACGGTGAAAATTTAATATTTGCTATTTATGGCAGATAGACGGGTGCCCGCTTATAATGCGAGACCTTTCAAAGAATATTTGGAAAACGAATTTCCCGAAAAGTGGATTGGCAGATCTGGGACAGTTGCGTGGCCTGCGACAAGTCCCGACCTTACTCCCCTAGATTTTTATTTATGGGGTAACTTAAAAAGCAATGTCTATTCCGAGCCGATTACCTCCCGGGAACAGCTACTGCAGCGAATTAATGATGCTTGTGACAACATTAAGGAAACCCCTCCTGAAATCCTTCGGGACGTTTCTTCCATGCGCCGAAGGTGTCCACTCTGCATACAAAATGGAGGAGGCCAATTCCAGCAGTATTATTCCAATTCATCAAACAGAGCCATTTAATCATTAGTTAATATTTTTAGTTTATTGGTTCTTTCTCATATTCAAAACTTTATTTTCATTTTTATTTAACAAATTTTCAAAATTGCGATTGTAAAATATGAAAAATAAATCAATAAAATTTCAGTTTAAATAATCCGATAAGCAAATAATTACCTTGTTTTTTTATATCCAATATGTGTAATTCTAAAATCCCGCAATGTAAATATGAAAAGTGATATACCGTTGGAAAGCCAACATGTTGAAGCAACTTTTATCAACTTTGCAGAGTTGTACGAATAAAGCACCGTTATGTAATTACTGTTTGAATTTTCGATGAAAAATCTATTTTAAAATTTCTATTAAGTTTGAGTTACTGTATCTTGAAAGTGCCGATAATGTTGGCAACAGGAAAAACTTCAGTTTTTGTGAAATTTTATGTAGTTTCTGAAACTGAAATCAAATCTTGAATTAACTCATCAGGAGTGCTGCAGATTACGATTTATCGTGACAAGTCACGACTTTTGATGACTTTCACAAAAAGAGCGATAACAAGGTAACGGTAAAAAAAAATTCCGATTGTATTGGTAATTTTCTTGCTGAAACAAGTTGCGCTATCAACCCTTACAGTATTGACCACCCAATGCGGGACACCCTGTATAAACGAGTGAACGTGTGGTATTGATGCGCGAATACATACTGAAAACAAAATGTACCTACCTATATAGTATTCATGTACCTACTTCAAAAATATAAACAACAAAAATATTCATGGGCGAGGGTGTTAAATGCATTATAGCAAATTCTAATTCAAACATTGAAATAGATAAAGAGGAAATATCTATTACACATTCCTTATCTATCTTATCGTAACTATATTATGATATCAAGGTTACTTATCTATAGCTTGTATGTATGTATGTACGACAAACGCGGGCTTTCTGGAAGACCCATTTAAATACAAACTACACTCGGCCGCAAAACTATCGACTCAACCTAAAAGCGCGTGTATTTGTACGTGTTTTTCGAAAAGTATAGCAGTTATCCATAAAAATTGTATGTCATTGAAAAGCTTAAGGCCTCAGCTTTACGATGGTAACATTTTAACCAATATTTGGTGAGCACTTTTAAAATTG
Organism: Microchrysa polita; assembly: GCA_949715475.1. Lineage (NCBI taxonomy): Eukaryota > Metazoa > Arthropoda > Insecta > Diptera > Stratiomyidae > Microchrysa > Microchrysa polita. The sequence continues at coordinate 70,009,078 of OX454421.1, read as the reverse complement.
ATGATCTTTGAGCGAAATCGTAGCGAAAATAAGCAAATATGAAAATGGTTTTTGGTTAGTTTTTTTTTGCAAATAAAACAAAAACTGTTGGAAAATAAGTTAAGCACTTATTATTTTAGTATTTGGTATTGCTTCCTCTTGCTCTAATGACAGCTTCCAGTCGATTCCGCATTGATCTGATCAAGTTGCTGATGGTATATTGAGGAATACCGGTCCACTCCTCTAATAGGGCTGCCTTCAATTCTTCAGTGGACGAAGGGACTGGATTTCCAGCTCGGACTCTTCTGTTGAGTTCGTCCACTGCCATCTAGATAGACATTATTGGGATTAGGATTATCAGCTGATCTGTCAGTCGTCATGCAACACAAGTACTGCCATGGTGAGTCATGGTCCGCGCTTAGTACTGCCAAAGTACCGCTCAGTACAATCCACAAATTGTCCACAATCCAAATATCAGTGGCTGTCAGCCTGTCATTTCGTGTGACTTGCTATGATATACACATACCAGTGCGTTGATTTTTGAGATAAATATGGTAAGTACGATGTTGATGTATACTATTTTACCACTTGCACATCAAAGACACACTAAAGCAAACCATAACCTTTGTTTCGTAATAAACGCTCGGCACATTTTAACTTTTGGGTTCCGAAGCACTGGAGTTTGTCAGCTTTAGAAATGTCAACTGTCACTGGTCACGAACGCACTTTGTCCACTCATGGACGAACAAATTTCTGCAGTTTGGCCTGTCTATCTAGATGGCAGTGGTTCGTCCCATAAATGTTCAATTGGATTTATGTCGGGACAGCGTGCAGGCCAGTTAAGTGACGACATATTGGCTTCATTCAAGAACTGTCGAGTGAGGCGCGATGCATGACACCGGGCATTGTCGTGCATCAAAGTGAAGTTCTCGCCAATAAATGCTGCATAGGGCACAATATGGACACGGAGAATATCGAAAACGTATCGCTCAGCTGTCAGCCCTCCTCTTCGGCCTCCTGTGGGCACGAATGGGAGATTCGTTTTTCCCTCCAAGGAAATGCCAGCCCACATCATACAGGAACCGCCGCCGTATGCAACCATTTCAGTGAAATAGCACTACGCAAATCGCTCAGTTGGACGCCTGTAGACTCGACATCTTCTATCATAGACATATAGACACATTTTCGACTCGTCAGTGAACAATACTGAGCTCCGTTCAGTATCGCTCCAAGTAAGATGATCTCGAGCAAATAAGAGGCGCGCTTGTCGGTGTCGTGCAGTCAATTTGGGGCCCCTGGCAGGCCGTCTTGGATTGATATTCGCTTCCCTTAATCGTCTCCTTACTGTGCAGACACTAACAGCTACTCCGCGAACACGCCTCAGGTTCCGCTGCGCAGCAACACCCGTGAGGAACCGATTTCGCAACGTACTTGTAACAATGAAACGGTCGTCTCTCTCTGAAGTGGATCGAGGGCGGCCCGCTCTTGATTTTCCGACAATAGGGCTACAACTTGTGCCGCCTGATCTGGCGTCGTATCCATTGATGACCAAACAGTGATTGAAATTACTTCAGATGTAAGTTACCTAACTTTCCTGATGCAACTGATAATGAGAAAGCGATTACGGGCGCTTTTATAGGGGTAGTTTACCTGACCTGACCTTTGCCTGAAATTTCAATTTTTCTGGGTTTTTTGTTACAAGTGGCAATAATTTAAAAAGTGCGAAGCAAATATTGATAAAAAGGGTACTAACAGTTAGCTAAAGACTTTTAAACGACATACGACTTTTATGGATAACTATCATACTTTCCAAAAACCACGTACAAATACACGCGCTTTCAGGTTGAGTCGATAGTTTTGCGGCCGAGTGTACATGTAGAGAATACCTACATAAAAAAATAACAGACCGTACTGGAATGTTATGATTCAAATTAGTATGACGATATCTTAATGTCAGCTGCTCTTATCTAAAATTTTTCTAATTGACTGTTCGGACTTCCAACAAAAAAAAAATAGAAGAAATGATAAACTACAAAATTGGCATCAATTTAAATATGGATTAAGATATCAGCTTGCTGTTGTATTAATTGAACTTTTTGTATGGGTATGGCACACGATTTAGATAAGATTTTACACATATTAGATAGAATATAATAGTAATGCAGCTGGAAGGATGTTGTCTTCTTCAGAACTGGTTGAATTAAAAAAATAATAATATGGAGCTAGATTATTTTAAAACTTCCAAAAGATATTGTTTAATCATGAACAAAATACAGTAAAAATAAGGAGGTACTACTTTCATATTTTGACAGTTCCATTTTTTGCGTAGATCCTGATGAAATGTTAACTTTTAATTGGTTTACTGTAACACCACGAGATTTTCGTAAAGTTGTTTTTCGAAATTTAGAAAGTAAAATTCCTTTCATCACCGTCGTTCTGTGTCCTTACTTTAAAGTCATGCAAATAAAGCGAACATGACCTTTTGCCTATTAAGAATGCAGTTCTGTGCGCGAGCAAGCCAATCCGCTAATCTCTGCACGAATCATCTAGGTATGAATAATAATGTGGTGTGAAGGCTTAAGTTGTTATGAAAGAATATGTACCTACAGTGCATGTATTGTATACAGGTGCGCTACAGGTGGTGATTACCGGCAAAATTCTAGATCGTTTAATACACTCAAATCAGAAACATGCCGGTTTGAATCTGGATATACAGTCGACCTTTGATAATCCAAACCCAAAGAGACAATCAGAAATTTTCAAACAAACTAGCAAACAAAACTGGAACAAACTTTGAAAACGACTGACAGTTATGATGCTCAAGGAGAACATTCTTGACAAATTTCGAATTATCAAGAGATCAAGTGTCACAAAACTTGGCTCTTCAAACTAGAGAATATCAGGTGAGGGTATTCAAAGAAACAATCGAAAAGAATCCCGTGTTTATCCAGTGATAAATTACTTAGGATTATCGAAAAAAAATATTTTTCAAGTTTCGAATTACAGTATGACCTCGGTAATCACAACACTCGATACATGCAACTCCTTGATTAACGCAACACCCAGTTTCCAAAACTGTTGACTCTATAAGTGCGACCTTAATGAAAATTTACCGCGATAAGTGCAACTTTTGTATACACATGTATCTCATTTTCTGAAATTCTACGGAAATAAGGAAATTATTCCCGTTATTTCACATGAATTTACTATTTACTTTATGTCTGGAGTTCTTGTGAAGTTTGCATTGCTTAGTTTTTTTGTGCAGTAAAGCTAAATACGTACGTTAGAGCACCATCTTAATTATAGTACTACACAAAAAAAAATTATCATAATAGTATTTCGCGAGTGGAAAATGGGTGTTATAAAGAAAATTGTTAAATTATCTCTCAATCGAAAAAGTGAAATCCTTTCGAAGCTTAAAAAAGGTGTTGCAGTAAAATCGTTATGCGAGCAATACAATGTGAACAAGTCTACCATTAGCAGAATAAAAAAAGATGAACCAAATGTAAAGCGTTTCGTTTGCAACTCGGAAAGTGGGCCCGGAAAAAGAAAAACTTTGAAGCAATGTGAATATCCTAAAATGGAAGCCGCGCTTTACAAATGGTCTACCAGGCAAAGGATACATCATTTTCCAATATCCACAGAACTATTGAAAATAATTGCGTGCCAGTTGCATGAAAAAATCAAAGAAAAACCAGGAGGTTTTAAAGCCAGTAACGGCTAGTATTCGAATTTTAAAAAACGTCATGGCATACGCCATTTTTAAGCATGCTTCACAATAAAGTAAAAGAACTCGGTTTAAAACTTCAAACTTAAAGCTTTTTCATGAATGTTGTTTTTATTCTCTGCTTCGGTTATTGCAACAACTCAGTTATTGCAACTGCCCCAGTTTTTATTAGTTGCAATAATCGAGGTCGTACTGTATTAAGATTGGACTGTATGCACATGCTTGATCGAAACATAATGTACTTATCAAATAAAATCTTTTAAGCACCAACTATCATCGTTGCGAATTATTTCTTAGCAGTCCGATCACCTTACATCAGATCGTGTCTTGTTCGTGATCATGTATCATGGTTTTGTGAACAGTTGCACTTAAAATTAATCAAAAGACAGAAAAAAATCTGCTCATACTTTTTTTATGGACTGAATGTTATGTCTATCAGCACTCTAGCAATATTAGATACACACAATTAACTCTCAGATATCAGAGGAGATTATGAGGAAAAAAATCTGAGTCGAAATAATTATAAAAAATGTGTTTTTCTTTATTTCTGTGTTTTGTTTTAAAAGCTTTATAAAATAAGTGATCTTAAGTAATCGTAATTGTGAGAAATTACCGAGAATTTGTGTTGAATTTAACTCTTGTATCAAAAAATACATATAAATATGAGTTTATAAAAATTCCAAGAAAATGCCAGTTTATACCATGCATACGTAGTCTCGTATGTGATGAATGGAAGGCACGAATGCAATTTATGATTTATATTGCACACCGAGCTGCTTCGTGTTTCAACTATACATACTGGAGTATCCATATGCGATTTTGCCGACTTAAATAGCTCTATCGACCAAGTGAGTGAGTGTATTTTATTGTAAATGAACAAATGGATTTTAATTACAATTATTACTATTTATTTGTTACTTTTTCCGTAAAGAAAATTATACAATCATATTTTGTAGTTGTAGTTTAATGAATCTTAGGGGTGTCATTTCTTTTTTTTAAATATAATTTTTTCTATTTTTTTTTTTTTGTTTTTGCTGAACAAATATGATATTTTCCATATTAATTTATCAAGCGCCTTTTAAAGATAACAACAATTTCAATCAGTGGCGGATTTACCAGTAGGTTGAGTAGGCTGGAGCCGTGGCGTAGATAGGTTTTTGCAGAAGGGGATCATTTTGCAAAATTCCTTATGGTTGGTTGTTTGGTAAAGGCGAGGCAGGCTAAGAGCCTAATTAGCACGAAAAGCGCCGTTTGGAGACGTCAACACTCCCTTAAGCTATAATTAACCCTCATCCAGCCGCAGATTTTTACAACGCTTGTAGGCGGCAAAGGTACAATAGTACCTTAGTACATTTTTGTGAAAATCGTCATTGTTTGGATGAATTTGGACTATAAAACCGTTACCCAATGTTGGCTATTTGGTAATTTTTGCCAAGGTGGATGTTTTAAGAAGTTGGCTTTATGTGGATTGGGTGAATTTAAAAAATTGGCAAAATTTTATAGGCAAAATGAAAAAAAGAATTTTCTGGAATTTTTATTTGAAAAAGTCTTAAACTAATTTACAAGTAGAAAACGGTTCAAATTAAGTCGTTAATGATTTTGAAAGAGCTTGGTATGTTTGATTTGCAAATTGTCTAGCCTTTGGTTAAAATTGACCACCTATCCCAACAAAAAAAAAATCCATCACTACTCGTAGAACTAGGACATCTATAATTACCATATTTACCAATTGCTGTAGCGGAAAGATAAAATAGTAATTATGATTGTTGTTGGTAAATTGTAAATAATTCTAAACATGTAAGGATCGCTTGAAAAAAATTGAAAGAAGAAACCAAAGACATGTGGCATAATCAATAGCAGCATGTCCATACAGGTACCGACGTCATATAATTTTCAATTTTTAAAAATTTGTTTGGACGCTCCTGTTCTTCTCCAGTGAAAAATGTTAGCATTTGCTATAAACCCAATTTCCACCAGGTGTTATGGAAAAGGATACATTTTATTGATTGCCTTGAGCTTCCAATACTTCAAAAAGTTTGCCTTGTCGGTAAAAGTAGTTATGTATATTGATGTCAAATAACCAGAAATTGTTTTATGATTTGGCCCGGTCGTTATATGTAAATGGATACATCCAGGGACCTTGATCAGTACTAATAAAATTCCCAAATTAAATGCTTAGACACTTGACTTGATTCTCAACATATTGATACTATCATTATGTCTCTCTAGGCCAGGGGTGTCAAACTCAAAACCTGGCTCGGGCCAAATAAGACTCTCTTCAGGTTTGGGTGGGCCGCAGGATGAACATTTCGAAAACTTCTTCATATTACGAAAGTTGATTACAGAATAATACTTTTGAAATATGGGAAAAAGTCTGGATCACTATAGCGGCTTTGGAATTATCCGTGAGAGCTTCCACCTTTCTAAAATGTAGAAGAACAAAAAACATTAAAAACTTAAAACAAGAAGCGAACACGTGAAAATATGATTGATCTTGATGTTGATTATGATTACAAATGATTTGTGTCAAATTTTGGACAGATAATAAAAAATTGTATCACCGGTCTTGGAGGCCGCCCAAAATAACATTGGGAGGCAAAATAGTCAGATTAAATTAATTTCAGCAGAAAGGTGGCTAAAAGAGAAAAACAGTTGTTTGCGATATGGTTTAAAACAAACTCATGCACCAACAGGGCCGGCCTTAGCACTCTGGTGGCCCTGGGCCAAATGGATGATTGTGGCCCCCTATATCCTTACTAATACACAAATAAAAAGCATCAAATCTTGATTGACTGAATGTTTTCCCCTTACGTTAGATCTATGGTTTCTGCGACTGAATAGTGCTTCATAAAAACTCTTTAGCGATATTTTTTTTTTTTGGGTTACGCATATCTCAATGAAATTGTTTCCAACCATATCTTCCAATTGGAAACAAAACTGATATTTTACACATTTTTGTCAGCTTTATAACTGCTTTTCACTCACGGTTTTTGTGAGCGTCATAACTTTGCGTAAGTTATGAGTTATTGGCATTCACCAGAGTGCTCAGTTGGCAGCCTAAACCTTAGAATTTTACAACATTTTGTGTAATTTTCCTATGCATTCCTTGAATTATTCAATCAAAAGTAATTTTTACATTCTATCTTTGAGAAGTCGTCGCGGAACCCTAGTGTTCTACGAAACCCTGTTTGGGAAGCACTGCGTTAGACGATAATTTTGAACACGCGGTGCATCGTTTCCGACGCTTTCTATGCGGGAAACTCCAATCCTCATTTATGGGCCTGACGTTCGGTAACGTGCATGCGGTGAAGTTATTCATGATTAACACCAATTCAAACTTCTTGTGACATAAAGGTGTCACGTCTGTATGAGTATTCCAGTCACTAATCTCGATTTTGTGATTTTTGTAAGGCAGCAACGCTCAGCTTTCGACGTGGTCTGTTAAGGGAGCACAAATTCAGGGGAGTACGCAGAAAAATATTTCGGGAGGAGTTACACGAATGAGGTTGATGGTGCTCATATTTTATAACTGCTCAATGCATTTAAATAACTGAGTTTACACTAAACGACACTGAGAAATTATTTTACTCGTGATACATATAGGGATCATGAAATCTTTGAATTAAGCAGATTCTTGAAATTTGATTTCCTTTAAATTTAATTTTTATTGTTGAACTTTTTTGTAATTTTTGATTACTAACCACCATAACCGCTTTTACGGTTGTATTAAAAACGTTAAAAGCGGTCCAGCGGTACTTTGCTGATATCTGGACCGCAGAGTCACTAATCTTTCCACCAATACAATATGAAATTACGGAAAGACTTCATTAAAAACTAATTCAAAGTCAGACACCAGGGAGTAGTTTCAGTTGTTCTACTTCGGAGGAACGAACACCACACCTAATCTTTCTCCAGTAATCAGAATGGGTTATAATAAAGTGATCAGCTTGATTATAAAATATTATATTATAAACCTTTGGAATACTGAATCCCTTGCTTATCCTCACTGTCAGTTCGATTGCTTCAGATTCCTCGAATGCCGCGTTCTAAATGACTTTCTTTTCGTCTGTTAAGACTGCGTTGTGTGTTTTATATTAACGCAATTTTTTACCTAAACATCATCATAAAATTTCGGAGGGGGTTTGAACCCCCAAAACCCCTACGTAGGATCGCCACTGGCACAAATTCGAGGATCCCAATACCGTAATTCAAAATTTTTTATCTAGGTTTTTTTTCCTTCTTTCTTCCCTTATTATACCACTCCGTGAAGTAGTGGCCTCTTGTGTTATCACTGCCGGCTTTTCATGGTATAATCTTCATCAAAGGCATCAATGGTGACGTTGGAGAACAGATTTGCAATTTGTTTCAAAAGAAAGAGAGAGAGGGATGGATGTCCCTATGCATGTTATTGCAGATTTTTATCAGTAAAATCACATCATCGTTATTTCACTTTATATTAACTTTAATTTAGTTCGAGTACATATCTCTCGCGTGGGGGCCCCTTTTGAGTGATCCCCTTTCCGAGTGGTGGCCCTTGGAAAGTAAAGGTTCCTTGAGCGTGGTGGCTCCTTAAATGTGGTGGCCCTGTGCACCAATACAGATAAGTATAGGTCTAAAAATCAGGCACTTGGGCTGTAATTATGTTGGAATTTCACATCCAGGTGATCTTGTCACCAATTCGAAGATTTCCGTAGTTTTTAGCTTAGCCATTTTTCCAAAGAAATCTCAATTCATGTTCGGTAAAGCCAACCAATTTTTTATTAACTGCGCATTTCGGGACAGAACAATTTCATAAAGCGGCTTAGTTGTGTCCTGTACAAAAAAGATGAGCTGTCTTATAAAACAAAATAACCAGCAGCAAATTGTCGTGCTCTGTGGCCGTGATCGTTCGGTCGCCACTCTGTGAAATAAACACTCATAGAGAAACGAGTTTCCAAACTCGGCACGACTCGTCGCAAGTTTATTATTCAGAAGATGATAAGTAAGGCCCGGATTTCTATGTAGTAAAAAAGTTCGAAATATGTCATATAATATGCAATAGAAAATCACAAAATATGCAATGAAATATGCAGTGATAAAACGAAAAATATCGTATATATGTAGCTGCAAAATATTGAAATATGTAATTAAACCTTTTACCATCAGTATACTAGACAAATTTTTATCGCAATTCGATTCAAACAGAGATATTTTTTTAAGTATAATAAAACAGAAGTGCTTTCGATGATATGTTTTAATACTAAATTCAGTTCAATTCAGATTCAACATAAAACACATTTCAGAATAATAACGAATACATAAACTTTAGCAATATAATAAATCCAACCAAAATCTTTTTCAAAAATTCAGATCGTTTTCGGTACAAAAATATATTTTAAATGATTTCATTATTATTCCATTTTTGAATTGCAATGAAGTACTTTTAAAAATTTCCCTCAGTAAAACTGTGTTTTCTACCGTTTAAAATATATCTATTTACCGAAAATTATCTTTCTACATTCACTGATGTAATTGGAGCAAATTTAAATGTTTATTGGTCGGTTATTTCCGAATGCTCCGCGTTGTTATCGTTAATGATTTTGTTAATATTCCTTAGTGTGGTTAAGCCTGTGCTTTTGTCTGTAATTTCATTAAATTTTAATTTGTGCATTTCGCCCGAGCTTCCCGGAAAACAATTTATATGTATGTTCTTCAAACTCGTCAATTAGTTGACAACTGTCACTTAAGCTCGCCATATACAGTCAAATCGACTGCACATAATCCATCTGACGCCCGTACAGCACATTAACTATACAATTTATCGTACAACTTAAACTGACATTCTTACGATCCACCCGACACAACACAACAAGCGAAAATTATATATTTTGAGGCGATGCTACTTTCGATGGAGAATTACCGCCTTAACCACAATATAAGGAATGACCACCGGTTTATGTGAAAAAATCAGCAACTAGTTGATTTTTTCACATGTGTTGACCACCGGTCATTTTCCATGTTGTCGCTGTGGTGGCCATTCTACATCTAAAGTAGCAATAGATGCCCTTCGCCACAAAATATATAATTGTCACTATGTTGTGTTGTGTCGTGTGGATGGTGAGACGATCATTTTAGATTGTACGATAAATTGTATAATGTATGTGATGTACGGGCGTCAGATCGATTGGGTGCAATCGATTGTTCAATCGACTGGACAGTGTATGGTAAGCTTTAGAAACATTGTATTTCATGTAATATTGATGCAAAACGGAATAATTTGCAGTTTCTTTTTGTTTTTTCTTTGTGAAACATTTTTTTATAATTTTCTTAGAGCAAATTAGGTATTATTGCAAAATTTTTATGAAAGAGCAAAATATGCAAAAATATGCAATAACCCATCAAATATGCACAAATATGCAAAAATATGCATTTGCATATAAATCCGGGCCTTAATGATAAGAAATATTCTTATCGTAGAATAATAAACTAACAATGCGACTAGGAAGTGGTATGGCTGACAGCCTTATCACACTCCGAATTCAATTGTCTTTGTAACGTTGATGACTACACACTGTGGTCATCAACGCACCATGCTCCACTAGGAGTTACGGTAATCCAGAGAGAGAGACTGTTTGTAGTATTGGAGAAAATAAAGAAATAATCTTGCAGAGACCCGTCTTTATCTTTTACAGGATGCTCGTGGGCAAAAGATTTGCCAGTCAGTGGCTTTATGAGGTTGTAAGGGGTCCCACTGTCACCACGGTAAGCCGCATCTTCTCCCTCCAAAGCTAACGCTTTAATGTTGTTGCGTTTATCATGTCTTACGCTTCTCTGCACTTATTTTTGGAGGAAACTGTACACGATCCTCAGTTGCTGCTTAACTGAATTGTCAGTAGCCGAGTTGATTTACTCTTTAATTGTCTTCCGTGGAATTATCAGAGACCATGTATCATCACTGATAAATGGTCTCCTACCTCGCTGTCTCTGTAGTCTAGTCTGCCCATAAAATTTTCATTCAATTTTCCATCTATCATCGATTGAAGAAGTGTCTGGTGTTTGTGCATCAGCTACCTCGTGCAATGCGCTAAAAACTGCACGTATCGTTTATGGTTCTTTAATCGTTTGCACATTGAATCGTGGCAATACCCGCTCGTTTTGTGTGCGAAGAATAGCAGCGGTCCACAGGCGAATTTTGGTGATGACAATTTGGTGATCGCTGTCTACATCAGCACCACCCACCACGCTTAGCCCTAACGTCCATGAGACAATTCCTCAATGTTTTGGAGATGGCTATATGGTCAATCTGGTTTTCTGTTCGGCCATCTGGAGATTTCCAGGCTGCTAAATGGCAAGGTTTGTGTTGGAGCAGGGCGCCGCCTATGAAAAGCTGACGAGAGTTACTGAACTCCACGAACAACTCACCATTGTCGTTCCTGGCACCCAGACCGTGATTGCCCATTAGATGTTCCAATCCAAAATTGTCAGATCCAATTTTAGCATTGAAATCCCCCATAATAATTTTTATCTCACCTCTGAGAGCCTTATCAAGGGTATCGCCAAGCAGGTGGTAAAAGGTGTCCTTAGCATACTGGTCGGCTGACTCAGTTGAGGCGTAGGATTGAATTATACTGATGTTTCTTACTCTGTACTTGAATCTGTCAGTTATTATTCGGTCGAAAATATAGACCTCCACTCTATAAGAGATTGGCGAGCTTCCTTGTTCGGGAGGATGCCGACTCCAGCCATTCTGGGTGAGTCTTTAAGCTCACTACCAGAGTAAAGCAGAACAGTTTGGGAACTAGGTGATGAGGTCGTTCCCGATCCGGTCCTTCTTGTTTCGCTCAGTCCTAATATCGGAATTGTATATGCGGTCATTTCCCGTTCGACTTCCGTGAGTCTCGTACTACTGCAATCGCCCCGCATCGTTCGAACGTTCCAAAAACCAATCGTGGTCCGTTGTTTGTAGCCAAAGGTCGTTGCCTGTAAATCAGTTCTTGGTATCCGAGGCTCGTTCAATATTTGGAGTGTAATTTCGCTTCAGGTATGAAAGTTACAAGCCTACATACCCTATCCCTCAAGTCGCCATCTACGACAAGCCGGGGACGCTGTGGAATAATTCTAACCCCAACACCACAGGGCTATACGGTATGGTTAGTTCCCTTCAGCAATATTTTCGTAAAGCTTGGTACGGGCGGCAAAACGTCAACATCCTGTGAATCTGCCACTGCATATCATCATAACAAAATTTTAATATTCGCGAATTAATTTTTAAGAGAATGTATAAAAACAATTTTCTATCCAAGGAATTGAAAATGCAACTATTTACCTATATGAGCACCTTAAAATAATTCCAACTGAAAAATCAGAAAATGGCTCGTAATCACCACAATAGCCAATCCAATACGAAAATAAATACAAAATCGCATTTTTCCCTCCAAGAACAAATTTCCAGAAAGATTTGTTTATCGACATTTTAAAAAACATTAAGTCGGTCAATTGCAATGAATCACCACGGGCGGGAGATGAAATCTCTCACTCCTCTTTCATCTATGCTCCGTCATTGATTTAATTTGAATGTTGGCCAATTAGGTGAATCGTTTATGACCATTTTAGCGCTCCGTGATTTTCATGAGAACCATAACGTTCGGGCAATCTGTCTTTGGGATGTTCTCTAAACAAGCGCACTCGGCCTATCAATTTTTATCTGTACTTCCGGCTGTAGGAAAGACCTATCAAAGATATTCGATATACATAGTGTGAAATATAAATCTTATTTTAGGATTCTGTTGAAATTTCCGATCTATAGTAGAGCGGTCATAAAATTACACGAAAGTCAAGAGCCACCAATATACAGGGTGTCCAGAAACTGCCGCATAAACGCACCGGATTATGATTCCTCATGTGATTTCCAGCAAAAAAAGTTGTAGTGAACATACCCCTTTAGCTTAACCTTTTAGCTGCTACAGGCAGAAGTTGGAGAAAATTGAAATGGAAAAATAATTTGTTTTTGGGTCAAATCACAAAAATTTGACTTTGAAGCTCTGTAAAAACCAAACCTCTTATCCGATTTTATTTGCAGTTAGTTTAATTTTTTAGGTAAATTTGTTGGCTGTAATAATAATAATTTTGTTATTCTAGCTAGTCTAGCTTTTGAGATATTAAAGTTTTAGTCGTACAAGAAAATGATTTTTTCAAAAATCTTCAAATGCCTGTAGCAGCTAAAGGGTCAGCGCCCGCTCTAGTACTTACGCCGACCCGGGCAAGAGGACAAATGGCCGCCCCTTAGGTGAACTACCAGGCAGATTTATAGTGGATAGCACATGTTATGTCGTTGTTGTTGTAGAAGCGATTTAAGAGACTTTTTATTCTTGAATCGAGTGATTTTGGCAGCTCTTGGTCGTTGTAACACATCGGTTCCACAATGGCTGCCGTAGTATCACATATCAACACAGAAATTCATAGTCACAGTGGGATTCGAACCAACGCTTTAGTAATTCAGAGAATAGAATGTCTACCCACAGAGAAAGGCCAGATGGTATGTAGTAGAAACCTGTTCCGCCATCATTCATACTCTTTAACGCAATTCAGCTCAGTTCAGCAAGGCCTTCTAGAAAGTTTGATTGAAATTCCAAAATTAAGTATTGAATTTCCCGAGAACATGCTATTCACCACCGGCAAAAAATATAGAGATGTCAAACCTTGCGGAATTGAGAATGACGTAAGAGATTGCAAATTAATGGGAACATTCGTTTTCCTCAAAAACTCTCAACACGAAAACACACTTTAGAAAACTCCGCTCTCGAAAATGGTATGCCTAAAAAATGGTGGAGCGGATAAACATAAATTAGCCGGGTCTCTTCATGGACGAGTTTCTTCAGTGGTTTAAACATGGGTGGCTTATTTTCATAATGGCATCATTTCGCGAGTTGTTATAGAGAAGGAGAGAAGGTTAGAGCTAGCTAAATCGGCGGAACCTAGCCAATTCCCGATATTAGCATGTACGGAAACATATTAGGGAGGACTGCTATTGTGGCTCTGGCAATGTGTACATCCCTCATTTTGCTGTAATCCAAACTACCTTGTCCTAATTTTGACCACCCAATTCTTGATGAATCATGAATTAAAGTTGAATTGCTGCCAAATCCGAAAAGAACATGTGTTGAAAACGGTGCAAGAAATTTCTCATAGAAGATTTTTTTTAACGCTTTTATGTGCTGAGCGTATATGCACTACTTATTTCTAATTTCAATATTTACTTAGTGGACGAGATCTGACGAAACAAATATACCATCCACGGGGTTTACCGTCTAAGGGTCACCTAGCCTTGCGGCTTTATATCCCGGTCCTTGCGTAAGCGGTTTGGACCTCCGGCTATTTTACTGGCACGGATCTTGTTGCCAGATGGGGATTTCTCCATCCGGTGAATGCACTCACCATCAGGAACCCAACCCCGGGGCTGCATCACCAGCTCGATGTCTTGCTTAACAACCGACAGCCCCCTCGAGACCAACTCCAAGATGGGAAGGGGCCATGGTCCCCTGGGCTCACCCATCCCCGAGGTACACTATTCGCTAAAGACTTCTCTTTAGCAGGTGTGATCAACCTTCGGCCCCCTAATGGTTAGGCCTAACGTTAAATTCAGATGTGCACATCCCAGGTTCGTTGGACCTGTGACTACTCGTCTGCTTAAAGCAGACTCGTAGCGCTACCGTTCACATGGGGGTGGCCCCCGTCCGTTTACTAAGCAGCAATTTGACTCAGGACGTGTGGCCATCAATCCACAAACTAGTTAGATATAGGCGCGTAGGCATTTTCGCCAAGGCCATTCTCCCTAACTAGTCCCTTCGTGGCTTGGGTTATGCGAAGCCGCCAACTCCGAAGCTCTACACGACCGCTTATAATGTAATGTATAATCTGACGAAACAGACTGAATAAAAATATTAGGACGCAACCACAATGATCGGGGTTGGCAAAACCGCCAACAAAACATCAAAGTTGTGGACAACACACGCCGGGAGGGTTAGAGACTTTGGGGAGATCAATTTTGTAATTGTAATGTTCGGTTCGGTCAACTGATAGGGAATATTTATGCTATCAGCTCTCGAAAGAAGAATTTTTCTTTCTTTTTATCGCCACTAGCGACACTTTCTGCACCATTTAACGAACATGTAGCGAAAAACGCAAAAGTTATCCTTATGAGAATGGATAGATGTCCAAGCCATTTCAAAATCAGGAAGCCCTTCCCTTTGACAAAAATTAGGGATAATGCAAGCAAATCCTTAATTCTGATGAAAAGAAGAGGAACTAATTTTCAATTGGAGGACGAAATCAGCACACCATTCTCCAATAAGTTTCTTTTTAAAGAAGAACTTGATTAGCACATAACTTTGCAAGCATCACAGACGTAAAATTTATTTTAAGATTCTAAATGCAGTACTTCGTATATCAATTGTATGGGCTCTTCAAAGCCCAGCAAGAACTTTGCATCTTTAAAACACAACTTTCAAAAGAGAACTAATGATACAGTTGATAAATTTAAAAGTAACGTAGTTGTCATGGCTTATTTTACAGTAAATCCAAGTTGATATTAAGTTCTTTTTTTGTTGGTTTTTCGATTTTTTTAATCGTGTTTTGGCCAAAAAGCCGCCCCTAAAATTTGGCGCTCCGGGCGACCGCCCGGCTTGTCCCCTTAGAGCGGGCGCTGTAAAGGGTTAAGCTAAGGGGGTATGTTCCGTACAACTTTTTTACTGGAAATCACATGAGGAATCACAATCCGGTGCGTTTATGTGGCAGTTTCCGGACACCCTGTATTGATGATCCAGAATGAGGATGTACAGCAGCACACAATAAATTTTTGGTAATTAAAATTGGCGCTTTGAAGTCATCGATCAGGTGAGCAAATGAATGGGCTGGGCATTTTCCAGATTGAAATGTGTAATGGGCCAATTAATCGGCACGAAGATTGTAACGATCTCATAGAACTGCCAAAGAGGGAGTGTGAGATCTGAATGTGAATGCTACGCCGATAGAAAAATGAAAATTTGAAAAGAAAAAATCGAATCAAATCGTCCGTTGATAAGATTGATTGCCGGACAATATTCTCCTGGGGAGTTGGCGGTGGCAAAGCAACAGATTCTGTTTGGCGTTTACTCAAATTTCTTCAGACGTTCTCAATTTGTTTTCTCTTATTTGTCAACATATTGTTTGCGGTGTGCGCTATCAACACCACATCAATTTCATTATAATAAACACAATCATTTTGTTAATGTGAAAATGTCACGACAAGTTTACCTATTTCGAGTTTTTGCCATTTTCGTGTTTTTTTCTGTTTGCCTCATGTCCTCGTGGTGATCCTACGATTGCGTCTCGTCTAGGATAAAATGCTAAAACATCGTGGCCCAGCGCAGGGAATGACTGGATGGCAGACTGTTCTGGAGCGAGGTGTATTGAATTAGGTGTGGCATGTTTCGTGGTTGTTGCTCTGCTGATGGTATCGTTAAATATGATATAGTACCCCCTAAACCTCTTCTTGAAAACGACTAGCCAAAGTGAGGCGAAAGGCAATTGAATGGTCTTGCATAGAATTCTCCTCGAGTCACTATGATACTTTATAGGGCTATTAAATTAGAGAGGCTATTGCCTTGCGTATATGTATATTGTATTTGCAGCCGATGTCGTCGGAAATTAGTTTCACTTTCAGCCGTAAATGGGCGATTTTCGTCGTTCTACATTTTTCTTTTTTTTTTGTTGGCAAAAGATGTTTTGGTAATTGGATATCGAAGACGGCTGAGAACTGAAGTTGATTTTTATAGTGAAAGTTTTTTCTTAAGTAAGTTTGTTATAGAACGCAATTTATGTAGATAAAGATCATGTAAGAAAAATTGAGAACTAGTTAAGGTTGTGCACAGACTTGAGCTGACAACTGATAGCATAACAGCACTGCCATCGCATGCAACATGCACATCAGCAACGTCTCACATCTCACTAGCATGCACCCGCACCGAACAAGCATAACGATCAACAACAGCATGCGATGCGACATCCCCACACTGCATGCTCGTACAGTATAAAAAGACAAGGCAAATAACGAGTCCACAGCATGCGTCATTCCAGTCTTGACATCGAAGCATCCACAACTGGAATTCAGGAACCAGACTCAAATCGCTCTCCACACCAGCATCTAATGCGTACAAACCTAGACTATTCGAACAGCTGAATATTTTTAAATAGCTCACCTCATCGTCAGCATTTTAGTCTTGATATCGATTACACTTCCGAGTATTTATATCAGATAGCGTCGGCCCCATATCATGAATGTAGAGTTGAATTTGTGCAGTGTCTTCCACTCTGCTCGAGTAAATGGTTACAGTAGAGTAGTTAAGTGGAAACTACTCTTCTCAAACATTTACTTGACTCATGTCAACGAAACACAACAGGACAGGTTTATTCTGCCACACTATTTCAACTATATTTTTCACGCAGTAAAAAAAGTTTAAATGATTATAAATCGTCCTCTATTATTGAAATTTTTTCATATAAATTTCCCCGTTTATTAAATAAATAATGTCCGAAAATGTATGAATACGTTTAGAAAGTTTTACATTACAAACCTGACATAAATATTAAATCATCATCATCTTTTACATTTATAAATTTATTTCTTTGTTTTTTTTTTTGCATGAAAATTTCGAGCCTTTTTATTCATTCAACACTTCGTTAAAATACATTTTGAAAATCATAAATTTTATAAACTCAAATCATTTTCAACGTAATTCACTTTCTCTATTCGACTATATGATAAAGTAACGTGAGCAGAGAGCGTTTATAGTAATTTTCAAAATTAATAGGTGCCCAAAACTTTGAAGTATGTTGTATACGTGGTCAGGATAAAAACGCATAAAAGGATGTGTAGGTAGAGAAATATTTTTTTGTTCTATCAGTATAGCTTTTCGACAAACATGAAAATATATTACTGACCACAAAAAAATGGAAAATATATTAACACAATGTCGGATAGTTTATTACATGGTAAAAAGCATTAATTTTAATTAGAAAGTTGTTGAATAAACGTCCCTTTTTTGGAAATGGAAGCTGTAGGTATTCGAAGGTTGAACACGTAAATATGTAGAAGCTGTGGATCATCATACGAATTTACATGGGTAAAATGAAACCAAATTAAATGGAAATCAATGTATTGAATAAAATTTGCTAAACTATGAGATTTCGCTAGATATGAGGTTATCGTGCGAACGGCTCTTTTTTTTAATTCTGCAACTCCAACGAAAGATTCCCAAAAAAGAGGCGAAAATTAGACGGTACCTATGTATTTTGGTGTTAAAACTTTCCTTTTGGGGTTCCGCTTAAAATCACAACACTAAAATCTTGTAGTATTGCTTGATGTTTACCCTTATACATTTAATTAAACAAACTAGTAATTCATCGACTGTGTGAAAAGTGAAACTTTTTTTCGAACAAAGTGATGACAAACAACTCACATTACTGGTATATTGTGCCATATTAAAAACTGTCAAGTTTATTGTCTGAATAAAATAAAAAGAAATATAAAAAACTTCAGAAACAAAAAAGTTTTCATTTCTTATAGGATTTATATGTAATTTTTGCCCACTATTGAAATTAGCGTAGCCAGGATTTCGCAGAGGACCTTGGTCGCATAACGATGAATGACACGTGTTTTGCCTTTCACTCACCGATCACTGATAACATCCAATTTGTCTATGATTTCCACTTTTTAATACACTAAATATGGACTGGGGAGCTGGATGAGGGATGTTATCATATACCTATCATAATCCAGCTTTCAAATCCATATTTTCTGCCTTTGTTTGACGAGGAGTGTTTTATGGCAAATATACTCCTTCAATGATTGATTTAGGTTATTATGACAATACCATTAAAAACATAGATTGACTCACGCAAAAACCAAAACTAGGGTTTCAATAAGGGAAAGATCTCGCTGTTCCGAAAAAATACCGAGCGTACTAAAAGTAAAAAACGTCGGTTTTTTTTCACCCCGTCAGGGACACCCTGTTATCGTTGTACTACCATCTTCTGAGGTATTCGTGCCAAAGACTATAACCATTCTACACATACCTACCAAATTTAATGTTGATCCGTTCAGTCGTTCGCGAGTTATTTAGTGGACAGACAGGATTTTTTGAAAAAAAAAAATCTAAAAAACCCTGTAAACTAGATTGCAGGCTAATTGTGAAAATCTTGACTTATCGTTCCATTCTATACACCAACTGCGGTGCATGTCTGTAGTATTTATGGCATGGCAACTTACCAGCTCTATGGGAACTACGCGGAACTTTGTCTGTTTGGAGGAGAAGAGCCCCAGCGGGAGAAATATCGAGTTATTCAATTTCGGAAATGTCACATTGGAATTTTTGCATCAGGACCTCTAAGCGTCTATAGCTCAGTAGGTAGAGTTGCTGACCTTGTGACTGAAGGTGGGAGGTTCGAATCCCGATTGGGACGAAACTTTTTTCCCTCATTTTCCTCAATTTTTGGTATTTTTTCCCAAAGTTTTTGTGGTTTCATTCAAGTGGTCGTCTTGTGCACAGATAGACAACAGACACAAGACCTGATGAGTGTGTCTATCTGTACGAAATTTCCCGGAGAAAATCGTGTCCAATTCGGCCACTGATTCCAATTTCGAAGTTTAAATAGTATGTAAGCACCATTTTTGTCTCGAGGGAATACCCGGTTGTGATGCACTGCATGTTGCTACAACTCACCTATCCACCGCTACCTTCAATAATTCATTCCAAATGCATGCGCCGTCCTAAATTTTCTTATATCATATGTATTTATATCACTGTTTCCCAACAGGTGGTTCGCGGACCGAAGGTGGTCCGCGTAAAACTATGGGGACTACTTCTGAAAAGTTAGTATTTAATTGGGATTCATTAAAATAATAGCAAGGAGCTTTGAAAAATATTATACAAAGTGTCTGGAAAATGCCGCATAAACGCACCGGATTATGATTCCTCAGTTGATTTCCAGCAAAAAAGTTGTACGGAACATACCCCCTCAGCTTAACCCTTTAGCTACCACAGGCATTTAAAGATTTAAAAAAAAAATCATTTTCTTGCACGACTTAAAGCCTAATATCTCCAAAGCTAGATCAGCTAGAATAGGGAAATAAAATGATTTTTACAGCCAACAAATTTACCTATAAAATAAAACTAACCAGACTAGAATCAGATAAATGGTTTGGTATTTACAGAGCTTCAAAGTCAAATTTGCGTGATTTGACCCAAAAATAATCTTTTTTTGCCATCTCAATTTTCTCCAACTTCTGCCATGGTGAGGTGCTTGTACGATTCTTTTAAAAATTGGCGCATAATCTTACGATCATATCTTTCTTACATAATTTTATTCTAGCTCCATTATTTCTAACAGTTTTAGTACGTTAAGTGTAGAAAACTAGGGTTAATTTTAGCTTTAGGACACCCTGTATATTGTACTGTATTCTGTATACTTTCGTTACCAGGTCTGTGGTCGATCTAAAAATGCGATGTGCGCAGATCTTAAGTTAAGTTGCATAAAGCTTGGTGGTCTCACTCTACATTGTACCGGTGATTTTCGTGAAGAACCTAAATGATTTTGCTTCTGAAGTTAATTGAAGTGAAGTGAAGTGTCCAAATTTGGACACAGTACTCAACAAAGAAGCATTAGAATCAACCAATTATCATTTGAAGACAAACAATATTAGTAGTAATCAACCAACTTAATGCTTCTTTAAAAAAAAAATTAAATAGTCTGGTAAAACCGCGTCCAATGGATTATTATGTGACAAGGTTAGGTGCCCTTGGCTATTAAAGTTAGGTGTGTTTGTCCTGTTCTGAAAGAATCCATAGAAATGCCGATGTTACTCCCTTGGCCTATACTTTAATTCTGGTAGTTACTACAGTAAACTCTTCACTCGTATACACTTTGTCGAATTTATCTTGATCTTTTGATCGTGGTTCGACTGAAGGGTTTTGCGTCGTTCGGCTGAACTTTTTTGTGCGTGTTCCATCATCATCAATGTGGCACGATAGCCCGACGTCGGGCCTTGGCCGCCTGAATCGTTGATCTCCAATTGTCGCGGTTACGTGACCTTGTTCTCCAGTTTCGGAAGCCCAGCAGCTCGTGGGCGTCTTCACCTATCGAGTTCTCCCAGCGAGCTCTCGGTCGGCAACGCAACCTCGCTCCGTCAATTCGTTGTGCGTTCATCACTTTGGCATGCAATTATCGTCCATCCGTTGTACATGCCCCGCCCATTGCAAACTTTGAGGCTTCACGATTTTTGACTGCTTGCGATGCGACGTCGAGTTGTGCGATGAGAAACTTTTAGGCTTCATTCAAACGACGAGCCATACGACTTGCAAGCTCTAGCCATACAAATGCATTGGCTTATATGGGAAGATCACGACGAGCGAGAGCTGGTGAGTCGTTTTCGCGTCGTTTGAATGAAGCCTAAAAGTTTCTCATTGCACAGCTCGACGTCGCATCGCAAGCAGTCTGAATGGTACACGCAGATTAGTATTGGTTCCCATTTAAATACTAATTCTTTTTTTCTTGCGATGGGAAGCTTCTCACTTCATAATCGCATCGCTATAGCAATGTGAACGGGATGTTAGAATTAGCCTAAAATATAGGTACACAGTGCATGTCTCGTATACTCTCTGTAATTCTAGTGTGGAGCATTCCATGTAATTTTTTTTATGAAAATTTTGTTAAAATATCTATTATTCAACGAACATAAAATTAACGAGACCGAGGCTAAATTCGGGCGCGGCCGAAATTTGAATACCCGTCACATTTGAACGAAACTTAAGCTTCTTTTCTGTTAAAAAATTCTACCGCAGCTCTATGACGTGTTCCGATTCCATCTGTTCCTGGATGCGTTGGGGTTAATCCAGGATCACACTTGGATGTATTTTGGTTAAGATTCAAAAAGAAAAAAACAAGAACCTAATATTTGGGGGTTGGTTTGTATGACAGACGTATGACGTAATGCTCCGATTCCATCTATTCCTAGATATATTTTGAGGCTCTACTAGGAGCACATTTGGGTGAAGTTTTGTTAAGATTGGTACACAAAGAAAAAAGTTTTCTTAGAAAAACCTAATTTTCAGGGGCAGCCCCATGACCCCATGGTCCGATTCCATGCGTTCCGACATATATACAGCGTACACTAAAAAGAAACTTGCATACCAAATTTCAGTCCGATAGCTTCAAAACTGAGGGACTAGTTTGCGTTGCAACAGATGGACAGACAGACAGACAGACAGACAGACAGACGGACATGGCTTAATCGATTTCTCTCGTCACACTGATCAATAATATATATACTTTATATACTCGGAAGTGCTTCCTTCTGTGCGTTGCAAACTTCATGACAAAGTTAATATACCCTTTCACATAGTGACGGGTATAAAAATAACGACTAATCGATTTGCATCTATATTAAATACCACGAATCCCGACACCAACAAAAAATTTAATGGCGCAAACAATATAATAGTCTTATTTAATATTTGTGGAGCATCTTCAGATATTTTCAATTCATTTTGCAAAATATACATACATATCGAATGTTTAGCTTCCACTGCAAATTCAATGCCACCCACCCATATAAAAAAAGCCATCAAGCCCACCCACAAGTTTGTGCTATCGTTATCCGGACATGCAACCGAGCCGTGCATCGTTCTCAAATGCTCCTCCACTATATACAGGGTGGAGCAGAGGAAACGCATGTTTTTTGAACTACTAGAACGCGGCGATGAGAGGGGGTATTGGCCTAGAATGAATGTTGGCGACTGCCCATACAACGCAGTTTCAGTCGCTATGGAGCGTTGAAGCCTAGAGCATCGTGTGTTCGTTGTCGAGCAGTACTTTAGAAACAATGATTCCGTAGCCACAGTGCAACGTCTTTTCCGTCAAAATTTTACAGTTGGACGCCGAGATGCAGTGCCTGATTGAAATACTGTACTTCGATGGATTGCATCATTTAGAAATACTGGATCTGTGATGAAGATGAAGAAAAAACCACCTGGTCTCAGGGCTGGATTTAACCTGTATGCCGCCCCTGGGCAGTAGGCAAAAGGCCGCCCTCAGCCAGTAGTTTAGCTTGAAACTAGTAGGAGTCGCATACACATACATGGTATGGTAACGTTAACGGACGTATCTGATATGAACATTTAATTTTTTTCCAGTAACCCATGTCTACGTTTTGCTGGATGCGGACGTAACCAAACGTCCTTTCAGAAAGTATTTAAAAAAGCATTCTCATTGTCACACCTCGTAGTATTTTTGAGATGTCCTTTGTCTAATGTAATTAACCTAAGCTCCGATTAGGAGATTTTTTGAATTTTTGGAAAAAAAAAATAAATTTAACGAAAATTTTTAAAATGCAAGCTCGGAATGTTATTAAGCAAAAGTCATTAGGTGATTTTTTTTAAATCTTAAACGATTTATTGTGAGTGGAAGTTTTAATTTTTCTACACTGAAAACGTGACAATTTAAAACTAAAATTTGTGAAAAATTAACTTAAACCGATTCACACGATGGAAACATGATACGAAGAAAATATAGACAATGATAGT
Organism: Microchrysa polita; assembly: GCA_949715475.1. Lineage (NCBI taxonomy): Eukaryota > Metazoa > Arthropoda > Insecta > Diptera > Stratiomyidae > Microchrysa > Microchrysa polita. The sequence goes on along the minus strand of OX454421.1, from coordinate 69,985,777 downwards.
CAATGCCGAGAGATTTGGACCCTTCCCGAAACCAAATCGTGCACTTGTCACTGTTGATTCTCATCCAATTTAAAGTGGGGAAAAACTGAATGGATGTGTTGTCGGTTCAGAAGTTAATTGATTGTTACTCTCGAAATCTGCTCGAGGTTTCCAATAAAATTGAATATAGAGAGTCATCTACGGCACCATACTGCCAGGGGAGTGCCTAAGCAATTACGCTCTTTCCACCCGTTCCATCGGACTGCTTTGAGATACGGCATTTTATTGACGGGATCTAAGTGTTAAATTGGGATTTCCTCGTGTGATGCATACACTCACCTTCTGAAACCCAACCCCGGGTCGCAACTCCAGTTTGGGTAACAACCTCCAGTCATCTCGAGATAGTAAGGTACCATGGACCCTGGGCAAACCTATCGCCGAGGTACACTATTTGCTAAAGACTTCCCAATAGTAGGTGTGACCGATCTTCCTTCGGTCCCCATAAAGGTTAACCCTCACGCTAAATTCAGACGTGAATACCCCAGGTTCGTTTAACCGTCATCTTAAAGCGATTTGTAGTGCTGCTTTTCACATCCGGATGAGGGTCCTTCAGCATACTAGTCAGTAACTAGAAAGCAATTAGCATTTTTTCCTAATTATGTCAACTGCTCCTTGAGTCAAAGTCCATCTTTCAAAGAATTTAAAACCAAAAGAAAGCTTCAAAAATTTGCCGCCCCTCAAAATCTGCTGCCCCGGGCAGCTGCCCAGGTTGCCCATACGGGAAATCCGGCCCTGCCTGGTCTTCTCCGTTCAGTACGAGCTCTGGAAAAAGTAGACCGAGTGAGAACGGCAGTTGTTGCTAGTCCGAAGCGATCGGCTAGACGACAGGCTGTAGAGCTGGGTATGTCACGTCCTTCGCTTCATCACATATTACATGATGATCTTAAGTTTCACCCGAACAAGATAATGATCGTCCAGCAGGTTAGTGAAGGGGATTTTCTGCCGCACAGAGAGTTTTGTCGCGTATTGGACGAATTTTTTTCAGTCTGCATGAGTGATGAAGCACATTTTAATCTAGAGACGGTTACGTCAATAGTGAAAAACATGCGTTTCTTCTCCTTCACCCTGTACATTTTCTGTTTGTCTTCATCATACATTTCAATGTTTGCATGTTTACCATCAATAATAATCGCAATCCGAACGAGTTTTCCTTTATGATGACACTTGGCAAACGTTCAAAAAGATTTCAGTGACATAAAATAGTTGTACGAGAGATGCACTATAACAGGATATTAGCAATGGCGCCGGAACAGGGGGGGCAGCGGGGGCAACTGCCCCCTCAATATTTTGGCTGAAGGGGCAATTAGTACTACATACATATATTGCATTATATTAAAAATTAAGAATAATTTATTTTATATCTTTATACGTAAACAATGTACATATTCAATTATTATTCTAGTAGTGGATATTTTTTTCCATGATGGAATATTTGTTTCGCAGAAAGTTGCATACGTGCATCTAGTGCATGTATCCTACGAGTATATATATACCTACATAATCATTCAATTTTCATTTCTTCTGCGTTAACAAGAGTACCTCGAATTAACGACAAGGCCAACGATAGCGAAACTATTGACCGTTGATCAACGAAAACGAGGAAGTTTTTCATTCTCCTTGTCAGAAAACTGTACCGTTGGTAGAGAATCTTACAGTAAGATTGGGCTGCTATGCTCGATTTCCATATTGTTCATCATCGCTCACAGTTAACTTTTTTGAAGAGTATGCCGGAAGCTTCACCTACATATTGCGCCGAAATTGCTGCTCACTTTCGAAGCATATCGAGCACAGCAAGTTAATATGGCTAGTAACATTACTTCTGACGGTTCCAGCATCAGCGGCATCATCAGAAACGTCGTTCGGTGCTTTACGACGTTTTTAACATGGCTACATTCAACAATGACACATCTTATCCTTCTCGATGTTCACAGGGAACGAACAGGGAATTTAGATTCCTCAAAAATCATGAATGAATTTGTTTCCCGAGGAAACCGGAAAACAACCTAATTTTATAAAGCTATATAAAATTAAGAATGTTTATAATCTTCAACACTTTTACAATGGGATTGAAATGGGTAACAAAAAGAAACTTAAAAGGTTAGTCTCATATTGAATACTATTCTAGGTGGTTTCTGATCGCAGTTGTTCTCTAATATTTTTCATAATTACTTTTTGGTATCGTTTCACAGGATATTAAAGTGCTAGAGGCAGAGACGGTCTAAGGTATTATGGCGCCCTGTGCAAGTCTGTTGGAAGCCGCTTTTTTATCTGTCTGTCATAATCCATTTCTCTTCAACTTTAGATATATCCGTAGTTACAGTCAAAGTGAGCCACCCCAACTCAGTATGAGCTATTCTTTTAACATACATAATTCCTCTAATGAATTCGAGAAATATTCGTTTTTAGATTGTCGTCATTTAAGAAAAAGCGGACTTTCCACTTTCCTGAGCGGTTCTAGTCTAGAAATGAGTATTTTCCAAAATTAATAATAATGTAGTCATTTGGTGATTTCAGATTGCAAAGTGTGGTGGAGAATTTTTTATGTTTTATTAGAGTGCTGAGCTTGAATCCGGAGCTTGCCACCAAAATTTTTTTTTTTAGGGAGGAGGAGGCTTAAAACTCTGAAAGCATACATTTCTCCGATAACCTGTCATTGAACATGTTAACATAATTGCGGGTACAACGCACCATTCATCTTTAAAATGCGTTAAGCGGTATCTGTACAATTGATAGTCATTTTTTGTGTTTTTTATATGATTTTGACCCTGTTTCGCAACGAAATGTTTGTGCTGAGCACCCAAAAAAAAAAAAAACAAAACGAAAAACAATTTTCCCCATATTTTGCAATTTACTAAGTTTATCACGTGCTAACTACACTATCAGCGCAATATATCTAATGAAGAGCTTATACTGAGGTGAGGGGTGGCTCACTTTCACTAGGGCTTCGCTTGTGGTAAGTACAGGACCCTCAGCTTTGTAAAGAAATTTGCGATTTTGTTTATTTTGCGAATATTCTCTAAATAAGGTTTCGAAACCCAAACTTTCCATTTGAAAACATAAGAATCAAAATTTGCACATTTTGTAGTTTCGCATTTTTATATATTCAAATCCGTTTTTTTATAATTTTGAATTTTTATGTCTTTAAACCGAAACTTTCGAAACTTTGGGCTTTAGACCCAATGTAGAGGTTATTATAGCGGTAGTCCGAACTGTCACAATTTAAATATTAAAATGACTCAAAAATTCCACAAAAAGTGCAAATTTTTGCCTCATTTTTTTTAAATCGAGATTTTTGTACTTTTTGAAAATGTTAATTTAAAATATAAAAGGGCAAAATTGTCAAAACTTCCGATTAAAATTACAAAATTTTTATTTTAAAAATGAGATAATTAACATAAATCAAAAATTGAAATTGTTTGTTTGCCTCACTTAATGAGGCACCCTATTCAAATGCACATTCTGCACATATAGTAGAGCCGGTCCTGGCTAGAGGTCCGGTATATAACCGCTTAATTTAATATGAATTTGAGAAAAAAAATCTTGCCCCCCCAATAAAAAATTCGTTCCGGCGCCACTGGATATTAGCGATACATATGGTTTCAATAATATGGAAAAAATATAGATGAATATAGCGTTGACAGAAGAGTCGTCTTTATATGAATTTGAAAATTGTATAAGGGACGAATAACGAAAGTATACGTACGCTAGGTTTTGATTATTAAGGACAAATTACGTCTTCCAACTTAAACCATTGTTTTATGTCCTATGACAAAACATTGAAGCATACTTTGCCTATCTTGATAATTTGCATTCAACATTCACATCACGCTAATTACATGAAATTTCACACAAGGATGCATCCACATACTATGCAATTATCCCCGCTCGATAGTATACTCGTACAATCAGTGCATTTACCAAATAATATATAATGTTAAAATATGCTGGTGATAAAATACGCCGAATTGCTAATTGTCCTGTTCTGCTGTCGTGTCGTCCTTATAGGATATTGTCTGTGTGCATAAAAACAATATGTATAAAGTTTCCGCGGTCATGCACAAAACTGATAAATGTTATAATGCTGGTATGTGCTATTTTGTGCTTAAACGTGGTTCAATCAAACGTAAAAATAGTTCAGCTTGCATTCATGAAATTCCTTTGGTATATAGAGAATGCCATTCTTTTTTTGCTACACCGTATTTTATCAATACGTATGACATTGTCAGGAAATTTTGTGAAAATTAAATATATACATACATAATGTAAATATTTGAGGACGTATTTTGAAAATTGTTCGGTAATTTTGTGATGTTTTTGTGGAATGTAAGTAATTAGTGAGATATTGTCTGTGAATATTTTTGTTATTAAAAATAATAATTCAAAATTATTTAGGTTGATCATACAAAATGCTACTGTCCGTTATTCGAGTGCTTCTGTACTCTGCCTTATTCATATCTCGGTTAAAAACAATTCATTTGACAACATTCAATTCCGCCAACGTTTTGTGCGATGCCATACTTGCATTTGTTGAGTGCTGCGCTCTATTCAACTTAAATACACGAATTTCCAACTGGCTATCATTTAATTTTTAGCGAAGCAAAAACTTTTTTCAATGGAACATTAACCAACATCTATATTTCCTACTCCGCATAAATGCATTCAGGAAAAAATGTTGGAATTGAAGGGGTAAATTTTACATCATACTCCGAATTTTCAATTGGAAAACATGGCCTTCACAATACCCGCAAACGGTGTTAATAGTTAGTTGAAGACTTATGGCGTATATTCGTTTGAAAATTTTAAGAAGATGTTTTTTTTTTTAAAGAACGTTTTACTCCGAACTTTTACCTAAGTGAAATTAATTAATTTCGGAGGCACTCAGCTTTCACATGAGACCAAACTATGCAAAAAAATATTCCCTTTGTAACAAACCACAAGAAGGGGTTAATTTGGTCGTGCTATTGTTTTGGATCATGAAACTGTACAAGGTTAGGAAAAACACTGAATAAGGTAACCCGAGGCAAATAAACATTTGCCGTATAAGCAAAAGTCCAACTACGTTTCATTGAATGCACTACAAGAAATTCAAAACTCGGATTTTTGACCCTCTCGGAAAACTGTACATCTAATTCTGTAAATAATTTTCTTACTTTTCAATTTATGATTTAAATTTGTGAATTCACGTTCCCTGCTCCCTGTTCCCTGATATTTTCTTGTCAATTATACGCAAATGCCAGCTGCACGAATTAAAGTCCAGGATATTTTTTTTTCGCTGCATACTAGGCGCTCAATTGCACTTTGATTTTTAAAACACTTTCGAAGAAATCGTCACGCCGAACTTTCAACTGGCCATAATTTTATATTTGTCGAAGCACAAACTTTTTCCAATCTCATACTGGAAAACGCCTATATTTTCCCATCCGCACAAATGCTTTCGGAGTCACATGTGCACGGCGTTCCTCCCCGTTCCCGTCTATGAATCACATGTGAATTTCATAATTGTCCATCTTATTCTGTACTAAAATTTTTGAATTCAAGTTCCCTGTTGTGTTTTTTTTGTCAATTGAACCAGGGACGTAGCCAGGATTTGGTTTCGGGAGGGGTCCAACGCTCAACCAGGTAAAGACATTTTTTTTAAATTAGAGTTGTGGTATTGATTCAAGAGGATATAGTATTGTCCGATCGTACAGGAAACGTCACTTCATTTATTAAGAGAAAAAAGTGGTTTCAAATTTTTGAAACTTTATGAAACCCTTCGCAATTTTCAGAAGAACCATCTAGATTTCGACCTATTTTATTTGACCAATAATGTATTCACGAATTCCACTGACTTGATATTTAGGGAACGTTACGCTATCAGCTCTCGTTAGATGAATTCCTTTTTTATCCATACTAGCGACACTTACCTTACCATCCGCCATATAACGGGCAATAAAGAACCACAAGAGTTCTCCTTATGAGACGGATAGGAGTACAGGCCCCTAATACACTGCGAAAAAATCGTAACGTTCATTTATTTTAAACTCTAAAAACGCATAGTTCGTGACAATTTAGAGTCACGAAAATCATGACTTTGACACGGTTTTTCTGCCTATCCAGTACGGGGCAGAACAACTTCTCATACAAATTCGAACATGAAGTTGGTTACGAGTTTTTCTATATAGAACAAAACCGTTAAATTTGTATGGAATTTGTGCTGTTTTGTCCTGTACTCGATAGAAAAAAAAAAAACGCACCTACCATAATGATCTCACGTACCACGGCAACCTTTAAACAGATTGAAAAGCGGAAGATTTGATTCAAAAATTGATAAAAATTCTAAAATTTCATACGTGAGATGCTGTTCTTTTCATCAACGAAGGCGTTTGCGGAAATAGCCTCAATTGTTTTTGCAGCTCTTATCCACTTGACAACGGGTAGCTCTAGGGCGCTTTACATCGAAGAACCGGATGTCGTATATACGGATGGGAGCATTTTGATAAAGAAAACACAAACATCCATGGTGGCAGTGGAACTCGAACCCGAATTGCTCCGGCAATTCATAGGAAGAGTGTCTTCTTGATCTACCCAATGCCCATGTCACACTCCGTCGATTTTCTCCCGAGGCGTTCATTGATTAGCGATTTTATTGAAATAAACCACACACAATGAAACAACTGATGGAATCTTTCAATGAACATATCAAACGAACTAAAGTAAATCTTTAGTTTTTAAGTAACGGCCATTAATTGAAAATGACATAAAATCTATGATAAAGTAATTTGCATATGAATGTAGTTACCCTGTATAGAAAAAATCCCGACGTAACTTATTACAGTGTCCATGTTTCATGTCGTCACTGAAATTTCAAAGCCCATTCAAAACATTTCGGGAGGGGTCCGGACCCCCTGGACCCCTCCCCTGGCTACGTCCCTGAATTGAACGCAAATGCAAATTGCACGGATTTAAGTGTAGGTTGTTTTCTTTTCATCATTAATTTAATAAACGTTACAACAAGAACGCTATTTTCAATATAAGAAAGCGAAGAGTTAAAGTAGGTCTCAGCTCAGTTATTTGAAGTACGTCGTTCTTAATTTTAATAAAAAGACTGTAACGTCAAAATCATGTTTCAAAAAAGTTGGTTTAAGGTTGATTCACACTTTTTAGTAATCAGTCAGTCATTTCCCATACAAATTGACTGAACTGCTTATAGACCATCCAAGAGTATTTACGATCGATTTCACCTTATGCTTGTTTCTCAATGTAGAGGTGCCCACACACAATAAGTTGGCGGGAGGGCCCCGAGTCAAGTTGTTCCGCCGCTGCACGCATAGATAAAGTGGACAAGACAATTAAGGAACAACACTTTTGTGTTGAGTTTTAATGTATTTATTTTGAACACATCTTACAAAAACTGATCGTCTTACATGCTAAACATCCTATTTATACATTAACACCCCATTTACACTGCGGGCGATGCGATGCTATAAGAAGCGATAAGCTTCCCATGGCAAGAAAAAAAAATTCTTAGCATTTAAATAGGAACCAGCACGAACCGGCTTGAACCATTCAGACTGCTTGCGATGCGACGTCGGGTTGTACGATGGAGAATTTCCATGTCGAATCATTGGGCTTTCAGCAGCTGTAATGTGCCCTGTCGTCGATGGGAGCGACATGGAGTATACGATTTGTGTTTGGATCGGGTTCGTAGTCGCATGTATGGTTGTACGATGGAGAACTTTTCCATGTCGATTCACCGTGCTGTTTAGACGATGCAATGTGCATTGCCGCGGCTGTAGTCTTCTACCAGCGACTTGGGGCATACGATTTGTGTTTGGATCGACTTCGTAGTGGCATGGTGTATTGAATGTTCATATGAATGGAGAGGTTGGTTTCGTGTCGTTTGAGGCTGTTTTTATACATACATACGTGTCGATGATCATGTATAGTGTTATAGATTTGCATATTATTAAATGAATGGATAGTCGTAAGAAATATGATAAGGGATTGGTCTACTAAATTTACAGTGCTGTCCAACCAAGTTCGTAGCGTACGTGTAGCCACAAAAAGGGCGGAATTTGGATTTGACAAGAATTGTTTTTATACAAATCTATGAATGGGTCGCAATGAACTAACATTTGTGGAAATATGCAGTGCAGCACAACCCGGTTAGTAGCGTACGCTTACGTACAGGAAAGTTTCGGACAGCGCATATATCACTTGAGACCAAAAGGAAATGTTCTGACGCGGTGTTTTTATACAATTTAATTAATGCTAATCTTGATGCACCAAACATATTATCCGAAATATCATTTAGAGTGCCTTTTAGATCGACTAGATGTAACGATCTATTCTTTCGAAAAAAACACAAAACTGCCTACTGCCAAAACTCCCCTCTGGAAAGATTAAAAAAAATCGGGAATCAATCATGCCATAGAATAGATTTTTTTAATACAACCAATCTTGCTATGAAGATTGAGGTTAAAAACTTGTAAATATGGTCGTTATTTTGTATGCTCTTTTTTTCTTTTTTTTTGTAAACTTTGTAAAGTTTCATGAATTTTAAATATAGTTTTAATATTTCACTTTATTATTGAATTAATTTATAGTTTAGCCCATTAGTCCTTTGTTATTTTGCTTTTTTGAATCTATAATGTATAATATTGTAAATGGACTCTGTCCGTAAATAAATAAATAAATATATATATTTGCAATGAATTATTGAAGGTAGCGGATAGGTCATTTGTGGGAACATACGGTGATGAGAAAACGGGGGTACCATTTTGGGGCGGGCAGCCCTAAAAAAAATTCTGGTTTTAGACCTCAAATTCGGGAGGGAGGCCATTTTGGAGCCGCAAGCGCGAACGCTACAAACTAGGGTTCATTGCACTATTGCAACCCATTAACAACAATTTAAACTATATCCAAATGCCGCCTGAATATTGTTTTGAAACGCGTAAGCTAACACTACAAATTCCTACAAAGGTTACCTAGCTCTTTCTCCCATTCATTATTACACAACAATCCATTCATGGATACCCACAATTATCTACAACACTATTATAAACATACCGACACAGTACATATATAGAAAATACCGATGATGCTACACTTGAAGCGCAAACTCACGAGGCCGATCTAAAACCATACCCGTATCATCATCAAACAGCGCCAAACCGCACGAGGCAGCGCCGGTATAAAATCCATTGAAAAATCAGTTTTCTTTTGCCATGAAAACAAATCGCATTGTCTCGCAACAAATCTCATCGCATCACCCCGCCCGACATCGCAAGAAGTGTGCACACATCGCATCGCGTCGCATCGCCCGGCCCGGAAAAGCTCGGCGTCGCACTGTATGTGTACGCGGCCTAAAAGCTAATACATTAATTTTCATTATACATATGTTTCAAAAAGGATCAATGTGCAACGTACAATAAACGAATCTCGGAAATATCCAAAATACGTGAAGTCGTAAAATATTATCATATCATAACAAACTTTGTACATATTTTATATAATTCATGAATGGTGGCCTTAGTGTGCAATGGGTTTTATTGGTTTATTGATATTGCAATACATTCCGAGAAAAGGATCGCCGCAGGAATGCGACGCAAATATTTCCAATGAAAGGTTTTTATGACTCAAAACCAGGATGTTGCCTGTTTTGAGTCATTAATGGCTGTTGCTATTGGAGATATCTTAACTAAGACTACTCCTCAAGGAGTTACGGTAACGATAAAACGAGAGACTGAGGTATATACCGCTAATATCGTTACGCTTTTATCTTTTTTGTTTGTGAAGTACATTTCAATTTTCAGTCCCGCCGAACCATAAGGAAAGCTCTACCTGCATTTTCAAGCTAGAAGAATATTTTTTTCAAAACTATGCAAATACATACATAGGGGGATTTCTTCAAGTTTAAAATTGAAATAACCTTAGATACCGATGGATGTTCTGTTTTTTTCATTTCCTCATGGGCGATTAGTAAATGACCAACACGCCTTCTCTGTTTCAATGAGGTCTCCAAATTTTCTTTATTGATTTTACCTTTTGCACTCGCCTACGCGTTAGCATGAAAAAAAACATATCAAATTCCCATCTTAAAATATTAAACCGCGCGTATTGCTTTCACTCTCATTTTATTACAAAAGCGCATCTATAAAAGTCCTATTTAAGCATTCAAGACAAATTTTACTATACTCATACTCTTTTCGTGGAATCAAGTCAGCCCCCATCTCCCTCACGTGTAAATCGAATGCTACACCTTAGATTTCACCTTGACGGATATCATGTCTGTTTATACCTATTATCCATTCTCCCCCCTTTCCAATATTTTTATTTGCCAGAATGGGCTTTTACTTTATTCTTTTGGTTGAGTGTATCCTGTTGAGCGACCGTACAAGTGGGTCGTGGTCGCTTCACGCCGATATCAGAAATGTGTCGAATCGACGTACCGCGAGACCACCAAATCAACCGTCTCGTCGTCGTCGGACCAGAGAGCATAGTAGCATATTTTTATGAGTCTTTACATTTTAACGCCTTTTCAAAAGACTCCTCTTCTATACAATAAATTTGTGGTTCACGTTATTTTATTTATGTACTTTTTTTTTCTTTTATGGATTTTTAAGTTCGTCGGCAGTTTTCCGAATTTTAAAGCTAAAAATATATAAAATTCAAGATGAAAGCGTTTTGCAGGATATAATCTACCTCGTGGCTGAGAAATGCATAATGTTCTTGTATCCCCCGTACTACAAGCTTTTCTATGATAGACGAAAGCATTGAGATACATACATATTCAAATAAAAAGGAAATAATTGCGTAAATTTGAGGAAAGTATCGAATGGTTTGAAGGGAGTCTGTTTTAATAAAGCCCTAAAAAAAATATGCTGAAACCGAATTCATTTTATTTTTGTTCATTTTTAATTAGGAGTAGGAAGAAAAAAAATCGTCTACCTTATATTTCTGAAAAAAAAAAATCTTCTTGTGTCTATTTCTCATACCTATTGATTTTACAGACTTATTCCGGCCAGAAGTCATTCAAGAAGTGTAGAAAAAAAAACAGCTCAATTTCTAAAAGATTTCAATTATTCATCGACTGAATATACGAGTACAGTCGCTAGATGCTTTATCCTGTCGCAGATCGACTGCCTACGTGTGCAAACGATAGAATATATACCTAGGCAAATGTTGTGAGATTTGTAATCTGGCATGCGAAAAGGATATACATATCCTATGAAGAAAGGCGATGTGAATTACCCGTATTTTCCGATCTCTATGTCGGGATGAATGCGTATAGAGGAAAACCATCACGAGTCACGAAGCAACACATCATATCCTTCACAGAGATATTATGTAGCTATGTCCTTTCTCTGCAATTCTAAACGGTTATAGCGTAATTGAGCATGTAGCCTATTAAATTCAACATATTTTTTTTTACGATTTTAGAATATACGCATGAGGCAATGGCGAAGTTGGAGCTATATAAGTAGAACCACACATTCACAATGACCATCATGGGCGGACGGATGAATTGGTTCGCAGCAAATTAGAGGCGATGTTGTAAGCAATGAATGGATGAGAAATAAGGATCATGAACACCTCCTATACGCTCATCAGGATGATCTGAGGATGTAATGATTGAAATTTTCATCTAATCCTGTACAACAAAATCATGAAAAATCGCAACAATATCGGTGCGTGTATAGCCGTATGTGTGCTGCGTGCTAAAATCCAAAATCGATATTTTAATTTCCGAAAAGTGCGTACGTGTACTTGTGTATGCTAAACGGAACTAAAAGGAAAGACGAAAATCTGTTCGTGTACGGATATAGAGGACTTATTCATAAAGAGATGAGTTATACTAACAATAAATATGTGTTGGGACGGTATATTTTCCTATATTTATCCGATGTCGGATAGATTGATATTGAGTTTGTATTTATAAAAAAAAATGTGGCAATTCGAAAATTACTAGATTTCTTTTTATAATAATCGTTTGACCCCCAACTCAATTGCATATTTCAGGCAAATTAAATAAGCTCTGTGGCTCACTTGGTTGAGTCACACTCTACGATGCTAGTAATCTTGAGGTCCGGAGATCGAATCTCGGCGTGGTCCGAAAATTCCGTACATGTGCGGATAGGAAATACATATATAGTGCTTGCAACATTATATACACTCCGAAATTATATGCAATGAAACGTTGACTCGAAATCTCTATATATAAAAGAAAGTCGTGTTAGTTACACCATTTATAACTCGAGAACGGCTGAACCGATTTTCATGATTTTTGGTTCGTTGGATTTGGCTCGGGCCGGAATAAAATAATAACTATTGAAACATTCAAAAAATTCAAAATGAGCTAAAATTCACAATAGGTTTCTTTTTTGGCTTTTTCTGTCTGTATTTCTGGATTTTATCAGCGGATTTCAGTAATTTTTCTCCACAGAATTGGTGTTTAGCCCAATTGAAGGAACAACTATCGATGCATATGAGAAATTCACAATGAGCGGAAGTATAAAGACAAACATACCTTTTACTGTATTTCTTGGGCGAATTACCGATTGTTAGTAAGTGTACCCCAAAGGTTGGTCTATACAAGCAGTATATGCATGTACAGGAAGTTCACAATAGGCAGCAACTCACAATTATTTTTTTCATAATTTTGCCTTTATTTTTTATCGTTTAGCGAATAGAATTGCAGCCGGTTAGGTCTCCTCCACGAATAGCAGAGTAATTTTTGAAACATGCCAAATATGTATTCACAATGACCAAATTATAAGAACAGTTCCTTTTCGTACACTTCATAAATGAATTGCTGGATTTCAGTAAATTCTATCCAGGATTTGGCCTACCCATTGAGATAAGCCGAACATTCACAATAAGCAACAATTCACAATGAGTTTTTTTTTATTTCTTGAATGTCCTGATGTAATTTTGGAATATTGCCCTGCTGATTTAATCCTCACCCTGAATATCTGAATGAAACACAAAAAATTTCACAATGAGAAAGAAAGAAAGAAGAATGTTTTCACAAAACTTGCATTTATCTCCTGAAAGGATAAGCCAATGCAGATAAATTTTTTGTTCTCTTCTAAAAAAACAATTTTCTATAAGAAAGTTTAAAAAGCAGCTTTTTTGGTCCTTTAGCCGTCATTTGCAACGGTTTAGACCAGCGGTTTGGTCTCTATCTAACTTCCGAAAAAAATCTAAAAGACTTCTGCAACGTTCCTACAGCGACCGAAATTTCGTATTACCGCTTCAAAAAAAAAATGTTAAAAGAGCCAATTTTAGGCTTTATTTTTAGGTAATAAGATGATTTAAGAAAATTTGCCTCACCGGATACCTATCCATATAGTTATTCTGGTGTTTTGTTAGTTGTTTACTGATATTTTTTAAACGAATTACAGAATTTCAATAAGCTTACTCTAAATCATTGGTCTCTACTCAGTGAAGAGTATATGGTCACCTATACTACAATACCTATCCATTGAAACGTAGTAAAAATTACAATTACTAAAATTGTGCAAATACTTCATTCGCATATCTTTGTCTTTATCGTCTGAATAGCTTAGTGGATTTCAGTAAGATAAGGTCCATCGGATATGTCTATACCCCGAACAAGAGAATAACTGCTATTGAAACACGAATAAAATTCACAAAAGGCAAAATTATGAAAACAAATTTTTCTGAAAATTGAATAACTGTCGTCACATATTTGCGGATTTCAATAAATTTTTTTGACTGGATTGACACTTGAACGACAGAGTTAATGAAGACAGGTGCTCCCCACATTAGCCTTCACAATTCTATGTAATTTTAGTAAATTGAACCCTCCTTGGTTTCCACCTCGAACTGTGAAAAGTTGCAACATGCGAAAAATGTGCAACGTGTTAATTTATGAAGACCATACTTTTGAGCAGATTAGCGGATTTTGTTCTCTTCTGTCCCTCGCCTGATTTATCATCGCTCTCATCAGCAGCGAATGATTTTCCATCCTCAATAGCAGAATACCTATATAGACATCTGCAACCCGAGAAAAATTGTGAAAGCAGTTTATATTCTTCATTTGTTTGGCTATGTTTATCAAATGACCGTTCTTCCGCTAAATTATCTCTCCCGTCCCCTCTCTCTTCCATAACCACCAACCGAACAGCTTCTGAAACATTCAAAACTCGATCGATAATAATGTGAAAGCGGTTGAATTTCCTCAGCCTTTGCATATTTCAGCAAATTTTGCTTTCGCTTGGAAAGGCTGGAAAGCTAAAGAAACCTTTTGCCTTATCCTATTATTTCAGCTAATTTGTACTTACTTAAGCCCAGCAAAAGTTCGAAACTGAGTTTTGAGATGAATTTAGTCTCGAAAATCATCTAGACGGATTAGAGGATTTCAGTTAATTCGCCCCACCGTATTGCTCACTCTGCTCTATTCATCGGAATAAGTTGAAGCGAAATTTTGAAGGCAATTTCTTCTTACATTATTCAGCCTATTTCACCTGAATTCATAAGCGCAAATTTGTAAATGCCACCCTGTACTCCTCCTATCAACCACGACCAAGTACGTGGAACACCTGCCAAAAATTCTGCAAAATTTGCCAATACAAAAATTATTTATGTAGCTTTTGTCTATATCATGAACGGATTTTCCGACTTCAGTAAATTCCATCCCCTCCCCCCAAATTAACGTCCAGGATCAGCAGGATAGCTTATAAACCGCTGGAAGTTTGGAATTCACAGTCCAGTTGCCTATACAGGGTGTCCCGCATTGGGTGGTCAATACAACTTGTTTCAGCAAGAAAATTACCAATACAATCGGGATTTTTTTTACCGTTACCTTGTTATCGCTCTTTTTGTGAAAGTCATCGAAAACCGTGACTTGTCCTGCAAAATCATAATTTGCAGCCCCTCTGATAACTTAATCCAAGATTTGTTTTCAGTTTCAGAAACTACATAAAATTTCACAAAAACTAAAGTTTTTCCTGTTGCCAACATTATCGGCACTGTTTTTGTGAAATTTTATGTAGTTTCTGAAACTGAAATTAAATCTTGGATTAAGTCAACAGGAGTGCTGCAAAATTACGATTTTGCGTGACAAGTCACGATTTTTGATGACTTTCACAAGAAGAGCGATAACAAAGTAACGCTAAAAAAAATCCGATTGTATTGGTAATTTTCTTGCTAAAGCAAGTTGCGCTATCAACCCTTACAGTCAGGGATGTACCGAGCAAACATTTGTTAGGGGGGTGAAAAGTAAAATTTGCCGACTACATTTTGAAAATTCATCAGCTATAATTAGAGGTATGAAAATTTCGTTTTTACGAAATAGATGCGAGTTTCATCGAAAATTGCTCATTTATGCGAATCAATGCGAATTGTTTTAATTTGGAGTTTTTCCACAAACAAAAAATTTTTTGTCCAAAAATGTCAATTATTGGAGATAATTTTTCATCTCAGATTTTTGTTTTTAGACGTTTTCCGTTAATAAAAATAGGGAAATGGTCAAATGCAGAGAGTTCGCTGAATCACGGACACGATGGCTTCACGAACACCGAAAAAGCACTTTAGTTGGAGGTTTGATGAATGAACTTTGTTTTCTGCAATGCGATTTTCTTAAGAAGAGTGTTTCTCGTGGTTCGGCGGGCCCTAAAATTTAAATGAACTTTACATAAAAACGATAAAAGCGTAACGATATTAGGGGCATTTTCTCAGCAGTTTCTCGTTTTACTGTTACCGTAACTCCTTGAGGAGTGGTCGTGTCGACTAGTATCTATGTGTGTTGTCTGAATTTGGAGTTTGGCATTCATACTGAATAATAAACACGCGACGTTTTTTTTTTTGCAACGCGAGTTTTGAACAGTGGTTTAACGGTGAATCTACAGATTTTTTAGAGTTATAGAAAATTAAAATAACAATAAGAAAATTTACAAAACTAGGTTTTTATGCAAATTTCAGCAAAATTTACAATATCCAAATTTCCTGTTTTTTATTTGCGAAATATCCGTACCTCTAATTGTACTTTATTATTTGAGCGTCCATGTAAACATCGAAAATGACAAAGACAGAAGGATTGTAGCAATAGATAGAAATTCGATTCAGCCAGTTAAGTTGTGATACGCCGTAACTTAATTTTGGACCATGACTCTGCGATTCCATGTGAATCCATTTTATCGACAATATCCTCCTCAGAAAACATTAGCATCAAATTGTCTAAACGTTCCTCCCCCATTAACGTTCGTAAAGGATTGATTTATTAATCTCAATTTACTAAATGATCGTTCGCTCAAAGCTCATGTTAATGGACGCTTTCGGTTCTTAGTTTGAAAGCCTCTCTCGCTATTTCCCCAAAACTTTGACACTCGGAGCAATTATCAAGAAGAATTTGAATTTCAGCATAAAGGCATTCAGGGATCTCCTTTGAAATAATAAATAAATATAAATACATATCGTATATAAAATGAAAAATAAGTTTCGATCACCGCTACTGAGATTATCGAGCAAATTTTCCTATCGGCCGGAATTCGAAATATGTCTTGAAACGGTTGGAGAAGTTTGGCTATTTTTTCCAATTCTTCTGTGGACTTTGAGATAAAAACATCAAGAAGAATTTTGAACTCTTTTCGGTAAAATGTTTTTTCGGAGCACGACGAGTTCGGTGTTGTTTTTTGTAGACCGATTCAGTCAATATCTAATTTTCTTGCGAAAATCATGGAGCTTTTCAATAACGCATTGATTTTACTGTCGTTGTTAATGTCTTTAAAAGACTTTATTGTACTGCGAATGAGTTTCATGGCGTCAATAATGTTCAGGTCCTAAGCTTCCAAATTTTCAGTTAAATTTTTCAATTTAAACATTAGTCTTATGTTTTTATACCGAATAGCTCTGTTAATAAGTATGTACATTCAATATCAGTATGTAATTATACTTTTAATATTGCAACTTTCAAATGTTTTTGTCCTTAAACATCAACAGTTATTTTTTTGTAAATTTATTAGTGCCGAAAATCGCAATCCTACATATTTCCACTGAGGTCAAATTTGCCGACTGCAGATGGAAATTGAAAATGTTAGGGGGTGAGACATCTCCCATACCCCCCCCCCCCCCCCTTAGCTACGTCCCTGCTTACAGTATTGACCACCCAATGCGGAACACCCTGTATGTACGAAGACAAACTTGAGCGAAGTTTAGTCAAATTTGGTCGACAAATAAGGAAGAAGAACCTACTTTTGGAGCCTGCGTTTGTATGGCAGCAACATACCTTCAACATTTACCACACATTTCAATAGTTTATAACATTCCCGCAACATCAAGGATCCTACACACTAAATTTCAGCCAAATCGGTAGAGCCGAATTTTATATATAAAGAATCTTTTGGAATTTTTCGCATATTTCAACAATTATTCTGGGTGAACACTAATCCGTTGGAGTCAGTTGGCTGAAATCTTGCACAAAGAAATATACGAAAACTTAAATCTTTATAATTTTGCTCAATGTTAATATTTTTCTGATATTCGTTCGTTCGTTCAAAAAATATAAACAAAAATATGCGATAATAAACCATTGTGAATTGTAGCTCCATGTGAATTTTCAGCTTATATCATTGATTATACTGCTATTCTGGCCGGAGCCTTTTGTGTAGACCAATCCGGTGGGCCAACTTACTGAGCTCCTGTAATTCGTTCGTTCGAGAAACACAGAAAGAAGTACCTATGTCAATTGTCTTCATTATTCACAGCAAAAAATCCGGTGTGAATTTAACTCCGAAAATTGTCGAATAGGGTCCCTCCGTTTGGATAAAATATTGTTTTATCCAAATGGATGAACACAAAAGTGTACTTCCAATTACACCAAAAGGAGTAATACTCGATATTTTTGGGATAAAAATAAAACACAAGTTTCACAGAACATTTAACTCATAAATGAGTTTTGTATAACTAGCATTTACCTCTCTATAGGTGTTGGCGACATTTCATTTACCTCTTTACGCTCTAAAAATGCATAATAAATTACCTGCCTACAGTGGGATTCGATCCAGCGGCCCTATGATTTGAAGACTAACGCCCTACCTACTACACCACACAGACTATACGGGATGACGTTCGTAATTTGCACCATATATTACGTGCGGAATTAACTCCATTTTAAGTAAATTTTAACACCATATAAACAAAAACTGATATAATTTCGAATAAAAGTTATTATTTATCCAAATGAATTTTATTTTGAGTGTTTTATCCTAATGGATAAAAGGAAAATGTTACACTCGGGACGGAGTGAAATAAATGTATTTAACTCCATAGGTATAAAAAAGTTAAACCTTTTTGGATAAATTTTGGTTCACACCGCCTGATTTTTTGCTGTGTTGTGCCCATTGTGAATTTTGCAAATGTCTCAATAGTTGTCCTGTTACTTTGGGTCGAGACCAATTCTGTGGAGCAAATTTACTGACATCCGCTAATATGTTAAATAAATATACGCAGAAATAGGCGATAAAGAACTCATTGTGAATTTTTGCTCAATGTGAATTTTTCGGGTGTTTCAATAGTTATGCTGCTATTCTGGCCATAGCCTAATCCAAGAAACCAAAATCATAAAAATCGGTTCAGCCGTTCTTGAGTTATTTATATACATACATTCCCAAATCAATAGGATAGTTTCACTTGAAAAATGGCTGTATGTCGAAAAGTGATAACGGTATTTTCTTTAAACTTAGTGACATCTTTTAAGTTGCCTTTTTGGACTTTTAATAACAAAATTTCTCAAATATGGAGTCCCGTTAGGATTTTCTTACGAGAATTCTTAAAAACAGTACAAATGTGAAAGTCATTAGGATAATTCCAGTGAAAACAACGGTACAAAAGGATAATTTTATTCTGGAAAATGTAGCTAGTAATGAGTAGAACTTCTTTTACGTAATTTGAGCTCAAACAGTCAATCAAAGTAAATTAAGTTAATTTCGTCCCAAGCTCCTCTAGGCGCTTGCAGAAGCGCCTCAGTTTCCTTAAACTATCCTCTAACGGTATAGATCTTTCTTGCCATATATTCCTAAAGCGTTTTGATGATATTTAGATCTTTGGGAGTATGGCGATCATTCCATAACGTTGACGGATTAGTCTTGAAACCAATCTTTTATTAGTCTTGCTTCATGAATGGAGTCATTATCTTGTTGAAATCCAAAAGGAGTAGCATGGAAAAAGTCGGTTATCTTAGGCATTACATTAGGAAGAATATTTTCATAAGCCTGGACGCGATAGAAAGAATCAAGGGAATAGTAATAATACGTACATATGTATGCATACTATCTGTAAACTTTGTTTTGTCGAAGACAAAAACGGTTTTGGTGACTAAACAAGAGATTTTCAATATCTATCTGTTTAATTGATAAAGGTCGGGTGTCTGATAGCTCTTATTCAGTACCTGTCGGCTGGTTAGTCTTATCGCATAGAGAAGACACACACAATATTCAGAAAGCTTTTCCATTGTATTGAATCGAATTTTTGTTTATTTTGCATAGTTACGCCATATTTTGCTTGGTAACGCCATCATCTTCGATTGAAAAAATCATTGTGCACTTTCATCGAACAGCGTAAATAAGCAAAAGATAACAAAACTATGCAAAATTAACAAAAATTACATTCAATATAATGGAAAAGCTTTCTGAATATTGTGTGTGTCTTCTCTATGCGATAAGACTAACCATTCAATAAGAGTTTTGAGAGAATGGCCCGAAATATTATAAGGTTAACTTGCAATTAGAATGCTTGTTTTTATTTCCTAGGGGCACTTTTGGAGTTATTTTTTCTCTAACCGTTTACCAATATAGTTAAGCATCGCCGCTTTTAATGTTCTCGATACTTGACCAATTATACTCAATTGAATTTAACGCCATTGGCCTTTCGCTAAGTAATTCAATGTTTTCAATATATTCCCCATAAAATCAACGTTCATACATATTTTAATTGTAAACTTGGTCGCTATTGGAGCCCCGATCGTCAAGATTTTTATAATTGCGAGACATCTCGAATGACGGAATGACATCATTTTTAAGTGTACCAGGTATAAGCTCGGTATCACCCGTTTAGCACGACATTCCTAAATGGAAGAATCAATAAAAAAAAATATTTGTTCACAGAAAATATATCTCCATCTCGTCAACAATCTGAAAATACGCGTTGCCTATCTTTTTTACTGAAATTTTTTTTTCTGTCGTGTCATTTTATTTATACGAACATTACATACATATTTAACATTGAGCTGCTTGCTCTTGCTGGTTTTTCATATATCATGATTTTTTTTCAATGGGACTTTACAGAAATTAGTCAGTTGAGCCAGTGATTATTACTATTTTTCTGTTAAGCCGTCCGGTTGGCGCGATGAGGTCAAATCCAAACCAAAAAAAGTATACGCTGAGTCCATATGATGATTTGTCACAAAATGTAATTTAATTGAATCTCACGCGACTTTAGGAGGACGACTACTTGTCTATGAAATGTTGATGGTGAGTCTGAGTTGGCTTTGCCATTTTCTACAAGCGCTGCACACTCACCGCAGATTTCGTTTTTTTCTAGCAAAATACTGAAATGGAGAGCCTTGTTTCTATGAGCGAGAATGGTTATCATTAGACGATTTTATACTGGGCAATTTTCACAGCATTAAGGGATGTTGTCAAGGACTTAGAGTCGTCATCATCATCATCTGTCGATTAGGCATTGGACAACACGAAGAAGTCTACCAACGATTTACGCAAGACACTTGAGCAATCCGCAAATATATACACGAACTGTGCCCACTTGGAGCGCTTACAGTAAAGGATGGTTGATGGTCTTTGGCTACTTGTTACACGCCGCACATGTTGTATGCTTGCTGTACATCGTTTCTTCTGCTTCGTCGGAAATAAATGGGCAATTGCTTCAAATTACGGACAGTTTATTTCGATTAAAGTTAATTGACAGAATGACGCATACAACAGCAACAATCAGTCGCTTTTTGGCCCCCGGTGTCTCGACGACGTCTCTTAGGGGAAGAGTTCGAGACGACCTGATGAGGGTATCATACACATATATGTGACGTTCAGATTCATCGACTTTATCACAGGATGATATGGTTATTGCAAAACCTTTTTGGCAAACATAGATGTAAACGTTCGATTGAATTTCCTACTCCTTCCTTCCTCAATTGGCTTGGTTTTGCTTTGCAGAATCGTTTGTGCAATAATGAGCCATCTCGAGTGATCCGCTCTCAAGCAACATACATTTGTGTCTGTGTGTACCTATACATTATTCTTTCATTTCGAAATGAAATGAACCCACCGTAGCTCACCCCCTATCAATATGTATATGTCCAGCCCATACGTCGAAAATAAAAGTGATAAAATCAGAATATATTTGGAGAGCACTCGAACAGAAAAGTGTAGCTTCCTCCTATTCTATTATACACGCGATATGCATACACATGAGATATGGGGTGGCATGTTGAGTCGAACTACCGCATTTTGTTGGTCAATTATTTTGTTAACCCCGCGCGACGCGACGACCGATGAAGACCATCGAAGAGATCGCAGGCAAAACGGGGTGACCAGAAATCAATGCTAATGTCAAGTGTCCATATACCATCCGTTCACAGAGAGTATCTATTTTGAGCTTGTATGTTTGCCCTCTTGTCTGCCTATGTTGATGAGTATGACCAGAAGTAAATTGTACATAGACCATTAGAATGCAGAGTGCCTGTATATGCCTACATTGTAATTGCCCGGTGTTAGGCAAATTGAGCGTACACAAAAAGACCGAGGTGATAAAAATCAGAACCAATTGTTGATTTCGAGAGTCTCCTTCATCAAATCTATTCAGAATGATCGGTTCAGTGAAGGGTGCAATTGATTTATGTATGTATGTTTACTCAAAAATGGAAACGAAGTGAGTTTTTCTAATGATTTATTTGTTGATTAATGAGTATTCCGATTTTTAATACTTGGTACTTGCTCAGTTGGTGTAATCATTCGATGTTCACTTTAATATCAGAAAAAGTAGGTATAGACATACAAAAACAATTCATACCGCGTTATGCGAACACCGGAATTGCGAACACCGGAATTGCGATAAATATATTTAGCCCGTAATAGTCCTGATCCTGACACACTAGGCGATAACCTCGTTTCATACACCGCAAAAAGCTCTGAGCTTCATAAACTCGAATAGCAGGACACACTAGTCGAATAAGGGTTATAAATGTCAGTACCTATAAACTTATATTGAGCTTTCGATATGTGACACTTTAAAAAATATTATTGAAATGTTAGTTTCTGGATGTCGCACATATTTAAACAATTTTTTTAGAAATTACTACAAATCCTACGGATTTCACGTTTAGTAAGTGGTACTGACTGTAACAAGAGGTAGACGTAGAAAGCGCCAAACAAATGAAGAACAATAATGTGTAAGCTTAGTGGAAAAGCAGGGTCTAGCCTGGAATATGTCCATCGCTCTTTCATATCTGTACGGCCAAAAAATCAAATTGAACGTACTGGATAACAATCTGCTCTCATATTATTAAAGTTAAGAGATGAGATAGTGAAAATAAAGAAACATTATACGTTCGGAGTGAACCGTTAGCTTTTTATTTGCGAATGTATTATAAATGCGTTCCAATTAAAGCGTTTTTTCTTAGCTTTCTTGAAATATGATCCATGGCTGTCAGTTTTCGCTCTTCCTATTCATCCTGAACCTAATGTATAGCGTAGCACATGAGTACTCTGTCTGTGGGTTTTCTTGTTTAACTTTCTTCACTTCAGTCAAAATCGATGGGCATTTATCTAATTAAGGAAAATTATAAGCAAAGTTAATTAAACTGTAAAAATTGAGATGCTGTTTCACCTACCAATTTCAGTGCAAGTACTCGTATGTACATAAATATGTACATATGCATCTCTAAAATTTGTTCAAAATGTCAAATTTTATATCAAAGTTAAACCGAAAACATATGATATTTTGACATAATGATTTATGAAGATCAACCATTTTTTACGTTTGACCCGCCAACTACGAACAAATTTCAAACAAAAGGAGCTTTTCGATGGTTATAATCGAGGTTTGGAACCAAAAGCTCCATCCAATTGCGGGTTACAACGAGTTTACGGGAGCTTTCATAAACTCCAAACGGCATATAACCTCGTTATAAACCGCTTATAAACTAGTTTTTGGCTCATAAACTGCATTCGTTCGTAAACTCGTTTAGATGTGTCAGGACTATAACAGAAAAATTATCAATACCAAAAAAATACCAAAAAATAATCCCCAAAAGTAAGCCAATGTCACTAAATTGCTTTGCAGAACACAAGAACAGTACACATTCTAGTTTCCCCAAACGTATAATCCCTTCTTAATTTAAACCTCCTACAACCATTCTCACTTCGCACGGATGACGTCAGTCGCGTTTCCTTATTCGGTTTCAGTATTCAAAATTTCCAAGTTAAGAGAGCGAAAATCCCCAAAAACCTAATCTCCAAAAATAGGAAAAAATTCACAAAAATATACCCAAAAAACAATATATACTTAACTATAGTAAATAGTGGCGTGTTTTCTCACTGGGGATTTTGTTTAAGGATTCAAACTTCTTAAACTAAGAAAAATTATCAAAAAACGTATAACTCCTACCTAAAATCAGGAAAAACTAAATCAATCTAAAAACTAAAACAATCCCCAAATTACTGGAAGATTCCCAAAACAAAACCAAAGGTATAATTCTAATTTTATATTTCCCCAGAACCCACTTTATTTTCGCAGGGATGACGTCAGTTTCGTTTTTATTTTGAGTTTAATATCCCCCAAAAATGTAAGATCAAAAATTAGGAAAAATTCCCTGAAAACATAATCCCCTAAATCCAGGAAAATCTGCCGAAAACTACAATAACTAGCAAATAGCTGACGTCAGTCATGTAAATTAAACCAAAATTAAAAAAAAAAACATAATCCCCAAAATTATGGAAAGCACACAAAAAAAAACAGAATCTCCAGCCAGGAAAATCCCCAAAACAAAAAGGTATAATTCTTCTTAAATGTATATTTTTCAGAACACAAGAACTACACAATTCGAATATCGCAACGCGAATGCTCTCAGTGTCACTTTTCGTTATGAGGATTTCGGTTTGAGGATTCATAATCCCCAAATGAAGAAAAAAATCCCTAAGTACCTCATCTCCAAAAGTAGGAATAAAATAAAACATAATCCCCGAAATAATTAAGCTGGCGGTTTAAAATGTTGATCCTAATGTTTTTTATAAAATATTAAGCGTTAATGAAAATTGACCATATCCGCCGAAAAGTTCCCCTACCATCCATTCAAATGACCCCTCCTGGATATTGTAATTCGGCCATAACTGGTCGACCTGAAATGTCAAGTCATACCTTATTATGACGTATAATTGAAGGAAAGTGGACTCGGTCTAATGCAGGGATCTCCTACCTCCCCTACAAAGCTATATCCAGCCCTATCTTTCAATGGAATGTCACGAAAAACTTTAAATCGGTGTCATTTTCTGGCTGTTGGATGTCCTTACAAAATATCAAGGGGAACCAGATCTGACCCATCTACCACTACTTCCCCCACAAACTTTTGGAATGCTACTGTTTTGTAGGCATTGATTGGCATTCCAAATAAGTAAATGGAATAGAGATATTCTTTGATTTAATACCTGTATGGGCAAAGATCTTAGTGTTTAATATCACGTTAATATTATAAATTCTATGCATATCCTGAAATTGATACGCAAATTGCAGTCAGATCGAAATAGTTTCAGGTTCGATCTCTTCGACCGAAATGAGTGAAGGAGTACTAATACCACTGGAAAACTATTCCTATCGGCACCACTTGCTATAGAAACGGAAAGGACTTGCTTTGTGCTACTCCTTATCCTTTGAACAGCTGATCCGACAGCAAACAGGAAATTTACTCATTAACAAGACGAATTGACGTTTGCGCTGTGATTTTTTTGAAGTCTCTGTAAACGATCGTGCGAACCTAAAGGGTTATTAGTTGGGACGACCCGATGTTCATTGCTGAAAAGAAGGTTGAAGTTTGCGCTATCGTCGAAGGTCCAAAAGGCACAATGATCCAGAAGATATATGATTGCAAATCAGAGGTGTGCCTTGTATACGAGATTGGCATAGTCTTGTCGGTCAACCGCGTAATTGCGTCTTCGCACAAGGTTCGCATTTGGTTTTCAAAAACGTTCAGCGGAATGAAATAAGCTAGTAAAAAAAAACAATTTTAGAACCAGTTGTTGGAAAGTAGATTTTGATGGGTCATCGTGTCAACATGTCCGCCATTTTGTCAAAATTGATGCGCCTTTAATAATAAAACTCTTAGTTAAATAATCCTGGAATGAAATCAGATCGAATCCACGTTATCTCTTCTTGATTTTCCGTTAATTGCGGACTTATCAGCGAATCGAATTCGGGGTATGCGGCTTCATTCAGAAACATTTATCGAACATTGAAAGCATTTCTTCATTGTAACCTAAACAGGATAACAGAGAAACCTTCCGAATAACAAACCCTCAAAACCAGCAAATTTAGATATGTCAAGTCCAGTCATTACTTTGAACACTTCTCTGGTACGAAAATGTAAAGGTCGCTGTCGACCGGTATGACAGGGGTGTGGTTATAAATTGTATTGTCATGCAGTAAATGGAATGGACGATGTCGAACATTTGTTTCTTTTTACCGCTTTCACTAGAGACTAAAAGCCTTTACCACCCTTTTTTGGACAAAAATTTGTTGGTGTATTTCTCTATCAAACTGATATTTCGATTGATTGATGATGGACTTGCAGATGTTACGGGCCGCCTTATAACTCCTGTTTAATTCCTCGGTGGGGTTGAGTTTATATGCTTCAAATGCTTCCTCCCTACTTTGGGAAGCTCTTTTACATGTACCTAATCAATATTTGTCGACTAAAAACAATCAGACCAATCCAAGTTTCTTATAAAATTATCAAACGAGTTCCAGTCGGCTTTGCCATAATGCCACAATGACCTTTTAGGTAAATGAATATCTTTACTGACTAGGGAACTAGTCGAGAGACTCAAAGATATTAGAAGGTGATCAACCAACTAACTCAACGGAACTGAAAGTGAAAATTGCGAGTATTTATCCGGATGGGATGTATTAAAAAAATCAAGGAGGTAAGCGTTTTTTTCGCCAAAAATGTACGGTATTCCAGATAGGAAATCGACCAATTGGCGAAGATTAAAAGATTTACAGAAAAGTTCCGGGTCGGTACTGGATGAGTAGGTACCTAAGTCATTGGACGATGAAATCAGCAGCGAGGGCAATTTCAGATGAAGGATGTGTCGTTAATAGCTTTCTATTAAATTTTTGTTGTAAGTGACGCCCCACAAAAAAAAAAGCAGGGGGAACTCGCTGTGAGGACATAGATACCATCTACGGGGTATACCGTCAGGGGAGCACCTAGCCGTAACGGCCTTATCTCCCGGTCCTTCTTTGCCATCCTTAAATGCATGGGGTCTGAAACCCATTATTGTAACTGACCTCCCCTTATGTAAAATCGGTCACTGAACACGGAATTGCCCTTTATTTTCCCAGGAAATAGCCCGTTTTCCCAGAAAAGCGAAAATAGTAGAATTTGCATTGTGTACCAAATATGGTACGCCATGCATTCAGGCCATATGTTGTAAATGAAAGACATTTTTCAAAGTTTATTTAATCTGCGTCTCACTTTAATAGGGACAGTGCAAAAAAGAAAAGATAATGATTATTGAGAGTTTTGATTGAAATTATAGTGGAAACTCGATATAATGAACTCCTTTTCATTAAAGGAAAAATGGCAATTTCTATAGGAAATCGGGAATATTCAGTCTCTTAAAAGGGAGCTCGCGTAGGTGCGTTATTAGTTTCCTATTCCTTATTGAAATTTGTATCGATGCTTCTTTGTGACATATCCTGGAAGCTGATGGAAAGTGGAGTAGGTCTTATACTACCCCAACATCCCCTACAAACCTAAATTTAGCCATGTCGTTTGATACAATGTCTCGAAAAACTTCAAATGTGGGTCAAGTGGTAGCTGTTGGATGTCCTTATAAAATATTAAAATTTGCGCCAGATCCGACTCATATAGGTACCCTTTCCGAAACACGGAATTGATTCTTTAGGGCTTTGCGTGCCGTCTAGTCCTGTACATGTGTATAGAGTATACATGTTATTAGCGCGATTAGAACTCGTTCTCGTTATAAAATAAATCTTTTATATAATAGTTCGTTATAAACATGTTCTACTGTTAAACGTATATCTCGAGACTTCTTTTGACTTATCATAGCTAATGGGATTCCTTTCTTGAAAAGTATATGGATTAGATGGACTTTGCTAGGATATGAGTATGAAAATGAACTGCTGCCTGCTTTATAACCCAAATTTGTGCAGGTTCCAGGACATGTCCACAAGAATTATATCGATGTATTTTTTTGTTTATCGAATGTGGTACTCCACATAGTCTTCCAAATGAAATGGTTGATCCTAGAAGCACAATTTCTGAGGATCCTGACAGTGGACTTACAAGACAATACTTGTCATAATCAAATGGTATAAGAAATTGGATATCAAGGCGCAGCTGCTTGAGTCCTGGTGAAATCCTTCTAGATCAACTATGACAGCTCCGTTTCCTTGGATTCTGATTAACCTAGCTTTCATAAAAATGGCAGTAAATGTCCTGGAAAAATGGATTAATGACATAATTTGTATGAAAATTTAGGTTATTTGGACCTGTTCTGGGCCCAATAAAACGCACCATCATGTTGAAAGAGCTGATAATTAAAATTTTATGAACATATCCTACCCTACCCAAGACTAAAGGAGACTAATTTCATCAGCTAAGAACGATCGGAATATATGTACAGATATTTCTGAATATGCCCCAATGCATGGTGTACCATATATGGTACGTTGCAAAATTGGTGCAAACAATACCTTTAGTGACTTTTTTTGGTCAAAATCTCAAAAGAACCTAAAGAACACATTCCAATTTACTCACCAGTATTTTTCCTTTTCCAAATAACGGTAAATTTCGCCAATCTTTTGAGCTCTAAAAAATAGCTTTTAAAATTTCACAAAAAATAACGTTCGTCCACTTTGACGACGCACAGACAATTCAAGGAAAGCTTCGGGAAGCCAAAATTTATTTTATGTGAATCCTTGTTTTGTCTACTTTGGGAAAAAGTAACAAAAAAATCATAAATTTATTAATAGCTAGACTTTTACAGGAATCTAGCCATGTACCATATATGGTACGCTATGCATTTAAGGGTTATTGTCAGATGGGGATCTCTCCATCCAGTGAATGCACTCACTTTCAGAAACCCAACTCCGAGGCTGTATCACCAGCTCGATGTCTCGGGTAACAACCTACAGCCACCTCGAGGCCAACATCTTAATAAGCAAGGACCATGGTCCCCTGGGCCCACCATCCCCGAGGTACACTTTTCGCTAAGGACTTCTCTATAGCAGGTGTGATCCTCCTTCGGCCCCCTATTGGTTAGACCTCACGTACAAATTTAGATGTGCACGTCCCAGGCTCGTTGGACCTGTGACTACTCGTCTGCTTAAAGTAGAGTCGTAGGGCTGCTTTTCACATCCGGGCGGCCCCTTCAGTATACTAGTCAGCAATGCGATTCGGGCCGTGTGGTCATCAATCCACAAACTAGTTAGATATAGGCGCGTATGCATCTTCCACCAAAGCCATTCGCCCTAACTAGCCCCTTCGAGGCTCGAGTTATGCGAAGCCGCCAGCTCCGAAGCTCACGCGATGAACAGTATCGTGGGGGAACACCGTTTATCACACGTATACCTCGTAGATGGTATGTATGTACGGTAGCCGCAAAGCAACATCGATGCATGGGTATGTCGATGAATAAAACCAGGACTGAAAAGGATAGCCTTTTGAAATATGAGAAATTTCTGGGTTCCCAGCTTCACGGGCCATACGCTATAGATTTAGGATATCATATCAAACCCAATAATGATTTTTCCCATCTATATTATAATTGACGGGATTCTTTAAATTTCAATCTGATCTAGTTAGTGTAGTGATTAGTGCACTCGCCTTTGAGAAGCACAGAGTAGTGGGTTTGAGTACCACCGTGAGTTGATTCAATTTATGATGATTTGCGATTTTGCGACCCACATATGACGAACTACCATCTCACTCAGAAGCTAAGCCAGTGTCAATTTATGGCTATAAGTCAAATGAAGAGTGTGCTGTTAATCTCAACACCTACAACAAAAAAAAACAAAGACCCAATCACAAAAATCTTGGAAATGATATGATATCTGCGGGTTCCATGTTGGACTGTCGTCGCGCCAGTTTTTTATTTAAACTTAAATAATTTCTGGAAACTGCAAACTCATTTAAGAAATTTCTTTTATTGCGCCTCTTTGCTATCTTCCTTCCCAGACAAATCATTGTGTTCGAAATGTTTTTGAAACCCAGTTCATTTTTTTTTCAAACGCTCATCGCAATCGTCACAATGTATAGCATTTCCAGGTCAAGTAAATAACTCTCCGAGACAAATAGATAAATTTCCGAATCAACAAAACACGATTCCAGATCAAAGAAATAAATTTCCAGACGAAATAAATGAACTTCTAAATGAAAAAAATAAATAACCAAAACAAAAAAATAAATTTCCAAATGAAAAAAATAAATGTCCAAAAAAGGAAAATAAATTTACAAATCAAATAAATAAATTTCCAAATCGAATAAATATATTTACATGCCAAAAAAGTAAATCAAATAAATACATTTCCATATCAAATAAATATTTTTTCAAAGGTTAATAATGTTGTTCTAATATGAAAAATTAAATATATATATTCAATTTATGAGACCCTAGCGGGCGGTTGGAAGTGGAAATCTATGAGATTTTAAAGTAAAAATTTGCTTGTGTAGCGCGCAAAAAAACAGTATACCACAATTTTGCTTGTCCCAAGTAGGCGTAAGTTTTTTTACGTACATTAAACAGCGAACACTGTCGATTAAAGTTGAAATGTGTACGATAGTACAACATGCTAAAACTCTCTATTAGTAAAGGTACACTACATCAGCTGAACACTACAATTCGTATAATTCAACAGATTCCTGTCTGAATCGGATCACCGTTACGAAAAGCTGTGTCAATGTGTCTGCTTAGGGTGCAGACTCTCCCGCATTTTCCGCTGATTATTTGCTCGGGTTTATTCCCCTGAAATACCACCCTCCCTTGGAATTCTTCACCTATTGTGATGGAAATATTTTTTAAGAAACGGAATCTAATTGATCATGCCAATAAAAAGCTAAAAGTTTTCTTGTAAAAAAAATAAAAACACTTCTAATTTGGAGCTTTTATTCAAATTCAATCGAGACCTAATAATTTTAACTTTTAAGTACCGACACTGGGTCTTACAGAATCGAAGACACTGTCAATGTATAGATTCCGTTATGTTCCCGAACTCATCCTCCATCATTCTGAGGTCACCTCTATCTGACCAAAAACAACAAAGTTGTAAAAGTTACCCCGCCAAAGAAAAATTCATCTGCCGCAAAAAGAATACATATCACTCCAATCCGCTGCTCATATCTAATTTTGTTTGCTGGATGTACTTTTGTTTTAGGTGTAAATGCTGGAGAAGTTTAAATGTACAGAACTACTTCTTAAAATAATTTGGTGGGAGCTTTAACATTTTATTCAGTGCCACTTTGACGGCTCCCTCCAAATTACTTTAAGAAGTAGTCCTGTACATTTAAACTTCTCCAGCATTTACACCTAAAACAAAAGTACATCCAGCAAACAAAATTAGATATGAGCAGCGGATTGGAGTGATATGTATTCTTTTTGCGGCAGATGAATTTTTCTTTGGCGGGGTAACTTTTACAACTTTGTTGTTTTTGGTCAGATATCATATATTTTTGCATACTTAAATAGCCAACTAATATTTTTGTTTTAGGAAAAGTTTCAATAGGTTTTTGTTCAGCATATTCCATAAATTTAATATCATAAGTTATATTCACAGGGTCTTCTTTAAAATAAATAGATACTGCAAACGCAATTGCAAATACGCCACAAATGGCTGTTGCTGAGCTTTTTTAAAAATAATTTTGGGATGAAATGGGTATATGCATTTTGTGCAAAATAGATTTGTGTTATCTTTGTGTTATGGCTCTGCTAACATTCTGTTAGTATTCTGTTAATTTTTTGTTAACTCTGTTAATGCTCTATTAACGTTCTCTTAACACTCTATTTTCTTTTCGTTAATGCTCTGTTAACGTTCTGTTAATGTTCTCTTAATTCTCTTTAATCATTCGGCTAACGCTCTGTAAACGGTCTGTTACCTTTCTTTTATTACTCGATTTACGTTCTGTTAACGTTCTGTTAAGGCTCTGTTAATATTCTGTTAACACTCTGTTAACGATCTGCTAACTCTCTGTTGTTGCCTTGCCAACGCTTTGTTAACGTTCTGTTACTGATCTGTCTTAATGCCCCCCTGACCCAGTGTCCCAATGTCACATTGTCCCAATGTCACAGTGTCCCAATGTTCCAATGTCCTAATGCCCTAAGGTCCATTGTCACAGTGTCCTCATGTCCCAATGTTCTAATATCCCAGTGTCCCAATGTCCTAATATCCTAATGTGCCAATGTCCCAATATCCTGATGTCCCAGTATCCCAATTTAGGTCCTATTGACCCAATGTGCAAATATCATAGTGCCCCAATGGTTTAATGTCCGAATGTCCCACTGTCCCACTATCGGAATATCCCAATGTCCCAGTTTCCCAGCTAATGTCCTAATATCCCAATGTCTAACTGTCCTAATGTCCCAAGGTCCTAATGCCCCAATTTCCTAATATCCCAGTACCCCAATGACCCAAATGTCCCAGTATCCTAATGTGAAAATATCCCAATGGCCCAATGTCCTAATGTACCAGTGGTCAGTGTCCCAATGTCGCAGTATACCAAGTGTCCCAAGGTCCCAATAGCCTAATGTCCTAATATCCCAGTGCCCCAATGTCCCTGTATCTCAGTGCCCTAATGTCCCAGTATCCCAATGTTCCAATATCCCAATGTGCCAATATCCCAATGTTACAATATCCCAATGTTCTAATATCCCGATGTCCCAGTGCCCCAATGCTCCCACGTCCCATTTTCCCCAGTGTACCTAATGTCCCAATGTCCTAATGTGTTGATGTCCTAATATCCCAATGTCCTAATGACCCAAGACCCTAATGTTCACATGTTCTTATATCCCAGTGCCCCTATGTGCGAATATCCCGATGTCCCAATGTAACAACATTCCGATGTCTCAGTGGTCCAATGCCCCTATGTACCAGTGTCCCAATGTCCCAATGTCCGATTGTCCCAAGGTCATAATGTCCCAATGTCCTAATATCCCAGTGTCCTAATGTCCCAGTCTCCGAGTGTCCTAATGTCCCAATATCCCAATGTCCCAATGTCCCATTGTCCCAATATCCTGATGTCCCAATGCCCCAATATCCCGATGTCCCAACGCCCCAATATCCCGATGTCCCCACGTCCCTGTTTCCCCATTGTGCCTAATGCCCCAATGTCCTAATGTCCCAAGACCCTAATGTCCCAATTTCCTAATATCCCACTACCCCAAAATCCTAGTCTCCCGGTGTCCCAATATCCAAATGTCCCAATGCCGCAGTGTGTTTTAACAAATGGTCAATGCGATGAGCCGATAGACGCAATTGTTGAAAATCTTTTGTTAACTTTACCTATTAATTTACCGTTATTCCATCCACTTATCTAAATGGAAGACATTGATTCTTTAGAAGGACCACCAGAGGATCATTCGTTCCAAATTTCATAAAAATCCCATCACGAAGAGAGACAGTAGAAGCAAGTCTTTCTGCAACTGTAGACTTCATTCTGAAATTGGGTTACTCGCTTAAGTCTGTGAGGGTGAAAATTTCACCGTTTATTGCATATATCTTACCCGTTATTGTGCCGATCGAAGATTTTATTTGGAAAGGCACTAGAACAGGATATGTGGAATATTTTGGTAAAAAAAAATTTTTGGGGGCTGTTGCCTGGAAGGCTGTAGCCTGATCAAACAAAAAAGCAAGTTGTCTCCGGTAATCATAGACTTGTTCGCTTTCGTTTTTCTTTTTCCTTTGGCGGGCGAGACGCTCTCGCGTCTCTTGATCTTCGATTCTAATGTAAAATACAAATTTTAGAAAGCTCAGCTGGTGTGACTTGAGTTATGAGGAAGTTATGGTAATTTAGAGATGGCAAATAACGTCTAAGAAAACAATTTATATCGTCCTATTCCAAGCGTGTGTAGTACAATTGACAATTATATACGTCATTTTGAATAAACAAAATATCATTCAGATTGAAATAATTAATTAATTATTTTTTCAATGCTCAACGAAATTCATATATAAAAGCACATTATTTACTATATCAAAGTACTATCTTTTTAAATCGTTTCCTTCATACGAAGCATTGTTTATTTGATTTCTGAAATATGCTTTTTGATGAAAAAAATCTTTTTTTTTTATTTGTGAATTTATTTTTATGTTTTGGACAATTTTTTATTTAAATTGTACATTTATTTTTCTGATTTGGACATTTATTTTTTTGATTTGGAAATTTATTTTTATGATTTGTTTATTAATGTTTTTCATTTAGGAATTCATTTTTTTGTTTCGGACATTTATCTATTTGATCTGCAAACGTGTTTTGTTGATTCGGAAATTTACCTATTTGTTTCGGACATTTATCTATTTGACTCGGAAAGTTATTTAATTGACCTGAAAATGCTATATATCAAAAAACATTTTTAAAATGGCCAATTCTTGAAATTCCAACCAAATAATATATAAAACGACAACACAAAGTATTAAACCTTCCGACACCATGCTCGATTTACGAATTTATTTCCTAAAAAAAATCAAATTTTACATTTTATTAGTCAAAATAATGAAAAAAAAAATACTTAAACGTCTATTAAACATAATTCCGTTCATTGTTAATGTAATATCTTCTTCCTCTGCTCTTAAACACGCACTATGCATCATAGTTCGTAAATATTATAATGTTCTACTAAAAATAGTGTCTGCGAGGAAAATATAAACAAAATTAAGAAAAAAAAAACGAAAAAATTCATGTACCTACATTTTTTTGATAGACGAATCTATCAAATTTTCACTCGAATCGAGGCAACTTAATGAAATAAGATGAAAAGTTGACTTTTCATCTATGTATATGATGTTGATACGAGTTGTTGATTTACGAGATATTTTTATCGTAGTCTGTATTTTATTAAAACGGATGAAATAAAAAATTAAAAATAAAAATGAAAGTAGAATAAAATTTTGTATATGTTTATATCCATTAAGTTCGGAGAGTTTAATTAGATAATTTGGAAGATCTAAAATTATTGCTAATTTGATATAACAGCTCATGTTGATAGAAAAGGCGTCACGAAAAGCATTAAGGCCGCATGCTGCATGAAGCGAAGTAGGTAACGTGGTCTTGGATTAATTGACTACTATACTCGTACGTCGCTTGAAATTTAGATAATAAATAAAATTCAGATTCATCAAACGATTTGAAAATTTTGCACTTTGAGTTTTCTTTCGGTATAGATAGACATTCAATTGACACTAAGCGCATAATCTTATAAAAAATAATCCAAATCCAAAATAATCTCTTCCCAAGTTTCTCTTCCACATAAGAAAAAAAAATGAGTTAATAAAAATCATTGGCACCCATTCGAAACGCATTCAATAAATAATTCAAAACCCGGGAGGAACAAAATGCATGAATAGATACATACAAAAATAAAGAAAAAAACCTAAAAAATAAGATAAATAAAAAACTCAAGTTTTATATTAAGAACATGGAAGCGTATACATATATGTATACGTATATGACGACATTGTTGCGACACTCCATCGCTGCCGAAAAAATGCACTATGCATATGCAGTCATCATTTATGAACATCCGTGCGTCATATATACCTACATAGTGCCTTAAACCAATTCGTTTTTCATCCTCTTGTCACGCAAAGCACCCTATCTTTCCAGCACATGTGTTGTGTTTTATGATGGTCGCGACGACAACGACGACGTTCCATCTTTTTAATTTTGGCAATTGACTTGAGAAAAAACTTTTTTATTCAGTTTCTCTCGTATACATACAATACATCTCATATCTCGTCATCATAATCTTGCGCCCCCGAAATTTTATTCTACGTTTATTCTGCCACGGCGCGCGGCTGTTGTTGGCTGACGTTTATACTTGTAGCAAAGAAAGAGGAGTCCTTTCCGAAAGGCTGAACCGACAAGTGGAAGAAGACGGATTTAACCTTACAATTCAAAAAGTAGACTATTTCATGTTTCTTGTGCTTTAATTTTTCCCTATCTGCTTTCTTTTTTAATAAAAATAATTCTTTTATGACTTTTATTAAATTTTGTATAAAAAATGTTTTTATTAAAAAAAAAAGTTGAAGGAGTGCAGGGCACAGTTCTACATATAAACGAATGCATGAAATTATTTATCTACAAATAGACGTATGGTATGGCTGGCTAAATGCACCTTGGCACCGCAAAAAAGCGATAATCTAGATATTACAATTTACAAAAAAAAAAGTCAAGGCTAGTTTTTATTGCTTTGAAATCTGTAGAGCGGTATCAAACTTATTTTGCTAAAAGAAAATCTGAAATCACAATATTCTCACAACGGAAGAAAAAGGACCTCATTGTGCGTTGATGGCTGATGGCTGCCTAAAAAAAGTTGACAGAACTAACAATTGGAATGGCCACGATTCCCTCTTTCATGGTATGTTGCACATCCTTTCGAAAATTAAATTTAAATTACTCGGCCAAAATAATTCAAATTACAAAAATTGATTTAGGTCTTTTTTCCCTTTTTAAAATTCTTGTAAGTAAATGTAGGACAGTGGTTAAAGTTGAAAACAAATTGAATTCATTAAATTTAATTGATTAAAACATAATTGGGAGGGGCCACGCTGCGCGCTGCTACTGGAGACGATATACCCCGTTCTACAATAGCGACGCTCTACCTGCATTTAAATACTAGTGCCACGAAGGCAATTACACTTCTTGGCAGGTTAAATGCGCATCAGCGAGTGAAGGCTAATCAACGCGACGGAGGAGGGAGAAGTCCTCACAATAATTGCAGCTGTTGACTCGATGTCCATAGAGAGCATCGCTAGGTGCAACTTGCACTCGCTTTTTATCGCTTCCGAAAGAACAAGGTCCACCCGAAAAACTGGAAGGGCGCCTATAAGGAGACGCAACGAAGCCGATGGGGAGCTCTAGCGACGCCGATAGAAATCTGCTCAGCAATGTAGCTGAGTCTACGAGCTCCCTGTGAGGAGGCACCACAAAAAACAAGACCTCTCTGAATCACCGGAGCCGATGGAGTAAGCACCACGCTCCCTCTGACTCAGAGGAGGCTATCGAGGAGGCAGACGTTACACTCGCTCACAATCCTAGCAGTGGGACGACCAAGGACAGCTGTGATGCAGACGAATAACCCGAGCATTAGTGTGTTGCAGTCCAATCTGCGCGAGTAATATATGTACTTTATTTACTTTATTTATTAAATCAAGTTATCTATATATTAGTATTACATAAAAAATATAAAATTGTATCCGAGTTTTAAAAGTCATTGAATAAAGAAAAGATTTAATTAAAATAAAATCATCAATTTTTTATTATTATTGAATTTAAATACATAATTAAATATAATTATATTATAATATATAATTATATAATTGGCGCAGTCGGTGTTACGATAAGTGAAGTGAATAAAAGTGGAAATTAGACGAAGGGTAGTGAAATACAATTTATCACACCCGAAGAAACGAGCTGACCCTTTCCACTTCATTTACACGACAACAAAACATATAAATTAAAAAAAAAAGAAGTCTGGACCGAATCAATAGAAAAATCTCAAGAAACCAAATTTTCGATTGCGGGAGAATGGCTACTCCTATCGAACAATGTTTGGTAGCCTTGACGGAAATTTTGCATCGGCAGAATAGCGAAGAAAGTTTTGCAGCAAAAGTGCAAAGAAGAATTCAATACATTGAAGCGTTTAAAGGTGAGAAGGGCACATTACCCTCATTCATTTCAACGGTGGAAGAAATTTTAAAAGAATATGGCGATTTAGCGGGAGAAGCCTTCAAGGTAATTTTCAACCAGAAAATCATCGGCGAAGCGAAAAATTTTCTCTCGATCAACAATGAAGCCAGGACATGGGAGAAGTGTAAGGAACTTTTGAAAATACACTATCGTCCCATGGCAGACCAGACCATTATCATGAAGAACATAGAAAATTTAAAGGTATTTACAATAAAAAAATTATTAGATAATGTTCAAGATATCATCAACAATATTGTGGAATTTTCGATGTACAATGAAAATCCTCATCAAATGGCGACATGTTTAAATAGTGTTTTGATAGTTAAAATTAAAGAGTTAGTAGCTGGTTGTTTAGCAGCTGAAATTAGGAATGTATATACTTTGTCAGAAATCAGGGCAATTTTACATAAATACATTGGACAGGATGAATTTAATTTAAAAAATTATAGGCCATATCATTCTAATATAAAAAAAATTAATTCAAAAGAGAACGTTTATCAATATAATCGTACTACTCAACAATACAATCAACCTAATCAAATTCAAAGTGTACAATATAGGCAACATCAGCCAATTCGTTCGCAACAATTTTCATATAAAAACAATAATTATTTTAAGAAACCAATAAAAGATAGTACAGAAGGTCAAAGTATTGAGCCTATGGATACAAATAATTTAACTTGTCATAATGTTAATCAAATTGAAGATCATGCGTTTTTTATAAACTAGCCTCGGAAAATAGCAAAATTTGTATAGCTTTGACATTTAATCAATATAATTATATTGGATTAGTTGATACCGGATCTACAATAAGTCTTTTAAATTCGAATACTGTTTCTTCCTGTGTTTACGAAAAAATTAATGAAAAACCAATTAGTATAAATACAATTAACGGTTTAGTTGATACTAAGACAGAACAAGTCAAAACTAAGTGTCCCAAACAATTCAGTCAACCGGATAATGCAAGGATGAGGTGGACTAAACTTAAATTAGATAAGCCTTATGATTTTTTATTAGGAATGGATTGGGTAGAAAAGAATGTTGAATTAATTGACATACACAATCAGGAGTTGATTTTACTGAACGGTATTAAATTACCATTTTTAAATAAATTACTAGCAGATGTAAGTGTTCTTGAAACTAGTAATATTTCCGATATTCAAACTCAACATTTAAATTCAATTGAAAAAGATGCTATAGAAAAATTATTAAGGAAATTTAATAAATTAATTTACAAAGAAGGAGATCAACTGACTAATACCAACACAATTGTTCATGAAATTAAAACCAAAACAGATGAACAAATCAATTCTAGATTATATAGATATCCACCAAAACATGAAATGGAGGTTCGCAGGCAAATGCAGGAAATGGAAAAACAGGGAATTATTAGAAAGAGTTGCAGTAGATATAGTTCACCCATTATTGTGGTTCCTAAAAAGAAGGATAATTCAGGGAAACAAAAATACAGAATTGTAGTCGACTATAGAAGATTGAATATGGTAACAATCGATGATAAGTATCCGCTTCCTAATATTGAAAGTATATTAGATAAATTAGGTAAAGCACAGTATTTTAGTACAGTAGATCTTGCTAAGGGTTATCATCAAATATTGGTAGCCGAAAAAGATATTGAAAAAACAGCATTTGTAACTCCTGCTGGACTTTACGAATATGTGAGAATGCCGTTTGGTCTTAAAAACGCTCCGGCAACTTTTCAAAGGTTAATGAACGATATTTTGAGAGATTACATTAATAAAATATGTGTTGTATATTTGGACGACATTTTAATTTTTTCGACAAGTTTAGAAGAACACATTTCATCTTTAGATAAAATTTTTAAACGACTACAAGAACACAACCTTAAAATACAATTTGATAAGTGTAGCTTTATGAAACATGATACTGAATTTTTAGGTCATGTATTAACAAAAGATGGAATAAAACCAAATCCAAACAAAATTAAAGACATTGAAAATTTAACTTTGCCTAAAACAGAACGGCAACTAAAGGGTTTCTTAGGTATGACAGGGTTCTACCGAAAATTTATAAGAGATTATGCTAAAATAGCATACCCTATGATAAAATATTTAAAGAAAGATAAAACAATTAATGTTAATGATCCGCAATATATATCTGCATTTGAAAAACTCAAGACCTTAATAATATCCCATCCTATATTAAAATTTCCAGACTATGATAAACCCTTTGTTGTAACAACAGATGCTAGTCAATTTGCGATAGGGGCTGTTTTATCACAAGATCAGCATCCTATTTGTTTCGTTTCGAGAACTCTAAATGATCATGAGCAAAAATACAGTGTAACTGACAAAGAATTTTTAGCAATTGTCTATTCGGTTAATTACTTTCGTCCATATTTATATGGAAATAAATTTAAAATTGTTACTGATCACTTACCTATAAAATACATGACTGATAAATATAAAGGTAAAGAATTCAATCAACGTAATCAGAGGTGGATCTTAAAACTTCAGGAGTATAACTTCGAAATTGAATATGTACAAGGAAAAGAGAATAGGGTTGCTGATTTCCTCAGTAGAATAAAAGAGTCCGATAAAATTAATAAAAATAATGATAGTGAATCAAACATGAACTTGACAAATACTGTTCACTCGACTGATGAACAACTGTTAGATCACATTCGAATAAAAGAAGGAGTTGTAAATAGTTATAGAACTCAAATAATACTAACTCATAATATTGTTGATGAAATGCAGTATTTACATGGTAGAAAAATAATATCTGTAAATCCTTTAGAAGGAGAAGATAAAATAAAAAATACATTACTAAAATTTATTAATAAAGGATTAATTGGGATATATTCAGAAGTAAGTGATAGAGAATATAATAAAGTACAACAAATTATTATACAATTATTTTCCCAAAATAAATCTGTTAGATTTATAAAATGCTCAATGAGGGCAACTGAGATTGAAACAGAGGAGGAGATACATAATAAAATTGCATTATATCATACTGAAAATTCTATGCATAGTGGTATCAACGAAACATATTATTCATTAAAAAATTTGATTTATTTTCCAAAATTACAAGATCATATTCAACTTGTCATAAATAATTGTGAAAAATGCAAGGAAATTAAGTATGATAGAAACCCTATAAAACCAATTTATCATTTAACTTATACTCCTACTAAAAAAAATGAAATTATCCATTTGGACATATTTTATTTGCAAAAGAGAGCATTTATTACTACCATCGATAAATTGACTAAATTTGCTGCGGTGTATTCAATAAATGATAAGACTTGGTTAACGAAAAAGACAATTTTATTGGAACAATTTGCGAAATTTGGTAAACCAAAAATGATTATAGCAGACAATGAATTTAAAACAGAACAAATTAA
This sequence comes from Microchrysa polita, assembly GCA_949715475.1. Taxonomy (NCBI): domain Eukaryota; kingdom Metazoa; phylum Arthropoda; class Insecta; order Diptera; family Stratiomyidae; genus Microchrysa; species Microchrysa polita. The sequence continues at coordinate 69,945,194 of OX454421.1, read as the reverse complement.
AGCTCTTCTTAATGAGCATAACATACAAGTTCATTATACTAAACCTAATAGCCATACTGGAAACTCTGATGTTGAGAGATTACACTCAACAATTTTAGAAAAAATTACTGGATTAGATGATAATAGTTTAACTGTAGAAGGAAAAATGCAGGTTGTGATAGGGAACTATAACGATAGGTTCCATATAACTATTAGGACCACTCCTCGAAAAGCAAAGGAGGAAATAGATGAAAATATACTTAATAAGTTAGTAAAGAAAAATAAAAAAAAAATAAACTTTAAACTCAATGAAAATAGAGAGCATTACAGTGAATATAGACAAGAGGGACCTATAAAAAATTACAAACACTTGAGACACAAGGAAGAAACAAGATTTAAAATTAAAAAACTTAATAATGTTCATCCAGTGAATATCAAACGACCATATAAGTATGAAACTAACAATTGATTATTCGATAATGTTACAGTTATTAAAAAAATCAAAATAAAAAAAAAATAGTCAATTTGCTATTCTCTTCATATTGCATAATAAAAAAAAAATAGTTGTATACTTTTATGATATTAAAAATTATTATATTATCAATTTGAACAAATAAATGATATATATTGTAAAATAAAAAAAAAAAAAAATCAAAGAACAATAATTGTACAATATATAAATAAAAACATTTCTTGTATTATATGTAAAAGATTCAGGTGAATCTTAAATAAACCGAGGAGGAGTAATATATGTACTTTATTTACTTTATTTATTAAATCAAGTTATCTATATATTAGTATTACATAAAAAATATAAAATTGTATCCGAGTTTTAAAAGTCATTGAATAAAGAAAAGATTTAATTAAAATAAAATCATCAATTTTTTATTATTATTGAATTTAAATACATAATTAAATATAATTATATTATAATATATAATTATATAATTCGCGCGGTTCATCAGGAAGAGTCTCAGAATAGTATGATCCAGGAACCCTGGCAACATGACGGGATCGTCAAAGAACTAAGCGTAAGTAATGCGAATCTGGTGTATGACAAGAGTTCTACTCGCCCTAAAGCCTGTGTCGTAGTTCGTAAACATATTGTTTACCTTTGTCTTTCAGAATTCACCAACAGCGACCTAATGGCCATCGAAATATGCACCACTAGCGAGGGCAATCATAACCTGGTCGTGATATCCGCCTACTTACTTGGTGACACGGATATTGCAGGGGGAGCTCCAGAAATTGGCCTTCCACTCCAATGCAAACGGGAAAGGCTTACTGCTAGGTTGTGATGCCAATGCGCAGCACATACATAAACAGAAGAGGTGAGTTCCTTTTAGAAATAATTCCTTCTCTTGATCTTTGCATCCTTAACAGAGGCTGTCAGCCTACTTTCGTAACACCGCAAGGCAGAAGTATTTGATATAACTCTGTGTAGTATACGATGTTCTTCGATCCCGGCAACTACAAAAAACATAGGTTATACGTATAGCCTATTTTACAATCTGTGTAGCAGCTTAGAAGCGGAACGGATTCGTAACTGGCATGTATCGGACGAGCTTTCTTTCTCCCATCATGTGCATAAACGATTCGACCTAATCTTTGCAGATTCTGCAACAATTGAGCGTAAATTTCCACGAAAACTAACTCATCATCAATGTGGCACGATAGCCCGACGTCGGGCTTTGGCCGTCTGAATCGTTGACCTCCAATTGTCGCGGTTACGTGACCTTGTCCTCCAGTTTCGGAAGCCAGCAGCTGGTGGGCGTCTTCACCTTCGGAGTTCTCCCAGCGAGCTCTCGGTAGTTCACGCAACCTCGCTCTGTCAATTCTTTCAGCATTCATCACTTTCCTTGGCATGCTATTACCGTCCATCAGTTGAACATGCACCGCCCACTGCAAACGTTGAAGCTTCACAATTTTGGATACTTCCAGCTCACAAAATACTAACTGGTTCAGATATATCAAGACACTGAAGAAACATCTACAGCAAATCGATAAGAAAGTCACAGGGTGGCTCAGTCTCGAAAGACTCGTCGACGAGACCAGGACAATTGAGTCATCTTATGAAGAAAACTGCCCCGAAGGGTTATTAGAAAAGAAGTGTGGTCCGTGATGAAGGTGAGACAGCTATTTAACAGGGCCAAGCACAACCGGGACTGGGTTTTGTAGCGCTTCAGCTTCACAGAATATAACAAAAAGATCAGAGAAGTCAAAGGGCGAAGCTGGGTAAACTTTTGCGACACCGTCAACAGTATACTTCAAAAACGGTTGCAACTCTATCAACACTCTGAAAAGAGTAAACGGGAACATCACGAAGTACGGACATGCTACCCATTTCACCGGTTGCATACTACAGAATGACAACCACAACTGCACGAATCCGCCCAACAGCGCTAATAGATCTGATTGGGCAGCAGCAAGAGTTATCTTACCGTATGATAGGATAAGGTGGACAATTGGAACCTTTGATCGCATCAAATCGCCCAGCATGAACGGAATCTTTCCGGCACTCCTGCAAAGAGGGCAAGAAGAGCCCTTCATGGTTAGTATTTATAGAAGTAGGGCTATATACCAATAACCTGGAGATTAATGAGGGTAGTATTCATCGCCAAAGTGGATAAAAGACCGGCGGACGACCCTGAATCGTACCGCCCCATCAGCCTTACATCTTTCCTTATGAAAGTCATGGAAAAGTTATTGGACGCTCATATTAGGAGTACACTTTTAAAGACGCGGCCGCTACACCCAAAGCAATATACCTATACCAAACGGGATAATCGATGCAATCGGCATTACAAAATTTGGTGGAAGCGATCGAGGAGGCCATGTGTAACAAAGAGATGGTCCTATGTACATTCCTAGACATAGAGGACACCTACCAAATACCACAGGAGGGGTACTATTCACCCTCCTGTGGTGTTTGGTAGTTAATGGATTGATGTGGAGACTTAACTCAGCTAGGTTCTCCGCTCAGGGTTATGCGGGTGACCCGGTAATCACGGTTAAGGCCGAATTTGAGGAGGTCTTACCGGATCTTTTGCAAAATGCTCTGCAAATAGTACAGGAATGGTGCACAGCTAATGAGGTACGTGTTAATCCAACAAAGGCCGCCCTGATGCCATTCAGTAGGAAGGGGACGCTTTGAGCATTAAAGTTCCCCTCAATGTATAATGTACAGTTAACCATGCCAGAAACTGTCGAGTACCTGGGGGTCACTCTTGACAAGAAATTACTCCGGAAAGAACACCTAAGTGTGGTAACCGAAAAAGCAATTAAGGCCTCATGGATCTGCAGAAGCGATGCGGAGAAGGCATGGGGTATCAAGCCTTACATAATTATGTGGATTTATAGGACAATCTTTAGATCTATTGTGGAATACGGGGCGGTTGTGTGGTGGAGAAGGGCATTCAGTACAGACGGTAGGCTGAATCTGGACAAAGTTCAGAGGCTCGCCTGTCTAGCTGTCCCTGGAAGTTCTGCTGGAGCTGTCACCACTCTGAACTCAGTACAGCAAGGGTGGATAAGTAGCAGCAACCTGCTTAGTATAGCATCAGACCACCTGGTTAACACTTACAAAATGGTGTGACATTCTGGAGGAGCATGGACTGAGGGTAAGTATAACAAAGACTGAGTTCTTATGCTGCCCATTCTCAGACCCAGATGCACCGATACCAGATATGTACGTCAAAGGAGAGCAGCTTAAGTCTTGTACCAAGTTCAAGTACCTTGGCTCGATGGTGAACAACGGAGCTACATGCGATGATGACATCAAACATCGCACAAAGGTTGGGTGGATGACGTGGCGTGACGTGAATCTGGACAAAGTTCAGAGGCTCGCCTGTCTAGCTGTCCCTGGAAGTTCTGCTGGAGCTGTCACCACTCTGAACTCAGTACAGCAAGGGTGGATAAGTAGCAGCAACCTGCTTAGTATAGCATCAGACCACCTGGTTAACACTTACAAAATGGTGTGACATTCTGGAGGAGCATGGACTGAGGGTAAGTATAACAAAGACTGAGTTCTTATGCTGCCCATTCTCAGACCCAGATGCACCGATACCAGATATGTACGTCAAAGGAGAGCAGCTTAAGTCTTGTACCAAGTTCAAGTACCTTGGCTCGATGGTGAACAACGGAGCTACATGCGATGATGACATCAAACATCGCACAAAGGTTGGGTGGATGACGTGGCGAGAAAACTCTGGAGTTTTCTGCGATAAGAAAATGCCACTGAAGCCAAAAGGGCAAGTTGTACAAAACGGTTGTACGTCCCGCACTCATGTATGGATCAGAATGCTGGACCATGTTATGAAGGTTACGTGAAACAAATGACAGCGACTGAAATGAAAATGTTACGCATGTCAGTTGGTATAACCATAAGGGACCACATCAAGAGTAGCTACATCCGAGGCAGCTTGTCCATAGACCAACCAATCACCGAAAAGCTCGAAGACCGACAAATGGATTGGTATTGCCATGTTCAAAGGCGTCCGCCTGAGAACCCCGCAAAGAGAGCGATATCAATGGAAGTTCCACTTGATGGACCCAAGGCCAGAGGCAGACCGAAGAACACCTGGATGTGTCAAATGAAAAAGCAACAACAACGCCTTGGTCTCGGCGATGACAAGATCCAAGATAGAGCTGCCTGTAGAAATATGCTGAGAAATTATCGCCAAAACGGGCGATGTGCCTACACCGCAGGTCGAGCAACGCGGAACCATGGAGCGGTATAAAGAACGAGGCAAGGAAGAAGAAGATTTGACGCAGTGATCGGGGCAAGAGAGGTTTGGACTGACTCCCCAGTACTATCATATTTTACACGGACGGCTCGAAGACCGATACAGATTCTGGTACAGGAATTAGCGGCCCAAGTAACAGTCTGTTTACTCCGATGGGAATACGACCGACCGTGTTTCAGGCAGAAGTACACGCAATAAAAGTGTGCGCAAGAAAATGCCTTGAAAAAGGCTACACAAAGAAGAAAATAGCAATATTTACTGATAGCGGTAATGAAAGCGCTGACGGGCTGTACTGTCAGCTCGTGTGGGTATGTCAGGATATCCTCCAACAGGTAGGCTCGCTTAACAGTCTTACCCTTTTTTGGGTGTCTGGGCCTTCGGGTGTCGAAGGCAATGAGCAGGCAGACGAACTTGCAAGAAGTGCATCCGCCACCCCGTTTTTTGGCCCAGAACCCCACTGTGGGACAACACTGTGTGCATGCAGAAAAGTAATAAGTGAGTGGGAAAAAGCCAAAGCTACACTAGGAAACTCTTCCAGGGCTTCGACAGGCAATAAATAGCAATATTTACTGATAGCGGTAACCGGTAATGAAAGCGCTGACGGGCTGTACTGTCAGCTCGTGTGGGTATGTTAGGATATCCTCCAACAGGTAGGCTCGCTTAACAGTCTTACCCTTTTTTGGGTGTCTGGGCCTTCGGGTGTCGAAGGCAATGAGCAGGCAGACGAACTTGCAAGAAGTGCATCCGCCACCCCGTTTTTTGGCCCAGAACCCCACTGTGGGACAACACTGTGTACATGCATAAAAGTAATAAGTGAGTGGGAAAAAGCCAAAGTTACACTGGGAAACTCTTCCAGGGCTTCGACAGGCAAAACTTTTCGTTGCCTAGGCTACTACTCACCCAAACGTACACTAAGTCTATGATGAAACTGAGCAAAAACAGGATTAGGATAATGTGCGGGCTCCTCACAGAGCACTGCCGTCTAAATGGCCATTTAAAGACGGGAGCTGTCGCTTTTGCGAGGCTGATGACAAGTCCACTTCGCAAATCCTTTGTGAGTGTGAGCTATGCGCCGCGCCGCCGTTTGGAACGTTTAGGACGACAAAATACATAAGGATCAGCTATCAGTCAAAGAAACTGTAAAAAAGTATTAAATTGCAGACCTGTGTTATGGGAGTGGTAAATTTTAATTCAAAAAGAACACAATAGGAAGATATAACGGTATTTTTCGGTTTTTAATCAAACAACCTTTTCAGTATTGGCCACCCAATGTGAGACACCCTCTACAGTACAGACGCTGATAACTAAATAAAAAAACAACAAATTATCCTCAAACCATTCAACCGCAGCGAAAAGAGCGAACGAAAAAAAAAATAAATGTTCAACGATGTGTGATTAAATCCGTTCTAACATCTGGTTTATGGTGTCCTTTCATATAATACATATTTGCCAATGCCAAGCATGGCGACGATTCTCCGATATTCTTTTTCATTTTTGTTCATCGTACTCGCCCGCGTTTCATGAATTACGCCACCGAGAAGCAAAGGGTGGCCGCTTTCGTCTACAAAAAAAAAAACAATAAGCAAGACATATTACGCAGTCGACCGAAGGATAACAAAGACGACGAACCGACGTGAAAATCTGGTACCTGTATATAGCGAAGAAAAAAAAACAGGATCTTCCGGAAGAAAGGGAATCCAATCAAGAAAGTCATTGGATAGTAATATAGAGAGAGTCGTGCTATCAAGGAGTAGAAAAGGGACATACTGTAGGACCAACAATGCAACAAACATCGTGACACGCACCATATCATACGTACTGGCGGCGCACCACATTGCTGTGTGCTGACAGGTGGTCAGGTTAATTCGGTGGAAATGAGAGAATTTCATTTTTGAAAAATTCATTTTTATGTTTTGAATTACTTGGATCCGTCCCCATTTTTTTCTCTTTTTTGGGGGGTTACAAAGACGAACATACTGTTGCTGGTTTTATGAAGAAGAGTATGGTGGCCAGCAGGAAGCATTTAATTTTCCGGTTTCGTGTTTGGGGTGGATATTGAGTTAGACTTTTTGGTAATGCGTTTGGTTTAAGTTTTAATAAGTCTGACATGTCTACTTGGAATTTGTTGATATTTCGTCTTACTGGAGCAATATGAAACTTAGGCTACGCTTCAATGTATAAAAAATGCAGATATCAGACGGCTGTGAAACGTAGGAAAAATCTGAATTTTTGATTTCGTAAATTTTATTAGAACAGCCGAGGACACGTAACTAAAATCTTAAAATATAAATCTGTTTTTATACCCTTCGCTCATACAAGGTTCTATTAACTTTGTCGTGAAGTTTGTAACGCATTGAAGGAAGCAACAAGCAAGCAAGTATACATATATTATCAGCATGACTTGGGGTCGATTGGGCGATGTCGGTCTGTCTGTCTGTCCGTCTGTTACGACGCGTTTTACTCGGCCAATTTAAAAGCTATGAAGCTGAAATGCACAAATGCTTCTTTTTGCTGCATGCAGTTTGTAAGTTTGAGTCGGTAAAATTGGACAATGGGGTCATGGGGCTGCCATACAAACCCAACCCCCCAAATTAGATTCTTCTAAGAAAAACTTTTTCATTTGTGTACCAATTTCAACTAAATTTCACGCAAATGTATTTCTATTGATATCTCAAAATACATGTAAGAATGGATCAAATCGTACTATGGGGTCATGCTCCCGCAACCTTCAATAAAATTCTCTGAGTAAATATTTTTAATTGCCCACTTATTCCAACTAAACTCCACACAAATATTGTTTTGTCGACGCAACGTAATTTTTGTGAAGACGGAAGGAAAAGAATGTGGGGGTGGGGGTTAAATACAAGTCGAAAAAACTTTTAGCCCAAGCGAAGGGTATTCAAATTTCGGTCGAGCCCGAAATTAGCCTCGGTCTTCTTTGTTTTTGTTTCTGCAAATATGTTTGACTAGGTAACTTAGTAAACTTCTCTTCTCTGTACCGTAACCCCTTGTGGGGCATGGTGCCTTCACTCAGCCGTTTATAGGCAATTTCGAGTCAACGTTACATTACATATAATTTCGGAGTGTATATCAATGTTGCAAGCAATGGGTATATACATACATATTTCCTATCCGCTCAGCCACAGAAATTTTTGAACCACACCGAGATTCCACCTCCGGACCTCTAGATTACTATCATCGTAGAGTGCGACTCAACCAAGTGAGCATCAGAGCGAGGAACTTAGTAAGCCCCTGAAAAAAACCTAATCATAAACTGTCAAATGGTTTAAATTCTGCATTTCGATGATTTATTAAATTAGAAAATCGTCTCTATGCCTTGGTCGATCAGAACAAAAAATAATACCCGGTTTTTTTCATCCCAAAATCTACACCCACAAAATCCCCCAACCCAACTCTCCAACATCATATTATCTCCATAAATAGGAATTCGATTTTAAGATCAATTCTGCGACAAATTTATTATTAAGTGGATGAGTGCTAATGTGATATGGTTTTGGGGATTGGGGAATTGTACGGTAAAAAGATAGGTGTTTAAGGATTTTTTCTTATTTCGGGCAATTAGTTTTCAAACGTACAAACACGTATAATTTTGTTCGGATATTTAAAAGTTCCATAACAGTTACACTATCTGGTTGGTGTTGTGTGTAGTGCGAACACCTTCGGTGCACACAGGGTCGTGGGTTCGAGTCACACCGTGAAACAATTCAAAACACTATGATTTTCCAACTCACGACCCATGCGACGGACTATGATCTCACCCAGATGGCAAACGAGTCATTTGTGGGGATAAATAACACTGCGAAGCGTGCTGTTGATCTCAACACCTAAACAAAAAAAACAGTTAAGATCTTGCAAATTTGATGTCACTAACACATCTGCGGCCTTAGTCTAATGTTGGAATGTCGCGCGTGGTATTTTTATAACCAGATCTCTTTCGCCCCGATATGTTTTTATGAAAATGTCTGTTATATTGGTCAACAAGCTGGCCCGGCGAACTTCGTATCGCCTCAACTTTTAAATGTTACCAATGTGTGAGTGCGGCAAAAGTACTGAACTCCGCGAATGTGTTGAGGAGATACAGGCATAGTCTAAGAAAATTGAGCCAAAATATGGCCATCGAACGGCCTGATCTTGAACATATTGTTAATACTTACACAAAATCTCACGGCTGAATTAGTTGCTTTTTGAGAGTTATAGAGCTTTTAAGAAAAGGTCTAAAATAGAAAATAGTCTAATTTATTTTTTAGTCTAGCACCGAATTTCCCAATCAAATTCTAATGCGTTATGTATATCATTGCAATGGAAATTTTATGTAGTCGTTTTGTCCTCATATCATTTTTCTGTTTCTTTTGCCATTTTTTAAATAATCCCAAAAAACCGAAAAATTACCCCCTTTCCCCCTTTTTATAAGGTTGCGGACCCCCATTCCCTTGGGACTTTTTTTTTCCATAATCCGGGGGCCATTACCAACCATCCTGCAAAAAAGATTCCAATGTAGGATTTTTGCCGACCAAATATCCTAACTTTCTTATACTAACAAAAGCATCAGAAAATGAGCTGCGATTGTCCAGATGTGTCTACTACTGAGGATTGCACTTGGTTAGATATTTATTTGGAAAATACACAAAAATCCGCTAATCTGCGAAAAGGAGGTGGAAAATCATTTTGGCATTGACGATTTTTTTATATATATTCCAGGAATATTGGCGATGGATCATGGAATTAGTCCTATTTTCTGAATCACGGTAATCCGATCTAGAAATATAGGCAAACGTATGGACAAATAACTGCCTTCATAACTTTCCAGATGTTTCGTTAGCAATAGCAGCATAGCTATTTGGGTTGGTTATAAATTCGGAAAAGGAATCACAGAAATGTTAACATTCATTCAAGAGATACGTACTCGTATATAGGCAAAAGTTGTAGGTACATCAAGTAATTTTGTATTGGCAAATGTTGTAAATTTTTCGTTAGAAATTCTGGTCATCAATTAGATGGAAGCCGTGTAGGGTGGAGTCTACCGAAATTGAATAGAAATAGGCAGAAGAATGTAAGAAAGAGTTTTCATCATCATCTTGCTCACTGTAAATTTTCTACATGTTGAAATCCGATAATTCGATCAGTTAATGTTGGAGATCAATCTGGTGGGGCGAATTTCCTAAACTGTACTCATTGTGAACTTTTCACATGCTTGAATGCTTGTTTCGCTATTTAGGGTGTCGTTTCGCCCTACTTTCAGATGTAACTACATACACGCCAGGTTGGTGCAAAATCATAATCATCAAATTTGCTTGTGAAAAGCATAAGAAAATGAGGAAATGAGCAAAATCTTTTAGTATTTTTCTCCTGCCTATTTTTCTGATTCGGCAGTAGCAATTCTTTTATCGTGAAAGTAAGTCATTTAGTGGCAATAGATATGGCAAAACCAATTCAGTTATTGCAAGTGGGAGTTTTTCAGTTGCATGTAGAAACTTACTTAAATAGATAATTCTATACCTTCACGCAATTGCTTCAACAGTAGACTACTGGCCAATTTTTCAAATTGTGAAGAGTTGTTCCCGTTAAAGAAAAAAAAACAGTACAAAATAATTATTCATCCATCATCCTGAAATCTAATTCGACAAAGATGGAGATTAAATGCATATATAGGCAACTGGACTGTGAATTCCAAACTTCCAGCGGTTTATAAGCTATCCTGCTGATCCTGGTCGTCAATTTGGGGAGAGGGGATGGAATTTACTGAAGTCGGAAAATCCGTTCATGATATAGACAAATGCTACATAAATAATTTTTATATTGGCAAATTTTGCAGAATTTTGGCAGGTGTTCCACGTTCTTTGTCGTGGTTGATAGGAGGAGTACAGGGTGGCACTTACAAATTTTCGCTTATCAATTCAGGTGAAATAGGCTGAATAATGTAAGAAGAAATTGCCTTCAAAATTTCGCCTCAACTTATTCCGATGAATAGGGCAGAGTGAGCAATACGGTGGGGCGAATTAACTGAAATCCTCTAATCCGTCTAGGTGATTTTCGAGACTAAATTCATCTCAAAATTTGCTGATCGATTTTTGAATGTTTCAGAAGCTGTTCGGTTGGTGCTTATGGAAGAGAGAGGGGACGTGAGAGATAATTTAGCGGAAGAATTGTCACTTGATAAACATACATATATAGCCAAACAAATGAAGAATATAAATTGCTTTCACAATTTTTCTCGGGTTGCAGATGTCTATATAGGTATTCTACTATTGAGGATGGAAAATCATTCACTGCTGATGAGAGCGGTGATAAATCAGGCGAGAGACAGAATAGAACAAAATCCGCTAATCTGCTGAAAAGTATGGTCTTCATAAATTAACACGTTGCAACTTTTGACAATTCGAGGTGGAAACCAAGGAGGATCCAATTTACTAAAATTACATAGAATTGTGAGGGCTAATGTGGGGAAGACCTGTCTTCATTAACTCTGTCGTTCAAGTGTCAATCCAGTCAAAGAAATTTATTGAAATCCGCAAATATTTGACGACAGTTATTCAATTTTCAGAAAAATTTGTTTTCATAATTTTGCCTTTTGTGAATTTGGTTCGTGTTTCAATAGCAGTTATTCTCTTGTTCGGGGTATAGACATATCCGATGGACCTTATCTTACTGAAATCCACTAAGCTATTCAGACGATAAAGACAAAGATATGCGAATGAAGTATTTGCACAATTTTAGTAATTGTAATTTTTACTACGTTTCAATGGATAGGTATATTGAAGTATAGGTGACCATATACTCTTCACTGAGTAGAGACCAATGATTTAGAGTAAGCTTACTGAAATTCTGTAATTCGTTTAAAAAATATCGGAAAAACTTGTAAAACACAACTAACAAAATAAAACAAACAAAACACCAGTATAACTATATGGATAGATATCCGGTGAGGCAAATTTTCTTAAATCACCTTATTACCTAAAAATAAAGCCTAAAATTGGCTCTTTTAACATTTTTTTTTTGGAAGCGGTAATACGAAATTTCGGTCGCTGTAGGAACGTTGCAGAAGTCTTTTAGAATTTTTTCGCAAGTTAGATAGAGACCAAGCCGTTTGTCTAAAACGTTGCAAATGACGGGCAAAGGACACACAAAAGCTGCTTTTTAAACTTTTCTAATAGAAAATTTTATTATTGTTTTTTTTTTAGAAGAAAACAATGCGGAATAGCAAATTAACCTGCATCGGCTTATCCTTTCAGGAGATAAATGCAAGTTTTGTGAAAAAGAATTCTTCTTTCTTTCTTTCTCATTGTGAATTTGTTTGAGTTTCAATTTCATGCAGATATTCCGGATGAGGATTAAATCAGCAGGGAAATATTCCAAAATTACGTCAAGACATTCAAGTAATATAACCCAAAATATAAAAAAAATTCATTGTGAATTGTTGCTCATTGTGAATGTTCGGCTTATTTCAATGGGTAGGGCAAATCCAGTGGAATCAATTTATTGAAATCCAGCAACTCATTTACATTTACATTTTACATTTACACTGTACGAAAAGGAACTGTTCTTATAATTTGATCATTGTGAATACATATTTTGCATGTTTCAATAATTACTCTGCTATTCGTAGAGGAGACCTAATCGGTTGCAGTTTTGTTCGCTAAACGATCAAGAAACAAAGACAAAATTATGAAAAAAAAAGTTATTGTGAATTGTTGCCTATTGTGAATTTCCTGTACATACATATACTGCTTGTATATACCAACCTGTTGGGGTACACTTACTAAAAATCAGTAATTCGCCCAAGAAATACAGGAAAACGTACGATAGATAGATAGATACTTCCGCTCATTGTGAATTTCTCATATGCATCGATAGTTGTTCCTTCAATTGGGCTAAACACCAATCCTGTGGAGAAAATTTACTGGAATCTGCTGATACAATCAAGAAATATAGGCAGAAAAGCCAAAAAAGAAACCTATTGTGAATTTTGGCTCATTGTGAATCTTTTGAATGTTTCAATAGTTATTATGTTATTCCGGCTCAAGCCAAATCCAACGAACCAAAAATCATGAAAATCGGTTCAGCCGTTCTCGAGTTATAAATGGTGTAACTAGCACGACTTTCTTTTATATACACATATGGACAAAAAAATAAGTACATCCCTCATGTACCTTTTTATGCCAAATTTTCATACCCTTTTTAAAATTGAATTACTCCAAATAGATAGTCATTACAACAATTAGGATACAACAATGCCAACGGAACCGAAAAACTAAATGGCATCCCCCTATTTTCTTAGTCCCTCCCGATGTTAACTTTGAAGTATGTTTTCAGCTTGGTCAAAATAATAAGTACACCATCGTTTTTTTTTAACTTTTGACAACAAGTTGCTATTTTCCGTAAGGATTCATTTTTTTATTAATTGCTGTATGCAAGAAGCGTTAAATTAAAAACAAACAAAAATACTTAAGAGGGCGAAAAACGCATGGTAGGTACGAAAAAGGAAGTTTAAGTTCGAAACTTTGAAATAGCGGAAAAATTATTCTCTCAATAACGAAATAAACCAGCTAAACATTGTATTTACTGTGTAATTCATTAAAAAGTAAATATAAGCAGTCTTAAATACAGTTAAGTCTATGTAAGGGCCTTAAGGACAACTGTCGGTCTCATTATCACTATGGCGAGAAAAGTTCTCTTGGTGATTTTCGCGGCAAATATTTAAAATATAGAATCCCTTTGAAAAGTTAATCGAAGAATACAAGAAGTAAAGCAGTTTTGACAAAAAGTTTGGAAGTTCCCATGGCGACGTCAAAAAGTGTTGACGATTCAAGAAAATTTGGGAGGGATAGTTTTTCTTGTTCCAGACCGAACAATGAAAACTCACAGAATATTCTGTTTTATTTATGAGATCGTAATAAATTTGATTGGAAAGTACTCTTATCGTAATATTCTTCATTCAGGAAAAAAAATAATATAATATATGGTACATCTACTGACTATTTCCCATGGAGTCGAAAAACGTGGTCTATGGTTTAATTTTCATAGTTTGGTTTCGTTCAAATATACCTAATAACCGTTACAATGAAACAATTTCCATATAAGAAATGTTATTTTAGAGTCCTAGAATATTTCATTGATGAACACACACACTTTAAATGGGGATTTCAGCAGGATATTAACCCTAACCGTACCTCACAAACTAGTCAAGGATCCGCTTCAACCAAGTCGGGTGGCTTTTCACGTTGTTACTAGAGTTAAATTGAATCTGGAATGTTTAGGGGGAGTTGAATCAATGAAACAGAAACACAGTTTTCACAAAACGGACCAATTACGGAATTTCCTGGAAGTAACTGGATATATGGATGTATGGGAACATACCATAAGAATTATCTCCAAAAGGCCAACAAAAACCTTTTTTTCTTTCAAAATAATGGACCATTTACTTTTAAATTGCAAAATAAATTAAATTCTTGTCGAATCAGAACTTAATATTTTAATTCAAACAAGTTTTAATCAAATTAACTGACATGTACTTATTATTTTGTCCAGCCTATTTTAGTCAGTTCGTACTTTTTCAAGGTAAATGAAAGCTGTTATTTATTATAATATGCTAATTTACATATTATTTCATTCCTCACCAATTAAGTATTTAAATCTTTCCATATGAGGTTATTTCCTAAAATATCTACTTGGCTACAGGGTGATAAGAAAAATTCGTATGGGTGTACTTATTTCTTTGGCCATATGTGTATATAGATATTAAAAACGGTATTAAAAACTCATACATATAATTTACAAAATTACCGCAGAAATGTCACATAACTCGTGAATCTTCCATGCAATAAATATTTCTAAATTAGTCAATTAACGTGTACTCGTATGTATTTTGTTTGAGTTTCCGTGTGACTTCATAAGCTCGAAACCTACCTTGAAAATAATTCTTTGTCACATTAAAATTGATTACCGAAAAGTACTTCGTGGAAGTCACGCAACACTTAAATTGGGCGCTATAGGTTTAATCCTCAATATTGACAGGGCGTACACACATAAATAGACACGCATTCATGATGCCTATATTCCACTGTTCCGCATGGGGCATCGGACTTTTTCCGATTCTTTGATATTTATTTACGGAAGCAAATTCCTTCGTCTTTTCTGTTGCGAGGCGCTTGCCTGTTGCGTTGCATGGTTGTGTCCTTTTTTCTCACCGTCCCGCCCTCAAACCTTTTGTTTAGAGTTCGGGTCAGGTCTCTAATTGAAAAGGAATTTATTTATTCATAGATGTCACTAGTCCGTTGAGTTGGGTTAGGACCATTGCCTACTTGTTGCCCGTATGCCTTTCTATCGTAAGGAGTGCGTGAGAATAATGATCCTGTTGCTTTTTTTTGTGTTTGGAATGTTTATCGCGGGAAAGTGTTCAGCGGATTTGTTAAAGCATGGAATAATTGATTGGAATATTTATGTCTTTTTTTTTGCTTTCAATGTTTATGTTAGGGGTGTTAATTTAATAGTTTCACAGGGAATTGATTGAACGTTTGGAGGGTTTCAAGCAAACAATTAAGAACACTTAGAAATTAATAAATCTGAGTGCAATACCCCGCTATGTGGCTCACTTGGTTGAGTCGAACTCTACGATGATAGTAATCTAGAGGCCCGGAGATCGAATCTCCGCGTGGTCCAAAATTTCCGTATATGTGCCGATAAGAAATATACAGGGTGTCCCGTTCATGGTGGAGAATCTTTTAATGGTAGATAGTGTGGCTCATTTGGGGAAAATTAATGTTCTACGAGACACCTCTATTTTGCACCTTTTGTAAATTGTGTCAAAATACCTGACTTGCCGAACTAAATCAAAATTTGCCAAACCACCAAACATGTCATCTGAGATATGACTTCACTTTCCGAAACTACATAAAATTTCCTATAAAACGACACCTCGTCCGTTACGAAGTTGCTCGTATCTTCCGAGATACACCAGTTCAAACTTTGAAGAAATTTTAAAATCGGTTTTTCATGCAAAATTCAAATGATAAAATCGTAACGGTACTTTGAACTGACAAATCTGCAAAGTTGAAAAAAGTTGCCTCATTATGTTAGCTCTCGAACGACATATAAAAATTAAGGGCTCACGATTTAAAAATTTTCGAATTTAACGTTTCAAAGGTAAAAAAATGTGGTTTCAACGTAAAGTTTTTTCGCCCAACAAAATGAACTGTGTTGATCGTACAAATTTATCTTCATCATATCAGATGATTTGCTTCTTCCTTGCCTCGTTCTTTATACCGCTCCATGGTTCCGCGTTGCTCGATCTGCGGTGTAGGCACATCGCCCGTTTTGGCGATAATTTCTCAGCATATTTCTACAGGCAGCTCTATCTTGGATCGTGTCATCGCCGAGACCAATGCGTTGTTGTTGCTATCATATCAGATGATTTGCATTACACGAAAACCACATTTTTTACCTTTGAAACGTTAAATTCACAAATTTTCAAATAGTGAGCCCTTAATTTTTATATGTCGTTCGAAAGCTAACAAAATGAGGCAACTTTTTTCAACTTTGCAGATTTGTCAGTTCAAAGTACCGTTACGATTTTATCATTTGAATTTTGCATGAAAAACCGATTTTAAAATTTCTTCAAAGTTTGAACTGGTGTATCTCGGAAGATACGAGTAACTTCGTAACGGACGAGGTGTCGTTTTATAGGAAATTTTATGTAGTTTCGGAAAGTGAAGTCATATGTCGGATGACATGTTTGGTGGTTTGGCAAATTTTGATTTAGTTCGGCAAGTCAGGTATTTTGACACAATATACAAAAAGTGCGTTTACATTGTAACGGTTCAAACTAGAGGTGTTTCGTAGAACATTAATTTTCCCCAAATGAGCCACACTATCTACCATTAAAAGATTCTCCACCATGAACGGGACACCCTGTATAGAGAATAGCTTTAACGTTACATATTAAATTAATGATCTCATCAATCTCACGCAGCGCAGCATTGACAACTATAGGTGTTGGTGATATTTAAGCATAGTAAATTACCTGGGCGTACAATGGGATTCGATTCCACGAACCTATGATTTGAAGACGAGCAAGATTTCAGATATTGTTTTAATTCTTTTTTATTTGAGAATACAATATGCCAATTTTTTTTCATACAGTCTTAAAAATGAAGTCGGTTAAATGACGACCCCCATTGTGCATACGAGTACACTGATTAAGAATATTTTTGCAGTTCGTCTCCACTCTTTGCAGCATATCAATCAGTATGTTGACAATGGCGTCGCGAATATTGTTCTTGAGGTGAGATATGGTCCGTGGTCGATCGACATAAACCAGGGATTTCAAATAACCCCGTAAAAAATCGCATAGAGCCACATCTGGAGAGCGTGACGTCCCTAACGTTCATTTCTTCGAGGCTTGGAAGAAAAAATTCCTCGATAATGTTCCAAGTTAGCGACCGCTAGAAAAGAAGCTCTCGACGGCGAAGGCTCGCTGCTCTCTAGACGAGAGTATGATGGCAACTGACTAGATTGGCAAACAAACTTGGGGACTTCGTCCTCCAGATCCGACCCGCCCACCCCTCTACCCGCCCAACTCACTGCTCGGGAGTTTTTTTTTCTGGCGCACCCTTTAGTTAATTTGCAGAGGGACCTAAAGAATCTTTTTACCCATATGGTACTTAGTGCAATGAAAAGGGTGAGTCAGATTACAAACCGCGGCTACAGTTACGGCAAATGGTGCAGCCATATGCCATTTAAGGATCCGGATTGTCTCATGAACTTTCAATGATTTTAGGACAAACAAATACAAAAAATATCTACGTCGTATGCTGCTATGTTTCACGAAATCTTTCATGTGGCTTTTGGGCCCCCCGCCACGCGGGCCCTTTTGCGCCGCCCCTGGTGCCAATACTTATAGTCCAGGATCAATTACTGTTGTACGAAACAGGCATGTAGGCGCACTCCTCGAGGTAATGTCTTTTCGTAACATCTATTTAACTTACTGATTAATAGTTAAATAGGAGATGTAGATCACCTTTATAAGCTGTCCAGTATATTACTATTCAAATTTAAATTTTTGTCTCAAATTAAAAACCGTTGGAACATGTTACTTAAACAGAAAATTTTCGTTGTTTTTGCTCACTTGTGAACTGTTGTAAATGAGGTTCTATCAATATTTCCTGCGGCTAAAAATTGTACGTGGAAAGGACCCCATTCTAATTTCGAACACAAGAAATTCGTAAAACGTTACGCCACTGCTCATAGTTATAGCACTTCGATTAATAACCTTGCCAAAAATGCAGGCTCCTTTTCGAGCTTATCTTGAATCTCAAAACATGCCTGCAGCCAACACTCCCTTTGATTAGCTGGGAGAAGACAAGAGAGAAATTTGGCTGTAACATTTCTCATGTGAAAGTCTTCACATAAATTCCTAAGTTCCACCATATTTCGGACATCGAACGGTATAGATGAATGATTCAGCTACCCTCTTCACGATTTTATTGGCAACGTCGCTTCTTGGTATTGAGGGGCGTTATAAACGGGGTCGGTCTGTTTTTTAACATTTCCGCACCATTAAAACGTGAAGTGTGGCTGGTCTAGCGGTTAGTGCGCGCACCTTCGGTGCACAGGGTCATGAGTTCGAATCTCACCGTGGATCATGTGTGTTTTTCGAACTCACGAGCTTGTGACGGACTATGATCTCACTCAGATGTTAAACCGAGTACCCATTTATGGGGATAAATAACACTGCTGAGCGTGATGCTGATCTCATTTCCTCAACAAAACGAAGATAAGATTTTGGAAATAGGATGTCACTAACACATCCTGCGGCCTTAGTCCAATGCTGGATTGTCGCGCTTGTTATTTATTTAAAACGTGAAGAACACTTGTAGCTTCTGGTTATACCCTATACCCATAAGACGGCATAGGGTATATTGTTTTACTTAAGACAGTGTTAAGAATTGCAATAGCTTCCCTGGTCAATTTCTCTAACACAAAAACCAAATTTCACAGCCGCGCGTTGCTTTCGAAAATCGACCACCACAAAACGGGAAATAAAACCTCACCGGTGAACCGATGCGGTCACAGCGGTACAACTTGGCACACTAAAGAAACGTGCCTCTAACGGCTTCCCGGCTCCACCCTGGTTTCAGTTACTTTTGGGCATACAATAACATCAGGAAATTTAAAGGGTGTCATTCGGTGAAAGATAATGATGGAAGGCTACTTGTACAAGGCGAATAACAGTTAAAACGTACGTATTTGATCACCTTCCCCATGCTGGGATCATCAGACCACCAGACCATCTGGTGCTGCTTGGTATTGGTTGGCTCGACAGTATCGCGTCTTCTGTCGAAATACACCAATCAGCACCATGTCTAACAGACGAATAGGTGTATATTCACTGATAGAAAGGCAAAGAAGTTTGATTTCGAGAATGTCTTCGACAATGTGAACCAATATTGTATCATCAGGGCCACCTTGCGCAAGAGGGGTGTCTCATCGAGGGCATGCCTACTGGCGAATTGAATCGAAAGTGAAAGTGGCAGTTATTACGTGATACGCATACCTTACATACCCACTTTGCTAGTCGCGTTATGCGATGATACCCCTTTTCCCAACGAGGCCGAAAAAGAAGTCACCCTAAAATAATCTAGCACAAATTTAGGAGACATTTCAAGAACCTGTACATTAACCAACCAATAGTTGAAACACTTTTTCACATTTAAACAATGACCTACAATAAACAGCTACTAAATAGGCTATTTTTACAGACATTTTCATGTTTTAGGGCTTTCTGGTCTTGTCACGTTTCAGAGTAGTCTGCGTGAACATAAAATTGTTCACATAAGCGAGCGTTCACGTTTGACGCAGTTCACGTTTACGTGAGTCTACTGTATATATGCTTTGCGGATCAAAAGTTTAAATTTTTTAATTTAAAAATGAAAAAAAAAAAACGAGACCGATGTTAATTTCGGGCGCGGCCGAAATTTGGATACCCTACGCTCTCCCCGCGCTAAAAGTTTTTCTTTTTTTTTTAGTCCTCCCCCTTCCGTTTTCACAAAAGTTAGTAGAAACACATTTATATGAAGTTTGGTTGAAATTGGTGGACAAAAGAACATTTTTTCTTTGAAGAACCTAATTCGCGGGTTGGGTTTGTATGCCAGCCCCATGACCCCATGGTCCGATTTCATTAATTTTTCCATATAGATTGTGACATCAATAGGAATACATTCTAATCAGGTTTGGTGTAAATTGGTGTCCAAATAAAAAAGTTTCTCTTAGAAAAACCTAATTTGGGGAGTTGGGTTTATATGGCAGCACCATGACCCCATGATTGGATTGCATTCATTACATATCTTTTGTGAGATAGATAGAAATACATTTTCATGAGGTGTGGTTGAAATCGGTGCCCAAATAAAAAAGTTTTTCTTAGAACCTTATTTGGGGGGTTAGGTTTGTATGGCAGCCCCATGACCCCATTGTCCATTGCAACAGACAGACAGACGGACATCGCCCAATCGACTCCTCAAGTCATGCTGATCTGATCAGCATGGTCGGAGATGCTTCCTTTAATGCGTTATAAACTTCATGACACTTCACTCTATGAACGAAGGGTAGAAAAAGAAACAATTTTTTTAAATTAAATTAAAAAATATCTTCTTTCAAATTTAGCTTAGGATATTGGTAAATTAACTTTGAAGAATTTTTAATTTGTTCTGGAAAATCGTTAATTCACAATTCCAACCGAGCATCTTGAAATTTCATATTCAAATCAAGTTTCATAAACTCAACCTTGCTGAACACCTGTTTGAACATCAAAGATCAAACGACTTAACTTAAAAAAAAACTTGAACTATATACTGTCTAAAGGCTGAGCCTATTCAATATAAAAACAAAACCTTATTCACTCTAAAAGATCAAATTTATCAAAAATTCCCCGGTAATAAATCAAAATCTACCGACAAATGATTCAAGTTTAAATCACGACCGTATAAGATTTCGTAAAATTTTTTGACACTCTTGTCATATTACAATAGCGCAGTATGCCTACTACATTCATACTAAAAATAATAATAAAACTAATATCTTCATGCTTCGCGGCAAGGCCTTTTTGGGCGGAAAAACCGCCGATGGCGTCGTTGGTTGTTGTCTCTACGCGGTTTCATCGTTTCGATATTATGCCAAAAACTAAGGTGTCCACAACACTAATACACAGACACATGGCTACAGAAAAAAAAACTAAAAGTTTGACATTGAAAATGTTGCTGGATGTCGATAACTTTTGCTTTCAACTATGTTTGTGTAACGTATGTATCTTTTATATACAAAGATTGTGTTTTTTTGTGTTGAAAAGATATCACAATTACATATGCACTAGAGACCTCACTTTTTTGGGGGCCTATGTACATTTATATTGGCACGATGTTTGCCAAAAGTAAATTTTTGTATCTCTACCACTCGGTGTCTGTGTGTTAACTTTGCAGAGATTATGTTTGCTGGTTGGTGTTTTTGGTCTAACTTGATATATTATTTTTGATCTTGAATTTTGCCTTCCTTTTTATTTTTAGTTTTTTTGGACCACTGTCGTTCATTTCAGCGTCTGTATTTTTTTTCAACTGAGATTTTAAATTCTTTACATACAAATGAACCTCAGAGTACATACCTACGATTCGTACACATAAAATCTAGAGAGTGTGCAACTTTGTAGGCTTTTAAGGTTCGCGTTCGTAGAGACGACTCATGGGATGATCGGTCAGCGCAAAATGGTTGAGATCTTCTTCTCTTCTCAACAATAATTCGGTAAACGAGCTAAACAGCGTTTCATTTCTTAAATTTTTCATAACACGCCAGTTCGTGTTGCGATCCTCCGTAGGGATTTTGGGGTGCAAAATTTTGTCATGTTGATTGGATGCCAAAGCCAACACACACCGAAGTCTTAACAGACGAAGAGTTAAGGCGTGTTCAGACTATATGGCAAACTACCATATATTTGCTGCCATATGATTGATATACCCGTGTGAACACTCTCCATATGATCTGCCATACGACAAAGAAGTCATATGGTAACTGCATACCATATCGTGCCATATATAAATGTTACCATACAGTGTGAACACCTGTTGCCAGATATATGGCACCACTCTGCCATATGATTTCATATGATAAGCATGTTTATCATATGAAAAGCATCTGGCATTCGTTTTTCGTAGGTTTATCACATTTTTGTATAGGTATTTGTATATATCGTCTTAATCTTTATTACGCATTGCACGCTAAATGGCTGAGGAAGGATAAGTTCACTTTTCAAATTTCAATTTTGCTAAGCTAATTTTACAATTTATCTAGGGACGCGGGAGCGTCCCGCACGCCAAAGAAAAACGAAGAAATTTGAACAAATCAAAAGTGAGAAGCGACTAAGACTATGTCTACACGACGGAACAAGTACGGGTTTTCGGACCTCTGTAGCTCGGACCCTGGTTGGTCTTGAGTATTCAAATTCGGAAAGGGTTGTCGTTCGCGCCGTCTTACGAAGTGTAGAAAATTTCAAGAAGATACGATGAAAAACACCGGAGATATATGAGATTGAAAATCGCATTTTTTCAAAAATCTTGTTCTCGTTGTTCTTGTTGTTCATTGACAGGGCTACAGCCTTGCAGAGGGCATCTCGGGATTTGGTCTCTTTTCCCATTGATAGAGTCTGTCGTGAAGGTGTGCATAGGCTATCGTTTGCCCCGATCCGTGGAGTAGAAAAAAAGATACAGCGGAAAATGTGAAAAAATGCATATAGTTTCTCGCTTAAATCTTTTTATATGTTTTAAAGGAAGCATTTTGCAAAAGTCGGGGATAG
Organism: Microchrysa polita; assembly: GCA_949715475.1. Taxonomy (NCBI): domain Eukaryota; kingdom Metazoa; phylum Arthropoda; class Insecta; order Diptera; family Stratiomyidae; genus Microchrysa; species Microchrysa polita. The sequence goes on along the minus strand of OX454421.1, from coordinate 69,922,619 downwards.
GCCTGAAAAATGCCTAGAAAAGAATCGTATAGTTTTGTGCTTTGGCAGGACTGTTCCAAACAATCCCTTGTATATGCTCTCCAAAGTTTTCAGTTGTAGAGCGTCTGCAAGAGCGGCGGCAAGGGGTCAAAGTTCCGGTTTTGGTTCGTTTCTTATACGAATGCGTGCATATTATGTACTATAATATTGGATGAACAAATAACATCCCGATGATCCTAAAGCTTTCAACAAACGGTAGCGGTTTACACAACACACACACCACACGAATTGAGAAGTTCTCCGTGGTGTACCGCGGCGGAAACTATTTCATACATTCTGACACGTACCGCTACCGTTCTGCGCTGGTTTGGTGGAAGCTTAAATATGGCGCTGGGACACCAAATCGGTTTTGTCTAGACGGTGCATTGTGTTGTGTTCAAACCAGAGTTACGTGATGATGGCATGTGGAAAATCGATTTTTCAAGGAAATCTGATGAGTTAATTTTAACAAAATTTGGCATGTAGATTTATTCTTGTAATTCCACCCGGTTTGATCCTGTTGTGGTAGGCAAAAAGGTACTGTTAGTTATATAGTGAATTTCTTAGCTATCCCTGATTCCTGGTCATAAAACAACTTTATTATTGTAAAAGCAATGCTAGTCAGGACTCAACAGGTTTTCGGGACCTTCGATGAGGGATAAAAGGATATTTTCACATGTACATGTCTTTCTCTATGGTATGATATACATTTTATGTCGTAACTAACGAGCGTAACGTAATGCAACGTAGCAACGACGATGAAGATCAAAAAGCCAAAAGCAGTAGATAGGGGTATTTTAAAAGGGAGAATGATCGAACCTGGATATAAGGACAGTCTTGGGTCTGTAGTAACGGGACTTGTATCTTAACCGTTTGGCGTTAATAGGCGCAATGTGGAACTTAGGAAATATGGATGTAATTTGAATCACATATTGAGTACACAGTGAGGCTTAATGGTTATATTAAAAATTAAGATTTAAGATTATAGGATGAATGTGATAGAGATGAAGTAAAGATTTAGGCCCGTATTTATGAACATTCCTTAACTTAAGGAGACTTTTTTTTCTATGAAAAAGTATGGGAATGACATTTAATTTATTGAATTTCGGCATCCTTGACCCAAGGTCTCCTTGACCTGTGGACTTTCGCATAGCGACGGTGACTCAGGAACAAAGCACAACCCTGGTCAAAGCAGACAAAAAAGTCTCCTTAAGTTAAGGAATGTTCATAAATACGGGCCTAAGACTCAATTTATGGCTAAGGTTAAAGTCAAAATCAAGTTTAGGGTAAAGGATAGGGTTAAATTTATTGTTACGTCGCAGTTAACGTTATTATTAGGGTTAAATGTAAGGATAGGGTTAAGGTTGAGTCTGAGTTTGAGGTTTAGGTATAGGCCAGGGTTATGGTAAATTAGGGTTATCATTAAGTTTAATGTGATGTATAAAGATACCAAGGTTAGCGAGGTTACTGGGGCTACCAAGGCCCTCGGGGTTACCAAGGTTACTAAGGGTTTGCAAGATCACCAAAGTTGTCAAGTGTACTATGGTTACTAAGATTACCAAGGCGAGCAAGGTTACCAAGGGGACCAGGGAGACAAAGGTTAGCAAGGGGTTTATCATTCTTATAATTATTGTTCTCAAACAAATTCGTGACAATAGGGCAATGAATATCGTCTTAATAATTTATTTACGAATTTTGTAAATCGAAAACTGCAAAAATATATGATATCTCAGAAAAACAACTGTGTTGTAAAAGGTGTTCGCCAAAGAAAAAGTCATCAGCCGCAAAAAGGATTGATATAAATACAATCCCGCCAAAATACTCGCATCTTGTCTCAATGATGGTGGTGGAGCAAAATTTTTTCAATGCTATTTGGCGGGGAGCTTGAATAAGGTTAATAACAGAATAAAATCAGTGTTAAGAAATTTATGAAAGATCTTTTATCGTATAGAAAAAAAAACGAGTTCCATACCAAGGAAAGCAAAATAAGATTCTAAAACGCATTTTTATTTTCTATAAGACTGGAAGCTTCAAAATTAAATCTGATCTAGAAAAGAACATAGCAGCAAATAGTACCCTCGTTCAGCTCCCCGCCAATAAGCGTTTAAAAAAATTTTGCTCCACCACCATCATTGAGACAAGATGCGAGTATTTTGGCGGGATTGTATTTATATCAATCCTTTTTGCGGCTGATGACTTTTTCTTTGGCGAACACCTTTTACAACACAGTTGTTTTTGTGAGATTTAGATTACAAGCGAAGAAAGGCGGTAGAAAACCGAGAAAAGTGGAGAAGAAATGAGATGACTCCGAAACAATTATTATTCTCACAAAACCATATTATACTGCCAATCGACTTCGCCATGAACAGAAACAAAATAAGCTTGTAATTCCTGCTGGACCTCTTAAGCTTTAATTGTAGCATCGCCTTGTGCAACCCTCTCCAATGGATCCAATGTTGTCCATCAGATGTTCCTCGATCGAAGTCTTCTGGCGTCGCTAAATTCTTCTGGAATTGTTACGAGTCATAAGAAAATTATGCAGTGCACAAACAGCCTTAACAATTTTTGCGACTTTCTCTGGCTGAAGCTCAATAGGCTTGAGTAAAACTCTGAAACGAGCACTCGCAATCCGAAAACATTTTCGATGATCCTTTAAGCTTGTGATATTCGATAATTGTACAATTTTTTCAACTATACTCAGTTGGCGAATTGAAAGTGGTTTCATTAAATATCGTTTCAAAGCGGTCGTCGCCAACATTAGGAATCACTTTATCTCGACCAGGTAATGGTTTTCCAAGTGGTAGTTTTAGGGTGTTCCTATCCAATGCCATCGCGAGTTTGCCGTTATTAAAGACACCGCCATCAGAGGATCTCACGCTAGCTCCAATATCAATCAAACTAAATTTATATTATCCATCAGCTAGAGCCATCAAGACGATCCTGTGTGTTATTTAGGGTTTTTTAGAATTTTATCAAAAAACCATTATGAAATCGATTTTGTCCGTCCGTCTGTCTGTCCGTCCGTCTGTTCACTAAATAACTCCCGAGCGGCTCAACCGACCGACGGTAACAGTCTTTGGCGCGATAACAAGGTTTCCGGAAAATTTGAAAAAAGTCGACTTGTTTGGATGGGAGATAAACGTATGGGTATGGGTATAGTCAAATTAAAGGACTCGACAAATACATTATATATCAGTTACTTTTACTTTTTACTATCAGTTTCCAGTTTTGAGTAACGGTAACGGAGTTATGGGCGTTTGAAGTTAAGCTTACGTTTTCACCTCGGGTTTTCTAAACCATTATAGGTACCGATATGCAACTTTGCTTAAATATTGGCAGAAGTTTGTACGGCCAAGTTAACAGGGTGTCCCTGAATAGTTGCAAAAGTCTACTTTTATGCACTATGTATGCATCCAAAATCTAAAAAAAAACCCTCGTATTGATTCAGAAAATTCTGGCATAGCTGTCACCTATGCAAACACTTATTTAAAATTTGACTTACTCAGCTTGGAACCAATATCAAAAACACTCACCGGTTGCCAAGAATCTCTGCATCAATGTTAAGCGTTCACTTGCAGATATTGCTTTTCTCATTCGTGTGTTTTGTGATCTAAGGTGAGACAAGGTTCAAAAGATAGTCGAAGTCAATCGGTGATATACGAACGAAATTCCGGTATACCGCATCGTCTTCTGCTCTTAATTCTCGCAATAAAGTCGAATCAAAACCTTCCGTATTGCGTCGAGATATGCATTTCCTCACCCCAATGGCAGCAGGTTGCCATATAGTCTGAACACGCCTTTAGGACATTTCGAACCTAGCATACAAATTGCAAAGTAATTTTCGGCTATTTCAAAGGTGCTTTTATTTTCTACCTTTACGTATAAATCTCAAGTAATTAATTTGATAATTTTATTATGAATCAAATTAGTAGTCTGGCTGGTCTAGCGGTTAGTGCGCGCACCTTCGGTGCACAGGGTCATGAGTTCGAATCTCACCGTGTTCCATGGTGTTTTTCGAACTCACGAGCTTGTGACGGACTATGATCTCACTCAGATGTTAAACGAGTACCCATTTATGGGGATAAATAACACTGCTAAGCGTGATGCTGATCTCATTACCTCAACAAAAAGCAGATAAGATCTTGGAAATAGGATATCACTAACACATCCTGCGGCCTTAGTCCAATGCTGGATTGTCGCGCCTGTTATTTATTTATTTATTATGAATCAATTGACTGAAGTGCCTCTCAGATATAGGACAACTGAAACTACTCGCTGGTGTTTTTTTAGTTTTCCACAAGCTTTGCAGTTAATTTTGAATAAAGTTCTCCGGTAATTTTATTTACATCATTGGAGGAGCGAAAGAACCTGATGATACCTATACATAGATACTGCAATGGTGCTTTATAATGAAACACCCCACTAGGAAAAATTAGAAGTCCTTCCCACAGAAGGTTTTTAGAAGGTATTTTTCATTCCCAGGAAGTAATTGCGGAACGATTGCGAATGAAATAAAAAACAATGCGAAATCATTCTCGGGGAGGCATTTCGAAGGTGTCTAGAATGATTATATTTCATTCGAAGGAAGTAAAAAGGAGGACTTTAGAATGAGTTGAAAATGTAAATGCAAATCATTCACAATTATGTCGTGAACGCACAATTTTGTTATTTTTTTTATAATTTAAGTACCAGTTAATCGCAGTAATCAATATGTGTAAAACCTAAAAGTGCTAGCTGTCAACCAATGTTTTTCATTCTTATCGGATAGAAGTTTTATTATAAAGTACTTTTTCTTATGAAGTACTCTATGTTGTTATTTGAAACAAAATCATACTGGATGCACAAAAAAAGAAGTCTTATTTTTAGTGAAAAATTACTATTCTATATGCTTTTTCTAATCCATTCCAGTACTGCAAATAAGGACTTTTTAGAAACCCTTACTATTTCATTCTGAATTACTTTTGTAGAAGCCCTTACTATTTCATTCCAAAGAACTAAATATAAGGCCTCTAAAGAAGATTTTTTTGAATCATTCCAAAGTACTCCCTCAGAATGCCTTCTTGGAATGAATTCTTTCCGCGGACATGGCTATGTAAAATGGTAGATATAAAGGGAGGTAAAAAGAAGGCATTCCTTCCTTCCAAGAAAGTTCTTCGGAAGGTCTTATTAAGTACACTTTTTCCTAGTGTATAGTACTATACAGAAAAATTCTCGAAGAAAAAAAATTATTTAAATTTTTTTTCAAAGAAAATCAAATACCTTTTCTAATTTCAATGAAATTGAAAGGCTTTATTAGTGTTTTTAGTGTAAATTCAGTGATTTCGTTGCGCTGCACCGTCATAAAATACGTGCACTGATTACCTCATTTCTAAAACACCTCCCGAAATATTTTCTTTTGTACGCCCATACAGCACGCCACTGGAAATCAAAACCGGGTTCCCCACCATGTCGCAGGTTTTTTATTAGTACATTTTTTTCCAGGGCTTTTAGAATCGGATTAAAACTAAGAGTTTAGTTTCTTTGCTTAAATAAACATATACATTTAAACACGTTTTTGAATTGAGTAATTTGTTTAAAAAAAATATACTGCCGAATTTAAAAAAAAATGTTGCAACGGTTGTACAATGATTTTTGTGGGTGCCAGTTCGCACCATTTTAGTTCATCTGTAGTTTCTACGGTTTATTTTCCACTTAATTTTTCGAGTTCTAACCATTAACTCATTGCCGGACACAACGCCAAAATTTGACACGATTTGTATGTCAAATGCTCAAAATTGGACGTCTATAGACGTTCTGTCCGGGAAAGGGTTAATCTGCCCCTAAAATTTGGCGATCCGGCAACTGCCCGGCTTGTTCCTCTCTCCCTCCCCACCGTGGGCGGTGTTTCTATTTTTAGTAGGTAGGCGCTTCTTCGCCATTTTTTCAGCTTTATTAAGAAATTTTGATAAAAATTAGACGGAAAATTAACAAGTTCCTAACAGTTGCGTATTTAGAAAAAGCTCAAAGGGGGGGGGGGCACAGAGTACGGGGCTAATTTGTTACATAAAGTTTTGGCGTGGGGATACCCGAGAGCAGCTACATAGGAAAACCATTGGCAAGACTGAGGGATCGTTGATCAAGGAGACCTTCAATAGACTTGATATATAAGATTTCAAGGTAGGTGGGTAGCTACCTTGACTTCAAGTGAGGTTGACTATAGAGAATTTCAAGGTCTCCTTGAGTTTCTCCTTAAATCAAGGATGCATTGACTCGTGAATACAAGTGATTTCTATGAAAAAGTATGGAAAATTACATTTGTTTTAATTTCGGCATCCTTGATTCAAAGTCTCCTTGAGTTAAGGTATGTTTATAAATACGGGCCTGAGAGTCCTTTGCTTTTCTTGTTTATTACACCAAAAGTTTAGTTTTCCTGACAGATCTTATAATAACACTCATTAACTGGTTTTGGCTTTTCCTGAACCAAAATACGGAGGGCATAAAAAAAGTTCGCGTAGTGTAGTTCGAAGGAGCCTGAAGCCGAAAAGGAATTTTACGAATATGTACTTAATTGGCTAGGGAATTAATGCAAAGAGACTGTTTCCATATGACAAAACGGATTCCAGACGGAACACTTTTCTTTGGAAAAGAAATTTCATACATCGTCCGAAATTCTGCCAAATTTCGGCCAAATTCCGCCAAAAAGTGAAAGAAACACGGATGAAAAGCTGATACAGCAAATTTTGGCTGACATTGTGGTCTTGAATTCCATGGCAAGTTTATGCGAATTTGAATGCAAAATAAGGATTTACTGAAAAAGAGGCCTTTGTATGTTTTGTCAAAAATCTAGTAACAGATTCCGTAAAATCGTAACAAGTGCCGAATAATATTTTACAAGTACAATCCAGAATACTATACGGTTGTAAATTTTGGTGTAAATCGGAAGTAGTTTATCCAAAAAAATTATTAATTATTACCGCTACAGAATAAAACTATCCAAATACCCTTTTAATATTATACATTTTACACCGTTCGGGATAGAATAAATTGCATTGCATATCTGCAAAACCTTATAAAACGAGTCCCAGATGGTAAGCTGAAGCAACATGCTTTAACAAATCAATTGCGAAATAGAAATGAGAAGGAATGGCTACGATGATGTTTATAATAAATAACAGGCGCGACAATCCAACTTTGGACTAAGGCCGCAGGATGTGTTAGTGACATCCTATTTCCAAGATCTTATCTGCTTTTTGTTGAGGTAATGAGATCAGCATCACGCTCAGCAGTGTTATTTATCCCCATAATTGGGTACTCGTTTAACATCTGAGTGAGATCATAGTCCGTCACAAGCTCGTGAGTTCGAAAAACACCATGGAACACGGTGAGATTTGAACTCATGACCCTGTGCACCGAAGGTGCGCGCACTAACCGCTCGACCAGCCAGACTACTATGATGTTTACTTCATGAAAAATGAAGCATTGAAGAAAGTACCCAGGCAGGGCACCACAGACACCGAACCGTAAGAATTCGAAAATGTATGCTAAAAATGCTTTCCCACCAAAACACTTCAATTTTTAGCATTTTAACAGAAAGACAAGCATCTGGTTTTAAGACCTTTACAGCAGCCCAACACGAATTTACGGCCAAATTAAAATACACAAGCCCGATCGAAAAATCAGACCGATTGTTTCAAATATTTATCAATTCAGCGGCTTCCAAGCCATCGATACCGCAACAACATCTCCTCAACTTATATCAACATAAGATGGGGTCACTTCTCACATGACGAGACTTTCAATAGCAGTCCTTGTTTCCGAACAGATTCATGTCGAGAATGGGCGACGTTTCATGACCACCTCGTTGCCTCGGCATAATCATAGCTTGTACTTATTCTCTGAGAGTTCTGTTCTTGAAACCACGCGTCTATGAAAATAAACAAAACCCGTTCGAAAAACGGAAAGGGTTCATCAACGAGGAGATCTGGCGAATTGAGAAGATGATGTGATGATAATAATGTTTCGAAAAAGATTTACAAAGTTTAGTAACAGAAACGCTCAAAATAAAAAGGGAACATTTGGTACTGCAATTTTTAGTATGGTGTGAAAAAAGTTTGATGTGCTCACAGGGGGGCACGTGCCCCCTGTGCCCCCCCCCCCCCCGTAAATACGGCACTGGTTCCTATATCCAGTTTCCATGTCAAATTGACGAATTTCAAAATTGCGTTAAGGAATTAAAATTTAAAATTCATATTGATGAATTTCAAATTAGTCTTGATTCGCCAATTTGTAATAGAAATTCGTCAACGTGTGAAGGTAATTCCCCAATTTATAACGGAAATTTGTTTAAAATATTTTGAAATTTTTCACTAGGACATGGAAAATTGTCAATTTGTAAAACGTATTCGTCAACATAATTTTTAAATTTGCCAATTTGTTTTGGAAATTCGTCAATTTGGAGCGTGTTTTCACCAATACTTTTGATTTGAAGCAAAAGTATTAACTTAAGCTTAAAACAAAAATCGGCGGAGTTAGTTCGGCATTTTTGTTCCTTCGGCTTGACTGCGTTCTAGCTCATAATTAATGAGCATTTATATGTATTTGAAACAAATATGGATTTCGGCCTTTAGGGGCCCGTGAACACATGAATACCGTACGTTACGCGACCGATGAGAGCTAAGAACATATAAGTACGTAAGTCTACTAATTTTTCAAACAAATCAAGTTCTTATAAAGTAAGAGGGACATCAGCAATTAGTCTAATTCATGGACATTCTAATTGTTCATAATGAGTACCTACATATATGGGACCATTCTATCTAATACATACATTTATACCAATCAAAAAAAGATCTCCCAAGACCTTGAAAATTTGAAGGGGCCATTACCTAGAATAGAACTACCATTACCATACCAAGAAATCGTCGTCAAAATGGCTTCAATTTCAAGAGCTGGGAAAACAAAATTTTGCAGACAAGCACGCGGTGCTTAACTTCTTTTCTTTGTCCTCTTCTTCTTCTATAGCTAGCGCTATGCTAAGTGTGTAGTTACTATGAAGCGCAGAGATACAAGATTATATCACCGACTTTGTACGAAAAATCTAGATGTTACCGAGTGGCTATACCGAAATTCACTCTCGTTGGTATCCATGACCACCCTTCTCCCCTTCCATTTTGGAGCAAAACCACAACACAATATCGCTAGCCATACAAAAAAAAAACACCGTCCACCTTCCTCGTCTAAATAATAAGTCTTCTACACATACCAGCATTTAAGATGTGTACACACGTACAAATTTATATATACACAATCCAAAGAAAAACCTACAAACATAAAGTTGTTTTCGCTTGACCTTGAACGTGGTCGAAGTCTTAAGAAAATTAAAATATTATACAAACGAGTACATAAGCGCGACGAACGACGACGATGATATGCTGGTATCCGTTTATTAACCATATATATCCAAGCCCAAGTCGTGCTTAACTTTTAACACACCACACCACCGCACCGTCACGTACAGAAAGATACGAAGAAGGAAGGAGTACACCAAAACATGATTCCTCACCAAGCCATGTTTTGGTCGCTTTGCGGCGAACATGATGTAAGATTGTAAGCCATGCGTCTGGTGCTGCTTTAAGATCGTGTGGATCGACTTTTAAAGAAAAGGAAGAGTTTTAGCATCATCAAGAAACGAGTTTATCGTGCCGGGCCCATGTATCTGTATGCAAGTAGGTACACAGAAATACACCCAACCCAAAATAGTTTAAAATACATAATTTTGAAGCAATGAAAGGGAAATTCAGAAATTCTTCCATGATTTTTTCTTCTTCTTCTTCCTTGCCTCGTGCTTTATACCGCTCCATGGTTTCGCGTTGCTCGACCTGCGGTGTAGGCACATCGCCCGTTTTGGCGCTAATATCTCAGCATATTTCTACAGGAAGCTCTATCTTGTATCGTGTCATCGCCGAGACCAATGCATTGTTGTTGCTTTTTCATTTGACACATCCAGCTGTTCGTCGGTCTGCCTCTGGCCTTGGGTCCATCAAGTGGAAGTTCCATTGATATCGCTTTCTTTGCGGAGTTCTCAGGTGGACGCCGTTGAACATGGCAACACCAATCCATTTGTCGGTCTTCGAGCTTTTCGGTGATTGGTTGGTCTATGGACAAGCTACCTCGGATGTAGCTACTCTTAATGTGGTCCCTTTTGGTTACACCACCGGACATGCGTAACATTTTCATTTCAGTCGCTGTCATTTCTTTCGCATAACCTTCATACATGGACTAGCATTCTGATCCATACATGAGTGCGGGACGTACAACCGTTTTGTACAACTTGCCCTTTAGCTTCAGTGGTATTTTCTTATCGCAGAAAACTCCGGAGTTTTCTCGCCACGTCATCCACCCAACCTTTGTGTGATGTTTGATGTCATCATCGCATGTAGCTCCGTTGTTCACCATCGAGCCAAGGTACTTGAACTTGGTACAAGACTTAAGCTGCTCTCCTTTGACGTACATATCTGGTATCGGTGCATCTGGGTCTGAGAATGGGCAGCATAAGAACTCAGTCTTTGTTATACTTACCCTCAGTCCATGCTCCTCCAGAATGTCACACCATTTGGTAAGTGCAGCTTGCAAGGTAACGATGTTTGGGCTACTGAGGACTATATCATCGGCAAAAAGAAGAGATATTTCTAGGCCGTCGGATATACGTGTTATTAAGTGGCGCATGATGATGTTGAAGAGCAACGGACTCAATACACTGCTCTGGTGTAATCCGACATTCACCGTAAATTCTTCTGATTCACCGGCTGTGCATCTAACCTTAGTCGTAGCTCCATCATACATGTCTCGTATCATCCTGACGTATGCCTCAGGGACATTAAGTGCTCTCAAGGCCAACCATATCAGATCACGAGGTACTCTATCGAATGCCTTTTTCAAATCGATGAACACAAAGTGCAAGTCCTTTCGTGCTGCTCTATACTTTTCCATCGCAATACGAATGCACTGAATCGCATCGACTGTAGATCGACCTTCAACGAAGCCGCATTGATTGTCATTCAACAGCACAATCTTTCTCAATCGGTTGCAGACAACTCGCTCGTAGATCTTCAGTGTATGAGGTGTTAACTTTATAGCCCTATAGTTGTTGAGTTTGCGTGAGTCTCCCTTGTTCTTATAGAAAGTAAGGAGAACACTTTCCCTGAAAGCATCAGACATCGGTTGCCCACCTTTGATTTTGTTGAAGAGAACTGTGAGCCAACTAAGCCCGACATTTTCCATTTTCAACCAAAATTCCGCGGGGATTTTGTCCGGTCCGACTGCCTTTCCGCGTTTCATCTGATGCATTGCCTCCATACCTCTTCCTCTGAGATATCTTCAATATTTGTGGTATTCGGCTCAACATCTCGAAAAGCTGGTCGAGGTAATTCTTCATTTAGAAGTTCGTCAAAATACTCTCGCATCCTGCTAGAAATTGCCGTATCAATCAGCAACGTACTCCACATACTTCGGCGTTCCCGAGCGTTCCTTCTCCTTTGGGCTGCGACCCTAAATATCCTGGCGTCGTGCTTAGGTCTCTCGCGCAAAGACGGTCCTTCGGTCGCAGTCTGAGTTTCTAATTCTTGGTGGAATTTCTTAGCTGCCTTCGCCTTTGCTTGAGCTACCAAGCGCTTTACGTTTATCCGGCATTGCATATCATTTTCGCGAAGTTGAACCCGTTCGGTTTCACTGCTTGACTCACATTTCGTCCATGCCTATGCGTTCGATTTAGCTTGCATTGCTTCCTTAGTTTCGGTGTTCCACCACCATGTTTCTTTCTTCGTGTGGAGTGGACCTTTCGAAACTCCAAGTGCCTTTTCCGCCTCACCTACTGACATTTCAGCGAAATTTTTCCACATTTGTGTTGGACTGTGGTTGGTGCAGTTGGTGTTGTTTTGAAACCAATCCGTCATTTTATCAATGAATGGAGTTACTACAAGTTCAAAGTTGTCGTTTGTGAGATTGTGCCACTTGATTTTTTCAACCGGCATGGGAGTTCTTCTATTTCTTGCTCCTCCTACTTTCAAAATAAATTCTGACAAGAGCAAACAATGTGGGCTAACGACAAATTTACTCAAGATCACCTTGCAGTCTTTTACCCACCTTGTCATAAAATCGAAGCAGAGGTGGTAATCGATCTGCGTTTCGTGTTTCCTATCTCCGTGTCCACTACTGTAGGTGATTAGGTGTCTCTCGTTTTTCACAAACCATGTGTTTAGGATGACTAAACCGTGCGATCTGCACATAGTCAGAATAGATTCACCTTCGTCATTTCTGACCGTCGAAGGGCTACCCTTTCCACCATGGCAATCCTCGTAACCATAATTTGATTCACCCACATGGCCATTTAGATCGCCTCCCAAGAACACCAATTCGGTATCTGGAATGGTCTGAATCAGGGTGTCAACGTCGTTCCAAAATGCCTCTTTTTCTTCTGGTGGCAGTCCCACTTGGGGAACGTCGGCACTTATTACGTTCCACAATCTTCCGCAAATAACCAATTTGATGCTGATCAAGCGATCACTTCTCTTCGCGACACTTATTATGCTATGCCAAGCAAAGACGACTCCAGAATAATGCCAACTCCGTTTATTTGATTTGTGATTCCATAGTAGGACAATTTGTACTTCTTGGAATTCGTAAGAAACCGGGCTCTGTCGATATGGGTATTTCGCGCTTTGTCTCCTGCACGCACATAATGTCTATCCACCTCCGCTTCGTGATATCCTTAATCTTCGAGAACCTGAAACCTACATTCCAGCTTACAAACAACCCTCAGCTTCTCTAGTTGGACTGCCTTATAGTGCTCGCCCCCAGAAACCGTCGAGCTATGGCGCGAACTAAGTTCGCCGCGTGATCACTCATGGCATGTTGGGCTCCATACAGATTACATATAAATTTGCTTGAGCCATATAGGGACCGCACAAGTAAATGTCACTTTTATGCTGTTATTTGGTAAAAATTTATTATTTTGAACTGGGGCGCCTTAAGTAAGCCAGGTGGGGTTGAATCAAGAGGCATTTTGGAGAGGTTTCATAGGAACATGTACTTAGATACTACATTACATTAGGTATATATTTTTGCCTCTATTGTTGTAATCACGGTGAAATTCATCTTGAATCGTCTCAGCAAGTCAACCGCCCTTATTGGGGTCAGGTGTCTCCCTTGGGGGCTATGGGGGGCTGCGACGGGCGTATGTCAAAGGACTTATGGAAAAACCCTATCTTATGGCAGTAACAATCCATGTAATTCACACACCATTTGATATTTGGAAGTAAGAGTGCTAGTAGGGATATCACGCAGGCATGTCAAAATTTAGTATCGCGCGTTATTTTAGCCCACTGTAGGGTTTCCTCACACGGAAATTCTTTCTAATTACCGCACCAAAAGCTTAGACTAAGCAATTCCAAACTAGAGTCACTTCGAGTGAAGACCGAAGCCCTTCAAAAACGATAGCCTGCGTCTGCGTCTCAAAGGTTTGATTGTCCCGAGCCTATGGTCGCTGGATTTAGCAAACGAAACGCTACAATTTGTATGTATAGCGTTCGCCAACTAAAAAATTAAGGATATTTTTGACTTACAAAAAAATTGAAAATTTCTACCGATCAAAATTACAAATTTGAAATATATTTTCTCCTTTCATTCTCGCATTCTTTAGTACATCTCACATGACTTGACTTCAGCCAAACTCCTTCTACCGTAACCGAACAAATTTTTTAAATTCACCAAAATCACAAAATTCCTAAAATGACTTAAATATCAAAGAAATTTCGCAGTAAACAATAAATACTACCAAAAAATCGCGCTTAGATATCTATGATTCGAATAAGAAGAGCGCTGTCTCGGATAGTGTCAGTGCATGTCTTGTTTCTTCGGTCTGTTCGAAAATTTTGGCAAAATTTCAAGAAATTTTACAATATCATGTGTATTCAGAATAATTTTGATATAAGGTTCATCGTCTGCAGCCATATAGCAGGGAGGACGAGAGCGCATTAAGCTCAGACAATTTTCCTGTGAATAGTATTTTTGCTTATGGTGTATGGTTGATTTTAGTGTGGAATGGGAAGATGATACAACTGAATTTGGGATGTCATGTAATAGGACTTGATTAGACTTATTGTTAGACATAGTAAGTCAGGAAACATCTTGTTAAGTGTTTGTCAGGATGAACATCGCTTTTAAGAACGATCTAGTTCTGATTTTACAAAGGACGGGAGTTTGTCAAAAGGCGGTTTATGACATTTTGACAAATTTAGGCTTTCTAGATTTTTTGTGTAATTTCCTCATACCATATAACAAAAAGAAGTTCTGAAGGATAATTGTCAAAATATATCCAATGAAAATCGCTTAAAAAAAATCCGGTAAAAATCCACTCCGTTAAAATACACTCGGTCAAAATCCACCCTAAATCAAACTTTTTTTACTGACAAAATCAAAATTTACTTTGAGATCGGAAAGAGTAAAATATGACAAATTGGATTTAAAAAGATGGATTTCGTTTCGAAGCTCGAAATTCAACTGCACAGTTATTGTTTTCTGAAGGATATTGTTCCTTCATAAATTAACAAAACAATTCCGGGCTTCTAATTTGTGCCACCTAAATTTTGGCAATTTCTTATTTTCCCTCAAAACGACGTCCTTTTGTACGTTTTTTTTTTTTCAATCTAAGCCCAACACTCAGCACATACTATTTTCATATACATACACAGAAATCATTGTAAATAGTGTTTATTATGACGTGGCCTAATCGCAAAATCTCGCGTCGCAGCACACAATATGGTCGCGGAAAATTTATGAGCATAGGAAGTCGGATTTGATGTTATGTTAGGCTTTTTGACACATTGCCAACCACTGGCAAAACATTTGTTTCGTTTTTTGTTTCTGCGGCCAAAGTGTATGCACGTTTTATTATGCGGATACACTGACGATGTCGTCTTTATGAAATATGTATGTAATGTTTCGAGACGAATTCTAATTCATAAAATTTGTTTTTTATTAATTTTATTCGGATGTGCACTTATTGCAGTGAAAATGCGATAAATAGGTGGAAAGTGGGCATAGCCGATAGATGCGAATTAATTATTTCTTTTCAAAAAGTATGAAAAGAATTATTAGATTCATTGGTTTTGTATCGATCCGGAAGATTTTTGCATAATGTTATGGTGCGCGGAAAAACACACTAGAAATTATTAACACTGGCATCAACTGTCCGGTGACCATAAAATGTACAGAAATTAATTCCAGGTGTCGTAATTTTCAAAAATACGGCACGGGCTTCAAAAAAATCGCATACATACAAACTATTCCGCTCCCTCTCCCTTCTTTTCTTCTTCTTACTTGCCTCGTTCTTTATACCGCTCCACAATGGGGTCATGAGGCTGCCATACAAACCCAACCCCCCAAATTAGGTTCTTCCTAGAAAAACTTTTTTATGTGTGAACCAATTTCAACCAAATTTCCAAATTTCACACAAATTTGTTTTTATTGATAACACAAAACATATGTAAGAATGGATCAAATGGCACCATGGGGTCATGAGGCTGCGATAAAAACCCAACCCCACCATTTTGGTTCTTCTAAGAAACATTGTTTTCAAAAAACCTTGAATTAATGTGTCTTTATCAAAGCAACTAAAAAGTTCAAAACAAATGGAACTGTACTATGGGACCATGCTCCCAGCTCCCACATCCCCCAATAAAATTTTCTGAGCAAAATTTTTATTTGCCCACTTATTCCAACCAAACCCCACACAAATATTGTTTTGTCTACGCAACGGAACTTTCGAGAAGACCTAAGGAAAAGAATGGGGGGGGGGGATTAAATACAAGTCGTAGGTACGCTCGAAAAAACCTTTGGCCCGAGGGGAGCGAAGGGTTTCCAAATTTTGGCCGCGATATTGCATCGGTCTCGTTAATGATTACATTCCTTTCAAATAATTTTTGTAGACACATCAATTTCGATAACAATCCAGCGAAGCTCATTTGCATTTTACCTGAGTGATCTTTTATCTTTTGCAATAGATAGAACACCATATACATACACAAAATGCAGTCCATACAAACAATAAGAATTATTCATCTACCCATATGGAATGTCGACTCTGTATGGAAAAACACAAGCCAAACCGCATATGTATTATATGAAAAGAAGAAGTTGAATGCGTTTTCTGAAATTTTAAACCGGTTACATCAGCATTTTTAGCGTATAATAATTGTTGGTAGATATTCTTCTTTTCTATACGCTATATCCAAAAATCTTCCAACTTCAAGACACCATTATTGTTTGCGAAGAAGTCTGTAACAGCCCTTATACACCTGCAACTTGGTTGCCAACCTATGTTGGCAACACGCAAAAAAACCGGAAATTAAGTGATTTGTAGGCATGTTGCAGGTTGCAGTACCTGGTTGCAAGAACGTGAATGGCGTGGTTGCCGGAATGTTGCAAGTGTGTAGTAACGTACCTGCAACCTAGGTTGGCAACCAAGTTGCAGGTGTATTTGGCCTGTCAAGTACCTTGTGGACCGCGGACGGTAGAAAGATGCACTTCATTCTTGAAACCTTTGTTACGGGTGTTTATTCATCCTATTCCTGTTTTTTTTTTTCGTAGACAAGGACAAGGTGGAGGTGTACTTTTGTATGCGCAGACAGACAATCTTCATTTATCTTGTTGACTTGGTTTTTGAAAACCCGACCCACTGTTTTTTTATTAAAGACTGGTTTATTGGAGTGCGTCTGTATGGTGGATGATAGTCCAAGAAAAATATTATATATTTTTAGTTTTTTTCGGAGTTCAAACAAATTTTCTTTTCATTTTGTGCTATGGAATCCAATGGATGTTAGAAGACTAAAATAAATGCTCCATGAATGAAATGGACTATCTATAACACTTCATATACACTGTATTATCGTAATTTATACCGCTGATCTTCTTCTTTGCCTCATTATTTATATCTCTGCATGGCGTCGCGTCGCGTCGTCGTGACGCTAGGCCTGCTGTGTCCCTGTGTATGTGTAGGCACATCGCTCGTTCTGGCGGTAATTTATCTGAACCTATTTGTATAGGCAGCTCTATCATGGATCGTGTCAGCGGATGGATCGACCAATGCGTTATGTTGTTGCTTTTTCATTTGACACTTTCAGGTGTTTTTCGGTCTGCCTCTGGTCTTGGGTCCATCATACATCGATACCGTTATAGACTTGCATGACCTTTCCACTCATTTACATAATTTTAGAGCTTCTTGGAATGGATCGAAATCAAACTATTTTGAACTCCGCAATAAGTGAAAGGAGATTAATAACGAAATGCTGCAGATTGGTAGAAATATATGTTTTATGAATTGGATGAAACTGATATTTTTGAGCTAATCATCATCCAAGAATATTTTTCGAATGAAGATTAAGTCAATATCCTACATACTGAGTTTCGCAGCCCATTGAAAGGGTTTTGGAAATATCAGACCTCGACGCAGACACTGAAAGTAGAGACAGGGCCACTTATTTTAATATTGGTCCATGAGTTTACTTATTGTAATAAGTTGACATACGAGTAATTCGTTAGTAAATTCGTTTTATTGAAAGAATCCCTTCTACCTGTGGATGCATTATATGGTTATTCGACTTACAACATTTTCGATTTAGGATGCATTCTATTGGAACCAGTGGCGTAGATAAGGGGGGGGGGTCAAGGGGATCAATCCCCCCCCCCATTCGGTCACACATTTTCTATTATTACATTAGGTATGTAAATGTATATGTAAAACATAGCAACTTTTTTACTGGAATAATTCAACGTGTGTAGTGTTTCATAAAAACGTGAAATTTTCAGAACTGAAAATTTAGCAGTTCCTCAAATTAATAATTGTTTAATGGAAGCGTATCGATAGAGTAGAAACACTACAACACAGGGATTTACGTTCATCTACTTTTTGACATTGGATCTGGAGTTTCGCACAGGCAAGCCCTACTGAAGTAATCTAGAAGTGCTGCTAGAAAATCTAAGCACTGATTGAAAATTTGTTGATGGAAAATCGTAATGTTCGGTTCAAATATTTAGAAAAAAATGTTTAACACGGAGTGCTCTTCCACTGAAGCGCAATTTCCAATGGGGAAATATACAGTACATAGATTATAAAGATTTCATCAGGAGAGTGGAAAGCTAATGCGAATGAAGAGAAAACGCTGCAAAAATGCTTCCAATATTTGAGCATCCTTTATTTTTTTTAAGTTCAAATTTGACGAAAGGTTTTATCGTATATAGCAGGGCAAAGCAAGTCTTGACTTTCTCTTGTTGTTTGCAGTTTTATTGAATTTAATAGGAAGAACTCTCAAAGCTATAACCAGGACTATTTTTTTTCTAAACTAAATCTTTTATAAAAAATTGTAGAAATTTCCAAAATTAAAAGATTTATAGTCTTATGCAGGCAGTAATTTGAAAACAAATCAACAAACAAACAAACAGAGTTCCGCAGTACCCTAGGGTTCCGTGAAAATCCCTTTGGGGTTTTACGAAGATATCCAAAAATAGGAAAAAGTAGAAAGAGATTTTGACAACATATGAAATTTTTTTTTAGTTTTAATGTTCCGACGCTTAGTCTACTACACTGTACCCGAAATCAACTTAATTGTAAATTATTTGACCAGCATCAGAGACTCGACCGGTTTTCTTTTATAACTTTCGACTACATATGTACATATATGAAATAAAGTAGTGTGCACTAGAAAATAAAGCATGTCCACAGTGTTTGTGACGACGTTTTTGAGATTTAAATTAAGGCGCAAATAAATTAGATGATTAAATTTGTGTCAATCAAAACTTTCCTACGATTTTTTCTTCAAACGAATGTTTAACAGTCCAAATTTTAAGTTCTACTCACAACTGGCTGATAAATAGGGCTTTGAAATTTATAGCAATTAAATATAGC
The DNA here is from genome assembly GCA_949715475.1 of Microchrysa polita. Lineage (NCBI taxonomy): Eukaryota > Metazoa > Arthropoda > Insecta > Diptera > Stratiomyidae > Microchrysa > Microchrysa polita. The sequence goes on along the minus strand of OX454421.1, from coordinate 69,903,664 downwards.
TCCTACGTTCTCCTACAAGTTTGAAAATTTAAAAAATGTCTACTCACGAATTTCTGAGTTATCGCTGCACTTTATCCATATACATATAATAGGCATTCCCAATTAGCTCTCGTCTTCACAATTTCCCTTTTCTGGACATATACCTATATGATTTTTTTAATCCCTGTTTTGATGTATTCCGAGAAGGAAAGCGGCGATGATAGGTGTTCCGTGACTCCGAAATATTTGGGAATCGCTGATCTCACCCAATATAAAGCTCTGATACTCCAATCAGTAGCGAACATTTGTCCGAAAATTGGAATGTGGATTCACTCACCGTAGTAAAAAAGCCAAAATTATCGATGCAATATTTTCAGGATTCAGTTTTTTTTTCGTATGGCAAAATTGCACTCTATTTTCCACCAAAAGTTGCCCAAAAAACTGCTAAATTGAAGTGTAATAAATACAGAAATTGTAATTCTTAAACTCAACATTTGATAACAGTAAAAGTATAAGTAATCTTGCAAAATGAACCCCCTCCTCTCCGAAAAGCTATCTACGCCACGAATTGGAACCAATTAGCGTCCTAAGTCGAGGTATTCCTGTAACCGTTTCTACTATGCGTCCCGTTGAAAGGATAATTTAAACATGGCCTCGACAATTTTATCGATTTGTGACAGAAAATAAAGACGTTGCACGATTAATAGTTTTTTTTAGACATAGAGACCAACCTAAGTTTATTTAATATTAAATAACTTTACTGACCTATTTTCCTTTTTTGTTTTTTTTTTTTATGGTATACATTTTTTATTCTATAGTCTATATAGTTGACCGAGTGTGTGGTACAGGCTTACAGGTCACCATCGCCAAAACCACATTTATGTCCATCTTCTCTCGTTCTGGCAAGGAAAGGATTTCAATATTCGTATGGTATCCTTTTAGTCTGAAGCGTCGGTGCAGGTATAGATTCTCAGATAAGTCAAGAAGTCACTGACAAGTAAACGCAACACGAGGCAAACCAGTCCTTAACTCATTATCTGGAATCATCTGCAGACAATGAGTTTTTTTTTATCCTATATTCAGGACTATTTTTAATGTCTGTATTAAGGTTCCATAAATAATAAAATCATTAACTGTGATTTGGAAGTGTCTCCTTGAATCATTTCTAGATATACATATTAGCTATTGACAGTTCACTTACTTTTTATTTGATAAAATAATTTGTCTACTCCATTTTTTTAACAATATATCGTCGGCTTAGAGGTAAAAGTGACCAACTAACATTTTTCAAATTGTTCAGGAGAACAAAAAAAACAAATTTTCGTGTCTTAAAAATCGAGGTTAGCAAATTCAAAATAAAAGACTATTGAATTTTCATTTAGAACTGAAGTACACTACATCCATACTTTTATTGGAATTTTAAACTTTCTACAGATGGGTAAATTTTCAATTTTCGCACTTAGTCATTTTTACCTCGCAAGACTTTTTGTTTGGAAGTATTTAGTGATTTAGTCTATGTATCAAATCATCCAGAAATGACATTTGTACTGTACTTTCGGAATGTAGGTGAGGTCAAATTTAACCCTTCTGTCGGCACCTACTTCAATATGCATATTCTATACCCAATAGGTCTGGCTGGACCTATTGAGAATTTTTTTTTATTTTTTAGAAACAGTGAAGTTTTTATACGTAGAGTCATTCTGCTAATTCTAAACTAGCATTTTTAAACAATAAGCATTTAAATCATTTTTGTAAATATTCTGGGAACGTTTTTAAGTAGACATATTATGAGGTGGTATTAGTAGAAACATGTTTTCTCCTCATTTTCTTCGTTTTTGCCTGTTTATTTTCATGGCGTATTTCTAATAGAAAGTTTAATCGTATTTTCAAATTCCATTATCTTTGGGGAAATATTTAGGGCTTCGTTAGAAGATTTTACCCCGATATTAGTCTGCAGATTTAGGGAAATAGATAGCAAGAAACTGGGAATATTCAAGCGCGAAAATCATTTCATTCTAAATTTTTCGTAAATTTCCCGATCAAATCTATTTAGAATGACGCTAGCAAGTCACACATGCTTAGTCCTTACCATTACAAAGGAGATAAAACGTTTTGAATTTCCTAGAAACAAATTTCAGTTCATTAGGTGATATTATTAAATCTGATAAATTTGGGTATTCCCATTTTCCGAACATCGCGGCTTCTTAACGAAAACTCCAGAAATTTTTACTGTTTAAAGTACAAATCGAATTATATTAACGTTATTACATCACAGATAGGTAAAATTTAATAGAATTTTATATTTTCACTTTTCAACTGGAGAGAAAAATGGGGTGGAAAATTATAGGTCTAGCCAGACCTATTGGGTATCAGAAAACACTATAAATTGAAATTCGTCAAAAACATGCTCAAAACTTCAAACGATTTTTTTTTTCAATTTTTTGCCAAATGCTTCTAAACATATTATCTAGGATATCATGAAGTTTGAAGTCGCTACGATTTCATTTCATTTGACCGAATTATAGTGCCAAAGGTCTGGCCAGACTTTTGTGCCGACAGAAGGGTTAAATGGGAAAATCGGTAAATATTGGAGGAATGTGCTAGAAAAATCTTTGTAAGTTTACAAACGTGGAATTTTTTGCTATACGTTCTCACGAAGACAACTTTTGTGTTTCGAATATGTTGCATTAGAAATTTAGGTACACGAAAATTTTCTTAACATTTCAGATTTTATAATTTTTACTTCCCAAAACTTTTGCTATCGAATTTATGTTGTATTCAACTAAAAAGGTTTTATTTTTTAATAGATTATGATTATAATTATTGTAAGATTTTCAATACACAGTAGTAGTAAACAAACATTTTTAATTAAAAATTAATAGAAAAAAAAGAAAATCTTAATCTTCCCTTTCGCTTTCACTATTCTCGTTTGCAACCGGTATACTGCTGTACCATTGCACCACTTCTTCCAGAACAACCCCTTTGTTGCAGAGGTCCAGTAAATCCCTCTTTTTTGCAGTACTTATACCTTCATGGGAGTTGTAACAGGCACAATTTCATTAAAGGGAGTTTTGACATTTTAGGCACTGCTTCTTTTTAGGAACGAAGAAGGATAAATTATATTCTGTGCAGAAAATGTGTCTATACTGGCAGAAACGTTGTCTGTTTGACACTCCTCTTCATACAGACGGTGCATTAAATGCAGGATGTTTAAATTTAATTTAATTACTTCTTATTGGACGTTTTGCTAATATAATGCTCTATTAATTGGACTCTCTCTCTATGTGATGCTTCACCCTAGCGACATCCTCCGAAGAAGTCTTTCTTACCTCTCTTATCTTCGCCATTAAATGTCCCAAAAGATGGTTAGTATTTGGTTAGTTCAGTGTTGATCGATGCATTTGAAATACCGTACACAATACTTTTTTTAAAATCAAATTAGAGTTTGTAAAACCTTCTTTAAAATGAACATTGTGAATTTCAAATGGACCGATCAACACTGTATACTATTTAGATTTTGCAAATTTAGAATTAATCGAGCTAAAATTTTTGGTGTCAGGACATTTGTACATGGAATGTGATTGGATGCATTCTGTGATTGAACGAAAAATGAAGCGCCCAAATATTTTTAATATGAATGATTTGAAAATAATTTTCGAAGAGGCAAGCACAAAGAAGCCTTACGAAACAAGTGAAATTATGTTTGGCAATTTTGCTGATTTGAAAACATTACGTGCTTCCATAATGAAAAAGTGGAATGCAGACGAAGACGGGGAAATAGTTAACTGGCTAAAAATAAAAAGACTTAAATTCAACAATAAGGAGTAAACAAATTAAAATAACAGGCGTGATATTGGACTAAGGCCGCAGATGTGTTAGTGACACCCCTTTTTCAAGATCTTAACTCTTTTTTTTGGGTGTTGAGATCAACAGCACAACATAATCTTACAAGAATTGTAATTATGATCTATTGAATAAGTAAAACACTATTAATGTTTTTTTGTTGAATGCAACATGGACAAAAAAATAAGTACACCCAAATAATTTTTTCTTCACACTACAGCGGTTATTAAAGTCAATAAAAATCGTTTGATGATAATTTGTTCCCTAATTGGAGAGGAATTAAATAATATATACACTAACCATTTAAAATAAAACTAAAAAAGGCTGGACAAAATAATAATTACATTGCAACTAATTCAATTCAAACTAGTTTCAAATCAAACTTCTTGCTCCAATTCGTCGAGAATTTCGTTTCTTTTACTATTTCTCGACATATTGTCCATTATTCTCCAGAATAAATCCGTTCTTGTTGAGTTACTGGCGGACTGGTACCGTATACCAAGTTACTTCAAGAAAACCCAATGAATGTCTCCTTATTGTGGCCTACGTTTTTCCAATTCTTTGACTTAATTCTCAACAAAATTTCGAGTGAATTCAAGTTTGGTAAACGACTTCATCAAGAAAAATGATACTTCATTTTCACGAAGCTAATGCTTCACCATCTGATGAGGTGTGGTTAAAGATATTATCCTGCTGAAATTACCTGTATAGATTCTGTAGAATAATGCGAACCAAACATTGCTTATACTGGATATGTCTCACCGTAACGGTTACTAGATGCATTTGAATGACACCAAACTATAAAAAAAAAAAAACATTGACCATGATATTTGGCCCCGTTGAAAAAAGTGCTTTAATATAGCTTGATAAAATTTATTTTCCTGTGAGACAAAGGGGTCCTTTATCATATCACATCATCACTAAAACAAAATATTGTGGATTATTCTGTGTTTGGTCTCGACCAAGGAGGAGTATCTCTCTCAATAACTGATCGCACCGTCCATATTTTTTACAAAGGAACCTTCGAATCTATTCACCAAAATTACATTACTTATTGTAGTCTTCCATTCACTTTACGGAGAAATGAAATATTTCCAATACTTCCCGCGAGAAGTATCGATAATGTCAGAGGACCTTTTTTCGCCATATTGATTGTGAGTTATCATTGAGGCTCTCATTATGGACTATATGGTACTTCTACTGTACTTCTTCTACTATATGGTACTTCCTTTCTGTGGGCCTAATGAACGCTTTTCGCCATTTAAGTATTTTTTTGCTTTTAATTTGACGTAAGTTAGCACACTAAAAAGGAAAGAAAACACAAATCCCGATAAAAAGTCGGAAACTGGAAAAGTTAAAAAAACGATGTCTTACTTATTATTTTGACCAAACTCACTATCAAAGTTTATACCGGTCCGGACAGAGAACATAGGGGGAGCCATCCTCTTTTTCGGGTTCCTTGTCATTGTTGTATCATAGTTTTTATAATGACTATCTATTTCGATTATTACAATAAAATAAATGCAATAAAAATCAGGAATAAAATGGTGCAAGGTGTACTTATTTTTTTGTCCATATGTGTAACTGATAACAACAGTTTTGAGATGTAAAAATTATAAAATCTTAAATATAAAGAATTATGTATTTTCGCAACGAAGTTTTTTTTAAATACGAATACGAGTTGGTTATAAGCTTCGACACAATTTGCATAATGTCTATTAATTTTAAGTTCACAATCGTGAAAGGTGCTTTTTTTAAATTAATATCTTGAAAATATCTTGTGCTATTCTTAGGCTTTAATTATATTTAGATCTAGGGAATCATTAAAGGAAAACTATAATTTTTGAGGTAAAAATCACCAAGTGCTGCACTTGGTTATTTTTACCTCAAACATTTTCTGAAAATTTTGCACTTAATCAATTTTCATTTTCTATAACTTCTGATTTACTTATTTTACCGCCTCAATATTTTAATGACAGATGCGGAACATAAAAGTAATGCAATTGGCGTAATAAAACGATTTTTGCGAAAAATGCACTTAGTCACTTTTACCTCTAGGCAATCGAATGTATACTGTTATTTTTTTTTTAATTTAATAACGAATAAAAATACGTTTTCACATTTATAGTTCAAAGGTGTTTGCAGAAAATGAAAAAAAAAAACAATTACAATATTTTGGAACATCTGAGACATTTTTTACTTTAGTATTATTTTTATTGATATTTTAATCTTAACATTGAATTTGGTCAATAGTACTCGGACTTGCATACCAATAATGGGCTTTTGTGTGCTTATGTTCATTGACTGGGATCAATAAATAATTTCTTTTGAATTAAAGATCAAGATCAAGGCCGAATCGATGAATATTTGCATCGGGGTATTTCGCCATAATGCATCTGTGTGTTGGAATTGATGTTTAGAATTAAATTTTTTCGACTTTAGACTAATAAATAACAGTATATTATGAGTTAGAAAACCCTATGAGTCACTCAAAAATATAATTTTGTCGATTGTTCCGTTATACTTTTATGTCACCGAACTGAAACTTTTATACGGAATAAAAAGTTGCGTGTACAGCACCACACCATTTTACTGTCGTTACAGTGTTTAAAGTAATTTTGAGAAATGTAAGATTTGCGTATTTGTTACTGTAAATTTTTTGATGTGTTTCCACTGCAAAAAAAAACACTATATACATACGTCACTGAATTTCCTTTGCGAAACGAAACGAAATTTTACGTGTTAACCCTTAACTACATTCGTGGGGGACTAGGGTCCCCCAAGGTGATCATTTTTAGACTTATCTCAAATGTTTTAAATTTGATGCGGTTGAACTTTCGCGTATTTGTAGCACTACCTAAGAGCTTGCAAACAGAGAAAAAGCGCAGGACTGCAGCTTATAGGTTAGAAGCTGTAAGCTCTTGGGGGACTTAGGTCCCCCACGAATGTACTTACGTAAGTAATTTTTTTTTAACTTCCGATATATTCGCAGTTTTATTATTGTATTTTGCAGTTTTGATTAGAATTTGACATTGGCCGGGTTTCTGATAGCTCTTATTCAGTACCTGTCGGCTGATTAGTCTTATCGCGTAGAGAAGACACACACCATATTTAGAAAGCTTTTCCATTGTATTGAATGAAATTTTTGTTTATTTTGTATATCTACGCCATATTTTGCTTGTTTAAGCCATCATCTTAGATTGAGAAAATTATTGCGCACTTTCATCCAACAGCGTAAATAAGCAAAAGATAACATAACTATGCAAAATTAACAAAAAATCAATTCAATATAATGGAGAAGCTTTTTGAATATTGTTTGTGTCTTCTCTGGGCGATAAGACTAACCATTCTATAAGATCTACGAGAGAATGGGCCATTATAGTAAATAGAGAATATATTTTACTATTCCAATGGAAGTGAAATCGAGACGACTTTTGCAAAATCATTTAATTTGATGGACTAGAGTCGGAGGTCGAACCATGTATGGCTTCGGATCATCAGAATCAAATGCGATCCCTATTTTTCGATCTTTTGAGTCCAGAACAGTTTCTTAATTATTTTAAGAATTGCAAGAATAACAGGTGGTAGCTGTTATCGCAGAACGACTGTACCAATTTCTAAGGAAAAATTCATGAAAAACTGACCGTTTTTTCCACTTATGATTTTCAAGATCATTAACTATATTTAAAATTATAGTTATATTTTTCATTCTTTATTATGTGCACAACGTAAAAAGCCGTTTAGCTTTTTTGTGGAATAACATTTGAATTTCGACTCGACGTTTGAAGTATACTGAAAGTGTACCATGCGAAATGGCCACTTTCTATAATTAAAGCTGCAAACTTTACATGCAGCTTTCAAATCTTTAAAAAATTATATTTTTGCATTTATTACACGTCTATGATTTGTTTTAGATTAGGAGTTGGCATCATTTCCAAAATTAAATGTATTAAAAATCACATTTGGTAATGGGGGACCTGGGTCCCCCACGAGTGTATATGTGTAGGCCAACAATAGCGAGTGTAGCTGAGGGTTAAATTCGTTGCGTTTTCTCTACACCCAGAAAAAATTACTTTTATTAAAGAAAAATTACATAGGTCGTATGAAATTTCGGCTATGATTTGGAGCCGATGAAATAGCCTTTTTGGGACAATGATAGAAATATTGAAAATATGAAATGAATATTCGATTATAACTAATGAGATTGATCACCGATTCTATGTAAAAATTTCATTGAATTTTATTAAAAAAAAATTGAAAAGAAAATTTTTAAAATTTTTTTAATTTTTTATTCATAAAAAACCTTCTGCCGAAACTTGGATTCGAACCCGGTCCGCCGGCGTGCCAGTCCGTTTACATTGCCATGAGACCAGATGTGAAATGTTGTCAACGTTTCTAAAATATTAACTATTTGATACGCGGTGTAATACAAAATTAAATTGTTTATACATAGAGGCTATGCAAAATAATAATAGTTCGCATCTTAGAGAAAGCATGCGTTAGTCCAGAGTGGCTATATGATCACACAACCCATATGTGTTTGACTCCAAATTTATTACACTACACTCCACGAAATAATTCATACGTCAAAATATTGTCAATGTAATTATTAACCCTTCTGACGTCGCCTACGAGCTATTATGCCTAAGGTGTAGCTGAATCTTCTGTGAAATCAATCTTATTTTTTGAAGAGGTCTAATTTTGGTTCTAGAAACAGTTTACATACTATGTCTTACGATGATGCGCCGTTTTTTCGTTTCTTTAGGCATAGTTTACATTTCGCCGAACCTTTGATCGCATTTGTGTCCGACGGTTCCTTTGAAATATAATATGGAAAAGGGTGGAAAATATTATTGAACGAAATTTTTCATCAAGATTTAGTACCAATGTTCTGTCTGGATCTATACGCCAACAAAGGGTTAAATATCACGTCGGCATTTTAAGAGAGTAATAAATATTACGCGGATTTTATATTCTCAATTGTAAACAAAAAATTGACGTTTGGATAAAATTTTCACGCATACTATGAGCTGCAATAGTGTGAAAACGGTGCCATTTTTTTTTCTGATGCCCACTCTGGACTAACGCATGGCATGGGTTGCTATGTTTTCTCTAAGGTTCGCATGAATTTGATTTACTTCATTCTAAGTCATTTGTTCCATTAGTTGTATGTGGTCATGTTTTAATTCTATTTCTACTGAAATGTTAGATTCTGTGAAAGTGTATTAGACCCAATGGCATTTTTAATTACATAATTATATTCAAACTTCATACGTTGAAAGAAATTTTATGTTTACTAGAAGTGAAGTAGTCTGGCTGGTCTAGCGGTAAGTGCGCGCACCTTCGGTGCACAGGGTCATGAGTTCGAATCTCACCGTGGATCATGGTGTTTTTCGAACTCACAAGCTTGTGACGGACTATGATCTCACTCAGATGTTAAACGAGTACCCATTTATGGGGATAAATAACACTGCTGACCGTGATGCTGATCTCATTACCTCAACAAAAAGCAGATAAGATCTTGGAAATAGGATGTCACTAACACATCCTGCGGCCTTAGTCCAATATTGGGCTGTCGCGCCTGTTATTTATTTATATTTGATCTATTTTAATTGATGTGAAAATTAATTGTCTAAACTCCAGACATTTGCATTCAAAACATACCTTACACCACTCATTGACACACTTCTTTCTTCCTTACGATCTTTTTGAATTTTCCCGCTTTGACAATCTTTTGGACATCGTCCAAATCTATTCAGTACTCGGACTTTACTTTCTGCAGTGCATAAATAATGATGGAAAATTGTCATCAAGCAATTTTTTTCTTGGGTTTTATGCGAGTACTTACACATTAATTTAGTTACTCCTACTGCTATGCGTCGGTACTTTTGTGCAGATGTACACAAGACCCACAAAACTCCTTACTTATCCGAGTTGATGAAGATGGTGACGGTGGTGATTACGGCCGACGCGACGACGCAAAAATGGTGATCCAAACGCGAAATAAATAATTTGATGATCTTCACAGATCGTAGACATTCTAAATATGCTCCGAAAGGTTTAATTGGTCATCAAATAAATTTTCCAATGATAAATTGCCGTCTGGCCTAGTCATACATCTTTTCCATATTTTCATTATATGTATACGCTTTTATGCATGCATATACCGGGTGGCGCAAAATTAATCACCCTATCGAAAGATGTTATCGTTTTTACAAATGGGGCCGTACGTGAATCATATTTTAATTATAGTGAGAATACAGCCAGACACGCAATGGAGCGCTATACTCCGCAGGAGTGTGGACGCCACATTGGATCGTATTAAGGATATGTACTTCCTGGTCACGTAAGCTGTACCGTTTTGACGATTTGGCATCGCCTGATTTAATAACCGCAGATTTCTTTGGACTATTTGAACAAGACTCAGTCAATCGCGGACCTTGAGGAGAATATTTGTCAGGAAATGAGAAAAACCGAGCACAAATGTGTATCATTATTCATTACTGACGACCATAAGCCACTTTTTTGTCACCACCGAAAAACATCTAAAGGTATTTTTCCATCACTAACAATTTTTTTTACTAATTGAAAAATATTGATAAAATGGGGTGAATAATTTCTCAGCACCCTATATATGACTATAAGGAATTATTATTTTCCCAAACGCCTCCTGCGCAATATTTATTTCTTCGATGAATCTTTTGATTTTCTTTTTCACATAAAAAACATGGTCTTCAAATGTGTAGAAAAGAGTGGAAAGTACAGCAATACTTAGTACCTAAAGTAGCATCTACACGTAACAATAAGTTGGATGATTATTTTGGTCGACAAACTTTTTAGTCCCAGTTTTTTAAAGCTGGGCGATCGTTTGCATTTATTGAAGGTCTAAACTTTTTAGAATTTCAACTATAGGTTGCACACCTATCTTCAAATATAAACGGAAATTGCACGAATTTTTTAAATTTGAAGGGTAATGAGTAGTCTAGTCGCAGCTGGAGGGGTCGTGTAACGATAAGTTGGACGATCATGGCTGTTGTTACACTATTCGTTATCGGTAAGGTTAAGTCGATCAACAACTTGGACAACTTATCGTTACCGTGTAAGCGCTACTTAAGCTTTCGTCAATTTGCGCAGTGCTACTGCAATGTTTCATTCAATGAACATTTACTATATTGGAGAATGCTAATTGGTATGGTGAATTTTAAAATTGTTCAAGTAGGTACACGCAAAAGTACAAGTGCGTGAAGCATTTAGTGTTTGTAGCACGAGAATTTACCGCCAGCGCTCTTTAATAAAATCCAGAAAGGTAAGAAAGCAGAGCAAAATCGGGTACATCATTTGTACGGCACGCATGCCATGTCATTTTAGCTAGCGGCTCATTCCGCGCCGTTTGTATTTCAACGGAATCAAATTGTCTTGTAATTATGATGAAAATCATGATGTTTCTCTATACATACTTAAATTGCTAATCATGAGCTATTTTTGATTTTTGCAGTGATGCACAAAATGCCAACAAACTGGCAGTTGTGATATACGCATAAGGTGTTTCATAAAACAAAAATTAAAACAATGTTTGAACAACGATTAATTAGGGAAATATGTGATGTATTGTTTGATTCAATAATTTCATTAGACGGTCGACTATATATACAGGAAGAAGTGAGGACACTTGCTATTATGGTTCCCTTCATTTATACTTCTGTCGGTATATTATTTTTAGTATGGTAGACGTATTAAAATACCTAAATACTGAATCATGATCGAAAATGGATTCTCGCAACACCGCATTAGTCTAGGCCAGTGATTCTCAAATTGTGGGGTGCGTCCTCCTAGCTCCTAGAGTGGTGTGACGGCATGGGAAAGGAGGCGTGCAACAATAAATTTATTTTTATTGTATCTAAGACTTACTTTTTAAAAATGTACAAATGTTCCAAAATGTTGGCTCCACTAACAAATAATTTGTAGTCTGGCTGGTCGAGCGGTTAGTGCGCGCACCTTCGGTGCACAGGGTCATGAGTTCATATCTCACCGTGTTCTACGGTGTTTTTCGAACTCACGAGCTTGTGACGGACTATGATCTCACTCAGATGTTAAACGAGTACCCATTTATGGGGATAAATAACAATGCTGAGCGTGATGCTGATCTCATTACCTCAACAAAAAGCAGATAAGATCTTGGAAATAGGATGTCACTAACACATCCTGCGGCCTTAGTCCAATGTTGGATTGTCGCGCCAGTTATTTATTTATTTAACAAATAATTTATTGTGCAACAATTGTGGGCATACGGGTATTTGGATGATTAACGAAGCAAATCTGTGCATTGGACCTAAATCATAATTTTACAAATTTATGGTGATTCATGTCTCCGTATTTTGGCAGCTGAAAAAGTTCGGGAACCACTGATCTAGGCGATATGAACGATCGATGATGGGGTTTTCCATTTTGACGCGGGGCTGTCAACATTTCAGATCGCCTACCAAAAGATAATTCAGCACTGATTTTGTCAGCTTAACAGATGTTTTAGTTTCAAATAGCGTTATGAATTTCGTGACGCATTTTGAAACGCAAACAAGATTCGCAGAGAAATCATAATTCGACTACGCAATTTTGTAATTTTGAGTGTGTATAATGTTCCAAGCACTATATGTATAAGAATGCCAAGAGTCAAAGTAGCTATTAGCATATCCCATACAAATCGACAAATTTTCAGTCAATCCATTAACAGAAAATCTGTCAACAACATGTATGGAAAATGACTGTGACTGATGACTGAATAGTGTGAATCGACCTTCAATAGTGTTTTCGATTTCACTCTGTTTTTTTTTTCTCAGCGTAGGGGGGCCCACTCAAGAAGTTGGCGGGAGGGCACCGAGTGAAGTTGTTCCGCCACTGATTGGCACTAAATCTGAGAATCCCGTCAGATAGCTCAGAGCTTTGACGACCGTGGCCAAGTTAGGTCGTTGGCGTATCCATGGCGAAATCGATTGAAATTAAATGCATGGTAGAGTTTCGCGAACAATAAATGCGTCCTGTAGGAGAAACGACTGATCCATTATCTGGCCAGAAGTGTTTACAGGCAGGCATAAATTTCTTGATTTTATGAGTCTTAGATAGTGCTTTTTGCTTTTAAAACGATTTTTCGGCCAGAAGATCCACAACACTGTGAACATATTTTCCTTAATGCAGCAGTCTCTTTTCCCTTAATATACAAACTGTTGTTTTATTACAAGTTCAAGCTTCCCGTACGTTTGAATCTGCAACTGGTTTGCGTATTGTTTTGCAGACTAATAAAAATAAAATTCTTTAACCCTTTCCCGGACAGAACGTCTATAGAAGTCCAATTTTGAGCATTTGACATACAAATCGTGTCAAATTTTGGCGTTGTGTACGGCAATGAGTTAAAAGACCAGTTTCCCAAGGATCTATTAAAGAAGAATATTCTTCATATTTTCGGCTTTAGGGGCCGTGTTCCACTGAACACATGGAACACCGTACGTTATGCCACTGACTATGAGCTTGGAAGAAAATTGCATAGCGACACGTTGCGTTGTTCCGTTAAAAAAAAATTCATTACTTTTAAGGAGTTTGAATTATTAGAGAGTTTTACACTGATGTAGAAAAAAACGTATACGTAATTCCCGATTTCCAAAGAAAAATTACCGCGCGAATTGTACGTAAAACTCATACGAGAGTTTTCAACTAATTTGACAACAGCTAAAAATCGCGACCCGACAATTTTGACTGTTTAAAGACGTCAAATACACGGAAATATGTCCATGCCTCCTTAGGACATATGCTAAATTATGATATACTGTTTCGTATACGGTAAGCAAGCGAATTTTTATATGGAATGTCAAACTATGTCAAACTATGTCGTACTATCTTCTACGACTTGCTAAAACTCTCTAATCTCTTGTCTCTTTATAAATATTAATTATTCGAAAATTGCATACTAAACGTTTTGAAGTTTAAAGAGTCGGTGTCTGTGTTTAGTCTGTAATATTTTGTTAAATCCTAAAAAGTCATAACAAAAAGAAAATCTGTCAAATTCTAAAATTAACAGTTACGGCGCCATTTTCTTTTTCAGAACATAATTAAATAAATATTCTAATATTAATAAATATTAATTAAATAATATAATTAAATAAATATTCTAGAATAATAAATTATGTACATTACATACTGATGAACTGAACTGATAAGAAAAAATATTTTTTTTTATCAAATGAATCTACTTTATTTGTAAATATCAGAAAATCGATATAAAAATTAAACTTAAGTAAACAATGTCTGGAGAAGAAAAGCAAGATTAAGTTTTAATATTATTTTTAAAATGTATCTACATAAATCAATTACATGAACAAAAGGAATTGCTCGTGTGGCAACTTTTAAAATTGACTGTGATTTCTTAAGTTTCAAGGTTAGTTTTGGATTTTTTTTTGTTGGTTTATCGTATATCAGATCAGAACATTCCGATTATTCACTTAAAGTGTCTAAATATCCTGTTCGCCATAGATGTAAACACAAAATTTATGGACATTCGCACGCTCTCTAAAGTCTAATCTAAGAAGCACTTTGCTGATATACCTACATCGAAGTTTTTTCCAGCTTATTGTGTTTTTGCTGCTGTTAATTTGTTTCTACCTCTCCGATTGCAAAATTTCTACATCTGCATTTTATCGAAAATTTGTTGGACGAAAAAAATCACATACCTACAGATTAAAATTTATAGTGTGATGAATAAGTTACTTTGATGGCTATTTTTAGGTTTGATAAATGCGCGCCTGAGATGTGTGACTTACCAGTTTTCTATACAATACACTTGAAATTGGTATGGGATGCTTATACACGTATAGCGATTTCAAGTAGTGCAGACGACGACGACAACAACAACAATATCCGTTTTTAAACGAGACTTTTGAATGATGATATCATCATCATTATCATCATCGATGCAATATGTATGTTGAATAAGAATTATTCAATTTATCGTTTATTGCTTCTTGTTTTGTGATATCCAATTACACGGCACGATAAATGTGTGTTCTATGGCGAGAATCGTGAAATTTGTTTCTTTTATTGTGTCTACTGGAAAAAATATTCAAGCGTGTAAGCCTTGACATTATCTTTTAAAAAATTTAGTAAAATATGAGTACTTTTCGGATGAGTCCAAATGTAACTGAATACAAATGACTACTGGTTTGCACTCAGTTACATTTGGACTCCACCGAACATTTGGTCCGAAGAGAAAACCGAACCAGCCCGTTGAAGTGCATTTTGATTGAAGGATTTATTGAAAGATGAAATTTCCGAAATTTCGCAGCTTGTAATCAAAATGAAAGAAGACACTTTGGCAAAGAAGACCAAAGAATATTTAGTCGAGAAGTCGGAAGTCCTAAGGAAACTGTGATTGCAGTTCATATACCACGACAAGGCAGCACTGGAACTGGAGGAGGCAACCGAACACAAATATATCATCAAAGTATGTTATCAGCAGATCGAGGCTGGTTTGGCACATATAACATTACATCGGTAAGCAAACCAGGATGCCGCCTACGCATCAACCAGTGCCAGGAAGGAGAGTCGTTCTACCACAACGACTGGAAATTGCATTGATCGGCTGATAGGACGTCAACAGACGTCATCATCTTACGAGTATCAAAAAGATACAATTCACGAACAGATGAAGAGCATACGATCACTCCACGAGGAAGTACTCATGTTGGACAACGAGTACACTTAATTCTACATATTCTTCACAGTGTTCGAAAGAATCGAAGCTGCGGTAGAAGACATCATGGCGATACTACACAAACCTCCACTGAGAAGACATACAGCGGAGGGATAGCCGAAAATTACAGGAGTTTTGGAGGAACCTTTACCAATTGGACTGCTTGCTTGGATCACCTATTGAAGAAACTAAACAAGGACCTACGAAAAATCTCTCACTGAGCCGAAAGAGGTACCAGATGTCGACAACGTACTGAAATCGATTGAAGTAAGATTTCAATCAATGGACACCTTTTAGAAGTACGATCATCAGAAAGTCAACCAAAACAACAAAACTTATAAAAGCAAAAAGCTTTGACGCAACGACCGCGCAATGTAAGTACTGCAACGCTCAACACTCGATTCATAATGCCCACATCATCTTCGGCACTCGATTCATAATTGCACTAAGTTTAAGGAAAACACCTCAAGTGATCGCTGGAACGTTTTGAAGGAAAACAAACTCTGTGCGAATTGCATATGCTACCTTTACAAAGAAGACGTGAAGTGCCATGGTCAGAAAAGTTGTTTTACCTGTGAGAAATTTCACCACACCTTATTACACAATAACAAGCCCAAATTGGAGCAGACCAGACAAAATATGGTACTCGTCAACCAACAAACTTACGGAGTTATACGCCCAGCCAGCAAAAATACACACGTGTGACCTATCATTCATGCACCACACGTCAGTCGAGATACCTTTGTCATTTATCACGTTTTCATACAAACAGTATACGACGATGTTCCCGTATTCACGCCTTTGCGCCTTATTACGGATAAAGATTACAAAGTCGTTACTCATAAAGATGATGAAATAATTGTGTAACAAATATGTTTACTACATCTCTCGTAAAAAATATTAATAACTTACGCGAATTAAATGAATGATGTATTGTTGGTGAGAAATGCATACCGCGAAATAAATCCATATGAATTTCACGCTAAAATGTTGACTAAATATTGCATAGTAAGGAGGAATGGCTTTGAAGAGGACCAATTTCTGATTTAGCGGGAATAATGTTGACCTATACACTTCTAGGGGGGCAAAAGACTTCTCCATGTGTCCTCCGCGCGGGCGCCCCCTGGTAACGTGAACGGCTAAGTCAAATCATCTGATGCGACATTTGGAAGAAGCACCGCTGCGCCTGAGTGCTGTATTTACATCTGCAGCGTCTCAGGTTACTTAACGTGATAGGTGACAGAAAACGTCTAACTCAACCACTAAAGCAGCATCTTCGAGGCATGCCCATGATGGCCTTTACTAAACGATTAAACCCTATCATGGTTTAGCGATGTGCCGACAACTCATCCTAAGAAAAACTTCAAGTCAAGAAACCTGAAACAAAAGCCTCGGATTGGACGGATACAAAACAACGACGACCCCGCAAACGAACAACTGATTACTCTTTCGGATCCTGGAATGTACGCTCCCTGAATAGACCGGGGGCCTTAAGGGCCCTCCTGGATCAGGTAGAACAATACAAGCTGAGCATAGTTGCAATCCAGGAAACTAAATGGCTCAAAAGCGAGATTAACGACCTCAATTCGCACACTATTTTTACGAGTAGTAAAGAGGAGGGCAACAAGGAGTTTGGAGTAGCTTTCATCGTGAATAAGCAGCTCAAGGACCACGTTATTGGCTTCAAACCCATCAACGAGCGGCTATGTGCGATCCGCATTAAGACCCGTTTCGCTAATCTCTGGCTCATTAATGCGCATGCCCCTACAGAAGTAAAAGAAGACGCGATTAAGGACGAGTTCTACAACGACCTAGAAACACTCTTCGACTCACTTCCATCAAACGACGTCAAGCTGCTGCTAGGAGACTTTAACGCTAAAGTCGGAAACGAAAGCTGGCATAGGGGAACTACTGGTGGCCATAGCCTCCACGACGAAAACAACAATAACGGTCAGCGACTTATCGACTTCGCGAGCGGCAGAAACTTGGTCATAAGCTCTACATGCTTCCCTCATCGACGAATCCATAAGCAGACCTGGAAGTCTCCAGATGAATACACCGTGAACCAGATCGACCACGTACTGATCAGCAAGAGATGGGCTTCTAATGTCCTAGATGTTCGATCCTATCGAGGAGCCAACTGCGACTCCGATCACTATTTGGTGAAGACGACCTACAGGTGCAGAATCTCTTCGGTGCACCTAACGAGAATCAACCCTGCCAAGATCTTGGAGGTTGACAATTTGATTGCTGATGCCACGGCGGCTGCGTATACTACAGCACTTGAGGAAAAACTGTCTCCCATGGTTGATAACATCAATAATTTAGGCATCCATGAGTTCTGGGAGGAGCTCAAAGACAGCATCAAGGAGGTCGCACAAGAGGTCGTGGGCTATAAAGGCCGGCGCAGACGAGCAGACTGGTTCGACGACGAATGCAGGGCCTCGATTGAGGCGAAAAATGAAGCCTATCGCCAATACACACAACGCGCATCCCGAGCCAAGAAAGAAAGATATAACGAGCTTCGGCGAGTATCTAATAAGTTAATTAGACGTAAGAAACACAAACATTTTGACGAGCAGTTACAGCAAATAAACCAAAGATTAGCCAGTAAGAACACTAGACAGGCGTACAAACTTATAAATAATATCAAGAACGGATATCAACCCAGGACAAGCCTATGTAAGGACAAGGATGGTAACATCATCAGCGACATCGAAAGCGTCAACAAACGATGGGCCTCGCACTTTGAAGAGCTCCTCAATGCATCATCAACATCCCCCGCGGAGCTAGCTCTTGAGCAGTTAGCCGAACCAGGCCCTCCCGTTCTACCCCCAACAGTAGAGGAGGTGAGTCGTGCCATACAGTCGCTCCAAAATAATAAAGCGCCCGGCGCTGACGAGATCCCAACAGAACTGCTGAAGCATGGTGGAACGTGCCTGACCAACGCTGTACATGTGCTACTGCTGAAAATATGGAACGACGAGGTAATCCCCGAAGATTGGCGCAAAAGCATAATCTGCCCAATCCACAAAAAGGGTGACAAGCTGAAGTGTGAGAATTACAGGGGCATATCATTAGTTTGTACGGCCTATAAGATTTTATCAAAAATTCTTGAAAAGAGAATCAATCCGTACGCAGAACAAATCATTGGCGAGTATCAAGGCGGCTTCAGACCTGGTCGTTCAACGACCGATCAGCTTTACACAGTGAAGCTACTACTCCAAAAGTGCTGGGAATACAACATCGACGTATACCAAATCTTTGTCGACTTCAAGCAGGCATACGACAGTATCGACCGAAGTGTACTGTACAACATTATGCTGAATTTTGGTATACCGGCAAAGTTAGTGCGACTTACAAGGATGACGATGACTAATACCGTCTCGCAGGTCAAAGTGCAGAACCGACTCACTGACCTATTTGAAACTCGTACTGGACTCAAGCAGGGCGACGGGCTGGCGCCGACGCTCTTCAACCTGGCTTTGGAGTATGTAATTCGAGCCATGAATATGGACAGCAGCGGAACGCTACTCATCAAGTCGACTCAATTAGTAGCGTACGCCGACGATATCAACATCATGTCTCGAAGGTTGGGTGATGCAGAAAGCCTCCTGCATAACCTCAATAACGCCGCAAAGGAAGTTGGACTACATATCAACGAAAGCAAAACAAAGGCCATGATGCAATCGAAAACAAGGACGCCAGCAAATTCAAGCATCACAGTGGGGGACCTTAATATCGAGTATGTAGACAACTTCAACTATCTGGGTTGTAACTTATCAAAGGACGCCAACGAAACCGACGTAATTAAGCGACGGATACAACTAGCCAATAAGACATATTTCTCGGTCCTCCCTATAATTAATTCGAAACTTGCGCACAGGAACACGAAGCTCCGCGTGTACAAAACGATCATCCGACCCGTGCTATGTTATGGCTGCGAAACATGGACCCTTACCCAAGCCTCCGAAATTTTGCTAGACCGATTCGAACGAAAGGTCCTTCGGCGAATTTTCGGGGCCGTTCGCGAGCGAGACCAATGGCGTATCCGATACAACCATGAGTTGTATCAATTGTACGATGAGCTGGAAGTATCGAAAATCGTGAAGCTTCAACGTCTGCAATGGGCGGGGCATGTACAACGGATGGACGATAATCGCATGCCAAAGAAAGTTATGAACGCACAACGAATTGACGGAGCGAGGTTGCGTGGACGACCGAGAGCTCGCTGGGAGAACTCCGTAGGTGAAGACGCCCACCAGCTGCTGGGCTTCCGAAACTGGAGGACAAGGTCACGTAACCGCGACAATTGGAGGTCAACGATTCAGGCGGCCAAGGCCCGACGTCGGGCTATCGTGCCACATTGATGATGATGATACACTTCTGCAAATAGTAAAAATTTCAAGCTACGCTTGCTAAATCACACTAACGCCAACAACATAAATACGTAAAGAATCAAACTTGCGTTTGCCTTATATAGTAAGATGAAAGCGACAAGTTTACGAATCATTTTTGAGGAGAAAAGAACCATTGCATTTCCCATATGCAAATACACATGCTAATTAATGGCATTTCCGTCAGCTGACCATCATATGTTTCACTTTCAATGCGTCCTATAGATGTAGCACGTCGACTTGTGATGCATGAAGTGAAGTTTATTTTTGACTATATTGACGATATATGACGCAATACTGGCTGGGCGGATTGTGAGAAGCGTCACAGAGCGCAAACGGCAAAACTCTACAACAGCTACGTTAGTAACGGAAGGATCAACTTGGCACTCAATACACTCCGCATCTGGCAATTTGGGAGGCGGGAGTCTAGTCTAGTCAAATATCATCGAAGAAGAGTTATAGGCGACACAACTTTAACGTTCAAAGAAATGACAACACTGCTTTGTCAGGTTGAAACATGCCTTAGTTCGACGCTACTGTGCACAATATCAGAAGATTGCGACAATATGTTAACGCCACGGCGCACCTTCTCATAGGAGAATCATTAATAGGGCCACCGGATCCCCAGGTATACCACAGAAAAACTTGCCTATTTCGGTCGCAGCACATCCAGAAAATGAGTAGAGATTTTTGGCGAGCATGAACAAGCGACTATCTAAAGCAGCGAACTAAATGGAAGACACCGTCTTCACATATAAACGTCCGGCAAGTTGTGCTGATCAAGGATGACGACAGGTCACCAACATCTTGGCTGGTAAAAATAAGGATCAAGGATAGAAAAACATTTTAGCAACCAATAATACGACTATGTTCATTGTCACATGTACAAGCCAGTAGTCGTTTGTATTCATTTACTTTTGGACTCCCCCGAATACTATTCACCTAAATAAAAAGAAATGGATTATCCGAGCATTGTAAGCAACGATCGACGCATCGTAGCCATACCAAATTTAAATTCATCCCCCAAAAAAAAATCCTCAAAATCAAAATCTAAAAAAAATCGTCAAAATAAAAATCCTTAAAATTGAAACCCCCAAAATTGTAATTCTCCAAATCGAAAACTCCAAACGAAAATCCCCAAATTCAAAACCCCTTAAATTAAAATCCTCAAAACAGAAATCCCCCCCAAAGAAAATACACAAAATCGAAATCCCTAAAATTAAAATCGAATTCCTCAAGAGATAATGCTCGAAATCTAAATCACCAAAATTAAATTCTCAACATTGAAATCTCCAAAAGAATATCCGCAAAATCGAAAATATCCACCATTTTAATACTCAAAGCCGCAGTCCGCCAATCCTCAAAATCGGAATCCCTTAAATTACGATCCTCAAAATCTAAATCTCCAAACGGAAATCCTCAAAATCGAAATCGCCAAAAAATAAAATCCTCAAAGTCTAAATCTACAAATGAAAATCATCGAAATTGATATCACCGAAAGTGGCAATTTTCGAAATCGAAATCTCGAAACAAAGATTTTGAAAATCGAAGTCTACAAAATTGTAGTTCTCAAAATCGAAATCCCCAAAATTTATATCTCCAACCGAAAATCTACAAAATCGAAATATTTAAAATTGAAATCCTCAAAATTGAAATCCTCAAAATTGAAATGCCGAAAAGAAAATCCTCAAAATCGAAATCCCTAAAATTGTAATACTCAAAATCTATATCTCCAAATGAAAATCCACAGAATCGAAAACTCCCAAATTAAAGTCCTTTTAACCCTAAATTACTAACAATACGTAAAATTGATGTGTTCGCTCATACTATAATGTGTATACGCAGTTCCACGAGTCTGGTTGACTACTCACTGCAGCAGTGCTTTCCTCAGTTAGTTGTTGTATGTCCAAGTGAGTGGCAGCATGTAATCTGGGAAAAGATTGTAGGAAAATATGAACACGTCAAAATTACGTGTTAGTAATAACGCCCTAACCGGTTATGTTAGTATTCCAGGGTTAAATAAAACCCTTAAAATCGAAATACCCAATAATGTAATTTACAAAATCGAAATCTCCAAACCAAAATCTTCATAATCAAAATCTCCAAAATTATAATTCTCTAAATCCAAATCCCAACAAAAATCCCCAAAATCGAAATGCTCAAAATTAAAATCCGTAAAATTAAAATCCCCAAAAATTAAAATCCTCAAAATGTAAATCTCCTAACAAAAATTCACCAAATCGAAATCCCCAAAATTGTAATTCTCTAAAGTCGAAATCTCCAAACGTTGCCTACATCCGCTTCGCCTGAACATTGCAATAAAGTTCGTTAAATTACAGGACAATGCAAAGAGAATTTGATGTAGAACTTTGGCATACAAATGTGTATCCAAGTATCCGCATCGGTGGCGTAGATAGCTGCTTGAAGGGTGTGGGGATCAGTGATCTGCCTTTTTTTTATTTAGCACCAAAGTTATAGGGGGTAACCCTTTAGTGCAAGAGCACAACTTTGGTAGAGGAAGGGAAGGGAAAGTAAGGTAAGGGAAGATTTCAGTGAAGAGCGATAAGTAGATGTTGATGTATGTTTTGTTTGAATTTTTGCGGTTCACAATTGTCCGGAAAAACAGCAGCTGGGAGAGAGTTCCACATGCGTATTGTTCGAGTTAAAAATGACTCATAGAATTTTACAGTGCGACAGGTTGACACCTCAAGAGTATAAGAATCTGGCGAATAGGTTCAGCATTTTCGGGAATCAAACTATGTATCTCGTTTGAGCAACGGTTACAGCATCTGTTTCTCGCATTTGCAGTTCAGCAAAATTAGCAAATGACCCCGTTTCCGGAAATAATCCCAACAACGAAAAAGTTATTTTTTCATTTTATTTCTACGACGGACTACCACTGAACTCGAGGAGCAGCTCTTCCCTCCAGTTCCAAGTCCTATTTAATTCAATTTCCTAATTCCCTATCTACAAATTCGTCAGAGTCAAGTATCTCTTCCACAATCGACCAATTTCACTGTCCATAAAATCATAAAGTCAATATGACATTCTACCTTTACACGAAACTCATCTAATTTTGCTAAAACATACCATACCAGGATGGCCGTACCTATAGTGCCTTACCGTACCGTTCAGCGTACCACGAACTACAGCCGAAGGAAAAAAAAAACATCGAAAAACACCCATAGCATTTTTATATATTTTTCCTCGCTCAATTCACCTAAAAAGAAAATATCTTCCGTAAAATTCTTTCAACAGGACAACGGTGTCGTTGTCATCGTCGATGCCAGAGCAGTGTCCATTGCTCTATAGAACGAAAAAAAGGATATCGAACAAAATAATGCTCCGATGGTATAGACATTAAATAAGCACTACAAACGTTGAACACACACTTAAGGATATAGACAATGGCTTGACAACAATAGGACTTGACTGCACAAGACTTTGTCTCAGCTCGGCTGTTGTTTGGACCGGCCCGATCGTCCTTCGCTATATATAGATTCGCTCACTTGCTATGCTACGAGACAATTTAGTTGACAGAATTTTTTTCTTTTCTTCTGCGCTACTGAGCCCCAAAAGAAGAACTCATCGTCCTAGTGGACGTCGTCGTCGTGGTCGTCGTCACCGCTTGCCAATGTCGCTCTCAATCTCCATCTCAGAACATTTTCAATTCGATTCATGTCCTTTTGCAATTTTTTTGCTTGTATCCCGTCGTATCGTCCTCTTCAGATACTTTCATAATTTTTATGATATAGTTTTTCCTGCCAATATTTCGCACATGCCGTGAATTTTAACAGATAGCAGAAAAAACTCCAGGAGATATTATGAAGGATAAAAAACATCAGGCGAACGCTTCCGGTAAGAGAGAACTGAAGCCAGCCGATGAAATAGACACAGAAATAGAATTTCTATAAAAATGGGTGTGTAATATCGAAAGGACAACAATAAGAGACCTAAAGGACACAAACCCTGTTGCTGTTGGTGTTGTCCAAACTGGACTTTCGTTCGTATCTTCGATTTCGTCCTGACTGAACCACTACAGACTATCATTTCAGAATATCCAAGCAGCCCGCCGCGCCGGTTGGATGCCGTCGTCTTCATTGTCCACGTCGTGTTGTCTAGCATTTTAGCACCTGTTTATAGACAACACTATACACAAAAATATCCTTTTCGATCTCTGCAGCTTTTTTTTGTCATTTTATTGCCGGTTGACTTTTTTTTTGTTTGTTGCTACTAGGAAATAGGGTATCCGTGCATCTAGTACTAACCGTATAGATGTATAGCGTACATGGTGGGTCCTTTTTGCTCTCTTTATCATACATAGGGCGTGTGTTGGACCAATTTGAGTTGACTTCCATTGTTGTCGCCATTCGGTATGTTTTCAATTTGTCATTAAATATTTTTTTTTGGTCAGCATCATGATATTATCTTGATATCATGTGGCCATACTCCATACTATGATGTGCAGTGTGTGTGGTTGGTCAAAGGGAAAAATTTCAATTGAAAATTCCTGGGAAAATGCTATGTTTATCCTCGGTTTTGAGAGGATGATGAAGCATGACAGGATTATGGTTGTACGTGGTATTATGGGAAATTACAATGAGCGTGTGTATAGAGACAGGTAATGGTAATGGGTGACAGAAAAAAGCTTTAAAGTGGATATGATGAAATCGGTCTTTCTCAGGACCAAAAATTTAAAATGACCGAAAATTATATTAAGAAGCAGCTTGTACAGATCAGCATAGGTCAATTTTTTTGGCGACTCTGACGTTTGGTGACTCCGATAGCAGTTTCGACAACAAGAAGAAAACATCATGGACAATCTAGCAAGCAGACAGTACATCAATGGTCAGCAGATTCAACGACTTATCACCAACGTAAAGAAGGTTCCCACGGAAGGAAGAACATTAGCATATTTTGTCTCGAGGCGGATAGAACTTCAAAAGCTGTAGACCGAGTTACATGACGTCGACGGCAAAATTCAGCTACTGCCGGACCTTCGGCTGGAGCACGACTATTTCGGGAAATATTATTTCAACGGCATTTCTGACATGGTAGAATACATGAAGGTTTTCGCAAGGAACATCGCCACCTTAGCAGATGAGCAGAACACTGGACGATCAGGCCGTCCGTAAAGGTAACTGTACCAGCAGTCAGACGACTGCTAGCAATATCTGATACACCGAGCGGTTGATCGGATTAATTGAAAAACGACTTGAGGGACAGCCCGGCCCAGTTTTGAAGCGTAAATCTCTCCACAATGGAACAGCTCTGGGCATAGATGAATCCAATCTGCACTTGTCGCTTTGCGAGCAACATTCAGTCCCATCTGAGGTCGGATTTAACGAACTCAGATACATTCGCGGAGAAGAGAGAGTTCAGCAACTACGCGCTGAGTTGAACAGGAGATTAAAACCGCCTGAATCGACTGAAAACAAGCTATCGTCATAGAGAAAAGTAACATCAAGCTGCCTAAGGTATCTATACCCACGTTCGACGGAAACTACCTTAGATGGCAGCAATTTCAGCACTTGTTTGAGCAGATTGTCGACAATTCAGACATATCCAACAGTCAGAAAATCTGGTTTTTGGGGGCAAGGGAATCAGGAGAGGCTGAGAAATTGATTCGCCCACTCACGGAAATTATTTAACGCCTTGAAATGCCTTAAAGGACCGTTACAACAACAAACGGATCCTAACATCGGTTTTGATTCAGAGAATAACAAATCAGGCAGCCATCCCAGCAGGGTGTACAATCCCGAACACCTTTCAAAAACATGCTGGACACAACAAAGGAAAGTCTCCTGGTCATAAATCATATGGGAGTGAGCACCTCAACCTGGGATCCTTTACTTGCTTAATCAAAAAGCTAGACTCGGAGAGTCACAAGGTTTATGAGCGCAATCGCTAGAGGACTCAAGGCTGTTACCGACGATGGCCGACTGTAATAAATTTCTGAAGCCTTTAGAATCGTTGAATACCAAGGAAAAGCAACCGTCGAAGGCATTCACAGTAAGTAGTGAACAGCATGGAATCGAACCATAATATTCAGACCAAATGTCAATTGTGCAAAACGGCCATTCACCCATTATTCATATGCAAGCAGTTCCTCCAGCTGTCTGCACAGAGCTAACTCTTCAGGCTGGAGAACAGCAATGCTAATCTTTACTCAAGATAAAATAAAATGGGCTATAGGCTTATTTGAGCCTTTTAAATCCACCAGCACCCAAGGGACTTTTCCAGCTCTAGTTCAAAAGCTTCTAACCATACCTTCTTAATATCTTCAGCAGCTTTGCGCTGGGCTACATCCCGCGCTCATGGAGAGAGGAAGTAGTCCTCATTCCTAAAATGGGAACCCGGCCCAAGGAGGATTCCAAATATTACAGACCAATCAGTCTTACTTTATTCATGCTCAAATCTATGGAAAAATCATTGACGAGCACATCAGTTTGCTTATCAACCATGTAAATCCACAGAATCCACGCTCCACAGCCTTGCAGGAGAGATGGAAATGACCTTTAAGGCCAAAATACCGCGCTTACTGCTTTCTTGGATATTGAAGGGGCATTCGACAATACTGCCTTCGATGCAATTGAAAGAGCGGTGAGAAATAAAATGGTAGGAAATACGACTATAGGATGGATTAGCAGCATGCTTTCCTCCAGAAAAGTCGTCTGCCAATTCAGCGAGCTAACTCTCCGTGCTGAGATTACTAGAGGCTGGCCACAAGGGGGTGCACTGTCGCCCCTTCTATGGTGCCTGGTTTCTGACGAACTTTTGTGGAAGCTCACATCTAACGGCTTCTCCGTACAGGAATATGCCGACGATGTGGTTATAGTGGTTAAAGGGTCTGTTTGAGGAAACACTACCTGATTTACTCTAACCAACACTAAAAATAGTTGAAGAATGGTGTGATGGGAACGGGCTCTGAGTAAACCCATCCAAAGCGATAATGTACAATTGGGAATCAAGTCAAATACCTCGGCGTAATCCTCGACAATAGACTTTCCTGGCAAAAGTATGTCGAAGCTGTAGAAGCCACCCGAACCCTTTGGATATGCAAACAAATCGTAGGGAAAACCTAGGGTATGAAACGCTCCATTATACTCTGGATTTACAGAGCAATAGTTAGACCTACGTTAGACTACGGTGCTGTGGTCTGGTGGAAGAGAGCCTTGACTACGAAGGGTAAGTTAGTGTTAGGCAAGGTACAGAGACTATAGCATATCTCATTACCACTGGTGCACTCCGATCCTGCCCTAGCAGCGCTCTAGAGGTGCTACTTCACCTACATCCAGTTGACATACATCTCGAAACCGAGGCAGAACTAGCAGTGGCACGACTCATCGCGAGCGATGCCAATCTGGAGCTTACTAAGGGGCAGCTAATATGCCTCAACAACATCACTGTCGCGAACATGCCCTCCGACCACCTCCCAAAGGAGACCTCATGCGGACGCCGTTTTCAGGCTGAAACATGGAGCAGAGAGGAGGTGCACTCTAATTTCGCTAGGCGGCGCACACGGACCCTAAAATGGTTTACTGACGGTTCTAAACCAACCGAAGGTTCAGGAGCAGGTGTAGTTGGCACACAAGATATATATACCCATGGGGCATCATCACACCACTGTATTTCAGGCAGAAGTGCACGCAATAGCAACCTGTGCCTGCGAAAAGAATAGCGATCTTCTAAGACAGCCAAGCGGCTATTAAGTCACTCTGTTACGTAAAGACTTGTTCAATGTTGCCTGAATGCGCTGAACAAACTAGGCGCAAATAACACTCTCCTGGGTCCCAGGTCATATGGGCATCACAGGGAACGCACAGGCGGATGAATTGGCACGTACAGCCGCAGCATCCCACTTCTGCGGACCAGAACCCTTTTGTAGCATCTCTACATGTATAGTAAAAATACCAGGAACGACTTAAGGTATCTGAGCGCTGAGACAAATTACCTGGGCTCAGGCAATGCAAACTGTTCATAGGAGGATACTTCCATAAAAGAGCGTCTGATCTGCTTCAGCTAAGCACAAATAAAGTACGCACCATATGCGGGATTCTTACAGGCCACGCCTGCCTGAGATCACATCTGCGGACAATGAGGCTGTTACACGACGCGAGCTGTCGATTCTGTGAAGAAAATGACGAGACCTGAATCCACGTCCTGTGCGAGTGTGACGCTCTGGCCCAATGCCGCTGGATACAATTTGGAGTGGCTAATCCGGACACGGATGACATAGCTTCGACGTCAATTAGCAATCTCAAGTCCTTTCTTAGCACGATCTACCCTAATCGTGAGGCATAGTCCTGCCCACCTGCGACTAGGGCGATTGTACAATAGGCCCATTGGCTTCAGTGCAGCGAACCCCATCTAATCTACCAATGACTGCAAATCACGAAACTGTTCCAAGTGCAGCAGACACCAAAACATTTTACTTCATTTTGAGGAAAGCGTAAATGCACCAGCATCGATATCCAAATAATCCTCGACCAACATTTCATAATATGTACCAGCAACGATCATCAGTCTAAGTGTTTCCAACAACCAATACCAACAGTATCAACAACATTATGTGGTTCTTATTGGATACAGTTTGTTGTTGGCCTTATTAGTGAAAATATACCCAAACTACATTTTTACTACTACTGACTTCTCGACAGTTCTATTTTATCCGCGGTATACATTTCACTTTTTACTTTCCTGGTGATGTGACCATAGATGAATCCATACTGTATCATCACCGCAACTGGCTTGACTCATATGGAGAATATAGTGAAATTGGTCTTTCTCAGGACCACAAATTTACATGTAATTATATATCAACAAAAATTTTAACTTGAAGAAATATTAGTCATTGATTGAATTCAACAATTTCAGTCGGAATAAAACTTCTCCGTATTCTATGTAGAATTTTTTACGAAAATTCCTAGTACTTACTTATTGATAAGCTTTATGCAAACTTAAGCATTTTTTTTTCTCCCCCATTTTCTCTGATGTCATTCCAATGAAAGTAACAAGACGATTTACCAACTCAAACAGCAACCACACCATACCATACCCCCTAAAGCCTAGTCTATAGTATCAGAAAATATTTTACTTGGTATTTTCTGTATATTTAAGCTTTATGACTAGAAAAATGCGCTATTTCAATGTTTACCTTTGATTTTTGTAGTCGTAGACGTTCTTTTTGTATTTTAACGTAGATTTTTCGTTGCTTATGTTGTTGATGTTGTTTTTGTTGGGAATTTTCTATATTTACCATATGAATTACCACTTTTAATGACTGTCAAGCACGAGCTTTTTAATATTGTCACAGACCATGAACATGCAGCTGTACTCGCACATGAATGTACATTGTACAGTGTACACATATGCTTAATCGCCGTGCGGTACTATTGGAATATTGCTCCCATATGAGGGGCTCTTCTTAAGCCTCTGGGAGAAATGTGAGTTCATATAGCGTTCTAGCGACATAAATGTATGTACTGGCAGACTGCCGCGCGAGTAACTAGAGCTTTACTTGAGAATAATATTCTGTAATGTATGAAAGGAATATATTATTTGAAGCTCAACTGTATACACACATATTACAAAACTTACATAGACGATTGGTCGTTTTTAAATAAACTTTTCGTCTTTCGTTTGAAATTGAAGTCATGGCGAAGGAAAACACCGTCTCTTGGCATTTTCGTTTAAAGTGTTTTTCTCGCTCTTTACATAAATTTACTGTTTATGAACGGTGTGTGACTGCAATTAAGTGAATCACGTCACGTATAGTTGGACTAGTATAAAGTATAAGTGATGATGACTACTTGCTGATAGGAGAGGCGAGGCATTAATTTTATAGTCATTTTCAAATGACACTATTTAAAAAAAGGCGAAAGCGGAGCTAAGGTTTGGGTCCGCTACGCCCTACGAGCTTAACATTCTTTCAAAAATCTCGCGCGCGATTTTTAACTTTTACCATTAAAATAATGAGTCTCCTCACATGGGGATACCTAAGTCTCGGAGACCCTAGGGCCAGATGACTTGATTTGAAACAAAAGGGGGCCTGGTCTTTCGGTCGTCGATACTTCAGTATTTCCTGTGTGAGATTCTTGTTCTGTAGGGGCGCAATTATTATCATAAGCGAAGAAAGTTAAGAGAAAGTATCGGATTAGCTGCTAAAAAACGTCTGTGAAGTTAGCACTACCACTTTAACATTTCGACAAACGCTATATAAAATATCGCGATTTTGTCGTAATTCAATGGAAAAAGAAAAAAATTTGTCGCGCCCCTCCTTCCCCTTAAAAACTACCCTTAAGTGCATCTGAGCCTCAGTTAACCAAATTCGAGTTCCAAGAATGTCCCCAATGCTAAAGGTCTCCAGTACGATATCACAGGGGCTGCTTAAGAGATTTCCACCCTGAAAAAATTTGTCGCGCCCCTAATTCCCTTAAAAACTACCCCCGTCAAGTTAGCACTACCACCCCGGTAGCGGCCAATTCAAGCATTTCCGTAAAACAAAAAATATCCAATTAATTGTTGCAGGAACGGAAAGGCATATTCCACTCTTCGAAAAATTTGTCCCGCCCCTTCTACCCCTTGAAAACTACCCCTAAGTGCATTTGAGCCTCAGTTCGCAAAACTCGAGTTCCAAGAATTGTTTTACGGAAATGCTTCAATTGGCCACTACCGGGGTGGTAGTGCTAACTTGACGGGGGTAGTTTTTAAGGGAAGGAGGGGCGCGACAAATTTTTTCAGGGTAGAAATCTCTTAAGCAGCCCCTGTGATATCTTACTGGAGACCTTTAGCATTGGGGACATTCTTGGAACTCGAATTTGGTTAACTGAGGCTCAAATGCACTTAAGGGTAGTTTTTAAGGGGAAGGAGGGCCGCGACAATTTTTTTTTTCTTTTTCCATTGAATTACGACAAAATCGCGAAATTTTATGCACTATAGCGTTTGTGTTTAAAGTGGTAGTGCTAACTTGACAGACGTTGCGGCTAAAAATCACATAACTATGAACTGATTTTTATGCTAACGATGTAAATATATTTTGAGCGTTACTTTGAAGGGATTATTTCACTGTCCACTAACGGGATTTTACAACAGCGGGCTTTAAGTAGGCGGGATTTCGTAATGGCGGGATTTCGAGGTGGTGTGATTTCATAATGGCGGAATTTTCTTTTTTGGAATTATGTAGGTATTTCGCTTTTCTTAGAAATTAGGGGAGACTGGTGTACGTCCGGCTTTAGGGTATCGTTCTTAAGTTCAATGTTTTCCACAATTCAACTTTCAAAATGATACGAAATGATACAAACATCCTTAAATTTTGAGTAATTGTCAGCTTATAGTTGTATAGGGCTTGAAAAACTTGACTAACTGAAGTGCTATAACAAATGCCGTGCGTACCCGGGTATGAGTTTCATTCAGCGAAAATGACTTATTTCATTCGCCTTGAAAAAAAACATCGACTAGCATTACATTTAGAACAAATTGAGTACCATCATTTAATCTTAAGGTCATTTCGAGCTAATGTATGGTCCAAAATGTGAAATAGCTTCTGAGTTAGCAACCCTTGAAAAAAAAAGTGTCGAAGCTACAGCAGTCTCCACTACTTAATTTCATTAATATTTTTTCGCTTTCGAAATTCTTGTGAAATAACATTACGAATATTGCTCGTATAGTTGAATGGGCAAGCTATAGGTGTCATTGCAATTCGAAAGAGGCTGCCTAGAATAATTGAGAGCCTATGCATTTTTTCTTGTTGCCTACGACCGCCAAAATTAACCGTTTTCAGTACTGTATAGAACCAAACAGAAATAACGGCTTCCTTAACGCCTAATGAAATGGATGTCAATCCAAAGGTCTTGTCTCCCAATAAATGGATCTGAAGTCCTTTTTTTTCCAAAATCACCCCCGTTCTCCTGTTGTAGACCTCCTAATAGGTCATTTTTAGTATTTTTCTCCAAAAACAGACTAAAATACATCTAGTTACTAAAACACCCATAGCCCCGCTCGTGGGCCACGTAGGCTAACATCCAGTATACTGGATATGGACACTCCCCCGATATTACAGTTTCCTGGAGAGGGTTTTACCGGAGTTTCCGTTTTGTACTGAAAATGGTCAATTTAGAAGGCTGCAGCGAGATAACCTGGGGGAGGGGGTGGTTAGGGTAAAAGGACTTCAAATCAATCCATTAAAAGTCGACACCTTTCGATTGATATCAATTTCATTAGGCGTTGTAGAATCTGACTCGCAGTCGCAGGAGTGTTCGTAGCACAGACGCCATATTCCTATTGTACTATCACGCTAAGAAGGAGCGGGAATCTACCTTACGATCAGGGTCGATCTCGCTTAGTAGAAGTAGTTGAGTTGGCTAATTGAAGCCGAGGCGATGTCCTCCGTGTCTGGATAGGCTACTCCGAATTGTGTCCAGCGGCGTTTTGAATTATTATCCGCTTAGCTGCCTGAGAAGATGACTATTCGTTTGTTTGCGTAGTTGGCACCCAGACAGAGTTCGGCGCAAATTTACCCATAGGTAGAAATACCCTAAGTCCTGGGCCCACCCGCTCCTGAACCATCGGCTCTATTCAATCCGTCAATGAACAATTTATTTGCATTATAACGTTAAAACTAACTAATTTTTAAGGAAGGTATGTGTAGCATGTAGTACCTATGTAGTGTATGTGTGCACGTATGGTTGCCTGTTTTCTAGGTCTGTACATAGGTATAGGGTATACACTCATCGTGCTATTTTCACGATTAGAACTCGGTCTCGTTTAATTTGTGGTAGATACAAAATAAAACAAACGTTCTGTAGGTGATTTCAGACAGACCTGTGAAGCTGGGTTCTAGCAACAGTTGTAATCAACAGTACCACATAGTATAGCTCTTTCAGCCTTCATGAACAAATTAAAAAAGATAATTTTAATAAAAAAAAGTAATTTAGCACGATTCAAAATTTAATATATGTACATGCATACACATGTAATGTACATATGTATAAAATAAAAATTACGAATTTTCAGGACTGATAACTGAGAACGGTATAACAGTTAAACGCCCTTAGCACTGCGCGCATCAATCTGAAATTCAGATATTTAATTAAGCGTTGTATAACCTACAAATTCGCCATATGTGACCGGGAAAGTTAAAAAGGGGCATTATTGCATATAATTTAAATAATGATATAAACTCATTATTTTACCGTTATCATTTATTACCAAGTTATAAAAAGTAGACTTTTACACAGAATTTTAAATGGTAGAATTATTCTTTTAGAATTTCCGATAGAAAAAAATAATTAAAGGCCAGTTTTTTGTTTTATAATCTTTTGGGTGCTAAATATTAAGCTAGGTTAACAATTAATTTTTATTTGTAAAACGGACCAAAATGGACATAAAAATATCGTCCACACGTAACGGGCATGTGCGATATCATATGAAAGGAGACGTCGAGGACATGCGATATTCGTTAATTTTTCACAACCCCCCCCCCCTTCAAAAACTACAGCTAAATGCGTTTTCGCATATAAGCAGGTATCTCAATCTTACGCGTATAAAAGGTTAATTTCAGAGTCTCTCATAATAACCATGTTTGTGTTTGCAAAGCCATAATGTGACAAAAATACTCATCTAAAACGCATTTCTTAACTTTTTAGAATGTAAAGTAACTGAGACTTCTATCATCCATATTGCGTTTTAAAAAAATATTGAGTGAAAATTTCCTAAAAAGTAAAAGCACGATGTCCTATTTACCTTTTTTTCCAGTAGATAAAAAATGTTTGTAAAATGTTTTGCCTTTTTTGTTATACAATGCAGATGGCTCATTTTTACACAAATTTATCTACCGAACAATATCTATACTGGATAATAGAAGTTATTCCGTTCAGTAGAATTTGAAAATAATAATAAATTTAGTTGTTAATTTAATTGAAAATTTTATTCGTTTTCCTCGGACTTTTTCTTAATAGTAAAAGAAATGCTAAAAAGCATCTTATTAAAAGGCACTGCTCCCAATAGAAAATCCCAGTTTAGTTCTAAAGTTAATTTTTTCGAGTTCTATGCCGCCAGAACTTTGCTGTACTGTACATGTTTTAAGTGCAACCGTTAGTCTAGTAACGTGAAAGTATAAGTTTACATGCCATCAAAAATGTTCATTTTTTTGACTAAAATTAAAAAATGCCAGTTACGTTTTGTTGATAATCCCGAGTAGTCTTGAGTAACGAACTCCATAGAAAAAAATACACTTACTCAGTTAATTTTCACACGTGCCACTACCCTGTGCGGGATAGAGTTTAGGGGAATATTTAAGGAAATTTAGTTTTTCTAAGTTTGAGTACCTTTAAAAAAAAAGTAACAATTCAAAAGAAACCAGCAAATGTTTCTTATTGTGGTATTCAGTATTTGCAGATTAATCATTGTCTGTGACCAAATCCACCAAATCTAAAAAACAAGCCGACGAGAGTGGGACAAAAATGTAGAACAGTTGTTAGTTGTTTGAGCAAAATTACTTTTCTTAACTGCAAAGTTCCCCGCAATCTTTTTTTCTTCTTTTGAGTTAAGCGGTAACCGCGATGGTGAAAAAAACTCGCTTTTTGTCATAAGTGCGTTTCGGCTTAGTGGATCATTTCCATACTTACTGGAAATCCCATACAAAACGACAATCTGGAAAATTGATTCAGGCTATGATATGGAACTTCTGCCAAACAATTTCCCTAAAATATCCCGTATGTTACTTTGTTTATCAGTTTATATGGTTTTTAATCTTTATTAGAGTCAATCATTTTAAAATTTCCTGAAATATTTTCCTGTAAATTGCATCTCGCACGTCCCATAATATCAAATGCAATTTCCAATTCAGAATATCGCGTTGGGGACAGATGGCACAATAGTCAGCTGTTACCGAAGGAGGAAATTTTGATCCGTTTGCGTTTTACTTGGACAATGATCCCGTCCGTAAAAGAAAGAAACGACTTTAATTAAATAATACTATTCACCCACAATACCAAAAACACTTTCATCATTAAAAAGACTATTGATTCGAGTCACCATCAGACAGAATTGTAATTGTATACTTTTCTTTAATAAAATATAATTCATACATATTTTTCTGAGAATATAATGCCCTGGTGGTAAAGTTCTTTTCACAGTGGGGATGAGGAAGATCCTGACTTATGTCAGTCAGCTGTAAAATCAGACATACCCTGCAATATTTGCTGTATCGGCAGTAGACTATTGACGTAAATATCATAGAAATGGGAATCTCAAACAAAGGGTACATAATACGGCACGATTTCAGCATCTGCGGCGCCATATTTTGATGATGCCATTTCATTAAAATTGTCCTGAAACGTCCGAATCTGCAATATTTTTGCGCGAAATCGTAACGGTTCTCCGGATATTTAATGTCAAAGTTTGCCTTTTATATGAGGTAGTTCAGTTTTAAATGAGAAATTGGGGGTATTTTTACTACATATTGATATGAATCGATAGCATTGCACTGAAAATAACAATTTAAATTTCATTTGCCTCCCTGTCTAGGAAATTTAACAATTCTTGCTGGCAAATATAATTTGGCTTTTCATATTATTAAGATCTTTGCCAAATTGGTAAAACTTACTATTGTAGTGGGACTAATTAAAATTAAAACGTCAATTTGATGGCATCTAACACTTTCCCCAATGTGTAAAGCGGAAATATCCCCCTTTTCTTATCAAATTTATTTAACGGGCTTCATAGAAAAGTCAAACTCTCACATTGAATATCTAGAGAACCGTTACGATTTCGCGAAAAAGGATTGCAGATTCGGTCGTTTCAGGCCAATATTATTGAAATGGCATCATCAAAATTTGGCGCTACAGATACTGCAATCTCCCCCATAATACGCATAAAATATTCTTGATTGGAGCTAGAATATAGTGATATTCTGGTGCCCCTAAATACATAAAAATACTCAAACCCATTTCAATGACTTCTTCTAATCCGTCTCAATCGTTCGAATCCCATCTTGCCTATCCACAACCAATTTTCTAAAAACGTCCTTTTCGGGAGAGAAGATTCTCTCCGAAGAATTGAAAAATGTACTTTTAGTATTCTGGGGCACTTGTCTCACCAAGTCATATCCATTTAATATCCATATTGCTCATATTAGACTTATTTAGCAAAAAAGGACCTTTTGTCCTTACGGTCATTCCCTGAGATTAGATATAAAGTGTCCTGCTGATAAATAACTACATATGTTTTATAAGAAGTAGCACACACACAAGGAATATAATCGTTTTCCTTACATGATTGATTGATGATTTACTGTTATTCCAGTTACTGGTCAATCTCTGAATAATTTTTGTGGTGACCAATGGATCCTGTATATCAACAATTACAAAATATATCAAAGAAAGTGCTGAAGATATGCTCGAACTTGTCGAAAAATTAATTTACATTTGGATTTACTGTTATATTATCCGCTAATTACATTTTCGGTAACAGTATCCAAGTCAGGATCATCGAAAGTATATACCAAGTTTCATAAAAATCAGATCACGACAAATGAATTAAACACAACGCACCGACTTGATTTCTTTATCGGCCGTTTTCTCGCTTGTTTGTTTTTACTAGATAACTTTAAACTTTCCCGGTCACATATAAGGTAAATGAACCATATTTCGTCAGGGTACCTTATTTCGTCACATTTGATATTTTCAAATAAAATAGGAACATATAATGCACCTAATAAAAACCGTTATTATTTTCTGAATATAGAGGTAATATGCAATCGATATCACCTATTTGTTAACATTATTGCACTACATTCGTAAATTAAGAAGAACACAGAGTGTCGTCAGAACTGAAATGCGTGAATTGAGCAGTGTCAGTTGTTGTTTCGACTAGTGGACTAATGTGTTGTTCTCAAGTGCTGTTCGTGAAATAGTAAGCGAATTATTCCTTTATTTGTGTGTTTTGAACGAAATATGCTTTTGTTATTCTATTTATCGAATAAAAATTTGCATTCTTTTGTGATAAGTTTAAAAAAAAGGATGACGAAGTTAAAACATAGTGATAATTGGCATGAGCGTAATTTCGTCATGATGACGAAATTAGGTCTTGAATAAAAAATTTTTAATGCAATATTTCTTTTGTCATCATTAAAAAATTAGTCATATTTTGGTGTTAAAATCTCCGTAAAAGTACAAATAAACCTAAAACTTAATTTCGTCACTGTTATTTCAACCAATTTTCGATAGGTTTGGCCATAATTCGTATCAGTTTTTTTTAAACAGACTCACCGTAGATGCTCAAGAAAATCGTTATATTAAGTTTAATTTGTAATACTAACGAATAATAATTAAGTGAAGCATTCAGTAACAATAACCTTAAAGTACTCTTACAAATAAAATATAAAACAAGGGGGCTTCGCCCCCTGCTCGCTTCGCTCGCCAACCCCGGGGCCGAGGCTAATTTCGGGCGCGGCCGAAATTTGGATACCCTTCGCTTGGGCTAAAAGTTTTTTTTCGGGCGTACCTATGACTTGTATTTAATCCCCCTCCTCATCCTTTTTCTTCCGTTTTGACAAAAGTTTTGGGCTTGGTTTTGGTTGAAATAAGTGGACAAATAAAAATATTTACTCGGAAAATTTTATTGGGGTTGCCGGAGCATGCCCACAGTACGATTCCATTCGTTTTGAACTTTTTAGTTGCTTTGTTAAAGACACATTAATTCAAGGTTTTGTGAAATTGGTGTACTTGCGGGTATTGATCCAATGGGAATTATTTGATGGAAATTGGTGTAACATGTTCTCTTCGATCCTAGATTCAGAATTTGTAACTATTTTTTTCTTATGACCTCAGGGGTCCTTTCCAGGACATGTGTCAAAAACGACACACCCGCACTACAGCGACACAAAATTTGCAAGGGAAAATCTTATCTACTTTCTTGAGTAAAATGGTTTACATAATGAAAATAAATGTTTCCCCTACGTATTCTATAGTCCGGATTTCGGCACCAATTTTGACCCTATAGTCCGGATATTTATACCACGCTCTGTGGCTTACTTGGTTGAGTCTCATTCTACGATGCTAGTAATCTAGAGGTCCGGAGATCGAATCTCGGCGTGGTCCAAAAATTCCGTACATGTGCGGATAGGAAATTATAGTGCTTGCAGCATTATATACACTCCGAAATGATATGCAATGTAACGTTGACTCGAAATTGCCTGTAAACGGCTGAGTTAACGCACCATGGCCCCACATGGGACTATACGGTACTGGGAACAAATCCGGATATTTGAGATTTTCAGGGTGAAATGGTAAATTTGGTCTCGTACTTTTTTACGGGACGGTTTGGCAAATGACATGATGCTGACTAATTTCAAAGAAAGAATACATTTATCGGCTTTTGTTCCTCTTATTTATTTATTTATTTGGACTGTTTTTCCTCAGAAAAAAAGTGATTGCGCTAATCCGTATGTTCCGATGGTCCGGATTACCCCTTGCAATAATTGATCCGGATTATCGAGTCAAGAGTCTACTTATATACTTTATTTACGTCCGGGAGGTTAGTAGGTTATGCAAAAAAGCATTGATTCATTTGAAAAATCTTGTTTTCATATTGCCCATATTATTTCGAGAAACAGCCTTATTTTCCACATTATTTGGAAACAATATATTTATTGTCTGCGATGCCTGCGATGGTTTACATTGGGAATCACTGGGAATAGGATATAGAATATATTAGCTGCCCGCATACTAAGATATAGCCTCCAAAAATAATGGAGTATTCAAACGTGAGAGGAGATGCTGAACTGCATCTCCCCGATCGGTTTTTCATGATACATATATCAAGTATAAAATCATCCACCTTTATGTTTTGCCATAATGATACGATTTACGAAATAGTTTATTGCCGGAAAGCATGTGGGTGTATGGGCAGATACAAAAGATTCAAAAAGTACTCATCTGGTTACTTGAATCGAATCGTTTCGATACCGAGTAAAATAGAAAGAAAAGTATCGATACCAGAATTCTTTGGTATCGAAACAGAAGTATCGACATTTAACTTGTATCGGAATGTCGTTAGAGTGCTTCTCATACATTGATTTCCAAGTCAATTATGAAAATAACAAATCCCAGTTTCAAGAATCACATAATGTACTTGATGCAAATATAACGCTGTTAATGCGCGGATGTGTCGTTTTCGCAACATTTTTTGTAAATGGAACTTCTGAGTACTTTGCGTTACCCGCTTGAAATAATTTTTGACCAGTACAAAGAAAACAATTCTAATTTACTTATCCAGGGGATATTTCTTGAATTCTATTAGCATTTTCTGAAATTTAGCGATTTTGTTTGAGGATTTCAAACATTTGCGAAACAACGGTTTTTGTCGCTTTCGCAAATAGTCAAAAATGTTGTGATTGAAAATTTTATGGGTTTTTATATGTAAAGTGGACATTGATTTTTAGTTTAAAATAGCTGTCGATTCGTTGCGCGTCGTACAAGCACTACATTATTAGTTTCATTATATGTTTCGTTTTCGACACACCCGCAAATAATGGGTAAGAACCAATATGGGGGGTTTGGTTTGTATGGCAACCCCATAACCCCATGGTCCGATTTGATTCAATCTTACATATGTTTTGTGTCATCAATAGAAATACATTTGTGTGAAATTTGGTTGAAATTGGTGCACAAATAAAAAAGTTTTTCTTAGAAGAACCTAATTTGGGGGGTTAAGTTTGTATGGCAGCCCCATGACCCCATTGTCCGATTTGATCCATTCTTGCATATATTTTGTGTTATCTATAGAAACACATTTGTGTGAAATTTGGTTGAAATTGGTACACAAATAAAAAAGTTTTTCTTAGAAGAACTCAAATTGGGGAGCTAGGTTTGTATGGCAGCCCCATGACCCAGTGATCCAATTTGGGTGAATCAAACATACAAACAGCCTGCAACAATAAGAAGCACGTGTGCAAAATTTCAGCTTGCTGGCTTCAATACCCGCCGAGTAAAACGCGTCGCAACAGACAGACAGACAGACAGACAGACAGACAGACAGACAGACAGACGGACATGCTCCAATCGACTCCCCAAGTCACGCTGATCATATATGTATACTTTTTATATGGTCGGAGATGCTTCCTTTAATGCGTTACAAACTTCATGACAAAGTTAA
This sequence comes from Microchrysa polita, assembly GCA_949715475.1. Classification (NCBI taxonomy): domain Eukaryota; kingdom Metazoa; phylum Arthropoda; class Insecta; order Diptera; family Stratiomyidae; genus Microchrysa; species Microchrysa polita. Next base: position 69,863,554 of record OX454421.1, on the reverse strand, counting down.
TATACCCTTTCACTCTATGAGCGAAGGGTATAAATATGCTTTCAAATAATAGTATGAATGGTGACGAGATTGGGCACAGTACAACTTTAGTTCGTCACTATGACGAAATTGAGATAATTCAAAGTATTCCTTAACTCGTCATCTTTGTAAATAGAACTTGGACTCAATAATTATTTAAAAAAAATTATAACAAAATCTTTACTCGGCCAGTTTAAAAGCTATCGAGCTGAAATTTTGCACAAAGGCTTCTTTTTATTGTAGGCAGTTTGTATGTTTGAATCGCTAAAATCGGACCGTGGGGTCATGGGGCTGCCAAACAAACCCAACCCCCCAGTTTGGTTTTCCTAAGAAAAACTTTTTTGTTTGTGCACCAATTTCAACCAAACTTCACAAATGTGTTTATAATATTGTTGCCACAAAACATATGTAAGAATGGATGGAATCGGACTGTGGGGTCAAGGGGCTGCCATGCAAACCCAGCCCCCAAATTGAGTTTTTCCAAGAAAAACTTTTTTATTTGAGCACCAATTTCAACCAAACCTCATAAAAGTGCATTTCAATTGATGCCACAAAACATATGTAAAAATTAATGGAATCAGACCATGGGATCATGGGGCTACCATACAAACCCAACCCCCCATTTTGGATCTTTTAAGAAACATTTTTTCTACACCAATTTAAAAAAAAAAAAAGTTAATATACCCTTTCACTCTATGAGCGAAGGGTATAACAATGCGTCTTTATCAAAACAAAACAAAAAAAGTAAAACAAATAGAATCGTACTATGGGGCCATGCTCCCGAATCCCCCCAATAAAGTTTTCTGAAATTTTTTTCTGCGAATTTTTTTTTTATTTTCCCACTTATTCAAACCAAACCTCACACAAATATTGTATTATCGACGCCACGGAACTTATGCGAAAACGGAAGGAAAAGAATGGGGAAGGATTAAACACAAGGTTCGCCCGAACATTTTTTTTAGCCCGAGGAGAGTGAAGGCTATTCAAATTTCGGCCGCGCCTGAATTAGCCTCGGTCTCGTTAATAAATTGACAGTACCTTTAAAAAGAAACAGTTGTTTTTCATAGCCGAAATTAGGTGCCCGCCATGACGAAGTTAGGAATACGACCATTTTTTATGACGAAATTAGGGAGTCTGAAGTAATTTTATATTTTTCTAAAAAACTGTATATCATAAAACAATTGCGGTTTTTAGATTTGATAATTTCATAGTAAACTTTCCAAACTTTATTTTCATGACCATAGTTTGTAAAAATAACGCAATTTGTTTCCCTTGTTATTTGGAAACCGCAGAAATCTCCTTAACATGACGAAAATAGGGTCTTTTACCTTAATAGTTTTCGGTACACATGACCGTTATAGAGATATTCCCACAAAACTGCTTATTTGGCTGTTCGGGCCCTCATAACTTCCCTAGGGGGGGGGATCCATCGTTGGGTACTTTTGGACCCTTACTAACAGCCGCAGGAGCTACAAATTTATCTCAGATTGGTACTCTCAAGAGGTAACCGTTATTAAAAAATTTCCGAGAAGCGGTTTTTTGTTTAACTTTGACCCCTCATAGCTTCCTTGGGGATACCGGCATAGATGAGTTGTTTTGGCATTTAAAGTTGAGGGTACAGAAGCAACAAATTGTTAGAGGCCTCCCTCCCGAATGCGTTCCCGTTATGAAGAAATTCCCATCTTTGGGACTTTTGGCGTCTTACTAACAGCCACAGAAGCTACATTTTTCAACTTGAAGACCATAGAGCACACTCCCCGTCTTAGCGCCGTTCACGAAAAACCCCAAAAAAACACCTTTTTTAAGGTTTGAACCCCCATAGCGCCCTTAAAGCTGCACGTATTGACATGAAATTTGGTCGCTTTTTTCATAACTCCATAGGTTACAAATTTTGCATACAAACTTCTTTAGTACAAGTTACCGTTATAGAGATTTTAGTGAAATATTGTTAAAAATACCATTACACCTCCTGGCACCATTAGGAGTACCCGAACGTATTCGGTACTTCCATCGTTTATTGAAAAAGCACAAGAGCTTAAAATTTGTCATACACCACTTTTTTTGTATATCGATACCTTAAAGCACAATAGTGCTAAGTCCATTTTTCAACATTTGGAGAAAACGCGAAAATAACATTTTAAACCTTGTTCCCATCTCCGATAACTTTATTTTTGAAAATTGTTTTAGCTTTTCAAGCAGGTTACACTGTCAAAAGGATAATTGTATTAAAATCTGGCAAGCAATCGTCACAATTTCAAAGAAAAATCGAGAAAAAAAGAGGAAAGTACGGACTTGGCACTATTGAGCACTTAATTTTATACCAACCATGGACTTGACGGAGAAATGTTCGTATTGTCGTTACAATATTGTAAAATGTGGATGTAGTGATAATATTTTTAATATGTACATACCATGAGATGCAAGCAATTCATTGAGTTTCAACCAGTTCGTATCCACGAAGCAAATGTGTCTCACCAGTTTATGCTTTTCGAAAGTGGTAATGATCGCGAGATGACCAAAAGATGATCTGGTCAAAACTCGACGTCCGTCGTCCTTTCTATCCCACTACTGTCATTGACCAGGAAGCTAATTTGTAGTGTTATGAGGGTCATAACAGGACATGGTGGTCCTATTATGAAGCTCGCTAGGAGACTTATGGTAGAAATAGAGTAGAAGCAACAAAAGCAACAGCAGCAGCGCGAAATGTCAAGCACAATGCATTTTAAATTGCAGACAACTATGCTGAACAGCATTTTTGCTATTCAGCATATTTGTCAGCAATGCAATGCTGCTGCTGTTGCTGCGTCTATTCTATTTCTAGCATTAGACTCAACTTCATCACAAAATTACTACTGCAGAAGTTGTGAGGATAAAGAGAGGGTGATGTACCTGCTCTGTCATTGCGCGGCACCAGCCACACTTTTATGACACGGATGATCTTAAGTCGTCATTCCATTGGGCGAAGCCAATGCCACAAGATACGTTGCATCTTTGTCAACAACGACAAAATTTTAAACTCCTTCAATATAAGATATAGTTTTTCTTTTAGTTAAACGCAAGTCGCCCAGTGCAACATATTGACGAAGGAGGCATAGGAGGATAGGCACTTGTTTAACATCTGAATGATCCGCCACTTGGATCATGAATTGGAAACTATCATAAACTACGACCCTGCGCTTCGAAGGCGAGTATTCACTGCACCAACCACTGTTAAATTCTGTTAAAATCCAATTTGCGTATATTTAGTGCAATCGTCCCTTTCTGGTTGTTTTAAATGCAAGTTTATTGTTTGGGTTTGGTAATACCCGAATTACCCGTGTTTCAGACTGCACGATAAAGTGCTTCCAAACATTTTATGTGGACATAGTGAGTAATTCTTTGGCCTAAAACAATTATTACTTTTTCGTAAATTTTTCGTGATCAAACTGTTTTCAACGGGTCTTTTGGAAAGTATATCTTTTGGAGCACAGTGGGTGAGTATAGCTGATAAAAATATGTCGTTACAACGCGTTGAACAAATGCGAATGCCAGGTGTCAAGCTGAACTGTAGATTTTGGAGAGGGATCGCCTTACACAAAATTCAATGTAAGCTGGCACAAGCCCCAATGTATGTTATGAAGGTTTCATTCTGAAGAGAAAATAGAGAATTCAAATTCAGCCATTAAATGTGAGAGCTTAATTGAACACCAGCGCTCATTTGAACCTTTGCATCGGAGTTAGACGATCAATTGGCTTTTACCCATTTCAATACAATTCAAAGAAAGAATATGCCCATGTAAACATTTTACAGACAATTCATCCCATCTAGAGTTATCCTGCAATCCCGCCTTATATTAATCGGGAAGCAGCCCTGGCTATTCCTATTTATGTCTCATAATGATATACATTCGTTTTATGGCAGTTATTACCAAAAATTTAACTTCCTAATTGTTGCAAGTATGAACTTAGCACAAAATAGCACTATAACTGGACTTAGCACTTTTGTGCAATTTTTTTTGGATCAACCTAGGACATAGCCGTTCTTGTAAATGTTAATTTCCTTGAATTCAGCTGAGTAAATTTTGTGTCAAGATTAAGTACTCGATGGAGAACTTGACAAGGAATAATACGATGCAAAAATCTCAAAATCGAAAAAAGTGGACTTAGCACTTTTGTGCTTTAAGGTATCGATATGCTACCGTTATCGAGATATTCAGAAAAAACTGTTTTCGAGGGTCTTTGACTCTCTGTAGCACCGCTAACGGCACTCGTAGAGACGGGGACTTTTACGGTCTTGTTTTGGACCTCGAAAGGAAGGCTCATGCAAAAATCCAGCTTTCCCCTAATTTTTCCGAAGTGAAATGCCAATTTTCCTGGGGTACTAGTACACTATGGTAAATTCGTTTCGTTTTTAATAATTTAGCCTCAATTTTGGAAAAAAGTAGCAATGATAAAAGTGCGCCGACTTCAAAAAGATTGGGAACCACTTATCCAATGTGTGGGGGATAAAGATTCAGACAACCGAGGTCAGAGGCTTCAAGCTGCCGTGCTACATCAACATTGAAATGGAAAACAAAAGATCCACACTTTACCGAAGTATGCTCCTATAGTAAAGTCTCAAAACAAATCCAGGAAGGGCTGCAATCGGAACACCACGTCATAGAGCTGTCAAACAAAACAAATGAACCCCTCAAAATTAGTTTCTTATAACTTTATCTTTATAAACCGATCTTAACCAAACTTCATCCGAGCTTCTTCCTACTTTAGCCTGAAAACATATCCAGGAATGGATGCAATCGGAACACTACGTCATAGGGCTGCGGTAGAAATTATTAGCACAAAAGAAGCTTAAAGCTTCATTCAAATGTGACGGGTATTCAAATTTCAGCCACACATGAAATTAGCCTCTTTCTTGTTTTTTTTTTGTTATTTCGTACGAGTATGACTGTAAAAAAATTTTACGTAACGGACGGATTTCGGCTTGACCTTACAGTCGTATTTACGTCGTCACCTGAGTTTGGCCACATACAGATTTTACGTTTCTAGGTATCCTAAGCTTTTTGGGACGGTTGGGACTTGGAAGCATATGCCCCGGTGTGAAGGTGTTTTCTTCGACCATACAATTTTTCGAAATTATTGATTAGGTCATTCAAAAAACTGTACTAAATAAATCGTCTATTTGGAATTTCTGTCAACTCTGGAGCCGCTCAATCCTGCTGAGTCCACTCTCATTTTCATAGGAAGGAATGAAAGACTTAAGCGAGTAACTCGACGTAACATAATCATTCTGTTTTGTACGCATTTTGAGGCGTATGAAATGATTTGGTCCATATATATTTCGCATTAATAATAACGTTTAACACGTTCACTGTCTACGAGTGACATGTGTACACAGGGTGCCTCACGGTTCACGTCCATGAGTCACATGTGTTTCGTATATGTATAGATAGTCGGATTGCAGACGTGGTGGCAGAAAACAACGTTCTGCGGTCAAAACACGCACAAATGAAAAAAAAGCATACAAAACAAAAATAAATCCGAACCAGGACATTAAATATCTCGTTAGCAATTAACCAGATGAAACAATTCCCGAAAAACCATAACCCAGAAAATGCCATCATCTTAAGGGAATATGTTGTTTACATTTGACAAATGCAGTAATACTTCAACAGAACTGGCCGCCGCGCGTACATCCCATTATCCATAAACATACCCCCGATGCGATGTGACACATACACAAGACGAAGGACTCTTTAGCCAACAGGCAACAAGTGCCTTGTTTCCGCCCAATATCCGGCAATGATGTGACATTCTACCAAGTGGACATCTTCTCTCTCGGGGTTGTAAGTGTGTCTCTGTATTTCAATGATACCCGGCATGGCCTAGGAGAGTGATGCAATGAAAAAAGGAAGGTCCTTCGTCGAATTTTCACCACTGTCACACCAACCCATTACAATCTAAGTGTCTGATACTTGCCGAAAAAACTCCGAAGTAGCAGAAGAGTCTGGGAGCGATTTGATGTGGTTTTATTTTGGGGACTATACTTACAACACGAGAGAGCGAAAAAACCCCGATAGAGCATCCATCCGCGACAAGGATGATCCTTTTCGCCTTTTCAGCCGTCCTATAGTCGCGTGGGTCTAGAATTAGGTGAAGTACGTATTTCGCCTTCTTTTTGGCAAAAAAAAACTTCAAGTAGCCCATCACTGAAGCTCATTTGTACAGTGACAAGCCTTCCTTCCTGACTGTGAGTATAGGGGTCGGTATGTCACGAGCTATACAACACGCACCCAGAAGAGAGTCAGTGAAATATGATCCTTGCCCGGGGCTAAAAATTTTGAACATTTGTTTTCCTTGGTCCTGAATATACGAATTTGTGTATAGTCCAGGGAACATGCTTGATGTTCTGTATCCTGGACATAGAGAGGAAAAAATATAAATAAATAAAAAGTAGGCCGTGTCGAGGAAGATGGCTCTTACAGATGAAGAAGGTGTGTGTGATATCTCCGGCACCACCGTTAGGGGTGAGATTGAGCCGTTGTCCGTCGTTCGTGTCGCCACCACGGCCATACCGAAGTGAAGCGTGCCTAATAGACATTTCTTCCTTTTTTTTTGGTGTTGTGTATCTTTCTCCGGATATAGGAATTTCGTCTCTTATTTCGTATAGAGATCGCACATTAGATATGCGACTTAGATGCGAACGACTAACGTATGTGTTGTGTCATTTTGGGGTTTGGGGCGGGCGAAATGAATGAGTTTATGTGTCGAGTGGATGGCAAACAAAGTGGCCCATTCACGCTCGTGTGATGATAATATCTTCCGAGATGATGAAGATGGGAGAAATTATCACACCACATCTCGTTTCAATGTTTACCCGGAAACCGGGAGAAAACCCGGGAGTAATGTACAATATAGCAGCCGATGTAAGTATATCTCGGAGATGATATTGGAAAATTGATTCTTCATCCGACACCCGGTGGTAGCATCAGCATCCAACCCGAAGCAGCTCCATCATTCGCGCGCTGTCATATAGGTAGCCTAATAGCAAACAATGCAGAAAATCCAATTTATTTATGGAACGTTACGATGCGTTATCCTTAAACAATCACCGTGCACACCATGGTTGTATTTTGAAGTCCTTTTTTTTTTGTAATATTTTTCTATAGCTTGCAACCGTGCATCCTTTCGTTGAAGCGCGATTTGCGAACATCTCAGCTGAACGATGAGGAGACTAAAATGAAAGGATAGACACCGTCGGGACTCAAGTTGAAAGAAGAAAATGAAAATTCCATCTATATACAACAGCACAAACACAAAGTGAAGTTAAGTTGTACACCACACACATACATAACGGTACGCCAGAAAGGACGATGCTCGATGCATCATCAGTCGCATGACTGCGATGAAATTGTGCGGCTGCGTCTCTTACAATCGATGGAAAATCCGTTTTGAGCCGTTTTTTTTTTTGTAATATTTTTCTATAGCTTGCAACCGTGCATCCTTTCGTTGAAGCGCGATTTGCGAACATCTCAGCTGAACGATGAGGAGACTAAAATGAAAGGATAGACACCGTCGGGACTCAAGTTGAAAGAAGAAAATGAAAATTCCATCTATATACAACAGCACAAACACAAAGTGAAGTTAAGTTGTACACCACACACATACATAACGGTACGCCAGAAAGGACGATGCTCGATGCATCATCAGTCGCATGACTGCGATGAAATTGTGCGGCTGCGTCTCTTACAATCGATGGAAAATCCGTTTTGAGCCACTAGCACGTGAATGTTGATTCTTATCCTTTTTATACTCGCGTACGCGCGTTCATCACATCATCACACGAAACAGGACGAGAGCGTGAATGTGAACGTGAACGGATTGTACCCTGGCCGATTGAACAATTTTCTTTTTCACACTTTGCATTTTCGTCCGGGCGGAGTAAAGTACCTTACACCGGAAAACCTTCACATGAAATTACAACGAGAGTGGTGTGTGTGCCTCCTGCCGCGTGTTGTTGATTTTGTCCAAGCAAAATATACAAAAAAAAGGATTTTAATGCATTTTCGACGTATTATGGCGCAACATGACTGCATCAGGTGATATGGGTCTAAATGGAAAATACCGGCGAAAAAAGCAAGTGACTGCGAGCCAAAAGGTGGCGAGCTTAAATTGGGCAGTGTTATTTACCCCGACGATAGCGGAGAGAATTATTTTAATTTAATTTGAAGGTTTTTATCAGATTAATGCGTTTTTTTTTTGGAGTTCGTAGTTTCATGCTGAGACATTACCGCCAGAAGTTCGAAAAACACCATAAAATGAATTCGTTGACGGTGAGACTCGAACCCACGACCCTGTGCGCCGGAGGTAGAAGATGGAAAATATTCGTGGTTCAAAATGAAGAGAAGAGCAGCGTAAGTGAAAAAAAATCGAGTAAGCACGAATAATCTGGGAAAAAGAAAGAAACCAAATCAAAATTACCGTTACGCTATTATATCTCTCTTTTTCGTTCTCTTTCACTCCCTGTTTCTCTTCTAATAAGATATTATAAAAAGAGAAAAGTACTCTATTCGGCCTAGACTATTTTTAAGATTTTAAAACCGGTTTTGTGATTGTCCTCAATACCCGATACTGCAAGCGGTACACCACGATACTAATAGGTTTTTCTGCAGCACCGATTAAAGCGCTAGTTTTCTTTAACCCTGACTTTTGTTTTATTTTGAGTGCTGGCTTTGGGGTAAAGAAAATGTTTTTGTCGGGTGTTCTGGAAACAGATTAAAAATCGGGTTTTCAGTACCGATTTTTGTCGTTTTTTTTTAGGTTTTGATTCTGAATTAAAACTCAAAAAAAACTTAATGGATATTAAAAGCCATATAAAAAAACTCCGAGAAGTTTTCCCTTATGGGAAAAATCTTAGATCATGTATGTATATGTCTACGTTATTGCTTACAAAATAATCCACATTACATCAGCCGTTATTTTGTCACTCCAGAAGCCCAAAAATCCTTTCAAACCGATTACGTACAGTAAGTCAAATATCGACTTTCGAACGACAACCATAATGCCCATTCTCAGTTTCCTTAGAGAGTGTCCTTTTTGGTGGTACATATGTACGTAATATCCTTTGAAAACCGAAAATGAGCTTGTGGTGATTGTAAAGGGCTCAACTGCTCACTGAATACTGTATTTTGATATGCACATCGACTATAATGCATTCCCAAAGAAAAAGGGACCTTTTTTTGTCCAAGGACATCTTTATCATAACAAGTGCCGACACCAAAATAATAAGAATCGCACCACTTAACTTCCATCCGAGTTTCATCCAAATCGCTCCACAGAGGGAGCCAAGAGAACCAATTCAAAGATAACTTTTCATTCGCTTCAACGGCGAATTTACCGCTATTCCCGCAACTCATCAGTGATTGTCGATTCTTTGTAAAGGTATGTACTGAGTTCACCGAGCGAAAAACTTGCATATATGTCTCCCGTGAAAACAGTGCCGTAGAGACTTGCTTTTTATTCACTCAATGTAAGATAAATGTTCACTCACGTTCTGATTGGTTGTCGATGACATCTTTTCACTGTGAAATAAAGTGCAAACTGCATTATTTTCGCTGGCGAAATGTCAAAAACCGGTGTGGAGATTTTCCTGTGAAGTGAGTACCAGCAAGCGAATTCGATTTCACGATCATCAAAATTTTGACAGTATTTGCATGGATTTCACGTGAACTGACGATGTTAGTACCTACTTAAAGGTAAGTACTGTGTTCACCGGGCGAAAAACTTGCATCTATGTCTCCCGCGAAAAATGTGCCGTGAAGGTTTGTCTTTTATTGACTCAATTTATGATAGATGTGCACTCGCGCTCTGATTGATTTTCGATGACACCTTTTCCCTATGAAATAAAGTGCAACTGCATTATTTTCCTTGGCGAAATGTCAAAAACCGGTGTGGAGACTTTCGAGTGAAGGCAATACCATCAAGCCGATTCGATTTCATGACCATCAAAATTTTGACAGTATTTGCATGGATTTCACGTGAAATGGCGATGTTAGTACCTACTCTAAGGGCGATCAATGGAAAATATATACCAAATTTAGCAATGATCAAACCACTAAAAGGTTGACTTAAAGCTTCGTTAGGTTTTCGCTATGTCTTGCAATGTCACAATTTGTCACGGAACAACCCAGCGTACACATCCTAATTTCCTTAAAATAATCACACGTGTTTTACTATGTTGGCAATGACGACGACAATGGCAATTATGTTCTGCCTGCATGCACCGTGCATCAGTCCACGGGGAGAGCCAGGAGAACCAATTGAAGGATGAATTTTTGTTCGCTTCAATGGCGAATTTACCGCTATTCCCACAACTTATCGAAATCGTGATTGTCGATTCTGAGTCAGAGCGATCAAAGGATAATGTGTACCAAATTTGGTGAAGATCGAACTACGGAAAAGTCGATTTTAAACGATAAGGTTTTCGTAACAGTTTTTCGTGACGCTTTTTCACGGAACGACACCCAGTATTTCTCAGGTAGCCTCCGCAAAGACTGCATTATTTTCATTTATACATGTCAAAAAAAAAACCTTTAAGAAAAATAGGCGCAGAAAATCCTAAAAAACTAATTCAGTGCCGCTGTTAGGTTCCAGCCGGAAACTTTTGCTTCTGCGTACTCAAACCTTGACCGACGATTAATATGAACGAACCATTTTAGCGGGCTTAAGTCGATAAAGTCACCAAAACTTTGTAAACGAGCTAACGATACTTTATATTTTGGGGGGCTTAAACGCTTACATAATAATACCTTTTGGACCTTAACAAGGCGGTAGGCGCTGCTACCTAAAAGGTATATTGTGCCCTAGTCCATTAATTTAGATGGTCAACATCTAGCTTGATAAAAGGCAGAAGATTCTTCAAAGGAGCTTAGTGGGTCACGTTCAAGGAGTGATCTCCTGAAATTTGACGATCGTAGAACATTCACATACTTAGCAGATGAATGGAGGTTTCGTCATCACACGGCATACGTTATCCCTTAAGATAAATTTTATTAAGATGGCAGGGGAGTCGACAATGCCTCGTTAGAAAGCCTACAAGAAGTCTTAACTCTACTCTGCGCAGATACGCAGATGTGCGAAGATAGCGCCTTGATTTCAGCCTGGCTGTCTGTGCAAATGGTGGTATGGGCACCACAGGAACCCCGTCCCAGGATCTCCCTGGCACAGACTTCAACGGCATGAATTTCGGCTTGGAAGAGACAGACCATATACCCATTGTAACCGAGATCTTGGTATTAGGTCCAAATATTTCAGCACCTACACAGTGATCGGTCTTAGATCCTCCCGTGAACCAAATGATGCTTCTAGAATTAAGGCACGCGCACGGGTTGCCATTAGTTCATTCCACACCATCCGGGATGTGAAGGGCAAACTTCCTGCCGAAGCGCAGTTCAGTAATCTTATAATCTGATACCAAGCAGATTGTTAGGCCAGGAACCTGTTGCAGGGTACCCATTGACCTCGATCACTGATACGAGTGTCAGACAATTAATTAATTTTTAGAGCGCTCCACTGCCGTTTCCTCAATGAAAATGTGCAGTAGCCTAATTATTCCCCAGATAGCTTCCATGGCTAGGCTAGAGGTAGTACTAAAAGCACCAGTGATGCCCAGGCAAGGAAGTCTTTGGGAGTTTATTACAGCTCTTGATGATGTTGCGTTGCAGTATTTTGGGCCAACACACTAGCGAAGCGTACAGTATACCCACTCCGTCATTTTGGGCGAAAGACTCCAATTCTTGCCGTAGAAATTGCGGCAAATGCACATGACATGCATGGTCTTACTAGGCCTGTTCGGTACCGAGATTTCAGTACCGGGTTTCGGTTTTTTGAATACCCGGTACCACAAGCGGTTTCCCTGACTCAGGTTTTTTTTCAGTACCGACGGTTTTTTTTAACCATAAGCCGGTTTTTTTGAGTACCGGGTTAAAAACCGGCTCAGGTTTTCTAAATGGCTGTTCCCGATAAATCTACCGTCGCGTGTGATGTTAAAGCATTTAACCTATTTTGACTAGGGAGCAGGAACCTGCGCTTAAGTAGATTGATTCAAGTGTAGAGCTGAGTTTTCCTTCACCAACATATACTTAGGCGGTATGTGCAGTCGAAGCACAATTTAAACGCCTCGCTTGGGTTAATTTAATGGAAAACACGGAAATGAAATTTACACAAATTGCCATCAGTGACAGCGTTACAGTTACAAGGAAAAAATTTATAGGGAAATTTACGAATACCCCAGAAAGTCAGCATTTGATGCCAGTGGCGTCCTTAGCGCACTACATATGTGTACGGGGGCATTTGGCCTTTATATACGGGACAAAAAAATGTTACTGACAGTTACAGCGTTACAGTTACAAGTAAAAATTGTATAGAGAAATTTACGAATACCCCCGAAAGTCAGCATTTGATGCCAGTGGCGTCCTTAGCGCACTACATATGTGTACGGGGGCATTTGGCCTTTATAAACGGGACAAAAAAAAATGTTGCTGACAACTATCGCCTAAAAATTACCGTTATAAAACGATTCATACGATGAAAGCATTCCGGCGGTAAGGCCTTCTGCAGGTCTATTTTGCATGATACCGATACAAATAGACGCAATGTGCTCCTGACCAGCAGTCAGAAGGAACCCCAGCAGGTCCCCGAAACCTTGCAATGTATGCGCAAACAAGCAGACAACTCTTTCGTCGCCATGAGCCCCTGCCGTACTACTTTTAGGTATAATTTCGCGCCGGGACGGCTCTGACTAAACAGCCATGACTAAACTATTAGTTTTGCCTACTCTATGGATTATTCAGTCAGACCGCTCTTCTCACTGCTTCTTTTATTGCTGGGCAAAATACAATCTTTCCAAATTTATAGGGGTTACGCTTATTACGAAGCCAGATTCTAGTGGGCTCAAAGTCGCTGTAGATCTTGGACACGCGGACAGAAAGGTCTAATCTTGCATATGCATAAAATGAGTGGACAATGAAAAAATATTAGTCCTGGAACCATCTTCCCTGCCGTTACTGCGGGCGCTGCGCTCTCGCATACATCTAGCTCAAATGCCCCAAAACCCCGAGTTCGAGTCTACCAATACTTCCAAGTCGCAATGAATCACGGGGAGATAGGGTAAATTAAAAAAAAAATATATTTTTAAATTTTTGAAGGGGGCGACGTAGAGCATTTTGCGGGCACATTTTGCCGAAACTTTTAAAAATTCTAGCTGAATGCGTGCAGAATGTGAAGCCAAATGCTAACGAAGTGAATTTTTCATGAGAAAAAAATCGCAATCGAAGACCATGCGCAAACGTGGCCAATTTTTCAAAAGAATTTTTTTTTGGAGGATCATGAGCCGCACATTTTGCCTCGGAACCCTAGCAGTATACGTTCAGAAGTTACGGTCGTTTCAATATGCGATCCGAAAACAAACAAAAAAATCGCAAAGGAGAGGCGCTCAAAGGCGAAAAAAAAAACAAAATCGGAAAGCGAGGCCAAAGGCTAACGGGGACAATATTTCGTGGGACCGACGATCAAAAAATAATTGCAGAGATGGGAACCAAGCGTAAACACACAACAAGTGAGCAGAGCCAAATCGCGAGGGCGACCGAGAGCTCGATGCGAGAACGCACTCAGTAGATGAGTACACTGTAGGACAAGGTTGCGTGACCGCGACAATGGGCGGTCAACAATACAGGCGGCCAAGGACCGGTGTTAGATTATAGTGCAACATTGATGATGATTTGTTTTACTGTTGTACTACTCCATAAAAAAAAACGCTGCGCTGCGATGTTTGAGAGCATAAAAATGCTAGTTTTACACCTAGTACAGTAGAGCGTCGATTATCCGAACGCCGAATATCCAAACATTAGATTAACTGAACCGGGCACTCAGCTTCTATTCTTGTGAAAGACATATCGAATGAAATGAAAAATCAAGGGTCTCATGGAAGCAACCTCTCATCTGCATTGCTTAATTACCTCGATTTTTTTCAGTCCTATAGTCGTTTTACACATTTATCCGAGCCACTCTTGTCGAAATTAGTTCGGATAATCGACACTCTACAGTATTACTTGCGAATGGCGCATGATCTCTAACTGCGATTTTAGAAACGGTTCAGTCGCGGGGTTCTCTGATATTCCACGCCAAGCAAAACTAAGAGAAGAGACTGTCATGCACACAAGTCTGCGCTGAGATTGCAGTTTCAGGCATTGGTATCCGAAACTATGGGATACCCACGTGTGAATGTCATAATTTGATAACTTTATCAGATTTTTTAATTTTTGTTTCAAACTGAAATTTTTCCTTCGTTTTCGTGATGATTCCAACCACCTAGGTAAGTGATGATGTTTCCAGCCAATTTCTATTGATTTTTACAAGCAAATATTTTGCCGCCAAAAACTCCCAATCCCACCGTTAAAAGTTGACAAAAAGGCGTTCTAGATTGCCTTTTCGTGAAATCGGTAACTTCTTTTCTAAAAATATTTTTGAGAACGACAATTTAAACTGACCGCAAACCTTAATTGTTGTCATAGTTTTCATACCACGATACCCTGGACCACCTAAAGAAATTCCTGGCTACGATTATGATCCTTAAAAAATTGTGGGCTTACCCTTCCCCCTGAACGGAGTCTTGGCTACGGCCATGGCCACGTTCTTGCTGCTTAAGGCTGCGGTTATGATCTTTTGCGAATTGTAAAATGCCTATACTGCATACACACGAAGTGATTCTCGCCTTTCTGAACCGCTACTACAACAACAATATTGACAGATTTAAGAAAGTAACCGGATTACTGAAAGATTTGCTTCCCCTGCGTCTCTTCCTAATAGAATTTGGATGTTGTTAACTTGAGACGAAACGCGTTTACCTACAACACCTCTGTGAGATTAAGTACAAAAATCAAAATTTTCTTCTAAGCCTTTATAGGCCGTAAGCTTCACTTTTTTACTAGGAATGACAAGAAACAAGACTCCCTTCTCCAATACAAAAAAAATAGAAACCAATAAATTTACTAGATTCACGATAAATAAATATTATGATCACTTACTTACTTAGTTAGGAAAAAATTGGGGTCACGCCTGAAAATCCAACGTGCCGGAATAATCCAAAAAAATCAGCTGATAGGACGTCGTGTCGTCTTTGCTAAAATCAAAGGCACTGACCACCACACACAAGCACCACAATGTATAACAAACCCGCAATAAATTTGCAACAATTAAACAATATTAATTCAAATAAATTCAAAATAATTT
Source organism: Microchrysa polita (assembly GCA_949715475.1). Taxonomy (NCBI): domain Eukaryota; kingdom Metazoa; phylum Arthropoda; class Insecta; order Diptera; family Stratiomyidae; genus Microchrysa; species Microchrysa polita. The sequence goes on along the minus strand of OX454421.1, from coordinate 69,848,272 downwards.
CAAGGACACTTGAGCAAATAAAGCACCAGGATATTACCAAAAACAAAAACAGGCTTACAGGAGTGCAATGAATGAAAGAACACACTTTTCAATAACGATTGGCTCTTATTGGATTCTTATAGGATTCAAACTACATATACCTATATAACAGGACACAACTAACGCAAATTCTGCATAGGTACGAGTATAACACAACGATAGATCGATCACTGATCCTTTCACATATATATACGTACGTATAACACTTTTGTAGCTTCAACTTTTTTTTTATTTTTCCTATTTAAAAAAAACTGCGTAATCCTATATGCTTCACTTTGAAATCGCGCAACAATTCTATAAGAGGGATATTACGCAAAGCGCTTGCGACAAATGCGACTTAGGGTTGTGTGAATAAATTTAATTCACTGAATGTAACGGAATTGAAGCACCGATCAAACACAACACAAACTGTTAACAAGGAGAAATTCAGACGGAACTGAGTAAACAGACGTATAAGACCTTAATCGATTCACTATGGGAGTAATTTGCAGAATTAATTTAAAGAAACACCGCGTGACACCGAATAACACTAGAATGACTCGTATCAATCTCTTCGTGACAATAGGTGAAAACAGGATCTTCTTGTGTACATATGTACGCACACTATAACAGCAACTACAGCACGTGTGAAACTTCGTACCCTATCGGAAATCTTTTTAGCCGAATCGGGAGTATCTTCGTCGCAGGATATCTCAGGTGTAACGAACGAACAGAGAAGAGTGAAGTGAAGCAACCGGTGGCGTCGCGGATCAGTGAGTGTGCAGGTAGGTAAAATACCGAAATAATAAACCAATCAACCACTTGTAAGGACTCTTCTTCGAAACGGAAATTTGCGACGCAACAGATGATAGTATCGAACCATAAAAAAAACAATCCACAATGTGCAAAAGAGTGCTTTCAAGGAGATAGTTACGTTGTGCGCGGCGGTAAAGGTGAATTTTAACAACGGATGAGAAAAAAACGTGTGTGTACCGTACGTATATACGAAAACCACTTGGACGAAGACGAAAACGATATAAAATCCACACGCACGTCTCTAACAACAACACGATCAATCGTATACTAAAAAGCCAAACGACCAAGCACACTATAAGCGGATTTTTTTTCGGGGGTAGAAAAAAGCGCAAACGATAGCAATTGTATGTTTCGCTGCGCAACCGAAAGTCTATATACGATATACGTACGAGAGTACGTTTTGTATCTTCACCGATCGGGCCAGAGCTCCGCAACCGCAACAGAGGACAGAGCAACACACATACGCTCCTATAACAATGGGATAATAAGAAGAGGGCGAATAATTTTATATTTCAGGCAATACATTCTCATAACACGAACGATCCATTCACACACATCACAGTGCGCAACGAGCATTTGATTATGATGAACATAGAAAAATTTACCACCGCGAGAGAGAAGCAGAGGAGGGCTCATTCTTCTTCGGCGTCTTCAACAAAGTCCCAACTCCCAACACGAAACATCAAACAAACATCATCAAAAATGTTGACGAAGCACCGCGGTGAGCAACAAATTTTCCATTTTCATCGCACCGGCATTAAGAGTTTTGTATCTGGATATCTTCGCGCCACTATGCTGACCGAGTACAGGGTGTCTACGCAGCAGATCGGAATGTATCTTTAGTATGTATACGTTTCTTGTCGCCATCCTCGTCCGTTCGCTTCGTCATTCAATATTCATGCCCAGTCATTCGTGTGGTGTTTCTTAATTTTTTTCCCCATCGTCTTCATCGTCGTCGTCTTGGATCGAATTAAAAATTACATTTTGAAAAGATTTTCATTATAGAGCCCGTACGATAGGACGCCGAGGGCGACCCTCACCCCTCAATTATTTTTATATGATCAAATTATATAGGGTCTGCTCGTCGTTCGGGTCGTTATAAAAATGCCATAAGAACATCAACAACGACACCGCAGCCACCAAGCCCAAGACCATGTTATAGCTGAGCTGTTTTTGAAAAATATAACGATCCCTCGTGTCATCAGACAAAAAGATAGCAACAGGCACTCAGGCAGCCAAGATCAGATCATAGAAGCATACTAAAAAGATATAAAGATCTGTTGGTTCTTGGTGGTCGTTTTCTTGCTCTCTGAACTGAAGCTCCGAAAGTGAACGAAATATCCATACAAAAAGTCTTGGATGGACCACATGATGTTGTTGTCATGGGTCCATCACACATTTTTCATTTTTGTCCATCTGAATTTTATGATGACTATGTTTGTGCTTTTTGTTTCTTAATATACACATGTACATCGTCTTCTATAGCGATATAAAAATGGATGGTACACCCAAAAATCCTTTAGCAGGTTATTGGGTAGATTTACTCATAGCGCATACTCCAAAGATTTATGTAGAATTAATATAATTCTAAAAGAAAACCACTCAGCAACATCACAATCTTCTCAAATACAGAAAAGATCCTTAGGGAAACTATAGTAACCCATTGCATGCGTTAGTCCAGAGCGGATATGTTTACACACAATCTATACGTGTTTAAAGAAATGAAAAATTTGTTTCGTTTATTGCTTCAAATGAAAAAAAAAATGCAATAGCTGCCCATACATTGACACGCTTTCCATCTGAAAATCATGACGTCTCCAAGCTTGAAAGGAAACCCGAGAAGGCTTTTCATAATCAAATCAAGCGACAAGTCAATGACCGTGTTATTATTTCGAATGCAGCATAGAAAAATGCAAATATCAGATTGAAGCGATTCATGAGATAATTTTCCTACGGAAAGCGTGTCAATGTATGGGCATCTAATCGCATGCAATTATTGCTGATTTTTTTTTTAGTTTTATGGTACAAGTACGTATAGACACTTTCTGATATATTAGAACATTTATGTATGATTATTTGCGATATACGAGTACGAGTAGGTACATATTTCCGAGTAAATTTAATTTTCATTCATACAAAAAAAAGCTAGACCGAGTTCTAATCGTGCGAATTGCACGATGTGTGTATACCCTCTACCCATTTACAGACCTAGAAGACATGCAAAACCCAAAATTTTCATTTTCATGTTTTTTTTTGTAGGGGAGAGAAGGTATATATGGGTTGGACCTGGTATATCTTGAACATCTTATCAAGGCATACAACAGCTACAATTTGATACTAATTTTAAGTTCTTCGCGACATTCTATCAAAAGATATGGCTGAATATAACTTTGTAGGGGAGATAGGGGTAGGGATAGCCGGACCTACTCCACTTTCCATCAACCGAAAGTATATGTCCGAATTAGGCATTGATCAAAATTTCAAATCGATAGCGATATGGTATCGAAAGTTATGGCTGAGTTAAAATATCAAGGAGGGGTAATTTGTATGGGAGGTAGGGGAACCCTTGTTCCGATTTGGCCCATTTTCAATACCGCCCAAGATTTTATCAAAACAAATATCTGACCAAAATTTCAAACCGCTAGCTTCATTTTTTCGGGGGTTATCGTGCAAACAGACAGACACACGGACAGACATGGCTTATTCGAATCAGGACCGACGCTGATCATTTATATACAGGGTGTCCCGCAATAGGTGGTCAATACTGTAAGGGTTGATAGCGCAACTTGTTTCAGCAAGAAAATTACCAATATAAACGGAATTTATTTTACCTTTACCTTGTTATTGCACTTTTTGTGAAAGTCATCGAAAATCGTGACTTGTCATGCAAAATCATAATTTCGAGCCCTCCTGATGACTTACCGAATATCAACTTTGCACCCTAAAAAAAGTGCCGGAACATCAAAAAAATTTAGCAATTTCATGTTTTTTGCGTATAAAAAGAAAACGGTTCATTTCCCGGAAAAATGATCTACTACAAAAATAAAGTAAACATTATTTCCTACAAAATTGCGGTATATCATTTTTTGTCTGACTTGTAGTTTGGAAGGTTGAGCATTGCTAAATTTAGGCAATTTTCGCCCAAAGACTAAATCGATAAAAAAAAGTCCCTCAGGGTTCCTTTTCCTTATAGTGTTCTATTTGAATATATTTTTTAGTCGGTGAAACTCATGATCAAAACCGGTTTTTATATGAAATTTGAATTTTTCCTTGCCTTGCTCTTCACGAATCACTTCTGAAAAAACGGTTTTTATCTTGTTCTTGTTACGCGTGTAGACAGGCCCAGTAGTTGTTCTATATCTGCTTTAGGCAGCAAAAAATACCGGCGTACAGAGGGCTGCGCCCGCAATACGAGGGTTTTTCAGATTTTGGAAACATACATTGTGAATAATTTTGCACATTCGCACATCCAAAAGAAGAACGACGCAACTGCAAATTTGTTGATTCGCCAGAAATTGCATTTTAAAATTTCTTTCACGTGTTTTTTACAATTCCAAGAGTATTTTTGTGGTGTTCTGTATTATAGGTAGCTGAAAATATTGCTGAATTTATTGACATTCAATTTATAATGATATATTAAAAAAAAATATTGTGTGTTCATAGTGATGATTAGCGAGAAGATGTTTCAGTCGCGTAATAGTTGATTTAATATTAATCGTGACATGAGTCGTGCTAATCAGCCAGGATAAAGAATACACAAGAGAATTCATTTGTTTTTTCTTTTATTTTGTTATAATTTATTATTAAAAAATAAACATTTATTCAAAAAGATTACGGAAAAATGGTTCGTAATACGAGTAATACCATGGTTTAAGATTGAAGTTTAATAAACTTATTAAGTCATTTTGTTGTGCTCTGATATGAAATTGTTGATGCATAGATTTGTTTCAAGGGAACAGTACCAACTGAGCGGTCGTATAAGCGGGTACCCTTCAATATAGGGAGGGTGGCAAAGGGATGAAAATTCAGTTTTTTGCAAATATGTATCTAGAAAACTATAAGTCTAGCCGAAAAATGTCATGGCAACGAAATGAACTACACAAAATTACCTTTGTAAGTATATGTAACACTCTAGACATTTTCTTGGAAAATTGTATCCTAGACCCAAAAGTATTATAGTGAATTTGCATTTTCTGAGTTTTACATTTCGCGCTGTAACTCTTGACAGAATAGACTTAGGGTCATAAGATCTTGTCCATGTATTGCTAAGAAAATTTTTCATTTGTACCCAAAATTGAAGTCTTCCGACCATTGACACCCCCTGACTCCTAACATTTTTAAAAAAGGTATGCCTGAAGCTTCTTTTCATATTGAGACAGGCAGATCGAATTTGGTAGGGTGCCTAACCTAAGCCCCCTCCACCAAAAAATATTACCGAAACTAAAGGTGCCCCCCATACAAAGTGAACCAAAATTCTAACAAATTTCAATTCTATCAAAAATCTAAAATAGAAAAAAACAATTTATCTCTTAGAAGGTCACTGCCAGTTAGTTTTCTGAATGTATGTTCAAAAGTTTGTACCAAAGCGTACGCTACGTACGAAATGTAAAACTCAAAAAATGTAAATCCACTATAATACTTTTGGGTCTAGGGTATAATTTTCTGAGAAAATGGCTAGAGTGTTATATATCACTACAAAGGTAATTTTGTGTAGTTTGTTTCGTTCTCGGGATAGACTCATAGTTTTCCAGATATTTGAAAAAAATACTGAATTTTAACCCCTTTCCCCCCCCCTCCTTCTTCGTCCTTAACCCATTGCCCAAATCAGTGTAACTTTTTACTGCGTATATTGGGCAGTGTATTCAGCAATTTGGCATCAAACATTTTTTTAAGTTTGGGTTTTTTACCCTGATGAATACTATAACCTTCATTTTGGGTGTGCCCTCTAATGAGAAATTTGTGCTCGATAGAACTTAAATCAAATTTTCTCACAGCATACAAATACATGCTTAACATAAATCTGCCAAGAAATAATAATTAAAGCATAGTCAACAGACACAGACAAACATCAATTGAATATTTTAACCTGTTCTTTGTTTGCCACGACAATTATCTAAGTAAAAAAATCAAATTATCGCCAGGATGTTTTGCCGAAACTTCTTCCAAATATTGCAAAACATAACTTCCTAATCTCATTAACCCCTCTGTTTCCCATCATGCCAAATATAGCATATATTTTTCTCTCGTTAATTCTGCAATTTAATATTCTTAGTTAAACATTTAAGTCTTATTGTTACGCCAATTAAAAACTGAAACTAAATCATTTTGCAATTATTTTTGCATTAACTTCCTCTTTAATGTGGTTTCGAATATTAACATCAAGACAAAAGACACAAACATCTAACTTGCCAATCTCAAACATTGATTTGAAATCTATCGAATATATTTTTTACCAGGAAGCATAACCAAAATGAGAGAGTGTTCACAGGCTATTTCAAAAATCAGAACTCATACCGGACTAGTATATTTTGTTAATAAGTTTCGCAAAACTTTAAATTCCGCCTCCTTAAATTTTATATTTTTTTAGAAACTGTGTGGTTTGATACAATGAATTAGGTTGAACATGCCAATGTGATAATAGAGACATACACCGCATTTGCTTTATGGAGTGGAACGATAGATTAAGACTTTCGCAATTAAGTTTTGGTAATAGTCATTAATCGGGTTATATTATTTCAAAATTATTTTATGAAGATATAGTTCAGTAAATCGAATTAATTAAAAGGCGAATAGTTATCGGGACATTGTAACACTAAAAAAAAACCGTGGTAAATAAAAGAAAATAATACGAATAATTAATTTTCAAATATGATTTGGCTCCATATACGTTTATGTATTTTCAATTCACTATTGAAAAATCCACTTTTTTTAAAATTGTTACATGAAAATCATTTAACGTTAAAAGTGGGTTAGTCTAGATTAGACTGAATTCGTTCTGTTTTAAATATTTCTCCATTGGTCTCCATGTTTTAACTAACTTTAAAACAACGTTGAAAATTTATAAACGATCTTCCCTATGAATCATTACGATTTTTCAAAATGTTCAACGTTATGATTTTATAAATTTTGAGTTAAATTTTAGGCCAGTCAAAATCGACATTAACCACGGAATAAATGGAATACTACCGTTCTTGGGCTTATCTGTTTTAGAGTATTACTGGCTACATAAATCCAGATTTGCAACCCTGGGGACCCTGGGCTAATTTTTTGCCGAGCGAAAAAGAAACATTTTTTTGCTCTTTTTTACATTTCTAACAATATTAAAAAAAAAATATCTTGAAAAAAAAAACGATGGGCTAATTTTTTAGCAAGCGAAAAAGAGCCATTTCTTTGTTCTTTTTTTAAATTTTCAACAATATTTTTTAAAATAATTGTCTTGGATAAAAACTGTGTTTAGCATTTTGAAAGTAGACAAAATTTCCAATCCAATGGTATGCTAACCACTCTTGTAGGTCAAATATTGACGGAGATATAGGTTTTCCAAAATAGGGTATTTTCCACAAAAAAAGGCGAATTCTAAGCTTATGTTGTTTGCCGAAACGACATTTACTTGAAATTCGCAATTTTTGGTAAAAAATACCCTATTTTTAAAAACCTGTAATACCGTCAATATTTGACCTATAAAATTTGTTAGGATATCATTGAATTGGAAATTCTGTCTACTTTCAAAATGCCAAACACAGTTTTTATCCAAGACAATTATTTTAAAAAATATTGTTGAAAATTTAAAAAAAGAACAAAAAAATGGCTCTTTTTCGCTTGCTAAAAAATTAGGCCAGGGTTGCAAATCTGGATTTATATAGCAAGTAATACTCTAAAACAGATTAGCGAAAGAACGGTAGTATTCCATTTATTCCGAGGTTAGGCCTTGTTTTTGTAAAGTTTTACTGGCGTATTTCACACTTGAAATTTTCTGAGTGAATGAATGTTGCGACTTTAATTTTTTTTTAACTAAAACTTACAGTGAAATTAAAGATTTAATAAAAAAAGGCGAATTTTGTCCCACTGGAATCGGTAACCGAGCTTGCATAAATTCTGGGAAATTATGTTTCACATAAAACGTTAAACAGACTTGCTTCAATATACAAATAGTACAGATATTAAAATTATTATAACGGAATGCAAAACGTCACAAATAAAGGCATTACCGCATTCAATAAAATAATTTAATTCAGGAGCCCAATTATAGTAACTGACGTAACTGACAAATAAAATACAAAAAATTATCTAGTAGTATGAATCGTCAAATTAATAAGGAATCCCTTAAGGTTTCCGTTAAGTATAAGTGGGGTGTGGGGACTATGAATTCCGCCCTTAAAACTGAATTGATTTATTATTTTTATTCTTATTAGAAAGAATAATTCGTTGTTATTGACACCAACAACACGCACTTTCACCCGGTGATGCTTTGACAAGCAGTTGCAGTTGCGTCGTTATTGATCTGAGTGAATGCTTCCAAACGAGCGAATGGAATAACGACCTAACTGAATTTTAACAGTTTTTTTTACAGAATTTTAAAATCAAAATTATTTTTATTGAAAATATAGCCAATTTCAAACTTAGTGGTATATTTAACTCAAAAACGATAATTTTTGCACTTACGTCATTATTCTTCTGGATGTGCGATATATTCTCTAGGTAATAAATAAGAATTATGCACAATATTCATGAAATGCTTCTTGTAAATCTATTTTTGGATTGGTCTAATTAAAAGTGTTACAGAATAAAAGGCGCTAGCTAGATTTACTATGTAGGTATCATGGCTACACATATTAACTGAATTTATTAGCTGTAACTCAGTTACCATTACTCCAAACTGGAAAAAAGGAACTGATATGAAATGTACCCATCGAGTTCTTTGATTTGAGTACCCATACGTCAATGTCCGATAAAAACTTAAATAGTCGACTTTTTCAAATCTCCAGGACACCCTATTAGCTTTTTCCTACGAACGTCTAAGTATTTCGTGCTAAAGACTGTTACGATCGGTTAAGACGTTCGCGAGTTATTTAGTAAACAATTTTTCAAATGTCCGGGACACCCTGTTATCTTTGTCATTCCACTTTTAAGTAGTTCCTGTCAAAGACTCTTACCATTCTACACATTCCTACAAAATTTCATGAAGATCGGTTAAGCCGTTCGCGAGTTATTTAGTAAACAAATTTTCAAATGTCCGGGACACCCTGTTATCTTTGCCCTACCAACTAATAAGTATTTCGTGCCAACGACTGTTACCATTCTACACATTCCTACCAAATTTCATGACGATCAGCTAAGCCGTTCGCGAGGTATTTAGTGAACAAATTTTAAAATGTCCAGGACCCCTGTTATTTTTGCCCTACCAACTAATAAGTGCGAAAGACTGTTACCATTCTACACATTCCTACCGAATTTCATGACGATCGGTTAAGCCATTCGCGAGTTATTTAGTGAACAGACGGACGGACAGACGGCAGCAACGTTAACCAGGATTTGGTTTCGGGAGGGGTCCAACGCTCAATACCAGGTAAAGATATTTTTTTAAATTAGAGGTTTGGTATTGAATTTAGAGGATATAGTATTGTCTGATGGTTTAAATTTTTTTAGACTTTATGAAACATTCCGTCATTTTCCAAAGAACCGAATCGATCTTCTAGATTTCGACCTACATATATCATTTGACCAATATTCACGAATTACACTGACTTAATATTTAAGGAACATTACGCTATCATAATGTCTTCTTCATTTTATCGACACTAGCGACACTAACCTTACCATCAGCCATATAAAGGGCAATAACGAAACCCCAAACGTTATCCTTATGAGAACGGATAGCATAACAAGCCATATTTAGGCACCCGTCCTTTTATAGTGCGCTTTCAAACCCGCATGCCCTTTAAACTCTAAAAACGCATAGTTCGTGACAATTTTGTCACGAAAATCATGACGTTGACGAGTTTTTTCTGCCTATCGAGTGCAGGACAGAACGGCACAACTTCACATACAAATTCGAACATGAAGTTGAAGTTGCTTACGAGTTTTTCTATATAGAACACAACTGTAATTTGTAAGGATGAAAAAAAAACGCACCTAACATAATGATCTCACGTATCACGGGAACCTTTACACAGATTGAAAAGCGAAAGATTTGATTCAAAAATTGATAAAAATTCTAAAATTTCATACGAGAGATGCTTCTTTTCATCAACGGAGGCGTTTTCGGGAATAGCCCACAATTGTTTTTGCAGTTCTTATACACATAACAACGGTAGCTCTGGGACTCATTTTGATAAAGACAACACAAACATCCATGTTGGCAATGGAACTCGAACCCACGCTCGCAATTCATAGGAAGAGTGTCTCAAGCTACCCATTTCACACTCCGTCGAATTTTTCTACATGGAGATGGAATTATGGATTAGCGGTTTTGTATAAATAAACCACTCACAAACTCTCAATCTCTCAATGAAGATATCAAACGAACTAAAGTGAATCATTAGTTTAGGTAACGGCCATTAATTGAATAGGACATAAAAACTATGATAAAGTACCTACTATCCTCGTCTTAGGCCGAATACTAGTCCAAATATAAGGGAAAGGGTTAAATATGAATTTAATGTTTTTTATTCATCAGATCAAATTGCATCAAATTCGCAATCAAAATCAATTTCATCAAACGAGAGAGAACCGGCTTAGAAGTGAAAGCCGCGTCACAGCCACAGCTGATTATGTTAACACTGGACTGCTTATGCTCTTGCCACCTTGTATTTTCACTTTAGAAAAGAATAAATTACGAGAAGGAATCACCATAGAAAAATACCCAATGGAAGCTTATTACAGTGTCCATGTTTCATGTCGTCGCTGATATTTCAAAGCGCATTCAAAACATTTCGGGAGGAGTCCGGACCCCCTGGACCCCTCCCCTTGGCTACGTCCCTGACAGACGGACGGACAAAATCGATTTCATAAGGGTTTTTTGAAAAATCTAAAAAACCCTTTGGTTGGCCGGTGGGTAGGGAAAACGAGTTACAACAAGCAAAATATTGAGAATCCTGCTGAAGCTGTTAATGATGTAAATAGTAAAGTGAAACAAATCATCACCGAGAAACTTAGATACTTTTTTTGTTAAGTTAAAAATTGCCTGTACTTTTACGAGCTCTAGCTCCCAAACTGGAGGGTCTGAGAAAAAAATGAAATGCAGGTTTTTTCTAGGGAATGATGTCTATTCTATTTTGGTAGTAAAACATTTTTTCGGAAAAGGCACCGTTTATTTTTTATGTGCAAAAAACTCTGAAATCTGGGTAATTTCGCTGATTTTTTATAATGTTCCGGCACTTTCTTAGGGTGCAAAGTTCATATTCAGAATCAGCGCCCCATAATACATAAAGAAAGAGTGAGAAAAAAACTTCCGCATTTTTTTCACGGATTGGTACTAAATCGACACGATATTACTGAACTAGTAGTCCGCGTCGCGCGACGAGACTGTCAAGTACTGCCACACATGATCGGGTAGAAAGACGTTCAGTCTTTCCACCTTCAAGTATGCCGCCCTCGTGTTAATACAGGTCATCAAAACGCCCCACCTTTTCTCATGGCGCCTTCTGATGACGACATTAATTGGTCAAAAATAATCGAGACCCATAAAGCTAAAGGGTGCCAAATAGTACATCGCCATTCTGCTCAGCAGCAACGCACTCATCTGTGGAACTACGGGTCTGGCCCTCCGAATCGCACACATCCGACAGTTGGCTACTGCCTTTTTCACTGCTGCGCGTAACCACGGATACGCGATTAACTGCCTTACTTCGTTAAGCACTGTGCTCGTATTCTGATGCCCGTGCTGTCGGTGAACCTCGTCGATGATCAGCTTTGCACCCTGCCACGCGGGCCCTTATGCGCCGCCCCTGATTTGAATTGCTCATCGTAGAAACCACCTAAGTCCAAAAAGAGTGTTTTTTTAGGAAAGGATTAAAAACTATTGCATTAGAGAAGTTTTATTGTGGGTATTTATAACGAACGCCAGGATTTCCATTTAGTTGACTGGCTGGAAATTATACATCATTAGGACAGACAGTTAGGAGGTTGTGTGGACGACCGAGAGCTCGCTGGGAGAACTCCGTAGGTAAAGACGTCCACCAGCTGCTGGGCTTCCGAAACTGGAGGACAAGGTCACGTAACCGCGACAATTGGAGGTCAACGATTCAGGCGGCCAAGGCCCGACGTCGGGCTATCGTGCCACATTGATGATGAGGACAGTTTTACAAGATAAGCCGCCAGTAAAGATTATAAGGGCATGAAACGTATAAGGGTAGCGCAAACGTAATTAACGATACTCAGCTTCCATTCAACAAATTTTATTTGGACTTTTCACCAAAAGATGGAGGTTCTCAAGTTAAGTATTTTAATGGCAATAACTCAATTTTGAAAAATTTGGACTAACATTGTTTTTGTAATGAGCGATTTAATTGGATTCGTATACAAAAGTCACATCCAGAAGAATTTCCAAAAAATCATCATTGCCAACAGATATGAAATTAACATTTCAAATATGCATATTCCATTCATATCCTGCCGCATAAAATATGTAATGTATGTGTAGCTTTTGTCCCGTTTTGAATTAAAAAAAAAAAAACATTTTTGACAAATTATGTCATTTATTTTATGGTTATCTCTTCACAAAAAAAGGGCAAAATCATAATGCACAAACACATTTCTGAATATTTTTTGAAATTTCCAAAAATCATTACCCGAAATCATATACCTACTATAACAACCCCCGTCACGTTGTGTGGTTGAGGAGATTCCTTTCCATATTACTCGTATGCAACAAAAAACAAAAAATCACGGAAAATTCAGGATTGACCAATGTCCGTTTTATATCATTTAATTTATTCATTTTGTCATTTTGTCCAGTCGCGAATTTTTAATGAAGGGGTTGATATGTTGAAAATGTACGGGACAGGTATATAATGTGCGTGCGACATTCACTTTGATTGTACTTTGGCGTTTATGGTATTTAATCTGACAGAAACATTTTTTACATTTTAAACATTTATACATATGGGAACATCAAAGAGAGATGGATACGGTTTTGACCGTTGGGGATAGAAAATGTCATTGCTATTCATAAAGAACACTCTGTGAGGATGAGTGAAAGCTGTAATGAGAGTATAAGCGGACATTTGGAGCGATGTCTGCGTGTTAGTTTATTTTTGAGAATATGTATGTATCCCCCCCGTAAAAAAAGCCAATCTTTTCTATTGTATTCAGAGAAGACGAATATCGATCTGCGATTATCATGCGTCATTTAGAGAACAATGTTTTTGCTCAAAATGGGTCTATGGTACAAAATCCACTTGTCATTATCCACCTGATGAAAGCCGATCTCTCCAATTAGTAAAAGGGTAATTTTCCTTTCCCTGCATTATATGTATTTTTTCCGCTTTTTAATTATTGAAAATATTAAATTCTGAATGGCTTGATTTTTGACGGATAGATTTTGTGCGAGTGGATTTTGACCAGGATTTTTTTAGGTGTAGAAGAAAGTAAAAATTAAATCTCACCGGAGTTAATAAAACAAATCAGTTAATTTTGTTTAATATATTTTTTCCTTTTGGTATTCAGCGAATTTATTTCATTGCCAAAATATTTAAAGCACTTCTTCCACATACATACAACAAATTCTTTTTCCTAGGAAACACGTTCTATCTTATCATAGCACCGCATCTTTGCAAAAATATCTCCTGCAAATCCGACACAAGATGATATTCGCGAAAATGTGAAAAGTGAACGTTACACAACATACTTACGAGTATACGCGAACAGAACATTATTTTGTCCGCCCTCTGACCCAATCGCGAATTCTTCAAATACATACGCCGCCGTCAGTTGCCAGGGCCAGCCAGAGACACTGAGACCGAGAAATATCCTCTTTTTTGTCGACTACGGATTTCTGTTTTTTTTTTTTTATGTGAATAAATTCGAAGAATCTTTTTTTCCTTGACAGGAATTTCGTTTGGTATGCCCGCAATTTGTTAGGATGTCAATTTATGTGTGTGCGGCGGCAGTTTGAAATTCGAAAAGTCGTTTCATTTTGACGTCATGTTTTTGTTAGGATACGAGTGGGAAAGATTCGAAGAAAAAAGCGCTTTTTAAATATGAGACAGAATAGTAATTTGTAGAGTTTCAGGCAATTTGAAAACGGGCAGAGATCAGTGGCGGCTCGTCACAGTGGGCCAGGTGGGCCCGGCCCACCCAAATATTATTTATTAAATATACCACTAAATATATTCCAAAACACATACCTATATTTAAAGCACATACTGTTCAAAAATCAATCAGGGTGCTTCATTCATTCTAAATTGCTATTAAATTCCATATAAAAAACGTTCCACGGCTTTTATCCTTCTTTTGTCATCATGAAATTTTCTACTTTTTTTTTATCGAGAACACTCTTTAAATTGTTTGATTTTTTATAGGGTTAAAACCTACGTTTTTCTATCTCACCCAAGGTCGTCTTTTTCGTTCTACTAACGCCATCTAGATGGCAATGGTTATACGCAAAATCCATTGACTTAGAAAGCTTCGAGTTGCATGAAATTAAGGACACTGACTGCAAGTGACCACCTGCTTGCATGCTATTTATTGGATGCAAGGGAAATTTTGCAAGGAAATTGTTGGTGGGATTTTAGACAAATAAATGCCACATTAAACCGCCTCTTGGCCGGCCCAAAAGCTCAAGAACACAGTCGAACTTATAGAGTGCGAGTTTTATATGCGAGAAAAATGAGAATGTCATCTCGTACATTGTCTTTTTTCTCGCATACAAAACTCGCACTCTGTGATTTTCGAATTAATAATAGAGAGAGGTGTGTTAGATCGGACTTTTTTTTAGGTTAGTGAATGAAAATAAATACATAGCTGTTTTTTCATTCATAGGAAAATAAATGCAATTATTATGGGGTTAAATTGTGGATATACTTTTTCCTTGCTAAAAATTTGGAAAGGAATATTTTATGACTCTTACCCCATTTTTTGAAAATAATGACTTCGATGATTTGGAAATTGAATTTTGGCCGCTGTTTTCGGTTAAATTAAATTGAATCGTAGTGTTTAGCCCTTTTTTGATTCTTGTGGCGCCCAAGCATTTTGTATTGTCGTACACGGATTTAACTTTTGAATAATTTGCAAGAAATCAGATTGTAGTGTCGTGCATAATCGGTTTTTAAATTTGAAGGTTTGGTTTATAGCCTGTTTTTGTGCCATTCCGAAATATTGTGCCTAGTGCACGAACGGGAAACTTTTGTTGAATATTTGTTTTAGCATTTCCTGGATTGAAAATACATTGTAGTGTCATGCATGACCGTTTATCCTTTGAATTTGTGTTTTGTAGGTTTTTAACTCTATAATAATAACATATAGGGTTTTCCAATAAGGGCGGGTAGATATTGAAATGGACTACAACAAGCTATGTGTGAGGTATAGACGATTCTTTTATTTTATTTGAAAGATGCATACATGTACCATTGTGTGGGTAGGGAATTTAACATCATTCAAATGTCCGCCGTGGCTTGTCACGGTAACAGGGTTCCGAGTGACTCTCCCGCATAGATCCTGCTGAATTTCAGCGAATGGTTGATTGATATTGACTTTAAGGGCATCGGTCGATTGCAACTAAAGAAACCCGCACAGAAAAGGTTTAAAGGGGTCAAACCACATGATCTTGGGAGCCAATTCCCGCAAAATAGGCGTAAAATTTGTTTTAACGAAAACTTATTTTGATAATAAAGTTTTGTCAATTGAACGCGCTTCCGTGTAACTTGCCATGAGTGAATAGTAAATAACAGAAATCAGTAAAGTGATCAATTCTCATCCTCATGGCAAAAACGCTCTAGACGTCTGCGTTGGTTCTTTCTGGACAGTGCATAACTATTTATTATAACCCTGATTTTTATAATTTAATATTTGTTAGCCTCATGAAATGCCTAAAATTGTTCACAATTTTAAAATTCAAGTTGGTATGCAGATACTGGCATAGAGCACAAATAAAATCAACTCCAACTATTTTTTTATGCGTATTCTTATTGTAGTTTGCAAGATAATTTAAGACGCAAATGTATTAATTCTTACAATAGTATACAGTAATATTTCGAGATATATTTCGAATGAGCTCATTTTTTACTGTTTTTTTAGGCGGAATCGGTATGGGAATAGGTATCAATACTTTTCTTAGTGGCCCACCCAGATTCGCAGAGCACGAGCCGCCACTGGCAGAGATATGCCAAGAATATAGTTATAGGTAGGCAGGACCAGCGACCAAGTGATGAAATCAGGATTCATCAATATAACAAAATTTCAACAAAATGCCTCCCCCTTTGCAACAAAAAAAAAACTAAACGAACATCATCCCTTGACAGAACATCATATCGGTTTCACGTATATCCTGCGGCGAATCCTTTGTTTCTACATACGAACCTCTCCGTATGTTTACCCATCGGTTTCGGTATGACCAAAATTCATACCGACAAACATTCAGCTCATCTGCTTTGGACAA
Organism: Microchrysa polita; assembly: GCA_949715475.1. Classification (NCBI taxonomy): domain Eukaryota; kingdom Metazoa; phylum Arthropoda; class Insecta; order Diptera; family Stratiomyidae; genus Microchrysa; species Microchrysa polita. The sequence continues at coordinate 69,831,843 of OX454421.1, read as the reverse complement.
ATTTTAATGGCGAACTTACACATTAGAAATCCACTACGACGAACAAACCGATAACTGAAATCGACATATACAAAACACGCATTCGGGCCGAGTTTACAGTGAAACATTTTGTGTACACAAAAAGCCTGCAGGCAGTGAACTGACTTCTTTCCAGCCATGGGCGTAGCCAGGATTTCGTTCAGGCGGGGGCAACCCCATATTTTTTGTTGTGTCATGATCCTAGGCAGTAGTTTCCTTAGTTCAAATCTACAGCAACAATTAAGATTTGCCCACTTATTTCAACCAAGCCCAAAACTTTTGTCAAGACGGAAGAAAAAGAATGAGGAGGGGGATTAAATACAAGTCATAGGTACGCCCGAAAATACTTTTAGTCCATGCGAAGGGTATCCAAATTTCGGCCGCGCCCGAAATTAGCCTCGGCCCCGGGGTTCGCGAGCGAGGCGAGCAGGGGGCGGGGCCCCCTTGTTTTAAATATTCGCGCTTCTTTTCCCTGCATAACGATTTAAATTTCTGATTTACTCGCACGTACATATTTCTTGTGAAAGAATCGTTTTATTGACTAGGACTATAGTCACCTCATATGAGGAAAACTGCCCCCCTCAGAAGAACGAACGACAACAAAGAAGTACCCTGGTCGACTCTGGAGCTATCGAGACTAAGGTCAACAAGAAGACTCTTTAATATAGCTTAAAGGACAGTGGGGTCATGGGACTGTCATACAAACCAAATCCCCCAAATTAGCTTCTTCTAAGAAAATCTTTTTTATTTATGCACCAATTACAACCAAACTTCACGCAAATGTGTTTCTATTGATGACACAAAACATTATGTGAGAATGGATGGAATCGGACAATGGAGTCATGAGGCTGCCAAGCAAATACAACCCCCCAATTAGATTCTTCTAGGAATTTTTTTTACACCAATTCCAACCAAACTTTACAGAAATGGATTCCTTTTGATGCCAGAAAAGATTTGTAAAAATGGATGGAACCGTACCATGGGGTTATGTTGCCCCAACCACCCAACCCCCAAATTAAGTTCCTCCAAGATTTTTTTTTCCGTAAATTCCAATCAAACCTTATATCAATTTGTCTCCATCGAAACTATACAAGAAAGTATGACAAATATCTACATATATTCGTACCATGGGGCCATGACCCCTCCCCCTCCCACCAACAAGGTTTTTTTTCTTAGAATTGTTTTTTTTGGTAACGAAACGACGAAACTTATATGAAAAGAATAGGGGAGGGGGAACAAGCCGCAGATACACAGGAAAAAAAAAACTTTGAGCTCGAGGAGAGTGAAGGAAATCCACATTCCGCCCACGTCCGAAATTAGCCTCGGTATCGTTTTAATTGGTTTACTAGACCGAAGCTCAGGGCCGGAGTAGCCGCCATCCGTCACTTGTTTAAGCTGAAAGTAGATCAGTCGCATGCATGTGAGGTGTACAACTTTTTGAACATACGTACGTTGGTTTCCGACGGAAAGTGAAAATTGCAGATTACTTGCATTTACTTCTTTGAAAGGTATTTGGACTGAACTTCTAATCAAAGCTAAGGATCAGAAGTATAGGTATAGATACTCCATTGAGGGTGAAATTCGATGCTCATGGAGGAGCGGAAACTCCTCAGAGCTCAAAAGAATATTTGAAAAAATATTATGAATTTACGCATTGGATGCTTAAGCAACGCCCTAGGAGCGGATCTGAATTCTTTTTCCCCGGGGTGACCACCGTTCTCCCGCTACAGCCACTAAATTGATTGTTTTCAGTACGGGATGAGTTTCCGTAACGTTTAGTGAAATTGAAGTCAATCGAAAGGTTTCGACTCCCAAACAATGAATATTAAGTCCATTTTCTCTTAGTCACAACCCTTCTCCACCTGCAGCCCCACGAAATGGTCGTTTTCAATACTTAATGGAACCAGCCCGAAATTGCAGTTACCGGGAGCATGGGGTATGCTATACCAGGAGAAAGAACGTAAATCCAGGGAACAGATCCTTTCATTGGTGGTGAAGACATTTCGTTAAAATAGGGTAGAAGTAAGAAAGTGTTCGGTTTTCTTGGTTCCGAATGTATGTTACTTCCCCAACGCGCGATTACCAAAACTATAGTGGTGAAAGGGCAGGCTGAAGCGTCAATCAATTAATGGTTGGATTGTAAAAATAAGGGGCAAAATCGTTAGGGCGGCAAAAGTTGAAACGCCTACTGACGTCAGATATGTAAGTCCGCCACTGACCAAAGGAACGACATTTGCAGAGTTTCCTTTATTTTTTTCTAATTTATTTAAACTGCCTCCTGAAATATCGAACTGTCTATATTTCACAAGACAATAATTCAATGAAACGATGAAAGTTTCAGAAATAAGCCGCCCTTCAAAATTTGCCGGCTACTCAGCTTTTAGCGCGGCTTGCAGACTGACGTCTGCGCTCCTCTCTCTGCAGCTCCATATGGACTGCACAAACTGCCCTGCTCACTGCATTCCAGTTGCGTTTGCGTAGTGCTGATATCACCGAATCGGGGAAACTCAAAAATTACGTGCCTCGCATCTTCCGCGACTCACTTGCACCTTGGCCACTTTGGCGAGTCGTCCAGCTTGAAGCGATAAATGTATTGCCTATATCATCCGTGACCCGTTAAAAACTGCGTCAAATAAAAATTTACCTCGCCGTGCTTTCGACTTACCGACGTATTAATGTCTCGGATGAGGGTGTGTGTACATCGGCCAGTTAGGGCCTCATCCCATCGGACCTGCCCCCTCCTCATGTACTCAGTTCGTTCTATATCTCTCTGCCAGGGCTGCCTTTCCGGAGATAAGTTATGACGGCCGTTATAGAGTCTGCCTATTACATCTACCAGGATTTGCAAAGGCATCATCCCAGCTATGACATAGGCGGCTTGATGTGATGTTCGATACGCACAACACACCCTCAAAGCACACCTGCGATAGACAGCGTTTAGGGGTTTTGAGTTACAGGCGATTTGTAGTGCTCCCGCCGAAACGGGCGAGGCATATAATATAACGGATGTTACCACTTTCGAAAGCAATAGTCTTCTACTCGTTTTTGGGCCACCTATGTTAGGCATCATTCTAGCAAGAGCCGCGGTGGCGGTTGCCGCCTTATCGCATGCTTAGAGGATATAACACACACTCCAACTCTGATTTTAAGAAAGCACCGAACTGGTCCAAATCAGTAAGCGCAGAATACTGATTTGGACCAATTTGGTTTTCTGGTCAGCTAGTTCTAATCCAACTGTTTCTAACCATAGCTTTATAGTTGTAATCGTCTCGGTTGCATACAATTCGACTAACTACGAGTCCTGTGCGACAACTACAACAGCTATGTCGTCCGCAAAACTGACCACTGTCACTTCCTTTGGCATAGCGAGCTCCAGAATGGCCGAAGCGGGCCGAGCACAGAACCCTGCAGGACCCCAGCCGTTGCCATGTACTCCTGGTGTCCGTCGCCAGTATTATAGTTGACGACGCGTTGTGAGAGGTAACTTTTTAATTATCGCGGCTAAGTATTCAGGCACGTTCATTGATTCTAAAGCGGTAGAGTTAAAAGGATTTTTAACATTGAGGACCCTCTCGGCGCAACACATACTCTTACGAAGTGACTCCGTCGCCAATGTGGTTACCATCGTGACCGCATCTATCGGTGATCGTGCCCGTCTAAAACCATACTGATGATCTGATAAGCAGTTCTGTTCTTCAACGACCTCCGACAAACGGTTATATATTATTTTTTCGAACATTTTCCCCGTAGTGTCGAGGAGCAGGTAGATGGGGCGATAAGAGTTAGCCGCGCCAACCGGCTTATTTGGCTTCGGGATGAGCACTAGATTTTGCCTCTTCCATAGTTGCGGAGAGGTCCGTTCTTGCAGGCAAGTCTCGAAGACATCGATCACCTTTACGGGAATCGCTAGAGCTTAGTTTCCCTGTCACGGAATCTCCAAGACCCTGTGACTAAAATCTTTCGATTTAAAGAAAATTTAAAATTTTGGGATTTATCATCCAAGCCCCCCCTATGTAGTTGTTTATTTGAACTACAAAAATGTTCGTACCATGCAAGGAACCCAACCCGCATTTTGACGCTCTCAAGCATCGTAGTGACAAATTTCAGAGAGAAGTACGAAAATAAAATACATATCGTGACCAGTCAGGGAACTCAAGTGACCCTGCCTGTCCCCTCCTTGTCTACGCCAATGATTCCAGAAACGATGTCGTTGGATGAATTTCGACAAACAATAGCTTCGACGAACCAAACCAATACAATATTCCTTGAATGATTTCAGGTGAATTCTCTCTCTCTATCTTCTTCTCTCAGTTAACATTTTCGGAACACATACAACAGCTTGAATGCCGACAGGCAATTTCATTTGACTATTTGCTGCAAATTCTCATATTATTGGAAAAATGCGATAACAACGCAACGGTGCGCATCCCCAACGCAGGGAGTGCCATGCACGTATAGAGAGACGCTGAAAATTCGAATATCGAGACGAGTATATAATAGGGAACATCAATTAGACAATCCGGATGTGATGCAACTATCATAGTCTCGTTGTTGGTATCGTCATATTTCGACAAGTGCAAGCACACTTATCATGCTTCAGGCGAAACACATAAGCAAGTACGTTGTCTTGCAGAGTCCTTTGGTTTTACTGCATTTAGCCAAACATCTGGATATTCAGCAGAATTGACAAATTCCTACTACGACCGAATGTCGGATTGATACACATCACGAACAGTGGAACAATGAAGTCCATTGCTGCGCCAAACGAAGAGCTTCGGGCCATTGCTTTACAACAGGTAAATATTGAATTGCCGTGCTTAGTTGAGTTAGTTAAGGCCGTTTAAGGTCTGTCTATTCGCAAGCATCTATCTGATCAAATTCAATATTTTTTCACAATGTTACGTCCTTTCTGTTTCTCTGATATCTTGATGACACCCGTTATATTCCATTTAAGTAGGTTGTTCGACGACGAAATGCTTTTCTGCCGGAATAGATTATGCAGCGATGATAGAGAGCTTCATAAGACATATAAGTCAATTTCAAAGTTGAGAGAACCTGTTGAAATTCAAAGGATGAAGGATGCACCAAGGAGCGTAAGTGAAGCGGCAAAACACGTTTCCGTAGCATCGTGGGCGCAGCGCGAGTATCATCTTAGATGCGGCAGTGATTACACGTATAGAGGACGTTTTGTGTGCTGTGAACGGAACAACGGAATGCTAAGAAGTCAAGCGTTAAATCAAATGCATTAAGATGCAACGCATTTCAGGACACGTTTGTTCAAGTGGAGCTCTCATATAAGGGACGGTCTGAAATCACTTGTGAAAGGGAACATTTTCACCCATAAAACAGATTTTGCAGATGCGGCAGAAAAAAAAAAGCTGAATTTCAGAAGTATTTTTGTAATGCTGATTTTTTTGTAATATTTCGCGGAGGAAAGCAGTGAGTACTATCGCACTACTTAATTTTAAATGTTTTTAAGCCTCTTGGCTACATTGTGGGACGAGTTGTGCAATTTGCAGGAATTTTAAGGTAGACCATGAAGGCTTAAAGAAAAACGCAGTACGATCAAAGTTCTGGAAAAATGTGGTTTGTAAATGTTAATTGTGTTTGGGGAAAAAAGGGGAACATACACGACACACTACGCTTTGGAGAATCGGTAATGTAGCGGATCTTTACAGTGCCGATATCGGTTCCCAATCTTGTTGGTGCTACGACCCCCTAACTTTCAAATAATCAACATTCAAGTAACTCGCTGGTGGGAAGGAATTACATATACAGTAGAGCGTCGATTATCCGAACTAATGTCGACAAGGGTCCTTCTATCAAGAATGCATTGACTCCTATTGCCCGTCTCGTGTCCCCGTGGATGCATATTGTTAGCCAACCCACTACGCTATAGGTTAAGTTATGCTAATTAAATATTTTATATTGATTATTAAATTAGAAGGTTAAGGTTATTATTATAACGCGCATCCATCCTGCCTGCTGTCCGAAATGTATCTACACAATCACATCATCAGCTGATCGATATAGCAGATACACAAACCAATAATCAGGTGACAGCAGCGAGAGCGGTCACCACTTTCCGATACTTGCCGATAGGCCGTATTATGGCGTCTGAGAACAATATAAAAGCGGAATGTCAACGCGAGCAGCTCTCTTTTACTTTGGCACTGGAAGGAAGACGGTCGGCGCTAAGTTCCTCAAGTGGATCTGGGAAGTCCAGCGAGCGGCCACGTGGTGGAGCAGCAGTAGGCATGTTCGATTATTGAAAATAATCGATTATAATCGATTATTAGAAATAATCGATTATACGATTAATCGATGATACGATTAATCGAAAAAAATTATCGATTAATCGATAATACGATTAATCGAAAATACGATTAATCGAAAATACGATTAATCGAAAATACGATTAATCGATAATACAATTAATCGAAACTACAAATAATCGAAAATACGATTAATCGAAAATACGATTAATCGAACATACGATTAATCGAAACTACAAATAATCGAAAATTCGATTAATCGAAACTACAAAAAATCGAAAATACGATTAATCGGAAAACCCGCTATTCGCTGCTTAGCGGAAGATTTCGTTTCATTTGTCCCTAGTAACCCCCGTTCTCCCGCTGCAGCTCCACAAAGTGGTTTCACTGCTTGCTGAGTGACGTCTGGCAGTAAACGGAAATGACAATTTTCATGTCGCCGAACGGGAAATGTCTGGCAGTAGACGGAAATGACAATTTTCGTGTCACCGAACAAAATTTGTGGCAATCGAAAGATCTCGACTCCCTATTGACGACTCCCCAGTCATTTTTCGCTAGTCAACCCCGTTCTCCCGCTGCAGCTCCACAAAGTGGTTGTTTTGCTGCTTGGCAGCTGACGTCGGGCAGTAGACGGAAATGACAATTTTCATGTCGCCGAATGAAATTGGTGGCAAATGAAAGGTCTCGACTCCCTATTAACGATTCCGCAGTCATTTCTCCCTAGTCACTCCCGTTCTCCCGCTGCAGCTCCATAAAGTGGTTGTTTCGCTGCTTGGAGGGTGACGTCTGGCAGTAGACGGAAATGACAATTTTCATGTCGCCGAACGAACTTGGCGGCAAATGAATGGTCTCGACTCTCTATTGACGATCCCGAAGTCATTTTTCGCTAGTCACCCTCGTTCTCCCGCTGCAGCTCCACAAAGTGGATGTTTCGCTGTTTGCGGGAAATGTCTGGCAGTAGACGGAAATGACAATTTTCGTGTCACCGAACAAAATTTGTGGCAATCGGAAGGTCTCGACTCCCTATTGACGACTCCCCAGTCATTTTTCGCTAGTCAACCCCGTTCTCCCGCTGCAGCTCCACAAAGTGGTTGTTTTGCTGCTTGGCGGCTGACGTCGGGCAGTATACGGAAATGACAATTTTCATGTCGCCGAACGAAATTGGTGGCAAATGAAAGGTCTCGACTCCCTATTGACGATTCCGAAGTAATTTCTCCCTATTCACCCCCGTTCTCCCGCTGCAGCTCCACAAAGTGGTTGTTTCGCTGCATGGCGGGTGACGTCTGGCAGTAGACAAAAATGACAATTTCCATGTAGCCGTAGGAAATTGGTAACAAATGAAAGGTCTCGACTCCCTATTAACGATTCCGCAGTCATTTCTCCCTAGTCACTCCCGTTCTCCCGCTGCAGCTCCATAAAGTGGTTGTTTCGCTGCTTGGAGGGTGACGTCTGGCAGTAGACGGAAAAGACAATTTTCATGTCGTCCAACGAAATTGGTGGCAAATTAAGGGTCTCGACTCTCTATTGACGATCCCGAAGTCAATTTTCGCTAGTCACCCCCGTTCTTCCGCTGCAGCTCCATAAAGTGGTTGTTTCGCTGCTTGGAGGATGACGTCTGGCAGTAGACGGAAATGGCAATTTTCATGTCGCCGAACGAAATTGGTGGCAAATGAAAGGTCTCGACTCCCTATTAACGATTCCGCAGTCATTTCTCCCTAGTCACCCCCGTTCTCCCGCTGTAGCTCCACAAAGTGGTTGTTTCGCTGCTTGGCGGGTGACGTCTGGCAGTAGACGGAAATGACAATTTTCATGTCGCCGAACGAAATTGGTGGCAAATGAAAGGTTTCAACACCCTATTGCCGATTCCGCAGTCATTTCTCCCTAGTCACTCCCGTTCTCCCGCTGCAGCTCCATAAAGTGGTTGTTTCGCTGCTTGGAGGGTGACGTCTGGCAGTAGACGGAAATGACAATTTTCATGTCGCCGAACGAAATTGGCGGCCAACGAAAGGTTTCGACTCCCTATTAACGACTCCGCAGTCATTTCTCCCTAGTCACTCCCGTTCTCCCGCTGCAGCTCCATAAAGTGGTTGTTTCGCTGCTTGGAGGGTGACGTCTGGCAGTAGACGGAAATGACAATTTTCATGTCGCCGAACGAAATTGGTGGCAAATGAAAGGTCTCGACTCCCTATTAACGATTCCGCAGTCATTTCTCCCTAGTCACTCCCGTTCTCCCGCTGCAGCTCCACAAAGTGGTTGTTTTGCTGCTTGGCAGCTGACGTCGGGCAGTAGACGGAAATGACAATTTTCATGTCGCCGAATGAAATTGGTGGCAAATGAAAGGTCTCGACTCCCTATTAACGATTCCGCAGTCATTTCTCCCTAGTCACTCCCGTTCTCCCGCTGCAGCTCCATAAAGTGGTTGTTTCGCTGCTTGGAGGGTGACGTCTGGCAGTAGACGGAAATGACAATTTTCATGTCGCCGAATGAAATTGGTGGCAAATGAAAGGTCTCGACTCCCTATTAACGATTCCGCAGTCATTTCTCCCTAGTCACCCCCGTTCTCCCGCTGTAGCTCCACAAAGTGGTTGTTTCGCTGCTTGGCGGGTGACGTCTGGCAGTAGACGGAAATGACAATTTTCATGTCGCCGAACGAAATTGGTGGCAAATGAAAGGTTTCAACACCCTATTGCCGATTCCGCAGTCATTTCTCCCTAGTCACTCCCGTTCTCCCGCTGCAGCTCCATAAAGTGGTTGTTTCGCTGCTTGGAGGGTGACGTCTGGCAGTAGACGGAAATGACAATTTTCATGTCGTCCAACGAAATTGGTGGCAAATTAAGGGTCTCGACTCTCTATTGACGATCCCGAAGTCAATTTTCGCTAGTCACCTCCGTTCTCCCGCTGCAGCTCCATAAAGTGGTTGTTTCGCTGCTTGGAGGATGACGGCTGGCAGTAGACGGAAATGGCAATTTTCATGTCGCCGAACGAAATTGGTGGCAAATGAAAGGTCTCGACTCCCTATTAACGATTCCGCAGTCATTTCTCCCTAGTCACTCCCGTTCTCCCGCTGCAGCTCCCCAAAGTGGTTGTTTCGCTGCTTTCGGGAAATGTCTGGCAGTTGACGGAAATGACAATTTGCATGTCGCCGAACGAAATTGGTGGCAAATGAAAGGTCTCGACTCCCTATTGGCGATTCCGAAGTAATTTCTCCCTAGTCACCCCCGTTCTCCCGCTGCAGCTCCACAAATTGGTTGTTTCGCTGCTTGGCGGGTGGCGTCTGGCAGTAGACGGAAATGACAATTTTCATGTCGCGGAACGAACTTGGCGGCAAATGAATGGTCTCGACTCTCTATTGACGATCCCGAAGTCATTTCTCCCTAGTCACTCCCGTTCTCCCGCTGCAACTCCCCAAAGTGGTTGTTTCGCTGCTTTCGGGAAATGTCTGGCAGTAGACGGAAATGACAATTTTCATGTCGTCGAACGAAATTGGTGGCAAATTAATGGTCTCGACTCTCTAGTGACGATCCCGAAGTCAATTTTCGCTAGTCACCCCCGTTCTCCCGCTGCAGCTCCACAAATTGGTTGTTTCGCTGCTTGGCGGGTGGCGTCTGGCAGTAGACGGAAATGACAATTTTCATGTCGCGGAACGAACTTGGCGGCAAATGAATGGTCTCGACTCTCTATTGACGATCCCGAAGTCATTTCTCCCTAGTCACTCCCGTTCTCCCGCTGCAACTCCCCAAAGTGGTTGTTTCGCTGCTTTCGGGAAATGTCTGGCAGTAGACGGAAATGACAATTTTCATGTCGGCGAACGAAATTGGTGGCAAATTAATGGTCTCGACTCTCTAGTGACGATCCCGAAGTCAATTTTCGCTAGTCACCCCCGTTCTCCGCTGTAGCTCCATAAAGTGGTTGTTTCGCTGCTTGGAGGGTGACGTCTGGCAGTTGACATAAATGACAATTTTCATATCCCCGAACGAAATTGGTGGCAAATGAAAGGTCTCGACTCCCTATTAACGATTCCGCAGTCATGTCTCCCTAGTCACTCCCGCTGCAGCTCCACAAAGTGGCTGTTTCGCTGCTTGGCGGGTGGCGTCTGGCAGTAGACGGAAATGACAATTTTCATGTCGCCGAACGAACTTGGCGGCAAATGAAAGGCCTCGACTCCCTATTGACGATTCCGAAGTAATTTCTCCCTAGTAATCCCCGTTCTCCCGCTGCAGCTCCATAAAGTGGTTGTTTCGCTGCTTGTCGGGTGACGTCTGGCAGGAGACGGAAATGACAATTTTCATGTCGCCGTAGGAAATTGGTGGCAAATGAAAGGTCTCGACTCCCTATTAACGATTCCGCAGTCATTTCTCCCTTGTCACTTCCATTCTCCCGCTGCAGCTCTACAAAGTGGCTGTTTCGCTGCTTGCGGGAAATGTCTGGCAGTAGACGGAAATGATAATTTTCATGTCATCGAACGAAATTGGTGGCATATAAAAGATCCGGACTCCCTATTGACGATTCCGAAGTAATTTCTCCCTAGTCACCCCCGTTCTCCCGCTGCAGCTCCACAAATTGGTTGTTTCGCTGCTTGGCGGGTGGCGTCTGGCAGTTGACGGAAATGACAATTTTCATGTCGCCGAACGAACTTGGCGGCAAATGAATGGTCTCGACTCTCTATTGACGATCCCGAAGTCATTTTTCGCTAGTCACCCCCGTTCTCCCGCTGCAGCTCCACAAAGTGGTTGTTTCGCTGTTTGCGGGAAATGTCTGGCAGTAGACGGAAATGACAATTTTCGTGTCACCGAACAAAATTTGTGGCAATCGAAAGGTCTCGACTCCCTATTAACGATTCCGCAGTCATTTCTCCCTAGTCACTCCCGTTCTCCCGCTGTAGCTCCACAAAGTGGTTGTTTCGCTGTTTGGCGGGTGACGTCTGGCAGTAGACGGAAATGACAATTTCCATGTCGCCGTAGGAAATTGGTGGCAAATGAAAGGTCTCGACTCCCTATTAACGATTCCGCAGTCATTTCTCCCTAGTCACTCCCATTCTCCCGCTGCAGCTCCACAAAGTGGTTGTTTCGCTGCTTTCGGTAAATGTCTGGCAATAGACGAAAATGAAAATCTTCGTCTCACCGAACGAAATTGGTGACAAATGAAAGTTCTCGACTCTCTATTGACAACTCCGCAGTAATTTTTTCATAGCCAACCCCGCTCTCCCGCTGTTGCTCCACAAAGTGGTTGTTTCGCTGCTTGCGGGAAATGTCTGGCAGTAGACGGAAATGGTAATTTTCATGTCGCCGAACGAAATTGGTGGCAAATGAAAGGTCTCGACTCCCTATTAACGATTCCGCAGTCATTTCTCCCTAGTCACTCCCGTTCTCCCGCTGCAGCTCCACAAAGTGGTTGTTTTGCTGCTTGGCAGCTGACGTCGGGCAGTAGACGGAAATGACAATTTTCATGTCGCCGAATGAAATTGGTGGCAAATGAAAGGTCTCGACTCCCTATTAACGATTCCGCAGTCATTTCTCCCTAGTCACTCCCGTTCTCCCGCTGCAGCTCCATAAAGTGGTTGTTTCGCTGCTTGGAGGGTGACGTCTGGCAGTAGACGGAAATGACAATTTTCATGTCGCCGAATGAAATTGGTGGCAAATGAAAGGTCTCGACTCCCTATTAACGATTCCGCAGTCATTTCTCCCTAGTCACCCCCGTTCTCCCGCTGTAGCTCCACAAAGTGGTTGTTTCGCTGCTTGGCGGGTGACGTCTGGCAGTAGACGGAAATGACAATTTTCATGTCGCCGAACGAAATTGGTGGCAAATGAAAGGTTTCAACACCCTATTGCCGATTCCGCAGTCATTTCTCCCTAGTCACTCCCGTTCTCCCGCTGCAGCTCCATAAAGTGGTTGTTTCGCTGCTTGGAGGGTGACGTCTGGCAGTAGACGGAAATGACAATTTTCATGTCGTCCAACGAAATTGGTGGCAAATTAAGGGTCTCGACTCTCTATTGACGATCCCGAAGTCAATTTTCGCTAGTCACCTCCGTTCTCCCGCTGCAGCTCCATAAAGTGGTTGTTTCGCTGCTTGGAGGATGACGGCTGGCAGTAGACGGAAATGGCAATTTTCATGTCGCCGAACGAAATTGGTGGCAAATGAAAGGTCTCGACTCCCTATTAACGATTCCGCAGTCATTTCTCCCTAGTCACTCCCGTTCTCCCGCTGCAGCTCCCCAAAGTGGTTGTTTCGCTGCTTTCGGGAAATGTCTGGCAGTTGACGGAAATGACAATTTGCATGTCGCCGAACGAAATTGGTGGCAAATGAAAGGTCTCGACTCCCTATTGGCGATTCCGAAGTAATTTCTCCCTAGTCACCCCCGTTCTCCCGCTGCAGCTCCACAAATTGGTTGTTTCGCTGCTTGGCGGGTGGCGTCTGGCAGTAGACGGAAATGACAATTTTCATGTCGCGGAACGAACTTGGCGGCAAATGAATGGTCTCGACTCTCTATTGACGATCCCGAAGTCATTTCTCCCTAGTCACTCCCGTTCTCCCGCTGCAACTCCCCAAAGTGGTTGTTTCGCTGCTTTCGGGAAATGTCTGGCAGTAGACGGAAATGACAATTTTCATGTCGTCGAACGAAATTGGTGGCAAATTAATGGTCTCGACTCTCTAGTGACGATCCCGAAGTCAATTTTCGCTAGTCACCCCCGTTCTCCCGCTGCAGCTCCACAAATTGGTTGTTTCGCTGCTTGGCGGGTGGCGTCTGGCAGTAGACGGAAATGACAATTTTCATGTCGCGGAACGAACTTGGCGGCAAATGAATGGTCTCGACTCTCTATTGACGATCCCGAAGTCATTTCTCCCTAGTCACTCCCGTTCTCCCGCTGCAACTCCCCAAAGTGGTTGTTTCGCTGCTTTCGGGAAATGTCTGGCAGTAGACGGAAATGACAATTTTCATGTCGTCGAACGAAATTGGTGGCAAATTAATGGTCTCGACTCTCTAGTGACGATCCCGAAGTCAATTTTCGCTAGTCACCCCCGTTCTCCGCTGTAGCTCCATAAAGTGGTTGTTTCGCTGCTTGGAGGGTGACGTCTGGCAGTTGACATAAATGACAATTTTCATATCCCCGAACGAAATTGGTGGCAAATGAAAGGTCTCGACTCCCTATTAACGATTCCGCAGTCATGTCTCCCTAGTCACTCCCGCTGCAGCTCCACAAAGTGGCTGTTTCGCTGCTTGGCGGGTGGCGTCTGGCAGTAGACGGAAATGACAATTTTCATGTCGCCGAACGAACTTGGCGGCAAATGAATGGTCTCGACTCTCTATTGACGATCCCTAAGTCATTTTTCGCTAGTCACCCCCGTTCTCCCGCTGCAGCTCCACAAAGTGGTTGTTTTGCTGCTTGGCGGCTGACGTCGGGCAGTAGACGGAAATGACAATTTTCATGTCGCCGAACGAAATTGGTGGCAAATGAAAGGCCTCGACTCCCTATTGACGATTCCGAAGTAATTTCTCCCTAGTAATCCCCGTTCTCCCGCTGCAGCTCCATAAAGTGGTTGTTTCGCTGCTTGTCGGGTGACGTCTGGCAGGAGACGGAAATGACAATTTTCATGTCGCCGTAGGAAATTGGTGGCAAATGAAAGGTCTCGACTCCCTATTAACGATTCCGCAGTCATTTCTCCCTTGTCACTTCCATTCTCCCGCTGCAGCTCTACAAAGTGGCTGTTTCGCTGCTTGCGGGAAATGTCTGGCAGTAGACGGAAATGATAATTTTCATGTCATCGAACGAAATTGGTGGCATATAAAAGATCCGGACTCCCTATTGACGATTCCGAAGTAATTTCTCCCTAGTCACCCCCGTTCTCCCGCTGCAGCTCCACAAATTGGTTGTTTCGCTGCTTGGCGGGTGGCGTCTGGCAGTTGACGGAAATGACAATTTTCATGTCGCCGAACGAACTTGGCGGCAAATGAATGGTCTCGACTCTCTATTGACGATCCCGAAGTCATTTTTCGCTAGTCACCCCCGTTCTCCCGCTGCAGCTCCACAAAGTGGTTGTTTCGCTGTTTGCGGGAAATGTCTGGCAGTAGACGGAAATGACAATTTTCGTGTCACCGAACAAAATTTGTGGCAATCGAAAGGTCTCGACTCCCTATTAACGATTCCGCAGTCATTTCTCCCTAGTCACTCCCGTTCTCCCGCTGTAGCTCCACAAAGTGGTTGTTTCGCTGTTTGGCGGGTGACGTCTGGCAGTAGACGGAAATGACAATTTCCATGTCGCCGTAGGAAATTGGTGGCAAATGAAAGGTCTCGACTCCCTATTAACGATTCCGCAGTCATTTCTCCCTAGTCACTCCCATTCTCCCGCTGCAGCTCCACAAAGTGGTTGTTTCGCTGCTTTCGGTAAATGTCTGGCAATAGACGAAAATGAAAATCTTCGTCTCACCGAACGAAATTGGTGACAAATGAAAGTTCTCGACTCTCTATTGACAACTCCGCAGTAATTTTTTCATAGCCAACCCCGCTCTCCCGCTGTTGCTCCACAAAGTGGTTGTTTCGCTGCTTGCGGGAAATGTCTGGCAGTAGACGGAAATGGTAATTTTCATGTCGCCGAACGAAATTGGTGGCAAATGAAAGGTCTCGACTCCCTATTGATTTTCGTGTCACCGAACGAAATTGGTGGGAACCGAAAGGTCTCGGCTCCCTATTGACGATTCCGAAGGTTTGTTTCCCAAGTGAGGCGCGTTCTCCCTCTGATGCAGCTCCGCAAAAATGGGAGGACGGGTGCACTTTAAATGGGTGACATCAAGTAGGAGGCAAAAGCGATTTTGATGATTTTGCTGCTACCCATTTAAAATTGGGCCGTTTCTGCTGTTACTGCATCCGTTCTGTTTCTACCATTAGATGCAGCCATTGCAAACAAATAATTTCCTTTTTTTTAAATAATACATCATATGCAACAAGATTTGCGAAAAAATCTACAAGTTAAACTTCTTAATCTATATTTTTTATATAAAATCCTTTTTTTTTTTTGCTCATCCCGTGTAGTTCTGGGTGACAAAATTTTTTATTAATGAATTAATGCATGTACATGATATTTTTAATGAAAAATTTTATTTTTTTTTTTAAACAATAAGTACAATCATTACAATGTGTTTTACATTTGTTCTGCAAATTACAAATTTATGGTCGAGTTTACTGTACAATGTACTGGCGATTTTTTGCAAGAAAAACCAATTGTTCCACATGCTCGTCGGAGAGGCGGCTGCGCATGTCAATTAAAATGTTTCCTGCAGCACTAAATACGCGTTCAGATGGCACACTCGTTGCTGTCATTGACAGGTACCTGCGGGCCAGCTTCGACAATATCGGATAGGCGTTTTCGTTTCGAGACCTTTCATTTGCCACCAATTTCGTTCGGCGACATGAAAATTGTCATTTCCGTCTACTGCCAGACGTCACCCTCCAAGCAGCGAAACAACCACTTTATGGAGCTGCAGCGGGAGAACGGGAGTGACTAGGGAGAAATGACTGCGGAATCGTTAATAGGGAGTCGAGACCTTTCATTTGCCACCAATTTCATTCGGCGACATGAAAATTGTCATTTCCGTCTACTGCCAGACGTCACCCTCCAAGCAGCGAAACAACCACTTTATGGAGCTGCAGCGGGAGAACGGGAGTGACTAGGGAGAAATGACTGCGGAATCGTTAATAGGGAGTCGAGACCTTTCATTTGCCACCAATTTCATTCGGCGACATGAAAATTGTCATTTCCGTCTACTGCCCGACGTCAGCTGCCAAGCAGCAAAACAACCACTTTGTGGAGCTGCAGCGGGAGAACGGGGTTGACTAGCGAAAAATGACTGGGGAGTCGTCAATAGGGAGTCGAGATCTTTCGATTGCCACAAATTTTGTTCGGTGACACGAAAATTGTCATTTCCGTCTACTGCCAGACATTTCCCGTAAACAGCGAAACAACCACTTTGTGGAGCTGCAGCGGGAGAACGGGGGTGGCTAGGGAGAAATTACTTCGGAATCGTCAATAGGGAGTCCGGATCTTTTATATGCCACCAATTTCGTTCGATGACATGAAAATTATCATTTCCGTCTACTGCCAGACATTTCCCGCAAGCAGCGAAACAGCCACTTTGTGGAGCTGCAGCGGGAGAATGGGAGTGACTAGGGAGAAATGACTGCGGAATCGTTAATAGGGAGTCGGACCTTTCATTTGCCACCAATTTCCTACGGCGACATGAAAATTGTCATTTCCGTCTCCTGCCAGACGTCACCCGACAAGCAGCGAAACAACCACTTTATGGAGCTGCAGCGGGAGAACGGGAGTGACTAGGGAGAAATGACTGCGGAGTCGTTAATAGGGAGTCGAAACCTTTCATTTGCCGCCAAGTTCGTTCGGCGACATGAAAATTGTCATTTCCGTCTCCCGCCAGACGTCACCCGACAAGCAGCGAAACAACCACTTTATGGAGCTGCAGCGGGAGAACGGGAGTGACTAGGGAGAAATGACTGCGGAGTCGTTAATAGGGAGTGGAAACCTTTCATTTGCCACCAATTTCGTTCGGCGACATGAAAATTGTCATTTCCGTCTACTGCCAGACGTCACCCTCCAAGCAGCGAAACAACCACTTTATGGAGCTGCAGCGGGAGAACGGGAGTGACTAGGGAGAAATGACTGCGGAATCGTTAATAGGGAGTCGAGACCTTTCATTTGCCACCAATTTCGTTCGGCGACATGAAAATTGTCATTTCCGTCTACTGCCAGACGTCACCCTCCAAGCAGCGAAACAACCACTTTATGGAGCTGCAGCGGGAGAACGGGAGTGACTAGGGAGAAATGACTGCGGAGTCGTTAATAGGGAGTGGAAACCTTTCATTTGCCACCAATTTCGTTCGGCGACATGAAAATTGTCATTTCCGTCTACTGCCAGACGTCACCCTCCAAGCAGCGAAACAACCACTTTATGGAGCTGCAGCGGGAGAACGGGAGTGACTAGGGAGAAATGACTGCGGAGTCGTTAATAGGGAGTGGAAACCTTTCATTTGCCACCAATTTCGTTCGGCGACATGAAAATTGTCATTTCCGTCTACTGCCAGACGTCACCCTCCAAGCAGCGAAACAACCACTTTATGGAGCTGCAGCGGGAGAACGGGAGTGACTAGGGAGAAATGACTGCGGAATCGTTAATAGGGAGTCGAGACCTTTCATTTGCCACCAATTTCGTTCGGCGACATGAAAATTGTCATTTCCGTCTACTGCCAGACGTCACCCTCCAAGCAGCGAAACAACCACTTTATGGAGCTGCAGCGGGAGAACGGGAGTGACTAGGGAGAAATGACTGCGGAGTCGTTAATAGGGAGTGGAAACCTTTCATTTGCCACCAATTTCGTTCGGCGACATGAAAATTGTCATTTCCGTCTACTGCCAGACGTCACCCTCCAAGCAGCGAAACAACCACTTTATGGAGCTGCAGCGGGAGAACGGGAGTGACTAGGGAGAAATGACTGCGGAGTCGTTAATAGGGAGTGGAAACCTTTCATTTGCCACCAATTTCCTACGGCGACATGAAAATTGTCATTTCCGTCTCCTGCCAGACGTCACCCGACAAGCAGCGAAACAACCACTTTATGGAGCTGCAGCGGGAGAACGGGAGTGACTAGGGAGAAATGACTGCGGAGTCGTTAATAGGGAGTCGAAACCTTTCATTTGCCGCCAAGTTCGTTCGGCGACATGAAAATTGTCATTTCCGTCTCCCGCCAGACGTCACCCGACAAGCAGCGAAACAACCACTTTATGGAGCTGCAGCGGGAGAACGGGAGTGACTAGGGAGAAATGACTGCGGAGTCGTTAATAGGGAGTCGAGACCTTTCATTTGCCACCAATTTCGTTCGGCGACATGAAAATTGTCATTTCCGTCTACTGCCAGACGTCACCCTCCAAGCAGCGAAACAACCACTTTATGGAGCTGCAGCGGGAGAACGGGAGTGACTAGGGAGAAATGACTGCGGAATCGTTAATAGGGAGTCGAGACCTTTCATTTGCCACCAATTTCGTTCGGCGACATGAAAATTGTCATTTCCGTCTACTGCCAGACGTCACCCTCCAAGCAGCGAAACAACCACTTTATGGAGCTGCAGCGGGAGAACGGGAGTGACTAGGGAGAAATGACTGCGGAGTCGTTAATAGGGAGTCGAAACCTTTCGTTGGCCGCCAATTTCGTTCGGCGACATGAAAATTGTCATTTCCGTCTACTGCCAGACGTCACCCTCCAAGCAGCGAAACAACCACTTTATGGAGCTGCAGCGGGAGAACGGGAGTGACTAGGGAGAAATGACTGCGTAATCGTTAATAGGGAGTCGAGACCTTTCATTTGCCACCAATTTCATTCGGCGACATGAAAATTGTCATTTCCGTCTACTGCCAGACGTCACCCTCCAAGCAGCGAAACAACCACTTTATGGAGCTGCAGCGGGAGAACGGGAGTGACTAGGGAGAAATGACTGCGGAATCGTTAATAGGGAGTCGAGACCTTTCATTTGCCACCAATTTCGTTCGGCGACATGAAAATTGTCATTTCCGTCTACTGCCAGACGTCACCCTCCAAGCAGCGAAACAACCACTTTATGGAGCTGCAGCGGGAGAACGGGAGTGACTAGGGAGAAATGACTGCGGAATCGTTAATAGGGAGTCGAGACCTTTCATTTGCCACCAATTTCCTACGGCGACATGAAAATTGTCATTTCCGTCTCCTGCCAGACGTCACCCGACAAGCAGCGAAACAACCACTTTATGGAGCTGCAGCGGGAGAACGGGAGTGACTAGGGAGAAATGACTGCGGAGTCGTTAATAGGGAGTGGAAACCTTTCATTTGCCACCAATTTCGTTCGGCGACATGAAAATTGTCATTTCCGTCTACTGCCAGACGTCACCCTCCAAGCAGCGAAACAACCACTTTATGGAGCTGCAGCGGGAGAACGGGAGTGACTAGGGAGAAATGACTGCGGAATCGTTAATAGGGAGTCGAGACCTTTCATTTGCCACCAATTTCGTTCGGCGACATGAAAATTGTCATTTCCGTCTACTGCCAGACGTCACCCTCCAAGCAGCGAAACAACCACTTTATGGAGCTGCAGCGGGAGAACGGGAGTGACTAGGGAGAAATGACTGCGGAATCGTTAATAGGGAGTCGAGACCTTTCATTTGCCACCAATTTCGTTCGGCGACATGAAAATTGTCATTTCCGTCTACTGCCAGACGTCACCCTCCAAGCAGCGAAACAACCACTTTATGGAGCTGCAGCGGGAGAACGGGAGTGACTAGGGAGAAATGACTGCGTAATCGTTAATAGGGAGTCGAGACCTTTCATTTGCCACCAATTTCATTCGGCGACATGAAAATTGTCATTTCCGTCTACTGCCAGACGTCACCCTCCAAGCAGCGAAACAACCACTTTATGGAGCTGCAGCGGGAGAACGGGGGTGACTAGCGAAAATTGACTTCGGGATCGTCAATAGAGAGTCGAGACCATCAATTTGCCACCAATTTCATTCGGCGACATGAAAATTGTCATTTCCGTCTACTGCCAGACGTCACCCGCCAAGCAGCGAAACAACCACTTTGTGGAGCTGCAGCGGGAGAACGGGGGTGACTAGGGAGAAATTACTTCGGAATCGACAATAGGGAGTCGATACTTTTCATTTGCCACCAATTGTCATTTCCGTCATACTGCCAGCCGCTTTGTGGAGCTGCAGCGGGAGAACGGGGGTGACTAGCGAAAAATTACTTCGGGATCGTCGATAGATACTCGAGACCATTCATTTGCCACCAATTTCGTTCGGTGATATGCAAATTGGAATTTTCGTCTACTGCCAGACGTCACCCGCCAAGCAGCGAAACAACCACTTTCTGGAGCAGCAAGCGGCGAAAATCGTGTTTTTCTAATAATCGTATTTTCGATTATTTTTCGATTAATCGTATTTTCGATTATTTTTCGATTAATCGTATTTTCGATTAATCGTATTTTCGATTAATCGTATTTTCGATTATTTTTCGATTAATCGTATTTTCGATTATTTTTCGAATAATCGTATTTTCGATTAATCGTATTTTCGATTATTTTTTGATTATTTCTCGATTATTTTAATAATCGATTAATCGTATAATCGAAACAAAAATAATCGATTAATCGATTATTGAAAATAATCGATTACAGTTCGATTAATCGATTAATCGAACATGCCTAAGCAGCAGTTGTATTTACCAGCCGAGAAGGACGAGTCATTGTAGCGTCGTCGCGCTTCCTCTTATCCTTGGGTCTTGGAAGGAAGACGGTCGGTGGTAAGTTCGTCAGATAGCGGATCTGGGAGGTCCGTTACGAGCAGCCACGTGTGGAAGCTGTTTTTTTCGCCAGCCTGTGCCAGGGTGGAATTTCAGTACCGAGCAGCCAAGTGGTGTAAATAGCGTTGTGGTTGCTTGCCCTTGCGAGGACGAACCCCGGAAGTGTCCCGCCGTCAGCCCGTGCACAAGCAAATTGTGGTGGTTGGTCCGTGCCAGTCACGGGGTGCAACCCGAGTGTGCGAAGAGCATTGTGGACGTGGACGTCCCCTTGCGAGGACGAATTTCGGTGTCGTTACAGGTACGAACCACCAGCCCGTGCAACGGCGAGTCAGCAGGCCGAACTTTCAGTGTCGTTGCAAAGGAGTCGTCGGTCGTCGTGAGCCAGAGTCGAGTTCTCAGTACCGTTGCTAAGTGGTCATCAATCCGTGCAAGAGCGAGTCGTCGTCACACGTCAGGAGAGCCAGTGGCGTTGCGAATTCAACCAGTGGTTGTCAGTATCGTTGCAAGCAGTCGTCTTCGTCGCCCATCGGGCCGATTTGTCATTGTCGTTATAGGTACAAGTCGCACCGGCCCATTACAAGAGATCGTCGCAGTCGTCAGCCCGTGCTAGGGGCGAATTGTCGGTGCCGTTGCGAATACGAGATCGTCGTAGTCGTCAGCCCGTGCTGCTAGGGGCGAGTTGTGAACGCGCCGTTGCGAATACAAGGTCGTCGTAATCGTCAGCCCGTGCTAGGGGCGAGTTGTCAGTACCGTTGAGAACACAAGGTCGTCGTAGTCGTCAGCCCGTGCTAGGGGCGAGTTGTGAACGCACCGTTGCGAATACAAGGTCGTCGTAGTCGTCAGCCCGTGCTAGGGGCGATTTGTCAGTGCCGTTGCGAACACAAGGTCGTCATAGTCGTCAGCCCGTGCTAGGGGCGAGTTGTCAGTGCCGTTGCGAACACAAGGTCGTCGTAGTCATCAGCCCGTACCAGGGGCGAGTTGTCAGTGCCGCTCGCGGAGAAGCGGCGGTGGATCGGGAGAACTAGGTGGTAGTACGCGGGAAATGGTGGTGGAAAATCCTTTGTTTAGGCGTTGGTCGCAAATTGGGTGTAATTAGGCAGCCTACGAGGCTCGTATGAGGGAAGCGTTCGATCGCTTTCCTTTGGTCGAGATTTCATCGGCTCCCCTAGATATTAATTGTAGTTTCGTGGTCGAGTCCATGGCTGCCGTAAATGACGAGTTGCCTGGGGTCCACCGTACGGTGGAACGCCCGGCACGTCAGATGGTAGACTAGGGACTTAAGTGTCAAGAAGCGTGAGGTACGCATTCGAAGGCGCTTACAACGAGCCAGAGCGCGCCATCACATTGATCTGCACGACTATAGCCCCGTTCTCCGGCGGGATATTTTCGAGCATCGCGATATGATGGCTAAGTATAAAACTGATCATTGGCATCGTCAGTGCGTCTTCCAACGGTCCCTCAGGGTAATGCCCATAGGGTCTGTCGGAGAAAGAAGTCGGCCTGCCATATTTCTGTACCCTCGATGTTGGACGGTAGATGTACGCGGTCCTGGAAGGAATCTGTGAGTGTACTACTTGATAACTCCTTTCCTGCTGCTCCTCCTAGTGATGCACCGCTGGATCAGGTCCCTAACCAGGAAGAGATTCCTGCTTTTGAGACTGGGAAGATAGCGGCTTGCATTGCTAGGCTAAGAAGCAGGAAGTCATCCGGATTAGATGGGATGACACGGGCGGGATGTGCAAGCACATCTGGCATGCCGTCCCTGAATATCTTGAGTACTTGTTCACAGATTGCTTCCGAATGCGACTTTTTTCGACGAGATGCAAGTCTGCCCGCATGGTGGTACTTCTGAAGAACCCTGACAAAGACAAGTCGAAACCTCAGTCATATCGGGGCATTAGTATTCTTCCCGTACTTGGCAAAGTGCTGGAAGGGATTCTTGTTCGCAGGATGGAGGCTTGTCGGTCAGATGTTCGACAGTCAGTACGGTTTTTATGCCGGCAGATGGACTGAAGATGCGTGGCTCTTCGTCAGGGAGTCAGTATCACGCAGCTCGTCTCAATATGTCCGTGGAATCTTCATTGATTCAAAGGGTGCTTTTGACAACTTGCTGTGTGATGCTATCCTGCGAAAGCTCGAGGCAGTTGGCTGTTCGGAGTTGTCCCTTTGGAGGAGCTATTTCTCCGACAGAGAGTCCTATGTCTAAGGGACCTATAACGTGGTACGAAAACGCGCATCACGTGGCTGTCCGCAGGGCTCCATCCTAGGCCCTTTTATATGGAACCTAGTCATGGATGACCTGCTTAAGTCCCTCGACCGCCTGTGCAAGTGCTGCGCTTATGCCGACGATTTACTTTTTCTTGTTGAGGGTAACTTGCGTGCTGCGTTAGAGCGTCTGGGATCATACATGGACGTTGTCCATCAATGGGGATCTCAGATGGGAGTTGTAGTTTTATACTCTAAGACGATGACAATGCTGCTCAAGGGCAGTTTTGACCGTAGTAGTCCTCCAGTGGTTCGGATGGCAGGAAGTTAGACTCAAGTACGAGGCGGTCCAGGTCAAGTACTTGGGTATAACTATGGGGGAGAGGATGAACTTCAGGTTCCACTTCACAGCTGTAACCGAAAAGTTTGTGGATATATGTAAGTGGTTGACACGCGTTATTAGGATGAATTGGGGTATCGGTAGAGGCACAATCCAAAGGATCTACGAATCCTTGTTTGTTGGCTGTGCAGCATATGGATCCGCAGCTCTTATGGATTACGCCTCTACCGTTGGTGGTAGGGATTTATGTGAAACGTGTCGACGTATCACGCTGGCTATAAATGTCTCCGAGTATGTAAGACGGTTTCTACCGTGGCTCTTCAAGTTCTGATGGATGCATCCCCTCTTAACTTGGAGATCTTGCGTCGTGGAACGGCGTTTTATGTACGGAGAGGCCCCCTAGTAGCTTGTTATTACCTGATAGTGTCGCTGGTAGATGTCGGCGAGAAATCGCTGGTCTCGTGGAGGAGTATGTCCTGTCTAGATGGCAATCTAGATGGGAAACAGCGTTGCATGGGAGAACTACCCACTAATACGTTAGGCAGGTTAGTGACGTGAGAGGAAATGCTGACTTAGACTTCAATCTAAGCCTAGGATTCCTCATCACTGGTCACGGATCGGTCAATACATGGCTTCATTCGCGCAATTTAGCTATTGGCGAAGATTGAACGCATGTACTATGCCATTGCCCGGCGTACGCGGATATCCGGAATTTTACGCATTCGGCGTCACTATTGAGGATGGTTCTCTGAATGTGTCTTTAGACGAGAATATGTCCTGGCTTGACGGACGGACGTTGTATAACAGTCCAGCACTGGTCTGGCAATGTCGTGGTGCTTTCTAGGCTATACAGTCTTGACTTATCTCGGCTTCACGCCAGCATGAGCAGGGGGCACCCCCACTGCGAGAAAGACTATACGTGGATACCAGTGGGGACCTATGGGAAATGACTATCTCGCTCTACCCGAATAGTTAGGCCACCAGTCCTACGTGGATGTGCAAGGCGCCCACACTGCAGAGGAGCAGAGGTCCCATATCTGTTAGCACGGAGTGTCGAGATACCAGCCAAGGGGCACCGATGGGCGGCGATTCCCCTATCCCACACAACAGAAGGTTGAGGGGATCATCGTGCGAGATGTGGTTTCACAACGGCGTGGAGTTGCGCTGCAACCGGGTGCCGGGATCCATAGAATGGCAGAGGTAGTAGAGAAGCCTCGCATCAAGCAGTGTGTAAACGTCAAGCCTTATCACTTTATAAGGAAAGGGGCATTCGGTGGCTCAGTGGCAGAGATGTCACTCTATCTCTATCTTGCCGGTGCGTGGGTTCGAATCCCACTGTGGCCCATGGATGTTTGTGTTGTCCATAAAATGCTCCTACGGCAGCCGGTTCTTCGATGTAAATCGTCCGTTGTTAAAAAAAAACGGCCAAGAGCTGCCAAGACCCCCTTCGATTCAAGAGAAAAAGAAAATCTCTTGAATCGCTACAACAACAACAACTTTATAAGGAAAACTGTTACCGTTATGGGAGGCTGATTGACGTTATCAATCCGTTCGCCTATTCGAGGCGGTCTGGTAAACCTTTACGGTAGGCATGGACGTTAAACCCCCTTCATGGCATTTATTGCACGGTTATAGAGGCATTGGCTCCATTCGGATGTCCAACGTCCACGGTTACATATTGTAAGAGAACATTTTAGAATTATAGGAATGTGGCTGTAATATTTGATGGCTCTAAAATAGTCTATTCCAGAAAATCGTGTACTCTTCTGGTGAATGAGGAAATAAGCAAAATATTTTCCCAACCCTTTTAATTGCAGCAAATTAACGTCGATCAGAGCTATTCAATGCAAAACTATTTTGTAATAATAATGATACCTACAAAAATAATAAAAAACATGATTCTGTATAGATATGTAAATATTGTCGGCTTTCAAGTAAATATTTGTACTTTCAAGACGCTACAATTCCGCGCGCGTCCTGGGCATTTCACATTCGCATATATAAATGTTCTCGCGCAAATGTAAACTTTACGCGATTCTTTTGCTCCTATAATGCTCTTATAATCAACATGAAGCTTGTTCCAATTGCATATGCTTGCCAAGCGGAGAATTTCACACAAATTCAGATATTCATCTGTAAACATTGCGTTTATGTACTTTTGCAATTCTGATGAGCAAATAGCACACAGACCTAGTACCTATACTGTTGGCTGATCGTTGAATTACTATCAGATTGAAAATCTCATCGTCCAGTCCAGTATACGGTTTCAATTGAAAAGAACTGCATCACATATTCGAAGGGTGTTCAATGCAACTCGCGGCAATGCTTTTTTGTTTCTCACACATGTTGTAGGATGTAGGTACACTCATTTTCTCCGAGTGCATTTCTATTGTCGTTGTGGTTATGGTATTGGCAAAGATTTTATTGTATCTCCTATAGGGGAGTGTTTAGTCGGCGGACTTGGACTATACTGAGATAGATGCATTCTGTTGTATGTAATTCTATTTCTGGAAAATCGCCAGTAACAGGCGCACATTCTAGATTGCAATAAAACCATCATAGACTTGTTATACTCGTACTCGCTGCATACATTTCGCGAACGAATGCAATATTGTTGGTCGAGTAAATAAACAAAAGTTTGCGGTGCAACTACTGTGGCTCTGGCTGCATACGAGCAAAATGCATAAAATAGATACACAGAGCTCACATGGCGGTGCTATCTTCTAGATTTCGATAGGTCTAGTCTAGTCTAGTCTAGAAGTGGTAAGTACGTACGTCTCTACGCGAAAAATCATATGAATCGCGGAAAATCACAAACATTCACTCCCTTGATCAGCAGAAAGCTTCGTGGAAAAACTGACCAGAGAGTGAATTTTCCTATCAACTGAGTAAATAGACTCGTATTCTATGCAATCCGACAGCTACACAATCAGAACTTTGACGCGGATATAGAAATTCAAATTACTGAGCGACGAACCGACATGGCATGACGGCATAATATGCCAATTTGTTTATTGTTACGACTACCTATATATACGCGCATTGGTTAAACTATGCAAATGGTGAAAATTTATATTTGATTTGATTGTGCACGTTACACGAGTCGGTTGCAATATTTTGGGGAGAAATTGTTATTATGGTTGGCCAAGGAAAAATCCATGAAAATGTTCAATTTATATTTGAGCAAATAGACACGATGAGGCATCAATTATTGTATAATTGATCTGCATTTTTGCCAATTTATTGTATTTTCGGGAATAATTTTAGCGTTGGCCTCTTCTAATTTACGCAATTACACATTTGCACTAGCAAAAAAAAGCGTGTTGGTGGTCGTGATCGTTCGGTCGCCATTCTGTAATATAGAGATTCATAGACAAACGAGTTTCAAAACACGGCACGACTCGTCGCAAGTTTATTATTCAGAAGAAGATGATAAGAATTAAGAAATATTCTTATTGTAGAACTAGCTAAGAGAGCTCGCTTCGCTCGCTCTCTTATCTAGTGCTCGCTGCGCTCGCGTTGTTCGCTTAGCTCACAACTTGACACTAATTTAACTTTATGAGCGATTTTAAATTTATTGGGATCCACGTATCGATGGTGAAACTAAACTGGATAAGGAAACAAAGCGATAGATTTGCGTCCCGCCACTACTACTTCACTGATCGGAGACGAGGGTCCGATGACTCTTTAGGCAATTTTGTGGCGAGTCTGGCGACACCTCAATCGTGTCACTCCTCTAAAGGATTCCGGAGATATGGACGGATTTCCGCAGTAGTACGAAGTTGATTGTGAAATTGCTGTGACAACATCATGAGTACTACGAAACTGGTTGTGAAATTGCTGTGGTCAACATCCCGGTTGACGGTTATTTCCCACCCTATGCACTAACTGGAAAGAGGGTCCGATGACCCTTTAGGTAATTTTGTCGTAAGTTCGGCAACACCTCAACCGTGTCGCTCCGCCAAAGGATTCCGGATACATCAACGGATTTCCGAAGTAGTACGAAGCCGATTATGAAATTGTTGTGACCAACATCCAGGATATATGTACGCAATAATGTAGTCACATTTATCTGAGTTACACTATATTTGATCCAATGACAACTAAATATTCCACACATACACAATGGAATTTACCGCCACTTCCTTTGAGACTTTCAAAACTTTTTCGGTCTATAAACGTACTTCAGCGTAAGACGGATTAAACAAACAAACAAAAATCCGTTGTGTCATATCTTCTGTATAAAACGAAGCAGTTTATCGTCAGGGTAATCCTAAGAGTTTTTCCTATACTGGAAGTGACGTCATCAAGTGTTCCATGGTAGCCTACCCTACTACAAATTTTGTTGTTGCTCAATAGTGTTAAGCAGTGTTGTTTATGTATTTAACAGTTGATAACCACCTCTAATACAGTTAAAACTTCTCTGGATAATTATCGCTCCATTACACTAAGTCATATCATCATATTTCTATCATATCCTTAAGCCGGTTCGATTTCATTTAGTACACGTATACAAATTTAAAGCGAGCGAATCGAGTAGGCTTAATCACTTACTGTAAAAAATACTAAATTAACGATACAAAGAAGAGGGGGCACTTCGGGGCTTGAAATATAGTTTACGGCCGATTCCCATACCTAGCAAGGATTTATGCATATTTGGATTTAAATTCTATGAAAGATGGCCTTTGACTGAAGGAGCAGTTGACATAATTAGGAAAAAATGTTAATTGTTTTCTGTTATTCTAGTTAGGTTATAATGGTGGTCGCACCAGGGCGACCGGGGGACGGAGCTGATCCCAAGGATCGAAAACGCTCCTCTACGAGCAGGCAGCGGCACGTGCTGCTATGCTCAAGTCGGTTAGAGATGCGGGCGGGGTGGTCGCCGCTCATAGCCCCTTACTCCATCACACTCACAAAAACCACGTGCCTTCAGAAACTCACATATCACAAACATCAGGACCCCAAAATGGGGAAAGGCGTAAAAGAGGCTGGCGTCGGCCAACTCGAACAACACCTTTTTATGCTTCGGGCCCCGATGGTGGACCCAGGCCATCTTCACCCTCTAATCCCTCAAAGCCGACTATGCGATCCCCAAGGCCTAACACGATGTAATTAAATTTCGGGGGACCGCCCTGAACGCGTAGCGAGATGAAACACAAGTCAGATCATCCCGGGAAAATCATCGGAACGGGGATTAGGGGAACACATTCACACCTCACACATCACACATAACGGACTCCTTCAGGAACTGAGACATGCGGTACTTATCCTTATGTGGACGCGGCCAACGGTGAAGCTCCTTCTTCTTCTTCGGGCTTCCTCGAACACTTTCCACATATGTCGAGGCCACTCAATTTAACTTCGCGCGCGCGAATTAACGTTTTTGCCACATGTGGCCCGAGAACCGTTACCTATACTCTTCTCAATTTTCTACGCGGTGGCAAGTCCGACTCCTCGACAGTGGCGTAGATAGCTTTTCTGCGAGGGAAGGGATCATTTTACAAGATTGCTTATACTTTTACGGTTATCAAGTTTTGAATTGCAGAATAAAAATTTCTGCATTTATTACACTTCAAATAAGCAGTAGTTTTCAGCAATTTTTTTTTATTTGCAAAATAGAGAGCAATTTTTGCATACGAAAAAAAGCGTCCTGAAAATATTGAATTTTCCGCAAAAATTGTGACACTGAATCGATAATTTGGCTTTCTTACTACGGTGAGTGAATCCACAGTATTCAAATTTTCGTACAAATGTTTGCTATTGTGATTGGGGTATCAGAGCTTTATATTGGGTTAGATCAGTACCACTAAATTTTTTTGGACTCACGGAACACTTCGCATGGCCGCTTTTCTTCCCGGAACATCTCAAAACAGGGATTAAAATAAATATATATCTCCAGAAAAGGGAAATTGTGATGACGAGAGCTCGTTGGGAATACCCTGTATATGTGGATAAAGTACAGCTTTTGTGTTTTTAAATTGGAATTCTCCGATAACTCAGAAATTCGTGGGTAGATATTTCTAAAGTTTTCAAACTTGTAGGACACACTAGCAGCTATCTTCAATAAAGGCCCTAGCTTTGACTGATTGTTTGAAAAGAATACGAAAAATGTGAGAAGAACTTAAAATGTGGATCGTTAAACATTAGTTAAAAAATCGTACAAAAATTTAGATTAACACAAATTTAATCCTCTAATTTATTTGCGCCTTAATTTAAATCCCAAAAACCTCAAAAAAAAAAAACTGCGGACATACTTTATTTTCTGGTACTACTTCCTTTTCCATTTCATAAAGTAGAAAGTTGTAAAAGAAAATCGGTCGAATCTCTGATGCTGCTCAAATATTTTACAGTGTTGATTTTGGGTACAGTGGAGCAGACTAAGCTTCGGAATTTTAAAATTTACAAACATTTTTTCGTATGGAATGTTTACGTTTTGTTGTCAAAAACTCTTTCTACATTTTTCTTATTTTTGTATATCTTCTCGAAATCCCTCAAAGATCTTCATGGAACCCAAGAGTATCGCGGAACTCTGTTTGTTTGCTAATTTGTATTCGAATTACTGTCTGCATAAGACTACTCGTTTTCGTATATATCTTTCAATTTTGGAAATTTTTCGTATTACTTTCAATAAAATTGCGAACAACTAGAGAAGGTCAAGAGTTTCTTTGCCCTGCTATATACGATAAAACCTTTCCACAAATTTTAACTTATAAAAAAGAAGAAAAAATGTTGATAAACAATAAAGAATGCTGAAAAATTGGAAGCAGTTTCGCAGCGTTTTGTTTTATCGCATTGGTTCTCCACTCTCCTGAAAAAAACTTTATAATCTTATATTTATGTATTATGGAAATTGCGCTTCTGTGGAAAGCACTCCGTGAACATAAATTTTTCGGCAACAAATTTCCAATCAGTACTTACATATAATAGGTGTGTTTTTTTGGTTATCCCGTGCAGGTTTGGGTAATGAAACTCCATATAAAAAAAATGCCAGCTGAATCACCCGTAATTTTTTTTTATATGGAGTTTCGTTACCCAAACCTACACGGGATAACCAAAAAAACACACCTAATTTTTCTACTAGCACTTCTAGATACGCTTCTATTTTACAATTGAAACAATTGAAATTTGAGGAAGTGCTGACAGTTTACTTTTGCTTTGTTTTACGTATCTAAAATGTAATATATCGGAGGAGATGAAAACACGTCTTTACTCTTTGGTGGTCGCAAGCGGAAGAGGCCGAGCACACGTTTTTTACAATTGTCATTATAAATGTCATTATGTCAAATATTATAGATAATTCACAATAGTAAAACATATGTTACAATAATATCCAATATTATAGTACAATAAAATAATATAATAATATCCAACAACCTCTTCCTTAAATTGTTTATATCAATTCATACATTATTTTCAGAGTGATGAGGAAATATACAAAGTTTACAAAATAAATTTCAAAGTGTAAATTAATCTCCATACATTCATTTTACTACAATTACTTTAACTGATTTCAATTCTAATTACATGTTTCATTTCAATAATAAAAGTTTAGATATATTTCATTTATTCAAAAATCATAACTAGTGTTTTATTTTTGACCTTTCATTTTCTCTATGGCTTCTAATAATGCTATTCTACGGACTCTATCATCTCCCTCTCTTACATCTATTTCGGCATCTGCGGTTGCCATCGAGTGATCCACCTGCTGTTCTTCGCCATCGTTGGAAATCTCGGAAATGTTGGGTGAATTTGTAAGATTATTTGAAGAATCATTGGATTCCTCGATCGGCATATCATTTTCATTGGCTGGTCGCATTTGATTTATAGGTCTTTTTATAGGACGATTATTATTATTAATCAGTAGACAAGTGTAATTTCGCGGGCCAATTTTATTTTTGACAACAGCAGACGACCAACTTGGTTTATTGGGGTCGCTATAATTTCGAATATGGACTTTTTGTCCAACTGAAAATTGTACATTTCGATTGCCACGAAAATTTTTAGTTGCAACATGTTGAGCTTTATGAATGTTTTGCTTTAATAGTGGCGGTTTTAGCAAACTAAACCGAGACCTGAGTTCTCTATTAACCCTTCTGTCGGCACATAGGTCTGGCCAGACCTTTGGCACTATATTTTGGTCAAAAAAGTATAGAAGATGAAATCGCAGCGACTTCATATTTCATGATATCCTAGAATAATATGTTTAGAAGCATTTTGCAAAAATTAAAAAAAAATCGGTTGAAGTTTTGAGCATGTTTTTGATGATTTTCAATTTATAGTGCTTTTTGATACCCAATAGGTCTGGCCAGACCTATAGTTTTTCCCCCCATTTTCGTCTTGAGGTAAAAAATGAAAATATTAAATTCTCTTAAAAATCTCCTATTTATAATGTAATAAAGTCATTAAAATTCAATTTGTACGATAAACGATAAGATTTTCTGAGATTTTGCTTTAAAAGGCCGTGAAGTTCGCAAATTGGGTACGCCTAATTTTATCCCGTCTTATAACATCACAAAATCAACTCAGATTTGATTCTAGGAAAATCAAAAGAGTTTTATTTCCTTTGTAATAGTATGAACTAGTATAAGTGACTTACGATGGTGTTTATTAATAGATTTAATTGAGATATTTACGGAAAATTTAGAATTTAATGATTTTTGGGGTTGAAAATTCCCTATTTCTTTCTATCTATTTTCCCAAATCTGCAGACTAATATCGTGGTAAAATCTACCAACAAAGTGCCAAATATTTCCCCAAAGATATTGTAATTGGAAAATTTTATCAAACTTTCTGTGCGGATACGCAATGAAAAAAGAGAAGCAAAAATAGAAGAAAAAAAGGGAGAAACATGTTTGTACTAATACCACCTCAAAATATGTCTTCTTAAAAACGCATCTAGTATATCTCCAAAAACGATTTTAATGCTTTTATTGTTTATAAATGGCTGTAAAGAATGGGTAGAATGATTAAACCGATAAAAATTTCACTTTTTCTAAAAATTAAAATTTTTTTCTCAGTAGGTCCAGCCAGACCTATTGGGTATAGAATATGCATATTTTAGTAGGTGCCGACAGAAGGGTTAAAAAGTAGTTTTGCAGGAGACTCCCCTGTTGTACAGTGCTTCATGATGCGATAGTCAAATAAAAATCGGTTTAAAGTTACTTGAAAATCGGATTGATCATGTTGGAGTGCTGCATATAAAGATTTCTTTAAAGTTTCAACAAAGTTTTCAGCCTGACCATTCGTTGCAGGATGACCAGGAGCTGTGAAAACATGCTTTATTCCGTTCATATCAACAAAATTTTTGAAGTCTTGTGACCGTTATCGGTTACCAGGGATTCCACTAAGCCAAATCGACAAAAAACTTCCCTAAGCTTATCTATAGTGAATGAAGACGTAATGTCTTTGGTTTTGAATGCTTCTGTCCATTTCGAAAAAGAGTCCACTATTAATAAAATATAATAACCTTTGATTGGACCGGCAAAGTCAACATGAATTCTTTGCCATGGAGAGAATGTTGGCGCCCACGGAATTAACGTTGCCTTTTCTGGGCTAGCCTGATATTTTTGACATGGACTACAATTTCTTACCAAATTTTCAATTTCTTGATCCATTTTTGGCCACCAAATGTATGAGCGCGCCAAAGATTTAGTTTTTACTATACCGAAGTGTGACTGGTGTAGTAAATCTAACACACCACTCCTTAATTTAGTAGGAATCACTGTTCGATATCCCCACAAAATGCAATCTCGCTCTACTGTTAGCTGTGAATGCCTGGTTCTAAATGGCTCAAAATCTTTGCCGTCCAATTTTTCCAAAGTTCCATCTTGAATACAACTTAATACCTTTGACAGAATTCTGTCCCTTTTTGTTTCAATTCCTATGGTTTTATAATTTAAATTTAACGGATTAATAAACCCTACATAATCTATGTAATTTGGTTCTGGCTTTTCTTCAGTAATTTCTGATTGAGGCATCCTAGACAAAATTGATTGAGGCATCAGCAAAATTCTGAATAAAATTTGAATGGTGGTTAACCAGACCAATAAAAGCTCTCAATTCGGAAACATTGGATGGTTTGGGTGCATTCAAAACAACTTTAATGCGTTCCATATTATTGGAAAGACCTGTTGCGTCAATATCAAAACCTAAGTACGAAATTTTCTTTTTAAAAATTCGCACTTATCAGAATTTAACCTCAATCCAGCTTCTCTGAGGCGTTGCAGTACATCTCTTAATGTTTTGAGATGGACTGACAAGTTTGGTCCAGTGATGACAATATCATCCTGGTAGCAAAATACGTTTTCAAATTGTGATAAAAGACCTTCAATCGTCTTTTGAAATATTGCAGCCGCTGTTTTGACTCCGAAAGGTAACCTGGTCATTGAAAAAATCCCTTTGTGAGTGCTCCAGGTACAAATTTTCTGAGATTGTTTGTTCAAAACAAGCTGATTATAAGCGTTGGACATATCGAGTTTTGTAAAGAGCTTGCCACCTTGCATTGAAGCAAATATTTGTTCAATACGTGGCAGAGGATATTTAAAGTCCTTAAGAAATTGATTTATGGTTGTCTTATAATCACCACAAATTCGAAGCTTGCCGTTTGGCTTCAAGATTGGAACAAGAGGTGTGCCCCATTCAGAATCATTAGTTGGGACAAGCATCCCGGAACTCACTAACTGGTCCAATTGGTTTTCAATTTCTTCTTTCCACGCAAAAGGAATAGGGCGCGGCTTACAAAATATAGGTTGGCAATCAGGCATGATTGCTATATTGATTTCGGCTAACTTGTATTTACCTAAGCCACTCTTAAAAACATCCGAAAACTCACTTTTAAGCGACTCACTAATTTCACTATAATCATCCGAGATTTGAGAAGTTTCGTTAATAACCAAGTTGACTGTAGATTTTTGGACTAACTCAAAATTAAATCCGCGCAAAAAATCCCGACCCAATAATGTTGGTCTATTTGTGTCAGTTACGATTATGTTACCTCTTATTTTCTGGCCGTTGAAGTTTACAGTTGCCTTGAATTGTCCATACAACTTCAAAGTTTCGCCTCCATAGCCGGTGAATGATGATGTGCATGATCGAAGAATCCGTCTGTCGTAATTGCGATCAAATACATTAATAGACATCAGCGAACATGGCGCTCCTGTATCACACATTGCCAACATTGATTTGCCTTCGATCTCCACCGATAGCTCGTAACAATTCGATGCACTTTGATGGTCGATGGCAAAGACCGAGAAGTCCGAACTAACATCTTCAATTACGCTGTAAATGGAAAAATTATTATTATTATTAGCACCATCATCACTCTGAATGTATTTAACTTCATTATCTTCTCTACGACTTCCCTTGTTTCGGCATATGCTCGCTAAATGCCCCTGCTTTCCACATGAATGGCACTTCGCTTTGCGGAACTTGCATATATCTGACGCGTGGTTCTTCCAACCACAATGTCGACACACTTTCTTAGGTTGGGAATTGTTCGTTGAACTATTGTTTCCCTCGTTGTTCGTCTTTTTCGGCTTATTTTTGAACTTTTGAACAAAATTCACTTGTTGACACTTTTCGGCATATTTCGTCTCGTATATTAACGCTTTCTTTAGCGCACTGCTGAGGGACAGAGTTTCATCTTCCTCGCACAATTTCTCAAAAATTTTCGTTGGTAGTTCTGTGATGAACTTATCTAAAACTTTCTGCTCCATTCCGCTTCCGAATTTGCAGTCCATAGACAGTTTCTTAACCCGAGCAAACCACGCGGCCACCGTTTCGCTGTCAGACTTTTTCGCAGAATAAAAATTCTTTCGTTCCCGAAATACGATTACTGGTGGCATAAAATGCCTTTTTAATATGTCCACCAGTTCCTTATACGTTTTCGCGCTTGGTAACGTTGGGCTGCATATACAATGTATAATGCTGTATGCCTCCGATCCAATCATTTTCAACAATGTTGAAACTTTCCCCTCTGATGTGGTGTAGCCGACTTCGATGAAGTGCATCTCGAGTCGTTCGTTCCACAATTGAAAATTTTCATGCACGGAAAATTCCGGCATATTCGATGCCCTAACCACTGGGCTAATTACTTGGCTGATATTTAAATCGTCGTTCGCCATTGTTAAATGTTAAATACAATATAACACAAACCCGTTAGCCTTGAGATCCTCGTCGCCAATTTGTAATATATCGGAGGAGATGAAAACACGTCTTTACTCTTTGGTGGTCGCAAGCGGAAGAGGCCGAGCACACGTTTTTTACAATTGTCATTATAAATGTCATTATGTCAAATATTATAGATAATTCACAATAGTAAAACATATGTTACAATAATATCCAATATTATAGTACAATAAAATAATATAATAATATCCAACATAAAGTAATAATAGAAAAATGGTGACCGAAGGGGGGGATTGATCCCCTTGATCCCCCCCCTTATCTACGCCACTGCTCCTCGAATTTCTCCCACGACATCGTTTATAGTCCAGTACAATAGCCCCAAACCTAAACATAAAAAAAAAGAAATTTTTGATGCCAAATTGTTGAATACACTGCCTAATATACGCATTAAAAAGTTACACTAATTTGCGCCATGGGTTAAGGGAGGAGGGGGTGGCAAAGGGGTGAAAATTTGGTTTCTTGCAAATATCTAGAAAACTATGAGCCTCACGTTAAAATGTGCTGAGGACAAAAGAAACTACATAAAATGGCCTTTGTAATGATATGTAACACTGTAGACATTTTCTCAGAAAATTATACCCTAGACCCAAAAGTATTATAGTCAATTTACATTTTTTGAGTTTTACATTTCGCACTGTAACTCTTGATAGAATAGACCTTCGGTCATAAGATATTGTCCATTATATTGATAACAAAATTTATTTAATTTCTACCCAAAAATTGGAATGCTCCGACCATTGACACCCCTCTCACTCCTCCTAACATTTTTCAAAAAGGCTACTTTAAACGTCCTTATAACAGTTAACTGTAGTCTTTTGAATATATATCCAAAAGTTTGTACCAGAGCGTGCCTTACAAGTACGAAAAATCGGGTTTGAAGGTTGCTAGTACACGTTACTCGAAATATTCGCAAATAGTCTTAGAACTAGTATCACTGACCTTCAAACCGATTTTTTTTATACTTGTAGCGTACGCCTTGGTACAACCTTTTGAACATACATTCACAAGACTACAATTAATTGTTATAATGACGTTCGAAGAGATAAATTGTTTTTTCTATTTTACATAGAATTTAGAAGTGAAAAAATGTGAAATTTGTTAGAATTTTCGTTCACTTTGTATAGGGGAAACCCTTAGTTTTGATCGTATGTTACTAGGCACCCCACCAAATTTTATCTGGCTGGCTCAATTTAAAAAGAAGCTACAGGCATGCATTTTTTTTTAAATGTTAGGAGGAGTGAGGGGGTCAATTTTTGGTACAAATCAAATAAAATTTTGTTGTCATTATATGGACAAGATCTTATGACGGTAGGTCTATTCTATCAAGAGTTACAGTGCGAAATCTAAAACTCAAAAAATGTAAATTCACTATAATACTTTTGGGTCTAGGGTATAATTTTCTGCGAAATTTTCTAGTTATTTATCATTACAAAGGCAATGTTATGTAGTTTGTTTCGTCCTCAGGACATTTCAAGGGCAGACTCATAGTTTTCCAGATATTTGCAAAAAACTGAATTTTCACTCCTTTGCCACCCCCTCCTCCCTTAACCCATGGCGCAAATTAGTGTAACTTTTTACTGCGTATATTGCAGCAGTGTATTCAACAAATTGGCATCAACATTTTTTTTTTTGTTTTTTTATGTTTGGGTTTTGAGCTATCTGTACTAGACTATTACCCAAAATTTTCAGGTGAGACGACTCGCAAGTGCATGGCAATCATTACAAGGTGACGCCTTAATCCAGGGCGCCGAATGTTATGATACTTCGCCTTTAAATTTTTATCTTTCACGCAAAATTCTACTAATTCATTCCGAAAGGGGTAATTTGGTTAGACCTAGGTAGCATTGCGGCTTTACTTTGAACAAGGACACAGATGTCACTGTTCAATTTTACATCCGACAACGAAGTCTGTGTCCATGTGACCCAGGATATCTGTGTGGCATGGTACACAGATTTTTGGTGAGGTGTGCTACAACGGACCCGAGCAGCATAGGGAAGCCGTTAGTATTTTGTGAATTGATGACCACTCGGCCAGAGTCACATTGCTGACTAGTATGCTGAAGGACCCTCATCCGGATGTGAAAAGCAGCACTACAAATCGCTTTAAGCTGATGATTAAACGAACCTGGGGTATGCACGTCTGAATTCAGCGTGAGTGTTAACTTTCAAGGGGATTGAAGGAAGATCGGTCACACCTGCTATTGGGAAGTTTTTAGCAAATAGTGTACCTCGGCGATGGGTTTGCCCAGGGGACCATGGTACCTTCCTATCTCGAGATGACTGGAGGTTGTTACCCAAACTGGAGTTGCAGCCCGGAGTGGGGTTTCAGAAGGTGAGTGTATGCATCGCACGAGGAAATCCCAATTTAACACTTAGATCCTGTAAATAAAATGCCGTATGTCAAAGCAGTCCGATGGATCGGCTGGAAAGAGTGTAGTTACTTAGGCACTCCCCTGACGGTATGGTTCCGTAGATGACTCTCTATATTCAATTTTATTGGAAGCCTCGAGCAGCTTTCGGGTGTGACAAATAATTAACTTCTGAACCTACATCGGCGGCGAGCTATTTCACTACGAGCGTTCTAAAATACTCCCCTGTAAGTGTGTAAATCGCATCCAAACGAAGCAACTCATCGAATCACACTTTTTTTTATATTCCTGTTGATCCCGTGAAAAAAAAAAACGTTTTAACTGAACCATTTGATAGGATCCAGTCATGGTTTTATTTTAAACGATTTCAGATAGAGCTTAAGTAGTTTTTATTTTTTTTCTTAAGAAAAGTACCGTCTTCTCCTTGTCACACTCAATAGACAATGTAGGTCTTTAGCTGTATTGACGCACCAGAAGAGTTTTTGCTTGGTTTATAAGGAAAATTTTAATTTCTTCGTCGCGCAAAAAATGCTTCACTTTTTACATTTTTAAACCCGTCAGATGTCTAGAAAAGTAACACGTCCATTCAGTTTTTCCCCACTTTAAATTGGATGAGAAGCAACAGTGACGTGATTTTTTCACAAATTTTAGGTTTAAATTGTCTCGTTGTCAGTGTACAAAAATTAGAAATTCCACTTACAATAAATCGTTTAAGATTACAAAAAAAAACAGCAAAGCGTATAAAAGCCATACCTAATGACTTTTGCTGAATAACATTCGGAGCTTGCATTTAAAAAAAATTGTTAAATTTACTTTTTATCCCAAAAAATTCGAAATCGGAACTTAGGTTAATTACATTAGACAAAGGACATTTCAAAATTTTATTATTTTATCCGAATGAGCTGGTTTTTGGTGGGTGGGGTCACTATGACCTCCAATCCCAACAAACCATAATTTAGCACTCCATTTTTGCTCCAATTTTGAAGGGGATTTATGGATATGCCGTTTTGAAAAATTTAAATGGGGGGGATAATGGGGGTCCTTGACCTGAGCGACTCAATGTTTACCTTAAAATGGTCTTGAACTTATTGTGATAACTTCTACAACATTGTACGGCTGAACTGGCATTCTTTCAAAAGTTATGGGGCTTTTAAAAAAGGTCTAACATGAAAATATTCTAATTTATGTTTTAGTCTAACGCCGAAATATTCAATTAAACTCTAATGTGATATATATATCATTGCAAAGATAATTTTATGTAGTTTTTTTCGTCCTCAGACCATTTTTCTGTATCTCTTACCGTTTTTGAAATAATCGCAAAAACCGGAAAAATGCTTCCCTTTCCCCTATTTTTAAGGTTTTAATGCCATAATCTGTGGACCATTCCCAACCATAATCCAAAAAAAAAAATCCGATGTAGGATTTTTGCCGACCAAATATGCAATTTTTCTTATACTTGAAGTGGTATGGCTGACAACCGTATGACACTCCGAACCGAAGTCAGTTGTCTTTGTTTTGTAACATTGACGACTACACACGGTAGTCGTCAGCGCACCGTGCTCCACTAGGAGTTAGGGTAATCAAGAGAAACTTAGACACACACCAAACCATCCAATTATTTTTCACTATAAATGACAATCCATATTACACACAATTGTAGCAGCGCCACCCTAATTACATATTTTCGCATCTCATCTATCGTTTGGCTCGCATCCATTTCAGAGAGCGCCCAATTTGTCATTAGTCAATGATGAGCCGCCCCAAAAAAATCCTAGACAATACTATGCTGAAACCTGCGGGACTGTCAATCGATATGTCAAATTGTCAAAAAATCAATGACAATTTGGACTCGTTGACACGGTCTGATCGCAGCCCACCATTTCATCATAGATGTCAGATGCCAGATAGATGGGATTTTCGGTTTTTCCCTATCTCCGAGAGGCATAGAAAGTAAAAGAGTTGACTCATACATCTCGGCATATGTGACAAATTCTGCATGTCACATGTGTACTGTAACGATTAACATCTAAATTGGAACTAATTAATGACATACACAACATCCACCGATACAGACAAATAGGTTTCATCAGTGCATTTGAGGGTGTCAGATGCATATCCATATTATGCAGTTCGTCGAACTGTATGGACATGTGTACAGGGTGTCCCGTATTGGATGGGCAATACGGTCGATAGGATAATTTGTTTGAGTAAAAATGCTATCAATAGAATTGGTAAAAAAAACTACCCTTGCCGCGCTATTCTGTTTTTAGTGGAAGGTATTGTTGTGGCCAGGGCCGGCTTCAGACAAAATGACGCCCGTGGCAAAATCGAAGTGGAGTTTGGGTGGTTTCCAATTTTTTGAGTGTAAAATGTTTTTCCTAAAATTGTAACATTTTGATTTTGAGTGTAACAAAATTTAAAAAGGCAAAATCACTGAATAATGTTAGCAATAAATAGGAAAAACACCCAAAGGCGGAGGAAGTAAGAGTGTTGAACAGTTTTATTTTGACTTCCAATATGCCGGTGTAAAAGACACCGGCATTTCGCGAATCCTGCGATTTTGTCAAATAAATGCAAATTGTTCTGGTTTGTAGTTTCTCCACAAAAAAAGGAATTAACAAAAAATGGAAAAGGGTCATGAAATGTGCAGTTTGTTGATTTTTTTTAAAATCAAATCGACTAAATTTGTTTATCATACAAATCGTAGGAAAATAAAGGTAAAAAGTAGCGTTATGTCGAAAAACGATAAATGACAACTATGTTTGGACGGTACGTTTAAGATTTGGATTTTCCCGCGTCCATTTTCGCAATGGAAAAATACGATCCTGCAGTAATATAGTAAAATGGTTTTGTAACATTATAACGGTATTTACAATTTATTTCTGCTATATTCCATTTCAAAAAAGACACAATAAAATTGTTTAAATACCGCTATATTTTGTCAATTTGCTTTTTTACATAACGGTACTTTATACTTCTTTCCAGATTTGTATTACTATTTCCTTAAATATTTACAAAAAAAAAAAACAGAAAAATACATAATCTGGAAAGAATTATAATATACCGTTATGTAAAAAAGCAAATTGACAAAATATAACGGTATTTAAACAATTTTATTGTGTCTTTTTTGAAATGGAATATAGCAGAAATAACTTGTAAGTACCGTTATAATGTGAACTGTGGATTGACTACATTGCGGTTTGTTTTTATTACCAAATACATATGTGGTTCACGCGGGTGCCCCATGGTAACGATAGTACCTAAGTAAAACCTCTAACGGCTAGGTCAAATTACTTGATGCGACATTTGGAAGAAGCACCGCTGCGCCTGAGTGCTGCACTAACATCTTCTACTTTCGGCTCTACTATTTTCCGACAGAAATCCCACAAGAAATCTCGAGTCAGTAATATCGTCAGGGTCAGTCGGTAGACTGTTTAAATTCGCTTATTCGTTATCTCTTTTAATGGCTTTTTTTCGTTCTAAATAAAATTTAGCTTGTTACAAGAGTCAAGTTGTATTATCGAAGGAAGCAATCCAGTGAATTTCTTTTTGTGAGTCAGTCGAATTACAAGAAAAATCATCGGCGACGATTCACCATTTTGAAATCTGGAGCGGGCCGCTTATTTGTTTCACGGAAACACAGCACAGATGTTCTTGATATTGCGTGAACAAGGAAACAAAAAATTGAAGCACATCCTTCATTAAAGATTAAGCACAATCAATTACATGTATTAATTAGCAACAGCAAAAATCTTAAAATTTAATTGATATTCAACTTTTGTAACACAAATTATAGCAGTGTAAATTGTAAGAAATGATACAATTGTAACAACAGTGGCAACACTGCTATCCACCAGAGCGGACCCTCCTTTCCCTAGCTACTCGTGGGAATTAAATGAGTGCTGATAACAAAAAACAAAACCAAACACCGATCTGACTGAGACAGCCTCAGAATCAGATCAAGAGGCACTTACCTCAGACCTCGTTCCAGCGGACCTGTACCTGTCGGATGTGGATTAAACTGCGTTGCACACCAGAAGCGGGCAATAGCGACTGCACCTCAAAGGATAGAAAGCTCAACCACGCGAACAAAAATTCACCGGGAGTCCCTCGGTATCCCCTTCGTAGAGGAGCGGCCTGTAAGAGTTACGTGCAGTTCCCGCAAAGGCAAGGGCACTTGCAATTAACTCCAAATGTGAAGCCACCACTATCAAACGACAACGTTCGGAGGATAATGGCGCTCCCAATGGAGGAATGTGAGTAAAAGGCACCTCCGGTGACCCGTGACCGTAAGGTTGCTCGGAGTGACCGTAAGGTTCCTCGGGTGACATATATTGTCGGTAGGAGCAGGAGTACCCTTCCTCTAGCATCTGAAGCAACTAGCAACCATATTATACCTCCGGTGGTCTCGGCTGGTTCATCCAGACCGGCTGTCAATCCTCAGGATTTAAACTACCTAACCCACAATGTCTGCTAACCCCTGACCAAATGTGCGCAAGGTGCTAACTTGCGTGCAGCCACAGGTGATAACATACCGCGTTCCACGATGGCGACGATTTACCTGACTCGAAGCACAGACGCGAAGCACAGACGCCACTAGTGCTATCACACTCCTGGACGAAAATGAGGGGCTGCGCACTAGCGAGTAGAGGGTGATCAATTCATCGACGGAGGGAGATGGACTCACCTTAATCGGGGTGGTAGATTCCATGTGTATGTAGGCTATCACCAGGCGCAACTTGCAAGTGTCCTATCGCTTCGGTAAGATCAAGAGTCTATACGAAAAACTGGAAGGGCGCCTAGAAAGGAAGAAGACACCAAACGATTCGGTGGCACATATTCAGGTAGTGGCAAGACATTCCTTTCGATAAGGCATGTTCACTGAACTCAGCACAGCTTAACTGAATAATTAGCAGTAACCGATACTTAGCATGCCATTGAACTATCCGGTAAAGACTTTACGATTGGGCCGATCCTTTGATGCGACGATCTGGGCGAGGGAAAAATGGTCTGATCAGATCAGAGCACTTCACTATTATATTTTACACGGATGGCTCAAAGACGGATACAGGCTCTAGAGCAGGAATTAGTGGCCCACGTATTCTTCGTGCTCTGTGGCCGTGATCGTTCGGTCGCCTCTCTGTGAAATGGACACTCATAGAGAAACGAGTTTCCAAACTCGGCACGACTCGTCGCAAGTTTATTATTCAGAAGAAGATGATAAGAAATATTCTTATCGTAGAATAATAAACAAACAATGCGACTAGGAAGTGGTATGGCTGACAACCGTATCACACTCCGAATTCAGTTGTCTTTGTCTACACACGGTAGTCATCAACGCACCATGCTCCACTAGGAGTTACGGTAATGAAGAGAGAGGTATTCTTCTACTCATTCCAATGGGTATGCAACCGACCGTGTTTCAGACAAGAATACACGCAATAGAAGTAGATGCAAGAGAATGTAAGAAACGTGGCTATACAAATAAGAAAATAGCAATATTTACTAACAGTCAAGCTGCAATTAAAGCGCTAACGAGATGAATTATCACATAAAAACTCGAGTGGGTTTGCCAGGAAATTCCCCACCAGGTAGGATCCCGCAACAATCCTAAACTTGTCTGGGTAGCTGGGCACTTAAGCATCGAGCTGGCAGATAAACTAGCTGGATAGCGTCTGCTAGCCCCTTCGTTGGTCCAGAAGTCTACTACGGTATACCAATTTGAAAATGCAAAGACGAGATGTTTGTGGCCTACTACTCCAGCAAACGCACTGTTAGTTTAATGAAGTTGAGTAGGAACAGGGTCAGAATAATTTGCGGAATCATAAGAAACGTGGAAAAAGACATTCAAGCCGGTAGACATAGACGTCAGCGTAGCAGAATTCTAATTTTAGAAAAATGTAAAATGAATGCGTAGGCATAAAAAAA
This sequence comes from Microchrysa polita, assembly GCA_949715475.1. NCBI lineage: Eukaryota > Metazoa > Arthropoda > Insecta > Diptera > Stratiomyidae > Microchrysa > Microchrysa polita. The sequence goes on along the minus strand of OX454421.1, from coordinate 69,788,190 downwards.
GCAAGATTAATTGTAAGAATTGTATCGTAGAAGTTTGGCTCAGACTGTCAGTGAAGTCGCTCAAAATAAACCAAACAATAAAAGTAATCGTGCGTTTTAGTCAAGTTTCTTGAATAATTTTTTGTTTTGAGCCAGCTCGACACGACTCTAAAATTTGCGTTCCGTCCATAAGCAGATATCGCCGGTCTTGCCGAAAATATGACTTTTAAATACACTCCGAATAGAAGGGTGAATATGCAAAACTCTCATCAGCTTCATACGAGTATAGACGAATACGTATACGAATGGATACAATCGAGTACTCCGAAAATGGAGATTGAAAATTACATACGGAATTCTCCTGAAATCACTCTCGGAATTTTAGCATGGGCTTTCTTCTTGCCTTTTATGGTCATTATCCGTTTTCATATCCTTTTTCTCCTTCTGCTTCAGAGTGCAACTTCATGCTGACAGATTTTTACAAGCAAAAAAGAATTCCGTGATTGATAACATTGCTAGACTTTCTGGAAAATTTTTGAAAGAGCATCCGAGTTTTAATTAATTGACGCAAAATATTCCATAACAGTAAATTTTTTATTAATTGCCCTATCAACCCTTTCAGTACTGCCCAACCAATGCGGAACACTCTGTTCAGACGCATGTTCAATTCTCGACACACTGAAGGTACCATTCGGCGCGAATAATGATGAGCCGAATTACATCCATTGCAAATCAGCCATACAAAAATATGACATGGATGAAATTCGGATTTTTGCCAACTATGTTATGTAGTGATGATTATAAACCGTCGGGATAATTTCAGGATTTCACCCTCCGCTCCGGTGCCAGTAACAAATCGATTCACGATATGATTGTAAAATTTACAACCGATTTAATATAAATTCGGTGCCCAAAGGATATGCTGCGTCGCGGTGGTGGGTGGTTTTCAAATTTATGGAAATCGTCACCGGATAGAATAGATAGCAAAAAAAAAAAATCAGATGAAAAAGTCTCACAATCAAAGTCACAGATAAAAATAGACTTTTTGAGATATTTTCAGACAAAAACAAAAACGCGACGGGCGGCAGCGGCGTGTTGCTAGCGTACAGATAGCACAAAAGATGCAGCAGCTGTGCCAACATTTTATATTATGGAAAAAACTCCAGCGACTTGATTATCACAAACAAGAGATTCCCTTAATCCCGATATTGGTTGTCTATTTTCGGAAGAACTATTTCAAAAATAAACTTTTCAGGCGAAGACGCGCTGAACTCGGCTCATCCAATAGCTCCACCTCACGATCAGCTCTGCACATGTATCAGCAGCAGCAGCGGCATTGTGACGGAATTTTTGATTTCCTTTTTTTTATTTATATCTTGTCTTTTTCGAAATTTATCTACATCTACATTCATCTTTCGGAAGATCTCTCGTGAAAATAAATAGTGGTAATTATGACAAGGCGGCGCGGTGTTAATAGACTTTTGAGAATGAACTGAGAAAATCACACGCCGCAGTCAACGGCAATGCGCAGCAGGTTGGAACGAATTAGGGGCGTTGATATAGCATGCGTGTAAGATAGATTTATCGGATGGTTTTGTCAAAAATTTGGAATATTATTCGGCTATTTATGAACGGAAGATTTTGGCCGAATTATTTTGTCGTTTTTTTGCTAATAATTTTGATTATTTTATGGTTATTGGCTGGTCGCATAAGCTTGAAATAATATTATGATGGACGAGCAGAAGTTTCAATTTATGAACGGAAGTGTGGGGGTGAAAGTTAACTGTGCGGAATTTTTTTTAAAGATTAAATCCTTTATTCTTAATTATTTATTAATTAATTTACAATTATTGAAAAACAGAAGGGAAAATATTCGCCGCACATACAACACTCAGTTTCAGTTTTAAAAAAGACAAAATTACTAAAAATCATTCATAAATCAGAAAAAAATCTTTTAAAATATATACATATACTTATCACGGAATTAAATTTTTTTACATAAATTAAAAACTAGTATTTTGTCCCTTGTTTTTAAATTTAAAACATTCGAAAAAAAGGCACAATGTAGGTTTCTCAACAGAAATTATAAAAAAATGTCGCCATCGCTTTTAGATTAGGATTTTAATGAAAAATGCCACCTACTTTAAGCGCTTTTTTTTGTAAAATTTTTTTGTTTTAAATTTATTGTATCGCTGATAGAAATATATCCGAACGAAAAATCTGCGTGGTATATACATAATGTTCGCGCCATCAAGGTGATCGGCTGTGAATTCATTATAAATCATATATTTTTTGTGTCTTGTGCAGAAAGCAGTATTATCATAGAAATCAATCGAACAAAAACTTGAAAAACGTTTGACCATTTACTTTACGTCGTTTTGTGTTTGTTTGTTGATATGACATGACACTTGCGTTTTTACGACGCGAAAAGCGCCGTGCCTGCAATGGGAGCTTAAAACACTACTGCACAGAAAAAAAAATTAGAATGGTTATCTAAAGAAATAGTCGAATTCATCTAAAGTTCGCGTTGATTTTCAGCTTATGATTCTATGTAGTTGAAACAATTACGAAGATATGGATAATTTTTCTATTCGTCATTAGTTGAAACATCTACTATATTTGCAAATTCAATTAATTCATTTGTAAAGACAGCTATTCATTATTTATAAATTGTTAAATGTTGGATAGCTAAATTGTGTTGAAGAAAAAAGAATGATTTTTTGTAGTTAAATTTTATATTTGAATAGTACAATCAACAACTTTTGTGGAAGAATTGACTAAACTTTTTCTTCTAATCTTGCGTGGTTAAATGAACGAATTTAATAGTATTTTCAGCTACGAAGATTAGAGAAATCAGCTATTTCTTTGGTAAAACTATCTAAATTTAAGTCAACTACTTCACTTTAGATAAAAAGTCTAAACCATTTTTTTCAGTGTGTATAGCGACATTTCTGGAAAATAGCGTCATGGCGCAATTCGTCAGAAAACCGGAGAAATTTATAATAATTGAGAATGCGAAATTTAAAACGAGACCGAGGCTAATTTCAGGCGTGGTCGAAGTTTGGATACCTTTCACTCTCTTCGGGCTAATCGTTTTTTCCGGCGTACCTTTTGTTTAATACCCTCCCCCTCCTTTTCCTTTCGTTTTCACATAAATTTCGTTACCTCGATAAAACATATAGTGCAGTCAAAATATCCCAATTCAGGCCTCCAAATAGAAAAAAATAGGGTAATGCTAATTTTTGTTGTTTTTGGATCAGTGGGCTCCCAGGAGTCTACAACTGATTTTGCTAAAAAAAATTTTGATCGGAAAGGTCCCAAAAAAAGAATACTCTTTAATCCTTGACCGGAGGTCAACATGCGGGGTATCATATCAAAGGGGACGTAGAGTACATTACATATCCGGTGTTTGTTTCCTATTTCAAGGACACTAAATGGAATAATTCGGGCTCAAACTAAAAATTACGGCTTTGGAAAGATACATATACGAGAAACACGGAAATTTTCCACTGGGTCCCAATTTTCTCCTGTTAGGGTCCTTGAAACAAGTAATAAACGCCAGATATGGAATGTACTCGACGTCTTCTTTGATATGACACCCCGCATGCCCACGTTCGATCAAGGTTTGTAATTAGTGTCCTTTTATGTCCTTTTTGAGAGCTTTCCGATAATTTTTTTTATAGCAAATTTAATGATAGAATCTTTAGCTATTATAAATTCGGAAATTATTATGAATTATTTTCGTAGTTATGGCTTTGGAAAGATACACGGAAAACACAATAATTTTACATTTAATCTCGATTTATTCCGTTGAGGGTCCTTGATCTGATACCCCACATGCTGACCTCCGGTCAAGGATTAAAGAGTATCCTTTTTTGTCCTTTTTGGGACCTTTCCGATCAAAATTTTTTTTAGCAAAATGAGTTTTAGATTCCTGGGAGCCCACTGATTCAAAAACCACAAGAATTAGCCTTACTCTATATTTTTCTATTTGAAATGCTAATATGACTGCACTAATATTCGTGTGACGTTTGGTGAGAATAACCGGACAAAAAAAATCTTATATAACTTTTTGGGTGGGATGGGGAGAATTCTTATTTATATGAAATCTGGTTGGAATTGGTGCACACATAAAAATAATAAAAATAACCTAATTTGGGGTCAAGTTTGTATGGCGGCCCCATAATCTCATGGTTCGATTCCATCTATCCTAACATATGTTTTGTGTCATCAATAGAAACTCATTTGTGTAAAGAAGTTTGGTTGAAATTGGTCCACAAACAGTGTTGCCAATTTAGCCGGAAACTGTACTGTTTAGCCGGAAGAAATTACTAAATACGGCCGAATTTTTTTTTCAGCCGTCTTTCTTGCCAAAATTTTTTTAAAGATTTTTTCGCTTTGAAAATAGAATACTTACAACCAAAATAATTAATCGCCTGAAATTATTTCTATACACACGTATGTCCACCGAGTGAAAAAACTTTCGTATTTCGTATCTTTAGAATATCTAATTTGTAATTGCGGAACATCAACAAATTCGCAACAATGGAACGGGTTGGATACGATATCCCCAGTCACAAAATCCCCAAACCAAGATCCCCAAATCAAAATCCTCGAAATCAAAATATCCTAAATCAAAGTCCCTAAACGAAAATCTATATTCCCCATTTGAGATTTTCTTTTACTCCAATCAATAGAGACGAAATAATAGGGGCAAAAATTGGGGATGTCTCAAATTTTTGATATGTTATAAAGACAGGTGGGGTAAGTTAAAATCCATGTTTCCATCACTTTCCCCCCTGTGCTCCCGCCGCTATCTTGAAAAAACCATCTAAAATCGGCTCTTTCATCAGTTTTTGGCCTGTAACTTCTTTACAATACATTTGAGCACAAAATCTGCCGAGGCAATTGTAGAGGACACAATTTCCTACCAACTTAATCTAAGATGTTGTACTCTACGACCAAAAATTAACAGAGTTATAGCGCCAAGAAATTGGAGAAAATATCAAAAATCATACCAATTTCAAATTCACAAAAACGCATTGTATACCAATAACTCATAGCCTCCTCTGCATTTTATTATAGAGTTCTCCAAGTATGTTTTGAAATTTGTTGGTAATGATTTTTGGAATTTTTAGCATATTCTTTGCGCTATAACTGCCAATTTTGATTGTAGAGTAAAACTTGTCAGATGAAATTTATAGGAAATTTTGTGCTCTACATGATTGTCTCAGCACATTTCGTGCTCAAATGGACTATGAAGGAGTTATAGATCGCAAACTGATAAAAGAGCCGATTTTAGATGGTTTTTTCAAGATATGGATTTTAGCTTACCCCACCTGTCTTTATAACATATCAAAAATTTGAGACATCCCCAATTTTTGCAAGGTAAATTCTCCCCGTTGATTGGAGTATTTAGATTTAGACTATTGTGGATGATAACAGGTAGATAGTAAATGGCAGATGGTGAATGGTAGATGGTGAATGGACAGTGGTAAATGTTAACTGGTACACCCAGCAAAAAACGTGTATTAAAGCCAATGAAGTTTTTACTTTAGTTCTCTCTCTCTAGTTCCTGTCAACCCCTTGTGGGGCATAGGGCATTAACCACGCCTACTCTCCACCTCGTTCTGTTTTGCGCCAACGGCGCCAGCTGCGACCATGTAAGATTTAGCGTTTTCGCTTCGCTAGTTACCGATCTTCTCCATGTGTTCCTTGGCCGCCCAACACGGCGTCTTGCTCCGGAGTCCTGTGGATTCCAGTTTAGAGCCTTTTTTGCGACGTTTTTGGGCCCTCTTCGGAAGGTGTGACCTATCCATTGCCACTTAAGTCTTTTGATCGAAGTGCCTATCCTTTCCTGGCCAGTTATAGTAAGGAGATCCTCGTTCGAAATGATCTCCGGCCAACGAATATTTATGATGCGCCGTAGACACTGATTAACAAAAGCTTGCAACTTATCAGTGGTCTCTTTAGTCACCTTCCAGGTTGAACAGCCATATAGCAGAATGGATTTCACTTTAGAATTGAAGACACGTATTTTGGTGCGTCTGGAAATATTGTTGTTTAGCCAGAAAGGAGTCAAATTGAAGAAAGCCGCCCTAGCCTTGTTTACCCGTGATTTTACATCAGCATCCGCTCCACCATCTGCTGTAACTACACTTCCGAGATAGCAAAATTCATCAACTCTTTCGACTGCCTGTCCTGAAATACAAATTTCGCTTTGCCCACCTGGATATGTGCTCAAGAACTTAGTCTTGGCAGCATTGATTTTCAGCCTCGCATTACGACTCGCGCAATTTAGAGCTTCTGTCATTTGAGCGACATCATCCGTGTTTGTTGATAGAAGGCAAATGTCGTCAGCGTAGTCAAGATGTTGAAGGTGATCGAACAATTTCCATCTGATACCTTTGTTACGATGTAATTGGAGTGCGGAGCCGAGTACATCACTAATGGCAACAAGGAAGAGAATAGGTGACAAAATGCAGCCTTGCCTCACTCCACTGTGCACCTCAAAAGGATCTGAAAGCTTGCCCTTATGCAGGACGTGACATTGGGCTCCATTGTAGGATTCCTTGATGATGGAGATTATCTTATCTGGGATATTTCGTCTCCGTAAGGCATTCCAGATGTAGAGACGATCAACGCTATCGAAGGCTTTCTCAAAATCGATGAACATGAGATGTAATGGGGATCTCCATTCCGCGGATTGCTCGATGATAATACGGAGGGTGTTAATGTGGTCGCTACAGGAAAACCCTTCGCGAAAGCCAGCTTGTTCATCATTTAATGTGTCATCGATTTTGTCCTTGATTCGTCCTAAAACAATCTTACCCATCAGCTTGGAAACAGCAGGAAGTAGGCAGATCCCACGCCAATTATTGCAATTCTTCAGGTCACCTTTCTTCGGAACCTTAATAAATACGCCCTTTTTCCACTCACTGGGAAGAGTTTCGGTTTCCCAACACTCTTGGATTAAGGGAAGGAGAATATCCGCTGAAGCGATAATATCCGCTTTCAAGAATTCAGACGGAATTCCATCAATCCCAGGGGCTTTACCGGCGTCCATTGATTTAATAGCGTCTATTAGTTCCTTTTTGGATGGTGGACCAGAACTAATGCCGTCTATTCGAGGGACGTCTTCTGCTGGCAATGAAGATGCACTTGCAGGCCCGAAGCTGTTATTAAGGACCTCTAAAAAGTGTCCTCTCCATCTTTGCAGCTGTTGTTCTTCGGTATCGAGCAGAACACCTTCCTTATCTTTCACAGGATGTTCCGTTAGTAAAGATCTGCCAGTTAATGGCTTGATAAGCTTGAAGAGTGTTCCACTGTCACCGCGGATAGCCGCATCCTCTGCCTCCTTCGCAAGCGCGTTGATATTATTGCGCTTATCACGCCTAACACTCCTTTGAACGCCTTTTTGGAGCGAACGGTATTCAGCTCTGTATCGTTCCTTAGCTGAATCGTCAGCAGCTGAGTTGATCTGCTCTTTAACTCTCTTGCGTGCTGAGATCAGAGACCAAGTGGAGTCGCTAATAAATGGTCTCCTACCGCGATCCAATCGTCCTAAAATTTCTTCGCCACACGAAATAAATGAGTCCTTAGCGACTTTCCATCTATCGTCAATTGTTGGATTCTCATTTAGTGGTGGTGCATTAGCTTTTTCGCGCAAAGCGGTGGAGAACGCACGCTTGGTTGATGGAAGTTTGAGCTTCTACACATTATATCTAGGGCAAATATTTGCACGGTTAGGACGCTGGATTGCTGCCGTTCGTAAGCGCATTTTTGCGATGACGAGATGGTGGTCACTGCCAATATCAGCACCACGTTTCGCCCTAACGTCTAAGACACAGTTTCTCCACGTTTTGGAAACAACAATATGGTCAATCTGGTTCTCAGTTCTGCCATTCGGAGAGGTCCAGGTTGATAAGTGGCAATCTTTGTGTTTAAACAGAGTTGCACCAATGACGAGCTGACGAGAGTTACAAAACTCTATAAACATCTCGCCATTCTGGTTTCTGTCGCCTAACCCATGATTTCCCATAAGGTGTTCCAATCCTTGGTTATCTGACCCGACTTTAGCGTTGAGATCCCCCATTATGATTTTAATGTCACCTCTGGGAGCCCTATCAAAGGTGTCGCCAAGTCTTTGGTAGAAAACGTCTTTGTCAGCTTGATCAGCTGGTTCGGTCGGTGCGTACCACTGAATTATCGTGATATTTCGTACTCTGGATTTGAATCGGGCGGTGATAATACGGTCGGAAACTGGTTTCCAATCGATAAGGGATCGACGTGCATCCCTAGTCAACAGGATTCCGACTCCTGCCTGCCGAGGAGCATTTTGGTCATCATTTCCAGAGTACAATAAAACAGTATTAGAGCTTGGTGATAGAGTCGCTTCTGATCCGAGCCATCTTGTTTCGCTCAGTCCTAATATAGCGATGTTATACGCGGTCATTTCCCGTTCGACTTCAGTAAGCCTCATGTTGTTACACTCGCCCCACATCGTTCGAACATTCCAAAACCCAATCGTGGTCCGTTGTTTATAGCCAAAAGTCGTTGCCGGTGAGTCAGTCCGAGGTATCCGAGGCTCGATTAATGTTTCGAGTGTAAAGAAAGTTTCAAGTACGCAGGTTACAAGCCTACGTACCCTAAAGTTTTAGTTCACCATAGTTTTAGTTCTAGTAAACAGAAAATTTCTTTAAACGTATGAAGTTTGAATATAATTAATTAAAAATGCCATTGGGTCAAATATACTTTCATAGAATTATAACATGCCCACATAAAACTATAATGCAACAAATTACTTAGAATGAAGTAAATCAAATTCATGGGAACTATGATTATTTTGCATAGCCTCTATGTATAAACATTTTTAATTTGTATTGCACCGCGTAGTAGTAACGATTTTAGAAACGTTGACAACATTCCACATCTGGTCTCATGGCAATGTAAACGGACTGGCACGCAGGCGGACCGGGTTCGAATCCAAGTTTCGGCATAAGGTTTTTTATGAATTTGAAATAAAATTAAATCATAATAAAAAATAAAAAATAAAATAAAAATAAAATAAAAATTAAAAGATATTCTTTTAATTTTTTTGTTTAATAAAATTCAATGAAATTTTTACATAAAATCGATGATCAATCAATCATTGTTATAATCGAATTTTCACTTGATATTTTCAATGATATTTCTATCATTGTCCCAAAAAGGCTATTTCATCGGCTCCAAATCATAGCCAAAATTTCATACGTCCTATGCAATTTTTCTTTAATAAAAGTATTTTTTTTTCTGGGTGTAGATGGTTAATGGTAGACAGAAGATTGTAAATGGTTAATGGATGGTTGATGGTGCTCTGTGGCATGGGTCGCGAATAATGCCACCGCAGGGATTCATGGTCAAGATGGTGCTTGGCCGCTAGGTCAGGGGCCCAGAAGCCACATGAAAGATTCCTCGAACCACAAAAAAGCACGATTGCGAAAAACAATACTCCGACATTACATATGGCCAAAAAAATAAGTACACCCATACGAATTTTTCTTATCACCCTGTAGCCAAGTAGTTATTTGAGTAAATAAAATCATATGGAAAGATTTAAATACCTAATTGGTGAGGAATCAAATAATATGTAAATTAGCATATTATAATAAATAACAGCTTTCATCTACCTTGAAAAAGTACAAACTGACTAAAATAGGCTGGACAAAATAATAAGTACATGTCAGTTAATTTGATTAAAACTGGTTTTAATTAAAATATTATGTTCTGATTCGACAAGAATTTGATATATTTTATCATTTAAAAGTAAATGGTCCATTATTTTGAAAAAAAAGGTATTTGTTGGCCCTCTGGTGAATAATTATTCTTAAGGTATGTTTCCTTACATCCATATATCCAGTTACTTCCAGGGAATTCCGTGTTTGGCCCGTTTTGTGCAAACTTTGTTTCTAGTTCATTGATTCAACTCTCCCTAAACATTCTGGATTCAATTTGACTCTAGTAACAACGTGAAAAGCCACTCGAATTGGTTGAAGCGGATCCTTGACCAGTTTGTGAGGTATGGTTAGGGTTAATATCCTCTTGAAATCCCCATTTAAAGTGTATGGGCTCATCAGTAAAATATTCTGGGACTCTCAACTAACATTTCTTATATTGAAATTGCCTCCTAGTAACTGTTATTAGGTACATTTGAACGAAACCAAACTATGAAAATTAAGCCATAGACTAAGTTTTTTCCGCCCCCTGGGAAATAGCCAGTTGATGTACCGTATATCATATTATTTTTTTCCTGAATGAAGAATATTACGATAAGAGTAGTTTCCAATCAAATTGATTACGATTTCATAAATAAAAACAAAATATTCTGTGAGTTTTCATTGTTCGGTCTGGAACAAGAAGAACTATCCCTACAAAATTTTCTTGTAGTGTGAACACTTTTTGACATCGCCTTGGAAAGTTCTAAACTTTTTACCAAAATTGCTTTACTTCTTGTATTCTCCGATTAACTTTTCAAAGGGATTCTCTATATTCAATATTTACCGCGAAAGTCATCAGTCAAGCCAAGGGAACTTTTCTTGCCATAGTGATAATGAAATCGACAGTTATCCTTAGGGCCCTTACATGGACCTAGCCGCATTTGAGACTGCTTTTATTTAGTTTTTAATGAATTACACAGTAAATACAACGTTTAGCTGGTTTATTTCGTTAATGAGAGAATAATTTTTCCGCTATTTCAAATTTTCAGATTCTAACATCTTTTTTCGTACCTACCATGCGTTTTTCGCCCCTTAAGTATTTTTGTTTGTTTTCAATTTAACGCTTGTTGCATTCACCAATGAATAATAAACCAAATCCTTACGGAAAATAGCAAGTTCTTGTCAAAAAAATTAAAAAACCGATGGTGTACTTATTATTTTGACCAAGCTGAAAACCCACTTCAAAGCTAATATCGGGAGGGACTAAGATAATAGGGGGATGCCATTTAGTTTTTCGGTTCCGTTGGCATTGTTGTATCCTAATTGTTGTAATGGCTATCTATTTGCAGTAATTCAATTTTAAAAAGGGTATGAAAATTTGGCATAAAAAAGTACATGAGGGGTGTACTTATTTTTTTGGCCATATGTGTATATATATTTTTTTTTTGTAGACAGAGAAATACACTTTCGAAGCAAAGACAAATACTAAATTTATTGTTGCTCTTTCACCAGGTCCTTTAGATAAGCATCTGCGCCCAAAAATGTTCATATTGTCCTAAAATTTTTCCAAGTTTATTAAACGGATTCTCAAATTTTCACACAAAAAAAAACTCTTCTATGGTTGAAAAAAGTTTCTCTATATCTTACGACGAAAACGAAACGATACTTTAAGTCCCACTATAAATAAGCTATTTTTAAACATATTTGGAGATTGTGTAATGAAAGGACTTGGCCATCCGAAGATGCCCAGGGGACGGAGCCAATGCCTCTATAACCGTGCAGGTTAGGCAATGACGATAGGGCTCCTCAACGAGCGAGCAGCGGCATGCGCTTGCTGTAGCTCAGTTCGGGAGTTACGGGTGGGGTTTGCGCCACTCGTTGCCCCTGTCCTTCTACAAAAAAAAGGATTTCGCATGCCTATGGGTGCACTTCACGAACAAAGGGGTTAAAATGGGGGAAACCGTTAAAATGATAAGCCGACGCGCACAAGTGCCATCTTATTGCGCTCCGCGGACCCGGATGGCGACGGGTCCCGGCCAAACTAAACCCACTAAATTTAAATAAAAATACCCGTCCTGAGGCGCCCGCGGCCGAATCAAAAATTGTAGGGCGCCTCCCTTTACACAAAAACCGGGGGTGAAGTTTAGGGCTTCACCCCATTATTCGCCCCTGGAATGGGGGGGCGTGCGGTGGTGCACGTTACATGGTCACAATTCGAGGCACCAAGAGCTTGGCTCTATGATCTATTAGCGCAAACGGTTACATGGCGAAGCGAGTCACATGAGGGCAAATGAAAACACAAAGACAAACACAAAAACTTATCTGTCGCATGTAGACGGTGGTTCGGATCCCTTATTCCATCCATGTCACGCACTCCCGAAAACAAACACCTTCTTCATCACCTCCCTTCATAAGCAAAAAAAAACGAGACTCCGGCCAAAAACGCGTGTCCCCCGGGCGACATTTCACATCCGACCCTAAAAAAAAGACCCCCAAAAACGCGTGCTGTCCTACTGACGGCTGTCGCTCAACTCCTCGAAGTTGGTCGCGTCTCCGGCCACCATTTTTCATACCAGCTGTTCCGACCGCTCAGTGATTCCGACACATAGATGTCCATTTTTGGATCTGGCGGGATTTTCAAAAATATTAATGATTTTAAATTAATTAAATCATCAATATTTGTGAAAATGCTCATTTTCCAAAAATAGACACCTATGTGTCCAAAACGGTTCGTTACAATTGTTCCTTTTCTAAAGGGGGTTTTTACCAGAGTGAGTTCAGATTCACTTAGTCATCAACTGTCAAACTCGAACAAATTTGTTCGCGAGTGGTGCTAAACTTAGTTCAAACTTAGTAGCTTGTATATCTCGTTGAAGACTCAAATATTTTATCTTGCTTGCGGTATATACACAATCATTAGGTCTGCGGTGCTTACGCTACATTTGATTTGAATGGAGTTTTGCCAATATTGTTGTATTGAATTTATTAATTAAGAACAAACGTTCTTCTTAAAAATGAAGGATTTCAATTAGAGCACACTGAAATTTAAAGGTATGTACTATGTTCACCGAGGAAAAAACTTGCATTTATGTCTCCCGTGAAAAATATGCCGCGGAGACTTGCCTTTTATTCAACCAATTTTAAGATAAATGTGCACTTGCGGCCCGATTGATTGCTGTTGATGGAACCTTTTCCCTGCGAAATAAAGTGCAACTGAATTGTTTTCCTTAGCGAAATGTCTAAAACGGGTGTGGAAACGTGTAGTTTTTTTAATTGTCTAGCAACCTACAAATTTCATCTCGTATAGTCTTGGTCGTGCGCTCGTCTTGATAGCATATGTTCCCGGGGTCGAATCCCACTTTAAGCGCAGTATAGACCTCGGGCGGAATGAAAATGAAATTTTTGTCCGCTGCGATTTTTTCAATGAAAATGCATGCTTACTGTCGTGGAACATGTCGGAAATGATGGGGAGTTCCATAAGCTACAATCCGAATATGGTTACAAAATTTTTCTCGGCCATTTTATGTATTATTTTTCGATTCCCCGGTCATTTCGCCGTGGAAAATATCTAATGACGGGGGAATCGAAAAATAATACATAAAATGGCCGAGAAAAATTTTGGAACCATATTCGGATTGTAGCTTATGGAATTCCCCATCATTACCGACATGTTCCACGACAGTGGAATGGGGGCCCATTCAATAAGTTGGCGGGAGAGCCCCGAATAAAGTTGTTCCGCCACTGGCGAAGGTCGCAGGCAGCCATGTGCATCTGAAGCCTGAGGCACATTTTAACATCAACAAGACCTCCCATAGGTTAAGTGTGTGTGTGTGTATGGGTTGGCGTGATTGGGGATTGCGGATGTAAAAGGAAAGTTCATACATTCACTTCTTTCCACATACACTAGTGCTAAAATACAAAACCTTTCTCCAAAAAGTATAAAAGAATGGAAATTGACGCAGATACATACAAGCACTATGCTGGGCACTACTTCTGCTATGCGGTTGAGTGATCCCGGGGCGAACCTAGTTCGCGCCAGAGCTCGCCGGTTTCCGGGGCGAGCAATATAAGGCCAATTACATTGGGGAGAAGCTGAGGGTTGCAAGTGCAAGCTGGAATGTCGGTTCCATAGTTCCATGACGTCAAAGAGCGAGGAGATTGAGGATATCATGAAGCGGAGAGGAATAGACATTATGTGCGTGCAAGAAACGAAGTGGTGAAATACCCATATCGACAGAGCCGGGTTTCTTACGAATTCCATGAAGTACAAATTGTACTACTATGGAATGACAAACCAAAGAAACGGAGTTGGCATTATTCTGATGTCGTCTTTACTCTGCAGCATAATAAGTGTCGCGAAGAGAAGTTATCGTTTGATCAACGTCAAATTGGTTATCAGAGGAACGGTGTGGAACGTAATAAGTGCCTGCGCTCCCCAAGTGGGACTACCATACCAGAAGAAAAAAAGGCATTTTGGAACGACGTTAACACCCTCATTCACACCATTGCAGATTCCGAATTGGTGCAGATAGATTACCACCTCTGCTTCGATTTTATGAGAAGGTGGGTAAAAGACTGTAAGGTGATCTTGGGTGAATCTGTCGGTAGCCAACATCGTTTGCTCCTGTCAGAATTTATCTTGAAAGTAGGTGGCGTAAGAAATAGAAGAACTCTCAAGCCAGTCGAAAAAATTAAGTGGCACAATCTCACAAACGACAACTTTTAACCTGTAGTAACTCCATTCATTGATAAAATGACGGAGTAGTATGCAAACAACACCAACTGCACCGAGCACAGTCCAACACAAATGTGGAATAGTTTCTCTGAAATGTCAGTAGTTGAGGCGGAAAAGGCACTTGGAGTTTCGATAGGTCTACTCCACACGAAGAAAGAAACATGGTTGTGGAACAGTGAAACTAAGGAAGCAGTGCAAGCCAAATCGAACGCATTTAAGGCATGGACGAAATGTGAGTCAAGCGGTGAAGTCGAACGGGTTCAACTCCGCGAAAATTATATGCAATGCCGAATGAACGTAAAGCGCTTGATAAGTCAAGCCAAGGCGAAGGCAGCTGAGAAATTCCACCAAGAATTAGAAACTCAGACTCCGACCCAAGGACCGTCTTTACGCGAGAGACCTAAGCACGACGCCAGGATATTGAGGGGCGCAGCCCAAAGGAGAAGTAACGCTCAGGAAATACAGGCTCCAAAGTACGTCGAGGACTCGCAAAGAATGTTGCTGATTAACGATACGGCAATTTGTAGCAGGATGCGAGAGTATTTTGACGAACTTCTAAATGAAGAATTTCCTCGAGCAGCTTTTCAAGATGTTGAGCCGAATATCACAAATATTGAAGATATCTCAGGAAAAGTTTTCTTCTTCCTTTCTATAAGAACAAGGAAAGACTCACGCAAACTCAACAACTATAGGACTACAAAGTTAACACCTCATACAGTGAAGATCTACGAGCGAATTGTCTGCAACAGATTGAGAAAGATTGTGCGGTTGAATGACAATCAATGCGCCTTTGTTGAAGGTCGATCTACAATTTTGCAAATTGCGTCAAAAATTGGCCGTTTGGTGCGGTACGCTTCGAATGGTTGTCAGTTGTCACATATCCTGGGAAGGAATCAAACTGAGAAAAGTTACCTTACATTTTCTCAACTTATACCAAATCGCTGCATCGTCGATTGACTTGCAAAATTCATTTTTTTGGGTTTTTTAGAATTTTTTTTTTCAAAAAACCCTTATGAAATCGATTTTGTCCGTCCGTCCGCCTGTCCGTCTATCCGTCCCTCCGTCTGTCCGTCCGTCTGTTCACTAAACAACTCGTGAACGGCTCAACCGATTGTCATGAAATTTGGTAGGAATGTGTAGAATGGTTACAGACTTTGGCACGAGTACATTAGAAGTTGATAGGAAGAAGATAACAGGGTCTCCCGAACGTTTGAAAAAAGTCGAGTTTTTTTTTTAGTTTTTATCGCAGATTGACGTATGGGTATTTAAATCAAAGATCTAAACGAGTACATCTCATATCAGTCACAATTTTCCAGTTTCCAGTAACGGTAAAAAAACTTATTGGCGTTTAAAGTTACACTTCCTTTTCGACCTCCGTTTTTCTAAACCGTTACAGGGATAGATATGAAAATTTGCACAAAACATTGGTCAGTATGGCCTTATATACATACGTTAAATATTAAGACTGTTGAGTTTTGCTAACGATAAGTAAATAACAGTAAATTTGTAAAATTTCAATTTGCTCGTGTGTAGCCCGTCTTAGGTTTCCAAATATAAAAGTTCTGCTAAAGGGTTTTAGAAAATTACATGGAAAATATGTCTATGACTTTTCATTCGAATAACTGTATCAAAACCGGAAATATAGCCAAGAACGTATTTAGTAAGGGCTTTTCAGAAGAAAGGCGCCAGCCTTTCATTCTGGAACGCGTTTATTTAGACCAACCCAAAAATAGATTTACAGGAAGCATTTCATTAATGCTCTGCACAATTCTTATTCATTGGCTATAAAATATATTTTTCTTCCTTGCCTCGTTCTTTATACCGCTCCATGGCTTCGCGTTGCTCGACCCGCGGTGTAGGCACATCGCCCGTTTTGGCGATAATATCTCAGCATATTTCTACAGGCAGCTCTATCTTGGATCGTGTCATCGCCGAGACCAATATAAAATATATGTAGAAAAAATATTCACTATGCATTAAAATTCTAAAAAACCCTCGTATTGCGGGCGCAGCCCTCTGTACGCCGGTATTTTTTAAATCAGCCACGCATTAGGAGACATATTGACTATTAAAAAATATTGTATCCTTTATACAATTCGAAACTTCTCCATCCTCTAACCGGAAAAGGACATACTGTGTTATTGGATCCGAAATTATTCTATCCGAAGTGCATAAATTATTTGGAAGTTGATAAATGCATCGGGACATTTCGATTATAACTAATTAAAGCCGGATATAAGCGCTAACAATATTCACTGTAGGTATGTTTTCCCATACCTACAGAACAGACATATGTGACCATAATACGCTACATAAACCGGCAGTGGCAGGCCGGGCCTGGCCGGCGGCATGGGACACAAGGGGCAGGACGAGAACATTTACACAAAACAATATAAGACCGGATCTATAAATCATGTAATTATGCTGGCAATATTTGGCGAAACCTAAATCCTCGTGAGAATTAATTACACATTGACCGCAGGCTTCGTTTCTAAATAACCGTGAATAATAATAACAACAACAATAACTGTCCTTGCGTTAATATTCCCTTGAGTCCGGCGCGGAGCGGCATCGGCAGGCACTCGTCCGTCCGGTATACGGTTGTGTCCTTACTTCCGATCCTGACTACCGCGACATCATACCATTATGGCTGGCAATGCCGGCCATGAATATGTATGTGCTTAGATTTTGCACATGCGAAAGAGGGGGGGGGGAGGAAGCATTGCCTCCAATGAACTGAAAATATTAATATGTATGTATAATAAAATAGAGAATGAGTCTATAGCAGCTCTTGGAATTAAGTCCGCTAGAAAAGTTGGTCCTTCACATCAGGGTCTGCTGTGCGATAAAATTACCAGGGATCATGTATCTCTCTATATACTCCACTGGTCGAAATGTTTCAAATTTTTCGAAATGAAATGTAAATTATTCAATAGAAAAATATGTTTTGCGGTAATTGAATTTTGTCAGATATTGCAGCCCGTATTGTGACATAGACAAGTTACATTGTTTTGCGTGAGAAGCGTATATAGCGTGGACCGAAATTGGGGGATGCATGCGATGTTGATGATGCAATGACAGACGGACATGCTAAAAATGGCTTGTTTTAATTTGGTATGAATTGTAATAGCTTTTTTTTGGCAGATTGTTATTTTCAGCTAAATATGCATTTATATGAATCTCAATAAGCCGGCTGTCGATTTTAATGAAATTTAAATGGACTTAATAGCAATTTCGACACCTCACCTGATGCGAGTTAATTAATATTCAGCATGTAAATGAACGATATGTTGACAGTCCACACTAGTTAGCATTATGCAAGTCAAATTTAAAACTAGTATAAGTCTCCCCCTTCCCCATCCTAAAAAAACAGACACATAATCAATAAACTTAAATACCTCACATCTGCTAACAGCTCCACCAAAAGGATTTCCATTCAATGTTAAAAGACCATTTCATCATCATACTTTTCATGCACTCGAAATTTGCCATTCAATTTTCTCATAAATTCGTGAAACTTATCCCGACTCTGGCACCAGGTGTTCTCTAGGACTCGTTTTTTCATAACTTTAACAAAGTCTGGGCCGTAGGCGAAGCATCCCCATGTTTATCCATGTTCAGTAACAACAAGCACCACACACCCACACCATAGCGGCAATTGCAAGGATTTACGTATCGAAGCGCAACACTAATTTCCGGTGTTTTTGAATAATCCTTCGATGTTTTGTCTTTGTCTGGATGTAGCACACCCCCAGCACCATGAACTGTAACAGTACGTCAGTTATTCCGCGCTTTTATTTTTTGTTTTTTATTTTTCGTATGGAGTAGTCTGGCAATGCCTCTGGGGAGACTTTGCAAATATTGCCCGATGTATACATAGTCAAATAGTCGCCAGCCTATACGGAGAAAAGGGCTCCGACAAGGGAACAATCAACAGGATAGGCTTAAATGGATTTGACGTATACAGATAAAGGGGTCCTTGCATTGCTGTTGAGCTCTCTGGTGCCGGAAATAAACCATACGCGAATTTTTAATTGGTGTTCCAATAGAGTGCATCGTTGAGGATGAGTCAAAAGAAAGAGCAAAACTGTTTAATCAAAATTTAAAATTGTCTGAATATTTGAGTATTTTTTAATAAGGAGAGAGACTATTGGCGTACGGTAATTTAAGACTTGAGAGCAGTTTCAGTCAACCGGCTCCATGGCTTTGTAGTTTTACAGAAAACTTACAGTGTTTAGATCTCCAAAATAGACTGCTTTTACCAAATTAAATTTTCTATAGAAACCTAGTGCAAAAATATATTACATATACTTACGAAACGTATGTGGTCCGCAATCAAAAATACATTCATCAGAACTTACCTAGAAAAAAACAAGAAAAAAAATTTAAAATCGCGACTATTAAATTAAGGTTAAAAAAAGAAAATTAATCAATTTGAAATAGAAATTCGTAAAAAAAACTGGGACTTCGTCAATTGGGAATGAAAATGCGCCACATGTTCTGCAAATTCATTAATTTGTAATGGAATTTCTTCGACTTGACATGAATATTTCATCTGGAAATTCTTAAACTTGACTCCAATTTGACGGACAATTTGACATAAAGTCACGTCAGATATTTATCAAAACTATTTTGAATATTGTCAATTTAATCTGGAAACTCGACATTTTGTCATAAGAAAATTCGTGAACATATTTTGCAAATTCGTCAATTGGGAACGTGTTTGTGAACTAAACTTCAACTTAATGCATAAATCGGCGGTATTAGTACGTTACTTGTAATCCTGTGGCTTGACTACGTTTTTGTGCTCTGGACTAATGACAGTGAGCATTTATACCTGAAACATACATGGCTCTCGGCCTTTGGGGCCTATTAGGCTTGGAGCCTATATTCCAATGAATACATTGAACACGGCACATTACGCCACTCGTACCTTATGCTGCTACGATACTACTGAACAAACTCCACGAAGCTTTCTAGAAAGGTCATACCTCTCGAATATCGACGAGTCCAGACCAGGCCTTTCGAAAAGCGCACAGGGGCATAAAAAGAAAAATCGTCTTTGAACCACGAGGCGAGGCATCAAAGATTTACTCGGCCTTCAACGCCAAGTTGTTCAGCTTGTTTCCTGCTTGAGGACAAACCGCCATAATTCTCCTATATCTACATATGTATCTCGGAACTTCTTCAAGCGCAGCGTTTCGTTCTAGCGATTTACAATGAACGGAGCTACTTCAGGGTGCACAGCAAGATTGGATTAAAGATATCGGTAGTAACAGAAACGACCTTAGGTCAGAAACAGCCGTAGAAATATGTTCTTCTGCCCCACTGGAGATAATGGTAGAACTAAGGCTCTCTGTATCAGAGCAATTTCAGTAAGACCGTTTCACAAATAATCGTGGGCATAGTTAAGAGGAGCTAAGCGCATCTCTTCCAAGCTTCCTTCAAAAAGAAGACGACTCTTGGACGTCGTCGAGCATTGAAAACATATCGAATATTTGTTTGACATACTCATTTCCCTGGTGGTTCAACGGCTGCTTTACTTGATCTTCAGACAGTTCGCATAGAGCCATGCGACACGGAATCCATTCTCAGTCATGAGAAGGTTTTGTGGGCCATAAACAGCTTTGAGCCCTTTAAATCGCCAGGGCCTGGTGGCATTATTCCTGCGGACCTGCAACAATGCGCAGACATCACATGTGGATAGATACTTACAGCGTGCCTAAAGTTGGCACACATTCCACACATCAGGAGAGAGTGTAAAGAAAGGACTTGGCCAGCCGAAGATGCCTAGGGAATGGAGCCAATGCCTCTACAACGGTGCAGTTTAGGCAACGAAGATAGGGCTCATCAACGAGCGAGCAGGGGCATGCGCTTGATGTACCTCAGCAGCGGGAGAAATGGGCGGAGTTCTTTGCCGCTTGTTGCCCTTTTACAATTGAAAGGGATATCGCATGCCTGGGTGCACTTCACCAACAAAGGGGTTAAAATGAGGGAAACCGTTAAAATGATAAGCCGACGCGCACAGGTGCCATCTTATTATGCACCGTCGACCCAGATGGCGACGGGTCCCGGCCAAACTAAACCCACACAATTTCAAAATTAACCCGTCCTGAGTTGCTCGCGGCCGAACATAAATAATGGAGGGCGCCGCGCCGTCCTTGTCAATTAAAATTCGCCCCTGAGGGCGGGGGGGGGGGGGGGTTAGCTGCATAAAGAAAACTTCTCACATGGGGACGCAATTACCGAAACGACTTAACGCGACGTACTCGCGGCGGACATTCTGGCGAGGGACAACCACGTGGTTGACGGAGACAACACACATAATGCACAAAAAACACAAACAAAGCCACTAATCTGCCTTCGCTTATATTTCTTTTTCACATCCAAGCGCTCCGCCGCTAGCCGCGTCTCCATGACTCCTTTCTTCGATGTTCTTTTTTCACTCAAAGCGTTTCGTTCAGGTAAAATCTTATTTTTAGACCGCTGGCCAAGAAAAAAGATGATTTGGTTCCGACACACAGATGTCTACTTTTTAAAATTTTTATTTATATGTTCGCATGAGAGTCCAAAGGACTTCCGGCCCATTAGTCTTTCATCGACTATGCTAAAATTATTAGAACGATTGATGTTCACATACGAACGGTCGACCCTGCTAATCTACTAACCATATCACAACATGCATACTTAACGCTCGTATATTTTTTAACGTAAAAAGCAGGACAAATCCACCAAAAATCGTCGTTTCACAGGACAATGCTAGTGAAAAAGCAGGACAGAAAGAAGGACAACCAGAAACACAAATGCCTCTGAAATATTTGTGTACCTTTCGAATTTATCAGCTATAAGTGTGGATTTTTTGTAAAGCTCAAACGCTTGTTTCAGTGTAGTTCGATCAGAGAAAAGTTCAATTTAATGTCCTCACTTCTTTGAGAATCACTTGGGCATCAACCTTAGACCTCCACATGCCCTAAATTGGGTCTTCAACATGCCTTCAAGGGGAACTGCTTACCATGGGTGAGGTTACGAAACGAAACAGTTGCGAAGGTTCCGCAAACATTTTGCCGTTCTGATACCCTAACTGCCATTTTGTTGTTCAGAAAGAATTTCCGGTTATTTTTGTTAGTCTGTCATTGTGGAACATGGAAACGAAAAGAACCGGAGATTACCAACCTAATTCTGGAAACCTTTTAACACGGATGACGTCGATAAAACGGCAGCGTGGTTGCGTTTTTAAAAAATTCTTTCAACTCCCGATGCAGCGCATTTGGTTTCGCTTCCTTCTACTTTTCAGAGCAGATCAACTTTAATTCGCACGGTCTCTTCACAGAAGAGTTGCCATTTCAACGTGTAAGGTTTATTTTCACAATTGCGTGATTTCAAATATAGGGTCAGGGTGATTAAATTGAAGAACCGACTGGAGCGTGGACAAATCTGGAAATTTATACTGGTGGATTCCATCCCATCTTGATTTTTTCTCGCAATGCGAGAAAATGTGTTGTGCGAAGGGCAAGTTGCATTCCGATAAATACTGAAAGGACGGTGCTCAATTGCCGATTTCCCCATATTACCAACTGAAACGCTTTCAACAAAGGAACGAAGTAACTCCTCTCCACTATCTTACCTTCGGTACATAACTGAAATTGATCTGATGCAAAAAGTTTAGATTTTCCACAGGGAAAGATGTCTAAGATTCAAATATTATGCTAAGAGTTCTAACCTAACGACAAAACCACTTTTATGACATGAATGCTCGATCTTTTACGATGTTTCAAAAGCCTTCAGGTTCCCGGTTTTCACCCTGTACAAAGCCTCGGACCTTGTGTCTTTTTTGCGGATGAGGGATATTGTGCATTTTAAATTCTATTTACATTCCATATTTGTACTTTATACTACCTCTTTGGCCTAAAAACTCCGCCGTTATAATGACTTATCGTTATAAGACGGCCATCATCTTACTCAATGAAGGCTCATTCATACAATTGATTTGTAAATTTCTATAAAATGTATGTGTAGTTTTCATTTTCATTAAATTTCAAAATCCTGTTCAAAAACAGGACAAAGCCGGACAAAAGCAGGACTTCCGAGGTTTTGGCAGGACGGCAGGTTATGATCGCAAAAGCAGGACTGTCCCGCCAAAAACAGGACGGATACGACCATTATGCATACTGGATAGGGAGATCGGTTGATACAGCTCTACATTCGCTGGTCAGTTATATTCATAATAAAGAATATACCATGGTGGCGTTCCTTGACATTGAGGGAGCCTTTAACAATATTAAACCCAAAACAATAACAGATTATCTCATGAGCGTACAGGTCAAAGGTTCAATTTGTACCCTTGTTAATAAACTACTCCCTTCTAGGCGTATTCATAGTAGGTTGGGTTTGTCTTATGCTAGTAGATATGTTTGCAGGGGCACTCCACAGGGAGGTATTGTGTCTCCTCTACTTTGATACGTAGCGATTAATCAACTGCTATTAAATTTGGAAAGAATCGGATGTAAAGTCATCGCTTATGCTGATGATATTGCTATTCCCGCTAGAGGTAAGTTTCCTGACACACTTAGCGGACTTTTGGGGAACGCCCTGGCTATCCTAACAGACTGGGCAAGTCTCAGCGGGGTAGCTAAAACGGAGTTAGTCCTGTTCACAAGAAGGCGTGTGATTCCCACTTTTAACCTCCCTAAGCTAAGGGGCCGTGATCTTTCGGTCGCCACTCTGTGGCCGTGATCGTTCGGTCGCCACTCTGTGAAATAGACACTCATAGAGAAACGAGTTTCCAAACTCGGCACGACTCGTCGCAAGTTTATTATTCAGAAGAAGATGATAAGAAATATTCTTATCGTAGAATAATAAACTAACAATGCGACTAGGAAGTGGTATGGCTGACAACCGTATCACACTCCGAATTCAATTGTCTTTGTAACGTTGATGGACTACACACGGTAGTCATCAACGCACCATGCTCCACTAGGAGTTACGGTAATCGAGAGAGAAGCTAAGGGGCATTCAACTTGGTTTCTCTGACAAGGCCAAATTTCTTAGCCTTATCTATGACAAGAAATTAAGATGGAAACCTAACATTGAAGATAGGCTGAACAAAGCTACGGGGGCACTGTACTCGTGCAGGAAAGCTATCGGGAAAACCTGAGGCCTTCAACCAAAGGTTGTATACGAGTATTGGTGTATACAATTATTGTGCGGCCTATTTTGCTTTATGGCGTTAGTGTGTAGTGGACCGCATTTGGCACAACTGCCTATCATAATTCACTTGTTAACGTGCAAAGGTTGGCTCCTCGTCTGATTACAGGAGCTCTTCGAACAACACCTTCATTCCGACTAGATATGGTTTTCGGACTGCTGCCATTGGGCATATACGGCCAACAGTCGGCAACTTACACGGCCTTACGCCTTCGTGAAACTGGTCTGCGGCGAGCGCTGGATTATGGTCACTCAACGATACTTCGTAATTTCAGCCTGGCACTGGCGACTGACTACACTATTCCCAAATACTTTTTTTGGTAAGAACTATTCTACCTTAATCCCGCCTATAGTGCAGTCAAAATATCCCAATTCAGGCCTCCAAATAGAAAAAAATAGAGTAAGGCTAATTGTTGTTGTTTTTGAATCAGTGGGCCCCCAGGAATCTACAACTGGTTTTGCTAAAAAAAAATTTGATCGGAAAGGTCCCAAAAAGGACAAAAAAGGATATTCTTTAATCCTTGGCCGGAGGTCGGCATGCGAGGTATCATATCAAAGGGGACGTCGAGTACATTACATATCCGGTGTTTGTTTCCTGTTTCAAGGACCCTCGAAGGAATAAATCGAGCTTAAATGGAAAATTTTCGAGTTTCCCGTGTATCTTTCCAAAGCCATAACTACGAGAATAATTCAAGTTGTCTCTACTTTTATCACTTTTCAGAATCTATAATAGCTGGAGACTCTACCATTAAATTTGCTAAAAAAAAGTTAATCGGAAAGCTCTGAAAAAGGACATAAAAGGACACTAATTTCACACCTTGATCGAACGTGGGCATGTGGGGTGTCATATCAAAGAGGACGTCGAGTGCATTGCATATCCTGTGCTTGTTTCCTGTCTCAAGGAAGCTAAATGGAATAAGTCGGGCTTCAATGGAAAATTACGGCTTTAGAAAGATACATATACGGGAAACACACAAATTTTTTAGTTGAGCCCAATTTTCTCTTTTGAGGGTCCTTGGAACAAGTAACAAATGCCGGATATGGAATGTACTTGACATCCTCTTTTATATGACACCCCACATGCCCACGTTCGACTAAGGTGTGCAATTAGTGTCCTTTAATGTCCTTTTTCAGTGCTTTCCGATCAAGTTTTTTCTTAGCAAATTTAATGATAGAATCTTCAGCTATTATAGATTCCGGAAAGTGATAAAGGTAGTGACAACTTGAATTACATATTTTCGTAGTTACGGCCTTGGAAAGATACACGGGAAACGCGAAAATTTTCCATTTAAGCTCAATTTATTCCGTTGAGGGTCCTTGAAACAGAAAACAAACAACGGATGTGTAATGTACTCGACGTCCCCTTTGATATGAAGCCCCGCATGCCGAACTCCGGTCAAGGATTAAAGAGTATCCTTTTTTGTCCTTTTTGGGACCTTTCCGATCAAAATTTCTTTTAGCAAAATCAGTTGTAGATTCCTGGGAGCCCACCGATTCAAAAACAAAAAAAAATTTGCCTTACTCTATTTTTGTCTATTTGAAATGCTAATATGACTGCACTACTAGGGAAAGCTGGAGCTACGAAACGACCATCGGGTAATTTTTCATCTACCCTGATGGTTCCAAGACGGACGCAGGAGTCGGCATTGGTATGTACTCGGAGGAACTGGACATTCGTTTGTCTTTTCGCCTCCCTAATTTTGTAGCGTCCTCCAAGCAGAAATCATTGCAATTTCCGAAGCGCTTCTATGGCTAGGTAGGCACATTGTCACTGGTAAGGATGTCACTATATACACTGATAGTCAAGCTGCAATTCGATCACTCGAATCAGCATTTACAACATGAAACCGCTTCGGAACATAGGACCGACCCGAGATTGGCCTGCGGATATACTTGTGATACGACGAGGATGATCTGGCCTATACTAGACATAGAGTTATTACGGGCACTAACCTATTGGTGAGCACGTCAGGAGACTTCAACGACTTCTGTAGAAGTTGTAATGCTGAAGAGGAGGAAAAGAGTGTTCATCATTTTCTTTGTGAATGTCTGGGCTTATCCGAGAAAAGGAGGCGTGCACTGGGTTCGAGGTATTTTTACGATACAGATGATCTTCGAGATGTGAGCTCTATATTGCTCAACAAATACATTGTTAGCACTGGCTGGTTTTAAACGGAACGCAGAAATTTCGGTGGTATAACAATAGACCAATCTTTGGTCTAAAGTGCCTCTTTACCTAACCTAACCTAATACGCCCCCCCCCTCTCAAGGTGGAAAAAAAAAACTTCTCTGAAAGTACAACGAAGAGCTTAACATTATGGATTGGGGGCAGACGAGACACGTTAAGTTCAAGGCATCTCGACAACTCAGTCTATCACTTCAGTTTTCTTTACCGAAATCATCAAAGCATCAGATGCTCCACTTGAAATTTGGCAGGGTCACTCACAGCTCAAAAATGTGGAATCGCAGTCGGATCACTGATAGTTCAGCCACTACAATCGCCCCCCGAACATAGGCAGCGAATACCCTCTCTACACAATGAGATGTGGAGATCTACTGCCTAGCAGATGAAGACGTCCCATCCTCTATCACAGGAATGATTCGTATTGATTAAGTCCACCCGTTCCAATTACCTATATATAGTTAAAATATGTCGGTCCGAAATTGTAACTTTTTATCGATTACTATAGCCAAAATTAACTTTCAACATACAGAGAGGTGATTGCCATATTAGTTTTTGTTGAGCGAGATTTTGGCCAGCTGGATTTCGACAATGGGTGGATTTTGAACGGGTGGATATGGTACCAAACGAAACGGTGCTTTTCGATACACTGGAGAATAACTAACAGTAACCGACCGTTACCACGATCACTGCCTGACCCTTTTTTATCAACATTACCACACCGTCACGTCTGCCTTCCGGAAATTCTTTGTTTTTTCGTTGTTTATTCCGGACCCACGTTGACCGGGATTTTCAGAACCGCGCGGTACAAAAGATAAAGATCAAGTTGTGGACAACACAAGCCTGTGCGGGACAGAGGCGATAAGGGAATTCAACGAACAAAGAACGTTTGTTGAATGCCTCCAAAGGAGCTCTGTCCCGCACATGCCAGTGCCGGAGACATGCACGTAAGACCCCGGGGACAAAATCCCCGATTCAATTCAATATGTTCAAGTTGGCCGCTAAATTTGACATTACATTCAACAAAGCAATCGATCTGGCTCTCGGCGTAGTGTACCAAATTAGATCTGTGATGCCATTCACATGAAGGCGAAACAACAAAACTAAGCCCCATTGCTCGGGGTTTATTGATCTCTCTATCGAGGCTTTATTCAGGCTAATATAAGCTAAAGCTAATTTTCAGCTGCGTTCCACACACGAAAGGAATGTGTCCCGATCATTTGGGAGACCATTGACAGATTAAAATCCACGTTCCTGTCTGCCAATGAAAATTTTCAGAAAAATCATTGACCTCGGTTTTTGGGCTTAGAATAGAAGCTACAGCCGTCCCATGGAGGCGAGACAATGTTTCTTTTTTTCTCAGTACCGTATAGCCCCATGTTGGGCCATGGTGCGTTAACTCAGCCGTTTATAGGCAATTTCGAGCCAACATTACATTGCATATCATTTCGCAGTGTATATAATGTTCCAAGCACTATATATTTCCTAGAGCACGCCGAGATTCGATCTTCGGACCTCTAGATTACTAGCATCGTAGAGTGCGACTCAACCAAGTGAGCCACAGAGCGGACAATGTTTCAGAGCTTCGAAAATAAATTGAAAATGGGATCATCAAAATACTTTTATTTTACGAGCGGTTTCTGCGGACTCAGCTTTTGGGTGACTTTGGCTGCTAATGAAGCGTTAGATTTACAAGAGTTCAAGCATTGTTTTTCTCGCCTCAAGTAAAGAAAGGACCACCTATAACGGAGTATTTACCAGGAATATTAAGTGTGCACGCGTAGAGCTCCTTAGGCTTAGAAAGCTGACTTGATCTTTGTGCTCAGTCTCACGGCATACAAACTATGGTTTGACAAAACGAAGTCAAACAACGAACAGGGATACCCATACATAATCCCGAGAAACGTGACGCCCGTTCGTAATACTGCTTAAAAAAAATCCGCGTTAAATTATCCCGACACTACTAAATCCCGCCATTTAATAATCTTGACATTATAAAATCCCGCCATTTTAAAATCCAGCCCACTAAGTATCCCCATGTGAGGAGACTAATCATTTTAACGGTAAACACGCGCGCGATTTATGAAAGAATAGTTTCCTTCAATGACGGGATATTAAAGAGCAGGATATTGAAAAGCGGTATTTTAAATTACTGAATTGTCGGGATATTAAGTTGTCGGGATTTTGATTAAATGGGATTTAAACTCAGCGGGATTTTTAACTAGCGGGATAATGATCGTCGTGATTTCGAAAAACGGGAATATGAAGGGAAATCATGAAAATAGTTTTACTAAAACCGATCAAGGGCTGCACCGTTTCATCAACGCTCTTATGGACCTATCAGTAAATCTTCGAACAGGTAGTTTCACCCGAAAAATAAATTTTCCAAATACCGGGCGCTCGTACCTCGAAGCAATGCAACTAGTAAAAATATTCCCCGTCAGTCTCTTTTATGATCCACAAGCCCCAGTTAGGGAGATGGTCTCTTCGGGGAAACTCCAAGTATGAACTAGATGCACACAAAGACTGTTTTTTTTTAAATAACATTATTTTCCGTGAGTATCCTTCTTTTCATTCAAACATTTCACTGAAAAATGTATTGCAATCTTTTTATTTTTATGTCTTCACATTAGACGCAATTTAAGTCAATTATACACGGTCAATGATGATGATGGCCTACTAACAACACAAATTTCACAGAATAACTCACGTAAGGATAGGAAGACTCTAAACATATTTTTCAACGTCATACATCTTCACTGATGAAAATCACCTTGAAAACTTCATTTTTCATCGTCATAAATCAGAAAAGAAGACGAAGATAGGTAATGTGTAGCAGAATCCCCCCCCCCCCCCATATCCACAATAACAAATTTACTGGAGTGGGGTGCCACAGATACCTTATAATGACATAATGGGCCCGGGATAGATTTAAGGATAATCATGAAAATGAAGTCGCATCATTTTGTATTTTGGTACTGGTGGTATCATTATCTCCCTCTTTAGCAGCCCACGTCCAAGGACACTCTCTGGTTCCTCGTGTCCGTGTTGTTGTTGAATTGAAAAAAATTTTTTTTTTCTCGTCGCTTCAAACGTCTTTTTTGTATCAGTTAAGGAAGGAAAATTAATTTAAATGAATTGGGTCTTTAATTTTGGACATCTATAAGAACTGCGATCATTTAGTTTTGGACTTCCAGCAAGGGGTACGGTTAAACTGTTGTTCATTGTGACAATTATCATGCAGGTTTATTTTCCAAGGTAAGGTTTTGGGTGTTTCTAATAAAATCAGTCAAAGGCCATTTCACCAAATGCATTTCTGTATAGCGGACGGGGATTATCTGCCTGGGATGAAAGTAATCTCCTTGAAATTGAGATAAAACGTTCACTATTAGTAAAATAAAACGATAATCAGAAATTAAAATGTTTGACTGTTCATCATCAACGAAGCTGAGCTTCATTATCAATCAATGAAGCTAAGAGTAGGCATACATGATCCAATCGATTGAACCCGAACAATTATATTTCTCCAAATGAGCTTTGATTGTTCAATTAATCGCATAGTATATGTCGACCTTAAAATCACGTAATGCACGGAGCATGGTCCGTCGATTCCTTTAAAAAGGGCTCATACGAGTTTAGTTTAAAATTGTTCCGGTACTGAAATAAGTATGAAGCAAAAATATGAGCTTTTAAACAAAAGCTCCAAAGCTTTGCCAATACAAAGTGTTTTTTGTCGTGCTGTGGGTGGCCGTTGTCGTTCGGTTGCCACTCTGTGATATTGAGATTCATAGAGAAACGAGTTTTTGAAACTCGGCGAATCCCGTTGCGTTTATAATTCAGAAAAAATATATGATCTTCTGGATTTTAGAATAATAAACAAAAAATACGACTAGTAAGTGGTGTGACTGACTACTGCACCACACTTCGAAAAGTTGACGACACACGATAGCCATGGCGCCATGCTCCTCATAAAGTAAGGACAATGCAAGAACAATAAAATATATTAGCTTTTGGGAAAAAATCTCCAAAGCTCTGACAATACGCAGAGCTTAATCGCTTATGGGAGCTTTAGAGAAAATCTTGAGAATACAGCGACCATTCCCGAATATATCATTGACAAACATAAACCACAAAACATCATCAATCTCAAATGAATAATTGCAAATCGTTATATCATCCCTCTCTTAGTCCACACAGCTATTCCAACAATATTTTTTTTACGACCCGCAAGTCATGTCCTCTCCACTTTTTCTCTGGTATTTTCAAATGATATTTTAATTTACTGTCTTTTATTATGCACGTCGCAAGGACACTTTAAAACGACCAACCAAATTGGACATTTATATGAAGATGACTGATGGCAGGTGTAAATAATTGCGCCCCCATAACTGATGCCATCTTTCTAGGCATATGTCCTTCAATTTTTCCGTGTTCCATTCAAGCCGAAGCGGGCCACCTTTTTTTTGTCAAGGACATTATCAGACCGCGACAATGTATTGCCCAAATAGGTTACTGTTATACACAACAGAATTTTTATAATGATGAAAAATTATTAATAAAAGCTATAAAACCATCACTTAGTGTCGCGTCCATATAGTCCACGCGAAGAAGGATACAATATTTGGATGATTTAGAATAAATTTGTGCCTTATTTTGTATAAATAGGAGACAGTTTGACGGTCAGGTTACTCTTGCGCGCAAAGTGAAGATGAAGAATAAAACGCGCACAAGAAGCAAGGATGAAGTATAATTATAATATTGGGAAATGGATGAAGGGATGATGAGAGCTATACAACCATACCACAACAAGAAGAGTGCCACGCGATTATGATGACCAAGGATAATAATGGATGAATGGATGGATACTTAGAAGGTTATGATTATTATTATTTACTTAGAAATTTAATGTCCTTAAAAAGTTTTTGATACACCTTGCAGCATCATAGACGAATGGGCCAAAGGTGGAATTTATGATAGACTCGTCCTTACGAACAGCATGCGTAGCAATTCATAAAAGTGTAATTGGAAAGTGAACATTTTATTGTAGGGTGCTTTTCGTATACGCGGTTGGTTAATTTTAGAAGCTGTTCGTATTATATTTCGAGGATAATGATGGATAATTTTGGTATTTAAAATAATTCTGACATTATACCTACTCGTAATTTTGGTCAAAAGTAGATTTTAGGGGTTGTTTTATTATTATCGAAGATTTAGAGAAAATTAGAATGAAATAATGTATACCGGAAGAGCTCATATTTAATTGGTTGCATTATCTGTGAAATACGTTGACGCCTTTCGAGCTAGGTAAAGGCTGCTAGATTTCAAATGAAAACATCAGCATAATTTTTAATTCTATGTTTTAATGCTTGTGTGTTTTTGGTGCTTGTTCGTAGAGACGACTCATGGGATGATCGCTCAGCGATCGCACTTAAGCTATCGGTTCCTAGCACTTTATGCGTATATTTTCTATACCGATATGTTCCTTTAGGCCATAGTTGATAAAAGGAATGTCGCCACATTCAAAAAATATGTAAATAGGGCTCGGAATTGGATGTTAAACTACGATCGCTGAGCGATCATCTCATAAGTCGTCTCTACGAACACAAACCTTTAGTGCGTTAGATACGGAACCACCTTCTAGAAAGTTGAGCATGAGCGCTATTTTATGCCGGTCTGCCGAACTGTTTAGACCATCCGATGATTTTATCAACACGATGTTACAAAGTCGAATCCACATCCGGAGCATGCACTCCTTCGGAAACTCAATGCCGGGGCTGCAACTCTAACTGGTTGTTTTATGTAACAGCCTACAGTCACCTCGAATCGAACGCCTTAAAAGGTAGGGACCACGTTTACATGGGACGGCCGATCTCCGAGGTTCATGGTTCGCAGTTGACTACTCGAAGCAAGTGTGATTCTTTTTTGACTTCCTTAAATGTTAGGTCTCACTCCATTTTTGACATTCTTGAGTAACAGGATAGCGGCAGGTCCTAGTCTGAATTCAGTAAGGTACGACAGTGATCTTAAGGTTTTTTTTTATAGAATAATATTAATTAACTAAAAGTTGTCGTGTTAATCAGGAAAAATTTTGTTGCCTCGCCCCTAAAGCAAAGCAGGAAAATCCTTTGTTCTTCCTTTGTTTTAAAAGTCACAAGTGACACATAGACGTGAACGGGGAGAAACGCTGTCTACACTCATAGGCAGTGAATATGTTAAATAAAATCGTAGTTGGAATGGATCGCCTTAAATACCGTAATGCCGTCAGTTGAAAAACGGATCTTTATAAGGATTGAGAAGCTTCTATGGAACCGCATGAAGGGATTAAAAGCAGGCAGAATACACTCCATGCATTGGCAGCTCGATGTTGAAAGGCTGCGCTTTTCTTCCTCGAAAAAGCCAGATCCCTTGCGGTCAATCCCCACCGTAAAGTCCCTCCCCCCAAGCGGCAGCGCTCTGAGGAGAATGGTGCTTCCAATCCCGAGAAGCAGGCCAAATCCGAAAAAAGCAGAAGACGGCAACTCCACCTTCTGCGAGCGCTGCCTACAAACCGAGCACCTCAGCAGCGTGCAAAGCCTCGCCGGTGGCAGGTCCATCTGGATCAGCCGCCCCCTGACAGTACCCGGAAGAAAGGACCGCAAGGTACCTCCGGCGGCGACAGTAGCCGCTACTCGGGCACCTGTTAGTGGGAGCAGTGATACCCGCAAGCCAGCTGATGGTGCGAATCAAAATGCAGGCCCTTCCAGACCAGCTGCCGCCCCCTCTGCCTCCGACAGTAGGAGCAGGGGCAGCTATGCGGAAGCAGCATCCTCAGTAAGGGTTGCCATTCTTGCATCTTGCTACCCGGACAGACTGCTAACACTAGACCAGTTGTCCGCGGTGCAAGATGCCATCATAAGTCATCTTATTGACAATCCGCCGAAGACGGCAGCTTTCCCGGAGTTCGGAAGCATCCGCTTCCGCCCCGGTTTTCTTCTAGTCGACTGCGACAATCAGGTCACGGCCGATTGGCTGATAGGCGTCACCCCCACCCTTTCCCCTTGGGAAGGTGCCTCGTTGCGCACCGCAACCGGCGACGACATACCGCGCTCCACTATAGCGACGCTTCACCTGCCAAGAAGCACGGACGCCGCCAACGCCATCACCCTCCGACGCAGACAAAACGAAGGGCTGCATACCACCGAGTGGAGAGTGATTAAGGCCACTGTGGAAGGCGGCAATTTGACACTGATTGTGTCAATTGACCCGCAGTCAATGAAGACCATCTCCAGGCGTCGCTTCCAGGTGTCTTACCGTTTCGGTAAGGTGCGGGTTTATCCCAAGAACTGGAAGGACGCCCCAGTCAATAAAGCAGCAGACACGGGCGAGGTGGAAACTGCACCGACTGTGGGAAAGTCGGACGAAGAGGAGCCCAACGCCGCCATGGCCGAGGTTCCCGACCAAGCAGATGTAGAGATTCCCGAAGACGATGAGCCATTGACTCCAGAGTTAATGGAAGCTGATGTCACCCTCACAGCAGGAGACGGTGTGTCCGATGAGGAGTTCAGCTCGTAACGTAGGAATTGGCGTGGTGCAATGCAACCTGCACCATGCCATTCGAGCCTCGGATACAAGATCAGCGCGGTTCTCTAGCGTCAAAGGACTAAACATAAGTAATGCGGAGGTGGTTTACGACAGACGCTCTAGCCGACCTAGAGCTTGTATTATGATTACCAAGCGCATTGATTACATTTGCCTTTCAGAATTTACAAACAATGACATGGTGGCCATAGATATCAACCCCGCTAGAGAGGGCAGCCATAACCTAGTGGTTGTTTCGGCATACCTAGCGGGGGACAAGGAAGTGCCGGCGATGGAATTCCAGCGGCTAGCTTTTCACTGTCAAGCTTACAGTAAGGACTTATTGATTGGAGGCGACGCGAATGCCCATCACATACTCTGGGGTAGCTCAGACACTAACAGAAGGGGTGAGTACTTACTTGATATTATTACCTCTCTAGAACTTGACATTCTCAATAGGGGATGTCAGCCCACTTTTGTTACCAGAGCAAGGAAGGAAGTCCTTGACATAACTCTGTGTAGCAATTCGATTACGGGCAGTATCCGCAACTGGCATGTGTCGGACGAACCGTTTTTGTCCGACCACATGCACATCCGTGTCTAATTATCACTGGAGCTATTGTTTCATGCCCCACCGCTACCCTGGAGATTCTTCTTGACCTCACTCCACTACACATTCACATTGAAGCGTCGGCGAGGCTGGCTGTTGGTAGGCTCAGGGCCTCCAGCACGACAGTCAATCTTAGCCATGATCAACTAGGATGGTTACAAGGTAGCAATACCCTCTGCCTACCTACGGACTATCTAGTTAAAACATTACGCTTCAACGCGTCCTTTAAATCAGCAATCTCGGCGAGGGAAAGTTGGATGGATGGATATGTTCAGGTCCCTTCACCCCAACACTATCAGCTTTTACACGGATGGATCCAAAACGGACACAGGCTCTGGGGCGGGCATCAGTGATCCAGGTGTAAGCTACTCAGTCCCTATGGGGAAATTAGCGTCTGTGTTTCAGGCGGAAGTACATGCAATAGAAATTTGCGCTAGAGAATGTCAGAACAATGGATATGTCAAGAGAAAGATAGCGATCTTTACCGGCAGTCAGGCGGCTATCAAAGCTGTTACAAAACATACCTTTACTTCCAAACTAGTGTGGCTATGTCAGGAAATACTTCAATCTGTAGGATCTCGCAATGATCTTACACTCATATGGGTTCCCGGACACTCGGGAATTGAAGGGAATGAGCTCGCGGACGAACTCGCTAGGGTAGCCTCCGCTAGCCCCTTCTGCGGCCCGGAACCCTTCTGCGGTATACCACTGTGTCTATGCAGAAACGAAATCACTGAGGGGGAAAAGACGACAGCCACCATATGCTGGGAGGCCCTTCCAGGACTAAGGCAGTCGAAGCTTTTTGTAGCAACCTACTCTAAGAAACGTACTCTGAAGTTAGTTAAACTCAGCAGGAACAGGGTCAGAATCATAAGTGGCCTCCTTACAGGCCACTCCCGTCTGAACGGGCATTTAAGAACCATGCGCTTAGTCGCAGACGCGACCTGCCGCTTCTGCGAGGCCGATGACGAAACATCCACTCACATACTTTGCGAGTGCGAAAGACTGGCGATGCGACGGGAGGAGTGCTTTGGGATAACGTTCCCTCTTACGGAGGGCATCGCCTCCCTTAGTATGGGACAAATCAATCGATTTATCGACAGATGTCGGTTAGATAAATTTATCCAACCTGTAGCGTGGGCAAAGGCACAATAGACCACCGGTCGCAGTGCTTATGGCAAATCTGCCGATGCCCTCTTCTAATCTAATCTAATCTAGACGTGCCAGACTGTGTGAAGTATTGCTGAAATATGGGATAGAAAATGAATGAGGGAGATGGTTCTGATTTTAGTCGCAATAAAATACAATGTAACTCCATAGCCATAGAAGCATCATACTACACATCACCAGTGACAATAGAATGTAAGTCAATAAATTCCCTACAACCCAAGGCTGCGACCAACGGGATTATTATATTATATTATTGTCATCTTTCAACTAGGCTAAATACCATTATTAAAGAAAGGTTGAGGTCGCCTTACAAATCTTGCAGTGGAAAGCTCGAAATTAGATATTCACACGTATTCATGTAGGAGGAGAAAATTTGGAAATTATTGGAAGTAAATAAGGAAATTTTGACTCGAGTCCGTATTCAATTTCGCTGCAACGGATTGAGAGTGTCTTCAGCACATCGGATGAGGAGTTTTCGTACAAATTCTGGGCGTGATGATTTGTCATACAATGGAAGTAGGCATAATGATAAATAGCTGGGTCAACCCAACCGGAACAAGCATAGGAACGGTAAATACGGAAATTGAAAAACCAACCAGAGTCCCACAATCGTTCAAACTAAAGACAGATTGGTCGTATAGTGACAGGTTTTATGGTGAAATTCACTTCTGGTCTGTTCGATCTGACCAAAAACACCAAAAGTTGTAAAAGCTACCCCGCCAAAGAAAAATGCAACTGCCGCAAAAAGAATACATATCACTCCAATCCGCCGCTCATATGTAATTTTGTTTTAGGTGTAAATACTGGAGAAGTTTAAATGTACAGGACTACTTCCTAAAGTAATTTGGTGGGAGCCGTCAAAGTGGCACTGAATAAAATGTTAAAGCTCCGACCAAATTACTTTAAGAAGTAGTCCTGCACATTTAAACTTCTCCAGTATTTACACCTAAAACAAAATTACATATGAGCGGCGAATTGGAGTGATATGTATTCCTTTTGCGGCAGTTGCATTTTTCTTTGGCGGGGTAACTTTTACAACTTTGTTGTTTTTGGTCAGATATCATATATTTTTGTATACTTAAATAGCCAACTTTTGTTGTGGGATCCTGATGTCCCAGTGTCCCAATTTCCTAATGTCCTTATGTCCCAATATGCAAATATCAGTGTCACAACGGCCTTATGTCCGAATGTCCCACTACCCTAGTGTCCCAATGTCCCAGTATCCCAATGTCCCAGTCTCCTTGTGTCCCAGTGTCCAAGTTTCTCATCTAATGTCCTAATATCCCAATGTCCAATTGTCCTAATGTCTCAAGGTCCTAATGTCCCAATTTCCTAATATCCCAGTTCCTCAATGTCCCAATATCCCGATGTCCCAATGTCCCAGTGGTCAGTGTCCCAATGTCGCAGTATACCAAGTGTCCAAGGTCCCAATAGCCTAATATCCGAATGTCCGAATGTACCACTGTCCCAATGTCCCCATGTCCAAATTTCCCCAGTGTACCTATTGTCCCAGTATCCAAATGTCCCAGCGTCACAATGTCCCAATGTCCCAATGACCCAATGTCCCAATGTTTCAATTTCCCAATGCCCCTATGTCCCAACATTCCAATATTGCAATATCCCAATATTCCAACGTCCTAATATCGCAGTGCCCCAATGTCCAAATGACCCAATATCCCGATGTCCCAATGCCCCAATAACCCGATATCTCAGTGGCCCAATGTCCCAATGTCCGATTGTCCTATTGTCCCAAGGTCATAATGTCCGAATGTCCTAGAATCCCAATGCCCCAGCGTCCCAGTATCCTAATGTCCCAATATCCAAATGTTCTCATGTCCCAATATCCTAATGTTCCCATGTACTAATATCCTGATGTCCCAATATCCCGATGTCCCAGTGGCCCAATGTCCCTACGTCCCAGTTTCCTCAGCGTGCCTAATATCCTAATTTCAAAATGTAAAAATGTCCCATTCTCCCAATTTCTTAATATTCCAATGTCCTAATGTCCCCATATCCCAATGTTCCAATGCTAATATCGCAGTGCCACAATGTTTCATTATCCCGGTGTCCCAATGTGTCAATATGTCGATGTCTCAGTGGCCCAATGATCCTATGTGCCAGTGTCCCAATGTCCGATTGTCCTATTATCCCAAGGTCATAATGTCCCAATGTCCCTGTATCTCAGTGCTCTAATGTCCCAGTATCCCGTTGTTCCAATATCCCAATGTGGCAACATCCCAATGTCCCAATATCCCGATGTCCCAGTGTTCCAATGTCCCAATGTGCTAATATCCCGATGTCCCAATATCCCGATGTTCCAGTAGCCCAATGTCCCCACGTCGCAGTTTCCCCAGTGTGCCTAATGTCCCAATATCCGAAAGTCCTAATGTGCTAATGTCCCAATGTCCCAATATCATGATGTCCCAATGTCACAATATCCCGATGTCTCAGTGGCCCAAAGTTCCTATGTACCAATTTCCCAATGTATCAATGTCCTAACGTCCCAATATCCTAATATCCCAGTGCCCCAATGTCCCAGTTTCCCAGTGTCCTAAGGCCCAATATCCCAATGTACCAATATCCCAATGTTCCAATGTCCTATTGTCCCAATATCCCGATGTCCCAATGCCCCAATATCCCGATGTCCCCACGTCCCAGTTTCCGCAGTGTGACTAATGCCACAATGTCTTAATGTCCCAAAACCCCAATGTCCCAAATTCCTAATATCCCACTGCCCCAAGATCCTAGTCTCCCAGTGTCCCAATATCCTAATGTCCCAATGTCGCAGTGCCCAATGTCGCAGTGTGTTTTAAAAAATTGTCAATGCGATGAGCCGAAAGACCCAATTGTTGGAAATCTTTTGTTAACTTTACCTATTAATTTACCATTATTCCATCCACTTATCTAAATGGAAGACATTGATTCTTTAGAAGGACCAGCAGAGGATCATTCATTCCAAATTTCATAAAAATCCTATCACGTGGAGAGACAGTAGAAGCAAGTCTTTCTGCAACTGTAGACTCCAGTCTGAAATTGGGTTACTCGCTTAAGTCTGTCAGGGTAAACATTTCACCGTTTATTGTATAGATCTTACCTGTTATTGTGCCGATCGAAAATTTTTTTTGGAAAGGCACTAGAACAGGATATGTGGAATATTTTGTTAACAAAATTTTTTTGGGGGATGTTGCCTGGAAGGCTGTAGCCCTGTCAAAGAAAAAAGCAAGTAGTCTCCGGTAATCATAGACTTGTTCGCATTCGTTTTTTTTTTGCTTTGGCGGGCGATACGCTCTCGCGTCTCTTGATCTGAATAGGCCTTTTTCGAGTTTTTTTTAAATATTCGGGGCAAGGGTTTAGGTATGTAAAATCCTCAAACTGGATAAAAACGATAAAAGGAAGGACAATAAATTAGGCATTTGTGTTGAGTTCGGAAAGCGTATCCTTGTCTACAAAAAAATATTATTATATACACTGTATACACTGTAAAATTATTATACCCTTCGCTCATAGAGTGAAAGGGTATATTAACTTTGTCATGAAGTTTGTAACGCATTGAAGGAAGCATCTCCGACCATATAAAATATGTATATATATGATCAGCGTGACGAGCTGAGTCGATTGGACGATGTCCGTCTGTCCGTCTGTCCGTCTGTCTGTCTGTTGCGACGCGTTTTGCTCGGCCAGTTTGAAAGCTATGGAGCTGAAACTTTGCACACATTCTTCTTTTTGTTGCAGGCAGTTTGTATGTTTGAATCGCTGAAATCCGACAAGGGGGTCGTGGGGCTGCCATACAAACCTACCCCCCAAAATAAGGTTCTTCTTAGAAAAACTTTTTTATTTATGCATCAATTTCAATTAAATTTCACACAAATGTGTTTTCATTGCTGACACACAATATATGTAAAAATCGACCAAATCGGACAATGGGGTCGTGGGGCTGCCATACAAACCTAGACCCCCAAATTAGGTTCTTCTAAGAAAAACTTTTTTATTTTCTAATCGATTTCAATGAAATTTCGCACAAATGTGTTTCAAGTTATATCACAAAACATATGTAAAAATTGACCAAATCAGACCATGGGGTCATGGGGCTGTCATACAAACCTAGCTCCCCAAATTATAAGTTCTTCTAAGAAATTTTTTGTTATTTATACACCAATTTCAACAAAACTTCACACAAATGTGTTTCTATTGATGACACAAAACATATGTATGAATAGATGGAGTCGGACCATGTGGTCATGGGGCTACCATACAAACCTAGCCCCCCAAATCAAATTTTTCAAAGAAAAAACGTTTTTATTTGCACACCAATTTCAATCAAACCTCAAAAAATTATATTTCTATTGATGCCACATAACAAACGTGGAAATAAATGAAATCGGACTATGGGGTCGTGGGGCTGGCATATAAACCCAACCCCAAAATTAGGTTCTTCGAAGAAAAACTTTTTTATGTATCCACCATTTTCAACCAAATCTCATAGAAATGTGTTTTAATTGATGCTACAAACATACGTAAAAATTTATGGAAAGGTCATGCGTTCGTAGGGCTGCCGTACAACCCCCCCCCTCCCCTTTGGTTCTTCTAAGAAACCCACATCCCCCGCTTCTCCCATTAAATCTTCGCCACGGCACTTATGTGAAAATTCAAGAACAAGGAAAAGCATGGAAGCGGGGAGGACTAAACACAAATCATAGATACGCCCCAAAAAACTTTTAGCCCGAGGGGAGCGAAGGGTATCCAAATTTCGGCCGCGCCCGAAATTAGCCTCGGTCTCGTTTTTATTTTTAGATATTATGGAATAAGTTACCATAAGCTTTTGGGCCACTAAATCTCGTGGGCCCAAGGCCACGCGGGCCCTTGTGCACCGCCTCTGATTTTCAGTAGATATTTGATTTGAGATATAAGCTTTATTTAATCAAAAGTTTTAAAATATTTATTACACGCATATTTTGTTTTATTAGTGGCTATAAAAATAAATCTTTGTTTTTTTTTTTTTTAATAAGGTCTAAACACCCTGACATAGTCGCTAATCCGAACTAGTGTCTAAGAGGTCTAATTATCCCGTTTAAGATTAATTCGTCCGCTTTTGTTCGTTGCGCAAATTCGCCGATGTTTTTCGGCAAACAAATGATTATGTGCCGCGCCTAACTTACAATCCTACGTTCCTCGAGCAAAAT
The DNA here is from genome assembly GCA_949715475.1 of Microchrysa polita. Lineage (NCBI taxonomy): Eukaryota > Metazoa > Arthropoda > Insecta > Diptera > Stratiomyidae > Microchrysa > Microchrysa polita. Next base: position 69,747,878 of record OX454421.1, on the reverse strand, counting down.
TGTGGCCTTATGACCCATTCAACCGGAGAAAAAGTCACCAATTAAATTGCGTGATAGTGTTTCGTGAGCGAACAACTTTTTTGGATTCGGTCCGCTTTGAAACACCCCATCAGCTGCTTTTTTCTATCCGGTGCATATGCAAAACGGACGATGCACACAGTCATTTGCCACACAAGTTGACATATTGTCAGTCAAAATTTATGATTTTTACAGAACGAAGAATAAAAAATACCGGCGTACAGTGGGCTGCGCCCGCAATACGAGGGTTTTTTAGAATTTTGATGCATAGTGAATATTTTTTCTACATATATTTTATAACCAATGAATAAGAATTGTGCAGAGCATTAATGAAATGCTTCCTGTAAATCTATTTTTGGATTGGTCTAAATAAACGCGTTCCAGAATGAAAAAATCCAAAAATAGATTTACTATTTAACCAGTTTGTATAAAAGTAGGTACTCCAAGGCAAATCTACAGGCATTTTTCGATTTAAGATTTCTGATGGCCTTTGAGAGCAAAAAGAAACTCAGGCAAACGTAAGGCCGGCTTGGCTTTATATATAAACTGAATTATTGGCTGTAAAATACTGTTACTCTTTTTTTAATCAAGGAAAAGCAACTTATATGAAACGATTCCATTGTGTCCCCTGACATAAGAGCCCATGCAAGCTTTCCTATGAGTATTGAACAAGTATACTTTTGCAGCTATTCAGGGACACCCTGTTAACTTGGTCCTACAAACTTCAAAAATATTTGTGGCAAACACTATTGCCATTCTATGCATATCCACCAAATTTCATGTTCATTGTTTCATCAAGTTAAAAGATATGCATTGAAGAAATGCTTAAGAGGCTTCCCTTGCATTGTGAAAGGCCCTTACTAAATACTAACTTGGCTATATTTCCCGTTTGGATACAGATATTCGAATGAAAATTCCAAGACATATTCCCTATGTAATTTTCTAAACAGCCCTAGCAGAATTTTCATATTTTGAAACCTAAAAGGGGCTACACACGATCAAATTCAAATTTTACAAATTTACTGTTATTTACTTTTCCTTAGCAAAAGTCAACAGTCTTAATATTTAACGTATATAAAGCCATACTGACCAATCTTTGTGCAAAGTTTCATATCGATCCCTATAACGGTTTAGAAAAACGGAGGTCTAAAAGGAAGTTTAACTTTGAACGCCAATAACTTTTTTACCGTTACTCGAAACTGGAAAATGTTAACTGATGTGAGATGTACTCGTTTAGTTCTTTGATTTAAATACACATATGTCAATCTCCGATAAAAACTAAAAAAGTCGACTTTTTTCAAACGTTCGGGACACCCTGTTATCTTCTTCCTACCAACTTCTAAGGTATATGTGCCAAAGACTGTAACCATTCTACACATTCCTACCAAATTTCATGACAATCGGTTGAGCCGTTCGCGAGTTATTTAGTGAACAGACGGACGGACAGACGGACAGACGGACAGACGGTCAGACGGACGGACAGACAAAATCGATTTCATGAGGGTTTTTTGAAAAAAAAAAATTTTCTAAAAAACCTTAAAAATGGATTCGGATAAGAGTGTCACACTATGTATTATTTGAACAGCAATTTACTCCGTTCTTGTTACTCGTATTGAAGAAAAAACACCAGAAATGTATTGTACTCGACGTCCAAATGGATATGACAAACCTCATGTCGTATTTTTAACCAAGTATAAATTGTGTCCTGTTTTATACTTGTTGTACCTATTAATTTTTTTTTTAACAATGATAAATGGAAGGATCGTGAATGAAGATTTTTTCAATCAATTTCAATTGTGCTACAAAATTTTTTTAATCCCGAGAAAGACACTATGATTGTTCTCTCTCTGGTTCCTGTTAACCCCTTGTGGGGCATAGGGCATCAACTACGCCTACTTTCCACCTCGTTCTGTTCTGTGCCATTGTCTTTAGGTCTGACCACTGTTTGTTTAATGAAGCAGCCTCGCTATTAACCGATCTTCTCCACGTGTTTCTTGATCGTCCAACACGGCGTCTAGCATTGGCTCCTCCATTGCCACTTTCGCCTTTTGACAGAAGTGCCTATCCAATCCAGGCCTGTGATACTCAGGAGATCATCATTGGAAATAATCTCCGGCTAGCGGATTTGTAGGATGCGCCGTAGGCACTGGTTTACGAATTTTGCAGCTTAGTTGTTATCTCGTTGGTCACCTTCCAAGTTGAACAGCCATAAAGAAGCACAGATATTACAATAGAATTGAAGATTCGGATTTTGGTGCGCCTGGAAATGTTGTTATTTTGCCAGAAAGGAGTCAAAGTGAAGAAGGCTGCCCTAGCCTTATTGATACGCGATTGTACATCAGCGTCTGCGCCGCCATCTGCTGTGACTATGCTTCCGAGGTAGCAGAATTCGTCAACTTTTTCGACTGCCTGGCCCGAAACACAAATTCCGCTTTGTCCCCCAGGATGGGAGCTCAAGTACTTGGTCTTGGCAGCGTTTATCTTGATCCCAGCATTACGACTTTCGCAATGCAGAGCATCGGCCATTTGAGCTACATCCTCCTTTTTATTTGAAAGCAGACAAATATCGTCAGCATAGTCCAGGTGTTGCAGGTAATCAAACATTTTCCATCTGATACCTTTCCTCTGGTTTTGAAGCGCGCTCACTAGTACATCGTTAATGGCTATGAGGAAAAGAATAGGTGATAAAATGCAACCTTGTCTCACTCCACTGTGCACCTCAAAAGGATCTGAAAGCTTACCCTTGTGCAAAACGTGACATTGGGCTCCCTGATAAGATTCCTTGATGATGGAAATTATTTTATCTGGTATGCCCCTCCTACGAAGAGCTCTCCAAATATACTCCCGATCAACACTATCGAACGCCTTCTAGAAATCAATGAACATGAGGTGTAATGGGGATCTCCATTCGGCGGATTGCTCAATAATAATTCGGAGGGTATTTATATGGTCGCTACATGAAAAACCCTCACGAAAGCCAGCCTGTTCATTGCTTAAAGTGCGATCAACTTCATCCTTGATCTGGTTCAAAATAATTTTAGCCATCAGCTTGGATACAGCTGGAAGTAGGCAAAAACCGCGCCAATTATTACAATCCTTAAGGTTATCCTTCTTGGGAATTTTAATACGCCCTATTTCCATTCTACTGGAAGAGTTTCGGTTTCCCAACACTCTCCGATGAGGGGAAGTAGAATATCCGCTGTAGCATTCGAATCGGCTTTAAATAGTTCGACCGGAATTCCATCTATCCCCGGGGCCTTACCGGCACAGTGGGGCGAAATCAATGATTTTTCGGACATCGCATATTTGTGAAGATGTCCTGTTGTAAAATGAAAGACGTAAGTGACTATAAGTTGAACTTGTTTCTGCTGAATCGAATGGTGGACTCCATTTTCAAATAGGCCCAGTCCGAAAGAAGATATAGCGGTTTTAAGGATGCTTTCACCAATTCCATGGTATAGACATTTTACCGCTTCTCCTTCCTGATGTTACAAATGATATTAATAGATAGTACGACTCATTTAGAGAAAAATATTATATACCCATAATGCTCTCTCATTTACCGTTACAAAACTGCATCATTATTTATAAAATCTTTGGGCAAGCTAGAGTAACCAAACAAATACCAAATTTAATCTGTCTTGCTTTGTGCAATTTAGCATTTGGATTGAGGTCCTAAAAATATATACATTTTATGTAATTTGACTCCTCTCCCATTAGATAACTCACTGTTATTTCTAAGATATAGTAATTCAAACTTTGAAAATTTACAATATTTATTTGACATAGAACATGCAAACGCTAATATCATAACGGTTCTTTGAAAGGATAAATCTGAAAAATTCACAAAAGTTGCTCTTTTATGTAAGGTTTTCGGGAGGTTGAAACAAATTATCAGAAATATGCAAACACCGAAACAAACGAGTTTTCGCTTTGCGAATTACAAGCAACTAAGACCATTTTTCTGGTAGAGTAAGAGCTTTTATAGGGGAGTTGGTGAAATCTTTGATTTAATCGAACCTGTACTTAGTCCTGTCGAAGGTTATTCGATTAAAAACTTAGTAGCATAATTTTAGCATATTAGTTTAATTCAGCCAAGAGTTATGACTAATCTTATATACTTTCTACCTATAATTTGTAGGGGAGGTGCGGGACCTGTTGCTCCGATTTGCCCCACTTTCAGTATCATATGAGCTTATAACATTGCCAGCATGTAAACACAATTTAAAGTTCAAAGCTGCATCAGAGTGAAAGTTATTTTGCGAAAAGGTTAACATGAAAAACAGAGGTTAGTGGATAAAAATAGCTACTGTGGTCGGGGTCGCAGGTGGTCGCAGCTAAACTTTGTATTTTTATTGACTCCATTAATTGTAGATAATTATGGTTTAATTCATTTCCCGGCCAACTACGGCCATTTTTTGTTTTTGATGAAATAACAAAAATATCAATGTTTTTGGCAAGAATCGTTAAAATTTACCGTTATGTTCTTTGTTAGATACGTAAATACCATAACAAGGCCCTCTTATCCAAAGGCCAAACGTGAAAAGTATATTTATGTGCCATTTTATTAAGTAAGGTGGTTGGTACGGGTATTTGAAATCTTGGTGTCATATGCCAAAAATGCATTTCTTATTGAACAAAACTGCCTATACAACCGATACCGTTACAACTGAAAAATTATTAACAATGGTTTTCGATAGCTTACACTATATAGTGTAAAGTCATAGTAGTCAAATCTGCAATATTTGGATTTCGTCTAATTGCCTATGTCCGAATTTTTGTTCTAGTCGCCCCACTGTGCGGCGTCCATAGATTCGATAACCCGCTTTAATTCCGTCTTAGATGGTGGTCTGGAATTAATACTGGCTACTGGAGGGACGTCTTCTTCTGCCGATGAAGATGCACTTGCAGGCCCAAAACTGTTGTTAAGGACCTCAAAAAAGTGCTCTTTCCATCTCTGAAGTTGCTGTTCTTCGGTAACAAGCAGTAATCCTTCTTTATCTTTCACTATGATTGTTAACCCACTAAATCTAGCACTTTGACATTCTGTATACAAGACGGCTCGCCAAAGAAATAAAATGAGAAGCGATCAACTGTAAGGGTTTGTGTTCGTAGAGACGACTTATGTGATGATCGCTCAGCGGGCGCAGTTAAACCACCGGTTCTTAGCACTATATGCGTATATTTTATATCCGAACATGTTCTTGTTCCGATACATGGAATGTAGCCACATTCTAAAAAAATGCAAATAGGGCTCGGAGTTGGATGCTAAACTACGATCGCCAAGCGATCATTCCATGAGTCCTTAAGTTTAGCGATCAGAACATGTTTTTTTTTCGTTGACTGAGCTACGAACTTCCTGACAACATCCTGGATTTTTTTTTACAAAAATATTCAGTACATCAACCACTAATGGATCATGTTCTGTTCGCTAACATGTTGATTTTGATGAAAATGTGTGGTCTTTTAAAAAACCTTGCCTACATAATGCTTCTAAGATAACCTTCTCAATGTTAGTCGGAGGATTTCAATTCATAACCACAATGTCACCACTATATAATTCACCATACGCATTTCCTCAAGATTATATCCAATCCATAGAGTAGTGTCATCTTTGTATCTTTTGCATATGAATAGATTTCCTGTACGACTAATGGCAAGTATACCACCGCACCACTTTGGACAACAATGTGAGTGGAATTATTAATTTTGCGAAACATTTATTTACATACATACATAAGGTTCGAATTGGAGTCGATATGCATATACATACGCATTTAGCCTAAAGCAGGCATATGCATAAATGATATAAATCGTCGTCTCTATGCCAGACTCGCGAACATATCGGCCAATCTAATTTAGCCATTTCGAGTTCAAGCGCTGATTTAACTTCTTCGGCATTCCCTCTATCTCTGGTTCCTTTTAAGCCCTAGAGGAGAATAGGACATTGACTACGCTTTCTCGACCTCTCCCTGTTTAGCTGGTCTCACCGTTTCCGTTAGTATATATTTTCCCTCTGCTTCAACAAGTATTTCTGCATGTATGTATTTCTGGGTTGTCCAATCGAGAGACTGTATTGAAATGTTTTATGGTTCTTTTCGAAGTGTGCCAGTGTGAATTCACTGCAGATTCTGCCTTTTGATATCGGTGCCTATCCTATTTTGGTCACTAATTGCGAGGAGATCTTAGTTAAATATTACCTCAGGCATTGACAACCAATTTTTTTTTCTCTTTGATCGAATGAAATGACACACACATTATGTAAAAAAAAATTGTGAGAGCACTCCATGTCAGTATCTAAACATTTTTTTTTTCAAAAACGTGTTGTCAGATTCTCGGAAATTCTCGATGGACAATTCTCAGCATTCCTTGATATTTTGGAATTTAGTGATGATATTGAAATATCCATGGACCGAGTTTCATGCCAGAATCACGTATCTGCATCGTACCCTCTACTGTTTGGGTGAATTAAGATTGTAAGACGGAACCGGACGGGTAAACTTGCAAGACAAGAGAGCTTTTGTAGTGGCCAGTAGACAAGCATTGTGCATTTCACATTGTAAGAACGCGTCTTACGAAAGAAAAAAATCGTGACACGATTGTTTTTCTTTCGTAAGAATCGTACGATCGATAAGACGATTGCATCTACCAATAGTTCAGGCGTTCTGCAAAGACAATTAGCGCGTTTTACTTGCATTTTAATCTTGTCGACTCGTCACTTCATTGTAGGTCAGTGCCGGATTAAGCAAGCGCGGGGCCCGTGGCAAATCTTGAGCGCGGGGCTTGTCGAACTTCGATTAACCTTATTAGTTTGGTGGTTCAAAAATTAATATTTCGGTCTTATTAGTAATTTCTCAAGGGGCTTAGGAAAGCGACTAGCTGCTAGCAAATATCAGAATTACAGCCTTGCATTACACGACAAATGTGCAATAAAAGAAATGCTATTTGTGATATTTAGAAGTACGGTGTCTGGTAAGCCATTGTGCTCGTGAACTCTCTGCACTCTGCCTTTACATTACAATTTACAAATTTATTCTGATTAATGGAAAACTTTTTAAAAAATCAATCTAAAATGAAGAAGATTATTATCTTCCTTGATTAATTTTTTTTCGGTGAAAAATTAACATTTTCGTGTGAAAAGTTAAAACATTTCGCAAAAACGAGCAATTTACGCCGAGATTCGGATTATTTCGTAAAATTGAAATTCCCGTACCTCTAATGACAATGCGTTAGGAACGCCGATCCCTCATGCACACTGGCGTACCTCTCAAAGCATTATAAAAAATTGTGGCAAAATTATCTGTTTTGAAAATGATTCAAAATTGTTTCACGAAAATGTTTTTCATTGACTTGTGTAAGTTTGCCAAGATTTTTTTTTTTAGTTAGTAAAACAGTAAGTTTTTGTAGTCATTTTATTTATTCATTCGACAAAAAAAGAATTTATTTTAGAAGTCTCTTTTTGGACGACCTCTGAAAATTTACAAATTCGACATTTGCCGAAAAGGTCCATAATCAAGTTACAAACGTAGTGCATAAGCATACCAGAAGGGCAAATTTACGTTAACACCTATATTTACTCGGTTTTACGAATTTAAATAATAAATCCTGGAAATCTTACACACTTAAATCAAAAACAACATTTTTGTGAGACCATTTTGAATCATTTTTTAAACAGGCTTAAAGCCACTGTGGATGAGAGATACAATTGTAATTTCTAAATTTTATGGATGTGTGCAAATACATTTCCCAACACAAACTTCAAAAATCTTATGTCCCGCTAGAATGTGAACTTGAAACACTGCGGACGTAGGCTTACGGGAATGCCATCATGAATTATACAGAAAGAAATATTTCTGTATTTTCATGCAATATTAACCTTGCTATAGTTTTGGAACACCCTGACGTAAATTGTTCTACTATAAATGTGGTATAACAATTTAGAAGGAACTGGCTTCTAGAATTTCGTTGACATCTTGGTTGGCATAACTTTTGTTTGAGAAAAATGCGGGGCCCCTAGAAGCGCGGGGCCCGTGGCATTTGCCACCTTCTGCCACGTGGTTAATCCGGCACTGTTGTAGGTACACTAACTTTGGAGCGTGCATGGCAACATTTATACATACTTGCTGTGTGATTATTGTTCGCCGGTCCGTGTTTTGATCGGATAGTGTGAAATGATCATACGATGGTTCTTGTCGTGCAAGTTTACCCGTCCGGTCGTTTTCTTACAATTTGAATTCAGCCTTTCTGTTTAGATAACAAAAACGAATAATAATTTCTATGTCAAGATTTTGAAAGAAAATCTTTGGCCTTAACCAAAATTTCGATTTACCACAGTCTATCTTAACTTCAAATCGTGTTTTCTCAACACCAGAGTCAGCATTCTATTAGGCGATAGTTGACTGGCGATAATCATTTTCGTCATTTTGGGATCATCTAAGGCGACAGTCGTCCAATGTAATTGATATGGCTGTCACTTTCAAGGCGACAGTCACAGTCACATTAATACTGTACCAATAACACAATGTAGTAGTGTCTGGCTGGCTGGTCTAGCGGTTAGTGCGCGCACCTTCGGTGCACAGGGTCATGAGTTCGAATCTTACCGTGGATCATGGTGTTTTTCGAACTCACGAGCTTGCGACGGACTATGATCTCACTCAGATGTTAAACGAGTACCCATTTATGGGGATAAATAACACTGCTGAGCGTGATGCTGATCTCATTACCTCAACAAAAAGCAGATAAGATCTTGAAAATAGGATGTCACTAACACATCCTGCGGCCTTAGTCAAATGCTGGATTATCGCGCCTGTTATTTATTTAATAACACAATGACCCGGTTTCTCAAAACTCTTATCTAATGGTTAGTCTTATCATATAGAAAAGACGCACACAATTTGATGAAGCGCCGCGGTCCTGTCCTGCACCCGATTTAAAATAACTTATAGCTATTGTATTTTGTTCGTATTACATAATTTTTTTTAGTAAAATATTGAGTTCTTCTTAAGTCGGCCCCAGGCCGACCGGAGTGTGGTAAACACCGCACAAAAGATTGATACGAAAAATCGTGCAGCAGCAGTGTGGTTGGGCGATTCTAAGGTATCATTCTTGGACCGATCTTTTGTGCGGTGTGTGCCACACTCCGGTCGGTGTGGGGCCGGCTTTACATCATAAAATTCCACCAATCCTACAAAAGTGCCCTTTTGTTTATTTCTTTGCAACGGCAACAAATTTGTCTAAGTTGTATAAATTCTGAAGCAGTTTCCGTTATTTTCTCGAATTTCGTATGAAAGCGTAACAATGCTGTCAACAAAAAGTGATTGCCATTCGCGACAGTTATGGGCGATTGTTGCCTTAGATGATCCCAAAAAAAGCTCTGTCGCTTTTCGACCTATGAGTAGTAGTAGCTATCTCTTTTATACACACGTAAAATACCAATAATAAATTGTTGCCAGACGAGGCGATCACTTTCGATTGTCGCCATTGGCAACAGTCACTATCGCCTTACAGAATGAGCGCTCAGAAGAATGTAGATTCGAGAGTTCGACATGAAGTCAACGATATAATGTATGCATGTATACATATTTATGTTCATATCTATAACTAAATCCCTCTAACCATATAATAATGTACTATATGCATTTATATTATATTTTGACTTGTTGTGAACACATACAATGGAATTCTATTGTTTTCATTCAAATGTATGCTTTGAAAAGGTTAACAACAAAACCCACAATCATCGACTGATCCTATCCTGAATGAATAATATCTAGTGCTGCTTGACATGTTGAGTGCGGCGGCTATAGGAAGCGCTACATATTATCTCTTTAATATTTAATTTCAATTTTCAAATAATAGTAGCAAATAGAAATGTCAATAGAAAATATCGGGATAAACGAGTTGGTTTTTTTTAATTTAAGTTTTGTCAATTTTGCATAATACATTGATAGGTTCATTTTTGTTTATCAGACGGATAAGGTAGTGAGTGAGGCAAAGTACACACCACCTTCATCAGGTGGTGTGTACTTTGCCACTATCAATTTATTTAGTTTTATAACCGATTCAACAACTCTATTAGGTAATTCTCTAAAATGCTCTGATTGACCATAGTGCAAAAAAAACCATCTTGAATACGAATTATATCACAGTCAAAATTTAAGGATTCTCTAAAAAAACCAGCTAAAAGAAAAATATCTCTTTTAAGTTTCAACATGACTTAATTTCATCGCGATAGGTACTTCAAATATTCCGTCTGTCACACTGAGATATCCAACACTGCCGTCCGGTATTTGCATCTATATAGCTTTTTGCATAAATAACTCATCACGGCGACCATTTTCAATGTCACCGGTGTTGATGACTCCGATTTCAATATACGCGAGTATAGACGCAGACAGATACATTGAATGGCTGCAAATATAATTTTCATGCCAAATATGCACATACTAGTTTAGATATAAACTTTCGGTTTCGTCATTTTAATGATTTTTTTAAGTGCACGAAACTTGCTGAATTTTAACTAAGTCGTTAACGAGTTAAGAGCTTAGCCTTTTCAAGTGAGATCATTTTTATATGCACAACGATTAGTATAGTGACTTTAGCTCTAGACCCAAACATCCAAAAAAAGAGCTGACTTTTGATGCCAAATTGTTCTATGGCCTGACCGCATTACGCAGTAGAAAGTTAGACTTTTTTGCGCGTCACATTTGGGCGGGAGGGGGTGGCAAAGGGGTGAAATTATGATTTTTCGCCAATATCTTGTTAACTGTAATATTTACAGCAAAATGTTCTGAGGACGATTTAAACTACACAAAATTTCCTTTCTAATGATATATTATATCATATACCTTCTCTTGGCAGATTATATACTAGACCTTAAAACATTTGGTGTAATTTAGATTTTTTGATAGTTACATTTGGCGCTCTAGCTCTTGAAGTAATTTAATTGGAGCCATGGTAATTGGGATAACTATTCCTAACAATATATAGCTGTCCCACACGGAGACTCAGGCTGGCCCGACAAAGCATTCCCCTATACTCCCTATTAACATTTAAAAAAAAGACATGCCTGTAACTTTTCGCCGAATCACAGCAGGCGGGAAAAATTTTGGTAAATATTAAGGCTAAGTCCCATTAGATCCTCCACCAAATATTACTTCGATCGGATTAAAATAAAGGGTACCTCCCATACAAATTATTCAAATTCAATACCACTAGTTTATTAAGAAATAAGGAAACAAGTCAACCAAAATTAAAGTTTTGCTCGTAGGCAATTTTCCGGTCATTTTGTATGGAAGGTACCCTTTGTTTTAATCAGATCGAAGTAATATTTGGTGACCGATTCCCCGGTCATTTCACCGTGGAAAATATCTAATGACCGGGGAGTCGAAAAATAATACATAAAATGGCCGAGAAAAATGTTGGAACCATATTCGGATTGTAGCTTATGGAATTCCCCATCATTTCCGACATGTTCCACGACAGTAAGCATGCATTTTCATTGAAAAAATCGCAGCGGACAAAAATTTCATTTTCATTCCGCCGAGGTCTATTCAGGCCTTTAGGCTGGACAGATGATCAGATCATCTAAAGATCTAACATCTATAGCTGAAGTCATAACTCTTAAGAGTCGTGCTTTGAATTAAATTATGTGAATGAATTTAGCAAAGATACGAACGAGTATTTCAAATATGCAACTGAGAGATACAAAAAATATATCGAAGCATCATCATCAATGTCAAGATGGAGATCAATAGATAAATTCCACCATAGACAAATATGTGGATACCGAAAAAAATATCTGTAAAAACAACACTTAACATAAGCTATGATTTGTTTAATGATTCGATTTGTCTTTTATTTTGAGTTAAGATATTTAGAGTAGTCAAGCATGAAGACACTGAACTCATAAAATGGAGAATTTCAAAAAAGAATAATTTTTTTTTAGGTTGGGGCTTTTATTTGTCCTATAAACTCTGAGAGTAGTGTCTATCCAAATATTTAACACTATGGAGGCATGTATAAATATTTGGCGTTCTCACATTCTATGTGAGCTTTGTCTACTTAAAATTAATTACCGTGTCCCGCATTGGGCGGGCAAGTGAAAACACCATCAAAAAAATTACCGTTGTCTATTTATCATGTTTTTTTGTTGTTGTTGTGAAAGTCATCCAAAATCACGTCTTTTTCTGTTTAAAATTAAAATTGACCACTCCCCTGCGGTTTTAATCAATTGCTGAAAGGATTGGTATAGATTCAAGCCTCAGAGAAATTTCAATATTAATAATTTTATAACGGTACCTTGGACTGTCATAACTGCAAAATTGATGAAAGTAGCTTCGACGTGTTGGCTAGGAACGTTGTGCTTGAGCGTTACCAACGCCATCTAGATATACCATAGCCGCACCTCAGCTGTACAATGCCATCAAAGTTTAGCAATGCAATTTCGACTTTTAATTTGACGTTTAAGAGTCTACATTACGGCCTTAATATCTAGACGGCGTTGGCGTTACTCTCTGCTTAGCAATCGCATTGAGTTTAAAGCTTTCCGACGTGGAACTCTAGGGAGGAAATCAACGTTATCGTGACGAATGTGAGACGATTATTACCTTTGCTGCGCCAATGATCTGAATTCTGTGGTAAGCCTTACCATTGTAAGTGCGTCAACATATCAAATTCAGTTGGCGACGCTACCAACAACTCTAACTCAAATGTTTATTGTCTGTGCAGTTCCTGCAAATTCGATGTCGACAGCATCTTATGTTAACAGGTTGAAGAGTTCAAGCCAAGTTTTGGCCTCTGCTTTAGTTGCTGAAACCAGCAAGTCGAAACTAAGCCTGGCCATGGCTTATGTTTCTCTCCACTTTTTAGTCCTGAACAATCCATCGAATCCAACAGCAACAGCATCATGGATTAAATTGGTGTAACGACGCGGTTATAACAAGCAGTCCAAATTAATCGTCGCCTTTGCATTCGCCTCACGTCTGTCAAGTTAGCACTACCACTTTAAAATTTCGACAAACGCTATAGCGCATTAAATGTCGCCATTTTGTCGTAATTCAATGGACAAAGAAAAAAAATTGCCGCGCCCCTCCTTCCCTTAAAAACTACACTTAAGTGCATTTGAGCATCAGTTAACCAAATTCGAGTTCCCAGAATCTCCCCAATGCTAAAGGTGTCCAGTGAGATATCACAGGGGCTGCTTAAGAGATTTCCACCCTGAAAAAATTTGTCGCGCCCCTGCTTCCCTTAAAAACTACCACCGTCAAGTTAGCACTAGCACCCCGATAGCGGCTAATTCAAGCATTTCCGTAAACAAAAAGTATCCAATTAATTGTCGCAGGAACGGAAAGGCATATTGCACCCTTCAAAAAATTTGCCACGCCTCTCCTATCAGCTAAAAACTACCCCTAAGTGCATTTGAGCCTCAGTTCGCCAAACTCGAGTTCAAAGAATCGCCCCAATACTAAAGTGTCCACTAAATTCTCACAACGGCTGCTTAAGAGATTTCCACCCTGAAAGCATTTGTCGCGCCCCTCCTTCCCTTAAAAACTACCCCCGTCAAGTTAGCACTACCACCCCGGTAGCCGGCAATTCAAGCATTTCCGTAAAACAAAAAGTATCCAATTAATTGTCGCAGGAACGGAACGGCATATTCCACCCTTCCAAAAATTTGTTGCGCCTCTTCTACCCCTTCAAAACTACCCCTAAGTGCAATTGAGCCTCAGCTCGCCAAACTCGAGTTCCAAGAATCGCCCCAATACTAAAAGTATCCAGTTAATTCTCACAACGGCTGTTTAAGAGATTTCCACTCTGAAAAATTTGTCGTGCCCCTCCTTCCCCTCAAAAACTACCCTTAAGTGCATTTGAGCCTCAGTTAACCAAATTCGAGTTCCAAGAATCTCCCCAATGCTAAAGGTGTCCAGTGAGATATCACAGGGGCTGCTTAAGAGATTTCCACCCTGAAAAAATTTGTCGCGCCTCTCCTTCCCTTAAAAACTACCCCCGTCAAGTTAGCACTACCACCCTGGTAGCGGCCAATTCAAGCATTTCCGTAAAACAAAAAGTATCCAATTATGTAATTGTCGCAGGAACGGAAAGGCATATTGCACCCTTCAAAAAATTTGTCGCGCCTCTTCTACCAGTTAAAAACTACCCCTAAGTGCATTTGAGCCAAGTTCGCCAAACTCGAGTTCCAAGAACCGCGCCAGTACTAAAAGTGTTCAGTAAATTCTCACAACGGCAGTTTAAGAGAGTTTTGAAGGGGTAGAAGAGGCGCGACAAATTTTTTGAAGGGTGCAGTATGCCTTTCCGTTCCTGCGACAATTAATTGGATACTCTTTGTTTTACGGAAATGCTTGAATTGGCCGCTACCGGGGTGGTAGTGCTAACTTGACGGGGGTAGTTTTTAAGGGAAGGAGGGGAGCGACAAATTTTTTCAGGGTGAAAATCTCTTAAGCAGCCCCTGTGATATCTTACTGGACACCTTTAGCATTGGGGACATATTATTGGAACTCGAATTTGGTTCAAATGCACTTAATGGTAGTCTTTAAGGTAAGCTGACCATACGTACAGCATTTCGCTGTACAGTACAGCATTTAGACCTATCGTACAGCATTGAGAAGCGTACAGCAAAATGTACAGCATTCTTGAATTATCGCACGATGCTAAGCCGGACATCTTTCCTATTAGGATCTTCGTAAAAACTTCAACTCGCATAAGGACACACTTTTCACGAGGCGACAACACCCCCGACAGATTATGCCTATCAATGTTAATACTCCTTGAGAGTTCATCCCGTGCTCAGTATTGACCAAATTCAAGCGGCATGTGAATTCAATTCGCGCTAAGAGTAGGTACTAACATCGTCAGTTCACGTGAAATCCATGCAAATACTGTAAAAATTTTGATGATCGTGAAATCGAATTTGCTTGGTGGTAGGTACTCACTTCACATGAAAGTCTCCACACCGGTTTTTGGCATTTCGCCAGCGAAAATAATGCAGTTGCACTTTATTTCACAGTGAAAAGATGTCATCGACAATCAATCGCAGAACGCGAGTGAACACTATCTTAAATTGCGTGAATAAAAAGCAAGTCACTCAATGTAAGATAAATGTTCACTCGCGTTTTCATTGATTGTCGATGACATCTTTTCACTGTGAAATAAAGTGCTACTGCATTATTTTCGCTGGCGAAATGTCAAAAACCGGTGTGGAGACTTTCATGTGAAGTGCGGACCACCAAGCGAATTCGATTTCACGATCATCCAAATTTTGACAGTATTTGCATGGATTTCACGTGAACTGACGATGTTAGTACCTACTTTAACTAGGAAAATATGCAGTTCTTTTTTTAGTATATCATAGGAGACTCAAGTCATCACCCCTGCTTCGATTCAGAAAGATTGACTGCATTCAGCGAATGAAATTTACTGGAAAAACACTGAAAATGCTACAAGAATTGCCAGCCACCGACCTCTTTCTCCGCTGAAGAGCCCTCATGCGAAATGAGAATCTAATTGGAAGAGAGCTTTTCTGCTACATTTTTCGTTCGCTGAATGCAGCCATTGAGTTTGCAAAAAAATCTGAAAAATTCGAAAGGTACACAAATATTACAGAGGCATTTGTGTTTCTGGTTGTCCTTCTTTCTGTCCTGCCTTTTCACTAGCATTGTCCGGCCAATCGATGATTTTTGGTGGATTTGTCCTGCTTTTTACGTTAAAAAATATACGAGCGTTAGTCATGGATGATCTTGAAATTCTTAATAATGAAGAACGCAAAACCTCTTTTTATTACAATGAATTTCAGAATAATCCGAAATTTTCCAAGTCTCTCAACGAATTCTTCGCCTTTAAATCGTCCAAAATCATAAAATCGTGCCATAAAATGAAAAATTTCGTCGAAAAAATTCTTTTTTTTTCGGATTTTTTATTTTTTACAAAGAATTTTCTATGTTTTCATTCGGAAAGCCATCCCGGAACTATAGCATATCAATTAATAAATTTCTATACATTTTTATGATTAAAGACATCGGAGCGGAGCAAGTTTCAAAGCAAAAGTCGCTCCGCTCCAGACTGCAAAAAAACGGTCCGCTCTTTCGCTCCGAAATTTAAGGTCGCTCAGCTTTGCTCCAAAGCCCTAAATTTCAGGCTATCTCAGAAAAATGTTCTAAAATATGCATAATAATGATTAAAAATTAGTGCACGTACCACTAAAGCTGTGAAGGCCCTTAGCCAAAAATGTTATTCCATACAAAACCCTATTCTGTGTACGTTACGAAGCGCTCTTTTTGGGAAACCCTTTATTAAGGAACACAGGAAAAGGAAAATGATAATTACTTTACCATAAAAGTGGTACCTCGACATTGTTGCATTGCTTTTATTCCTTGAGGAGCAACAACCAAGCCACGATGTTCTGGATATACTTCAGAATGATATTCGTCATTACGAATGGTGTGAGTTTTGGTCTCAAAATTGTGTGTACAGCATTGGTCCCTTCAGGATATGGTCAGCTTAGGTTAAGGGGAAGGAGGGGCGCTACAATTTTTTTTCTTTCTCCATTTAATTACGACAAAATCGCGACATTTAATGCACTATAGCGTTTGTCGAAATCTTAAAGTGGTAGTGCTAACTTGACAGACGTATTCGCCTCTATATATCAACGCAACCTGCACTGCAGCTGTCACCTCTTTCGCTGATTCCAACTCAGCGTCAGCAGCAACAACAGTCTTACGGAAGACATCCTACGGTCCTACGGCAACCTTGATGTCCTACAGTAATCTCAGCCTCTACGGGGCGGACCTCACCGTTTTTTTTTTACAAAAACGGCCAAGAGTTGGTACTACGCCTCCTTAGCCAGAGCTCCGAAGGTTCCATGCAGGAAGGTTGTGTTTGTCTGTGTATATGTGTGGGTTCGAAATATGTGTTTTTTCGTCATATTGGGAGCATTACATCTCGGAGCGGCTGCTCTCTATTTTATTAATTCGCGCCTGTGTTGAAACAAATCCAGGCCCAAGGGATTTGTAGTGTCTGCAACGACGAATCGGCTCGAATGCCCGATCAGTGCAGTCTAATTGCTGTATAGAATGGGTTCATCTGAGGTGTTCTGGCTTAAAACGGGCAGGTCAGTATCCATAATATATGTTGCAGCGGGTTGAATAAATTTAGGGCGACCACATGCTGCACCTAGCCCATCTTGTCCTCCACAGCCCCCTACACCCCCCCCCCCCAATAATATGATTAGGAATTCCAGATCTAGTTTTAATTCCTGGCTCCCTCCACCAGCAGTTCTCACTCCACTTTCCATATTACAGTTTAACTGTAATGGCATTCACCGTAAAATCACCGAGATTACGCACTTCTTGAGTTCCAACAGAATTCTAATTGCTGCGATCCAGGAGACGTTGCTCCATGCGAGCTCGTCTCTTAGCCTCCATAGCGATTATGTTATAATGCGGAAAGACAGACCGGCCGCCACGGATGATTCTGACCGTAGAGGTGGACAGTGGACTTGCCTTCCTAATACACAAGTTCGTACATTACTGTGTATTAGATGTAGTTGCTGACAGTACAGCGGAAATGCAAGCCATCTCAGTTCCATCAGGGAGTACTAATATCGAAATTTTTTATGTTTATGTTCCACCCCATTCTAGTTTCCATTTTGGCAATCGTTTCGATATTGGTCCTCTCCTTTCCGGAGAGCACAGGGTGATCCTTGCGCACCATGAGCTCAACAACAATGCCAGGGGTACAGCTATCGCCGAATCCCTTAACGCCTCAGATTTCTGTTCACTCAATGAAGACTCGCCGACTCGAGTCTCAGGCTCCCGTAGTAGTTCTCCTGAGTCCTGACATAACTATTGTGAGTGCCAGCCTAATTAGTGCTACTCGATGGGAAATACGTATTTCTCTTCAATCCGATCACCGCATAATCATTATGAGAATTGACAAACCAGGAAACCTGAATAGTCTGACAAGCGAACGTTTCTCAATCACAAGAAAGCCGATTGGGACGGTTTCGAAGCATACTCGTCGGCGAAGTTCATTGAGCTACCTACATCTACAAGCGTACATAAGACCGAACGAAATATTAGGAACTTTGCCAAGGCTCCGGCGCGTTTTATCCCTGCAGGACGTATCCCGGAATTCCAACAAAATTTTCCAACTAGTGCCGCAAGATTAGCCGATGAACGAGATAACATCAGACGCGCTCATCCTGGTGATCCCAGAATTCAAGAGCTTAACTCCAAAATCCATCAACAAGTTAAAGAATATCGGAAGGCGAAATGGAATCAGCACTGCAACCTCAATGAAGGTGTCAGCAAATTATGGTCTACTGTACGCGCCCTTTCCAATCCTTGGAAAGGGAGGGGCAATAATGCCATTGAATTTGGCCGTAAAAAAAAGCAGCGATCCTCTTCATTGCGCGAGCCTGATCAATAAACAATTTATTGAATGGCGGCCTTAAGCGTAAAATTAGAAGAAGAATTCGCAGCCGGAGTGTTGACACTATACCGTCGTTTACTGCGGACCAGGTTAAAAAAGTCATCGAGAATGCTTAAAACTCCAAGGCCCCCGGACCAGATGGTATTTCGATGGCCATCTTGAAACATATCCAGCTTTCAGCCATTGAGTATCTTACGGCTGCCTTTAACTCGTTGCCATCCCTGAAATCTGGAAAACAGGTCGGATTGTCCCCTATCTCAAGCCAGGGAAGAGCGCCAATCTCGTTGAATCCTACCGCCCTATCCCTATACTGTCTCCTGTCGCAAAGACGCTGGAGGACCTTATTCGCCCTACTCTGGTTGCACATGCGAAGCTAGAACCTCACCAGCATGGCTTCAGGAAAATGCATAGTACCGCCACTGCCCTCGATGCGGTCATGCCGAGCCACCGGACATCCAAAATTGCGATGGTACCCATCACGATGCGGGTTATTTGTTTCAATGCCCAGCTGCGCCCACTGATCTTACCCCTATATCGCTGTGGGAAAACCTTATCGCAGCAGCTATGTTTTTATCCCTAGACCTCTCGGGTACAAACATTGACGAACCATAACTAGTGTCTAGTGGCAACATAGATGCACAGCGGTTTCACACCTTTCTGCACCGCTAAAAGAAGAAGAAGAACCGAAGACATCACCAAGGCGATTCTAAAGGTCCAGCCAGACTGACTGCCAAATGCAAACACACGTAATTGGTACGACCGAAAGAACTTTTAGCGCGAGCAGGGTGAAGGATATACAAATTTCGGCCGCGCCCGAAATTCACATGGGGGGAAACTCACATTAGGCTATACGGTACTGAGAAGAAGAAGAGTTTAAAGCTTGCTGAAGTACAATTCCACGAAGGACATCAACGTGATCATGACGAATGTGATACGATTTACTGTTTATGAGGCATATGTGACTCATAACACAATGGAACATATGGTAGTAATGGTGGTGGTCGATGAAAATGATTTGAGAAATGAATGTGCTAACGGAATATAATTTCCCCTCCTATCACTTGTTCTGATGGAAAACACTTTAAAGCCTGGGCGTAACCAGAGAAAGGGGGGGGGGGGTGCCGGTTGTTGTCATATAATAATTAAACTAAAAAAAAAAGTGGGTTAAGGGTTGGTTTAATAACCATGCGACAATAGAACCTTTAGGTCTCACTAAGGGAAACAATTCATTTTCGCGCGACTGCAAGATCTGATGATGTTATCAATTAATGACACACACACCTGGATGTCCCAGCTAGAAAGACTGAAATTGCATAGTCTCAGCAGCATTGTGCCGATGATAGTCTCTTAGTTTTTCGATCTCGGAATATCTGAGACCTCGAGACTGAAATCTTTCTAAATTTGCTGATCAACTTCCTACACGCAGTTGTTTATTTGAAGTAGTACGCCTCTCATTCTCTCCCCCTCTCTCTCCTTGGCTACGCCCATGATTTCAACTACTCAAATGCGTATCGAAGTAGCCTTCTGCGGGTATAATACATATCTCCTCATGGTGCTTCGTTCCACGGGATGGCTATAATATCCCGCCCATCATATTGTCGTTTTTCCAAATCCCGACATTTATAATATCGCCATTTCAATATACCGCTAATTCACAATCTCGATCAATTGAAATCACGTCTAATCAAAACAATTAACAGACATGTCAAAGTTCGTACTGTCATCGTGACCACCTTTCAAATCTTGCTGTAAAGAAAATTCTCGCTACAGCTGTTTAAAGTCAAATATAAGTTAAAAAAATTGTTCCGATCCTTGAAGCTCACGAAAGTGATAGTGTAGAAATCGAGTGACTTCTTAAAGCTCTCCCCAAGACATAAACAATAAGAAAGTTCCCACTTAGATCGTTTGAGTGAAAGTTTTCGGTGACATTTCATTTTGACTCATTTTTACCCATTGGTGTGAGTGAAACGATATTTGACAGTTCAAATAACATAAAAGTGCTCAATAACAGTCTGTGCCTAAATAATACGTTAACTTGAACATTAAAATATTTTTATCTTTTATAACAAAATGTCTTTAATAACTCAAACCGAATGCTGCAACTGCCATATGTTATTACAACCAAGCGAAGACTTTTTTACTTGTTCATTGTGTAGAGGAAATGAACATTCGGTTTGTGCCAAGCTATTACGACCACAAATAACATCGCTAAAATTATCACCTAATCCACCGCTTTTTGTGTGTTCTATTTGCTATAATCAAAGAAAATTATTAAAAACCATTAATAATGATATTGCTGAGCTACGATCAGAGATCATGGTCCTTCGAGAGGAACTCAGTTCTTTAAAATCATCGAAGGCACCGCCGACGAATATGGAAGAAATTATTGATGAGTTAGAAGACCGACGGAAGAGAGCATCAAATATTATAATTCTCGGTATTGAGGAAAATAATCATGATGCTGACAATTCGCGAGCATTAGAAATAATCAACGCAGTGGCCCCTTCTATTGATATTGATAAGAAGGATATCAGAGTATCCCGAATTGGTAAACCCAATGACATAACCTTCAAGGCAACAAGTCCATTTGTTGTAATGGATATACTTAAAAACAAGGAAGATCTCCACGCGAAGAAGTATCTAAAGTCTAACAAATTGACCATATTTCCCGATCAAACACTACGGCAACGACAACATCTCAATTCGTTAAGATCACAATTAGAAGAGGTGCAGAAAGTTACTCCTGATGCGACAATCAAATATTACAATGGTATTCCTCGTATCATAGCGGGTCGCCCAGCAACAAAAAACTGAATCTCAACATCTACTATCAAAACACCCGGGGACTCCGTACGAAACTATCTGATTTGAGACAAGGATTATCGACAACTTCCTACGATATAATAATTTTCACCGAAACATGGCTCACTCCAGATTTTCACTCGTCTGAACTTGGATTTCCTAACCACACCATTTACCGACTTGATCGAAACAGCATCACATCACGTAAACATCATGGAGGAGGTGTTCTAATAGCGGTAACTAAATCCCTTAAATCGAATTTATTAGAATGCAAACATGCCAATGTTGAACAACTAATTGTGTGCATTCACACTAAGCCAGTCCGTACAATTATTTCAACTGTCTATATTCCACCTGACATCACACCTGATATATACGACCTTCATGCGGAAGATTTACTACTGACATCCGAGACGTATCCTACCGCCAACTATATCGTCACTGGCGATTTCAACTTGCCAAACATTGACTGGTGTTCAAACACATGGGCAATAAACCCAATGATCTCAAAAGGAAATGAATTAATCGAAACTCTTGATTTTCTTAACTTCGCCCAATTTAATTTTGTTAAAAACTGTTCAAATAACATTCTTGATTTAGTTTTATCTGATATTGAAAACCTTAAAGTAGCTCATACTATTTATCCATTAACTGTCATAGATATGTATCATCCTCCATTGGAAATATTTGTACAATTATCTGCTGTTGCTTCTAGAGTTAAAAAAAGTAGTAACTTAACCTTTTTGAATTTCAAAATGGCCGACTATACAAATTTGAATGCTGCTTTAAATATATTTGATTGGTCTGAATTGAGTCACTTACAATTAAATGAAGCAGTTGATCGCTTTTATGAAATAATTAATCATCTTTTCAATTTGTATGTTCCTATTGGTCGTATACATAATTCAGATTCATTCCCTATGTGGTTTTCAAATGAATTGAAAAAAATAATATTTTTGAAGAAAACTGCACACTTAAAATATAAAACAACTGGTAACTATTTCCATTATCAAGAATTTTCAGAATTAAGATATAAGTGTAAACGGCAATCAAGACTTGATTATCAAAGCTATATTTATAAATTAGAGTCACAAGTTCCGTCCAACCTGAAATACTTCTGGAAACATATAACCTCGTTAAAAGCTGACGACGAACTACCGAGTACAATGTATTTAGGTAATCAAAAAAGCTCTGATGATTCGATAATCGCTGATTTATTTGCTGATCATTTTTGTAGTGTTTAAATTTCGGATAATACTCATCTGAATCCACCATTAATTAAGAATACTTTTTCATTATCTCATGTGTATATAACTGATGATATTCTCTACAACAAACTTCTTAAATTAGACATTTCTAAAAGTGCTGGCCCCGACGGAGTTCCTCCAGTATTTTTAAAAAGTTGTGCTATAAATTTAGTTCAGCCCCTCCTTACCCTTTTTAATAAATCTTTGGCTACTGGGAAATTCCCCCCACAATGGAAAAAAAAGTAATATTTTACCTATTTATAAAACCGGTGACAAAGCTAACATCAAAAACTATCGCCCCATAAGTATTCTGTGTAGCATTCCAAAACTTTTTGAAAGCATTGTCACTGATCTTATAACACCTCATGTACGACCTTTTATAATACCTAATCAACGCGGTTTCTGCTCCGGGAAGTCCACTGTCACAAACCTACTGTCTTACGAGAATGTTATTTATAAAGCGTTCAATAGCTCTGATCAAGTTCATTCTATATACACTGACCTAACTAAAGCCTTTGATAAAATAAACTTTGAACTTCTAATTAAAAAATTAAAAAACTTTGGATTCTTTGGTCCCTTTATTTGCTGGCTGGGTGATTATTTACAGAATAGATCATTAACGGTAAAAGTGGGTAATAGTTTCTCACGGGAATTTGTACCCTCATCGGGTGTTCCACCAGACATTCTCGGCGAAATTTCCATAAGAGTTCCTTTAAGAAACACTAGAAATCAAGACTTATTTTGCTTACATACATTTCGATCAAATTATTTGCAAAATTCACCAATCGAAAGATTCAAGGCCAATGGAAATGCAATATCTAAATACATAGACATATTCAACTCAGATAAACTAAAACTGAAAAGCTTCATTTTTAATTTGTTCGACTGAATTTTAGTTATTAATATTATTATGTTTTTTTTTAAATTTATTTTATTTTGTTAATATAATATATAATATAATATGTTTATAATTTATAAATTTTCTTTTGCATTTAAAACATTTTAGTTTAGAATTTATAGGTGTAAGATCACATAACATTACTCGTATTTTATAAATGAATTGTCAAAAGGACTTATGTCCGTTTATATTCAAATAAATAAATAAATAAATAAATAAATAAATAAATAAATAAATAAATAAATAAAACCCCACCAACCTAATATCCCGCCATTTCAATAACCCACCGTTCAACATCGCGCGAGTTACGTTTCCAACACCAGACGACAGAACATAAAAAACCATAAAGGTGTCGGATGCATCCGACACAACCGTGAGAATTGCGCATACATCGAAATCCGATCTGTAGTCTAGAATCTTGGTGCATACATCTCAGATATCCGATATAAAGTACAATTCATTTAAATTCTATTTTTGAAATTGCAAATTGTCAGTCAGTCAGTTCTTTGTTAACTTTTGAGCAATAAAGTTCGTTTTATAAGTAATAAAAAATTTTTTTTTTTAAACTCAAAAGTACTGAGTTCTTAACTCGCGCGATGTATGAAAGAATACATAATTACTTTCTATGACGGGCAGCGGGATATTCAAAAACCGAACAACATTTACCGTTAAAATAATGGGTCTCCATGAAGAGAGTCTCGGAGACCCAAAGGCCAGGTGAGTTATTTTGTCAAAAAGGTGACCTGCTGTTTTGGTTGTGGATACTCTAGTACTCCGTGTGTGACAATCTTGTTTTGTAGGGGCTCTCAATTTTTCATCTTGAGTGAAAAATAAACCAATATTCCGACAGGTTTGTGCTAAGAGAAAGTATTGCATTCACTGCTGGAAAAGCACATAACATGACTTTTAATTGATTTTTTTGGGTTGGTTACGATATCCCGCCCATCATATTCCCCTTTTTCAAAATCCCGACATTCATTAACCCGCAGTTTCAATATCCCGCCAGTCGAAAATCCCGCTCAATGGAAATCCAGTCTAATGGAAATCCCGCCAACTTAATATCCTGCCACTTTAATAACCCGCTAATTCTAAATACCGCTTTTCAATATCCCGCTTAACCCTTCTGTCGGCACGAAGGTCTGGCCAGACCTTTGGCACTATATTTTGGTGTAAAAAGCATAGAAAATGAAATCGCAGCGACTTCAACTTTCATGATATCCTAGAATAATATGTTTGGAAGCATTTTGCAAAAATTTGAAAAAATCGGTTGAAGTTTTGAGTATGTTTTTGATGATTTTCAATTTATAGTGCTTTTTGATACCCAATAGGGCAACCTGAGAGACAACATATAAAAATTCACGAGGTGTATTGTGATGAGCAATATCACTCCAATCCAGAATGCAGCTGTACAACAATCAGATGCAGTGAATCGGCAAAGTATCTTGGGATTACGATTGATAAATACATGAAATGGAGCGGTCATATTGACAATATTAACAAAAAACTTCGTCAAATAATATATATACTTAAAGTGACAAGTCACTATCTAACAACCACGCAAATGAAGCAGATATATTTTTCCTTAGTGCAATCGGTCCTACAATATGGAATAATAGTTTGGGGCGGGGCATATGAGAGCCATTTAAAAACCTTAAAGTCGACACAAAATATGATTCTAAAAGTTTGCTTTAACCTTCCTTACTTTTTCCCCACAAATGAAATTTTTCCAAGAACAAAGGTATTACATATAAGATCACTTTATTTAAAAACTGTATTACACCATTTCATAAAATACGGTTCCTTAATCCAAATAAATCACAACGTGAACACAAGACATAACCAATCAAGAGCTTATATACCTCAATGTAAAAAAGATATATCACAACGGTTTATGAGCTATATTGGGCCATATTCATTTAATAAGCTACCAATAGATATAAGATCAATGTTTTACCTTCCACAAATATTCAAAATAAAACTAAAATATTGGCTATTGCAATTGAATGTTGATGAATTCTACCGATTATTTGATTTATTTAAACGTAACTAAAAACTGTGGTTAATATTTACTTTATTACACCTAATTGTTAACTATGTATTATTATTATTATTTTATTGATATATTACTCTCTATTCTATTCTCAATTTCGTATTAACAAACTGAATTTTATAACGTACAAATGACAAAATACACACTGTCAATTAATATAAACTGAAAGAATATCCTCTCCCCACACAAGTTTACTTTGGAGGAGAGAAGCAACGCAATCAATGTACTATAAATGTAAAACTTATAATTTTATTTATGCAATAAAAATGAATTGAATTGAATTGAATTTGAAATTTAATATACAAATATTATATATATATATTTTTTTTTTCAATCGTATCTCTAATCTTTAACTTTTTATTTTTCTTTCGTTTCAGCCTTATTTCTAACATTTTCTTTTTACATTATAATTTCAATTCTTTTGTAATTCTGATCATTCTCTCATTAATTAATTGACTATTGTAAATACATAATATTCTTAATTTTAATATGACTTTAAATAAACTTGATTCATAAATTTTTTGTATCTTTTAATTCAGTTCAATTACTTAATTTTTTCTAAATTACAGATGATAGACATGATGATTGTAAGTATGTATTCTTGATTAAAATCTTATTCTCGTGACCGCAGGAAAGATGAGTTTCTTCTTAATATTTTCTGGTTATCGAATTCAACTAAATATGATCTAGGAGCTTCATGTTTAGAATGTACTACCGCAGGATGCCATTTTTTGTTATCTTGGACCCATACCTTGTCCCCCTTTTGAAAATCTCTTCTATGTTTTGCACTTTTATCGTAATTTTTCTTGTTAGCTTTATTGTTTCGAATTAATACTTCTCTAGCTTCATTATCAATGTTGGGGTTTATATGTACTATTTCTTTTCCTGGAATTAATGACCTTGTTTGCCTATTCATTAACAGTTCTACTGGTGAATACTTACAATTTTTTATAGGTGTATTTCTATATTCTATAAGAGCCTGCCACAATTTTGTTTTTGTAATAAAACACTTATGAATCATTTGTTTAGCTACTTGTACTAGACGTTCCGCAAACCCGTTGGATTTCGGATAATGTGGGCTACTGGTGCATATTTTAATATCGTTTGCTTCTGCAAATTGTCTGAAACTATATGAGTTAAACGGCATATTGTCGGCTACTATGATTCTCGGTATCCCGTGGATTGAAAAAATTTTCTCCAATTCTTCAATTACATTTTCAGCACTTTTGTTTCTCATTTTTAGTATGTCTATATACTTTGAAAAATAGTCACCCACTATAAGATACGTTTTCCCCATTGCTTCCATAATGTCCATTCCCAGTTTCATGTATGGAGTCATCGGAATATCATGGTTTATTAGAGGTTCTTTTATATTGGACGACCTAAATTGTTGACATGCCTTACACTTTCCTACCATCTCCTCAATGTCTCTATTCAAGTTTGGCCAATAAATTAAGCTTCTAGCCCTGCTTTTAGTTTTCTCTATGCCTAGATGAGACAGGTGTAGCTGGTTCAGTACTACTTGCCTCATAGATTGTGGTATAAACAATCTATTATTTAAAAATATAATTTCGTCTTCAATATATAAATCCTGTTTCAACTTCCAGAAAAATTTGAGATGTTCTGGTAGGTTGCTTTTATTTTTAGGCCAACCGTTTTTGATTAATTTGATTATATCCCTTAGGACATGATCACTAGCTGTTTCTTTTTTAATAAGTTCTAATTTTTGTTCGCTTACGTTTATTGTGTGAATTAGTTCATTTATATCTTTAATTTCTTCATTCTCACTAGAAGTCTTAAAATTCCTCGATAGAAGATCTGCTAGTATTAATTGTTTACCGGGAGTATATTTTAAATTGATTTTATACTTTTCAAGTCTTAACTTCATTCTTTGCAATTTAGGAGACGGTATTTTACAATATTCTTTTTTTATAATTCCTAATAGTGGTTTATGATCAGTAGCTACAATTACATTTCTTCCATATATACAGTTATGAAACTTTGCGCAGGCAAATACAATAGCCAACAGTTCCTTCTCTACTTGGGCATAATTAATTTCACTTGTATTTAAACTACGCGATGCAAAACACACCGGTTTTTTATCCTGCATAAGAACGCACCCTATACCATTTTGTGAAGCGTCAGTCTGTAAAGTTACCTCCTTTTCAGGATCGAAAGCTTGCAGTATTGGTGCATTTAAAATATCCTGCTTTATTTTTTCAAGTGCCTTTGAATGTATATCCAGCCATTGAAATTCGACGTTTTTCTTCAATAAATCCCTCAGAGGGGTGGTTGTCTCTGCTAGGTTTGGTAAAAAATCTCTAATATAATTGATGAAACCTAATAACTTCTGTAGTTCCGTTTTAGTTTTTGGAATGCCTAAATCTTCAATTGCCTGCATTCTGTTTTTATCAAACTGAATTCCCTCTTTACTTATTAGGTAGCCTAGATATTTTATATTTTTCCGTTTATATTGTATTTTATCTTTATTAAAAACCACTCTTTTTTCCTTAGCTCTTTCCATGAGTTTTCTCACGGTCTCATCGTGCTCTTTCTCATCTTCTGTTGCGATTAAAATGTCATCAATATAAATTGATACATTTGGAATATCCCCAAAATTTAATTCATTTATGCGTTGGAATATCTCTGGAGATATTTTCAGACCAAATGGCAATCGTTTAAACCTATACAAACCATATGGTGTGCTAAAAGTGCATAGTTTTTTAGAATGTTCATCTAAACCTATTTGATAAAAACCATCCTTTAGGTCGAAAATCGAGAAATATGCTTTGCCTGCCAATTTAGTTTGAATGTAGTTGAAAGATGGTATTTCATAAAAATTATCTTTTATGGATTCATTCAAAGCTTTTGGATCCAAGCATATCCTTAGTTTTTTATCAGGTTTTTCAACGATAATTATGTTGGAGACCCATTCACTTGAGTCATTGGTATGCTCAATAATTCCCATTTCACACAGTCTATTCAATTCCTTCTTTAGAGGTTGTCTCAACGTGTATGGGATTCTCCGCGAGGGCTTCGCACTTGGTACTGCATTTTCTTTTGTTTCTATGTGCAAGTTATTGTAAAAACAACCTAGTCCTACAAAATTATGTTTATACTGTTCTACTAAATCCTTTTCTGTTCCAATTGCGTTCACCCGTTTAATTAAGTTCAGTTCCACACAACTTTTTAGCCCTAGTATCGGAACAGCAATCGGATGATCTTTTACTATGTGAAACGTTTGTTTTGAAACCGTATTATTAACACTTTCCCGGACACAACGTCTATAGACGTCCAATTTTGAGCATTTGACCATACAAATCGTGTCAAATTTTGGCGTTGTGTCCGGCAATGAGTTAACAATGCAATCCAGAACCGTAACCCCTATTGATTCGATATTTCCTCCATTATAAGAAATTAACATGGACGTCGATTTTTCCAGTTTAATATTTTTCATATTAGAAATAAACTTATACGGCAGTACATTCGCTTCCGCTCCACTGTCTAATTTAAAATTGATCATTTTACTATGATTTATTAAAATTTTCTCATACCACTTCTTGTCAGTATTAATTTGTTTATTATAATTTATGCTATCTATTTGGAAATAATCCTCATCTTCCTTAACGGTTTTTACTAAACTTACTTGTTTCTTATTGTAACATGCTACTGCAAAATGGTTTAGCTTGTTGCATAATGCACATTTTTTTGCCGAATGCTGGACATCTTCCTCTAGGATGAGATTTTTTACATTTTTTACAATCATCGTGCCTGTTATCTGTTGCCCTGAAACGATTCTGAGTAAATAAATTGTTTTGATTTTTATTGAAATTTGTATTTTTTATATTATTAGAATAACTATTGGGATACTTCCGTCGTTGCATACTCTTAACCGCATCAATCGAAACGTCTTGTCCCGTCCTCATCTCTTCAAACTGCTTTTTCGCCGCTTCGAACGCCCTTGCCAATTCAATGGCTTTGTCGACCGTAAGGTTTTCTGTTTCAAGTAACTTCTTTTGCAATGTTTTGTCCTTTACACCGAGGACAATTCGATCACGTACCATTCTATTCTCATTTTCGAAGCCACAGTTTTTCACCAGTTTTTTTATTTCCATTAAAAATTCGTCAAAAGGTTCTGCCGGCTTTTGGTTTCTGTTGTTGAATACAAATGTTTCGTACACCTCATTTTTTCGTGGCTTACAAAACTTTTCAAAAGCATCGATCACTTTCGTATATTTTTTGCTATCTTCTTCCGAAATTGAGAATGTGTTGTAAGTTTCCACGGCATCGGGGCCCACTGCATTCAGAAATATAGCAATTTGCACTTCTTCGCTCTTTTTCTGGAGCTCTATTGCATTCGCAAAAATATTGAAATTTTGTATAAAACACCTCCAATTCTCGGCAATGTTGCCTTCCAATTTAAGTTCATCCACTTTCTTCACAAACTCCATGTTGTCTTTCACAGTTCTTTCCACGTATCGAATTGTCTTTCTTGGACGTCCACGTGGTTTTTTCGTGATCACAGACTGGTCCGCCTTATATCTCATATGTATATTCACTTTTTATGCACTATTTATAATTATTTATCATTTTTTATTCACTTTATCAACTATTTGGTGTGGGACACGAGTTTGAGTTTTAATTATTCAGATTTTTAATTACGATTACACTTCAGTTAGCCGCAGCGCCATGTATTATTTAAAAGACCGTGTGTTTCTTATCAGTGTCCAGCTCAAACTGAGAGGTTGTGGAACACGTTTATTTCAAATACTTAAATCTAGTTGTACATGTAATTGTGTGTATGTCTATATCACTACAAGGGTTAAGTATTAAAAAGCGTCACGACATTTAGCGTTCAAATAATGGGTCTCCTCGCATGGGCATGGGGTACGCAGGTATCGAAGACCCACGGGCCAGATGAATTTATTTGAAAAATAGATGGTATGGGCTTTCAGTAATTGTGGAGGCGGGATTATCTAATGGCGAGATTTTATAATGGCAGGATTTTTAAGTCGCGGGATTTAGTAATGTCGGGATTTCTTGTAAAAAGCTGGATTTGGGAACGACCGGGATTTTGTTTTTCGGAATTACGTATAGGTATCCCGATTTTTTGTTAACAATGGAAACAATTTGTTTACGATATTTTAGCAGGATTATTTCACTACCCACTAGCGTCGAGGTTTTTAGTAGGCGGGATTTTAAGGCGGCTGTATTTTTTTATGGCGGGATTTGATAATGACGAGATTTAGTAATGTTGGGTAAATATAAAGCGAAATTTTGACGAAGGAGATTTAGTTTTTCGGGATTATGTAGGTATCCCCTTTTTGATGGCTTAAGCTCTTTACACACTATAGAAGATTTTGCATAATCTTGAGATTTTACAAAATCTAGGCGAAAATCTTGTAGATTTTCCATACATTTTCATAGATTTTGTACGGAGATTATAACCAAAATCTCGGAGAAAATCTTTACAAAATCATGGTGAAGTGTGGTGAGCTTTGCATTTGACAATTCTACAGTAGAGGTCATCTCATCCATTTTCGCTTGGCACTTGGTTTTGTACACAAAAGTGTGATGTTTTCACCTATTGACGAACATAAATCATTGACATAATTCCTATAAGATAGATTCTGCTTCTTTTTTTAACAATTTAATATAAATAACAGTTTCAGTCGTGCATGAAATTCTCGGAGTTTGCAATTTAGACGGATTGTACTGTACTGTCAAGTCGTGGAACAAGATTACGACCATAG
This sequence comes from Microchrysa polita, assembly GCA_949715475.1. Classification (NCBI taxonomy): domain Eukaryota; kingdom Metazoa; phylum Arthropoda; class Insecta; order Diptera; family Stratiomyidae; genus Microchrysa; species Microchrysa polita. Next base: position 69,716,666 of record OX454421.1, on the reverse strand, counting down.
TGTGAACAGCATACGAGATTACATAATCTACGTAGATTTTGCGGCTATATGTGTAAAGCGCTTTACGCTCTAAAGTCAAGCACAATTTTTAGCAACTTCCTTCGCTAAACAAATTTAACCAACCCCTCAAATAAAAAAGTATTACCGAAATAGCAAACGATCTCTCCACCACTTGACTTGTTTCACTCTATCATAATTATCCCATCATCGAATAACCGCGTATTACAGCATCATTGAAATCGATTCGTAGAATCCTCATTTACGACGTTGCCGGAAAAATATAATTTCACTTAGTCCTTTTCAATAAGGATCATTTATAAATGCTCCACCCTCCCTTCATATTACCGCACCGTACAATGTCGCAGTAGAAAAAACCGGTAGCTCCGTTGGTTATCCTTATTCACGCGTAGGGTGACGCGACCACAATTTTGATTGTTACCCTTAATTTAATTTGCATCGATTTCGACGGGAAAATAACAATTTTTTCTTGGTCGTAGTGGGTGCTTCCTTATAGTAGTTGTGTGGCGGCAAGGACGAAAGTCGATGAGAGTGTTGACTTCATTCATACCCTCTGACTCTCCCTCTGGGTCGTTTAAGCTCGCTGTCGTCGTAATAATAATGCATTGAATGGCATTTCATTTTCGCCTGGCTCAACGGTGAATGTAAGCCCGGTGGACGACGAGGGGCGAACGATGGATAGTGGGGACGTCGTCTGAGAGTACTTTGGCACACTATTAAAAAATCGAGATTCAATTATCTATTGTGAAAACGATCTCCCTTCAGTTTGGTGTGGCATGCTTAATTCCGAATCGATGTTAATGGTTCATTGGGGTGTCGCGTCTTCGGTCGTCTACCGGAGAGGATGCATTCTATGAACTGCTTACTTTTTTTTTGTACACCCCCTTCCTCTCGCCAGGACGAGTGAGATGCACTTGATCCACTAGAAATTTACATTGGAGCAGAAAAAAAGAGAAACCGTTTAGTGCAAAAGACGAAAGTCCTTCAATATCCTTCGTGTGTACATACACACTTCTGGGCGTTCGTTATTTTTACAAGCGCCTAATGAGGGTGACAAGTTCTTTTGGTACACAAAAGCGGAAAAGGGACGCGACGCCGACACACCGACTAGCCTAGCGAACTCTTAAGCAAAGAAACATTTCGGGTCGCTTTTCTATTCTGTTTGAATAGGATTAGGAAAAAAAGTGCGTGAAAGGCAGAGATAGGTATGAAAAGATATCCTAAAGTTTCAGTGCAGGTTTTAAGCTTACAGAGACACATTGGGTTGCTTCAAGTCTCTTGGGTGATTAGAATTCCGGACGGCCAGAATACTGTGACATGTCAGGACGAAGACGAGTTAAAATGAGCGTAAAACAAAAGGAAATTGGCCCCGACACCATACACATGACGAAAGGACTTACATACACAAACTCACCCGGACGTAGATAGACAAAACTATCATGGGACTATCAAGGTACAGCCATCATCCAAGGACATCTCGAAATGAGGACAAAGCATATGCTAAATCTCATGTGGTGTGGGGCATATCTTTGTGAACAGGAAGAACGACCACGACAATACGGCGACACGACCCTTTCGGTGAACAAACATTCAGCAAGAATCTTGTCATCGCAGTGAACAGTGAAGTTTCGATCGAGTCCTTGCACTCTACGACTACCTTTAGTCGCTATAGCTTGGCTCTAACATCTTAGGTCCCACGCCGTTCGTTTAGTCGTCGTAGCAGTTTGAAATCGCTTCTACACGATGATAAATATTTGCTTTTTATTAAAGAGTTCAGTTCAGGTGATGTGTACGGTAGATGAGATGCATACAGACATCGATACGATGACGACAGGACATGCTGAAGGAGACGTCGTCGTCCCCATTCGTTTCACAGAAGCAGACTGGCTGATTTTAATGGCTTCTGTGCTCGTATACACTATCTTTGTTACAGCAAGTCTCCGCGACCCGGTTTGCTAAACTCCAAGGGACTCGTTGAAACACATAGAGGTGAACAGCTCAAGGATTTTATCTTTGGCTGGTTCTTGAATTGGTGACTATGCGGTTACTGCGCGAGTTCCGACAAATGTTTCGTATGTATGTGCAATGTAGGTCATTCTAATGATGAGAATAGTTGAAGAAGCGGCTTTTTTCTTGGCCATGGAATTTACATTGTATTTAACGAAGATTTCTCTGTTTCGGTTTAGAGATAGTAATGAAGTGGAGGATTTCTGAGCGGTGCACGTGTTTAGCAATGCTAAATATTGCTTATCTGAGTATCTAGGCGTAAAGAAGGCTTGTGTCAAGAGAGCCGTCCCAGGATGCAGAGCCTAAGCCGTTTGTCAGGGACAAATTTAAATTAATTATGTAAGGACACTTGGAAGTTTGAAGACATTTGTCGTAAAAATTCATTGAGTCTGACACGAAATCGACATGTAATGGACTACAACCAAGGGTAATTTTTCAGTTTTTCTTGGTCTGAATTAAACAACATAAAAATATCTTCGCAATGATGTATACTCTAGCTCTAGACCCTTTTTGACAGATTATACCCTAGACAAAAATTATACCTAATCATTTTTTACCATAACTCTGGAAGGAATGAAAGTTCAGAAAAAATATTATTGAAAAATATTCAAATTAAAATAAGTAGACTTTTGCCGAATATGAATTGACCCCGACTAAGGACACGCCAGTCCCTCTATGAATACTTTCCAAAATTAAACATGCATAAGTCCTCCTCGGAACCCTATTATCAAACAAATAGTTCAATCCGATCAAAACTACGCGAACCTCCTGGCGTAACGTACGGTGTTCCATGTGTGCATTAGAACACGAACGAATTTCAAAATATGCTAATTGACAAATTTTCATTACAAATTGCCGAATTGAAATCTCAAATTGATGTATCAATACTAATTTGAAATGGAAATCCGCCAATTTGATCTGGAAATTCAACAATATGATTTTGAAATTTGTATAATGGCTGCCAACAATAATTCGTAATTCGTCAATACGATTTTGAATATCGCAAATTTGTAATGAAAATTTCTCGAAATGATTTGGAGATAAGTCCATTTGATCTGGGAATTCGTCCATTTGACATGGAATTTCGTTAATTTTAAATTAAGGGAAATTCGACAGGACTCTTTTTAAATTCGCCAATTTGCAATGGAAATACGTTAACCAGATGTTTTAAATATACCAATTTGTAGTAATTCTGCGGCATCAACCTGTTTACGGTCGATCAGCTGCTACAGATGTCGACTGAACTAGTAATGAACCTGACTAAGTGCAAAACGAAGATGGAACAATTGAATGTAATAGTCAATCTGGCACTTAAATTCGTCAATTATGGATAGTATCAAAGTACTTTTATGGAATGCACAAAGTGTCAAAAATAAAGCTTTAGAGTTATTTGATTTTGTAAATGAAATTAACGTAGATATAGTAGCCATAACTGAAACGTGGCCTAAACCAACAGATAAATTTAACGATTCTAAATTTTCAATTTATAGACTAAATAGATTAGGATCCAGAGGCGGTGGTGTAGGAATGTGTTAAAAAATCTTTGAAGTATCGAGTACTGCCTGAATTGAAAACTAATATTATAGAAGCAATTGCTATAAATCTAGAATGTTGCAATATTACTATAGTGGTTTGTTATTTTCCGGGGAAAAAAGTAAAAAACGACATCCTCAAAATTTTTGAAGCTGAAATTAAATATCTAACGACTTTAGGCCAACAAACTATTTTATGTGGTGATTTCAATGCAATTGGAATTGTCTTCGTGCAAATCAAACAGGAAAGAGATTACATGAGCTTGCATCCCAAAACAATGTGTTGATACACATACCGACTGAGCCAACATTTCTCAATGCAAATGGTAATGATTCAACACTAGACCTTGTGCTAAGTAAGTGCTCAAAACATATTCCACGGCCAGTTACGTATAAAAACTTGTCATCTCCTCACCTCCCGGTTGTATTTAAAATCCAACTTACATCTCCCAATACTCCACCCCAAGACAATACATTCAGTAAGCGAATAAATTGGCGTAGACTTAAAAATTATCTTAATGAAAACATTAATCTAACATGTCAAAATTTATCAGCAATCGCACATCCCTCGCAAATTGATAAATTGGTTAATGATTTTTACAACCAAATAAGGAGTGCTTTAGAATTTGCATCATTTACAACTACTAAAATACTCACTACCACCAATAATATAATAGATAACGATACCAGGTCTCTCATTCACGTTCGAAACCTTCTTAGACGCAGATGGCAACAAAGCCGAGATCCCTCTTTGAAAACGAATGTTAATCAACTAACCAAATTGATTCAAACTCGCATATTTGTTAATCCGAACCGAAATTGGAACAACATGTTAAGCCGTATTCCAAAAAACAACAAAACGATTTGGAAACTTAACAAAGTTTTTCGTCGAGGAAAACTAATGCCTCCATTGCGCTCCGTAGACAAACGTTTAGTTTTCGATAGTAAAGAGAAAGCAGAAATGATTGCCACTGTCTTTCATAATGCCCACACAATATCTTCACACCTGGGAAACCGGATGCATCACGAAAGGGTTTCGACACAAACTGATTCCCTCTCTTCAACTACCAGCGACTTCAATCCAGTTTACTTTTCAACGCCAAACGAAGTTAAAAAAAAAACAAAATCCCTAAAAAATAAAAAATCTCCCGGCTTCGATAATATTTCAAACCTGACACTAAAATATTTACCACGAAAAGCACTAGTTATGTTAAGCTACATAATTAATGCTTGCATGAAAAAATCATACTTTCCAGCAATTCGGAAACACGCAAAGGTGATTCCTATACCCAAACCGGAAAAAGACAAAAAAATATGCTGAAAACTACAGGCCTATCAGCCTTTTACCCGCGCTTAGTAAGATACTGGAAAAAGTCGTCCTCACTCGACTGAACGAAGTAGTAGAAAGGCTTAAAATCATACCTGAGTTTCAATTTGGCTTTCGAAAAAAATTTTCAACAACCCATCAAGCTTTCCGATTGCAACAGTACATCAAAAAATCCATGCTAGAAAAACAGTCAGTTGGTGTCGTAACTATTGATATACAGAAAGCCTTCGACTCTGTATGGCACGAGGGTCTCATATTTAAAATGATGAAATTCAATATACCCACATATCTGGTTAAATTAACACAATCGTTTTTGTCCAACAGAACATTCGCCGTGCAAGTAGACAAATCACAGTCTTCTACAAAAATAATTCCCGCAGGCGTTCCACAAGGCTCTTGTTTAAGTCCAGTGCTCTTTAAGATTAAAGATTGTGAGATAGGATGCTTTGCAGATGACATCTGCATATTCTGTAAAGGCCAAAAACCAGACCAGATAACTTCAAACCTCGAACGTCAATTGGAGATACTCTATCAGTTCTACTACAAGCGGAAAATAAAACTGAATGGTTCTAAATCACAAGCGGTTTTCTTCACTTAGAAGATAAAATTAGAAAACAAACCTAGTTCTCCAATGAACTTTCTAGGCGATTCCATCGCTTGGAAAAGAAATTTAACTTATCTAGGCCTAGTGTTCGACAGACAACTAACAGGGCAAAATCATATAGAGACCACTTCCGAAAAAATGACGAAAACCTTTTGCTCCCTCTACTCTCTACTAAACACGAAATCTAAGCTGTCAACCGAAAATAAACTTCTGATTTATAAAATGGTTATTCAACCGATTGCGATGTACGGGTCCCCTGTGTGGATAAATTATGCCAAAACGCTGAAAAATAAATTACAAATTACACAGAATAAATTATTGAAACAAATCACTAATAAACCATTTTATTACTCAACTGAAAAACTACATCGCGCAACTAACATTATGAAAATAAACAATTGAGCTGATAAAAGAAGTTCTAGATTTATAACAAATTGCCTTAACAGCGAGAGCAATACACTCAGATGTCTACCTAATGAATAATTTATAAATATATTTAATGCAGATATCCACACTAATCTAAGCCTCTTAACCTAATTTTTGATTTATTTACAATAAGCTAAGCCTCTTAACCTACGTACTGTTTGATTTTATTTTATGTTTTTTTTTTACACACCTGCAAGGTTTTTTAAAGTTTTTCCTTAGTATGCGACTTATTTTCAATTGAATAAATACATCTAAATTGTAAAAACTAATTAGTTATTAATATAGAGTTAAGGTTATATTTTAAGACCGGTATCTAAGTAAGAGAATTATTAAACACACAACGAAATAAATAAATCTTTAACTTTAAGATAATCATACATCGATTCGACGTATATTTGACTTATGACCCCCCAATATCTTAGGCTGTGTGGCACCCAAGCCAATAATTTTGCCACGTAATTACGCCTAGAGACATGAATTGAGTTAAATCTTCGAACCAACAAATTATAAAGCTTCACTTATGAGATATAATAAAAAGAAAAATTTCTGTACGTCGATTCGACGTAGATTATCTGTCTAGGGTTAAATTCAAAATGCACCGTAGAATGTACTTACATTATTCAAACTGCAGTACAAAATGGTACAACTGTCAACTAAATCTAGGATTTAGTTAATCTTGTCGATAGTCTGAATCCCCTTTTAGTCGTGGAGACTACCATTTTTAGCAAATGTCAACCTTATAACCCCTTTCCTCTTGGTTTAATCGATGCCAAGAGAAATGCTTAAGAAGTGGCGGTGGTAGGTTTACAGCTTAGAATTTAGCTAACAAGACCAATCTGCAAAAATGCAAATATGTATATGCTTTGAGAATAAAAATTCCCCTTACGGGGAGTCAAAAAGATTCGACCGGTTTCGACTGGCGGTACACGGCTCTTCTCATCAGATGCCATCTCAGTAGAGCCGTGTACCACCACGAATGGCATGACCGGGAATGACCAGACAGATGGATGATGCACATTTATGCAGGGTGTCCGGAAACTGCCGCATAAACGCAACGGATTATGATTCCCCAGTTGATTTCCAGCAAAAAAGTTGTAGGAACATACCCCCTTAGCTTAACCCTTTAGCTGCCACAGGCATTTAAAGATTTTTAAAAAAATAATTTTCTTGCACGACTTAAAGCCTAATATCTCCAAACCTAGACAAGGTACAATAGTGAAATAAAATTATTTTTACGGCCAACAAATTTACCTGTGAAATAAAACTAACCACCCTAAAATCGGATAAGAGGTTTGGTTTTTACAGAGCTTCAAAGTCAAATTTGCGTGATTTGACCCAAAAACAATCTTTTTTTCCATCTTAATTTTCTCCAACTTCTGCCAAGGTGAGGTGCTTGTACGATTCTTTTAAAAATTGGCGCATAGTCTTACAATCATTTCTTTCTTACATCATTTTATTCTAGCTCCATTATTTCTAACAGTTTTAGTACATTAAGTGCAGAAAACTAGGGTTAATTTTGGCTCGATTTCGACATACATACTTTGAATAGATTTTACCAATTGCAGATCTTTAGGGGCAGTGTGAATTGAATTGTATTGAATTCGAGCTAAAATTAACCCTAGTTTTCTACACTTAACGTATAAAAACTGTTAGAAGTAATGGAGGTAGATCAAAATGATGAAAACCTAATTTTCATTAGTTGGTTTGTATGACAGCCCTATGACGTAGTGTTCCGATTTCATCCGTTCGTGGATATTTTGGAGGCTTTACTAGAAACATACTTGGGCGAAATTTGGTTAATATTGGTACATAAAGAAAAAAATTTTTCTTAGAAGAACCTAATTTTAAGGGGCAGCCCCATGACCATGGTCCGATTCCATTCGTTCCGACATATATACAGCGTACAATTAAAAGAAACTTGTGTACAAAATGTCAGCCCTATAGCTTTACTTTCATTCCTGTTTGTAATGCAAAGAAATATTTCTTATACCCTTCACTCGTAGAGTAAAGGGTATATTAACTTTGTCATGAAGTTTGTAACGCATTGAAGGAAGCATCTCTGACCATATAAAATATGTATATATATGATCAGCAAGACGAGCTGAGTCTGTCTGTCTGTCCGTCTGTCCGTCTGTTGCTACGCGTTTTACTCGGCCAGTTTAAAAGCTATCGAGCTGAAATTTTGAACACATGCTTCTTTTTATTGCAGGCAGTTTGTATGTTCGAATCGCTAAAATCGGACCGTGGGGTCATGGGGCTGCCATACAAACCTAACCCCCCCAATTTGGTTTTTCTAAGAAAAAATTTTTCATGCGTGCACCAATTTCAACCAAATTTCACACAAATGTGTTTAACATATGTAAGAGTGGTTGGTATCGGACTGTGGGGTCATGGGGCTGTCATACAAACCCAACCCCCCAAATTGAGTTTTTCTAAGAAAAACTTTTTGATTTGTGCACCAATTTCAATCAAACCTCATAAAAGTGCATTTCAATTGATGCCATAAGACATGTCTAAAAATGAATGGAATCGGTCTATGGGGTCATGGGGCTACCATACAAACCCAACCCCCCATTTTAGATCTTCTAAGAAACATTTTTTCCACACCAATTTAAAAAAAACTTAATGCGTCCTTGTCAAAAAAAAAAAAATAAAACGAATGGAATCATACTATGGGACCATGCTCCCGCATCCCCCCAATAAAGTTTTTCCCACTTAACCAAAAACACACAAATATTGTTCTATCGACGCCACAGAAGGAAAAGAATGGGAAAGGATTGAACACAAGTCATATGTTCGCCCAAAAAAACTTTTAGCCCGAGGAGAGTGAAGGGTATTCAAATTTCGGCCGCGCCCGAAATTAGCCTCGGTCTCGTTTTAACTACAAACAATCGTTCATATTTTCGTGAAGTAGTAAAACTTTTCTTCAACACAATTTAGCTATCTAACATTAGTCAATTCATAGATAATGAATAGCTGTCTTTACAAATGAACTATGTAATTGATGTTTTAACCAGTGGCGTGCAGTCCATAGATGCAGTGGATGCGCCGCAACCCCTAAAATTTTATGCAACTTTACTATCTATATTCATTCGCTTAAACATTAAATACATAATATGTACATTACTTGTAAGTATGTATATCAAAGAGTTACGTACATAAAAAAAAACATAAAATTTAAGCCCTAATCTAATCCACGGAGGTAAGTTGGTTTGTTTTTGTGTACTCAAGTTTCTACTGGATGCGTTAACAAGTTTCTCTATCTTCTGCGTACATTTCTCCTAAATTCAGTCGAGAGGGCACACAGTCTCTGTGCTTTCCGTGACTAAGTGGATGCGGTACCCGGTCCCCTACACGATTTGCTCACAAGCAGTGTTGCCAACTCGTGTTTCGATGAGTAAGTAGTTTTGTTCGGAAAAGTAAGTAGAAAGGTATAAAAGTAAGTAGATTGAAAAAAACACGCATTAATGCAATCTACTAAAACAATTATTGCAACGTTTCATTTAAAAAAGAAAGTGCCAAAATCGCTTGAAAGATAGGAAAAGGAAAACAATACTACCAAACCCAACTAGCAATTTTTACACTTTAAGACGTCCTACATCTTCTGCCGACCAACCTTTTTATCAAAGAACTAGCGGCATGTAGTGCGATCAGGCTTAAGGTGCGTATTCGTAGAGACAATTCATGTGATGATCGCTCAGCGACCGTAGTTTTCCATCCAATTTCGAGCCGCACTTAAATAATTTCTTAATGGTTATGGACTAAAGGATCATTTCTGTATAGAAAATATACCCACATAGTGCTCAAAACCGGTGGTTTCACTACGGTCGCTGAGCGTTGATCCCATGAGTCGTCTCTACGAACACAAACCTTTAAAGAGTCGGGTCGCTGGATTGCCAAGCCACTCTGATACTCTCAAACAACTGCCACAAGATATGATCGAAGCTACATACAACGGACTATGCAGTGACTAGTGTACTATGTTTTGGGTCAGGAATAACTTCGATGTCAGATTTCCCACTACGAGCCAATGGATGGGGAGTGAGCTATCAGGGGAATACGATCCAAATGGACTGGGGTGTGGGTGCAGGAATTTTCTGTGACTGTGATGCACTCAATATCTCTGAATCTTACCGCCTCCCTGATCCTGCCAGCATTTTCCAGGCTGAATTGTATGCAATCATGAAAGCATGTCTCGGACTCGGAAACGTACAAGACAACAAAAACATAGCCATCAGATAGTGAGGCACTGAAATCCGTAGGAATATCCTCCAAGTTTGTAAAAACCTGTAGAGTAGCACTGAACAACATTGGAGGAAGGCACACAGTCACCCTACTTTGGGTGCCGGGCCACAGGAACATACTGAACAAAATGAGTTTGCAGATGAGTTTGCTAAACTGGGGGCAACTCTGGACAGCTCTCATGCGAAGCGCGTGGACATTTCGATTGCAGCTGTCAGAAGAAAAATCTCCTCTCATTATCTCGCAAGTGATAATCGTTATTGTAGTCTGGCTGGTCTAGCGGCTAGTGCGCGCACCTTCGGTGCACAGGGTCATGAGTTCGAATCTCACCGTGTTCCATGGTGTTTTTCGAACTCACGAGCTTGTGACGGACTATGATCTCACTCAGATGTTAAACGAGTACCCATTTATGGGGATAAATAACACTGCTGAGCGTGATGCTGATCTCATTACCTCAACAAAAAGCAGATAAGATCTTGGAAATAGGATGTCACTAACACATCCTGCGGCCTTAGTCCCAATGTTGGATTGTCGCGCCTGTTATTTATTTTTGATAATCGTTATTGGCGGAACCTTAGAACCTTATAATATTAAGGAAGCTATGGCCATCCTATGACCGGAAAAGAACGTCTGAGATTCTGACCAGACCGCGTAAAGATATATGCTAGACTTACAGTGGTAATTACTGGACAGGCTGCCTATTCCCCACGCGTCCGAGGCAAAAATAAGGGAGCTGCTTCACTTCCTAAATCTCTCTAAATGGCTCTAGGTGCGTCTCCATACTCAAAATTATATCTCCTGTAAACTCCATCCTTTAAGTAGGTTAACGGAGTTCTGTGGTTTTTCGTGCTAATTGGGCTTTTGGCATGTCTCACCTTTAGCCACTGCTTTTACCAGCCAACCAGACTTCACAGAACATTCTCCCCAATGAAATAATGCCATAAGTTTGGTATTTCATTCCAGCCAATTAAATTCGAATTATCGCTGGCGGGCGAGTAATAATGGAGATTTTCGACTTCAGAGCTTTAGATAAAGAAGACTTTCCAGTTTTGGTAATGGAATCGTATATTTACATTGAAAGAATGCAATACAAATATCGGTTCAGAATTTTTATCAGAAGTAAGTAGATTTGAGTGACCAGTAAGTAGGTAAGTAGCAATGCGAAAAAGTAAGTACATCTACTTACTTTTAGCTAGAGTTGGCAAGCCTGCCACAAGGCAAATTTTGTGTGATATGCAGGCAAGAGTGAGAGTAGCTAGAAGTGGAGAACATGTATTTGAATCTCATCAAACCTATTGAATGGAATACTTCCGCTCCTGGCGTGAAAAATAAATGCAAGCGAGAGAAATTGGCGGAAACGAGAAAAATTTTGACTGGAAGCATTTTGAGGGAAATTCAGTGAACGCATCTATTTGTTCTTTTCGTTCATGCATTCCCTTCACTTGCTAATCAACGTTCAGAGAATGTACATTGTATCCGCGTTATGCGAGTTTCCTTAGCTTTGTTACAGATTCTATCGAATTTAAATGTTGAAATTTTCTGAATAAAATAGAGTTTTAGAATCAAGTACGAATTTTCGTCAACGTAAAGATTTGGTGTGAAAATTCGCACGAGTACCGTTCAGGAAATATTTACGATTTTTTTTATTTTATACGACTCTCTTACACTCTATTGATATTAATCGATTTATGATTACGGTAAGGTTTTTAATATGGAGTATATGGTGTGCGATTGCACTATTGAGGAGCTATTAACTTCAAGTTTTTCCTCAAAAAGCTTTGAAGAAAAACAAAGAATTATAAAAAGTGGCAGACCAAAACAAAATCTGGAGATTACGAGTAAGGCAAAATCCTTTTCAAGACATTTCAAGCTAGATTTTCACGAAAATATACCTCGGCTTTGTGGTTGTGCTAAATTACATACAATGTTTTGTTCTTGCTATTTTCCAATGAAAATAACGTGTGGAATAAATTTGGATTCCACGACTTGAATAATTTCAGCAAATCATGAAAAAGGCATGAAATTACTAAATTTCATATAGGAAATTTAATAAAGTTCCAACAATTTGGAAAGCAAAACAGGATTGAAAGCCATTTTAATCATCAATACCATATGAACCTTGACAAACACAACAAAACAGTGGCTGTCAATAGGTACATTTTGACAAAACTAATCGACGTTGTGTGCTTTCTCTCGAAGCAAGAGCTTGCGTTCAGAGGACACAGTGAATCCTCGGCGTCCAATAATAGAGGCAATTATATTCAGCTTGTTTATCTATTAAGCCCTCTCCATTTTTTTCGGGGCTTTCTAATCGTACCCAGAACGATTAAATAGTATCGATAGAAAGCATCCTAATGACAGAAATAAAAAATTAAATCAGCAAAACGAAATTCGTGACCGTTTTTGTTGACGAAACAATATGTCGACCGTTCTGCCTTCTGCGATTTGTGGGCGAGAATGGTAACGTTGAAAAACGGTTCGTTGGTATCAAAGATGTTAGTGTAAATAGCGATGCAAATTCCTTATTTCGACATATCTTGCAGAGTTTGAATATTTAATTGCAACACCAATCAATTAATAGCCCAAACTTACGATGGTTGGTAATGGCTGGGCAGAACAATGGTGTTCAAGCAAAAATAAAGGAAGTTTTCCGCATGCGATGTTTGTCCATTGTTATGCTCACCGTTTAAATTTAGTTCTTATACAATCCGTGAACAACATACTTTTCTTTCAAAGCATAACTGGCTTTTTAATATGACGGAATGTACAGAGCAATGGGACGCTGAAAAAGCTGTTACAGTAAAAGGGTTATTCCAATATTTGAATGATTTTGATTTTATTATTTTATTACATTTGTTTTCACGCATTTTTTTCTCAATCTGATGTATTATTTAGTATTTTGCAAACAAAACATTTTGATATAGGATTTTGGATTATCAAAACTAATAAATTCATCAACTTTTTCGATAGCTTCCGAGAAAATTTCGATTCTATATGGAAGGCCGTTCAAAACGAAGATATCAATATAAAATGTCATGGTAGAAAAAGATTGCGTTTAGATAATGTTGGTTCTAGAGAGCTTTGTTATAAACGTTTGTTTTTTGAAATTGTCGATACTTTAAAATAGATTTTTGCGGATCGATTTTCTGCCATTCAGTATCTCCAGTTTGTGCCACTGGTAACTGTTGCCAAGTTGAAGGACTATAATGTTTTCACTAAATTAAGGGATACATATGGTCGCTTCTTTGATTTGTCAAAACTAAGAAGCGAGTTGCAGTATTTATATGCCAGCTCGGACTTCTCTAAAAAATCGCTAAGCGATATAAAATCAATGTTGGTGGAAGATGGACTGGATAAATATGTGCTAGATTTCTTTAATTTTTACCATTCCCTCTACTTCTGCTTCAGTCGAGCGGACTTTCTCTACAATGAAACGCGTCCAAATGCGAGAAAAGCGCAGAATGAAGAAAGGATGTCTGCCTTAGCCCACTTTAGCTGAGTTTATTCGCCAAAGAGTGACGTTTGATTATATTGAAATATTCTTAAGTTATCCCAAATCATCAAGAGTTATAAAACTTTTTGAATTATTTTGAATTTGTGTTTATTTTTTATATTTTTACATGAAAGCTTTTCTTGGATTGTTGGCATATCTTATTTTGGCTTGAAAGACTTTTCAAATTTTGCTGTAGAGTACTACGAATATATATCATAGACGCCTCCTTCTGCCGCATCCATATTGATAATACCACGGCACGCCACTGGTTCTAACTAATGACGAATAGAAGAATTGTCCATATTGTCGTAACTGTTTCAACTACATAGAATCATAGGCTGAAAATCAAAGATGAACTTCAGCTTCAACCACTTTTTAGATGATCGGTCTAGTTTTTTTTTCTCTGTAGCGAAATGCCGAGTCTCCCGCCAGGAGCACTGCAGACCGGATAAGTCTTTTTATTAGATGAATTTATAAGACTTGGACCTGACACTTAGACACTGAGACTCCACTGTGCATTTTGCATCACGACGACATACATATATAGTGGTCAGCTAATGTAGACACTACAGTATTTCTCTCTATAACGACGAAATTGGCATGCAATTTGCAGGACTATGTTAGGAGTATCTTCGGGAGCTTATCGTTTTATTTTACAATATTGCTTTGAGCTTTTCTATATCCGATGTGGTTATAAGGTATGTATATCGTTAAAGTTTCGCGGCCTTCAAATTGAATTTCCACTTGTTGAAATCTACATATGTCCAGAAGTTAAATCACTTTGGATCCTTAGGTTATCCGAAGCCACGACCTTCCAATACTCGGCTGAGCTCCAAAATGTGGTGACGGCAGTCTAGGCCGTAAGTTTTCCAGCATGGCGCGATTGAATGTGGACCGTCAGCGGCAAAAGCTCTTCGAACGAATCGTATAAACTAGTTCCCGTGTAAATTAAGCTATTTTTTAAGGAACCAAATGAGCATTTCCAGAAAAATGAGGACATTCCCATAACATCACCAGACAATATGGCAGAAGCCATTTTAACCATCTCTGTCAGCTCAATCAAATTACGGATACAGTGAAAATGCTCTAACAACCCAATCATAGCCATACGTTTACCGAAATTCCATTGTATGTACCAAACAATTTTTTTTTACATTTCCGCACCCCATATAACTTTTTAGCAACTCTCATCTCGCGTGAACATGTCGTCAACGAACGGAACACAAAGCTTTACTCGAATTTTCCAATTAAAAACCAACGTCTGCATCCTTAGAAAAAAACTTTATTTTTTGGTTCACAAAAGACCGCGGGTGCAAATCACAAGAGAGTAATAGAACACGATAAAATAGCGTGAGCAGGCCTAGACAGATAACGGCACAAACACACAAAGGGCGAAAGAGAGACAGCCAGAGAGAGAGAAAGTGAGTGAAACTCCTTAAAGCCAATTGCAGACAGAATGAGAGTATCTTTCCATTTATCTGTCTTGTCATGCTTTATTCTCGTCCCGGAGGGAAAAACCCGCTACTAGGGACTCCTCTTTTGTCACCGACCCACATCCAATTCGGCCTTATCTATCATAGAACTCTCAAGAGCAATTGATCAAATTTTAATCTGTCCGAAAAGCCGCGTGCCTAATTGAAATCGACGAAGGAAAACACTACCGGCCAGGCTTGGTTCTACCAAGTCAAGGACACTCTTGCTTTCAAACTTAGTGCCGAGAACGCGGTCAATGCGAGTGCTTGTTATGTCTACAAATCATGCAACGGATTTGGCTGGTCAGCTCTCGAAAAAAAAAATCCAGCACAATTGTTCAGTCTTATCTACTCCTACTCACGTTTTGATGGGAGATTTTCAGGCTTTCTACTCTGCCGCCAATTCGATAAGTCCTTGGCGATTTTCTACGATTCCGGACACGTTGCTATTGTTCTCCACACATTCGCACACTTCTTACAAAGCAGAAGGGAAGGCGGGGTTTTCGATTGTCTGGTCGAGAAAACCATCCAACATGAAGGGTATACAAAAATGAGATACGAACACAACGACCTTCCACCTGTTCCTGGGCGATACTTTGTCATCCGTGTATCGATTTTTATTCAATCGTTTTTTATCGCCGCCACAGGACTTAAAAACTTTCGAGCTCATTCCGCAGCTATATCATTGAATTACGACAAACACGACTACGACGACATGAACACGATGCGATAACGTAAAATGGAACAAAAGCGACAGCAGCCTGTTGATTTTCACAAGGTGCCCCCCAACAACGGTTCACATTATAGTCATCGTTATCGTTGGCGTCCTGATGGCCTGTCCTAGAAACGAGCATAGAAATCAACAGGGACCTATGACGAAGTTGAGCTTGTTTTCCTATAGACCAGGCGCTTATCAGTTCGCCCGAACTCTTCCTTCAGTCGTTAGATCGTCCAAGGCAAGTTTCTATTCAGCTCTGCCTCCTCCATTGGTAGAATATGCTTCTTCCACATTGTTGACGACTGCCTGTTGATGCCATGGTGTCGAAGTTTTGTTCGGCACTTTGCTATCCTGGCCGCGAAACAAGCGCAGAGATTAGCGAAATCGCGTTATCGTCATTAGACGAACTTGATTGGTGTGCGGTAAATGATATGCGATGCGGCAACTTTTCAAGCTAGTTGGCAATTAATTAGAGCGTTAATTCGAGTCAGAGTTATTTATTAGCCGAATCGACTTAATTTTAGACGAAGAGGTGCTGACGTGGACACTCGACCGCCGGATGATTTGAGCTAGTCAATCGACAAACGATGGCCGTTTTTCATTGTGTCCATAAGCTATCGATTTTGGTTGCAGAGTTGTTGATGTCTGATCCAAAAAGTCCGAACTGCGCCGGGACCGGGATGGTTAGGTTAGCTGCTTATACCTGCAGTTGAAGGTGTGTTTCGTAAATGACAATACAGGACGTTTGAAACTACTACCCCAGAAGTGTCAATCAATAAATTCCTCGCCTCCTCTTAGCATACGTTTTACATTTCTCATGAAGCTGAAATCCGATTAAAGTTTCACTTAAAGTTTACCTCATTCATCAGAAATCTACATGCATTCCAATGCGACCACCCCTTTCTTTGGTGGAATTTCATCAATTATCATGTCAACATGATAAAGTGCACTTGTACAAGCAAGTGTTGTACGAGTATGTACGCAAACAACTAAAAGATGGAAAATAAACTTCGCCCCCTCATTTTTCAATTCTTAAAGCATTTAGCCGGTTCGGTGTTCCTAGGCTAGTTGAGCTCAATGAAACGATGTGGCGCAAACGGGCTCATGCATAGGATAAAGTCAGCATCCCCCTGAATATAATATATTCGCAATGCCTTCTGCAATGAATCATTAATAACCTGTTGCCAGAGTGTTTGCTCAATGACACCTCGCTCGCCCCTTATTCTCTTTTTCGTTGGCATTGCTTTTGCTCCCAATGACACACGACTCTAAGCATAGAGAGCGTAGCAAAGAAGACAGGAGTCTCCTATCCTCATCGTGTCTATGTAATTTTGCCCGCGTCCTTGTGGGAATCTTTCATTGTGGCCGGAGAGTTTGCGAATTCAATTTTCGAGTGTTTGCAAACGAATGCAGGAGAGAAACTGGAGGGAGAGAGCGAGAGGCATAAAAACGAAATTGGGTTGTTTGAGGTTGCTAACATAAGGATGCTAAAGATATGTTCAAGTGCAAGGAGAAACATTTGTCTATATTATTGGGGAAGATTAGAGTTTCAATATTAAGTTCGTGGAACCTAAAAATAAATAAATAACAGGCGCGACAA